>CM060407.1:73697387-74947387 GCA_030545235.1 Helianthus tuberosus
TCATCGATGTAAATAATGAGAAAAGAAAGAGAAATTGTGCATAAACATGGTGAAAGAGGGTTTCCTAGTTTAATTGTTAGGGTAATGATATAAATAAAAGTTTAATTGTATAAAAGGTATAGATAAAATATATGAACGAATGTTCACGAACACCTTACCAAACGTTCACGAACACAATTGAACGAAAGAGACATTTGTTCATGTTCGTTCATTTAACTAATCGAACAGAATTTCTTGTTCATGTTCGTTCGTTTATTAAACGAACGAACATAAACGAACTTCCTGCCGAACGGTTCACGAACTGTTCGCTGAACGTTCGGTTCGTTTACAGCCCTACATGAAAGTCTTTCACTACACGTGGTGGGCCTGCCAAGCCTACTGAATTCCATCCAAATCCATGTATTCACATCCAAGTATGATTAATAATGTATATAAAAAATACTAAAGGCTCATAGCATCATAATTTCACGAGAATATGTATGATGGCCCAGAATCCCATTTTTATGAAACATTGTTGGGCTTTAGTGCTTTTCACGCCGCGTGCCTTATAAAATAGAGAAAGTGGTCTTGGCCCACTCACAAAACATAGCGGCAATTCTACCTCGGTTACTGGCGGTCTACTCTACTCAACTGGCTGGTCATTTCCATATTACTCGTTTCCGCTCCATTTGCACCAGGACCTGGCAAAACACAAAATAATATAATATACTACTAATCCTAAAAATAATAAATAAAAACTATACAAATATTATACAATTTACACGGGACAAATATGTGTATTTTACCCCACATCAACTACTGAATAGATCAAACTCTTTCTTGAGCAATGCCTTCTTGCTCTTAATCATATTTTCACTACCTTCAAACTTGACTTGAAGAGCATCCCAGATTGACTTTGAAGTCTTATCATGTTGAAGCAAGATAAAGATGTCTTCTTTAATGGCTTGTTGAAGCAAACTTATCATCATCTTTTCAGCTCGGTACATTTCACGTTCTTTGTCACTAAATTCTGAGAGTTCTTTGATAACCTGCAGATCTGTACGCGGTAGAACATACTTCTTCAAAATACATTCCCATGATCTCAGATGGTTAGCTTGTACCCAGTTTTCGAACCTATCTTTCCACCCGTCATATTCTTCAATACTCATTAGCTTCGGGGGGTTTTTGAGTAGTTCCGGTTTCATTTTCCAGATTCATGTTTTGAGCAATAGAAGCCGGAGTAGTCGGGGATGTTGCAAACGCGTTGTAAAAGTCTTCACTCATGATTCGGAAACTTTTTCACAAAACAGCACTTTCAAGCGAGATAGGCTCTTTAAGCGAGAACACCAACTTGTAGTTTTCAAGCGAACTAACCAATTCAAGCGAAATGTTAATTTGAAGCGAAATGATCTGTTTCGCTTGAGATGTTTCAAGCGAAATACGAATTTTCAAGCGAAACCCTCTATTTCAAGCGAAATGACTTAGTTCGCTTGAAATGAACACAATATTTCAAGCAAAATGTGATGGTATTTTCAAGCGAAACCACTTCGAAGGTCCATTTTACCCATTTATAGTCCGAATTTTAAGTTGAAACTTTCCAGGGTTTGTTAATATGCACTATTACACATTCTGTGAGAAATTGAGCATATTTTAACCGTGAAATCTTCCTGAACTGATGAAAGAAGATGTAGAAGATAGAAAATGCAATCAAAATCAGTTGTATTCTGCAGAACTCCTCCTCCTGAGCTCTGATACCACTTGTAGGATCGGTGTGATGACCCGAACGAGTCGATCAGAGGAGTTTTACTTTGTTTCAGAGGCGGAAACTAAGAAACAAAGGTAGAAACAGCTTGTTCTTCACTATAAACACTGATTTGATTGAAATAATAGCAGTTACAATCAGTCTTCACACCGGCAGCACCTCGGTATGGAATTCAAGAACTATATCAAATGAAATCGCTTGAAGCCTATATATAGGCCATGTGGTTTCACTTGAAGATGACCAGAATCAGTTCAAGCGAACTACCATGTGATGGTTTCGCTTGAAATTGACAAGTGTCATTTCAAGCGGACTGGACCATTTCAAGCGAACTTACATAAAAATCAACCTAAAATATCCTATTTTCTCGTACAACATGCCCTGATCTAAGATATCTAGTACAAGACTCAATACAAGACAAAGTCGACAGATGTATGCACTAACACTATGACACCCCCAAAAGTATAGTACCAAGATCAAAAGTTAGTGATCTGTTAACGACGTGGTGACATAACATACTAAGTGCTAAGTTGGGGGTGACGGGCGTCAAAGTGATAGTTGGGGGTGGCCGCGGTTAATAGCCGATAGTTAGGGGGTGATAAAATCCAATAACCCTTATATAAACAGACTTATTTTAAGATTACCTAACTTGATGTTTAACACCTTATTAAAGAATGTTCACAACCATCAGAAAATTTTCAGAATGTTAACTTGCACATAGAAACAAGAAAGCAAAATATTTTTGATGTTTTTCAAATTTTGTCTGAAAAAAGAAATTAAACCTAAGAATGTATTTACACTAATTATCTTTTTTGTGAAATCGAAGCAAGGGGATCATATCGGTTTTTTGTCAATATCCAACACAAGAACATAGTTTATCAGTTTAAGCTCTTAGAATGATATTAACAGTTCAAGACGTTCATAGGTATTGTGGTCCACTTAAGTTTTAGCACGCTTTCGAACACTGTTTTCGAGATATGTGATTAAGTGTATTAATAACTGATTGTAACTATGTTTACCCACCTCAGAATATACTCCCGTATCAAGACTACCAAACATTACATCTTACAGGTGACTATATATGAAAATCTCTGTATCCGGCTAAAATGCGATGCCTTGAGAGCTCAGGTTAGTTGATGTGTGCAAAATGCAACATATAAATTACATTAAATGAGGCATAAAACTAACCCTTTTTTAGTATTAATGTTGGAAAAAGTGTGCTTTTGTCTTCCTTTTGTATTTTCAGGACCAAATGAGCTTAAATGAATAAAAGGAACAAATACGCAGCAAAACTAACGTAAATACAAAGAAAAGTAATAAAAGTGGCATGCCCGACCCCTCGACAGCATCTCCCCAAGAAAAAACAAGAAACAGAAGGCTAACCACTGCCCGTGCCCACTGGACTCGGGGGTGTGGTCAGGTGTCTGCAGAATGGGACAAAGCTGTAAAAGCTTCTACGCCCACCACGGGGGCGTGCCCAGCTCAGCACGAGGCGTGATCAACGCTAAGATTTGTAGAATCTTGCAAATCTTGATAGTACATATACGCTTCTGCACACAGGGCTGTGCCCAGCGAACACGGGGCCGTGTGGAGCCTAATGCAGACAATTGCAATTTATGAAGGAAGAGAAAGGAGATGGCCATGGGGGCGTGTCCAGCCGACATGGGGCTGTGGTCGGGCTTCTGTTCAGGCTTTAAATAGGGGTGCTTGGTTCACTTCAAAGGCATCCCTTGGCAAACCACCTCTCTCTCCCACTTTGCCACCACTCCACCACCATTACAACACCCACATCCACCACCATCATCCATCATCCACCTTAGAGTGTGTGTAGTAGTCTCGGGATCCAAGATTGATCGTAAGAGTTCTTGTCAATCAAAGGCCATGTATGGTTAAGTCTCTTATGTCACTTGGTTAAGATAATCATTTAATGTATTACTTTTGATTTTTATTCTTTTCGTACTTTTTATTTGGTCTTGTGTTAATGACTTTAATTACTAGTTTCTAATGTTGAAGGTGAAACTTCCTTATCATTTGTCCGTGGTGTCTTGGCATTACTTTACTGTCTATATAAAGTAAAAGATTTTCACCATTCATATCTCTACAGTCTATATAGAGATATGTTGGCTACCTGGTCGGGGGTTAAGGGAATGGTTTAGTAAGGTTCTTGCCTTGTTCAGTGTATAGATCCTTCAAGGACCTGGGGAAAGCTTACTAGGACCTCCTTCAATATCCATAGGTATTGGATGGTGGGGGTGCGATGGCTTGATCCCCTCATATGTAAACTACAATTAATACATTAAACCGGCTACTTGGAATTGTATCCCTGCTGACTCAAACCACTTAGCCGAGGGTAACGTCACTTTCAAAAGAGGGGCCTTCCACTTTTCGCATTAATAACTTAATTAATTATCTTCCAATATTCCGAACCTTTTGGATTGTATCCTTGCTGACTCAAACCACTAGGTTGAGGGTGACGTCACATTCAAAAGAGGGGCATACTACTATAACTAAGATAATCTCTTAAAAAGTGCAAAAGTGCGGAAATCATCAAAGGATACATTAAAGGCGAGTCGGATCCAAGTGATTCATCTTGTCTATCTGTTTTATTTTATTATTATTTTCAGCATTTTTAGTTTTTTAGTTTTTATGTTTAAAAATCTATTCTAAAAAATTTTAGTTTGATTAGACGTTGAGGATAAACTGGTAGTAAAAAGCTCTTGTGTCTGATGTGTGCAAAATGCAACATATAAATTACATCAATTGTGGCATAAAACTAACCCTTTTTTAGTACTAATGTTCGAAAAAGTGTGTTTTTGTCTTCCTTTTGTATTTTCAGGATTAAATGAGCTCAAATGAACAAAAGAAGCAAAAAGGCAGCTAAATCTAACATAAATACAAGAAAAGGAATAAACGTGGCATGCCCGACCCCCCGATAGCATCTTCCCAAGCAAAAACAAGAAGACAGAAGGCTGAACACGCCCCGTGCGCAGTGAGCACGGGGGCGTGCCCAAGTGTCTGCAGAAAAGACAAAGTTGTAGAAGCTTCTATCACCCACCATGGGGGCATGCCCAGCGGACATGGGGCCGTGGTCAACTCTAAGATTCACAAAATCTGGGGAAATCTTCATAGTACAGATACGCTTCTGCACACGGGGTCGTGCCCAGCGGACACGGGGGCATGGTCAACTAATGCAGACAAACTGCAATTAATGAAGAAAGAGAAGGAGGATGGACATGGGGCCCTGCCCGAGCTTCTGGTCAGGCTATAAATAGGGGTGCTTGGCTCACTTGCAAACCTTCCCTTGGCAAACCACCTCTCTCACACTTCACCCACCCACCACCACCATCATCCACCACCATCATCCATCATCCATCATAGAGTGTGTGAGTAGTCTCGGGATCCAAGATTGATCGTAAGAGTTCTTGACAATCAAAGGCCATGTTTGCCTAAGTCTCTTACATCACTTGGTGAAGACAAGTGTCTAGTGTAATACTTTTTATTTTTAATCTTTTCGCACTTTTTATTTGGTTATGTATTAATGACTTTAATAACTAGTTTCTTTATGTTGAAGGTGAATCTTCCTTATCATGTGTCCGTGGTGTCTTGGCATTATTTTACTGTCTATATAAAATAAAAGATTTTCACCATTCATATTTCCACGGTCTATATGGAGATATGTTGGCTACCTGGTCAGGGGTTAAGGGAATGGTTTGGTAAGAGTCTTGCCCTGTTCAGTGTATAGATCCTACAAGGACCTGGGTCAAATTTAGTAGGAGCTCCTTCAATACCCACCGTTATTGGATGGCGGGGGTCCAAACTCTTTGATCCCCTCATATGTAAGCTACTATTAAAACTTTAACCCGGCTACTTAGGACTGTATCCCTGCTGACTCAGACTACTTAGCCGAGGGTAACGTCACCTTCAAAAGAGGGGCCTACCACATTATGCATTAATAACTTAATTAATTATCTTTCAATAATCCAACCCTTTAGGATTGTATCCTTGCTGACTCAAACTACTGGGTTAAGGGTAATGTCACCTTCAAAAGAGGGGCCTACTACAATAACTAAGATAGTCTCTTAAAAAGTGCAAAAGTGCGGAAATAATCAAAGGTTACACTAAACACGAGTCGGATCCAAGTGATTCATCTTGTCTATCTGTTTTTACTTTTATTTTTATTTTTCAGCATTTTTAGTTTTTATTTTCTAGTTTAAAACATTTTTCTAAACTTTTGATTTGATTAGACGTTGAGGATAAACTGGTATTAAAAGCTCTTGTGTTCTTGAACGACCTCGGTATCTTACCAACACTATACTACGCTCACGATGGGTGCACTTACCCATATGTGTGTTTGGTGTTAGTAAAATATCGTGTTTTATAAATTTAAAACTTGACTAACGTGTAAAAAGGGATAAAAATATATATAAAAATCTATAACACCACACACGCATCAAGTTTTTGGCGCCGTTGCCGGGGACACAAGGATTTTAAGAAAGCTTAAAATTGACGGCCTAATCAGTTTTTCAAAACCTTTTCAAAAACGCTCGCACATTTTTCTGCATTTTAGTTAGTTTTGCGTTTACAGTACCTTGAACACGGGGTCGTGCTCACTGAACACGCCCCCATGCTGCACAAAACCAGTAACTTTTAATTAAACGCCTAGATACAGAAACTGAACACGGGGTCGTGTCCACTGAACACGGGGCCGTGTCCAGCCTCTGTTTCCGTTTTTATTTTTGTTTTCTGGTCTCGAGACTCTGTTGTGGTCTGCTGAGTGATCCTTATGGATCAATACTCAGGAGGTTACAACTACACCTATGAGGAGGAGGATTATAGGGAAGACTATTGCACCAATTGTGGTGACCCGCACTCGGTTCAATATTGTGACTTATTTCAACCATCCACTTCATACACCTACTATGAGGAGCCCAGGTACGAGCCATCAACTTCATACACATCCTATGAAGACCAAAGGTATGAACCTTCTCCCTCATACTCATATTTTGATGAACCAAGGTATGAGCCTTCATACTCATACTTTGAGGAACAAGATATGAGCCTCCACCTTCTTATACTTATTATGAGGAATCATGGCGTGAACAACCCACCTCATATGAGTATTATGAAGAACAAAATTACGACCCTTATCCATCATATACTTACAATGAAGAGCAATGGTGTGAGCCATCTACTTCATATGAGTACTATGAGGAACAAAGGATCGAACATCCGGATTCAAGCTTTGAAAATCCCGATCCTTACTCTATCACCGACGTAACCGATAGGATAGTAGAACACCTTAAAACTATCAAACGTTGCATAAAAGAATCTCGCGCAAGGGAAGAGGAGTGTAGGATCGTTTGTACGACCAAACGAGTCATTCAGAAGAGATCTCGTCCAATACGAGAGGCGGAATCAAACGTATCGGTGATATTTCAGCTGTATACACACTAGAATCACTTAATCTATCTCTTGTATTGATTTGATGACGATTACAGACCTGGAGACACTTCGGCAGAGCTTCGCTACCGGAATCTGAAAGTTACAAATGAAAACAACAAGTCCACTATTTATACTAAATCCAGTTCGTTTGAACAAGCATCCTCCAGTTCGTACGAACTGGTCCAGTTCGTACGAACTGGTCCAGTTCGTACGAACTGGCCACTTTGTTTGAACTGACCACTTCGTTTGAACTGGCTTGTTTACCTCTGTATCCTGTTAATCTCGAACTGGGTGACTTGTGTCATCTATTCTATTACACGACTCGATACTAGACGAAGTCGACAGGCGTATGCACCAACAGACTCCCCCTCGGATGTTGACGAGTCTTAAGTTTCGAGTCTTCAACGTCTTCAGTCTTTATCAGTCTGAACATGTAAGCATCCTCAAACTTTATCTCTTTCTCCTCATCAGCTTCAACAGACTCCTCTCGAGTAATCTTTACTCGGATGTCTTCAGACTCCCTCTTTCGATTTGCTGGATCGCTGTCTGGCTTATTGAAATCACAGAGTCCTCAGGTATCGGAAACTGGCTCTCTATCAAACAGAGACCTGCACATCCTCTACCTCACAATAAATTTCACAAACTTAACATTTGACAAATTTATATATATAGACTCTCTCTCAAATTTATTCAGAATGATTTAACAATGTTAAAAACTTATGAACCACATGTAGATAAAAATTCAAAATCTTTTTTCATTTATACACACACTCCCCCTCGCCACATGCTCATCATGTTTAGCACTTGGAATTTTGAAAATCAGTTCTCCAACATCAGTTGTCGAAAATCTTTTTGGATTTTTCAAAATTTATGCTAAAACACACTGAAAATCTTTTTGGATTTTTTTAATGAAATGAAATGCAATAAAGAAATATTTACATACAATATTTTTGTGAGTTTGTGTAAGAGGATCATATCAGTTTTTGACAAGTCACAAGTACCGTTGAGCTTAGTTACACATTAAGAATTAAACAATTCACTTAGATTGCCGATATACTGATCCACTTAAATTTTCAAACAAATTTCAACTGATTTAGGATATGAATTAGGTGTATTAAGAACTTAAACTCATTCATGTGTCCCACCTCTTGAATATACTCCCGTATCCAGATCCCAATATTCAGTCTTACAGGTGAGTATACCACAGATGATATCTGTAAGGGGTTAGATGAGAAGAACCATGAGAGCTCAGGTCAGAACTTCCGTTCAGCAGAGAGATGACGGCTTCGACTTTTGGTGGGTCCCTTTTAGAGGATAATACCCCAGATATCACTGAGCATAAAGACCTAGTATCTCAGAAAGAGGGATCTTTCAAACGAAATTTCAGGGGTTACCTATATATCCAAGTAGTGTTCCCGACAAAATAAGCAAGTTTGAATTTGAATTTAAGTTTATATCCCGAAAAAGCTTACTAAATGTGTAAAAACCTATCGGCATATCATCAGTGAGACCGTTTAATGCTATTTAATCATTACATTTCTTAAGCATACTGTAACTGTCTACCGATGTACTATCATTTCCTCTTCTTTGACACTAAAACTCTTTTTTTGATTTTATCATGTTTTTGACATTTTCAAATTTTCTAATGTTTTTGGATTTTCCGAATGACATTTTCAAATTTTCTAATGTTTTTGGATTTTCTGAAAAATTACTCCCCCTAAAATGCAAACACATTTAAAAGAAATTTGAAAACAAACTATACAAGTAAATTGACAACTGATATCGAATCACTTCAAATCGCCATCCTCTTGGCATAAACAATCAAAACTCCCCCTTTCACAAAACTAATTTCTCATTATGATTTCAAAACACTTAAGTTTGTTTTAACCAAAATGATTTTTTCGGAAAATAAGTTTTGTTGATTTTAAACCACTTATAGGTTAGGGGTTCATCACATTGTTCTCCAAACTATCACTTGTAGGAAAATGCAAGTACAACTTAATGTCCTTGATTTACCACTTGGAAGTTAAAATCTTCTTCAACCACTTGTAAAATAATATATGGCAATTTAAAGATACCACTTGTACTTTACTAAACAAACCATTTCAAGAATGATGCCGATTCCTACTCCACGATTACCAACTTGGGAGCTCCGGGGAGTCAGGATTTTCAAGTAAAGAACACAGACACACAAGCCTGACCTACTTTGGGTGTAACTTTCTCAACTTCTCTAGGGGTTGGGCTGTAAGTTGCTTTCTTTGTAGCATAAAAATCTTTTACCCCTTTGGCCTTTCTCTCGACCATTTTCCCAAAAATCTTTTTAACATTCCCATTAAACGCTTTCTCAACATCAAATTCATTCTTTTCAGAATAAAATTAATTTGAGATCTCAACTTTCCCAACTTTTGATTTAAAGTTCTCAGTCCGCAATGGTGGAAAATGAACATCATCCAAAGGCGGTACTAAGTTTTCAACATTTTTAACACCATGTGGCTCCTCTGATTTTGTGGAATCAGATTCATCGCCAGATTTTACATCCGATTTCTTAACAACCCATTTTTTATTATTAAGATTCACACTTCTCCTGTAGAACTTCTTTGAACATTCAACAACTTCATATGTTGAGTTTTTGAAAATTTTAAATTTTTCAGTTGGTGGTTCAGTTTTATCAACAACTATTTCTTTGAGTTTTTCTGAAACTCCCTGTTTTGTGTTGGTTGCCTTAGGACAGTTCCAAGCTATATGACCAACTTCTTGACACCTGTAACAGGTTCTTGTCTCTTCTCTCTGATGAGCTTCAGTTTTCTTCTTTTCAGCAAGAAATTCCTGATTTGATTGTCTCCAGAATGAGCTCTTTGCTTCTTCTTCACAATTTGTCCCTGAAACAAATTTTGTATTTGTTTTAGAAATTTTCTCATTTTTATGATTTTCTGGTGGAATAAATCCTAATCCTTTTCTTTTGAAATTACCGTTATGGTTTGGCTTCTTTTGAAAACCAAAACCAGAACTGTAACATTTTTTCTTGTTCAATCTTTGTTGAACTCTTGAAGTGTACTTTTTAGGTTTTTCAGAAAGATTTAAATCTTTTATTTCAGATATATTAATTTCTGTTAATTTGAAAACCTTTTTAATCTTTTCAATTTGAACACTTCTTATTGGAAATTCTTTATCAAAATATAATTTGTCAGAACCATTCAAAGTATATGCAACTTCAAATGTTTCGTCATTCAAATTAGATTTTGACAATAAAAATTCTTTACTATACACCCGTTTTCCTGACGACTTTGAACTCCTGATAGACGAACTCGAACTCCTGGACTCAGACATTGACTCGGACTCCTCATCCTTATCTAACACCTGATCGACCATCCTTTTTATTAACTCAGACTCGTGATCTATGTCGGACGCTGTGAATGTGATGTCAATATTGTCTGGTAATACATCGGTTATCTCGGACTCCAACTTTATATTGACTGCCTTTTTTACTTGTTCCTCATTCGGTTTTCTAGACGAATACCCTTCCCAAATTGGAGGCGGACACTTGTTATAACTAATGCTCTGTTTCTTACCAGTATCTTTTTTCTTCAGCTTCTTGTCGTCAAAAGCTTTAAAACCTGCAACAGTTGGATAAATTCTGTCAATTAAGTAATCAGAACTTGAATAACTTTTTAGTAATCGTCTGATTCTTTCATTTTCAACTTTCTCAGTTTCCAACTCTTGCTTCCATTTCGCACATTCTTCAATGTAAAAATTTATCTCTTTTTGCTTCGACATCATTGTTGCATTCACCATTTTCAATGCATCTTCTCGTTTAGAGTTTGTCTTCTATAAACTATTCACAGTTTTGTTCAATATATCGTACAACTCTTTCACATTCTTTACATCAAACAACAACTTTTCTTTCAACTTTTCAAGCTCACTAAACCTTTCATTTTTATCTTCACATTGTTTGCAAGGTTCTAAACATGTAAGACACGGTTTTGTGATTTCAACAATCTTTTCTACCTCCACAATCTTCTCGACCTCAACTATCTTTTCCACTTCAACTATCTTTTCAACAATCTTGATTTCTTTCATTTCTTTTGCAGCTTTTCTCTCTTTGAGTTTCTTCAGTTTATCTGCAAAATAAAATTCAAAACTGTCAGAAGATAAATCAGCTTTTCCAATGTTTATCTGTTTAATTTCTTCATCATCATCACTGCTATCAGTTGATGATTGATCAAACACTTGTATTTTTTTCTGAACTATCCTCTGAAGAAACAGACTCTCCATCTTGACTTTTCTCATTATCAGCATTGTTATCAATTTGCTCTTCAAGTCTTTTAATGAATTGAGAAATTGCCAATCTATAGTACTCTCCGGTACTCTCCGGTATTCTTCAAACTAGTTTCTCAACCCATTCATCTGGAGCTTTAGTAATTTTCAACTGAGACATCGAACATACAAGATGACAATATCTTTCAATGAGAGTCTTTGTAGTCTCTCCTGGCACACTCGTAAACAACTCAAATTCTTTCTTTAATAATGATTTTTTACTATCAATGTTATAGAATTCGTTTTCCATGTTTCGGTAACAAGAATTTCTCAAACAAGCTTTCAAACGAACTGGTTCACCTCGTAAAACACCTGTATCACCTGCAGACAAACAAACAAACAAAACACAATCATTTTAAACGCTTATCAATTAACTGAATAAGACTGGTACTCGAACTAATGATTATTCTGTGTGAACTGAGGTTTAAATTGTCAAACCGTGAGAACTGCTATGACCCGAATCAATTTCAAATGACTTGACCCTTTGAAACCTTTGAACTCCAAATTGTACGCACTGAAACTAACTTTCAAGCGAATTAATGACTTTCAAACGAATTGGACTTTTTCACACGACCTGACCACACTAAACGACCATTTCGTGCGACGTGTAACAAATTTGATGCGACCTCGTGAACAATACGCGTGAAGTGAATAACCTGTTTGGACGTTCAAAACTTGGGCTGAAACAATTTCGAAAAACTAAGCCGGCAAAATCAATTTATAATTCAATTCTCATTTTAATCTCATTGGGCCGTTGACACAAGTTACTCTGATTGGACCGAGAAACACATGCAGTTAACAATGATTCACATGGGCTGCCTTTTAATTCTCGTGGCCGACAACAATGATATTAATGAACTGTTGTTTTGATCACTGATTGGGCCGCTGAATCTGAATTCACATGCAATTCTTGGGTCAAGACAAACAGCCGATTACTTTGTATGCCGACAAAATCGATTCACGTGATTCTGATACACTTTTAAACCTTCAATTTTAATTGGACCTTTCCTATTTTGTTTCACATGCCAACATTGATCAACTCAAAAGTTTTTACATGCAACACATGAACCGAGATTATAATGAGCCGACCATTATATTATACTCTAAACCTCATTGGGCTGAAACACTTAGTGGACTGCACTTGACATTATTATCAATAAAAAGTGATTGGATCGATGATCTTTAATGCAAACAACCGTGACCGACACACACTTTGATAGAACCGTCCAACTTTAATCACGTAATAACAGTTTGAGTTATTATATGCTGACAACACAATTAACTATTTCGATTTTATTGGACCGATGAATATAATACCAAACTCAATTTCAAATTTCACGTGACCCGAAACAACTTCACAAGAAATATCACTTTCACACTTTTTCACAACAACCTCATTTTTGTTTTTTATCATGTTTTTCAAATTTTCACAACAAGGAGTCCAGCGCAAGAGAAGAATTAAATAAAAAGGAGATAGTTGAAAGTGTAAAAATGGAAGAACAAATAAGTGAAAAACCGACACATGAGTTAAACAACGAAAAAGGTGAGTCCGACAAAGTTAAAATCCAAGGAGAGTCTAATTTTGAACAAATTAATCTCTTGTCACCTTCTTTCGAAAATCATTGTTTAGTACCCACTCATGCTAAGTTTTTAAAAGAGTTAAACACTAACATTAAAATTGACGAAACGGTAAGTATTAAGTTAACAAGTGATCAAACTTCGCTAATAAAAGAAGACCCATTTGAAATCAACATTAAACCGGTTCCATGTTTTTTTCAAAATTCATTTATTTGTAATATCACAATTGATAAAGATCTTTGTGTTAACATAATGCCCAACTACATTTTGGAAAATTAAGTATTAGTGTTTTTTCTCCACTTCAAATACCCATTTTTCTATCTAATCGGAAAATAATAAAATCAATCGGTGTAGTTGAGGATGTCTTGGTTCAAACAAATAAAATGGTAATCCCAACCGACTTTGTCATCCTCGATGACGCTCTTCTAGTGTTGGGACGACCCTTTGTAAAAACCCACGAGGCTTTGAAAAACCGGAAGTACAACAATCTATCTATTCAATTAGGGGCATTTAAAAGGAGTATCGATCTTGAGCGTTCAATGAAATATCCTTTCGGCAATAATGACCCCCTAATTGAAGATGAAGATGAACCACCCTATACAAGTGAAAAGATTGACCACTTTGTTGAAGAAGAGGTCGCCATAGAACAAACTTTTAAAGTTCTTGATCAAAATAAGCAACCAAATAAGGAGTCTTTTAAAGACCCACCTCTTGAGCTCAAAGAACTTCCAAAAGGTTTGGAATATGCTTTTCAAGACAAAGATGGTAAATCACCTGTAATTATTTCGTCTAAATTAAGTAGTGTAGAAAAAGAAAAATTAATTAAACTCTTGAAAAAACACAAAAATGCGATCGCTTGGAAGCTTGTAGATATTAAAGGCATAATTCCTTCCATGTGCACGCACAAAATTTTAATGAACGATGACTACAAATCGGTAATACAACCACAACGAAGAGTAAATTCAAATGTCCAAGAAGTGGTTAAAAACGAAGTCATCAAATTACTTGACGCCGGACTTATTTACCCTATCTCCGATAGTCCTTGGGTAAGTCCCGTTCAAGTAGTTCCAAAGAAAGGAGGTATGACGGTAGTAACTAACGAAAAGAATGAATTAATACCAACGAGAACCGTCACAGGATGGAGGGTATGTATAGATTATAGACGATTAAATGAAGCAACAAGGAAAGATCACTTTCCTTTACCCTTCATTGATCAAATGTTAGAAAGATTATCAGGTCATAAATTATTTTGTTTCTTAGATGGTTTTTCAGGTTACTTTCAAATCCCGATAGCGCCCGAAGACCAAGAAAAGACAACATTCACATGTCCCTATGGAACTTTTGCTTATCGACGCATGCCATTTGGTCTATGTAATGCCCCCGCAACCTTCCAACGTTGCATGGTGGCCATATTCCATGACATGATAGAAAAGACAATGGAAGTCTTCATGGACGACTTTTCTATCTTTGGGGATTCATACAACCAATGCCTTGATAACCTTGAACGAATACTATCCTGATGTGAGGAAACCAACCTTGCCCTTAACTGGGAAAAATGCCATTTCATGGTAACAGAGGGAATAGTACTCGGTCACAAGATCTCAAGCGAAGGAATGGAGGTTGATCGAGCAAAAATAGACACTATTTCTCGATTACCACCCCCATCCTCCGTTAGAGCAATCAGAAGTTTCCTAGGGCATGTCGGATTTTATAGGCGGTTTATCAAAGACTTTTCTAAAATCTCAAGGCCTCTAACAAAATTATATGAAAAAGATGCCCCTTTCATCTTTGACAAGGATTGCAATCAAGCATTTCTAACCCTAAAGGAAATGCTAGTCAATGCACCTATCATGATAGCGCCTGATTGGAAACTACCTTTCGAAATCATGTGTGATGCAAGTGACTTTGCAGTTGGAGCTGTCTTGGGACAAAGAAAAGAAAAGCATTTTCACCCAATTTATTATGCTAGTAAAACACTTAATGATGCACAAGAAAATTACACAACAACTGAAAAAGAATTACTAGCTGTGGTATTTGCTTTTGATAAATTTCATTCTTATCTTGTTCTTTCTAAAACAATAGTCTATACAGATCATGCAGCCATTCGATATCTCTTCAAGAAACATGATGCTAAACCACGTTTGATTCGGTGGATTCTACTCCTCCAAGAATTTGATATTGAAATCAAAGATAAAAGAGGAGTAGAAAACACTGCAGTGGATCATCTCTCGCGCTTAGAAGACCCAACTTTGGAGGCAACCAGGGACGAGAAAATCAACGAAAAATTTCCAACGGAGTCCCTAGAAATGGTGGAATACAGAGAAGAACCATGGTATGCCGACTATGCTAACTACCTAGCTAGCGGTATAGTCGCAAAAGGTTGGCCACATCATCAAAGAAAGAAATTCTTTGCTGATGTAAAGCATTATTTTTGGGAAGATCCTTATCTTTTCAAAATGTGTGCCGACCAACTCATCCGACGGTGCGTACATGGTAGCGAAGCAAGAAGAATTCTCCGCCATTGTCATGAAGGTCCATACGGAGGACATCATGGTGCCGCTAGTACAACACGAAAGGTATTTGATTCAGAATTTTATTGGCCTACCATTTACAAAGACACCCAAAGTCTTGTCAAGACATGTGACGCTTGCCAAAGAACAGGTAATATTTCTTCTAAAAACAAAATGCCACAAAATGGCATTCTAGTTTGTGAAATTTTTTATGTATGGGGACTCGACTTTATGGGACCTTTCCCACCGTCAAAAGGAGATAAATATATACTTGTTGCAGTAGATTACCTGTCTAAATGGGCCGAGGCCGAGGCACTTCCAACAAATGATGGAAGAGTCGTGGTAAGATTTCTGAAATAATTATTCTCTCGTTTTGGAACACCTAAAGCATTAATAAGTGATAGAGGTACCCATTTTTGTAACCATAAACTTGAAATTTTTTTAACAAGATATGGGGTATATCACCGGGTCTCAACAGCATATCACCCTCAAACAAACGGACAAGCCAAAGTGACTAATAGAGGTTTAAAATGAATACTTGTAAAAACCGTAGGGTTAAATAAAAAGGAATGGGCCGATAAATTAGATGATGCTTTATGGGCTTTTCGAACTGCTTATAAAACAACAATAGGTACAACCCCATATAAGCTCGTCTATGGAAAAAGTTGTCATTTGCCAGTAGAAATTGCACATAAAGCCTACTGGGCAATTAAAAATGTAAACTTAGATTCAGAATTTACCGGTAAAAACCGATTTTGTCAATTAAATGAATTAGACGAACTAAGGAATTATGCATACTCTAACTCTAAAATTTATAAGGAAAGAATGAAAACTTTGCATGATAAACACATTAAACCTAATGAATTTCGAGTAGGAGATTAGGTTCTATTGTTTAATTCACGACTTCGATTGTTTCCTGGTAAATTAAAGTCTAGGTGGTCAGGACCTTTTTCCATCACCTATATTTTCCCACACGGTGCAGTAGAAATTAAATCTCGGAATGGAATTCCATTCAAAGTCAATGGCCGACGGCTGAAGCTCTAACAAGGATTCATTGAGGATGAGGAGGAAGAAATCTCGCTTCAAACGGTCGAAGAATGAAAGCATCAACATCATACCTGGTAAGTTACGAACAAACGGGTTGACCTCTAAATCGGTAAGTCTTCTAACCGAGTTTTTGGGAAAAAAGGGCACTCACACGAGCACTTAAAAAAATATTAAAAGTTGCCCGCCCAGGGGGCCGTGTCCGCTCAACTGTCGGGATAAAACCCCTTTTCCAAACAGTTTCCTCATTTCCACACGCCCCGTTTCCCCGAAAACTCTCTGGTTCAGGCGATTTTTCTGCAAGATTTCGACGTCTCCTCTACTTCTAACAACATCAAGGTATGATTCTATCATCATTAGTAGTTAGATTAAGCATTTGCATGTAGTTAAAACATCAAAAATTTGGGGAAAATCTAGGGTTCTTGAACTTCATCCGGATCGAACCTCAAATTTTTGCATAAATCTGTTAGCATTAGTTTAGATTCATGTTATAGGAAGTAAATCCACTTGTATTGTTTAAAGATTTGCCCAATTTCTCACAAAAACCCCAAACCCTTGTTTTTTAACCGAAAAAGATAAAATCGAAGGGGTAAACGGTTTATTTTGGGAAAAACGTCACTTGGGGTTTCATTTTCAGGGAAAATCGCCCCTACTGGGCCAAAAATTTTCAAGTTTTCGGGACCGGGTTGAAAAATGGGATTTTTGGGAAAAGACGTCTGGACACGGGGTCGTGCTCGCTGAGCACAGGGACGTGTCCAACCATTTTCTTACCAACATGGGGCGTGTCTGCTGAACACGGGGCCGTGTTCAGCCGACTATTTTCAGTTTTCTCCGAAAATTTCACTGTTTCATGCTAATTGTTTGGTGTATTCTTTCAGATGTCCAAGAAATTCACAAGGTTCAATGCAAATGAGTTGGATGCTAAAGCAAGATACGATGTGGTTCGAACCAGGCCGGAGGAACACCCACGACAAGTATGCATGGATCTTTTAGCAGCAGTGAACCAGCTTGACTGGTTTAACAACCTAGTCACCGGCCACTAAGAGCCGCCCTAACCACTTGACTTCGCTCAGTCCACGAGTATAATCTGGAATTCTATAGCACATTCGTGTTCAATTCAAGATCCGACCCATTTGATAATGATGGGATAGAATTCCGATGTGGGGGGACTAAGTACTCTATCTCGATGGCACAGTTTGGGTCGATAGTTGGGTTGTATGCGGAGGAAGATGCGGGTAATGAAGAAAACACCGGAGGGTTACGCGAATTATCAGGAAATGAACGCCAAGTCGCTTGGGACTCAAATAGGAGAAGGGCAGTACAACCCAAGTAGCACAAAGAGCACTAAGTTGAGGGACCCTCTTTACCGTTACATCCATAGGGTCCTCACTTACTAGCAAAAGGCATGATTGTAGTGGCGTTGTAGGGTTGAGAGATCTGGTGGTCCTTCATTGCATTCATACGCGCACCCACCTTGATGTTCCATACCTCCTGCTCCAAAACATGCATTGGAACCGGCTCGCTACTCCACCAACCCCTATCTTCTTCGGGGGGGTGGATATACCGTCTCTTCAAGCATTTCGTGAACATGCCCAGGTCTTTCCAAAAGAGCCCATGGTCGGGGAGAGTGGACATAAACATCTGCCGCTCCATAAACTTGATTTATGAAGCCGAAGACGGGACGGTTAGCTTCCAAAGAGTCCAGGGGCATGCATGGAACATGCAAAAGGCACTCGTCCTTCACGCTCCACACTTTCAACCACCTCCTCAATACCACTACCAGCCCCATGGTGATCCGGGCGAATCCTCCTCACAAGGAGGCGGTTTTGCTAATTTTCAAAGCTTATATGACTTATTGCAGGAAAATATCATGTGCACCAGGAACACCTATAACATGGCGAGCAACACGTACACCCGGGTCGGAGCAATTGAGAGAAACATCTCCGACATACAGGATGACATCGGGAACATCCGGGAGTACATGGCGGGGCACGGAGGAGGAGATGATGATGAAGACGAGGACATGGACTAGGCGGGAGGAGTAGAAGTAGGAGCAGCTGGTTGGTGGTCTCACAGGTTTTCCCCCTTTTCTCATGAACAATTTTCGGCCTGCGTGCCGTGTGTTGAACAATTTACTTTCCTCTAAGACTTTTTACTTTCTGCATTTTTTTTCTTTTTAACTTTGTGGTATGAATGTTTGAACAATGGTAATTTAGGATGCTTGCTATGGTTTGGTGTAGTGTTTATTGATAAAACAGGTACATACGAGGCTTAGAGCACTAAATATTAGTGCTACTAAAGCCGGGATAGGAAAACCGAAGCCAGAAACCTGTTTTTCACCTTTGCAGATTGTCTACACAGGGTCGTGTCCAGCCAATATGCCCCCGTGCCCATTGCCCCAGACCTGCTGTTTGTAAAAATTCTGCAGATTTTTGCCAGACACGGTGTCGTGCTCAGCCGACACGCCCCGGTGTCCACCTTCTGTAAGTTATCGTTACTGGCATTCTGACCACTAGGTCGTGTTCATCCGACACGGGGGCGTGTCCAGACGCCCAGTAACATAAATTTTTGCTTTTTCACACCTTTTTACACATTCAATCAACCTAAAAACTTATTTTTGGGACACATTGATGACAATGTGTAATTTAAGTGTGTGGGGGGGGGGGATGCTAAAACCTTGAATCTTGCAAGTCCTAATTACAAGCCTTACACAAAACCCTATTGGAACCGCTAATCACCCCAAATTTTTTTTCAAAAAAAAAAAATTCATTTTTTTTACTTGTCTAGGTTTAATTTGGGAATTTCAAGTTCTAAAAAGGTTATATTTTAAAAAATTTACAACCGATAGCGTCGTGATAAAAAGAACCAACATAAGAGAATTATGAAACGACATGACAAGTTTAGTTAAAATTTGATTATATATACTTGATCACATAAAAACCCATTCCCACAAAAAGTGAGTTTTGAGCCTTTATTGAGCATACAAATACATATCTTTAAACTAAATGCTCATTTTTCGTTTCTTGTGTGAATAGCCGCTTGGTTCTTACGACTCTAGAACTTGCCACGACGATACATTCCCGGTCCTTACCAACTTAAACCCGAGTAAGTAAATGATAGAGGCATTAGGACTAACCCTTTTTATTTCTACACCATTATTTTCTTTTTTTTACCACCTACCCAAAATCCCCCTAGTTAACCCCTTTGAGCCTAAACCTTTTCATTTCTTAACCCAAAAGAAACACCCTTTTACCCACCAAAACCCTTTTTTTTAACCCTTTGTTTTAGTAACAAGCTCGGTTTTTCTTATGACTTCCTTATCAAAAAAAAATGATGATGATGATGAAGCAAAAAAGAAATAAACAAACAAGTTTATCAAAAATAACTTTGTTTGAAGAAGTGCTTCATCAAAATAAAAAGTTACAAAAAATAAAAAGTCTTACGAAAACCGACGCTTTTTACGTCTTTCGCCCTTTTACTAACCACTAACCCAACCACCTACCCTTAACCCAAGCCTAACCCTTCACCCAAAAGTCCTCTTGATATTTACAAAGGTGTATAGTTAAAAAGGAGGAGGATTGATTGCTTGGCAAGCTTATGGCAGGAATAAGTTCCACGCCGCTCTCGAGTGATTCACTAAAATACATCTTCGGCCGAGTGTTGAGTGATCCCCCGTGAGGTATGTGAACTTGTATATAAATGGAATTTTAAAAAGGCATATTATGCCCTAATAAGTAATTATCTTATGTAATCTTTTAAATAAATCTTGACGAATAGGATTGTAAATAAATAAAAATAAAACCTAATAAAGAATCTTGGAAATCCCGACACTCTATGACAAGCCCAAAAAACCCATTCCATTTGGGAGTGTAAAGCCACATTATAAAGAGTTTTGCTTGAGGATAAGCAAAGATTCAAGTGTGGGGATATTTGATGTGTGCAAAATCTAACATATAAATTACATCAATTGTGGCGTAAAACTAACCTTTTGTAGTACTAATGTTGGAAAAAGTGTGTTTTTGTCTTCCTTTTGTATTTTCAGGATTAAATGAGCTCAAATGAACAAAAGAAGCAAAAAGCCAGCTAAATCTAACATAAATACAAGAAAAGCAATAAACGTGGCATGCCCGACCCCCCGACAGCATATTCCCAAGCAAAAACAAGAAGACAGAAGGCTAAACACGCCCATGCTCAGTGTGCACGGGGGCGTACCCAAGTGTCTGCAGAAAACACAAAGTTGTAGAAGCTTCTATCACCCACCACGGGGGTGTGCCCAGCGGACATGGGGCCGTGGTCAACTCTAAGATTCGCAAAATCTTGGAAAATCTTAATAGTACAGATACGCTTCTGCACACGGGGTCGTGCCCAGCGGACATGGGGGCGTGGTCAACTAATGCAGACAAATTGCAATTAATGAAGAAAGAGAAGGAGGATGGACACGGGGCCGTGCCCAATGGACACGGGGCCATGCCCGAGCTTCTGTTCAGGCTATAAATAAGGGTGCTTGGCTCATTTGCAAACCATCCCTTGGCAAACCACCTCTCTCACACTTCACCCACCACCACCACCATCATAACACCATCATCCACCACCACCATCATCCATCATAGAGTGTGTGAGTAGTCTCGGGATCCAAGATTGATCGTAAGAGTTCTTGACAATCAAAGGCCATGTTTGCCTAAGTCTCTTACATCACTTGGTGAAGACAAAGTGTCTAGTGTAATACTTTTTATTTTTAATCTTTTCTCACTTTTTATTTGGTTATGTATTAATGACTTTAATAACTAGTTTCTTATGTTGAAGGTGAATCTTCCTTATCATTTGTCCGTGGTGTCTTGGCATTATTTTACTGTCTATATAAAATAAAAGATTTTCACCATTCATATTTCCACGGTCTATATGGAGATATGTTTGCTACCTGGTCGAGGGTTAAAGGAATGGTTTGGTAAGAGTCTTGCCTTGTTCAGTGTATAGATCCTGCAAGGACCTGGGACAAATTTAGTAGGACCTCCTTCAATACCCACCGGATTGGAAGGCGGGGGTCCAAACTCTTTGATCCCCTCATATGTAAGCTACTATTAAAACTTTAACCCGACTACTTAGGACTGTATCCCTGCTGACTCAGACTACTTAGCCGAGGGTAACGTCACCTTCAAAATAGGGGCCTACCACATTATGCATTAATAACTTAATTAATTATCTTTCAATAATCCAACCCTTTAGGATTGTATCCTTGTTGACTCAAAATACTGGGTTGAGGGTAACGTCACCTTCAAAAGAGGGGCCTACTACAATAACTAAGATAATCTCTTAAAAAGTGCAAAAGTGCGGAAATAATCAAAGGTTACACTAAACACGAGTCGGATCCAAGTGATTCATCTTGTCTATCTGTTTTTACTTTTATTTTTATTTTTCAGCATTTTTAGTTTTTATTTTCTAGTTTAAAACATTTTTCTAAACTTTTGATTTGATTAGACGTTGAGGATAAACCAGTATTAAAAGCTCTTGTGTCCTTGGACGACCTCGGTATCTTACCAACGCTATACTACGCTCACGATGGGTGCACTTGCCCATATGTGTGTTAGGTGTTAGTAAAATATCGTGTTTTATAAATTTAAAACTTGACTAACGTGTAAAAAGGGCTAAAAATATATATATAAAAATCTATAACACCACACGCACATCAGTGTCCTTGGACAACCTCGGTATCTTACCAACGCTATATTACGCTCACGATGGTTGCACTTGCCCATGTGTGTGTTTAGTGTTAGTAGAATATCGTGTTTTATAAATTTAAAACTTGACTAATGCGTAAAATGGGCTTAAAATATCAATAAAAAACATAACACACCTTGCACACACCATTAGTGCCACCGCACAGAAAAAGAGATGAAGGCTCGACTTTAAAGGTGGTGTACCATCGTTTGGTATCTTTTTCTACATTACTTCGCATTTTTTTTTTTTGCTATGTACCCGGTGGTAACATAGAATAGTAGTTTGCACATCCGGTGATGACAATTTTGAATAGATCATTCGGTGATGATTGTTGTGGCAGAAAAGAAATCCACCAAGGGGGGTTTGCGCACAAACAAAGCGCTTAGCAAAGCATTATACGAGGTCTAGGCCATTGTTCACGCAATATCAGAAGACCAAGTATAATACCCCAGAGATTTAACAAACATAAAGACCTAGTATCTCAGAAGTTTGGCAACCTATCAAACGAAATTACGGTACTGATGCGTGTCGAGTGTGATATAATTTTAGTTATATTTTAAGCCCTTTTTAACACTTAGTTAAGTTTTAAATTTATAAAACATGATATTTTACTAACACTAAACACACATATGGGCAAGTGCACCCATCGTGAGCGTAGTATAGCATTGGTAAGATATCGAGGTCGTCCAAGGACACAAGTGCTTTTAGTACCGGTTTATCCTCAACGTCTAATCAAATCAAAATTTAGGAAAAAGATTTTAAACATTAAAATAAAACAAAAAATTCCGAAAAATAAAAATAAAATAGAAACAGATAGACAAGATGAATCACTTGGATCCGACTCGCCTTTAGTGTAACCTTTGATGTTTTCCGCACTTTTGCACTTTTTAAGAGATTATCTTAGTTATAGTTATAGGCCCCTCTTTTGAAGGTGACGTTACCCTCAACCCAATAGTTTGAGTCAGCAAGGATAAAATCCTAAAGGGTTGGATTACTGGAAGATAATTAATTCAGTTATTAATGCGTAATGTGGTAGGCCCCTTTTTTGAAGGTGACGTTACCCTCGGCTAAGTGGTTTGAGTCAGCAGGGATACAATCCCAAGTAGCCGGGTTAATGTATTAATAGTAGTTTACGTATGAGGGGATCAAGCCATTCGAACCCCCGCTATCCAATACCAGTGGGTAGTGAAGGAGGTCCTAGTAACCTTGACCCAGGTCCTTGCAGGATCTATACACTGAACAAGGCAAGAACCTTACCAAACCATTCCCTTAACCCCCGACCAGGTAGCCAACATATCTCCATATAGACCGTGGAGATATGAATTGTGTAAATCTTTTATTTTATATAGACATTAAAATAACGCCAAGACACCACAGACAAATGATAAGGAAGTTTCACATTCAACATAAGAAACTAGTTATTAAAGTCATTAATACAAAACCAAATAAAAAGTGCGAAAAGATTAAAAAACAAAAGTATTACACTGAATGCTTGTCTTCACAAAGTGATGTAAGAGACTTAGGCAAACATGGCCTTTGATTGTCAAGAACTCTTACTATTAATCTTGGATCCCGAGACTACTACACACACTCTAAGATGGATGATGGTGGTGGATGTGGGTTGTGATGGTGGTGGAGTGTGGGTGAAGTGTGTAACGCCTCGCTTTTTTTTTTAAACTTACTTTAATTGGAAAGATTATTCATGTACCTACTTTTGGAAACTTACCTCCGTATCATATTCGTATTTCATTTCCGTTTTCGTAATTCATAAATTCGATCGTAATAAAATTTAGTATTTCATACACATTATACCTCGTTTATTTATTCGTGCTTGTGCAATTAAATCCGTTTATACATTTGATACATACACTCATTCGATACATATGCATGCGTCTCGTAAAGAAATACATAGCTCTAGACGTTAAATTATACCAACACTTGATTCTACATTCAAAATACACAACCTATACTTTTTACAAACTTATTACTTAATTTCGTATTTTATATATATATATTAAACATTAATATATAAATTATGATTAGTAAATTACCTTATTATATATACATATTATTATAAGGTATAGTGCCAAAATTTGGAAAGGCTTTGAGGTGGCCTTATGATCAGTCGAAATACCTAGCTAAGCATGGTTGGTTCTACTTTGATCCATTTTTTTTCTTTAATGACTATCATTAATAGTATTAATATGCATTGTGTGTATTAATAAAAAATAAAATGTTTAAAAATGACAAACAGTTTCGATGAACTGAGTTGGTATGAGTATTGATGTATTTTAATCACCTCCCACCTAACCTCATAATGTCATATTTGATTAAATGGTTAGTCACTTGAGTAATTAATTTAACATCACAATATCTAATCTATTATGTCACTCAAATAAAAAAAAAAGGAAAGATGGTGGCTAGGAACAACTCCCAATCGAAGTTCTGCCAAGGGCAGAATCAATATTTTGTTTTAATATTTAACCACCCAATTATGTTGCAATGAATTTTAATGGTTAGCATATGTTATTTAACTTAAACATAAAATAAAATATACATATACTAACCTAAGATGCCTCACAAACAACAAAAGAAAAAGGGTAAATGGCTGTTTACAGCCTTGTTCGAACAGCTTCATGGCTGTTTTTAATTATTTTTTTCTAGTGTTAAACCACCAACTAATCCTATTTAATACCAACCAACTTAAACCCTAATCCTTCCCTATAAATACCACTCTAATCCCAGTCACTTTTCCACTTTACAAACTCTAATCTCACTCTCAAAACTCTCTCAAACTCCCTAAAATCATTGCTGAAAGTTCAGGTTCGGACAGATTCATCGAGCTTTATGAAAATGGGCATAACTTCTTCATTTCTTATCCGTTTTGGTCCATTCTTTTTCCAGAATGCTTGGCTTGACCTTAGCTTCGATTCTAGGGGTGTTTCACAGCAAACAAGCACCTGGAACTCCGGCAAAAAGGCTTCAAAGTCTACTGTTTAAATTTGTTTTCATTAATCTTTGCTTAAACATGAGTTTAACTCACTCAAACCTAAGTCCTTATGCTTATAACCACCCCTATGGTTAGTTAGGCTTAAAAACAAGGTTGAGACATACAAAATCAGAGGATAATCCTCAAATACTTTCTGTTTTGTTTAGGGTTTTTGACCCACAAGTCATGTTCAAGCTTCAAGTTTGATGTAGGAGTGATTATGGAACAACTTGGGTTTTCCAACATAAAATCCCCACATGATTTGATGATTTCTCATAGCTTAGATTGTTTACATTCATGTACTAATCTTAGTTCATGACCCTCCTTGTTTGTCCTTACAACAAGTGTAATGGTGAACACATACGAGGTGCCTAAATGGAAGCTTGTTCTTCCTACCTCCTACATGAATTATATGACACATTTTGAGGTACCTAAATGAAGATATAATCTTCTACCTCATGCTTGAAAAACTTGAACATTTGGACTTATTAACATATCTATATAACCTATACAATACATAACCATATTATTCAAATAATCGAATCTTTGATGATGAACTAGTGTTCATATGTCAAGGTACTAGATTACATCATCCTAGACTATGATAACTTGTCACGATTCTAATGGAACCTTGTTCCATGAAAACATTTAAACTCCTTAGAGTTTCCTAGTGTCAAGAACAAGTATCATATGTACTAAATGATTATTTTCACATGTTATTCTCATATCTTATTTTTATGTTGTTTTAAATACCGAATCTCGACTCTAAACATACTTGAACTTTAACCCTTACACATTCAACCTTCTAACATCATTAACTTCGCCACATTGGATAATCGGAAAGCATATGCAATATTGTGAGTATACTCGCAACCCCCTTTTAATGTTTACCACTTTTTGGGGTGTAACATGTTACTTTATTTAAAACACACTTAAACTTATTCTTTATGCAATGCACGAAAACAATCCTTATACATGAATGCTATGTTATGATACTTGATGCTTACATGGACCATACTTATGTGATATGTTTTAGTCATTAGCTTTCACGAGCCTCCATTTGACATGCATAGCGCTATAGGAGTAACGCACCGCCCCCTTTAAACTTGGGTCATGTTGAATTATAAACTTATGGTCTTTTCATAGCAACGAAATGATGACATGTGCTATGGAAAGGGCCGCTTGCGTAAACAGAGGGTTGGCTAGAAATATTGCATGCCATGTTAGATCTTGTATAAACAAAGTTGCCATGTGGATTCGTTTTAAACTTTTATACTTATACTTATGCTTAAACTTGTATACTCGTCTTTGCTTTTGCATTGAACTTTATTTTAAACATGTTACAGGTTGAGGATGATGATGCTATGAAATGAAGTAGCGTTGATGCCTAGATACACATATAGACGTTAGGTTTAATCGTTGTATCAATTTTGATTATGTTGTATTGTATTTCCCTTGAACTTGATGTTATTTGATTTCCTTGTAATGTAGACAAATGAATTATGAAATGAAATCGGTTTATTAAATATTGTCACAAATAGCGTTATGATGTCTCTAGCAATCTTCACACTTCGTCTCATCCCGATGTTTCCGCCATTGGTTGGGGTGTGACAGATTGGTATCAGAGCCATAACTATAGGGAATTAGGAAAAGTGGGAATGCTTTTACCTAGTCTATAGTTTTAGAGCCTTATTCTTATGTTTTGTTTGAAACTACATGCATGCCACTTTATGTGTTCCTTATTTGTTCTCTTTGAGCCTTTTAAACGTATATGTCATTTTTATCCTTATGTATCATACTTGACATGCTATTCTTATGTGTTAAATACATGTTTTATTACGTGTTAATATTTGTTTTAATACGTCATTCTTTATGTGTCATTCTTGACTTGTTTATACTTGTTTGTTAAATCTTCAACATACGCTTTTCCTCATACATTTTACTCGACTATTCTAATTCCACAAACACTCGTAATACACAAACGAGATGACTTCACCAAAATAGGCGTGAAACCCACAATTTGGTGAACAACCCTCAATCCATCTACTTTTTCTTTTTACACGAAATTCACCATCAAGTTAGGAGTGAAATCCTCACCTTGATGGAGAAATTCAAATTTCAAATTCTAGTGGACCTTCGTCAAAGTGTTGAAATCAAATTTTGACCCGACGAGTACCAACCACACTTAGGATACTAAATCGCCAAGTTAGGGGTGAAACCCGCACCTTGTCGACTAGTTCCACTCCTTGATTTTCATTAATCCCGCCAAGTCTCGAAATTTCAATTGAATTGGGGACATGTAGTAACCGGAAGGGTAAATACCGTTAACCGACTTGTCGACGAGAGTATTTCACCTATTAGGCCAAAGCATGCTCCTCAAATTCGAAAGACTTTTCGACCACTTTGTTTAGTCAAGGTTCCGTTTTGGAACCATCCCAAATTTTAATCAAACATGTGTTTTACTATTTATTTATACGATGAAATCTTTCAAATTCGAATTTACTTTCGATACTTACTCCTCACACACACACACAACATGTTAAATCTTTTTCATACATTTATACATATTCATGATTTCAAAACGTCACTCAATTTTGTTTACATTCTTTGTAACACCAAAATGGAGGCATATCATCGAGATAGGAGTGATTTCCTTACCTTGACGATATGCTCCACTCCTTCTTCTCTTAAAACGACCTCACCGACGAGTTAGGGGTGATACCCTTACCTTGGTGATCGTTACCAAAACTTTACCTCAAAATATCCTATTATGCAAATCCGATCATGTTTTATACCTAAATCGCTTATCATTTATCGAAATACCTACCTATATTAAATTCAAAATACATTGTTTTATCAAACGTACTTCTTATCCTACAACCTACTTTCACTTAACTCATATATACGAGATTCGTAATCATGTCTTAAACGTTTTACTACACGAATTTCCAAACCTTACGAAATGCTATCTATCAATTTAATCGGTCCAATGAATCTCTTGCCCATGAACTTCCCATCCGATTTAGTAACTAAAACACGTTCACATTATACCATCATGCTAGGGACTTCTACTCTTAATCAAAATCCAACCAACCTTTCTCAATTACTTATAAAATCTTATAGATGTTATATGATCGTTTTACCAAAAACTCTTTTCAACATCAACAAATCATTTGATAGAACTTTTAACAATCACTAATTCCATTTGCTAAATTTCTTTTCTAAGAATCCTCATTTTTACAAGAACCTCCTAAATTCATAATTTCTTGTTTAATGAAACAAACTTACTTTTTATCGAAAACCTTTTCCTACATTAAGTTACAAAACACGTGGGCAAGAAGACTTCATGGGGACCGACCATCTTCGGATTACGTAAACTCTATTAAAACAAAAGTAGCATTTCTATACATTACAAAATACATTATGCTTAACCAATGAGTACTTTATATCCTCTTACATATGCAAACTATATTCTTTCAAACCAAGCTCAATCTAATTTTGATTCGATGAACTCAATGTTTCGTTTAAACAACTATACATGCATATCATCATACACGTTTTAGTCGATATCTCACGACAATTTCATTTATATCGTTCGTATTTACATACTCAACCTTTTGGAATGTTTTTTTATACGCTCAATCCTGTTATGTTCCAACACATACTATATACACAAATTTTATTATTCGTACCTACACTCATACTCATGACAACACATTTTATGCTTATACTTATACTCATACTGCTCATACGTTTTATGTTTATACTCATACTTACGTGCATATTCATACTTATATCTATGCTTATGCTCATAATTTCATTCATACTCATGATTCATACATTCGAACCCGCACGCGAGCGTAATCCGAGGGATTCGCTTACGTGGGTCCCATACATACTTACGCATGGACTTGCTATTATACTACATTCTTATACGTACACGTCCTTATATTTTAAATTATGTATACCCTGATCCATACACAATTAGTACAAGCGATGCGGATCATGCGACGATCAAAATAATCGCGGGTGCACACGGGATTATAGTGATAGACGCATGAGAATCATAGAGTGTACTACTGTGTATGGTAAGACATGGAACGTAACATGACACTAATAACGAAACGGATGTAGCATGGTCAAAACATGGTGGATACGCCGCTGGTACTTCCTATATATAAGTGTTTTCACCATGTTACCGAACTTTCGTAAAACGTGCCGTGAAAAATTCGGTGTTTTGCAGACCTATTTTAGACCTAAAATGCAAACTTTAACAACTCACAAACGCATTGCTAAACACACAATATCCGATTATCCATGACGGGACCTCATTCTTAACCAACGTTTTTGTTATCCAATACTCATACCATTCTTATGCTCGCCCTCATCTACTAGATCGATCTTTCAGTCTCATATCTCTATGACCCCTAATTTTCCTTTTGACTTTTATACAAACCTTATTTACAATTATTTACTAACCTTCTTGTTTCCCCTCAATAAACAAATTTTCTACAAACATGTTATGGGTGCTCTTTAAAACCGATAAAACTTTTCATGCAACCTATTGTACGGCCACACTTTTCATCAAAATACAAACTGTATTGTACAAAAAAAAAATTCCTTCTTGGGAAACATGTTTTAAAATACCTCTCCATTCGAGTTATTCAAACTTGTTTAAGCTCACTTTGCCTATACACGCATGCAAGTTTTACTTATGCTTAATGCCCCAAGTCATCTTGGGCAAACAAACTCTTTTAAAAACCTACCCTGTCATTCCTCAACGATTTAGTACATTTTCGACACACCTAGAATCCCCAAATCTTGATTTTTTTAGTAAATAGTTTCAACCAAAATGCTTTTTTAAAGTCTTCCTCGTCCTAAATTTCGGGACGAAATTTCCTAAAGGAGGGGAGACTGTAACGCCTCGCTTTTTTTGAAACTTACTTTAATTGTAAAGATTATTCATGTACCTACTTTTGGAAACTTACCTCCGTATCATATTCGTATTTCACTTCCGTTTTCGTAATTCATAAATTCGATCGTAATAAAATTTAGTATTTCATACACATTATACCTTGTTTATTTATTCGTGCTTGTGCAATTAAATCCGTTTATACATTTGATACATACACTCATTCGATACATATGCATGCGTCTCGTAAAGAAATACATAGCTCTAGACGTTAAATTATACCAACACTTGATTCTACATTCAAAATACACAACCTAGACTTTTTACAAACTTATTACTTAATTTCGTATTATATATATATATATATATTAAACATTAATATATAAATTATGATTAGTAAATTACCTTATTATATATACATATTATTATAAGGTATAGTGCCAAAATTTGGAAAGGCTTTGAGGTGGCCTTATGATCAGTCGAAATACCTAGCTAAGCATGGTTGGTTCTACTTTGATCCATTTTTTTCTTTAATGACTATCATTAATAGTATTAATATGCATTGTGTGTATTAATAAAAAATAAAATGTTTAAAAATGAAAAAACAGTTCCGATGAACTGAGTTGGTATGAGTATTGATGTATTTTAATCACCTCCCACCTAACCTCATAATGTCATATTTGATTAAATGGTTAGTCACTTGAGTAATTAATTTAACATCACAATATCTAATCTATTATGTCACTCAAATAAAAAAAAAGGAAAGATGGTGGCTAGGAACAACTCCCAATCGAAGTTCTGCCAAGGGCAGAATCAATATTTTGTTTTAATATTTATCCACCCAATTATGTTGTAATGAATTTTAATGGTTAGCATATGTTATTTAACTTAAACATAAAATAAAATATACATATACTAACCTAAGATGCCTCACAAACAACAAAAGAAAAAGGGTAAATGGCTGTTTACAGCCTTGTTCGAACAGCTTCATGGCTGTTTTTAATTATTTTTTTCTACTGTTAAACCACCAACTAATCCTATTTAATACCAACTGACTTTAACCCTAATCCTTCCCTATAAATACCACTCTAATCCCAGCTACTTTTCCACTTTACAAACTCTAATCTCACTCTCAAAACTCTCTCAAACTCCCTAAAATCGTTGCTGAAAGTTCAGGTTCGGACAGATTCATCGAGCTTTACGAAAATGGGCATAACTTCTTCATTTCTTATCCGTTTTGGTCCATTCTTTTTCCAGAATGCTTGGCTTGACCTTAGCTTCGATTCTAGGGGTGGTTCACAGCAAACAAGCCCCTGGAACTCCGGAAAAAAGGCTTCAAAGTCTACTGTTTAAATTTGTTTTCATTAATCTTTGCTTAAACATGAGTTTAACTCGCTCAAACCTAAGTCCTTATGCTTATAACCACCCCTATGGTTAGTTAGGCTTAAAAACAAGGTTGAGACATACAAAATCAGAGGATAATCCTCAAATACTTTCTGTTTTGTTTAGGGTTTTTGACCCACAAGTCATGTTCAAGCTTCAAGTTTGATGTAGGAGTGATTATGGAACAACTTGGGTTTTTCCAACATAAAATCCCCACATGATTTGATGATTTCTCATAGCTTAGATTGTTTACATTCATGTACTAATCTTAGTTCATAACCCTCCTTGTTTGTCCTTACAACAAGTGTAGTGGTGAACACATACGAGGTGCCTAAATGGAAGCTTGTTCTTCCTACCTCCTACATGAATTCTATGACACATTTTGAGGTACCTAAATGAAGATATAATCTTCTACCTCATGCTTGAAAAACTTGAACATTTGGACTTATTAACATATCTATATAACCTATACAATACATAACCATATTATTCAAATAATCGAATCTTTGATGATGAACTAGTGTTCATATGTTAAGGTACTAGATTACATCATCCTAGACTATGATAACTTGTCACGATTCTAATGGAACCTTGTTCCATGAAAACATTTAAACTCCTTAGAGTTTTCTAGTGTCAAGAACAAGCATCATATGTACTAAATGATTATTTTCACATGTTATTCTCATATCTTATTTTTATGTTGTTTTAAATACCGAATCTCGACTCTAAACATACTTGAACTTTAACCCTTACACATTCAACCTTCTAACATCATCAACTTCGCCACATTGGATAATCGGAAAGCATATGCAATATTGTGAGTATACTCGCAACCCCCTTTTTATGTTTACCACTTTTTGGGGTGTAACATGTTACTTTATTTAAAACACACTTAAACTTATTCTTTATGCAATGCACGAAAACAATCCTTATACATGAATGCTATGTTATGATACTTGATGCTTACGTGGACCATACTTATGTTATATGTTTTAGTCATTAGCTTTCACGAGCCGCCATTTGACATGCATAGCGCTATAGGAGTAACGCACCGCCCCCTTTAAACTTGGGTCATGTTGAATTATAAACTTATGGTCTTTTCATAGCAACGAAATGATGACATGTGCTATGGAAAGGGCCGCTTGCGTAAACAGAGGGTTGGCTAGAAATATTGCATGCCATGTTAGATCTTGTATAAACAAAGTTGCCATGTGGATTCGTTTTAAACTTTTATACTTATACTTATGCTTAAACTTGTATACTCGTCTTTGCTTTTGCATTGAACTTTATTTTAAACATGTTACAGGTTGAGGATGATGATGCTATGAAATGAAGTAGCGTTGATGCCTAGATACACATATAGACGTTAGGTTTAATCGGTGTATCAATTTTGATTATGTTGTATTGTATTTCCCTTGAACTTGATGTTATTTGATTTCCTTGTAATGTAGACAAATGAATTATTAGATGAAATCGGTTTATTAAATATTGTCACAAATAGCGTTATGATGTCTCTAGCAATCTTCACACTTCGTCTCATCCCGATGTTTCCGCCATTGGTTGGGGTGTGACAGATTGGTATCAGAGCCATAACTATAGGGAATTAGGAAAAGTGGGAATGCTTTTACCTAGTCTATAGTTTTAGAGCCTTATTCTTATGTTTTGTTTGAAACTACATGCATGCCACTTTATGTGTTCCTTATTTGTTCTCTTTGAGCCTTTTAAACGTATATGTCGTTTTTATCCTTATGTATCATACTTGACATGCTATTCTTATGTGTTAAATACATGTTTTATTACGTGTTAATATTTGTTTTAATACGTCATTCTTTATGTGTCATTCTTGACTTGTTTATACTTGTTTGTTAAATCTTCAACATACGCTTTTCCTCATACATTTTACTCGACTATTCTAATTCCACAAACACTCGTAATACACAAACGAGATGACTTCACCAAAATAGGCGTGAAACCCACAATTTGGTGAACAACCCTCAATCCATCTACTTTTTCTTTTTACACGAAATTCACCATCAAGTTAGGAGTGAAATCCTCACCTTGATGGAGAAATTCAAATTTCAAATTCTAGTGGACCTTCGTCAAAGTGTTGAAATCAAATTTTGACCCGACGAGTACCAACCACACTTAGGATACTAAATCACCAAGTTAGGGGTGAAACCCGCACCTTGTCGACTAGTTCCACTCCTTGATTTTCATTAATCCCGCCAAGTCTGGAAATTTCAATTGAATTGGGGACATGTAGTAACCGGAAGGGTAAATACCGTTAACCGACTTGTCGGCGAGAGTATTTCACCTATTAGGCCAAAGCATGCTCCTCAAATTCGAAAGACTTTTCGACCACTTTGGTTAGTCAAGGTTCCGTTTTGGAACCATCCCAAATTTTAATCAAACATGTGTTTTACTATTTATTTATACGATGAAATCTTTCAAATTCGAATTTACTTTCGATACTTACTCCTCACACACACACACAACATGTTAAATCTTTTTCATACATTTATACATATTCATGATTTCAAAACGTCACTCAATTTTGTTTACATTCTTTGTAACACCAAAATGGAGGCATATCATCGAGATAGGAGTGATTTCCTTACCTTGACGATTTGCTCCACTCCTTCTTCTCTTAAAACGACCTCACCGACGAGTTAGGGGTGATACCCTTACCTTGGTGATCGTTACCAAAACTTTACCTCAAAATATCCTATTATGCAAATCCGATCATGTTTTATACCTAAATCGCTTATCATTTATCGAAATACCTACCTATATTAAATTCAAAATACATTGTTTTATCAAACGTACTTCTTATCCTACAACCTACTTTCACTTAACTCATATATACGAGATTCGTAATCATGTCTTAAACGTTTTACTACACGAATTTCCAAACCTTACGAAATGCTATCTATCAATTTAATCGGTCCAATGAATCTCTTGCCCATGAACTTCCCATCTGATTTAGTAACTAAAACACGTTCACATTATACCATCATGCTAGGGACTTCTACTCTTAATCAAAATCCAACCAACCTTTCTCAATTACTTATAAAATCTTATAGATGTTATATGATCGTTTTACCAAAAACTCTTTTCAACATCAACAAATCATTTGATAGAACTTTTAACAATCACTAATTCCATTTGCTAAATTTCTTTTCTAAGAATCCTCGTTTTTACAAGAACCTCCTAAATTCATAATTTCTTGTTTAATGAAACGAACTTACTTTTTATCGAAAACCTTTTCCAACATTAAGTTACAAAACACGTGGGCAAGAAGACTTCATGGGGACCGACCATCTTCGGATTACGTAAACTCTATTAAAACAAAAGTAGCATTTCTATACATTACAAAATACATTATGCTTAACCAATGAGTACTTTATATCCTCTTACATATGCAAACTATATTCTTTCAAACCAAGCTCAATCTAATTTTGATTCGATGAACTCAATGTTTCGTTTAAACAACTATACATGCATATCATCATACACGTTTTAGTCGATATCTCACGACAATTTCATTTATATCGTTCGTATTTACATACTCAACCTTTTGGAATGTTTTTTTTATACGCTCAAACCTGTTATGTTCCAACACATACTATATACACAAATTTTATTATTCGTACCTACACTCATACTCATGACAACACATTTTATGCTTATACTTATACTCATACTGCTCATACGTTTTATGTTTATACTCATACTTGCGTGCATATTCATACTTATATCTATGCTTAGGCTCATAATTTCATTCATACTCATGATTCATACATTCGAACCCGCACGCGAGCGTAATCCGAGGGATTCGCTTACGTGGGTCCCATACATACTTACGCATGGACTTGCTATTATACTACATTCTTATACGTACACGTCCTTATATTTTAAATTATGTATACCCTGATCCATACACAATTAGTACAAGCGATGCGGATCATGCGACGATCAAAATAATCGCGGGTGCACACGGGATTATAGTGATAGACGCATGAGAATCATAGAGTGTACTACTGTGTATGGTAAGACATGGAACGTAACATGACACTAATAACGAAACGGATGTAGCATGGTCAAAACATGGTGGATACGCCGCTGGTACTTCCTATATATAAGTGTTTTCACCATGTTACCGAACTTTCGTAAAACGTGCCGTGAAAAATTCCGTGTTTTGCAGACCTATTTTAGACCTAAAATGCAAACTTTAACAACTCACAAACGCATTGCTAAACACACAATATCCGATTATCCATGACGGGACCTCATTCTTAACCAACGTTTTCGTTATCCAATACTCATACCATTCTTGTGCTCGCCTTCATCTACTAGATCGATCTTTCAGTCTCATATCTCTATGACCCCTAATTTTCCTTTTGACTTTTATACAAACCTTATTTACAATTATTTACTAACCTTCTTGTTTCCCCTCAATAAACAAATTTTCTACAAACATGTTATGGGTGCTCTTTAAAACCGATAAAACTTTTCATGCAACCTATTGTACGGCCACACTTTTCATCAAAATACAAACTGTATTGTACAAAAAAAAAATTCCTTCTTGGGAAACATGTTTTAAAATACCTCTCCATTCGAGTTATTCAAACTTGTTTAAGCTCACTTTGCCTATACACGCATGCAAGTTTTACTTATGCTTAATGCCCCAAGTCATCTTGGGCAAACAAACTCTTTTACAAACCTACCCTGTCATTCCTCAACGATTTAGTACATTTTCGACACACCTAGAATCCCCAAATCTTGATTTTTTTAGTAAATAGTTTCAACCAAAATGCTTTTTTAAAGTCTTCCTCGTCCTAAATTTCGGGACGAAATTTCCTAAAGGAGGGGAGACTGTAACGCCTCGCTTTTTTTGAAACTTACTTTAATTGGAAAGATTATTCATGTACCTACTTTTGGAAACTTACCTCCGTATCATATTCGTATTTCACTTCCTTTTTCGTAATTCATAAATTCGATCGTAATAAAATTTAGTATTTCATACACATTATACCTTGTTTATTTATTCGTGCTTGTGCAATTAAATCCGTTTATACATTTGATACATACACTCATTCGATACATATGCATGCGTCTCGTAAAGAAATACATAGCTCTAGACGTTAAATTATACCAACACTTGATTCTACATTCAAAATACACAACCTATACTTTTTACAAACTTATTACTTAATTTCGTATTATATGTATATATATATATATTAAACATTAATATATAAATTATGATTAGTAAATTACCTTATTATATATACATATTATTATAAGGTATAGTGCCAAAATTTGGAAAGGCTTTGAGGTGGCCTTATGATCAGTCGAAATACCTAGCTAAGCATGGTTGGTTCTACTTTGATCCTTTTTTTTCTTTAATGACTATCATTAATAGTATTAATATGCATTGTGTGTATTAATAAAAAATAAAATGTTTAAAAATGAAAAAACAGTTCCGATGAACTGAGTTGGTATGAGTATTGATGTATTTTAATCACCTCCCACCTAACCTCATAATGTCATATTTGATTAAATGGTTAGTCACTTGAGTAATTAATTTAACATCACAATATCTAATCTATTATGTCACTCAAAAAAAAAAAGGAAAGATGGTGGCTAGGAACAACTCCCAATCGAAGTTCTGCCAAGGGCAGAATCAATATTTTGTTTTAATATTTAACCACCCAATTATGTTGCAATGAATTTTAATGGTTAGCATATGTTATTTAACTTAAACATAAAATAAAATATACATATACTAACCTAAGATGCCTCACAAACAACAAAAGAAAAAGGGTAAATGGCTGTTTACAGCCTTGTTCGAACAGCTTCATGGCTGTTTTTAATTATTTTTTTCTAGTGTTAAACCACCAACTAATCCTATTTAATACCAACCAACTTAAACCCTAATCCTTCCCTATAAATACCACTCTAATCCCAGCCACTTTTCCACTTTACAAACTCTAATCTCACTCTCAAAACTCTCTCAAACTCCCTAAAATCGTTGCTGAAAGTTCAGGTTCGGACAGATTCATCGAGCTTTACGAAAATGGGCATAACTTCTTCATTTCTTATCCGTTTTGGTCCATTCTTTTTCCAGAATGCTTGGCTTGACCTTAGCTTCGATTCTAGGGGTGGTTCAAAGCAAACAAGCCCCTGGAACTCCGGAAAAAAGGCTTCAAAGTCTACTGTTTAAATTTGTTTTTATTAATCTTTGCTTAAACATGAGTTTAACTCGCTCAAACCTAAGTCCTTATGCTTATAACCACCCCTATGGTTAGTTAGGCTTAAAAACAAGGTTGAGACATACAAAATCAGAGGATAATCCTCAAATACTTTCTGTTTTGTTTAGGGTTTTTGACCCACAAGTCATGTTCAAGCTTCAAGTTTGATGTAGGAGTGATTATGGAACAACTTGGGTTTTTCCAACATAAAATCCCCACATGATTTGATGATTTCTCATAGCTTAGATTGTTTACATTCATGTACTAATCTTAGTTCATAACCCTCCTTGTTTGTCCTTACAACAAGTGTAGTGGTGAACACATACGAGGTGCCTAAATGGAAGCTTGTTCTTCCTACCTCCTACATGATTTCTATGACACATTTTGAGGTACCTAAATGAAGATATAATCTTCTACCTCATGCTTGAAAAACTTGAACATTTGGACTTATTAACATATCTATATAACCCATACAATACATAACCATATTATTCAAATAATCGAATCTTTGATGATGAACTAGTGTTCATATGTCAAGGTACTAGATTACATCATCCTAGACTATGATAACTTGTCACGATTCTAATGGAACCTTGTTCCATGAAAACATTTAAACTCCTTAGAGTTTCCTAGTGTCAAGAACAAGCATCATATGTACTAAATGATTATTTTCACATGGTATTCTCATATCTTATTTTTATGTTGTTTTAAATACCGAATCTCGACTCTAAACATACTTGAACTTTAACCCTTACACATTCAACTTTCTAACATCATCAACTTCGCCACATTGGATAATCGGAAAACATATGCAATATTGAGAGTATACTCGCAACCCCCTTTTTATGTTTACCACTTTTTGGGGTGTAACATGTTACTTTATTTAAAACACAATTAAACTTATTCTTTATGCAATGCACGAAAACAATCCTTATACATGAATGCTATGTTATGATACTTGATGCTTACGTGGACCATACTTATGTGATATGTTTTAGTCATTAGATTTCACGAGCCTCCATTTGACATGTATAGCGCTATAGGAGTAACGCACCGCCCCCTTTAAACTTGGGTCATGTTGAATTATAAACTTATGGTCTTTTCATCGCAACGAAATGATGACATGTGCTATGGAAAGGGCCGCTTGCGTAAACAGAGGGTTGGCTACAAATATTGCATGCCATGTTAGATCTTGTATAAACAAAGTTGCCATGTGGATTCGTTTTAAACTTTTATACTTATACTTATGCTTAAACTTGTATACTCGCCTTTGTTTTTGCATTAAACTTTATTTTAAACATGTTACAGGTTGAGGATGATGATGCTATGAAATGAAGTAGCGTTGATGCCTAGATACACATATAGACGTTGGGTTTAATCGTTGTATCAATTTTGATTATGTTGTATTGTATTTCCCTTGAACTTGATGTTATTTGATTTCCTTGTAATGTAGACAAATGAATTATGAAATGAAATTGGTTTATTAAGTATTGTCACAAATAGCGTTATGATGTCTCTAGCAATCTTCACACTTCGTCTCATCCCGATGTTTCCGCCATTGGTTGGGGTGTGACAAAGTGGGAGAGAGGTGGTTTGCCAAGGGATGCCTTTGAAGTGAACCAAGCACCTCTATTTATAGCCTGCACAGAAGCTCGGACATGGCCCCGTGTCCATTGGGCACGGCCCCGTGTCCATCAACTTTCTCTTTCTTCATTAAATGCATTTTGTCTGCATTTGTTGACCACGCCCCCGTGTCCGCTGGGCACGGCCCCGTGTGAAGAAGCGTATCTGTACTATCAAGATTTGCTTGGATTCTGCGAATCTTAGCGTTGACCACGGCCGTGTTGAGCTGGGCACGCCCCCGTGTTAGGAAATAGAAGCTTCTACAACTTTGTCTTTTCTGCAGACACTTGGGCACGCCCCCGTGTCGCTGGGCACGGGGCGTGTTCAGCCTTCTGATATCTTGTTTTTGCTTGGGAAGATGTTGTCGGGGGGTCGGGCATGCCACGTTTATTCCTTTTCTTGTATTTATGTTAGATTTAGCTGCATTTTTGCTTCTTTTATTCATTTAAGCTCTTTTAACCCTGAAAATACAAAAGGAAGACAAAAGCACACTTTTTCCAACATTAGTACTAAAAAAGGGTTAGTTTTATGCCTCATTTGATGTAATTTATATGTTGCATTTTATACACATCAAATACCCCCACACTTGAATCTTTGCTTGTCCTCAAGCAAAACTCTTTATAATGTGGCTTACACACCCAAATGGAATGGGTAGAAGAGAAGTTTTGGGCTTGTCTTTGAGTGTCGGGATTCCAAGATCTTTATTAGTTTTTATTTTTATGTTATTTACAATCTTATTCGTTATGATTTATTTAGAACATTTTATAAGATAAATTACTTATTTGGGCATAACATGCCTCTTTAAAATTTCATTTATATACAAGTTCACATACCTCACGGGAGATCACTCAACACTCGGCCGAAGATGTATTTTTGTGAAACACTCGAGAACGGCGTGGAACTTACTTCTACCATATGATTGCCAAGCAATCAATCCTCCTACTTTTTAACTATAAACTTTTGTAAATATCAAGAGGACTTTGGGGAAGGGTTAGGCTTGGTTTAAAGGTAGGTGGTTTTGGGTTAGTGGTTAGTAGAAATGGGCGAAAGGCGTAAAAAGCGTCGGTTTTCGTAAAACTTTTTGTTTTTGTGACTTTTTATTCACATGAAGCATTTTTCAAACAAAGTTTATTTTGAGGAACTTGTTTGTTTATTGCTAGACTTCATCATCATCATTTTTTTTTTTTTGAATTTCACATGAAGACCGAACTTTTACTAAAATAAAGGGTTTAAAATGAAAAAGGGTTTTGGTGGGTAAAGGGTGTTTGTTTTGTGGGTTTAGAAATGAAAAGGTTTAGGCTCAAATGGGTTAACTAGGGGGATTTTGGGTAGGTGGTAAAAAAATGAAAAATAATGGTGTTGAAAAGAAGAAGGGTTAGTCCTAATGCCTCCATCATTTACTTACTTTGGTTTAAGTTGATAAGGACCGGGAATGTATCGTCATGGCAAGTTCTAGAGTCGTAAGAAACCAAGCGGCTATTCACACAAGAAACGAAAGATGAGCATTTAATCTAAAGATGTGTATTTGTATGCTCAATAAAGGCTCAAAACTCACTTTTTTTTTTCGTGGGAATGGGTTTCTAATGTGATCAAGTATATATAATCAAATTTTAACTAGATTTGTCATGCCGTTTCATAATTTTCTTATGTTGGTTATTTTTATCACGATGCTATCGGTTGTAAATTCGTAAAAATATAACCTTCTTAGAACTTTGTAAGATCGTTTGCACGACCAAACAAGTCGTTCAGAAGAGATCTCGTCCAATACGAAAGGCATAAACAGACGTATCGGAGTAATTTCAGCTGATTTGCACTTAGTTTCACTTTAATTGTCTCTTGTATTGATATCAGATCGTTTTACAATGCTGGAGACACCTCGGCAGAGCTTCGCTACCGGAATCGAAACGTTAAAAATGATTTGAACAAGGCACCTATTTATAGGCAAGCCATTCCGCACGAAATGGCTCAAGCGAAATGGCCAGTTCCATTTCGTGCGAAATGGCCACATACTAGATTTTTCTCGTTTTTCTCATAAACCGTGCCCTGATCTATCAAACCTATTACAAGACTCGATACAAGACGAAGTCGACAGACATATGCGCCAACAAACTCCCCCTTGGATGTTGACGAAGTCTTCAGTGTCGAGTCTTCGGTATGTCACATCTTCAGTCTTTATCAGTCTTCGAGCTCTCTCCAAAATATTCTCCATTGTAAGCATCCTCAATCAATTTTTTTCTCTCCTCCAGAATCTCAACCTGTCTCTATCTTCTCTTGATCAGATCTCTTGATTCCTTAAGTTCTTCAGCATCAGCAGCTTGCATGAACATCAGGATTCAAATCTGGCTCTCAACCATTCAAACTCCCCCTTAAATGTTGATCTAGAATCAGAAACTGGCTCTTGCATCTTCAGACTCCCCCTATCGATAAGCTGGGATCGCAGTCTGGAATTCTCGTTCTAGGATCGTGACCTGGCTCACACTCTGTATATCCTCATGCTGAAAGTCCACAGGAATCGGAACTTGGCTTTCGCATATCTATCAGGATTCGTATCCTGGCTGCTTCTGCCTGCAAAAACTCTACCACAAGGTAAGTTTCACAATTTTAAGATTTAACAATTTTAAACTCTACTAATCACTTGAAAAAATTAAACTCAAAACATCATATGTAGATATCATCTAAAATGATTTAACATTTAAAATCTCGAATAACCACTTGTAAGAATGACTTTTTCTTCTTTCTGAACAAACTCTCCCAACCCTTTTGTTCGTCATGTTTAGCACTCGGAATTTTGAAAATCAGCTTTTCAACATCAGTTGTCGAAAATCTTTTTGAATTTTTTTAAAATTTTATGCTAAAACACACTGAAAAACTTTTTGGGTTTTTGTTTTTAACTAAAAGCAGTAAAGAAATATTTACAGAGAATATTTTTGTGAGATTGTGTAAGAGGATCATATCAGTTTATGACAAATCACCAGCACCGTTGAGCTATAAACACTTTAAGTTCTAAACGATTCACATAGATTGAAGATATTGTTGTCCTCTTAAACTCAATCTAAAAACTTTCGAAATGCTTACTGATACGTTAAAGATATATTAATTTTGCACTAACTTCTTATGGACCCCACGATCTCATCATATCCCCTCATCATGTAATACACTGACTCAAGTAATGCCTTTAATGTTTCAACAACTGTGATATGTGCAAAAACAACGCAGAATGTTTAAACATTAACAATCAGGTCAATCTTTCGATACGCAGAGAAAGTCCAATGTTTAAACAAAATAAGAAATAAAAACAAATTGAAAATGTTTAGATCTTAACCACCAGTTCGATATTCACATATACGCAGAGGTGATCCAAGATTTAAACGAAACACCAAGAAAAATAAAGCAGAATGTTTAGGCACTAGCATCCAGTTCGATACTCACGTATACGTAGAGGATGTCCAATGCTTAAACAAAATAAAGAAATCAAACAAGTTTAAATCTTTGCAAAATGAAATGCATAATCACAGTGACTTTTTTCAGCAAGTTGTGAAAGTTCACAAACTGACCGGTTTTTATGCTCTATTAGCATTCAGCGATTACTGAGTAGGTACACAGTCACGAAGGATAAAACTAAGTACTATGCTTTCAACCGCGTTTCCCACTAGAACTAGGCTTTTTCATTTAAGTTTGTATCGTTATCGCAAATCTACTAGTCTAGCTGAGCCTATCTTCACATCTTTAGTGAGACCGTTTATCACATTTTAAGTTTCCATTTCTTTAGCGTACTGTGATTGTCTACTGATGTACTATCATTTCCTCTTTTTCACAACAAAACTCGTTTTCATTTTTTTCATGTTTTTTGGCTTTTTAGATTTTATCATGTTTTTGGATTTTTCAAATTTTCAAAATTTCTAAAATTTTTACTCCCCCTAAAATAAAAAATATGTTTCAATTTTTGATTTTCAAAGAAAATTTGAAAACAAACTGTACAAATAAAGTGACAACTGTTGTGAACTGCTTCAAATCGCCATCCACTTGGCATAAACAATCAGAACTCCCCCTGGAAACAAACTATTTTCCCATTATGATTTCAAAACACTTAAGTTTGTTTTAATCAAAATGATTTTTCTGGAAAATAAGTTTTGTTGATTTTATCACTTGTAAGATCGGGGATAAACTCATCACATTGTTCTATCGGTCATTTGAATGAAAGTTAAATCAAGTTCAACTTATTGACCTTGACTAACCACTTGTAGGTGAAAACCCCTTCTTCAACCACTTGAAGGTTCACTTATCATTTTTTTAATTTTGAGAAAGATGCCAATTCATGCTCCACGTTTACCAACTTGGGAGCTCCGGCAAGTCCAGATTTTTAGTCGTGATAGGTTCTATCCCAGTTACTAACCTGGGATGACCCATCTTCATCTGGTTTCTTTGTTTTCTTTTCATAAAATTCCTTTACCCCTTTGACCTTCTTGTCAACCATTTTTCCAAAAATATTTTTAACTGTGGGGTTAAAGGCTTTTTTAACATCAAATTCTTTCTTTTTAGAAAAGAATTGATTTGAAATTTTAACTTTTCCAATTTTTGATTTTAAATTTTCAGCCGCAATGGTGGAAAGTTTGCATCATCCAATGGCGGCACTGAATTTTCCCTTTTTAACTCAACTTGTGGCTCCTCTGACTTTGACAAGTAAGATTCATCGCCAGAAAATAGCTCCTCTGATTTTGATAAATCAGAATCATTGCTAGAACTATCATCAGATTTCTTAACAACCCACTTTTGATTGTTAAGATTCACTTTTCTTTTGTAAAAACTTTTTGAACATTCACCAACCTCAAATTTTGAATTTTTGAAAACTTTAAATTGTTTGGTTGGTGGTTCATTTTCAACCATCTTTTCTTTCAGTTTTTCAGAGACCCCCTGTTTTGTTTGGATTGCCTTTGGACAATTCCTGGCAATATGACCAACTGTTTTGCATTGAAAACAGGTTCTTGTCTCCTTCTTCTGAGCAACTTCCTTCTTCATTTCCTCTTGCTTCTTAGCAAGGAATTCTTTGTTTGTCTGCTTCCTGAACAAATGCTCTTTTTCTTCTTCAGATGATGTTCCTGGAACAAAAACAGTTTTTGGTTTATAAGTTTTCTCATTTTTATGATTTTTTGGTGGAATAAAACCTAATCCCTTCTTTTTGAAATTACCGTTATGGTTTGGTTTCTTTAGATAACCTGAACCAAAACTGTAACCCTTTTTCTTGTTTAACCTTTGTTGAACTCTTGAGGTGTAAGTTGTAGGTTTTTCAGAAAGATTTACATCTTTTATTTCAGAAATATTGATTTCTGTTAGTTTGAAAACTTTTTTAATCATTTCAGTTTTAACACCTCTTATTGGAAATTCTTCATCAGAATATAATTTGTCAGAATCATTCAAAGTATATGCTACTTTGAATATTTCGTCATTCAAATTATTTTGTGATAACAGAAAATCTTTATTGTAAACCCGTTTGTCCTTTTTGACTGATGGACTTGACGTGTTGGACTCTGACTTTGACTCCTCCGTTTCATCTTTTTCCAGCACCTGATCGACCACTTTCTTTATTAACTCTGACTCGTGATCAGTGTCGGATGATGTAAAAGTAACATCAATGTTGTCTGGCAAGTTATCTGAAGGCTCAGATTCCCACTGTAAGTTGGTTGCCTTTTTGACTCTTTTTGAATTTGGATTTCGTGGAGAATATCCATTTTCAAGCGGGGGTGGACACTTGTTATAGCCAAAACTTTGTTTCTTACCAGAATTCTTCACTTCAGTATCCTCTTTTGTTACGAACTTCTTCACTTCAGATATTTCTTCTTCAAATGCCTTCATGCCTTCCACTGTGGGGTAAATCCTATCAATCACATAAGAAGAACATGAGTAACTTTTCAACAACTTGTTTACTCTTTCAGTTTCTATTCTCTGAGTTTCCAATTTCTGTTCAAGCTCAGCACACATATCAATGTAATAATTGACCATTTCCTGCTTTATCATGTATGCTCCATTGAGTGTCTTCATGGCTGTAGCTTGTTCACTACTTGACTCGTTGTACTGATTCATGGCTTTGTTTAAAACATCATATGATTCTTTCAATCTGTTAATGTTGTGAATCAACTCATTGTTGTGCTTTTTCATAGTCTCACAGTTTTAACAATTTTCAGTCACCTTTATTGCATCACCTTCCTTTTAATCTCGAAAGCTGGAATTTCTTTCTGCTTTATCACACGGACCTCTTCTTCATCATTCTTATCTTTCATTCTTTCTTTATCTCTCTCGGCTAGAAATTTTAAATGCTCTTTCATTTTATCTGCCCAATAATCATCATCACTATCATCTTGTTTTTTAACCTTCTTTTTTGCCATTCGAGCCCTTTCAGCATCTCTTTCAGCTAGATATTGTAGGATCGTGTTTCGACCCGAATGAGTCGTTCAGAGGAGTTTTCGTCAATTACAGGTGCGGAAAACAAGTAATCAACGTAGAAACAGCTAGCAAATCTCTTTAAACACCTTTCTGTATTGATTTATAACAGTTTACATCCAAATCTCGATCCGGCAGCACTTCGGTACGAGTTACAAGATCTTCACACTGTGGTTCGCTTATGTGCACCTATTTATAGGTGATGAGGTTCCCTCCAAGGTACATGTACAAATAAGCGGACCTGACACATAAGCGGACCTGACATATAAGCGGACCTGACATATAAGCGGACCTGACACATAAGCTGACCTACATGTACACATAAGCGGACCTACCAGGTTAAACCTATATGCTATCCTATTTTCTCGTAAAACGTGCCCTGATCTAACACTCTAAGACTAAGACTCGATCCAAGACGAAGTCGACAGATGTAATGCACTAACAAACTCCCCCTCAGATGTTGACGAGTCGTTCATCGAGTCTTTGATAATGTCGTGTCTTCGCACCTTCAGTCTTGATCAGTCTCTGGGCTTCTCTCTCTCTATCTTCATTTCTTTCTCTTTTATGTTGACATCTTTAAGTTCATCATTATCAACATGCACTCCCCCTCAAATGTTGACATTTCCTGCATAACACTCTACCACAAACATAAGTTTTATGATAAACATTTAAGCATATAGACACCACTTGAAGATCACGAACAAATCAAATAATTTCATACTGATAAACCACTTGAAACAGTATCATTTTTCTTATCAAAACAAACACAATCTCCCAAACCAACTGTTCATCATGTTTAGCACTTGGAATTTTGAAAATCAGCTCTCCTACACCAGTTGTCAAAAATCTTTTTGTATTTTTCAAAAATTATGCTAAAACACACTGAAAATCTTTTTGGATTTTTGAATGGAAAGAAATATAGAGAAGAAATATTTACAGACAATATTTTTGTGAGTTTGCGTAAGAGGATCATATCAGTTAATGAGACAAATCACCAACATCGTTAAGCTTCAAACATTTTAAGCTCTAAACGATTCACTTAGATTGTCAGTATACTGATCCACTTAAATTTTCACACAAAGTTCAACTGCTTAGAGATATGATATTAATGTCTTAAGAACTTAAACTCAATCGCGTGTCCCACCTCAGAATATACTCCCGTATCCAGATCCCAATATTCAGTCTTACAGGTAATTATGACACAAATGATATCTGTACATAAATTAGGTAATGCGAGGGCTGAGGGATCTCAGGTCGATACTTCCGTATACGCAGAGAGATATCAGCTTCGACTTTACGGTATGTCCCCTTTAGAGGATCTTTTGATTACAACAGCAATGACTATCAATTTTATTGTTTCATCAATTTGCTGAGGGCGATGCTATGTTTCAAGCATTGTGGAAAGTATTATTCGAGGACTAGGTCAGAACTTCCATTCAGCAGAAGTCCCGAAATAATACCCCAGATATCACTGAGTATAAAGACCTAGTATATCAGAAAAAGGAACCTTTCAAACAAGATTTCGGGGGTTACCCATATATCCGAGAGATGTTTCCCCACGATATAAGCAAGTTTTGAATTTAGTTTTATATCTCGCCACAATCTACTAAATGTGCAAAAACCTACTGACGCATCATCAGTGAGACCGTTTATCACTTTTTAACTTTCCAATTCTTTAGCATGCTGTGATCGTCCACTGATGTACTATCATTTCCTCTTCTTGACAACAAAACTCATTTTTCATTTTATCATGTTTTTGACTTTTTCAAATTTTCAAATGTTTTTGGATTTTCTGAAATAATTTTCTACTCCCCCTAAAATGCAAACACATTTTAGGAAATTTGAAAACAAACTGTACAATAACGTAACAACTAATATCGAATCACCTCAATTCGCCATTCACTTGGCATAAACAATCAGAACTCCCCCTCACAACAAACCATTTTCTCATTAAGATTTCAAAACACTTAAGTTTGTTTTAATCAAAATGATTTTTCCGGAAAATAAGTTTGTTTTTACCACTTGTAAAGTTGGGGATGTGGTTCATCATATTGTCTTCAGCCACTTGTAGAAAATCAAGTACAAATTAATGTCCCTGATTTACCACTTGTACGAAAAATCCAACTAAGAAAGATAGATGCCGATTCCTGCTCCATGCTTACAAACCTGGGAGCTCCGGTAAGTCCACAGACTTACTGTTCATAGTATGTACCATCCCAGTCACAAACCAGGGATGGTTCAACTTTATCTTTCTGCATTTTCTTCTCGTAAAACTCTTTAACCCCTTTGACTTTTCGATCAATCATTTTACCAAAAATGTGTTTCACAGTGGGGTTAAAGGCTTTTTCAACATAAAAAACCTTGTTATCATCATAAAATTGGTTTGATATCTCAACTTTACCAATTTTCTTCTTAAAATTTTCAGCCCGAAGTGGTGGAAAATTATCATCATCCACAGTCAGAACTGATTTTTCACTTTTTGAAACAACATGTGGCTCCTCTGATTTTATGGAATCAGATTCATCGCCAGAAGATAGCTCCTCTGATTTTGACCTATCAGAATCATCGCTAGAATTACCTCCAGACTTCTTAACAACCCATTTCTGAGTGTCAAGATTTGCTTTCTTCTTGTAAAATCTGTTTGAACTTTCACCAATTTCAAAAATAGAATTTTTGAATAATTTGGTTCGGTCAATTGGTGATTCAAACACAACCTCTTTCTCTTTTTGTTTACGAGAAACTCCCTGTTTTGATGATATTGCCTTAGAACAATCTCTGGCAATATGTCCAACAGTGTTGCATTGGAAACAGGTTCTCGTATCTTTCATCTGATCAGCCATCTTCTTCATGTCATCTTGCTTCTTTGCAAGGAACTCACTGTTTGACTGTCTCCAGAATTCTTTCTTTTCTTCTTCTTCTGCTGATGTACCTGAAATGTCATCTTTGCTTTAAAATCACGAACATATTTTTCATTTTTTCTGTTTTTCTATTAGAATAAATCCAAGACCTTTCTTTTTGAAATTACGGTTAGGGTTTGATTTCTTGTGAAAACCAAAACCATAACTGTAACCTTTTTTCTTGTTTAATCTTTGTTGTACTCTTGAGGTGTAAGTTTTTGTTTACCATTAAGATTTAAATCTTTTATTTCAGAAATATTAATTTCTGTAAGTTTGAAAACTTTTTTGATCAGTTTTGACACCTCTTATTGGAAATTCCTCGTTAGAATATAATTTGTCAGAATCATTCAATGTATAAGCAACTTTGAATGTTTCTTCACTCAAATTAGATTTTGATAACATGAATTCTTTATTATAAACCCTTTTGCCCTATTTGTCGGATTGACTCGGATTGCTGGACTCAGACTTTGACTCCGACATAGACTCCGACTTTGACTCCTCTGTTTCATCTTTATCCAACACCTGATCGACGACTTTCTTTATTAACTCGGACTCATGATCAGTGTCAGATGAAGTAAACGTCACATCAATATTTTCTGGCAAGTTAACTGACAACTCTGACTCCCACTGTAAATTTGTTGCCTTTTCGACTCTTTCTGAATTTGGATTTCTTGGAGAATTTCCATTTTCAAGCGGGGGTGGACACTTGTTGTAACCAACATCTTGTTTCTTACCAGAATCTTTCTTGTCAGTCTTTTTCTTTGTGTCACTCTTCTTCTTGTTCTTCTTTTCTGGAGTCTTTTCTTCAGCCACTTTTTCATCATTCTTTTCTTCAGTTACTTCATCCTCTTCAAATGCCTGCATACCTTCAACAGTTGGATAAATCCTGTCAATGACGTAAGAAGTACATGAGTAACTTTTCAACAATCGATTTACTCTTTCAGTCTCAATTCTTTGTAACTCTAACTTCTGTTCAAGAACTGCACACTTCTCGATGTAGTTGTTCACCACTTTTTGTTTCGTCATAAAAGCTCCTTGAAGTGTTTTCATCGCTGTTGCTTGTTCTTCACTTGTTTGATTGTATTGGTTCATTTCTTTGTTCAGTACATCGTAAGATTCCTTCAAACTATTCAAGTTATAGATCAGTGTACTGTTCTGCTTCTTAACAGCTTCATAGTTTTCACACTTTACTGGAATCTTCTTTGCATCAACTTCTTCATCAACTTTGAACTTTGCAACTTCAACCTTTACTTTCCTTTTGATTACTGGAATTTCTTCGTCATCACTGCTAACTGGTGTCTTTATCTTTTTCTTTTTCTTCTTGACTTTTTCATCTTCACTATCACTCTCAGCAATCAATTTCATATCAGAATTGAATTTTCTCGCCCAATACTCACGATCATCATCACTATCTTCTTCAACTCGGGCTACAAAAGTTTTATGAGCCTGAGTTTGATCTGGAACATAATTATCCCATGTGAAATTTTCCCAACTAAACCCTTCAGGTAATTTTTCATCATCTTAATCTATTATCAATGCACTACCATCAGCTCTCTTTGAAGAATCTTGATTAACCGCACAAGCTCTCTTTCCAGAGTCTTCAATAATGTGCATTCCATGTGCAGTTTGTGCTTGATGTTGATGTTGTTGAGATGGTTGTTGAGCAACTTGATGGTAGATGGCCTTTCGATAGTAATCATTGTTGTTGTTGAACGGATTCTGAGCTCCACTTGCTTCACGGTTTTTGCACTCCCTCTTGAAGTGTCCTTTTTCCCTGCAACGAAAACAAGTGACTTTAGATTTGTCAAAACCTAAAGTAGAAGTACCAGCCTCATGAAGATCATCTCTTCCAGTGATTTGCTTGAATTTCTCAGCTCTCCTCAACACGCTGGCCAAGCACCATTTTATGTCCATCAGCTCCATCTCTTCAGCATCGATCTGGTCGTAATCTTCTTTTGTCAACATTGGATTCCCAATTCGACCTGCAACAAAACTACCATAAGATTCAAGAACAGTTCCCAATAAAGACATATGGCTTTTTGCTAACTCTTCAGAATATTCCTGATCATTTTCAATGTTCAACACAATGTTGCATTGAAGCTTTTTGCCATTTCTTGTTGTTGAAACATTTGGATCAAAAGATGGAAATGATGAGAAACTCGTGTTGCTGTTTGATCCTTTTGATGAACTTTCAGAAGAATTCTTGGCATTGTAAGCAGTTTCTATTTTTGGAGATAAATTTGTAGATTTCTCATTCACCCATTCTTTGTAGTACAACCCAATGTCCTGTTCACCATCAAAATCTTTCATTCGAATAATCTTTCGTTGCTCCATCTCTTGAGCTTCTAACTTCTCAATGAACTTGCTGAGTGTCAAACTGCTAAAACCTTTCTTGTTTCTAAGCATCATGATATATGTTCCCCAAGTCTCGTGTGGCAATGAATCAGCAAGCTTTTCGATCAACTCTTCATTGTCTTTCTCAATGCTCAATCTCTTCATGTTTGCTAGCAGATTGCAATATCTTTCAATAATCTGCCTTGTGCTTTCATTCTTCAAACCACGAAACAAATCGAACTCTTTCTTCAGAAGTGACTTCTTGTTCTTTATCATTTCTTGACTACCAACAAACTTTGATCTTAAAGCTTTCCAAATCGAGTATGAAGTTCCATTATGTTGTAATAACACCAAGATGTCTTCTTTCACAGCTTGTTGTAGAAGACTCGGCATCATTTTCTCATCTTTGTATTTCTTTCTAGCATCGGCGCTTAGATCTTTAATCGGAACCACTTCTTCATCATCATTCATTGGTCGAATGTACTTTGTCTCGACACATTCCCACGCATCCAAGTAGTTGGCTTGCACCCAGTTTTCGAACCGTCCTTCCCAACCCTTATATTCCTCGATGTTCAAGAGCTTAGGCGGTTTTTGCATTGTTCCTGTTTCGTTTTCGAGCATTGTGTTCTGTGCAACAGTGATTGAGGTAACCGGAGTAGCGAATGCGTTGTAAAAATCCTCGTCCATGTTTCGGATTCTCAAATGAGCTGTATCACCTTGTAAAAATATACCTGACGAACAAACAAACAAACAAACAATCAGTTTAAATGAACTGAATACGTGAATTTTTTTATGAAAACAATCTAAGACTCATGTCAAAGACTCGCGGACTGACTAAAATCCAAATCGTGCAAACTGATTGAATGAGCTGATTGAATTTGATCAAACTATACAACTCTTTTGAACCTTTGTTTAATATTGGGTCAACAAGTACACTTTGGGCCGAGAATTACAACACTCAACGGATTATCTTTGGGCTGAGATTCCTTTGAATTAAACAACACTTTGATTGGGCCTCATATTCATGTTTACTTAATTCTGATTACTTGGGCCAATAAGTGTACCAAACCGACACTACTTTAAGTGTGATATATAATTTGAAATCTGATTGAACCGCTGTAAAAGACTTTAACAACCTTTTCACATGACCCGACAACAATTAATACAACATCACATGCACCTCTGACTTATGATGTGTAAGTATTTTAAGTCAAAGTAACTATCCACCACTTCAATCAGGTGATTGGGTCGTTAATTCCACTAAACCAACCAGCATTAATTGATCACATGCATATCAAACCAATTTTATCTCAATTGTAGAACTCTTTAAATGATGATTGGGCCGATCACCTATGTAGACACATGGACTGCACTAATTAATTCCGATTACATATCAGACAAACACTTTTGATCTCTAAATTCTCATTGGACCTCCCAAATCTTAAATGAATGACCAAATTAATGATCACATGAACATGTAAGACTTTTTGAAAAAATCATAACTGAATCAGACGTTCACGTGTAACCCATTTGCCACAAACAGACAATATCAACACCTGTTACTTGAATCACACATGTTATCAACTGACACACTAACTCGTGATTTTCTTTTCCAATTACTGACAACAAATCACGTGATTATCCTGTTCGATGACTGACAAAGACTTTCAAGGTTGGTTGACACAAGAGCGAAACCCTGTCGATGACACAACAAACGAACCACACAAGCGAACCTCTACAAAGTCACAATGAGCGAACCACAAAAGCGGATCTCAAATAACTGTAACTACGAGCGGACCTCTTGAGCGGAACTCCAACAAATGTGTAACTAGGAGCGGATCTCTAGAGCGAACCTACTACAATTATGTTCCTATGAGCGGACCTCTAGAGCGGATCTACAACAAACATGACCTAATAAGCGAACCTAATGAACTTTGTCACTAAAAGCGGACCAGGTTGACCAGATGAGCGGAACTACTGATAATAGTGACAAATGAGCGGACGTGAGCTTGTCAAATAAGCGGAACTACTAAATGTCCGAAAAAGCGGAACCTATTCGGAAGTTCATTTGACCCATTTTTAATGCGAATTTTAACACCAAACTTTCCAGGGTTTGTCTATATCCTATTACGCACAATCCTTGAAATTTTGAACTAATTTTGACTGGTGAAAATTTCTGAACTGAAGAAAGAAGGTGTAGAAGTAAGAAAATTTGATGAATTCTAGCTATTCTCTACAAAACTCCTCCTCCTAAAGCTCTGATACCACTTGTAGGATCGTGTTTCGACCCGAATGAGTCGTTCAGAGGAGTTTTCGTCAATTACAGGTGCGGAAAACAAGTAATCAACGTAGAAACAGCTAGCAAATCTCTTTAAACACCTTTCTGTATTGATTTATAACAGTTTACATCCAAATCTCGATCCGGCAGCACTTCGGTACGAGTTACAAGATCTTCACACTGTGGTTCGCTTATGTGCACCTATTTATAGGTGATGAGGTTCCCTCCAAGGTACATGTACAAATAAGCGGACCTGACACATAAGCGGACCTGACACATAAGCGGACCTGACATATAAGCGGACCTGACACATAAGCTGACCTACATGTACACATAAGCGGACCTACCAGGTTAAACCTATATGCTATCCTATTTTCTCGTAAAACGTGCCCTGATCTAACACTCTAAGACTAAGACTCGATCCAAGACGAAGTCGACAGATGTAATGCACTAACAGAAGGCCCATTTCGTGCGAAATGGAAGCAAAGTCAAACAATCTGATATCCAATTCGTGCGAAAAGGTGCTGACGTCACACTTTCGAACGGTTTTTGCTAAAATTGAACAAGTTTTACGCCGATTTAAGGTCTGATTCTTTCAAGGATTTGTTAAAACAGTGTTTCGCACGTTATATGTGAAAATCAAGCCATTTTATCTGTGAAAACTTGGTTAATTTTGAAAAATGTGAAGAAAGTGAGTAGAAATCAAAAATTTTCAGCCGAAATGGTAAGAACTCTTCCTCCTGAGCTCTGATACCACTTGTAGGATCGTTTGCACGACCAAACGAGTCATTCAGAAGAGATCTCGTCCAATACGAAAGGCGGAAACAGACGTATCGGAGTAATTTCAGCTGAATTGCACTTAGTTTCACTTTAATTGTCTCTTGTATTGATATCAGATCGTTTTACAACGCTGGAGACACCTCGGCAGAGCTTCGCTACCGGAATCGAAACGTTACAAATGATTTGAACAAGGCACCTATTTATAGGCAAGCTATTCCGCACGAAATGGCTCAAGCGAAATGGCCAGTTCCATTTCGTACGAAATGGACAAGTTCCATTTCGTGCGAAATGGCCACGTACTACATTTTTCTCGTAAACCGTGCCCTGATCTATCAAACCTATTACAAGACTCGATACAAGACGAAGTCGACAGACATATGCACCAACAAACTTGATATTCCCAAATTAAACCAAGACAAGTCAAAAAATGAAAAGTTTTTGAAAAAATTTGGGGTGTTTAGCGGTTCTAATAGAGTTTTGTGTAAGGCTTTTAATTAGGACTTGCAAAATTTAAGGTTTTAGCATCCCCCCACACTTAAATTACACATTGTCCTCAATGTGTCCGAAAAATAACTTTTTAGGTTGATTGAATGTGTAAAAAGGTGTGTTAAAAACAAAAATTCATGCTACTAGGCATCTGGACACGAGCCGTGGTGTCCGGGCACGACCCCGTGTTCAGATTTCCAGTAACAGAAAGTAACAGAAGGCTGGGCATGGGGGTTTGTTCAGCGAACACGCCCCATGTCCAGTTACCTGAACTGGGCGTTTTTCTGCAGATCCTTGAGCACGGGGCGTGTTGGCTGAGCACGGCCCATGCTGAACTTGCTGTAATGAAGAAAAATGTCAGGAGGCTCTGTTTTTGTGCACTGGGTGTTGGTTCAAGCTTCCCTTAGTATCCTTCACCATCCTGAGTGTGTTTTACCCATTACAAGATCATCCAAACACCAAATAATTTGAAAACCATCATCCATTAAAGAGAAGATTACAATAAGTTCCTAATAATAAAAGCATAAACCAAAACTTAGATAAGTCGGTCAAGAAACACAAGAAATCTAAAACCGCAAAGAAGTCCTAGCCTATAGTTTATTTTAAGAGCAAAATTTCCGACAAAGATAATTTTTTTCGGTTGAATGAGGCTTTGGAAGAACTTCACTTTCGGGTATGGTCCCTCACACGTTGTTGAGCCGTTCTTCTATCTCCCTAGGGAGAAGAAAGGCGGGCTCATTGGCATCATCGTTTTGAGGGGGTGTAACTTCCACCGGAACTTCTTGCAAATTGTCAAGAGGACGTTCCGCGGGGATGTCATCCCACCCGGTGGGGTTATTGACTCCAAGTGCTAAGTTCCAATCTTCTTGGGGAAGGATTGGTTCCATGGGAGGTGTCACAAGAATGTTCAACCTTTGGTGCAAGAGGTTGATTTCTTGGAAACTATTTTCCAGCCCCACCGTCAGATAATTTATACGGTCGATTAGGACCTCTTCTACGGATGTCATTTCGTCGAGAGCTTCTCGTAGTGCCATTACATAGCGTACAAGAGTTGCTTCGATTGAAGGCCTCCGTTCCCTTCGACTGTTTCCTGAATGTGCTGAAGAGGTTCCAATGTTTTGGCTTGACATTCTACGAAAATAAACCGAAAAGGGTTCATTTTAATGAAACAGTACCTCGAACACGGCCCCGTGCTCACTGAGCACGGCCCCGTGTTCACCTCTCTGCAGATTTTTGGAACAAGGAATCTTGGAGCTTTAAATTATTTTTCTGACTTTTGAGGCATTTTTAAGCATAAATAACTTAAAACAGTGTTGTAAAACTTATTTTAACAAGATTCCTAGAATAAAAATCTAACAAATATCACAATAAAGCTTGAAACCATGGTGATTTCAAGCTCTAATGGAGGTGTTGAGGGAAAAATGAAGAAGAAGGCAATGGACAAAAGTAGAAAGGACAAGATGGTTGTTGAGAACCTTCTTTAGAATATACCTAGTATTGTATGTGTGAAGATCCCACCAAATCTCTGTCTTTGGAATGGTCCAAATGTGTAGGAATCTTGCTGCATTTATAGAAATCGACATCATGCTGGACACGGCCCCGTGTCGGCTGGACACGAACCCATGTGAAGACAAGATTCTTACACTTTTTGTCCGTATTCTAACCGAAAGTCAGACGAGAATCTTTTGGTGGACACGGGGGCGTGCTGACCTGGACACGGCCCCGTGTCTAGAAGCTGTTTTTGAAGTTTTGTCTATTTTTAAGGAATTTATCCAGATCGGGTGGTTCCTTACTGGACGGAACAACACCGAAGTGCATGAGATACCTAAGTTGCCCTAGTTTTAGACGAGAACGCAAGAGGTTATCGAAAAGGGTGATTCCTATGCTAAATGTAGGTGGACAAGTCCAACCCTTATCCGGGCTCTCGTTAAAGAAGGTGTATGTCGAATCGCTCATGTCTATGTATGCATCAACGGAAGTCGATGGGGAGTCCTTCACGGCACAATCGACACAGGGACGACTATCGCTCAAATATTCGCAAGAGTTAGAGGTGATTTCGGGAGCAACGATGTTGTTATAATTCGAATGCGGTCTCACTAATTCTTCTTGATCGTCGTCTTGAGATGAATTAATTATATCCACCTTAAGTTTTTTTATCCATCGGAGAATTAGTTTTTCTAGCTGAAAGAATTCTTCAAGAAGCATTTCATCTAGAAGGGATGATTTAGAGCATTTGAGGGAGAGATAGGGATTATTTTTACTTTCATCCATCTTAAGGCTACAGGAAAATAATGGGTCTATATAGTGTGGTGTATAATTTAAAAAATAACATTTTAAATCTTCATGAGTTCCACCACATAAATAACACCACGCACCATAAGAGGAGTGAAAGTAAAAATTATCAGTATCACTCATGATTGCGTCAGAAATAACCAGCCATCGGGATCTTACGGCTCTGTTTTCAGTATTTGAAGCTTGGGTACGGGGCGTGTTCAGTGGGCACGGCCCCGTGTTCAGCTACTGTCTGACTTAAAACAGGATTGCCAGTACCAAAGATTGGGCACGAGGCGTGTTCAGCGGGTACAACCCGTACTGAGCTCTGCAGAAGCTGAAAATTTAAGAAAAATCCTAAAAACACATAAAAATAAGAAAAACTATTAGGCCGTTGATTCCTAACTTTCTTAAAATCCTTGTGTCCCCGGCAGCGGCGCCAAAAGCTTGATGCGTGTCGAGTGTGATATAATTTTAGTTATATTTTAAGCCCTTTTTAACACTTAGTCAAGTTTTAAATTTATAAAACATGATATTTTACTAACACTAAACACACATATGGGCAAGTGCACCCATCGTGAGCGTAGTATAGCGTTGGTAAGATACCGAGGTCATCCAAGGACACAAGAGCTTTTAGTACCGGTTTATCCTCAACGACTAATCAAATCAAAATTTAGGAAAAAGGTTTTAAACATTAAAATAAAAACTAATAATGCCGAAAAATAAAAATAAAATAGAAACAGATAGACAAGATGAATCACTTGGATTCGACTCGCCTTTAGTGTAACCTTTGATGTTTTCCGCACTTTTGCACTTTTTAAGAGATTATCTTAGTTATAGTTATAGGCCCCTCTTTTGAAGGTGGCGTTACCCTAAACCAGTAGTTTGAGTCAGCAATGATACAATCCTAAAGGGTTGGATTATTGGAAGATAATTAATTAAGTTATTAATGCGTAATGTGGTAGGCCCCTCTTTTGAAGGTAACGTTACCCTCGGCTAAGTGGTTTGAGTCAGCAGGGATACAATCCCAAGTAGCCAGGTTAATGTATTAATAGTAGTTTACATATGAGGGGATCAAGCCATTCGCACCCCCGCCATCCAATACCAGTGGGTATTGAAGGAGGTCCTAGTAAGCTTGACCCAGGTCCTTGCAGGATCTATACACTAAACAAGGCAAGAACCTTACCAAACCGTTCCCTTAACCCCCAGACAGGTAGCCAACATATCTCCATATAGACCGTGGAGATATGAATGGTGTAAATCTTTTATTTTATATAGACAGTAAAATAATGCCAAGACACCACGGACAAATGATAAGGAAGTTTTACCTTCAACATAAGAAACTAGTTATTAAAGTCATTAATACAAAACCAAATAAAAAGTGCGAAAAGATTAAAAAACCAAAGTATTACATTAAATGCTTGTCTTCACCAAGTGATGTAAGAGACTTAGGTAAACTTGGCCTTTGATTGTCAAGAACTCTTACTATCAATCTTGGATCCCGAGACTACTACACACACTCTAAGATGGATGATGGATGATGGTGGTGGATGTGGGTTGTGATGGTGGTGGAATGTGGGTGAAGTGGGAGAGAGGTGGTTTGACAATGGATGCCTTTGAAGTGAACCAAGCACCTCTATTTATAGCCTGCACAGAAGCCCGGACACGGCCCCGTGTCCATTTGGCACGGCCCCGTGTCCATCCACTTTCTCTTTCTTCATTAAATGCATTTTGTCTGCATTAGTTGACCACGCCCCCGTGTCCACTGGGCACGACCCCATGTGCAGAAGCGTATCTGTACTATCAAGATTTGCTTGGATTCTACAAATATTAGCGTTGACCACGGCCGTGTTGAGCTGGGCACGCCCCCGTGTTGGGAAAAATAGGCTTCTACAACTGTCTTTTCTGCAGACACTTGGGCACGCCCCCGTGTCGGCTGGGCACGGGGCGTGTTCAGCCTTCTGATATCTTGTTTTTGCTTGGGAAGATGCTGTCGGGGGGTCGGGCATGCCACATTTATTCCTTTTCTTGTATTTATGTTAGATTTAGCTGCATTTTTGCTTCTTTTGTTCATTTAAGCTCTTTTAACCCTGAAAATACAAAAGGAAAACAAAAGCACACTTTTTCCAACATTAGTACTAAAAAATGGTTAGTTTTATGTCTCATTTGATGTAATTTATATGTTGCATTTTACACACATTAGGTACCAAGACCATATATCCGAGAGATGTACCACACAAGTTACGCAGTTCATTATGTTTATATACCAAAACAGGTTCTTATTTATGCGTAAAACCTACCGAAGCAACATATAATGAAGCTGTTACAGTTAACGGTTAATTTCATATATTACTATAATCCTGCACCAGATACGACTACTCCATGTACTATCATTTCCCTTATATCTCAACACGCCTTCATTTTATATTTTACAAATGTTTTTGTATTTTTCTTAAAATTTATCCTACAACTAAGTAAAATATTTTTGGAGTTTTTCAAATTTTGAAAAGCGGTAAGAACTCTACATAAAATAAAGTTTCTATGCGAATTTTGAAAAGCATTTTACTCGGGGTTGATCATGCTGATATTCGAACCAGATTTTCAAATCTTGCCCGATCGAATGTCTTCTTAAACAGGTCGGCAAGATTATCCAAGGTGTCAACCCTAACCACTTCTATTAAACCCTTCACAGCACTGTCGCGAATGAAGTGATGCCTAACATCTATGTGCTTAGTGCGTGAGTGATTAACTGGATTGTTAGTTATGGAAATGGCAGAGTTGTTATCGACAAGAATAGGTGTTCGAGTAAAATTTAAACCGTAGTCCCTCATTTGCTGCTGAATCCACAAGACCTGAGCACAACAGCTTGATGAAACAATGTACTCGGCCTCGTACGTGGATAAAGAAACGGCAACTTGCTTTTTGCATTGCCAAGAGACAAGACGGTTCCTAAGAAGTTGTGCTCCGCCAGAGGTTGACTTTCTATTCACCGGGCACCCTCCGAAGTCTGCGTCAGCATACGCCAGCAAATCCAGACCACCTTTAGCTGGATACCATAATCCAAGCTTAGGCGTCCCTTTTAGATATCTGAAGATACGCTTGACCGCTTTCATGTGAAACTCTTTCGGAGTTGATTAGAACCTAGCACACAAACAAACGGAAAACATAATATCTGGTCGTGAAGCAGTAAGATACATTAGCGAACCTATCATTGCTCGATATAGAGTAGGATCCACTTCAGGATCTTTCTCCTTATCGGTTGTAAGCTTGTGATTTGTCTGCAGAGGCGTGTCATAGGGTAAGCTATCTTCTTATCCAAATTTTTTGAGAATCTCATGGACATACTTCGTCTGATGCACGTTCGTCCCAGCTTTTTCTTGACTTACTTGAAGACCTAGAAAGAATGATAACTTGCCCATCGCACTCATTTCAAATTTTAACTTCATCACCGCCTCGAACTCATGACACAATTCTTCATTTGAAGAACCAAAAATTATGTCATCAACGTAAATTTGCACGATCAGAAAATCTCCCCATTTCTTCAATATGAACAGTGTAGAGTCGATCGCGCCACGCGAGAACCCGTGCTCCAATAGATGTCTTGATAAAGTCTAGTACCACACTCGAGGAGCCTGATGGAGACTGTAGAGAGCTTTGTCCAACAGATAGACTTTGTTCTCAGACCCTGGAGCTTCGAAACCCGGTGGTTGGGATACATACACAGTTTCATGCAATTTCCTGTAAAGGAACGCGCTTTTCACATCCAACTGATAGACTTTGAAACGCATGTGTGCGGCAAAAGCTAGAAACAGACGAATGGCTTCCATTCTTTCCACCGGTGCATAAACTTTTGTATAATCAATCCCTTCCTCTTGATCGAAGCCTTGAACAACCAATTGTGCTTTGTTTCTGACGACAACACCCTTATCGTCTTTCTTGCACTTGAAAACCCACTTCGTGTTGATTGCATGTTAGACCTTTGAAAGATCGACCAAATTCCACACCTTTAACTTGTCGAACTGAGCTAACTCTTCTTGCATCACCTCACACCAAGAATTATCCTTTAGAGCAATCTGATAGTTCTTCGGCTCTATATGAGAGATAAAACATTCATGTAGGCTAAGATTGTAGATTTCTTCCTTCTTGATAGCAGAGAATAGACACTGCATCTATGAAATACTCCTTCGCATTTGCACTCCCGCATTTGGATTCCCAATAATATTATCAACAGGATGATGAATATTTGTTCTTGGAACTGGGATTGCCGGAGCTTGAAGATTGTTTCCCAAATTCAATTGAATCTCCCCTTCAGCGTTTGCATTACTACTAGACGCTTGATCACCTCAAGAAGATGTATTTACATTTGTATATGCTGAAAAATCAACATAAAGATCACCATTTGTAGTTTGAGCAGCTTAATTGGGGGTTTGCTCAGCAACAACTTTGTTTACGATTGAAGAATCAGCGACTGGATCTCCTGAGTGAACATTCGGAGTCACATTAGTAGGAATACTTGCTCTCCAGCTTGCATCCACTTCATCTTTGTTCACGAGATGTGTGTAGACAACCTCCAAATCTTCTTCTAAAATATTAGGAAGATCAAATGAATCAAATAATTTATCACAATCGTAACCAATTTTAGGACCGAATTCCAACGGTGGAGGATCGTAACTCAAAGGAGTTATATCAAACACGATCTCCACTGTACGCTTCTTTACGTTATAAATGTGTTTGTTTGGAATTCCATTGGCATAACCCAAAAAGAACCCAACTTCTCTAACTTCCCCCATTTTAGGAGTATCTTTGGTGCGTTTGATAACACACTTGATCCCAAAAGGTTGAAAACCCGATATGTACGGTTTCTTGTTTTTAAGCATTTCATAACACGTTTTATCTTCTATTTTGACCGTAAGCACATGATTTAACACATAACATGCAGTGTTTACCGCCTCAGCCCAGAAAAAAATTGGCAATTTAGATTCGGAAAGCATAGTTCGGGCCGCCTCAATTAGGGTACGATTCTTCCATTCTGCAACTCCGTTCTATTGAGGGTATGAACTATTCCCATTTCCCGACATAACTCATCCATATAATGATTTTTAAACTCAGTGCCATTGTCACTTCGGATTTTCTTAACAGGAAGTGAATAATTTTTCTCAAGTTGTTTGAACAAGTCTCTTAAAATACCAGCAGTTTGGTCCTTTGTTTTTAAGAAAAATACCCACGAGTATCGTGAGAAATCGTCAGTGACAAGTAGGCAATAGGACATCCCACCAATGCTAGCAACATAGATTGGGTCGAAAAGATCCATGTGAAGCAATTCAAGTGGTTTTTGGATTGAGTTAACAGTTTTTGGTTTATGAGGCTTTCGTTTGATTTTTCCTTTTTCACATGATTCACATTTGTTGCGCATATTGAAACTACGTAAAGGAACCCCCAACACTAAGTTGTTTTTCACTAAGTGGTTCATATTTCGCAGATGCACATGGCCCATTCTTCTATGCCAGAGATTCAATTGATCTTCAGTCGCCTTTGAAAGTAAACATGTCACTGGAGCTGATGAGTTAACCAACGGGCGCATGTCCATGACATATGTGTTATTCACCCTTGGAGCCCTCATAACGATCCAATCTTCAGGAACAGCAAATCCTGGACGCAAAACGAAGTAAGCTTTATCAGTGAACAACATCGTGTACTTGTTATCACAGATTTGAGAAACCGACATCAAGTTATGCTTCAGTTCTTCAACGTAGTTCACTTTATGCAGCGTAATTTTTCCATTTGACACAGAACCTTCACCGGTGATGTAACCACCCTTCTCACCGGCAAAATTCACATAACCACCATGAATTTGTTTAAAATTGTTCAATAACTCTTTATTTCCTATCATGTGTCTAGAACAACCACTATCGATATACCAAATATAGATAGTCCTCTTCAGCTGCTCCTACACTCCTCAACAAGAAAATTTAGTTAGAATGTGGGACCCAAGCCATGATGGTCTTGGGTCGTCCCGATTCGTCAACATAAGAAAACTCTTTGAAATAACCATCATTGCCTTTGTGTCCTCCATTTCCATTTCGGAAATTGTTGGAATGACTCCCCGCAAATCGTGGATTATACGGAGTTGACGATCTGTTGGTATAACCAGATTTTCCATAACCTCGGCTTCCATAGTTTTGGTAACCGTAATTTTGATTCCTGGGTGGCTCAAAATTCCTACCAAATCTAGGAACATTATCATGTCTTGAGAATGATCGTGAATGATTATCCGAATGTTGTCGTTGATTTGGAAATTGGGGGGGGGGGGTGGGTGACGCATTTCGGTCATTCACGAATCTGTTCTTTGCATGAGGTCTAACATAGTTGTTGTTCGAACCTCCAGAACGTCGGTCATTCTCATGTGTTTGGAAAGTAACATGATTTTGTGGCCTGTGATGTAACGACTCACACAAAAACATCCTAAAAACGTTCCGTAAGTATGAACCCGGACCCCTGATAAAACAACTCTCATTAAAATAATATTTCTTATTTTAATTTAACCAAAAGGAAACCCTAATTGAGACACCCAAGTGATTCTGTGCAAACCCTAAAAATTTCATAATTTTCAGAATCAGGATTAGGGCCCCTAAAACTCAGGGGGGGTTAAACCCTATTGACGATTATCCAAATTACGTGCTGACAAAGTTTCAAATTCGAATTCTGTCGACTCATCTGAGCTAGTCCCACACGTGGCAACAATTTAAGCATGAAGTGTACCTTACGGACCGTAAGGTCACCAAGCTTACGGTCCGTATGCTGCCTTACGGACCTCAACATTGATAAGCTTACGGTCCGTAAGCTAGTCAAGTTTTGTGTATAAATAGCAGCGTCTGGGACTTGATTTCTGGCGATTGAGCGACGTTCAAACTCCAAAATTCCGTCGAGTTATCATCTGAATACTACAATTAACACACACGAAACCCTAATTAAGTATAGCGGGGTGCTGCAGAACAGGGTATTAACTCAATCGCTCTTGCGATTCATTGTCCGATCGATTAAACTATCCAAGGGATGTTTAAGTGCCGCCCACATTAGGGTTATACTTTATCGTTCGTCATTAATTTGACGGATTGTCGTTAATTCGATAGGTAAAGTATTATACTTTATCGTTCGTTGTTAATTCAACGGATTATCGTTAATTCGATGGGTAAAGTATTATACCTTGTCGTTCATTGTTAATTCAATGGATCATCGTTAATTCGATGGACAAAGTATTGCATTTTGACATTCATTGTGAGAATTTGATCTCGTGAGTTATCTACCTAGTTCGTATGCATTAGGTTCCAAGGCTAAGTAATAGGCTAAGCTCTGCTTGTACAAATCTGCAATATATCAAAGGCTTATCTGTAAACTAAACTTTGTCCGTATGAATCTGCCTGATTATCTGTGAGTCATTCTCTCTTTTTATCAAATCTATTTACAAAATCATGTTATTTTCAAAGTTATAATTACGGGGATTAAGTCTTTGTAATCACCAAGTTACAGCCGGTATGTGGGGTTTTGTATACATTACTTGATAATCGTCACCATTGGGGCAGCCAATGGGGGATATGACCATAGTCACAGACACCATTGGACGAATGGGCCAATGGGTCGAGTGGCAAGTACCGTGGGTAGTTGGCTTGATATCAGAAACATTGTAATCGCTCTTAATACTGTATATTATAACAAACGGGTCGTTTTAGTAAAATGAATGAACTCACTCAGTATTTCCCGCTGACAAAACCTTTTTAAACACTTTTCAGGTAATTACAGTAGAATTGGAGTAAGAAATGGATACGGCACAAAAAGGCATCCAGAAGTGGCTTATTTTATTAATTAAATTTTTAGAAATATTGTTTTATATAATAAAATTTATCTTTATTAAAGCTACCATTATAAAACATGGGTTTATCCCATTTATTTATTAAAATAAAATCCGGTGTTTCTAAACTCTGATATTTTTCCTAACTCACGGTTCTGAGGAAATTTTCGCTGCAACGTTTTCAAAATAAAAATAATCACCGGTACCGCGGGCTGTTCACGACTCTCGATTCCGTCCAGGGTGGGTCGGGGGTCGTGACAGAAGGTGGTATCAGAGTCACTAAGCAAAGCCACTGCTTTACGCCTTTAGGTGTTGTAATAATAAATACCTAAATTTATATAAAAGAGTTAGGGGATTGATGTTAATTGGTAGCATTTAGACTCAAACTTAAGAAAAGATGCCTTAATATTAGCTTCACAATAAGCTAAGTATTTGTGTAAATAAATATGATGGATTTTGGTAAGTTCATTTCTTTTCTCACAGTTTGTAAGTCCACTCTATTTTCATAGTTTTATCACCTTTTTGTGATACAATTATAATTACAAAGACTTTTCAAAATCCTAAAATATTTATCAGTTATACTTACAGTAATTAAAGTTATGTATATTTTCTAATAGAAAGTTAGCTAATAATAGCATAACCACAATCACAATAGAAACTACGCATCAGTAACCATAGCCTATGACTAATATTATTTTAAACATTGAATCATTAATAAAGTTAGTAAATGTTTAAAATAAATTTAATTAATGTATCCCATAATAAAATAATCAAGTATAATATATTCTACTATACGGAGATTATATTTTTTTAAATTAAATCAAATAATGATATTACAATTATTTAAGTAAATTAACATATTATATTTGATAAGTTATAGTAGTTTGTAATAAAATGATATATGTCATTCTCTGGGTTAAATGGTTTTGTGCCATAAGTAATATATTTGATAAAGTAATATCACGGGATAACTAAGTCCAGAATTACTAGTTGAAAGAATGATCAACAGTAATATGACCTGAGTCACTAATTGGAAAAATGATCAAATTGACACTGTCACCGGAATCGTGTAGTGATCAATATAATAATAAGATATGTTATGGAAATACAAATTTCCTTAAATCTGAATAAAAGCCCTAATAAGATAGGCACTTTTTGAAAAGATACTATTTATGGGAAATAGAAAATTTTCTCCGGCAAGACTGGGTATGAGGTAATAAGACTCTCCAGTTTGTTCGGATATATTGGAATTACCGCTCCGGCGCGAATCGGATAAGACGGAATATATAATATGTCAAACGAGTGACAAGATTTCCCTAAATAGTATCATAATCAGATATTTGACTGGTTTTTGGAAATATGAATCTGTTAAATACATTGACCTGATAGATGGTATGTTTAATTCAGTATATGAAATATATGATTTAATAGATATGTATATCTATAAGAAAATCCAAAAACCATAAGGATTGACAATTTGAAATAAAGCATAAACATCTATGTCTAGAATTCTTTAGTAGGAATCTCTTTTCCAATATCAAACATTATTTCGTTTGATTATCTGCCTAGTAACTTGAGCGACAATAATAATAATAACCCATTAAGTTGGGATACCATCGAAAGTGTAAAGAATTTCTAACGCGTTACCATAAACTATTAACGCAAGTAAGAAGCAAGTAAAGTTGTGATAAGGTACAAGAAAACACATGAAAATTTAATTATAAATCCGCAAAAGTTAAAGTATATCACACCCAACTTTCAAGGCAAGATTTTTGGAAAATATAAATTGGGCACAATGACACTAATATTAAAATTCTGTCAGTAGAAGAACTAAAAACAGCACTTTGTCACATGATCCTACAAGCAACATGAAATTTTGCTGAGGTATATTAGAACAAGATTTCACAAAAACATCGGTGCACAGTCTAATCAAAGTCATAAGTATTAGCACTGAAAAAGGAGTCATATACTTTTGCAAATTCTCTATTTTCATTTTATTTTTAACATTCCCTGATAATATCATTTAAATAACGGTTATCATTCGAAATTCCAGATAGAAGTTCTTATATTTCTTTTGTTGAAAATTCTGACTTCTGCATATAAAAAGTTGACTTTCGCATTTCTACTTTTCCTAACGGTCATCATACCAGAAGGATTTATTTCATAGTAGCGGATATTGATTCATTTCATTTCTTGGTAAAACCACACATGCACCGTTTGTTACACATATGGTTCGTTTAATTTCTAAATTTCCACTAAAAGGATTCATTCTAATTTGTCGTTTTATCCAAACTCAAATATCCTTTAGTTAGACTTGATTTTGGTACGGTAAACCACATTATTGCTAAACAATGACTCAGAATATCAAGTCAATAAATTTTTTGAAAAACTCAATTTTCTTTGGCATCCATGGTTTCTATTATGACCATGTCCGAACTTTATTATTTAAACTCGTTTTGTTTAAACCGATTTCAGTTGTTTAAACTTGCTCATTTCAAGTTCCCATATGATGGATTTAAAGCTATCATATTCTCCAACAAACACTTCAATTCTCTAGAACTATAAAATGCCTAATTGGTCTTCGACTTCACTAAAATCATTTCTTTGATCACGGTCACCTTGTACTAACGTTTTCATAAAATTTAAAACTTGCACTAATCTCATTTTATATATATCATATACGAATATTTATAAAAGTTATCTTAACACAAATCCTGTGATAAGATAATGATACACAAGTTCCTGTCATATTTTAATATATCTTATATCTCTTAAATGATTTTTTACAAATATCAATCTAGCCTTTCGTGATAATTATTACTTTAACATCTTCAATCAAAAAACATTATTTTTGAAAACTTACATAAGTGATTACCTAATAGTATTACTATATTCTTATTAGTCACCATAAGGAGGATAAGCAAATACTTAGTCAATATAAGTGAGTGACTTATAATAAAAAGTACCAAATTTATTGTACATGTGCTTATATTTAACCAAAATGGAAATTTTCACAAACTAGGCACTTAGCTCGGTTGGCTAAGAGCGCGAAAGGGTGTGGCCTAGACCCGGGTTCGATCCTGGGGACGGCCAATTTCACCATTTTTATTAGAAATTTTTCCATTTAAGTATGTAATACTAATATCAGTTTAATAATAATAAGTGTTAGTATTATTTTAAAATACTAGGATTATTGTCAAGGGCAGATATTGGGTAACCTAGCCTTAGTTAGGCATGGATTGGCCACCTATGCTTAAACAAGGCAGCACTAACCAATATCCAACCATGATAATGACTAGTCACCATACATATTTAGTAAATTTTAATTTTTATATGGAAATATATATACATGGGAGAAAGATATATTTTCATAAAACAATACCAGAATTAGAGGGACGAATAAAATTATATAAATAATTATGTATCACATATTTTGTGGTAACTATGTACCATAACACTCGGGCAAGAAAATAACCATATAAGAATAATACAAAAGTCATCAACTACGCTGGGTTAAGGGAACCTTATACTATATAAGAATAATCTCTGTTTTCACTTATTTACAACATTTGTAAAATACATTCACAAAAGTTATATGATTTCCAAAGGCAAATAAGTAATCCCATAGAATCGACCCACTAAGTATAATATATGTATAAATATTTTGTATAAATAAATATTTTTACCAATCTTATTTAACATTATAAATAATAATGATTTCTTTTACAAAATAATATTTTGTAAACATAATGACTTCATTACGGTATTTTGTAATATATCTTACATAATTATTTTACATAGTATGATAAAATACTAAAATAATATTTATTTAAAAGTGGTAACCATTTACATATAGTAAAAATGCATAACAAATAATATATATATATTACATAATATTTATATGTGATATATATAAGATACGGTTCAGATAAGAACACAAATAAAATATATATTCAAATTGCTTTACAAAAGTATAATGGTTGGTCAAACCAAAATAATTTGTTCTTATTATATTTAAATTTCTAGGAGATAGTATGAAAAGTATAGTCATTAAAAGTGTATTATCACAATGTTTCACAATTAAAACAATTTGAAACTTTAAATACACTAACTCTATTATCTTTTGATATATCTTTGCAATTCATTCCTTTCAACACTTTGATTTCTCATATCATAAATATTTGACAAATCATTTTTTTATGCTTTGATTTCATTTGGAACCTGTCAGTTCTACGTCTTCCTCAATCAAAGTAAGCTTTCTTTTGACAAAGAATTTTATTGATTCTAAAAGTCCTTCACATTCATTTTAAAGAATCTATTGATCATATATCTTTTGGTTTGAACCTAGTCACTTTGAACATTTTATCATTTCATTTCATTTGTTTATCATCGATTTCTTGAACTAATTCAGTTGAACCATTGAATCCTATTTATTATACAATTAATATTCATAAAATTTAATATTTCAATTCTGGGTCATCTACCCTAATACTATTAACTAAAAGGTGACATAATTCCAAAAGAAATATCATAACCCAAATACACTTGGAAGCTGGAATCTGAGATGAAGAAAAAGTATTCTTAATTATTCCAGTAAATCTCGAGGACGAGATTTTTATTAAGGTGGGTAGAATGTAACGACTCACACAAAAACATCCTAAAAACGTTCCGTAAGTATGAACCCGGACCCCTGATAAAACAACTCTCATTAAAATAATATTTCTTATTTTAATTTAACCAAAAGGAAACCCTAATTGAGACACCCAAGTGATTCTGTGCAAACCCTAAAAATTTCATAATTTTCAGAATCAGGATTAGGGCCCCTAAAACTCAGGGGGGGTTAAACCCTATTGACGATTATCCAAATTACGTGCTGACAAAGTTTCAAATTCGAATTCTGTCGACTCATCTGAGCTAGTCCCACACGTGGCAACAATTTAAGCATGAAGTGTACCTTACGGACCGTAAGGTCACCAAGCTTACGGTCCGTATGCTGCCTTACGGACCTCAACATTGATAAGCTTACGGTCCGTAAGCTAGTCAAGTTTTGTGTATAAATAGCAGCGTCTGGGACTTGATTTCTGGCGATTGAGCGACGTTCAAACTCCAAAATTCCGTCGAGTTATCATCTGAATACTACAATTAACACACACGAAACCCTAATTAAGTATAGCGGGGTGCTGCAGAACAGGGTATTAACTCAATCGCTCTTGCGATTCATTGTCCGATCGATTAAACTATCCAAGGGATGTTTAAGTGCCGCCCACATTAGGGTTATACTTTATCGTTCGTCATTAATTTGACGGATTGTCGTTAATTCGATAGGTAAAGTATTATACTTTATCGTTCGTTGTTAATTCAACGGATTATCGTTAATTCGATGGGTAAAGTATTATACCTTGTCGTTCATTGTTAATTCAATGGATCATCGTTAATTCGATGGACAAAGTATTGCATTTTGACATTCATTGTGAGAATTTGATCTCGTGAGTTATCTACCTAGTTCGTATGCATTAGGTTCCAAGGCTAAGTAATAGGCTAAGCTCTGCTTGTACAAATCTGCAATATATCAAAGGCTTATCTGTAAACTAAACTTTGTCCGTATGAATCTGCCTGATTATCTGTGAGTCATTCTCTCTTTTTATCAAATCTATTTACAAAATCATGTTATTTTCAAAGTTATAATTACGGGGATTAAGTCTTTGTAATCACCAAGTTACAGCCGGTATGTGGGGTTTTGTATACATTACTTGATAATCGTCACCATTGGGGCAGCCAATGGGGGATATGACCATAGTCACAGACACCATTGGACGAATGGGCCAATGGGTCGAGTGGCAAGTACCGTGGGTAGTTGGCTTGATATCAGAAACATTGTAATCGCTCTTAATACTGTATATTATAACAAACGGGTCGTTTTAGTAAAATGAATGAACTCACTCAGTATTTCCCGCTGACAAAACCTTTTTAAACACTTTTCAGGTAATTACAGTAGAATTGGAGTAAGAAATGGATACGGCACAAAAAGGCATCCAGAAGTGGCTTATTTTATTAATTAAATTTTTAGAAATATTGTTTTATATAATAAAATTTATCTTTATTAAAGCTACCATTATAAAACATGGGTTTATCCCATTTATTTATTAAAATAAAATCCGGTGTTTCTAAACTCTGATATTTTTCCTAACTCACGGTTCTGAGGAAATTTTCGCTGCAACGTTTTCAAAATAAAAATAATCACCGGTACCGCGGGCTGTTCACGACTCTCGATTCCGTCCAGGGTGGGTCGGGGGTCGTGACATGTGAGGGGTTTTCTCACGAGTATCATGTCTTTGAGATGAACTTTTCGATCCTTCACCACGATTAATAACAACTGGTTTGTCCACATGATCCTGATTTTGTTGTGATTTAACATTTGTTTTGACAACCGGTTTTACTTCTTGTTTAATCACTTTGTTTTTCTCAACCTTCTGATTTTTACCGTTTTTCTTTTCAAAATTAACTGTTTCATTTTGCGGTTTTTCAACAAAAGGTTTCTTTTGATCAGGACATGGGATTTACCCTTGTCATCTAAACAATCTGTTGCTAAGTGTCCTTTCCCACGACACTTATAACATTTGCGAACTTTCGCAGCATTCTATGGACGTTCCTCATGACTAGTCGAAGATGATGAGGCGTTAGTGGGATTTTTCAAAATTTGGTTGACAAACTGAGAGTTTGAACCTGTTTCGATTTTCTTTTCCTCTTTGATAAAATCTCCCCCTTTAACAAACTCAATTTTAGGGATATTTTTCAAATTCTTTTTAGGTTTCCCACGTGACTTTGGTTTTGACTTCGCATTTTGAACTTGATTGAAAATTTCCAAAATTTTATTGCTTATCAAATTCTCAATGTTATCAAAATTTAGCTCATTTTTCTTTGTGACTTCGCTCACCTTCGACTGTTCTGAGTCAGAAGCCTCCTCACGCTCAGATTCTGACTCACTTTGCGGTTCAACCGTCAGAGGGGTCTTTGGCACAAAATTTGCCAATTCAGGATCAATGCTTGGCATCGATGTATAATTATTGTTTACCGGTGGAGGCACTTTCTTATAACCGATGCCGAACATTTCTTTTTCAGATTCTTTGAGACGTTGGTTGTTAATACATAAATTCATCACTTTAGATGAATCTCCAAACACAATTTTTTTTCGTTGCAAATCTAAAATCAGATTATCTTTTTCCAAAATGATTTTGTTCTTTTCCAAAACACAATTTTGGTTCATTTCAAGTTCAGATTTTAATTCCTGATTTTTAAGAGATGCTTGTGCCACAAGTCTCTCAAATTCAGAGATATCATTTTCCGTGCTTTTATCTTAATTCGGTGTTCTTTATCCGAATTAGACAAAACAACAATGAGTTCTCAGGATTTCTCAGGATTTCTCTAAATCTGCAACCAGATTTGTGTTGTGAAGTGCATATCTGTCAATCTTGGTGACAAACTCTACACATCTTGCACACCGCTTATCTACAGAAGTTGATTTTACCTCAATGCCAGCCATGAATGCACATGCTTCATTTCCTATATAGTCTTCTTCCAACCTTTTAGCTTCTGCATCTGCAAATTGCTGCATTTCTACTGTGGAGATCTTGAATTCAAAGCATTCTCCTTTTTCTCCATCTACTGTTTTGTTAGACTTTTCAGCAGACGCTTCATTCAGGTTATCTTCATTCTCAGCAACATTACCCGAATCTAACTCTTCCCCAAAAACCTCGGCTACAACTGCAAGTTCCTCAATGCTAGCCTCTTTGATAACCTCTTCACACACTAATTCATCGACAATTTTAGCTATAAAGGCTTGTGAAACAATACCTCCTGAAATTTCTTCCACTGAACATCCCCATTCATAAGGCTCAATCACATTTTGTAGAGGTTGAGCCACCATAGCATTGTTTCTCGAAGGTGTAAGATTTTCAGAACCACTTGGACGAGCACTTGAGTTTGAAGTAGTTGCTGCATTGTTGTAAGGTCTTGAGTTGTTTCCTTGAGAGTTGTTTTCTCTGTTAGATCTTTCCATTTTAGGCTTCCGACAATCACGTGCGAAATGCCCGTAGATGCTGCAGTTGTAACATTTCACCTTTGACATGTCGACTCCCATTCGAGTCTTCGTCTGACCTCCTATGAACTTCCTACCCGTTCTCAACAGAAATTTCTTCTCTCTTCGGACTAACAGTGCCATATTGAGTTCTAGATCAAGTTCTTCCATTTCGTCTTGGTCTATCTGGTCAAAGTCCTCATCGAGACTTGACGGCTCAACGAGCTTTCCAAGAAAGAAGTTCTCGTAGGCAGTCATGAAGGACGCCAAAAGGCTCATGTTTTCTTCTATCAACTTTAAGCTGCTTGCATCTAACTTTGGAATGTTCAAGTTTGTCTCTTGAGATTTCTGAGCTCCACTAGAAGAGTACATTCCTTGATTGGAATTTGTTGTTCCACTTGAACTGACATTGTTGCTTATAAAGGCGTGTTCACTTGCAGGAACTTCATTCTCTGAATGTAGGGCAAAACCGGCTCCTCCATTACTACCCTTATCCGTCGGTTTTGAAGCTTTATAAAACTGAGGATCTCGGATCTTCTCAAAATCAGATGCTTGATCTTCCATATTCCAAGCATAACCCATCAGTTTTTGTACGGCTTCTTCCAATGAGAGCTCCTCATAGAGAACACCTTCTCTAATCAATGTCGTGTACATATTCCATTCTCTGGGAAGACAATTTAGAAACTTCTCAACTTTCTCAATTTCAGTGTAGATTCCTTCTTGACTACGATCAAGTTCGCTCAACAGATGATAAAATCGATTCACCGTGTCATCGAATGATTCATTTCTTAACGCTTTAAACACAACGAATTGAGTCTTCAATCATTCAAGATGTCGTTTCTTGTACATTGCATTTCCCTCATAGCGCTCGATCATGCTATCCAACAACTCCTTCGAATTACTTTTCTTACGGAAAGTATGGAGTATAGATTGCGGCATCGCCATCGTAATCATCGACATTGCTTTCTCTTCGCAATCATAGAATTTTCTTTGGTCGTCGGTGAGTGCCAAATAAGTATCAGTCGTTAACGTTCTTACTGGTGTAGCTCCACATCCTTTAACGATGTACAACCAGATCTTGATGTATTTCGCTCTAACATACCTTTCGAAACACTCCTTCCACTCAGGAAAATCAAGCTCGTTTATCAACAAAGGAGGTTTGTCGTTACTTCCTACCTCAGCATTGTGCTGGAGGTTTTGCACCATTGTGATCAAATTGTTGTTTGCCATTTTGAAGGAATTTTAAAGAAACAGAGAGTGATTTTGAAAGGAGCAGAGAGTTTAACAGTAGGTTTGATTTGAAAAAGTTCACAAAGTCAGGAGAAACAAGAGAAACTTGGAAATACGGAGTGAAAAGTCGGAGAAAATCAGAGTGGTATAACCCAGGTCACAACCTGAATGAAGCACTGACTCTCACAACGCACTAAACTCTGATCCAAAGAAAAACTTGTTAAACGCACTAAACTCTGATCCAAAGAAAAACTTGTTAAACTCTGAATAGGTGTATTTCATAAATTAGGAAATGAATATTCAAACAAAAAAAAAAACTTGGACTCTCTAAAATAACAAAAAACTCGGACACTATATCAAGAGACTCTGACAATAAACTCGGAAAATAACAAGGAAAAACGGACTCACTTAAAAACTCTAATCTTCTTTAAGAATTTTAAAAAGAAACTCGGAAGTCCTGAACGATTTTTTTTTAAATTAAATCTGATGATGAATTTTTTTTAAACTTTGACTACCTTAAAGTTTCAAAACAAACTCTGAATGTTAAAGCTCGGATTGATGTTTCACAAAGAACTCTGATGGAAAACACAGATAACCTTTTATATTTCACAAAGAAAGTCTGAAACTAGGACCACCTAAAGGGAAATTCGGAAACCTTAAAAAAACAAATAAACTCCGACTAAGAAGATAAAAACTCGGATACTTTAAAAGATTAAATTCAGAACCTATCAATATGCAACAAACTCGGATCTTCTAAATTTGTAAACTCGGATGTTTTTTTAAAGGAGAAGTAAACTCTGATTAGATATAAGATAATAAACTCGGACTACACCCTAAAAGAAACTCTGAATACTAGAAAGTAAACCCTGACCTTTGAAAGCTAACCTTTCTAATGTAGTGTAAACCCTGACCTTTGAAAGATAAACCCTGAAGTAGAAGCTCTGAATATAAACCCTGATATTTCAAAGGTAAATCCTGACCTCTAAAGCCTGAACTCTCAAAGAAGTAAATCCTGACTTCTAAGATAGTCCGGACAAGAGAAAACCTGCTTCAGGATATCTCACAAGTGTAACTTCACACTAGTTCATCAATAATCCTGAAGCACAAACACTGAAGGGAAACTCTGACCAATAAACTCTGAAGGAAAATACTGAAGGAAAACCCTGAACAAATCAAAATGGATCAAAATGGGAATCTTTACTAACCTTCAAAAACCCCTGATGAAGATCTTCAAGCTCTGTAAAAACCCAGATGAATGTATATCCTAAAAAGCTCCTTTCTAATCACAATCCATCATCCAAAATGAGTAAACACATGAATGATTAATGAAAAACACTTAAAACTCAGCAAACAACACCAAACACCCAATCAAAATGTGATCTTTCTCAACTAAACCTCTAAACCCAAACCTACAGTAGTATGAGCACACTGCTCTGATATCACTTGTAAGGTCTCCTACCCAAGGATCACACTCAGACAACAATCACCAGGTGTGTAGAATCCACCTAGCAATCACCACTCTATGGTATTTGATCAAGAAAGTGTAGAACAAGAATGATGAGAATGATGAATGACGTCACACACAGTAGCCGTCAATTCACACACAGTGACAATGATTAGGGTTTCTTGAAGAACAAACTTTCCAAAAAAAATCGCCAAGTATATCATTTCACTAAGATTTTATATACAATATGAAGTCCTGACTACTAAAGTCAGGACATAGAAAGGCCTAAAGCCCGATACAATACAAACCCTGACTAACAAATGCCTAAATTTGGACTATAGAAGAGGGACAAAGTCCTGACCATTAACATCAACATAAATTCGAACCATAACATAAAGTTATAACAATTAGCATAAAACACCCTTGAAGATTTGAGAGCCTGCACTTATCACCCAAAGTGCATTTACAAATACCGGTACCAAATCGGTAGCGAAAACGTTAAAAGTCTCACATAGTTGTATTTAAGCCTTAAAATAAAAAAAAGTCTGATCTATCTAGAAGATATAGTATAACTCTCGCATTTCATTCACTGATTCAAAATTTTAACCAGGCCTTTCTCCATGGCATTGTAAAATATGAAGACATTTTAGGAACCTACAGTCAACAATCTATAAAAATCCTATAAGCAATAAGTGTGTCTAGTACAGCCGATGATCATATATATGATTATTCACTCCGGAGAAACTAATGATATTCTGCGGGCGTCCATTTGTTTAGTCCGGGATAAAAAATGTGACGCTATGCCATCTGGATGCTTGTTTAGCATTGTTTCAATATGCACGATGAACAATTGCCGCCCAAGAAATTACAATTATATTTTATTATTTTTATTTTTTTAAAATCAAATTAGTATTGAGTCCAATAATCCAAATATCAAGTGGGATAAATTCTAACGTGGTACCGATATTTTACGGTAAAAACCGATAAATACCGGTACCGAACCAGTAGCGAAAATGTTAAAAGTGGGTACCGAGATAAAGCTAAAACATTTCAAAGACATGTAACCACTATGACTAATCAGCCTTTGCAAAAGCTTTTATTCATCAAAGCTAAATAAAACATGAAACAATTAACTAACCAACTAGTTCTTACTTCAGTACATAGAAAACCTATTCAAACTCCTAGTTCTTCATATTTCCCTCTTCTTTCACTACATAAATATGATAGTGTCAAAACACATATAATAGCATAATAATAATGATAAAGTAAGAATGTATATGTTAATAATGAAAGGAGTTGTGACAAAATAAGAATACATTATTTACGATGAATCCCCAAATATTTTGGGGGATAAAATCAAAACCAAAAGCAAATCAATTTACAACATTTCCTTCAAAATACTTTTAAACTCATAATAAAAATCCTAAAATTGAAATAAGAAAAATCATACTGGAATTCATAAACTCTCAATTTAAGAACCAGAGTGAACCCTAAAACCAAAAGCATGCCCTAAATAAAACCCAATTAAGCAATTTTTAAAAACCAATTGAAATTTTGGTGACCAAAAGTGTTGATAACTGGAAATTAAGGAACCATACCTGTGTAGGAAGGAAGTCGTACAGAGCTAAGTGAAGAAGAAAAGGACTTAAAGTGTGTTGTCAAACCAAATACATGCAGTGGAGAATCACATACGCGGACGCGTGTACACTGACGGACACGTGGAACAACATACCAAGCGAGAGGGGAAAAAAGAAGAGGCGAAAATGGAGGAAAAAGAAGGTTTTAAAGAATCGAACCTGGGATGTTACCCTAAACCAGCATCCACAATTACCACCACACCAACACTAAAGAACATGTTTAAGCTGAAATAAAATGCTATTTATAATGAAACTAAAAACGAAACTAAAGTACTATTCATCAAGCTTCACTAACCATATTTATATAATACTTCAAAAGACTTTACATTATCTCAAAATACACAGCGGGAAATTTAACTAAAAACAATGTCAAGTATCATAACCAAAGTTTATGTACTGTTTTTGGAATGTGTAGGTTAAGGAATGTGCAACCCAAGCAGTCTTATTTGTTGGATATAATAATAGTTTTAATTATCTAACCAGTTGACTTATATACCGATGCCTTGGCGAATCATCCCGTCAGTTACATAAGTAATAGAGTGTTTCTTTCATTTTAAAGTTTATGTCAGCACTATTAAATAATATAGTTTACTTTGAGTAACCCGTGTAACACATGTACTTAAACTAGTAAAGATATAAAATAAATAATGTTTTGGATTTTAAATATTGTTATAGGTTGTGTTTTAAGCAGATTAGTTAATTATTTTAATCATTTCTGCAATATAGATTCAACTAGTATAAAGGATGCATACGTTGTGACAGACTCGTAATCATATACGTAATTTAGATATAAATCAAACAAATTTTTCTTGGTTTAGTGGTTGGTATTGATAAGTATAAATTTGTATTGTTACTAGAGGTTATAATGGAAAGAGTGGGATGGGGAGTTTTTGAGGTGTATTGTGCACTCAATGGTAGTACAAAGGGCACAAAAAGTAGCACAAGTTGAACAGTGAATATGTGATAAGAATGAATATTTTTGCTAAATAATGGAGGGATAATTCCATGGTTCCTCTTTACTCGTTATCAATAAAATCATCAAGACTGTTAATATATCTCATGAAATGATCGATTAAAACATAAATATATATCGAGATGTCTAGAGTAAAGGCAATAGCTACTGAAATCAGATTTTGAAGACATTAATTGTTGTTTTATGAATTTTGCTGTCATGGTCCTTTTCGTGAATAATGTCTATTTATAGTGTTATTTATTTAGAGTTATCAAACTCTGGTAATTTTGAACCTAGATTTTTGCAACTTCAAAAATCTTGGATTAAATTTCAAGATTTGAAAATTAAGTGCTTGTAGCGAATTCTACTTTAAACTTGTATCCTTAAACTATTTTAATATAATTATGTCTATGATTTTTATAAGAATGGGATGCCATATTTGTGTTATAACGTGTCTCCAAGATGAATGATAACCCGGAGTCCAATCAGTAGATTCCAACCAATGAAAACTTAATCATAATGCTAGGATAACAATGTACACTCATTGATTAGCATCATTAATCATATTATACTTCCACTGACCCCGATCAAACTTTTGATTAGAATCACCGCCGATACCACCATGCCACATCCAATATTTGAACATCCATCTGATCAAGGGTTCACTTTGTTGCTCCAACTATTTTATATATACTTTATGTGTTTCGATTCTGATAATGTGTAGATTTAGAAGCATGATTAGTAAGTGCGTAAACTGTTCTGAAAATATAAAAGAAGATGACAATACATTAGGGGAATCAATTTCATGCTCTAAGACCATGCGTAGTGGTTTGACTAACAATGCTCCCCCCCATGTGCGTTTTTTACAAAATAGGCGTTGTGGAATAATGCTCAATAATGCCCCAACCAATCACTACACAATTAAAGATTTTTTTTTTAAATTAAAACTAATAATACTTCATTAAATTAAAAAAATACAATATTAAACACAAAAAAATAAAAAAGGGGTAACGTTAAAAAAATACTAAAAAAATAAAATACATTAATTTTCGTCTTCTCTTTTGTCATTCTCGTCATCTTCGTTTTCCTCGTCCTCCGTTTCTTCTTCACCCTCAGGTGGGATATACCGAACCGATCATGCGTGTTGTACCAAATCAACCGTCAACGCAGAATGGTAGGGTTTGTAACGCAATTCTCGTGCATTATTCACTCTTTCTTCCATTGACACTTGCGGATGCTCCTCCTGAACTGCTTCCGGTACATAACTCTGGCATATCGCCTTTCCTTCGTCTTCCAAAATCATGTTGTGCATGATTATACAAGCGTACATAGCATCTCTCATTTTTTGTTTGGTCCATGCACGACAAGGATTTCTCAAATAGTGCCATCGTTGCTTAAGAACCCCAAAGCATCTCTCAATGTCTTTTCGTGAAAACTCTTGAACCTTTTTAAAGTGTGCTCTTTTTTCACCAATAGGATCACTAAACGTCTTCATGACAATCGAATACCTAGGATAAATTCCGTCGCACAAATAATATCCATGAGGGTAGTAGTTTCCGTTTGCATAAAAAGACGCTTTTGAAGCTCTGCCAGAAATCCAGTCCCCTAACAACGAAGATTGTTCAAAAACATTTATATCATTGCATGACCCGACCACGCCAAAGTAAGCCGACCAAACCCAAAGGTCCTGTGAGGCAACCGCCTGAAGAATAACAGTAGGTCCCTTTTGGTCACCCCGTGTGTGTTGACCTCACCATGCGGTCAGGTAGTTATCCCAACGCCAATGCATGCAATCCAAGCTCCCGATCATGCCAGACAATCCATGCTCAGCAGAATGTACCTCGTAAATCTTTTGAAGGTCGTCCCATGTGGGCGTTCTCAGATAACGCGCACCGTACAAATCTATAATAACTTTATTAAAACAAACTTATACAACCATATGCTTAAAAAAATTCTTGTAATTTTATAGTAAAGTATAGGAATGTACCGGGACAAAAATGCTCCAAGGTGTCTCGCGTTGTTGTCTCGGCCATTTTTAAATACTCGTCGTTGATGTCGGTCGTGTTTCCGTAAGCAAGGACTCGTAGCGCCGACGTACACTTTTGAATACTGGTGAATCCAAGTGTCCCTTTCGCATCCGCTTTTTGTTTAAAATAATAGAAGTTGCTTTCCAAGTCGTCGACGATGCGTAGAAACAAACACTTACTCATTCGGAAACAACGCCTAAAAACTTCTGGGTTCGGAAATGTTGGCGCCTCATCGAAATAATCTTTCATCAACCGATCGTTTGCCGCACGTCGGTCTCGTTCAATATAATCACTTATTTTAATTTCACGTTCGGACTGGCAATAATGCTTCACATATCTCACCGCTAGTTGACAAGCATTCATAACCGCCTCTTGCTCGATCTCCTCATCGGTGGATTCACCATCATCCGCTAAAAACTCTCTATAGCAATAACTTGCGATGGAGGAGGAACTAGGGGAACCCATTTTTTATAAAAATGGTTTAATATTTGAGATTGTAGAGGTTTTTGTTTGTAAAATGGAAGTATTGTATGAGTTTTGGTTTGTAAAAATGTAGAAGTGTGTGTGTGTATATATATATAGAGTAGGAGTTCTGCGGAAAGTGTGTTTTTCCTAGAAAGTCAAGGAAGCGACACTACAAGAAAACTGGGTTTTTAGTACGCGTAAAAGCGTCCTAAAATGCTATTTTATAGGACCTTTCATTTAATAGGACCAATGCTATAAGCGTTTCATGTAAAGGGGTCGTAATAAGTCCCGGAATTAAAAAAGCGTTCTAACATCTCAAATAAGATTATGAAACCAATTTTATGGTCGCATAATGTATTTGAACAACCAAAATAGTGTCCTAATAAAAGCATATTAGGACACTTTTACGATGTTCTAACATGTGCTTACATATTTTTAATCTTTTGATACACTTACAAGCGTCCTTAGAAATTAATTGATAGGACCCTTATGATGTAACGTTATAGCTAATTTAGTAGCAAGAAAAGGGTCCTAATATACCAAATAAGATTATGAAACCAATTTTATGGTCGTATAACATTTCTATGGACAACTTAAATAGCGTCCTAAAAAGAACATACACTACAAAAAATTGCCAGTTAGTGACACAAAAACTGCCAAAAAAAAACAAAAAAGTGTCACTAAAGACTCTTGTAGGAATGGGCGGCACACAAAAATAGTGCCACTAGAAGCGTTGACGCTAAAGCCTTTTAGTGGCACTTTTTCAATATGCCACACAAAATTTTAGGCTTTTAGTGGCACTTTTTTTTGCCATAATAAAATACAAGATTTTTGTGGCACAATTTTTGTGCCCTTAAAATGTAATCCTAATTACATATCCATACTAGTTTTAGTGACACTTTTTGTTTGCCACAATATAAAAAAAAATTGTGTCGGTAATTGTTCTAGTTAAATACATGTACTACTTTTACTTGCACATAATCACAAAATTCACATTATTTACAATAAAAAATACAAAATAAATCTTCAATAAAATTGTAAATATAGAAATCGTAATATTATAACTTCAATAATAAGTTCCATCTGAAAAATATTCCAAATGTTAGCATAAACGTTGTGTAATGAGTAACATATTCCAAATTCTAAATGTTTACACGAGAAGTCTAAATGTTCCTTTGGGTGATAATTTCATTGTCTTAGAAGTTAGCTCCAAAGCTTCTCATGATATTACCCTGCCATCATCAACCATATAAACAAGCATTAGTATTAATTTAAAAATATAAATTCTTTAATTAACGAAACTCATTGTTCTTGATTCAAAAGAATTAGACGAAAAACCAACATATATAATTAGCCCAAACACCTAACAGGTAGACCAAAAACCAACATATAACATATTACCTGCTAGTCTTCTCTTTGCCGGAAAACACCTTTGCAAAGATTGTAGAAGTTACGTCGTTGCCACTGTTTTCAAGCCCGAGAGCTCCCTCCTGTTACATACCAATCCTGTGTCAATAGATTTTATATATTTATATAATTTACACGAAATTTGATTAAAATATTACTTGAAGTTATTATGGTTCCTTCCTATTTAACCTTCTGATATGATAAGCTGGATCATCCAAAGTTGTGCATTGATCGATTAACACCGGCAATAATACCACTGACGTAATATTGTCAATACTATCACCCACACACAGACTTCCGCCCAAGCTTTTTTAATCAAGTATGAACCTCACAAGTTTCTTTCTTATAACCAAATCAACTTTAGTTACCATATACTCTTGTGAGTTGGTTTAGACCTTCCACCAAACAAGTGTAACTTCTAATAAGTTGATCTAAAACGATAATGTTTATACCTCGGGTAGATGGACAACCAGGATTTCGTTATCCCGTATAATTCACTCCACTAATGATTTCTGGTAAATGCAACCCTCCAAACTAACCTGAAATAATGTTAACAAGTTAGTAAACAAAGAAATTAAAAATAAATCAAAGAAATCACTTGTAATAGAAGGGACTAAACCTGTCAGAATTTACCATGATTGAGTAAGCTGTGAACATGCAATTTTGGTCCGATGTTTGCTGCAGCTGACAAAGTTATTGCAGCAGCTCCTCATCTTGAATCGCTAGAGCTCGTAACCACAACCAAGCCTCAGTCTTCCTAATCAAAAGCTACAGATTTACTCCTGTAAGAACCCTAAACCGCCACTACTCACCACTGAAAAGCATTCAGTAATGTTGCAGCTGATAACACAATTTCGTAACAACTTTCAACTATCAACTCTGCCTCCAAATTCGCCAAAAATCATACAAGCAGAGACAATCAACAGTTTGCACAAATAATCTCGTTGGTATGACAAATAAAATAGTTGAATCTTACCTGAGCTAGCCTTAAATAAGCATATACACCAGACACCGTCGCAGATCTGGTTGTTAATGACCCATGTTGCGCCTATCGGTCATGATCGTGGCCAGAAAACGATTTTATCTCCATTTCCTTAGTATACGGCATATACTTTCCTACGCCGCCGCTTGAACCCTAATCAAATGCAGCGGCCGATCTAAGCATTATTGGTCGCCACTGTTACTCGAGCTTAAAACCACCGCTAATCGTCGCCCTTAGGTCATCAAGAAAGCCCTAAAACTCCTTTGTCACCGCCACCACCAGATTCGGCAGGTTTCAAACCAAATCAAGTCTTGTGTTCGCTCCATCCACAAGCCCCGATGATGATGACGAACGTTGATGGTGGGTTCTGATGAGTGAAGAAAGCTGTAGAACCTTCGCTCTATTTCTCTTGCCATCTTTTTTATTCTCATTCTCTCACTCCAAATAAAAAAGAAGAATTCAGTAATGGATAGGTGTAAAGGATGGGCGGGAATTCAAAAGTTAAATGAATAATTTGGCCGCCCAAAGTTTGGATGAAAGATGGATGTGCTTTAAACACGTTACATTATTAGGGATGGCAAAAAAGTCAAACCCCGACGGGTATACTTGAAACTTGAAACATACGAGCCGGGTATACCCGAATTCCAATGGGTATGGGCCGGGTACAGGCTTAAAAATATAAAAATTTCGGGTATGGGTACGGGTATGGGATTTAGTGATACCCGCCCGATACCCGGCCCATTTACCCGACTAATACCCGAAAGTATCATATTATAGATTTTCATATATATAAACTTAGTACATGTACTTATTACCTTCTCTAAAGTCATATGTGGATATGTATTTGACAAGTGTTTAGTGAACATATAACTTATTTTTGAGTATGTATATTGGATATGAAATATATCACCCTTTATTATGTGGATGTTTTATGCAATTAGTTGGTCCTGATACAATTACTTAATTAAGTAACCGTTTTAATTTAGTTTAATATATGTGGTCTGAATATGATATGTAAGTTATTAATCATATTTTCATTTGATATAGTCGTTAAAATAGTAAATTATCTAAACACCAAAGTAAAAATTACACATTTGTCCCAACGGGTATACCCGATACCCGACGAGTAATTAGCCGGAAAATACCCGACGGGTAACGGGCCGGGTATGGGACAAAGAATTACAACCGGGTACGGGCCTGGGATTACCAATACCCGGCCCAAGCCCGACCCGTTGCCATTCCTATACATTATGCACTGAATCAATTTTAAGGGAAGTGGCAAATGACCTAAGTTGCCCTTCCATTATGTATATTATATATAGTATAGATAGTATAGATTATGAACATACAAAATAAAAATACTAATAGACAACGGTTAATGGAAAATGAAAATATAAATTAAAAAATCCGGGTATATAGTTCGGGTAAACGGATATATGGGTTTCGGGTAAACGAATATATGGTTTCGGGTAATCGGGTCGGGTATCACCTAATCCCATACCCGACCCATACCCACGAAAAATTTTAAATCTAATCCCATACCCGACCCAATACCTGTCGTGTATCAGGTATACTCGTCCTATTTGTGTCGGGTTTCAGGTATTTTTGTCATCCCTAGATTTGAAATTGTTGTAGTTTAGTGGAGAAAGAACAAAGGGTTTCGGGCGGGACACCTAATACGCCCAGAAAGATGTCTTTTTGGGCCCTCATCTAAAACGTCTAGAAATATACGCTTTTCTGGGCGTTATTCTTATAAAATTGGGTGGTTCTTGATTTCCTAGAAATATACGCTTTTATGACTCAAATATCAAGTGTCCTATTACGGTGTATTATAATAACACCACAATGATTAAGCGTCCTATAAAGTTTAAAGTTATAAGACCCAAGTGTCCTATTAAGTTAAGTTCTAATATGACTTCGACTAGAAAGGGTCCTATAACACTGAACATTTATGACTTAACTACAACGTGTCCTATTAAGTTATGTTATAATAGGACCCCAATGATCAGGTGTCCTAATACAGTACCACATAATGGGACACTAACAATTAAATGTCTTATAAAGTACTTTATTAGGATCTACATTTTAAGTGTCCTATTAAATTATATAATAACAGGACCCCAAAAAATCATCCATCATATTAAATAGTTTTTTAGGACACCGGTTTAGTAGAGTATATTATAAAAGGACCCCAAAAGTTCATTAGTCCTATTAAATAGTTTTTTAGGACCCTCTTTTACAAGCGTCCCACAGAAAATGTCCTAAAAAACCAATTTTGTTGTAGTGCGATCTGGGCCATCCGATTGGTGTTTTTAATGGCTTAGATCAAATGGATGGCATTTTCGTAATATTTGAGTTATATAATTAGAGACGTTTAATATAGTGAGGGTATTTTGGTAATTGGAAGTGTTTTAAACTAGTCAAGAAACTGCCATATCAATAACCAATCCCTAAAATCATGGGATTTCCCCTCTTTCTCTCTCTCTCCCTTTCCCTAAACGCAACCAAAGAAGAACCAGCCATTTTTCCTGCAAATATTCTTCTCCGATTGGTCATATATCGGTTGTTTTTCATACTTGTTTCAATTTTTTTTATCTATCATTGAATCGGGTTCTTATTTTTAGTCAATGGACCTCAATGTTTGACATGTTAGAGTGGGCTCTAGGTTTATGTGTTTTACCATTTTAATGTTGATTGATGACAGTGTGTTGAAGACGAAGACACTGGGTTGTGTTGAAGACCAAGACACTGACAGTGTGTCCAGCAATCTGCTTGCTGTTAAAACACAATGTCAAGAAATATGCTTGCTGTTAAAACACAGTGTCAAGAATCCTCCAGCAATCTGCTTGCTGTTAAAACACGGTGTCAAGAAATCTGCTTGCTGTTAAAACACAGTGTCAATAATCCTCCAGCAATCTGCTTGCTGTTAAAACACAGCGTCAAGAAATCTGTTTGCTGTTAAAACACAGCGTCAAGAAATCTGCTTGCTGTTAAAACACATTGTCAAGAAACACAGCGTCTTGTATCATTTAAATTGAAACTGTCAATTTGATTTAAATGGAATATTTAGTTTCCATAGTTAGTTATCCTAATAAAATAATCCATAATTAAAATAATATTCAAATTACACAATTGCCCTTTTAGTTAAAATCCTTCAATGCCACATGTCGCGTTCTTATTGCTTCCTAGACTTTCTAGTAAAAACACACTTTTCGCAGGAACCCTACTCTATATATATATATATATAGAGATGAGAAGTCAAAAAAGAAAAAAAATAAATTTCTAGCCGTTGTTATGACCGTTGCAACGGTCCTATTGGTCAAATTCTCGTCCCTTCAGCGTGTTTTAAAACATGCCAAAACAAAAAAGTTGATCAAACAAGCCCGAAAACGCCGAGAGGGGTGGGGATGGGATGAAATTGGGCGTGATTGGGGGAAAATTTTGAAAAAAAGACGCCCATTACGGGTGGTCTAATACCATTTATAAACTCTTATATTTAAGAGAGAAAGTAAATATAGAACTGTTTCTTCTTCGCTTAATGAAAACATATGGTAATGATGGACATATTGATCAGACAGAATAACTCGAACTCACTACTCACGAAACTAATCTAGATATATTTTACCTAAACAGGTATATTTTTACTTAAGCAAGTATATTTTCATATGGTTTGTGGTAATGTAAAAATATAAAACATACTATGTAAACAAGTTAAACATTTTACTTAAACAAGAGATACAAAAACTAACGTATGTCTCTTACATGCTAGTGGTAAGGTGTTTTTCCTCTATTATAGAGGTGGAAGGTTCAAATGTGTAAGTTACAGATATAAGTGATTTATAGGAGTAAAATTAGGATTATGATATGTTCTAAAAGATTGCTGATGGCTAAATAGCAACCGGTTTCCTTTGGGTGAAACATAGGGCAAACATTCCTAATTTTAAATAGGAATCTTGGTGTAATTTTTATTTGCCCCTTGTTGAGGTATCGTTTTGTCTTGTGTTGTGTTGTATCTCTTTGTTTTTTTTTTTTTTTTTTTTTTTTTTTTTTTTTTTTTGAAAGGTGAATTTTTTTAATCCCTGTCGTCTGTGGGATGTGAACCCAAGACCTTCCCATTCCCAACCTAGGTGTTTTAAAGGCTTTGCCTTTGCCAATGGACCACCACCCCATTGGTGTGTTGTATCTCTTGTGGTTGCTACTATTTTTTTAACCGCTAATTTTGTGCTTTTTAAATATACATTAAAAATGAGACGTTCTAAGAAAATTAAAATTAAATGATCATAAATGATAGTTATTAGATATTGTGATACATTAATTTCTTATGTCGTGTAAGAAACTAGTACCAAGAAAACACATGTTACACCAAACGAAAACAAAGGCCCTGCCGTTTGGACTTATTCCTATGGGTCAAAAGTAAAATCATGCATCTACCCTGATGTGAGGCTAACCTATTTGTTAGAAACACATGTAAGGGGGTCAGAGTGGTAGTGGGGAGGGGAATCGGGGAGTGGGGTTGCCGCACGGGGAAGGGATGTCGGTGTTGGATCGGTGAGCGGAGAGAGGCTTTGGCGGTGAGTATACACCGATGCGGGAAGAGGAGGGAAGGAGGAGAGAGGGGGTTTAATGGTGGGTCCTAACCCCTTTCAACCAATCACAATTTTTTTTTTAAATTCTTTACCACTCTCCATGTGTTTGACCATTGCCAGTGATTGAGTGCAAAATAGAGAGTGGAGTGAGGACTTGACATGGCATGATATTATTGGCTAGAAAATTATTTAAACACTCCCCTTGGGTGACACTCCCTCCACCCTAGAGAGGGGATCATAAGTTCAAACTTGGATAATACTTGGGGTTCTAATGGGAGACGGGAAGAGGATATTAGAGGAAGTCGTTCTTAACTCGCAAGATAAGCGTTACAGGGTTTGGGTTTCAGAGGATTTAGGGGATTGGATTCCCGATTGCCTCGATGAGGATGTGGACTCGGCGTCTTCTGATGACGGAGATTCGGCGGTGGGGTCGGAGTACCAGTTGTCGGAACTGCAGGGTGATCCGCCTGGCAACCGGACGGACGAGGTAGAGGAGACGAGGAGTTGTTTTGGGATGCCAAGGGTGCATGGGGAGTTGAAGTCGGTGCACGTGCAAAATCATTTTGCTGGGGATAATGTGGGGGAGATTCCCATGCAGGAAGATGATAAGTCTGGAGGTGGGGATTTGTTAAAGGCAGTAGGGCAGCAGACAGGTGGCGATCAAGTAAATGTTGTGGGTCCTACTGGAGGGAACTCGGGTAGTAGGGCCCCACAGGGAGGTTTCAATATTGGATCCAATAAGGGTAAGAGCTCTGGGCTGAGGAAGCCCACTATTGTAGCGCAATCTCGCAAAGTCCAAGGTAGTGGGGAGTCTCCTTCAAGTCTGAGACCAAAAAAGAGGCATGGGAACAACTCTGAGGAATTTTTTGACTTTCCCCTTCCCCAATTGAACGAGGCTCACATACAGAAGGAGGTTTCCAAGTCGAGGACGGACTCCCATCAAAATATTGGAGAGCTGGATTTGAACGTCAGGGTGAGTAACAGCGGATCGACCAAAAAACTGGTTGAGGATACTCCGGCGAAGGTCGTCTCGGCTGCCGGTTTAGGTAACGGTGCTGAGAGTGCCTCGGAGGATGCGATCGCCGGGGAAATCGAAGCAACTATCGACATTGGACCCAGGTGGGGGTGGATCTCAGGAACTGTACCAACTTGATCAGTAACATCTTCGGCATATCAGGTAATAATGGGGTGGACCAATGAATTTCCTTTCGTTTAACGTCCGTGGAATTGGGGGTGTTGAGAAGCCGGGGTGGGTTAAGAAGATGAAAATAAAACATGCCATCAATTTTTTGATGCTCCAGGAGACTAAAAAAGAGGCTGTGTCAGTTCAAGATGTTTCGGCTTACTGGGGACTTTGGTTTGCATAGTGTTGATGATGTGGGTTTATCGGGTGGCCTGGTCTGTATGTGGGATAAGTCCGTGTTTTCTGAGACCGGTGTGACAAAAAATAGGAATTTTCTTCACATCAGGGGTAAGATGTCCGGGAGTAGTGAAGTGGTTAATGTTTTGAATGTTTATGCTCCTCAAGGTATCTCGGCCAAAAAGAATCTGTGGGATTTACTTGCTTAGGTGGTGTCCGCGAATGACGGTCTCTGGGTTGTCGCTGGAGATTTTAATGCGGTTCGTTGTAGAGAAGAAAAAAGAAACTGTGCTTTTAATCAATCGTGTGCAAACAACTTCAATGACTTTATTTTTAACGCTGGGCTCATCGATTATAATATGATAGGTAGGAAGTTCACTTGCTCCACAGATAACAGAAGGAAATTGAGTAAGCTTGATAGGTTTTTGGTTAATCCCAATTTTTTTAACGCCTGGCCAGAAGCTAGATTGGAGGCCTTGCCATGTTTTTATCGGATTATAGTCCCATTATATTATCTACGGTTTCTTTGAATTTTGGAGCTAAGCCGTTCCGTGTGTTTGATTCGTGGATCGGTCTTCCTGGTTTTGAAGATGCGGTCGTGGAAGTGTTGGGTGGGGAGTCCGTAGATGTTGGCCCGCCTGATGTGATGTTGACGAGAAAGCTAAACTGTCTTAGAATTAGACTAAAGACATGGAGGGAAGAGATGTAGAAAAGAAACTCCGAGGAAGTAACCTCGGCCATGTTGGATATTGAAAATATTGAGGCGATTTTGGATGAGAGGGACCTAACGGAAGAAGAGGAAGGGGTTTTAGCGGAAAGTAAAAAAGTTTTACTTAGTGAAGAGGAGCGAAGAAACAGGGACTTAAAGCAGAGATCGAGGATTAGATGGGCTAAAGAAGGGGATGAAAACTCTAAGTTCTTACACTTGATGATCAACTGCAGGAAGGCTTCTAATGCGATTCATGGTCTTTATGTGAATGGGATGTGGGTGGCGAAACCATCATTGGTTAAAAAGGAGATATTCAGATTCTTTAAAGACAAGTTTGCCGAAGGATGTGTGGATTGATGTATTGCAAAATACATCTCTTATTCGTGTAAAGTTTGTATAGTTTTCCTTTATTTTTAGTTTTGTTTTAGTTAGAATTTCATTACTTTGATCAAGTCTTATGTTTCCAGGTCTTCGGTGCGAAAAAATGTCGAAAAACGAAGTGTTATAGGCTGGGAAACGAGTGGAAAAGAAGTTAGAATAATTTCTGAAGTTTTGGGGAGTTGAAGCTGATAAAAAAAAACGAAGGAGTATGTGAAAAATGGGTCGTGGCGTCGCGCCATGGCTACACATCCTCATCGTCATGTCCCGTCACCATTATTTTATTAATTTCTGTCCAAGTAAGTCGTCGCGCCACGCGACCTCAAGAGCACATACCCGTCGCGCGACGCGACGGGGTCAAATGACGGCAATTCTTCGCTGTTGATTAGGGTTTCATATAAAAACTCAAGAAATCATATACAAAACCATAATAACGAATTAAGGACTTGAGAGGCGATTTCCAGAGCATTCTTTGAGCTGATCGGAGCGTTTTTTATCGCTAGAATCATTGGTACGAGTTCGGAACGAAGATTGAAGACTTACACGGGTTTTCTAATTCCATGTTTGTTAATTTCTCTTTCAAAACTTGTAACGATGAATTCTTGTTTGAACAACTTTGCTTTGTTTTCTTTGTTTAATATGCTTGGCTAAATATTTAAACCGCCTAGACTATGATGAATGGATTGAAATAAAGTTTGAACCTTTTTCGTTAATTGCATGTCTTTTATGGATTGATTGTGTATTGTAAAAGGTTTAGTTTATTAATTTCGTGTGTGTTGGGATTGAACCCTACCAGAGGAACAGATAATGTAAAGCCAAAACCAGGTCACAACAGTGGATTCATAATAAGCAGCAGTTTACATTAAGCTTTCCCCTTGAAAGTGATTTATAACAACTGATGATCTTTATCCGCTGTTCAGACAACTACTGCTGGTCCTTCAACTGCTGATCATAACCCTGAAGTATCCAACACTGCTGGTCCTATCTACTGATGATAAAGCACTTCCTAGTCAAGGACTGATCAACCTTGAGTAAAGCACTGACATAAAGGAAGAGCAGCTGTTTAGTGAAATATCTGTTTTATGTATAGTCAGTGGTTAGGTTAGCAGTGTTTGTGTAAGAACAGTAGATACAGGTTGTTAGGCTGTTAGACGTCGCTTTCATGGTGACGTCAGCTGAGATACCTCAGTGGTTTGGATTTCCTATAAATGTAACAGTACCCTGTACTGTTACATTTGATTGACTGAGCGAGTTCTTCTCCTCATGTCTAATCCTTTCATCTTGTGTGCAACCAACCTTGGGGCATCAGGCTGAGGGGGAGTTTAGTTTGTAAGCATATCTGTAATCTTTTGCTTTGATTTGTAAATCTTTTGACTCTATGAGAAGCAATTGTTTATCAAACTATTTTCTCCATTTGATTGTGTTTACAAAGTTTGTTTTCATTTCCGCTGCACTTTACATGTTTTCATATATACAAATCGTTCCAAACATACAAACAAACACAATCATTAGAGCCTCCGATCCTAACAATTGGTATCAGAGCCTGGACAGTCAAATTCGATCTAACAATCAATTTGACATAACAGTTCGGCTCAAAAGTTCATTGATACTAAGGTTGGTTGTATTTTTGTTGAAAAACAGAGTACCGAATAAATCATGTTTAAAGTGGTTAATCAAAAACTCTGTAAATCAACCAAGATGTCATATGACACACAAATTTCACACAACAAGTGATATCATGCAAAAGTCACCCATAGCTTTCAGATTTGTAAACATATCTGTTAAATTATGGGATTGTTTTATATTTTTCAATATTGATTTCAACTGTAGTTTTGATATTTGTGATGTTTTCATTAAATACTAAAGTATGAACCTCAGATTAACAAAACCTATGATTCATAAAACATTGATGTCTTGTTAACTCAAAAAGAGGGAATTAAAACTTTAGTCATTCAGATCTTATGTGTTAAAAACAGGTTGAGTCCCTCAAAAGGACAAAATCAACTCTGTTAAAATACATTGAGGAAATTCACAAAAACTCAGAAGTGTGTTTATCTCAAAACTTTTGAAGTCAAAAGAAAAGAGTATAAACATAAAACACTTATGAGTCAAAGTTTAGGGTAATAATGGTAATTAAGCAACTATGTGCATTTATCTGTTCAGAAAAAGGTTTTGATTCCAGTAAATGAACTCCAAAGAGGACTAGACAAATGTTCAAAAATTTTCTCCATGTGTCCTCAGGTTTGCAATCAACTGACAAATAAAATGGTTCCAAACAATGGTCAAAATGTATCCAAAAGTTTCCTACCACTGTTGTCAAACCACTGACCATTTTCAAAAACTTGTGAATGATATGATTATATACTCTATTGAAATTATACCAGATCCTTTTTGATACTATTCTCAGAAAATCCTTTAACTATTTTTTGTTGTTCAAAGGATTTTCTCAAATAACCAGGATATATTATTCATTTTTTTTGGAATAATATATTTGGAACTTATGCTTGTTTTTATTGGCAATAGTTTCAGCTCCTGTCAGGATGTAATACCTTATTTTTTATGGTATTAGTGTCCTCATAAATTGGTCAAAAGGAAATGGTACATATGTCATGATCATGTCATACTCAGGTTTGCTCCTAAATTTTTATCAAAGGTTGATTGCAAACTGTGCTTAAATTACTAAGGTACTCATGTGTTAATTGAATATTAAACGAAAATGAGTTGCCTTAGTAAAAAGTTTTCATCATCTGGGGTACTAAACCACTGTCTTTCAAAATTGACATGTGGCAAAACCTTGAATGAAAATCTTCAAAACTGTTGCTGAAACACCTGTCCTTCAGAGTTGTACTATTTACCCTAACCACTGTTTTGTTCCAACGTCTAATCTCTAAACACTGTCCACTGCTGAAAGTTAACCACTGATCCCTCATTTTCTTGAAAAGCACTGATGCTCAAAATCAGTGTCTTATCCACTGATATGCTATCCACTGATAGTAAAAATCATCCACTGCCCATAATTTTTACCGTTGTAACCACTGATGCTTGATACGTCAGTGGCCCTTAAAACAACTGTTCTCCATACTTCATCTACTTCATCAGTGTTTGACACGTGGTCAGTTTTTAGCCCTCAGATCTTAATAACCGCTGCCACATCAGCGATCATTTTTTTTAAATAAAACCCTGCCCTAAACCCCAAACAGGGTTTTACACTGTCGAATTGAATTCCAAAATTCTCTTCTCATAGCAGTTTCCAACCCTTCTTCTCAAAATCTCCAAAATCCTCCTTCGTTCTTCTCCGCAAAAATGACAAAATCAAAGTCAAAATCAAAATCAAAACCTAAATCACCATCACCTTCCAAAGAGGTCGCTCAAACGGCCGAAGAACCCATCGAAATACCATTCAAACAATCTCACAACTATCTGGGTTTACTCACAAAACCTACTGATAATCACACCTTTGACACCATCATTGATACATTATCTGCATCAAAGTACAAAACTTTGTTAACAGCAAATGCTCCCATCTATCTGCAAACCCAGAGAGAGTTTTGGAAAAAGGCGTCGCTTGAAAAACAAGACGGAAAAGTCATAGCCATTAACTCCTCAATATAGGGTAAAGCAGTTCAAATAACCCCACAGTCGATCTCTGAAGTCTTTAATCTCAATGATCAGGAAGGTAAACTCTCTTTTGAGAAAGCCGAGATGAAAACTGATTTCGTAAAAAGGGGGTATGCAGAACAATCAAAGGTTGATACCTTACAAAAAGGTTATTTTCCTTCTGCTTCAAGATTTTTATTTCACACACTTTTGATGTGTGTTTCAAATAAAACAACATCATTTAATGAAATACCATTGAAGATTCAATGCCTGGGGTATGCCATTTTGAATAACAAAGATTACAACTATTCCCAGGAAATCTTCAATGACTTAGTGAAAAATGTTGAAAACAAAGCATTTTTACTTTTTCCAAGATTTTTGATACTTCAAACAAAAATTTGTAAAGGAAAATGAAAATTTGCCAAAACAAGGTGTTCATTGTCAAGTAAAAAGCTTAACAAAAGAAACATTTTCAAGGATGATGGCACCAATAAAAACAAAAGCAGGGGTACCTGAGCAGATTTTAGCGGTTACAACTGCTCCTCAGGTATCAGCTGCTGAGCCCACTGCTCCAGGTGATCATAGCAGCACAACCACTGCTTTGAAACACACACCTGACATAACCAAAAAGACCAAAAGAAAAACATCCAGAAAACCCACCAAACCCAAAACAAAGGCAACTCTGGAAGATGAGATCCCAGAGGAAATGCATGTGACAACACAAAAGTCACCACAAACCATTGCTGCTACTTCCTCACAGCAGTTGGAAGAAAGATCTCAACCCATGCCTAAAACTCCTCCTGCATCCTCACAAAAGGATCAGGTTGTAAGCACAGGGACACCTCAATATGAAGCTCTGAATCCACTCGGATCCATCTTCCTCAGTCCTGATCCCAAGGACATGTCTCTTTCAACCCCCATCCCCTCACCAATAATAATGCCACAATCCATGCTACCCTTGTTGCATGCAGCTGCTATAGCTCAGACACAAACCAGTTCCTCTCTATCACCTATCACTGAGAGTATACCTCTACAAGTGACTGGGTCTGATGCTACTACTCCTGCCATCCCAGCAACAATTGAGGAGGTTATACCCCCTGAGTTACAAGTAACTCTCAGTGGTAGTTCAAGTGGAGCAGCAACTACAACTGGTGGATCAACAGATCCTCAGTTGGACAGTTGTTTCATAAGTAAGACTCCCTTGAAGGCAATTTCTTCCATGGCAACTTCGGTAACCACCAGTGAGTTGGATCTAACCACTGGTACCATCAAAGGTTTATCGAGTGCTGAAGAAAGAAGTCCCCAGTACCAAGAACAAGGGGCATCAATGGGTGATTTTTGGGACTCTGTCCCTAAGACACACATTGATATAACCACTACTGGTGGGGATTCAGATGATCCTACTAAAGTAGGTGATGATTCAAAATATCAGGAATTGACGAGCAGAGTTGACAAACTTGAAGAATCAGCTGCTGAAATAAAAGAGATGGTGCAAGAGATTTTAAAAGCTCAGAAAGCACAAGCCACTGCTGTTCCTGCTCAAGCACCTGCACAACATGCATTTGCTGAAAATGAGCTTTGGAATACTTTTCAACCCATGCTTGAAGCACAGCAACTTATGGCTGACAAAAAGCATGCTATTCAAGTACAAATGCTGACCAACATGGTTGAATCAAGATTTAAAGACACTCAAGCAGATATCAAGGATATAAAGGCTAGCATTCAAAGTGCCTTTGGCAAAGTTCCTTCTTCCATACCATTTCTTGTAAACCCCCCTTCAGATAATGCCAAAAAGGGGGAGAATAACAAGCTGTTGGGAAAAATGAATAGGATGGGAATAGAACATGGCCTTCATATTGTGCCTGAAAAAGAAAAAGAAAAACAGGTCTCAAAACCTGTTAGCCAAACAGCTGATACAACAGCAGTTACAAAAACTGCTGTCAGTAGCCAAACAGCTGCCATCTCATCAACACACACACCCCCAACACACACCACTCTACCATACTCCACCACAACTACTGTTCCACCACCATGTGTGTCTACAGCACAAAAACCACCACTACCATCACAAACAGCCAAACCATCATCACCCCCTGCCAAAAAGCAGAAGACAACAGATGTTATAACATCTGTTGTAATGGCAACAGTGGTTGAAACACAAGTTATTTCAACTACTGCTAGTCAACCACTGATCACCACCCAAACAACTGCCACAATAACCCCTGCTCAAAAGCAGAAGACATCTGCTGATACATCAGCAGTTGTAATAACAACAGATGTTGAGACACCAGTTGTTTCAACAGCTGTTAGTCAGTCATCCACCACTGCTCTTACATCTGCTACATCACAACCAAAGCTCTTCAACAGAAAAAGAAAGCCAATACCTGCCGATGAGAGTACACATGATCCTAATGCTGCACAACATCCACTGGAACTTAAAGCTGTCAAAAATGAGATGAGGCAATTCTATATAGAAGAAGATCCTTCAAAAAGGAGATTCTCCTCACTCATAGGCTACATGCCACCAGAGGATATGGATGATTACCTCAAACTCAAGGCAAGGCAGGCTAAAGCAAGAGCAAAATTTGAAAGTGAACGTGAACGTCTAAGCGAAGAAGGCATTGCTAAAAGACTGGATTTCTTCCTTGAAAAGGTAAAGCAGATGGAAGAATTCGCACATGAACTAATCAAAGAAAAGGCTGAACAACTCAAAGAGCTAAGAAAACAATATCTTGCCTACATTATGAAAGAAAAATTCTATCATGCTGAAGAAAAACAGTTTGAAGAATGGCCAATAATCGCTCTAAAGCATGAGGCTGAGAGGATTGACAGAATTAAGAATGATCCTACAAAGAAGAAAAATGCTCCAAACTGGAACAAATTCAAAAAGCTCATTGCTGACTTCACTGCTGAGTATAAAAGAAAGAAAAAGGGGCTGGTGGATGCAAAAATGGATACTGCTGAAGCCATATCAAAATGGTCAAAACAGCAGACTGATGAAGCCTACGAAAGGCTGAAGAAAAGAAAGATAACTGTTTCAGGCACTTCTAAGAAGCAAGAACAAATGATGAAGCTTGAACAGAAGATAGGAAACCTCGACACACTGTTCCGGTCTACTTTTGTAACAAATCAAGAAGAGGGAGAACAGCTGACTGAAGAAGAGGTAATAGAAAAGGAAGCAGAGTACTTCAAAGATACCATCACGAAAATGGGTCTAAAAGAAGAAACTTCAACAAAGCTTCAAAGCCTTTGTAAGGCATTAAATAAACCTGCGTCTCCAAACACTGCTAAAGACAAGACAGAAGCTGAAAGACAAGAACTTATTGAACAAGAAACTGCAGAAGATATAGCTGCAGCAGACAAAGTCACTGAAGAAGCTTTCAAAAGAATGTCTGAAAGTCTGCAGGTGTTTTCAAGGCCATCATCTCTTAACTCATCAGCAAATAACCCTCTCCCGAAAAATCCATTGGGTTCGAAAGTACTAAAGTGGATGTCTGACCAAAAGACCCACGTATTGACTATAGTCAGATCCAATGGAGATGTGAAGTACATATCAAGGAAAGAAGCACCAGGCCTTAGTGTTCAAGATTTGCAGGATCTCCTTGAACTTACACTGTGCCGGGATGAAGATGATATAAGTTCCAGAGACTTTGAAGCAGATTTTAAAAGAGAAGCAAAGGAACTTTTGATGAGGAATAAAGATCCAGAATAATGACAGGTTTTGGCATTATCTGTTCCAGGGGGAGATTGTTGGGATTGAACCCTACCAGAGGAACAGATAATGTAAAGCCAAAACCAGGTCACAACAGTGGATTCATAATAAGCAGCAGTTTACATTAAGCTTTCCCCTTGAAAGTGATTTATAACAACTGATGATCTTTATCCGCTGTTCAGATACAACTACTGCTGGTCCTTCAACTGCTGATCATAACCCTGAAGTATCCAACACTGCTGGTCCTATCTACTGATGATAAAGCACTTCCTAGTCAAGGACTGATCAACCTTGAGTAAAGCACTGACATAAAGGAAGAGCAGCTGTTTAGTGAAATATCTGTTTTATGTATAGTCAGTGGTTAGGTTAGCAGTGTTTGTGTAAGAACAGTAGATACAGGTTGTTAGGCTGTTAGACGTCGCTTTCATGGTGACGTCAGCTGAGATACCTCAGTGGTTTGGATTGCCTATAAATGTAACAGTACCCTGTACTGTTACATTTGATTGACTGAGCGAGTTCTTCTCCTCATGTCTAATCCTTTCATCTTGTGTGCAACCAACCTTGGGGCATCAGGCTGAGGGGGAGTTTAGTTTGTAAGCATATCTGTAATCTTTTGCTTTGATTTGTAAATCTTTTGACTCTATGAGAAGCAATTGTTTATCAAACTATTTTCTCCATTTGATTGTGTTTACAAAGTTTGTTTTCATTTCCGCTGCACTTTACATGTTTTCATATATACAAATCGTTCCAAACATACAAACAAACACAATCATGAGAGCCTCCGATCCTAACAGTGTGTATGTGATATGTGTCGATGTGAATATATTTTTATGTATATTTTAAGCCTTTTTAACACTTTAGTCAAGTTTTAAATTTATGAAACACGATATTTTACTAACACTAAACACACATATGGGTAAGTGCACCCATCGTGAGCGTAGTATAGCATTGGTAAGATACGGAGGTCGTCCAAGGACACAAGAGCTTTTAATACTAGTTTATCCTCAACTTCTAATCAAATCAAAATTTTAGAAAAAAAAGGTTTTAAACATGAAAATAGAAACTAAAAATGCTAAAAAATAAAAATAAAAACAGATAGACTGTAGGATCGTTTTCAGACCCGAACGAGTCGATCAGAAGAGTTTATCTCAATACGAGTGGCGGAAACAAACGTATCGAGTTCAATTCAGCTAGATTCACACTTTAAACTGTCCGTATATTGATTTTAGATCAAATACAAGCCTGTGGACACTTGGGAAGCACTTCGTTACACTGACCGGAACCGTTACAAATGAACTAGCACTCAAGGTATTTATAGGAGGAGTGATTTCGTTTGAAAGTGACAACTGACATGTTCAAACGCAATTAAACAACTTAATTTCGTTTGAAAGTGTCAACTGACATGTTCAAACAAAATTAGCTCAAACATATGTAAACTCTCCTATTTTCCTCGTATAATGTGCCCTAATCTATCAAAGTACAAACAAGACTCGATACAAGACGAAGTCGACAGACGCATGCACCAACAGACTCCCCCTCGAATGTTGACGAGTCTTCAGTGTCGAGTCTTCGGTTGTCAAACCTTCAGTCTTTATCAGTCTACTCACTTTCTTCAAAATTCTCAATTGTAAGTATTTCCAATCAATTTTTTTCTCTTTCTCGTAATCTTCAGGATCTTAAACTGTCTCTACAATTTTCAGACTCCCCCTTTCGCTAAGCTGGGATCGCAGTCTGAAATTCACTTTCCACAGGTTCTTAGATTGAAACCTGGCATTCATCTAACTCAGGTATCAAAACCTGGCTAACCTGCATACATCTCTACCCAAAAATAAGTTTTACAAATTTAAAATTTTGCAAATTTAGAAACCACTTGCAGATATTAATAAAAAATGATTTAATCTTTGATAATCACTTGAAAAACACAACTTCTTCATTCATTCTTACCCAAACCTGTTCATCAAGTTTAGCACTTGGAATTTTGAAAATTAGCTCTCCAACATCAGTTGTCGAAAATCTTTTTGTATTTTTTTTTAAATTTTTGCTAAAACACACTAAAATCTTTTTGGATTTTTGAATGTAATGAAATGCAGTAAAGAAATATATACAAACAAAAATTTTTTTTTGTGAGTTCGCGTAAGAGGATCATATCAGTTTATGAGACCAATCACCAACACCATTAAGCTTTTAACATTTTAAATTCTAAATGATTCACATAGATTGACGATATTGTTGTCCCCTTAAACTCAATCTAAAAACTTTCAAAATGCTTACCGATACGTTAAGGTATATTAATTTTGACCTAAATTCTTATGGACCCCACGATCTCAACATATCCCCTCATCATGCAATACACTGACTCAAGTAATGCCTTTAAACTTTTATCAACTGTGATTTGTGCGAAAACAACTCAGAATGTTTAAACATTAACAATCAGGTCGATCTTTCGATACGCTGAGAAAGTTCAATGTTTAAACAAAATAAGAAAAATAAAAATAAGTTGAAGTTGTTTAGGCTTTAACCACCAGGTCGATACTCCCGTATACGCAAAGGTGATCCAAAGCTTAAACGAAACACCAAAGAAAATAAAGCAGAACGTTTACGCAATAACATCCAGGTCGATACTCACGTATACGCAGAGGAGGTCCAATGCTTAAACAAAATAAAGAAATAAAACAAGTTTAAATCTTTGCAAAATAAAATGCACAATCATAGCGACTTTTCAGCAAAGTTGTGAAAGTTCACAAACTTAACCAGTTTTCTGTCTTTCGACAATCAGCGATTACTGAGTAGGCACACAATCAAGAAGGACAAAACTAAGTACTACGCTTTCGACCATGTTTCCCACTAGAACTAGGCTTTTTCATTTAAGTTTGTATCGTTATCGCAAATCTACTAGTCTAGCTGAGCCTACCATCACATCTTTAGTGAGACCGTTTATCACATTTTAACATTTCATTTCATTAGCATGTCGTGATCGTCCACTGATGTACTATCATTTCCTCTTCTTTGACAACAAAACGCATTTTTAATTTTATCATGTTTTTGGATTTTTCAAATTTTCTAATGTTTTTGGATTTTCTGAAAATACTTACTCCCCCTAAAATTCAGAAACATTTAAAGAAATTTGAAAATCAACTGTACAAGTAAAGTGACAACTGATATCGAATCACTTCAATTCGCCATCCACTTGGCATAAGCAATCAGAACTCCCCCTCACAACAAACTATTTTCCCATTGATTTCAAAACACTTAAGTTTGTTTTAATCAAATGGTTTTTCCGGAAATTTTTTTTTGTTGATTGATTTTACCATTAGTAGGTTAGGGGTTTGATTCATCATATTGTTTTTCAACCACTTGTAGGAAAATGCAAGTACAACTTAACGTCCTTGATTTACCACTTGTAGGTAAAAAACCTTTTTCAACCTCATGGCTCACCAACCAATACCACATGTAAGTTGAATTCTCAAGATGCCGATTCCTACTCCACACTTACCAACCTGGGAGTTCCGGCAAGTCACACTTATATAAAAACACTTTTCATAACCAATAAATGATGCCGATTCATGCTCCGCGATTACCAACTTGGGAGCTCCGGCAAGTCAGGTTTTTATTCTTTGAAAAATATTGACACCTAGGCCTGACCATCCTTGGGTGTAACCACTTCTTTTTCAACCTCACTTTCAACAGACTTGTGAACAATCTTTTTGGAAGCATAAAATTCTTTAACACCTTTGGCCTTACCATCGACCATTTTTCCAAAAATGTGTTTCACATTCCCATTGAAAGCCTTTTCAACATCAAATTTATTCTTTTCAGAATAAAATTGATTTGAAATTTCCACCTTTCCAACTTTCTTTTTAAAATTTTCAGCCCTTAGTTATGGAAAATTTTCATCATTTACAATCGGGACAGATTTCTCATTTTCCTCAACAACCTGTGGCTCCTCTGTCTTTGTGAAGACAAATTCATCGCCAATAGATAGCTCCTCTGATTTTGACAAATCAGATTCATCGCTAGAACTACTTCCTGAACCCTTAACCACCCATTTCTGATTTTTCAGATTTTGTTTTCTTTTTAAAACATTCCTTGAACATTCACCAACTTCAAAAATTGAATTTTCAAAACCTGTAAATTTTCTGGTTTTAAGTTCAGTTTTCTCAACAACTTTTTCTTTTTGTTTACCAGAGACTCCCTGTTTTGTTTGTATTGTCTTGGGACAATTTCTGGCAGTATGACCAACTGTTTTACATTGAAAACAGGTTCTTGTCTCTGTCTTCTTCTGAACAACACTTTTCTTCATCTCTTCTTGCTTCTTTGCAAGGAATTCTTCATTCGTTTGTTTCCAAAATGAACTCTTCTGTTCTTTCTCAGCACTTGTTCCTGAAACAAAAATAGTTTTTGGTTTATAAATTTTCTCATTTTTATAGTTTTTCGATGGAATAAAACCCAAACCTTTCTTTTTGAAATTACCGTTATGGTTTGGTTTCTTTCGATAACCATAACCAGAACTGTAACCCATTTTCTTGTTTAATCGTTGTTGATCTCTTGAGGTGTAAGATCTTTGTTTTTCAGAAAGATTTACATCCTTTATTTCAGAAATATTAATTTCTGTTAGTTCGAAAACCTTTTTAATCATTTCTGGTTTAACACCTCTTATTGGAAAAGCCTCATCAGAATATAATTTGTCAGAATCTTTCAAAGTATATGTTACTTTGATCGGTTCGTCATCCAAATTAGATTTTGATAACAAAAACTCTTTATTATACACCCGTTTTTCCTGTTTGACTTTTTGACTTGACATGTCGGACTTTGACTTGGACTCTGATTTCGACTCCGACATTGACTCCTCTGATTCATCCTTATCCAACACCTGATCGACCACCTTTTTTATTAACTCGGACTCATGATCAGTATCGGACGACGTGAAAGTGACATCTATACTTTCTGGCAAATTAACTGACGACTTAGACTCCCACTGTAAGTTCGTTGCCTTTTTGACTCTTTCAGAATTAGCATTTCGCGGAGAATATGCATTTTCAACAGGAAGCGGACATTTGTTATAAACCACACTTGATTTCTTACCAGATGTGTTCACTTCATCATCTTCTTTTGTCACAGATTTTTCCTCTTCCGAAGTCTTCTCTTCTTCAAATGTCTTCAATTTTTCCACTATGGGGTAAATCCTGTCAACAACAAAAGTAGAACATGAGTAACTTTTTAATAAATTGTTAACTCTTTCAGTTTCAATTCTTTGTGTTGCCAATTTCAATTCAAGCTCAGCACACTTCTCTGTGTAGTAGTTGACATCGTCAAGCTGTCTCATGTAAGCTCCTTTGAGTGTATTCATTGCTACAGCTTGTTCACTACTTGACTCGTTGTACTTATTCATCTCTCTGTTCAAAGTATCATATGATTCTTTCAGCCTTTTTATGTTGTGCAGCAATTCATTGTTCTGCATTATCAGAGAGTCACAATTCATACACTTCTCAGCAACCTTGACTACCTCATCATCTGTTTTGATTTCAAATGCTGGAACTTCTTTAACTACTCTCACTTGAACTTCTTCGACAACTTCTTTCTTTTTCTCAACTTCACCATTTAAACGTTTTCTGACTTTTTCTGCCCAATAATCATCAGTATAATCATTGATAACCTGAGCAACAAATCCTTTAGCCAGGAATTCTTCGTCTGGGCAATAATCGTCCCAACTGAAACCTTCTGCCAATTTTTCATCTTCTTGTTCTGCCACACATACTTTACTATTTGTTGGAATGTATTTATCCCAACTAAAACCATTTCCTTTATCTTGATTAACAAGACATGCTCTTTTTGAGTCTTCAATTTCTTTCCTACCATGAGCTGTTTGTGGCTGTTGTTGTTGATGTGGCTGTTGAGCAACTTGATGATATAACGCTTTTCGATAGTAATCATTGTTTCCAAAGGGATTTTGAGCTCCACTTGCTTCACGATTTGTGCACTCCCTCTTGAAATGCCCTTTTTCCCTGCATCGAAAACAAGTAACTTTAGACTTATCAAATCCTAAAGCTGAAACATGTGCATCGCGAAAATCATCTCAGCCTGTAATTTCTTTAAACTTTTCAACTCGTCTCAGTACACTAGCCATGCACCATTTTATATCCATCAATTCCATCTCTTCAGCATCAATTTGATCGTAATCTTCTTTTGTTAGCATTGGATTTCCGATCCTTCCTGCAACTAAACCTCCATAGGATTCAAGCACAGTTACCAACAAAGACGTGTGGCTTTTAGCAACTTCCTCGGTATAATTCTGATCATTTTCAAGGTTTAAAGCAATGTTGCAATGAAGTACTTTGCCACTCCTTGTTGTAGAAAAATGTGGATCAAAAGATGGAAATGAAGAAAATCCCATCTTGTTACTTGATCCTTGAGATGGCTTTTCAGAAGATCCCGTTGTATTTTAGCAGTTTTAACTTTTTGCGAAAACTTAGTTTTGTCATTAACACCACTTTTGTAGTACAAACCAATGTCTTGCTCTCCATCATAATTCTTCATTCTCGCTAGCTTTCGTTGCTCCATTTCTTGAGCTTCAAGCTGTTTAATAAAATCACTCAATGTTAGATCATTAAATCCTGGTTTGTTTTTCAACATCATAAGATACGTGCCCCACTCATCATGTGGCAACGCATCAGCTAACGTTTCAATTAACTCATCTTTATCCTTTCTGATACTCAATCTGTTCATGTTTTTCAATAAATTGCAGTATCTTTCAATGACCTGCTTGGTGCTTTCATTTCTTAAACCTCGAAACAAATCGAATTCCTTCTTCATCAACGACTTTTTGTTCTTAAGCATGTCATCACTACCAAGAAACTTTGCTTCTAATTATGTCCATATCAAATATGCAGTTCCATTATGTTGAAGTAAAATCAAGATGTCTTCTTTAATCGCCTGCTGCAACAAACTAACCATCGACTTCTCATCTTTGTATTTCTTTTTCTCTTCAGCACTCAAATCTCTAACTGGTATTTTCTCTCGATCACTACCAACTCGTCTAAAATATTGAACTTCAGTATGTTCCCATGCATCTAAATGATAAGCTTCAACCCAGTTACCAAATCGTTCTGCCCATCCACTAAAATCATCAATATCCAAAAGCTTAGGCGGTTTTTGAGTTGTTCCAGTTTCATTTTCAAGCATCGTGTTCTGTGTAATTGATATCGGACTAGCAAAAGCATTGTAAAAATATTTGTCCATGGTTTGATTTTCAAATGTTCACAAACAGGCAGCTTCAAACGAAATACCAAAAACAAACAAGATCCCTTTTAAACGAAATAGCTTTCCTCAAACGAAATACCTTATTTCTTTTGGAGCTTCAAACGGAATAGCAGTCTTGAAACGAAATTGTAGCTTTCAAACGAAATCCCTCAAACGGAATCAAAATTTCAAACGAGATACCGTGTTCAAACGAAATAAGCAGGCTTTTTCAAACGAAATCAAATAACTTGTGCACTTTTCAAACGAAATAAGCAGGCTTCTTCAAACGAAATCAACAAGTTCCTTCAAACGAAATCATGATTTGTGCACTCTTCAAACGAAATCAAAGTAACTTGTGCACTTTTCAAACGAAATCAAAGTAACTTGTGCACCCTTCAAACGAAATCACATAATTTGTGCACTCTTCAAACGAAATCACAAAGTTCATTCAAACGAAATCACCATGATGTCATTATTTCGATCTGAATTTGGTCCAATTGGTCAAGCAAATGGTTGATTTTAGTTCTGAAACTTTGTTGGGTTTGTTAAAACAACATTACGCACATGATATGTGAAAATCAGACGTTTTTAACCGTGGAAACTTGTTTAATTTTGAAAAGAAGGTGTAGAAATTAGAAAAAGCAACTGAATTGGTATGAACTCTTCCTCCTGAGCTCTGATACCACTTGTAGGATCGTTTTCAGACCCGAACGAGTCGATCAGAAGAGTTTATCTCAATACGAGTGGTGGAAACAAACGTATCGAGTTCAATTCAGCTAGATTCACACTTTAAACTGTCCGTATATTGATTTTAGATCAAATACAAGCCTGTGGACACTTCGGCAGCACTTCGTTACACTGACCGGAACTGTTACAAATGAACTAGCACTCAAGGTATTTATAGGAGGAGTGATTTCGTTTGAAAGTGACAACTGACATGTTCAAACGAAATTAGCTCAAACATATGTAAACTCTCCTATTTTCCTCGTATAATGTGCCCTAATCTATCAAAGTACAAACAAGACTCGATACAAGACGAAGTCGACAGACGCATGCACCAACATAAACAAGATGAATCACTTGGATCCGACTCGCCTTTAGTGTAACCTTTGATTATTTCCGCACTTTTGCACTTTTTAAAAGATTATCTTAGTTATAGTAGTAGGCCCCTCTTTTGAAGGTGACGTTACCCTCAACCCAGTAGTTTGAGTCAGAAAGGATACAGTCCTAAAGGGTTGGATTATTGAAAGAGAATTAATTAAGTTATTAATGCGTAATGTGGTAGGCCCCTCTTTTGAAGGTGACGTTACCCTCGGCTAAGTGGTTTGAGTCAATAGGGATACAATCCCAAGTAGCCGGGTTAATATATTAATAATAGTTTACATATGAGGGGGTCAAGCCATTCGCACCCCTCCATCCAATACCAGTGGGCATTGAAGGAGGTCCTAGTAAGCTTGACCCAGGTCTTTGCAGGATCTATACACTGAACAAGGCAAGAACCTTACCACACCATTCACTTAACCCCTGACCAGGTAGCCAACATATCTCTACATAGACCGTAGAGATATGAATGGTGTAAATATTTTATTTTATATAGACAGTAAAATAATGCCAAGACACCACGGACAAAGGATAAGGATGTTTCACCTTCAACATAAGAAACTAGTTATTAAAGTCATTAATACAAAACCAAGTAAAAAGTGCGAAAAGATTAAAACTAAAAAGTATTACACTAAATGCTTGTCTTCACCAAGTGATGTAAGAGACTTAGGCAAACATGGCCTTTGATTGTCAAGAACTCTTACTATCAATCTTAGATCCTGAGACTACTACACAAACATTATGATGGATGATGGATGGTGGTGGTGGATGTGGGTGTTGTGATGGTGGTGGAGTGTGGAGTGTGGGTAAAGTGGGAGAGAGGTGGTTTGTCAAGGGATGCCTTTGAAGTGAACCAAGCACCTCTATTTATAGCCGGCAAAGAAGCCCGGACACGGCCCCGTGTCCATTGAGCATGTCCCCATGTCCATCCACTTTCTCTTTCTTCATTAATTGCAGTTTGTCTGTATTAGTTGACCACGCCCCCGTGTCCGCTGGGCACGGCCGTGTTGAGCTTTCAAGATTGCAGAAGCGTATCTGTACTATCAAGATTTGCTTGGATTCTGCGAATCTTAGCGTTGACCACGCCCGTGTTGAGCTGGGCACGCCCCCGTGTTGGGAAATAGAAGCTTCTACAACATTGTCTTTTCTGCAGACACTTGGGCACGCCCCCGTGTCCGCTGGGCACGGGGCGTGTTCAGCATTCTGATCTCTTGATTTTGCTTGGGAAGATGATGTCGGGGGTCGGGCATGCCACATTTATTCCTTTTCTTGTATTTATGTTAGATTTAGCTGTATTTTTGCTTCTTTTGTCCATTTATGCTCATTTGATCCTGAAAATACAAAATGAAGACAAAAGCACACTTTTTCCAACATTAGTACTAAAAAAAGGTTAGTTTTATGCCTTATTTGATGTAATTTATATGTTGCATTTTACACACATCAAATACCCCCACACTTGAATCTTTGCTTGTCCTCAAGCAAAACTCTTTATAATGTGGCTTACACGCCCAAATGGAATGGGTAGAAGAGAAGTTTTGGGCTCGTCTTGAGTGTCGGGAATCCAAGATCTTTATTGGGTTTTATTTTTATATTATTTACAATCCTATTCGTTATGATTTATTTAGAACGTTTCATAAGATAAATTACTTATTTGGGCGTAACATGCCTTTTTAAAATTCCATTTATATACAAGTTGACATACCTCACGGGAGATCACTCAACACTTGGCCGAAGATGTATTTTTGTGAAACACTCGAGACCTGCATGGAACTTACTTCTACCATATGCTTGCCAAGCCATCAATCCTCCTCCTTTTTAACTATACACCTTTGTAAATATCAAGTGGACTTTAGGGAAGGGTTAGGCTTGGGTTAGTGGTAGGTGGTTAGTAGAAAATGTCGAAAGGCGTAAAAAGCGTCGGTTTTCGTAAAACTTTTTTTTTGTGACTTTTTATTCAAACGAAGCATTTTTTTTCAAAAAAAGTTTCTTTTGAGGAACTTGTTTGTTTATTGCTAGACTTCATCAATTTTTTTTTTTTTTTTTGTTATGGAATGTCACATGAAGACCGAGCTTTTTACTAAAACAAAGGGTTTAAAATGAAAAAGGGTTTTTGGTGGGTAAAGGGTGTTTGTTTTTTGGGTTTAGAAATGAAAAGGTTTAGGTTCAAAGGGGTTAACTAGGGGGATTTTGGGTAGGTGGTAAAAAAATTTAAAAATAATGGTGTTAAAAGAAAAAGGGGTTAGTCCTAATGCCTCCATCATTTACTTACTTGGGTTTAAGTTGATAAGGACCGGGAATGTATCGTCATGATAAGTTCTAGAGTCGTAAGAAACCAAGCGGCTATTCACACAAGAAACGAAAGATGAGTATTTAGTTTAAAGATGTATATTTATATGCTCAATTAAAGGCTCAAAACTCACTTTTTGTGGGAGTGAGTTTTTAATGTGATCAAGTATATATAATCAAATTCTAACTAGATTTGTCATGCCGTTTCATAATTTTCTTATGTTGGTTCTTTTTATCACGGCGCTATCGGTTTTAAATTCGTAAAAATATAACCTTTTTAGAACTTGTTATTCCCAATTTAAACCAAGACAAGTAAAAAAATGAAAAGTTTTTTAAAAAAATTGGGGTGTTTAGCGGTTCCAATAGAGTTTTGTGTAAGGCTTGTAATTAGGACTTGCAAAATTCAAGGATTTAGCATCCCCCACACTGAAATTACACATTGTCCTCAATGTGTCCCAAAAATAAGTTTTTAGGTTGATTGAATGTGTAAAAGGTATGTTAAAAACAAAAATTTATGTTACTAGGCATCTGGACACGGGCCGTGGTGACTGGGCACGGCCCCGTGTTCAGATTGCCAGTAACAGAAAGTAACAGAAGGCTGGGCACGGGGGTGTGTTCAACGAACACGCCCCGTGTCCAGTTACCTGAACTGGGCGTTTTTCTGCGGAACTTTGAGCATGGGGCGTGTTGGCTGAGCACGGCCCGTGCTGAACTTGCTGTAATGAAGAAAAATTCTCGGGAGGCTCTGTTTTTGTGTATGGGGTGTTGGTTCAAGTTTCCCTTAGTATCCTTCACCATCCTGAGTATGTTTCATCCATTACAACATCATCCAAACACCAAATAATTTTGAAAACCATCATTCATTAAAGAGAGGATTACACTATGTTCCTAATAAAGCATAAACTAAAACTTAGATAAGTAGGTCAAGAAACACAAGAAATCTAAAACCGCAAAGAAGTCCTAGCCTATAGTTTATTTTAAGAGCAAAATTTCTGACAAAGATAATTTTCTCGGTTGAATGAGGCTTGAAGAACTTCTCCTCCGGGTATGGTCCCTCACACGTCGTTGAGCCATTCTTCTATCTCCCTAGGGAGAAGAAAGGCGGGCTCCTTGGCATCATCATTTTGAGGGGGTGTAATTTCCACCGGAACTTCTTGCAAATTGTCAAGAGGGGGTTCCGCGAGGATGTCATCCCACCCGGTGGGGTTATTGATTCCAAGTGCTATGTTCCAATCTTCTTGGGAAAGGATTGGTTCCATGGGAGGTGTCACAAGAATGTTCAACCTCTGGTGCAAAATGTTGATTTCTTGGAAACTATTTTCCAGCCCCACCGTCAGATAATTTATACAGTCGATCAGGACCTCTTCTACGGATGTCATTTCGTCAGGAGCTTCTCGTAGTGCCATCACATAGCGTACAAGAGTTGCTTCGATTGAAGTCCTTCGTTCCCTTCGACTGTTTCTGGAATGTGCTGAAGAGGCTCCACTGTTTTGGCTTGACATTCTACGAAAATAAACCGAAAAGAGTTCATTTTTAATGAAACAGTACCTCGAACACGGCACCGTGCTCACCGAGCACGGCCCAGTGTTTACCTCTTTGCAGATTTTTGGAACAAGAAATCTTGGAGCTTTAAATTATGTTTCTGACTTTTGAGGCATTTTTAAGCAGAAATAACTTAAAACAGTGTTGTAAAACTATTTTTTAACAAGATTTAAAGCTTGAAACCATGGTGATTTCAAGCTCTAATGGAGTTGTTGAGGGAAAAATGAAGAAGGCGATGGAGAAAAGTAGAAGAGACAAGATGGTTGTTGAGAACCTTCTTTAGAATATACCTAGTATGGTATGTGTGAAGATCCCACCAAATTTCTGTCTTTGGAATGGTCCAAATGTGCAGGAATCTTGCTGCATTTATAGAAAACGACCAGCACGCCGGACACGGCCCCGTGTCGGCTGGACACGGTCACGTGTGTAGACGAGATTCTGACACTTTTTGTCCGTATTCTGACCGAAAGTCTGACAAGAATCTTTTGGTGGACACGGGGGCGTGCTGACCTGGACACGGCCCCGTGCCTAGAAGCTGTTTATGAAGTTTTGTCTATTTTTAAGGAATTTATCCAGATCGGGTGGTTCCTTACTGGATGGAACAACACCGAAGTGCCTGAGTTACCTTAGTTGCCCTAGTTTTAGACCAGAATGCAAGAGGTTGTCGGAAAGGGTGATTCCTATACTAAATGTAGGTAGACAAGTCCAACCCTTATTTAGGCTCTCGTTAAAGAAGGTGTATGTCGAATCGCTCAGGTCTATGTATGCATCGACGGAAGTCAATGGGGAGTCCTTCACGGCACAATCGACGCAGGGACGACTATCGCTCAAGTCTTCGCAAGAGTTAGAGGTGATTTCGGGAGCGACGATGTTGTTTTTATCCGAATGCAATCTCAATAATTCTTCTTGGGCGTTGTCTTGAGATGAATTAGTTATGTCCGTCTCAAGCTCTTTTATCCATTAGAGAATTAGTTCTTCTATTTGAAATTATTCTTCAAGAATCATTTCATCTCGAAGAGAAGATTGAGAGTATTCGAGGGAGAGATAGGGATTTTTTTTACTTTCGCCCATCTTAAGGCTACAGGAAAATAATGGGTCTATATAATGGGGCTTGTAATTTAAAAAATAACATTTTAAATCTTCCTGATTTCCATCACATATTTGACACCATGTACCATAAGAAGAGCGAAAGTAAAAATTATTAGTATCACTCATGACTGCGCCAGAAATTACCAGCCGTTGGGATCTTACGGCTCTGTTTTTAGTATCTGAAGCTTGGGCACGGGGCATGTTCAGTGGGTACGGCCCCGTGTTCAGCTACTGTCTGACTTAAAACAGGATTGCCAGTACCAAAGATTGGGCACGGGGCGTGTTCAACGGGCACGACCCTGCTGAGTTCTGCAGAAAACTAAAAATTTAAGAAAAATCCTAAAAAAATAGAAGAATAAGAAAAACGATTAGGCCGTTGATTCTTAACTTTCTTAAAATCCTTGTGTCCCCGGCAACGGCGCCAAAAACTTGATGTGTGTCGGTGTGAATATATTTTATGTATATTTTAAGCCCTTTTTAACACTTTAGTCAAGTTTTAAATTTATAAAACACGATATTTTACTAACACTAAACACACATATGGGCAAGTGCACCCATCGTGAACGTAGTATAGCGTTGGTAAGATACCGAGGTCGTCCAAGGACACAAGAGCTTTTAATACCGGTTTATCCTCAACGTCTAATCAAATCAAAATTTTAGAAAAAAAAGGTTTTAAACATGAAAATAGAAACTAAAAATGCTGAAAAATAAAATAAAAACAGATAGACAAGATGAATCACTTGGATCCGACTCGCCTATAGTGTAACCTGTAATTATTTCTGCACTTTTGCACTTTTTAAGAGATTATCTTAGTTATAGTAGCAGGTCCCTCTTTTGAAGGTGACGTTACCCTCAACCCAGTAGTTTGAGTCAGCAAGGATACAATCCTAAAGGGTTGGATTATTGAAAGATAATTAATTAAGTTATTAATGCGTAATCTGGTAGGCCCCTCTTTTGAAGGTGACGTTACCCTCGGCTAAGTGGTTTGAGTCAGCAGGGATACAATCCCAAGTAGCCGTGTTAATATATTAATAGTAGTTTACATATGAGGGGATCAAGCCATTCGCACCCCCTCCATCCAATACCAGTGGGTATTGAAGGAGGTCCTAGTAAGCTTGACCCAGGTCCTTGCAGGATCTATACATTGAACAAGGCAAGAACCTTACCAAACCATTCCCTTAACCCCCGACCAGGTAGCCAACATATCTCTATATAGACCGTAGAGATATGAATGGTGTAAATCTTTTATTTTATATAGACAGTAAAATAATGCCAAGACACCACGGACAAATGATAAGGAAGTTTCACCTTCAACATAAGAAACTAGTTATTAAAGTCATTAATACAAAACCAAGTAAAAAGTGCGAAAAGATTAAAAATAAAAAAGTATTACACTAAATGCTTGTCTTCACCAAGTGATGTAAGAAACTTAGGCAAACATGGCCTTTGATTGTCAAGAACTCTTACTATCAATCTTGGATCCTGAGACTACTACACACACTCTATGACGGATGATGGATGATGGTGGTGGATGTATGTGTTGTGATGGTGGTGGAGTGTAGGTGAAGTGGGAGAGAGGTGGTTTGTCAAGGGATGCCTTTGAAGTGAACCAAGCACCTCTATTTATAGCCTGTACAGAATCCAGGACACCGCCCCGTGTCCATTGAGCACGGCCCCATGTCCATCCACTTTCTCTTTCTTCATTAGTTGCAGTTTGTCTGTATTAGTTGACCACGCCCCCGTGTCTGTTGGGCACGGCCCCGTGTGCAGAAGCGTATCTGTACTATCAAGATTTGCTTGGATTTTGCGAATCTTAGCGTTGACCACGGCCGTGTTGAGCTGGGCACGCCCCCCCCCCCGTGTTGGGAAATAGAAGCTTCTAAAACTTTGTCTTTTCTGCAGACACTTGGGCACGCCCCCGTGTCCGCTGGGCACGGGGCGTGTTCAGCCTTCTGACCTCTTGTTTTTGCTTGGGAAGATGTTGTCGGGGGGTCGGGCATGCCACGTTTATTCCTTTTGTTGTATTTATTTTAGATTTAGCTTTTTTTTTTTGCTTCTTTTGTCCATTTATGCTCATTTGATCCTGAAAATACAAAAGGAAGACAAAAGCACACTTTTCCAACATTAGTACTAAAAAGGGTTAGTTTTATGCCTTATTTGATGTAATTTATATCTTGCATTTTACACACATCAGTATTCGTACTTTAATTCGGTTCCTAATTATCGATTGCTTCGTGTGAATCTAGGTGGTTGTCTGCTACAGAATAGGTTCATGCTAGATCTTTGACCTTGTGTCCTTGACCTTTAGGGTGAATTGGCCAATAAACCCTAGAAGTAATAGTTAGTAATTTGCTAGATTTTAGTATTCTAATAGTCCTTATAGCTGGAAGGTGCGGGGCTATTGGTATGTCTTACCCGGCGAATTGCTTTAGACAGTCTTTGGAAAAAGTCATGCCTTAGTTGCCCCGTCGGTTTATTAGTCTATCAAGTCAATTTAATAAACTCAAACTACCCTAGATCTATAATTGGAAAAGAGTAGGTCAACATTATGGTACTTACACAATAATTAGATAACCAGAAGGAAGTCTAATAACCGGTAGGATTAACGGCCTAGGTAGTGCCATAAGTTTCACCTCTAGAAGGGTTGAGGGGCTTAGTTGGTGTCTTAATAGGTTTAGTATCATAAGATCCCGGTTCCATAAATCATGCAATTAACTTAATTGGTAAATTCTAAAAATCAATCCAGAATTCTAGTCTAGGTGGTCTTCGTCATCGTCTGAGAAAAGTCTTTACATTAATTCGTATTAGCTTAGTTTTAGTTTAATAATTAGTTTAATAGATTTCCTTTGATTTTCAGTAACCCCCCTCCCCAAAATAATTAAACAAGTTTGAGTCGTGTTTATCAACGTCTATTTAGAGTATAATTAGTGTGATTAATAGAGTCTCGTGGTTCGATATCCGGACTTCCTTAGGTCATACTACAGTGATCGGTACATTTGCCCAATCTCAATCTCAGTCGCGATCTGATCAGCGGTATCAAAGTGGCAATTCAAATACCACTACTAGTGCACCCGCTCGAGGGGTGAACCATATCACTATGGATCCTAGTATAGCCGCTATGTTGGAAAACGTGACTAGAGAGCTTGTAGGATCGTTTGCACGACCAAACGAGTCATTCAGAAGAGTTCTTGATCAATACGAAAGGCGGAAACAGACGTATCGATGTCGAATCAGCTTGATTTACACTCAATATCACTTATAATGTCTCGTATATTGATTTCACAGCATTACACGGTCTGGAGACACTTCGGCAGCACCTCGGCACCGGAATCACAAAGTTACAAATGATTTGAACAAGGCACATATATATAGGCCAGTCCAATTCGTACGAAATGATCTCACACACAATGGCCAGTGCCATTTCGTGCGAAATGGCCACAACATCCATTTCGTGCGAAATGTCCTATCCTACATGTTTCTCAATTTTTCTCGTATTACGTGCCTTGATCTACCAATCTAAATACAAGACTCGATACAAGACGAAGTCAACAGACATATGCACCAACAGACTCCCCCTTGGATGTTGACGAATTCTTCAGCGTTGAGTCTTCGGTATGTCACATCTTCAGTCTTTATCAGTCTTCTCACTCTCTCCAAAGTGTCTGACAGTATAAGCATCCTATCTCTATCTTCTTTCATCAGCTTCTAATCTCTCCCTTGGATGTTGATCTAATCTTCAATTTTCTCTTTTTCTCGTTCATTCCCAGAATCTTAATCCTGGTTCTATCTTTAACAAACTTTCAGGATCAGAAACTGGCTCTTGCATCTTCAAACTCCCCTTTGCTAGCAGACTCCCCCTTAAGTTGTTCCGGGATCGCAATCTGACATAGCTTTTGTTCTAGAATCGAAACCTGGCTCAAACTGTTAGTGCATACGTCTGTCGACTTCGTCTTGTATCGAGTCTTGTATGTGTATAGATAGATCAAGGCACGTTATACGAGAAATCTGTCAAAAATAGGTTTAAAGGTAATTTCGCATAAAATTACAAAGTGTTATTTCGCTTGGTAATTTCGCACGGAATTGTAATTCCGCGTGAATGTGATTTCGCTTGAGCATGTTCATGCGAAATTAGTCAGCCTATATATAGGTGCCTTGTGATTTCGTTTGTAGTTCTAGATTTCCGGTTTGAGAGCCGAAGTGCTGCCGAAGTGTCTATTCGCTGTAAAACTTTGTCAAATCAATCAATTGACAGTTTAAAGTGTATTTCTAGCTGAATTGGACTTGATACGTCTGTTTTCGCCTTTCATATTGAGCAAAAACTCTTCTGATCGACTCATTTGGGTCTGCAAACGATCCTATAAGTGGTATCAGGGCTCAGGAGGAAGAGTTCTTACCAATTCAACTCAAAATTCTGATTTCTACACCTTCTTTTCAAAATTAAACTTGTTTTCACGGGTAAAATGTCTTGAATTTCACATATTATACGCGCAATAGTGTTTTAACAAATCCTTGAAAGTTTCAGACTTAAAATTGGATTAAAAGTTGTTCAATTTTGAAAAAAACAGCTCGAGATGATGACATCAGCAGTATTTCGCACAAAATAAGCCTTATTTCGCACCAGTTTGTAATTTTGTTCAATTTTGACAAAAACAGCCCGAGATGATGACATCAGCAGTATTTCGCACAAAATAAGCCTTATTTCTCACCAGTTTGTAATTTCGTTTGAGAATTTCGCACGAAATTAGCTTATTTCGCATCAACTGGTATTTCGTTTGGTTATTTCACACGAAATCAGGTATTTCGTGTGAAAGGGTATTTCGTGTGAAGCTGGTATTTCGCTTGAGTTGGTATTTTCGTGTGAAGTTGGTATCTCGCTTGAGAGATTTCGTTTGAAAGTGTCTGATTTTGAAAAATTTTGCCGAATCATGGAAGAAGAGTTTTATAACGCATTTGCTACTTGCCGCAACCCCCGATCCCTTATCTGTCCCGGGAACGGGCGGACGCGAACTCAGTGGGGGTGGTATCAGTTTCGTTAATTTGGCAGCGGAAATTGCATCTGGACCGTAGTTAGGAAATGTTTATCAGAGTAAAACCACCATTATTGATATTAATAATCACATGGGTAAAACCCAAGTTTCTTATTACAATACATTTATAGGGATAAACCATATTTTATTGAATTTAAAACATCGTCTTTTAGGTAACTTTTATAGCCACATTTTTCCCAAGCCTTCGGTGCTCTTTAGCTGGTTTTTTACTAATTAGCTGTCACATTGTGTTACCTGAAACGCCTTTTAAAAACATTTGTTAGTGGGAAATACTGGTGAGTGAATCCCAGTTTAATCAAGAAACATTTTATCAATTAAAACAGTATTGAGAGCGATCACATTGTTTATGTCTACACAATTACTCATTCAGTACTGTCAATCCTGACTTGTGGGTCATATTACACATTGGCTAACTCGTCGTCCAATGGTAACGTACTGTCATCCCCGACTTACTACACGCAGTAGTACATTTTGTATACAAAACCCCAACATACCGGCAGTAATTGAAGAACTACAAAGACTCAATCACCGCTTAATCACATTATAAAACAATTAAGGTTTTGAAAAATATTCCAAAAAGGTTAACAAAAAGAGGATAAACTCACATTGCTATCTTAGACTTCGCGTAAGGGTTTCCTAGGAATAATCTATAGTTTACACAAATGTACATAGGTTAGTATCATAACCCTTTGAAAATATTAATGATACCCTCCCCGAGACGGTATTCCAACAACTACGTCGGGCAGAACCACGATAGTTGTTACGTAACCCTAAATCAATCGGGCATCGTATCTACTATGAAACTAGGGTTATAATACTTACAATACAGCAGAACCTCGCTAATTAGGGTGATATAATACCCGCTTTATAAAGCCTATATCAGAAATTGTGATTGAGAATGAAAGAAATGAACGACGGAAAACGAAAACCCGTTGCTTTCTTATATAGGTGCTGAAACTGGTCCTTACGCGGCCCACGTAAAGGTAAGCTAAGGCTTACGCGGCCCGCGTCAAATCTGGGTCAACGCGTAGCTTATCCGGGTCATCTACTAGGCTCGACACGATGATGACACGTGTCATCACCGGGCTGCGCCACAATTTGGGACACTCGCGGCCCGCGTTAATTTAAACGGGGTCTTACGCGGCCCACCTAAACTAAAGAAATCAACGACATCAGTTTTAATCCTTGATACCACCCGCGTAAGCTTGGGGTGGGTCCTACGCGGCCCGCCTCAGCTTAAAAATCAGATTTTATATTTTATTTTTAATGCTATAATGCATTTCGGGCTCGGTTTTCACATACGGGGTGTATATAAAGACATACTGGGACATTTTAAAATATACTAGGGTATCGTAAATATTATGAAGGTATCGGTTTTTCTGAGGGTTGTTACATCCTCCCCACCTTGTTTTAGAGCTCGTCCTCGAGATCTACTGGAACAAATGCGGATATTTCTTTTGCATTTCAGATTCAAGCTCCCATGTGTACTCAGGTCCTCTTTTGGAGTCCCACTTTACTTTGAGCAGAACTAATCTTTTATGCTTGAGATTCTTGACTTTCCTGTCTTCAATCTGTAGAGGCCTTTATACAAACTTGAGTTGTTCATTTACCTCTATATCCTTAAGAGGTACTATTAGTGATTCATCAGCTAAACACTTTTTGAGATTAGATACATGAAATACATCATGTATTCCTGCCATTTCCTCTGGCAATTGTAGCTGATAGGCTACAGGTCCTATTCTTCTAATAATCTCAAAAGGTCCAACATACCTGGGACTTAGCTTTCCCCTTTTTATGAATCTTAGTACTCCTTTCCAAGGAGAGACTTTTAATAATACTTTATCTCCTACTTGAAATTCCAAGGGTTTGCATCGGTTATCAGCATAACTCTTCTGTCGATCGCGTGCAGCTTTCAGTCGTTCCTTGACTTGAATGATCTTGTCGGTTGTTTCTTGCACTATCTCAGGTCCAGATAGTTGGTTTTCCCCAATTTCTGCCCAACAGACTGGGCTCGGCACTTTCGTCCATAAAGTGCTTCGAATGATGCAGCATTGATACTTGTGTGATAACTATTATTATAAGAAAATTCAATTAAAGGTAAGTGATCATCCCAATTACCTCCAAAGTCAATTACACAAGCTCTAAGCATGTCCTCCATCGTCTGAATTGTTCTTTCGCTTTGTCCATCCGTTTGGGCGTGAAAAGCCGTGCTTAGATTTAACTTGGTTCCCATTGCCTTTTGGAAACTTGACCAAAAATGAGAGGTAAATCGGCTATCCCTATCAGAAATAATTGATAAAGGAATGCCATGTAAAGAAACAATTTCATTTACATATAACTTAGCTAACTGTTCTATACTGAAAGTTTCTTTCATTGGTAGAAAATGAGCTGATTTGGTTAGCCTATCTACAATCACCCAGATTGTATCATTTCCTTTCTTAGTTTTGGGTAATTTAGTAACAAAATCCATTGTTATTAATTCCCATTTCCACACTGGCATTTCTAATTGTTGTAGAAATCCTGAGGGTTTCTGGTGTTCCGCTTTGACGTGAACAAGTTAAACATTTAGAAACATAGGCTGCTATTTCCTTTTTCATTCCTATCCACCAGAAATTTTTCCTTAAATCTTGGTACATCTTATCATTTCCTGGATGCATCGTATATTTGGACTTATGGGCTTCTTCTAATATACGATGACGTAGGTTTCCTAATTTAGGTATCCGTACTCTCTTTTTATGGAATCTCAAAATTCCATCTGTTCCTTGTTCTAATTCTTTTAGCATACCTTTTAATTTTTCAGCATCATCCTTGATTACTGATTCTTGTGCTTTTCTTATTATCATTTAAATCTACTTGTAGATTTAAATTAAGAGAATGTACCCTTTTTGGCTTTTCATGATACTTTCGGCTTAAAGCATCTGCCACTATATTTGCTTTTCCTTCATGATACTGGATATCATAATCATAATCACTAAGCATCTCCATCCAGCGTCTTTGTCTCATATTCAACTCATTTTGCTTGAAAATATATCTTAAACTCTTATGATCAGTGAATATGGTAAACTTACTACCATAAAGGTAATGTCTCCAAATCTTAAGAGCAAAAATTATAGCTCCTAATTCTAAATCATGGGTTGAATAATTCTCTTCATGTTTCTTAAGTTGTCTAGATGCATATGCTATAACCTTTTGTCGTTGCATTAATACACATCCATAACCTAATTTGGAAGCGTCACAACAGACTACAAAGTCTTCAGTTCCTTCTGGTAACGCTAGTATGGGTGTATGGGTTAATTTATGCTTAAGGATTCAAAATGCTTCTTCTTGTTTTAATCCCCATTCAAACTTAACAGATTTACAGGTTAGCTTAGTTAAGGGAATGGCTATTTTAGAAAAATCTTGAATAAATCTTCTATAATAACTGGCCAATCCTAAGAAACTTCTGACCTCGGTTGGTGACTCATGGGTCTTCCATTTAGTAATTGCCTCGATCTTTGTGGGATCCACATGAATTCCTTCACGATTGACTAAATGTCCAAGAAAGTGTACCTGTTCTAACCAAAACTCGCACTTAGAAAATTTAGCATAAAGCTTTTCCTTTCTTAATAAACTTAAAAGTGCGTGCAAATGCTTTGCATGATCCTCTTTATTCTTAGAATAAATGAGAATATCATCTGTGAAAACGATTATGAATTTATCCAAATATGGATTACATTTTCAGTTCATCATGTCCATAAATGCGGCTGGGGCATTGGTTAAACCAAATAGCATGACAGTAAATTCATAATGTCCATACCTTGTTCTGAATGTTGTCTTAGGAATGTCCTCTTCCTGTACCTTTAGTTGATGATATCCTGACCTTAAATCGATTTTAGAGAAAAATCGAGCTCCTTGTAGTTGATCAAACAGATCATCGATTCTCGGTAGTGGGTACCGATTCTTAATCGTGACTTTGTTCAATTCATGGTAGTCAATGCACATACGCATTGATCCGTCCTTCTTTTTAACAAACAGTATCGGCGCTCCCCATGGCGATGAACTAGGTTGTATAAATCCTTTCTCTAACAATTCGTCTAATTGTTTCTTCAATTCTTGCATTTCTGCAGGTGCCAAACGGTAAGGTGCTTTGGCAATTGGTGCTGTTCCTGGTATTAAATGGATTCTGAATTCAACTTCTCTATCTGGAGGTTGCCCTGGCAATTCTTCTGGAAATTTGCAAAATGATGTATTAATAAAACTTTGGTTTGCACCAGAGTCAAATAATACTTTAGCAAAAATATCATTAACTAAAAACGTACCAACGATGACATCTGGAATCATCTTGGCTTCATCTGCAGTTAGAACAAATGCTCTAGCATTTTGAGTATTCTTGTTGTTTGTAGCTGGAGCTAATTTTGGGCAATTGAGCTTGATATGACCTTGCTCTCCGCAGTTGTAACATATCCTGTTGTTAGCTTTCTTCCTGCAATTTTCTTCTTTGTGTCCCGATATTTTGCAAAAGTTACAGTATATGGAGCATCTTCCTGAATGCTTTCTTTTGCAATTCTTACAGTAAGGTGTAGAGGTAGAACCTATATTTTTCCCACGATTAAAATTTCCAGAACGAAATTATTGTGTAAGCTTTTGGGTTAGGTTCCTCCTTTGATCCTCTTCTCGGGTACGGACTAATTCATCTGTCAAGTTATTTGCTAGTTCTACAGCTTCTTCTATGGTTTGAGGTCTAGCTGCCTTGACTACGTGTCTTATCTCCCCAATTAATCCCCAAATATAACGGGAGATTAATACTGGTTCTGGTGAAGCAAGAGTTGGCACTATTCTAGCATATTCGAAGAATATTTTAGTATATCCCTTACTATCCACACCAGTCATCCTAAGGTTTAAGAATTTGTTTGCTATCTGTTCATTCTCATTGGGTGGGCAAAATTTCCTTTCTACCTTGTTCTTAAATTCTTCCCATTCCATATTGTAACATCTGTGCTTGTAATCATTGTAAACAATTCAGTTATCAATAAAACAATGTTATTTGATCCCAATGTTTGTTTAGTTGTGTTTTACATTTTTCATGTTTTGACTTTTAATCAATTTCAAACTCTATATCGCTTTCTGGAGAGTTATACGCAAACTGGTGCGTAAACGTAATCAGTTTAATGCGACAAATACTCCGGAACATCAACATACACTTAACATACCTTAAATAACCTCTACATAACTTAGAAATAAGTTTTGAAGGCTTTGGTATGTCAAAAACAAGTTAATTCGCTTACAGGGACTAAACTTGACAAACTGCGAAAGTATGCCAATTTGAACTGTAACGAGCATTCCGGAAAATGACCATGAGTTAAACATACCATAAATATCCTTTACATAGCCTAGAAATAGGCTTTGAGGGGTTCGGTGTGCTAAAATAAACTTTTGGGTCATTCAGGGACTAAAAGCGTCAAAAAGTGCACAAGTTTGCATTTTCGCGCATAACTTAAGTTCTGAATACATACGGACATCCAAAAATTTATGTAAGCACTAAAATATTTTATTTCAGTGTTTGGCATAAGAAAAATCCATTCGTCGCGTCATTTGGATCGTTTTTCGCGCTTGTGCGCATTCCGTCGTAATTAAGCGAACATCGCGATCGTACGACCAAACGAACTGACATCCGACATATTTTTGAGCATGTTTCATGTCCACAATGTTTAGGCATCATTTTAGGGCCTTAACGTTGGCTTAACGGGCCTTAAACGTGTCGGAAAAGGCTTTAAAACACAACAGGGACCAAAACTGTCATTTCTGAAACATGTTTCTGATCTGTGCAGGCCAGGCGGCCGGCGTAAGATCTATGTGTATCTTTACGCGGCCCGCGTCAGTGTCCCAGATCAGATAAGATCGATTAGTCAGCAGATTACAGCTGTTAAACTCACAACCACAAACCCACACTTGCCCTTTCAGTCCATGAGGGGCCATTTTTAGTCACCACAACATTCCAACAAGTGTACGCACGAGATTCGATCACGTTTTCCAAGAAACGATCCTAACGGTTCGGGAAAAACTATAAATACCCCACCCCCATTTGCTTCAAACTCACTAGAATCTGATTTGAGAAGCTCTAAGTTGAAACCTTTGTTTCATACCTGAGCTACTTGAATCAAGATTAGCATTCGGGGACCCTTCGTAAGTATTCCTTCGTTCTTTTATTGCTTTTCGAGTCCGAAAGTAAAACTTTGTTTGACTTTCTGCATTGACCAGTCTATGGTCAATGCGAAGTTCGTTTGAACTTCGCAACGTGATTGTAATCACGATGGTTATAGTCCCTTGTGACTATGCCTACTGATTACCACGTTGTCTAGGGTCGTAAGGGTAAGCGATCTAATAAATCGCTTATACCTTCGAACCCGACCCATTTGGTCGATCATTAGGATCCGACCAAACACATTAGGTGACCATAGTATATAGGGCATAACCTTCTGAGGTTATACCTTATGGTCGCTTCGTTTAAGTAGTTGTATGATAGGTAGTTAATATGCCTTAGGTAAATTACCAAAATGCCCTTTTTACGCCAAAATTCATTTTAAGCATATGCAACATAACTTTTGGTATCTAAACTGATTTGGTAACAATATTAGACATGTTAAGGCATATTTTACTTATCATAGGACTAGTTAGGCGGTCCGAACGCGTTTCACGCGAACGACGCGTTAAAGTAGCATAAGCTACCTAAACGGGTCGTAATGGGTCGTAAGCACTTATGTTAGGTTTCATTTAGTATATAGGCTTTGTTAAACCATATTACACGAGTCTCCATACTCGTTTGGTTTACGAACCCTCATTCTATCCGATCCTCCGATTTAGGCCCGGTTTATTAACATAGTTGCCTATATTAGGTGCCGTTTGATTCCGAGATCTCTAGCTTTGCTTGGTGGTTATCTTGGGACTTCTAAGCAATCTCAAGTGAGTACATAGACCCCTCTTTTACTGTTTTCCAAACTGTTTTGGGGTGAAACACATGTGCCTACTTGTTACTTTCATGCTTTCCTGTTTTCACATCATATACTTGCTACGTTCATTAGTACATTTATAGTACATGGTTTCATTACATTTTATGCTATGTATGACCATTGTGTGCATACTTAGTACATTGTTTTACATTACATTTCATGCTATGTATGTCCATTTGTTGCATACTTAGTACAGTTGTTTCACGTCACATGCTATGTATGTCTATTATTGCATACTTAGTACAGTTCACATGCTATGTATGTCCATTTATTGCATACTTAGTACAGTTGTTTCACGTCACATGATATGTATGTCTATTGTTACATACTTAGTACAGTTGTTTTCATCACATGCTTACATTTTGGTATGACATTTGGGTTGTTTACAATGGAACAATACATTCATTAACATTAGCTACGCCGTTTGTTAGTAGGTAGTGGTACCATAGGAATTGACAACTCCCGTTCCTGAAATCCTGGGTTTGTTTGGATTGGAAGGAATGGCCGAATTCGATACACATAACTTAGATAAACCTTTAATTTGTTTAAGGGTTTATCGCCACAGTCTCAAGGCTTGGATGTATGCATTTTCACAATACCGCATAAATGTTTGTATCAGTATAGCATGCATTTGTTCCACAAAACATAACTTTGATTTAAACCATGTTTTACTTCAATACCTTGTTTTTGTGCATTTTACATATGGTTTAGTTGATATATTTCACTTACCATACATGATACTCTTGGGTACACATTACATGATCTACATTAAACATAAACATTTTGACATTGATATACACATTTAGTGGTTTACATTGAACATAGACATTTCGATATGGTTTACACATTAACACATGACAATTCATTTATACATAAACAATTTACATTGGTGATTGGTTTGAGTAAGTGATTTGAGTAACGAGGCGTGTGTAATATGATACAAGCATGGTGGATACGCCGCTGGTACTTCCTATATATAAGTATTTGTATGACATTACATGTCGTAGCGTTACTTAAATCGTTTCAATATTTGACATATTACGTTTTACATAAACAACTTATTTTCACAAGACATTGATTTACAAAACAACTTATCTTATGCAAACTCATTTTTTACTTGGTTATTCATTTAACCTTACATTATTCTCTTATTTATACATATCATCGTTTTTTTTTGAATGATTTATAAAACAAAACAATTTACAAGGTTCATGACTGACTTTTGTTAAACAATTTTTTCTAAACTCATAAGTCATGCATCCTCTTTTCCCAAATCCTATGTATCTGACAGGCATTTTTATGCTGACGTACCTATTTTCACATGTGTTTTCAGGAGCTGTTGCTTAAGACTATGATCGTGACACTAGGGCGGACCTGTGCCTTAGAGACATAAAACGGAGATAGACTTAGTTTAATTATGTTATGAACTCTTTATTTCCTGTTCAAAGACAATGAAACTCTTATGTTGATAAATAAAATACAACTTTTAATGCCATGGTTATGAAACAATTAATTCTGTTACAACACTCCCCGACGTTTCCGCCGCGGTTGCATGTTATACGCGGTCGGGGTGTGACACATATTGTAAGTTCTATCACTTCCTCTTGATTGGAGGATAGTGTTCCACCATTCTAGTGCTGAATTTTTAAACAGATTAGAAGCAAACAATATCTTATCTTCTTCAGCACACTTGCTTATTCTTAAAACTGCCTCAGTCTTCTCTATCCAGCGTAAGGTTGCAATGGCCCCTTCATTGCCCAAAAATTCCATTGGTTTACAGGACCAGAATTCTTTATAAGAACAACCGTAAGACACGGTTCTTCTCCTTTTGGGAATAGGCATTTGAAGTACAGGTCCATTGTTCACGCTGTTTTCTGGTTCGATTGGTCGCTTACTGCTATGCTTACTTTTATTATTCGCTTCTTGAATAGTTTGAATAATAAATGGCATTGCATCTATGATTCCTTGTGCCACTATATGTTGAACAACACTATTATCCCTTTGATTTCCATTGTTATTGATGCTTGGATTCTCATTAACCACGTTAATGTTACTCTGGTTATCATTATTCAGATTTCCTTGATTTCCTTCATCGGCCATCTGAATTTTAAACATTTATCCCATATTAATATCACAAAATAATATTAATATAGTTAATCATATGACACGCAATCTAGCCAAAAACGTCGATCATTGCGACTTGTACTCTATTTTCATATACTATGCGTCGATTACACACTAGTACTGAAATAAAGATTACAATACCAACAGAAAGAAAATTACACTAATATTAATAGGCATCCTTACACACATATTTTATTTTGTTTTATTATATTATATTATTATTACTATTACCGTCTCCTCCATCACATCACGGATATGGATTTATCCAAAAATCCATATTGCGCTCATCGTATTTCCATATGAGACGCTCTCCCACCTGACGCATTCTCTCACTGCTTTCTGAAATTTCCTCCCCAAAAGTCCTAAGTTCTTGTACGTTTTCTGCACACATTGGGGGTGCAGGTTCTAGGACTGGGTTTGGAATCTGGGGTGCTGGTTCCTGATATGGGGGTGAAAGTGCCTGAAATCGGTAAGGATCTTCTAAGATCTCCCTAATATAGTCATCATGGTAATAGGGATCTAAAGGGTCCATACCTAGATAGGCTCCTATGTTCTGTATGGGTGTGTCTTCATGTATCGGGTAACGTTGCACAAAGTCCCTATTATCGTCCCACCAGGGGTCGTAATTTGGGTCTAGGGGGTTTGGTGCAGGTACCCTAGGGATTTCTTCTGGGTTGAAATCATGCATCTCCACTTGGTTTTCAGGGTTTTCTATCTCCATGGGTTCGTTTGGGATGATTGGTTGTGGGGCTACTAGTTGTTCCAGACCGGGGTCAGCAGCAGTTGTAGCTAGGATATGGAAATTGGCTAGGCTTCTATTAAGCATATCCTGTGTATGGGCATCTGTCTTTCGCTTAGTAGCTGCTAGAACTCTTTGCTGTTGCAACTTTCGCATTATTTCCTTCGTGCAAAAGCTTCCTTACTGAACCATCCTCGTTTCTTATGAAGGAATGGCTCTTCTGACTGAGCTTTAAAAGCAAACATTCCTTCTTCCTGATCAGCAGTATACCCAGAATGGGCAGGCTGTGAAGAGGTACCTTCACTCCTAGGTGAATCAGACAACTGACGATTCATGTCTGAGGGTCCTTGATCACTCATACTGTAAACTAACAAATAGTCAAATAACACATAACAATTAAATACAATTATGCACGTATTTCCGTAATTTATTTCCTAACACAAAATTTAGAATTTAAGTGTCAGCAGAACACTTCTTTGGCTCAGACCAGTGGCTAGGCTCTGATACCACCTTCTGTCGCAACCCCCGATCCCTTATCTGTCCCGGGAACGGGCGGACGCGAACTCAGTGGGGGTGGTATCAGTTTCGTTAATTTGGCAGTGGAAATTACATCAGGACCGTAGTTAGGAAATGTTTATCAGAGTAAAACCACCATTATTGATATTAATAATCACATGGGTAAAACCCAAGTTTCTTATTACAATACATTTAGAGGGATAAATCCTATTTTGTTGAATTTAAAACATCGTCTTTTAGGTAACTTTTATAGCCACATTTTTCCTAAGCCTTCAGTGCTCTTCAGCTGGCTTTTTACTAATTGGCTGTCACATTGTGTTACCTGAAACGCGTTTTAAAAACATTTGTCAGTGGGAAATACTGGTGAGTGAATCCCAGTTTAATGAAGAAACATTTTGTCAATTAAAACAGTATTGAGAGCGATCACATTGTTTATGTGTACACAATTACTCATTCAGTTCTGTCAATCCTGACTTGTGGGTCATATTACACATTGGCTAACTCGTCGTCCAATGGTAACGTACTGTCATCCCCGACTTACTACACGCAATAGTACATTTTGTATACAAAACCCCAACATAGCGGCAGTAATTGAAGAACTACAAAGACTCAATCACCGCTTAATCACATTATAAAACAATTAAAGTTTTGTAAAATATTCCAAAAAGGTTAACAAAAAGAGGATAAACTCACATTGCTATCTTAGACTTCGCGTAAGGGTTTCCTGAGAATAATCTATAGTTTACACAAATGTATATAGGTTAGTATCATAACCCTTTGAAAATATTAATGATACCCTCCCCGAGACGGTATTCCAACAACTACGTCGGGCATAACCACGACAGTTGTTACGGAACCCTAAATCAATCGGGCATCGTATTTACTATGAAACTGGGGTTATAATACTTACAACGGAGCAGAACCTCGCTAATTAGGGTGGTATAATACCCGCTTTATAAAGCCTATATCAGAAATTGTGATTGAGAATGAAAGAAATGAACGACGGAAAACGAAAAACCGTTGCTTTCTTATATAGGTGCTGAAAATGGTCCTTACGCGGCCCGCGTAAAGGTAAGCTAAGGCGTACGCGGCCCGTGTCAAATCTGGGTCAATGCGTAGCTTATCCGGGTCATCTACTAGGCTCGACACGATGATGACACGTGTCATCACCGGGCTGCGCCACAATTTGGGACACTCGCGGCCGCGTTAATTTAAACGGGGTCTTACGCGGCCCGCCTAAACTAAAGAAATCAACAACATCAGTTTTAATCCTTGATACCGCCCGTGTAAGCTTGGGGTGGGTCCTACGCGGTCCGCCTCAGCTTAAAAATCAGATTTTATATTTTATTTTTAATGCTATAATGTATTTGGGGCTCGGTTTTCACATACGGGGTGTATATAAAGACATACTGGGACATTTTAAAGTATACTAGGGTATCGGAAATATTATGAGGGTGTCGTTTTTTCTGAGGGTTGTTACACTACTGCCCCGATTACTCCTACTGCTATTGCTCAGAACATGAACATGGAAAATGAAACTGGAACTTTACAAAAACCCCCGAAGCTATTGGGAATTGAGGAGTATTATGGATGGAAAGATCGTTTTGAAAACTGGGTTCAAGCAATTCATTTGAGATCTTGGGAGTGTATTGAGAAAAAGTATGTTAAACCTCGTACTGATATGGTAGTTATGAAAACGATTTCTGAATTTTCGGACAAAGAAAGAGACATGTATAAAGCAGAAAAGATGATGATCAGTTTACTCCAGCAAGCTATTAAAGAAGATATCTTTGTATTACTTCAACATGATAACACTTCACGTTCAATTTGGGAAGCACTTCGAATTAAATTTGAGGGAAGTGAAAAGGTGATCAAGAGTAAAAAGTCATTGTTAAAGAAAGAATTTGATTTATTTACAAGTTTGCCGGGAGAAGATACAAAGAAAATGTTGAAAGATATTATCACTTAGTATGATCAATGTCATTGCTAAATATCAACAAAGATCGTGAGGAATGGGTTGACAAATTAGCTGATGCTTTACCTCAGAAAGAGTGGGGTACATTTTTGATGATACTAAAGAATACTGGTGAATATGATGGCTTGACAATTTCTCAGTTCATCGAAAAGATTGAAGGATAAGATCTTGAGCAGCAAAAGATTGCTAGGATGAACAATCCAAGTACACAACAAGATGTTAAGATGTACTTCAAAGGGAGTGTTCAAAATGTCGAAGTAAGTCCAAAAATCCAAACTGCTTTCAGTGCAGAAAACTCATCTGGATCGATCAATCAATGTCCAAACAGCAGCAGTGGATTTTCTTCATATCTAAGTGTTAATCCGAAAGAATCAACTTCTAGTCATCAGTTTCAAAGTTCAAACAGCAGTAATGGTCAAATTTTACACTACAACATCGCGTTGCATCTTCAGAATGGTCAAAATTTCTCTGAAGAGGTTGCTAAAAGTCATATGGCGTTACTTGCTACAGTGTTGGAATCATATGAAGGGTTGGTTGTAGGAAGGATTGGAAATCCTATGTTGACGAAAGAGGATTACGATCAGATAGATGCTGAGGAAACGAAACTTATGGACATTAAATGGTGTTTAGCAAGTGTTCTGAGGAGAGTAGAAAAATTTAAGATGATTACAGGAAGAGATGATTTCTTGGATGCAAATGTTTCTACTTTGGGTTTTGATAAATCTAAAGTTACTTGTTTTCGATGCAGGGAGAAAGGACATTTCAAAAGAGAATGTAAAAATCGAGAAGCAAGTGGTGCACAAAATCCGTTTGGAAAAGATAATTACTATCGGAAAGCCATTTATCAACAAGTTGCTCATCAACCTTATCAACAAAAAGAACCACAAACTGCACATGCTAAAATGATCAAAGCAGCAAATAAGAAAGCTTATTTTGGCATACTTGATCAAGATGATGAAAAAGTAGCAGAAGGCTTTAGCTGGGACAAATACATTCCACATGATTCAAAAACAGTTGCATTAATTGCTCAAATAGTTCAAGAACCAGATTTGATGAAAGAATGGATGAAAGTGTTTGCTGATGATAAAAAGAATCAAGATGATGAATCTAGTTCTTCAGATGAGAGTTCAGAACAGACATAAGTGTTTGATCAATCATCAACTGATGACAGTGATGATGAGGAAGAAATGCATATTAATATTGCAAAAACTCATTTATCTCCTGAAAGTTTTCAATTTTATTTTGTAGATAGATTGGAGAAGCTGAAGGAGAAACAAGATGCAAAGAAACAGAAAAAGATGAAATGCAAAGGTGTTGCTCAGGAAAATATTTCTGAACAAAGTGAAGAAGTTAAAGTTACTGAGCAGGTGGTTGAAATTGAAAAGGTAGTTGATGATGAGAAGATAGCAAAAATTGAAAAGGTATTTGAAGCTAAGAAAGTGATTGAAGTTGGGAAGATAGCCGAAGTTGTGAAAATTATTGAAGTTGAAAAAATTGTTGAAGTCATTAAACCTTGTCTAAAGTGTTTGGAGTCATGTAAGTAGTGTGAAGAAAAAGAGGAGAAGTTGAGTGAGCAAGATAAGATGAAAGAAAAATTACTGTTCAATCTCAATTATGTGAAAGAACCGTATGATGTGTTCAATGGAACGGTGACTGGTCTACAAAAGACCTATTCTGAAAGAGAAGATGCATTGACTATGATGAATGCTGTGATGATGACAAAACAAAAGGCCATAAATCATTACGTTGAAGAATGTGCAAATTTGAAGCAATAATTGGAAACTAAAAAGATAGAGAATGAAAGAATCAGACGATTACTGCAAAGTTATTCTAGTTCTGATTATTTGATTGATAGAATTTATCCAACTATTGCAGGTATGGAAGCCTTTCAAGATAAAAAGACTGAAGAAAAGGATACTGGTAAGAAACAAAGTGCAAATTATAACAAGTGTCCGCCTCCGATCTGGGAAGGTTATTCTCCCAGAAAACCAAATGAGGAGTAAGTCAAAAAGGCTGTCAATATAAAGTTAAAGTCCGAAACAACTGATGAGTTACCAGAAAATATTGACATCACATTCACATCGTCTGACACTGATCATGAGTCTGAGTTAATAAAGAAAGTGGTCGATCAGGTGTTGGATAAGGATGAAGAGTCAGAGTCAAAGTCTGAGTCAGAAAGTTCGAGTTCGTTGGTCAATAGTTCAAAACCATCGGTTAAAAGGGTTTACAATAAAGAATTCCTGTTATCAAAATCTAATTTGAATGATGAAACAATCAAAGTCGCATATACTTTGAATGATTCAGACAAATTATATTCTGATGAGGAATTTCCAATAAGAGGTGTTAAAACTAAAATGATTAAAAAGGGTTTTAAACAAACAGAAATCAATATTTCTGAAATAAAAGATGTAAATCTTTCTGAAAAACCCAAATCTTACACCTCAAGAGTTCAACAAAGGCTAAACAAGAAAAAAGGTTATAGTTCTGGTTCAGGTTATCGAAAGAAACCAAACCATAACGGTAATTACAAAAAGAAAGGTCTTGGTTTTATTCCACCGAAAAATTATAAAAATGAGAAATTTTTTAAAACAAAAACTGTATTTGTTTTAGGAGCAAGTTCCGTAGAAGAAGAAAAGAGCTCATTCTGGACACAGTCAAACAAAGAGTTCTTTGCAGAAAAACAAAAACTTGAGAAAAATGGAGTTTATCAGAGAAAGGAGACAAGAACCTATTACAGATGTCAAGAGGTTGGTCACATCGCCTGGAACTGTCCAATGGCTACCAACACAAAACAGGAAGTTGTTTCTAAACTCAAAGAAAAAGCTGTTGAGAAAAATGAATCACCAACTGAAAAATTCAAAGTTTTCAAAAATTCAACATATGAAGTTGGTGAATGTTCGAAAAGATTTTACAAGAGAAGAGTGAATCTTGACAACCAGAAGTGGGTTGTTAAGAAATCTGATGTGAAATCTGGCGATGAATCTGATTCCACAAAGTCAGAGGAGCCACCAGTTGATCTAAAAATAGAAACATCAGTTCCGCCAATGGATGATGTCAATTTTCCACCATTGCGGGCTGAAAATTTTAAACAAAAAGTTGGAAAGGTTGAGATTTCAAATCAATTTTATTCTGAAAAGAAAGATATTGATGTTGAAAAGGTTTTTAATGGAAATGTGAAAAAGATTTTTGGAAAGATGATCGATGGAAAGGTCACAGGGGTTAAAGAGTTTTATGAAACTAAGAAGGCAACTTACAACCCAAGTGAAGTTGAGGAAGAAACATCCAAGTTTGGTCAGGCTTGGATGTCTGTTTTTCATATGTGAAAGAGTATGACTTGCCGGAGCTTCCAGGTTGGTAAGTGTGGAGCAGGTATCGGCATTTTTCTTGAGAAATTCACGAAAGTGATTTTGACTTACAAGTGGTAAATCAGGGACATTAAGTTGTACTTGATTTTCTACAAGTGGTATTTGATGTTTGAATTTAAAATTGTTACATTTTTCAAAAGGTTGAAGATGAAGGAACAAGGTGATGAATTGATCCCCTAACCTACAAGTGGTTTTATGAAATCAGCAAAACTAATTTTCCGGAAAAACCGTTTGATTAATATAAACTTAAGTGTTTTGAAATCATAATGGGAAAATAGTTTGTTGTAAGGGGAAGTTCTGATTGTTTATGCCAAGTGGATGGCGATTTGAAGCTTGAAAATCAGTTGTCACTTTACTTGTACAGTTTGTTTTCAAATTTCTTTTGAATGATTTTGAATTTTAGGGGGAGTAAGAAAATTTCAGAAAATCCGAAAACATTTGAAAATTTGAAAAAGCCAAAAACATGATAAAATCAAAAATGAGTTTTGTTGTGAAAAGAGGAAATGATAGTACATCAGTGGACTATCACAGCATGCTAAAGAATTGGATAGTCAAAATGTGATAAACGGTCTCACTGATGATGTGCCAGTAGGTTTTTACAAATTTAGTAGATTGTGTCGAGATATAAACCTAAAATTCAAACTTACTTATATCGTGGGGAACATTTCTCGGATATATGGGTAACCCCCGAAATCTTGTTTGAAAGGTCCCTCTTTCTGAGATACTAGGTATTTATACTCAGTGATATCTGGGGTATTATCCCGGGACTTCTGATTTTGCGGAAGCAATGGCCTAGTCCCCGTATAATACTTTTCGCTTGCTTGAAATATAGCACCGCCCTCAGTACAAAAAATGATGAAACATTGCAAAATGCTAATCATGTGCTGTTGAAGAAAAGATTCTCTAAAGGGAACACACCTAAAAGTCGAAGCCATCATCTTTCTGATTTTGCGGAAGCAATAGCCTGAGCTCTCATGGCCCTCGCATTTAACCCTTTACAGATATCATCTAGGTATACTCACCTGTAAGACTGAATATTGGGATCTGGATACGGGAGTATATTCTGAGGTGGGACACGCGAATAAGTTTAAGTCTCTAAAACACTAATCTCGTATCTCGAAACAATTGAAATTTGTGTGAAAATTTAAGTGGATCAGTATACTGACAATCTAAGTGAATCGTTTAGAACTTAAAATGTTTAAAGCTTAACGGTGTTGGTGATTTGTCTCATAAACCGATATGATCCTCTTACACAAACTCACAAAAATATTGTTTGTATATATTTCTTTACTGCATTTTCTTTCAAGATTAAAAATTCCAAAAAGATTTTCAGAGTGTTTTAGTATAAAATTTTGAAAAAGTCAAAAAGATTTTCGACAACTAATGCTGAAAAGCTGATTTTCAAAATTCCAAGTGCTAAACATGATGGATATCCAGTAAGGGGGAGTCTATTCGAAAGAAAAATATGTTTGAAAAGATTTTCTTACAAGTGGTTCATCATAGTTTAAAAATGTTAAATCATTTTGTATCATGCTTGCCAATGATGTTTGTGTCTACAAGTGGTAAGCAGAGAATAAATTTGTAAAATTTTAAATTTGTGAAATTTATTTCTGAATTAAGAATGTGCAGGAATGGAACATGAAGTGAGCCAGGTCTCGATCTTGGAACATAAAAACCAGACTAAGATCCTAGCACAACTTACGGGGGAGTCTGAAGATAGTAGAGCCAGATTCAGATCCTGAAGATCACGCAAATTGATGATGCTGATGAACTTAAGGAATCAAGAGATCTGATCAAGAGAATTAGAGTGAGATAAGAGCCAGGTGGAGATCCTGGAGATGGAAAAAAGACAGAGATTGAGGATGCTTTACAATGTCAGATACTTTGGAAGAGTTTAAGAAGACTGATAAAGACTGAAGATTGAAGACTCGACACTGAAGACTTCGTCAACATCCGAGGGGGAGTCTGTTAGTGCATATGTCTGTCGACTTCGTCTTGTATGTGTATAGATAGATCAGGGCACGTTATACGAGAAATCTGTCAAAAATAGGTTTGAAGGTAATTTCGCACGAAATTACAAAGTGTTATTTCGCTTGGTAATTTCGCACAGAATTATAATTCCGCGTGAATGTGATTTCGCTTGAGCATGTTCATGCGAAATTAGTCAGCCTATATATAGGTGCCTTGTGATTTCGTTTGTAGGAGTTCTAGATTTCCGGTTTGAGAGCCGAAGTGTCTACTCGCTGTAAAACTTTGTCAAATCAATCAATAGACAGTTTAAAGTGTATTTCTAGCTGAATTGGACTTGATATATCCGTTTCCGCCTTTCGTATTGAGCAAAAACTCTTCTGATTGACTCATTTGGGTCTGCAAACGATCCTACACAAACTTTGCTCAGGTTTAGACTCGGGAACCTGCACAAATCTCTACCCAACAATAAATTTCACAATGATTTAACAAATTTAGAAAAACACTTGTAGATATTATTAATCATGATTTTACATTTTTAATCTCTGATGACCATTTGTAAGAAAACCATTCAAAATGTGACATTTCATTAAATGGAAACCATTTTGTCTTTTCAAAATCATTTCTCAATTCAAACAAACTTTCCCAACCCTGTTGTCCATCATGTTTAGCACTCAGAAATTTGACAATCAGCTTTCCAACATCAGTTGTCGAAAATAAGATGAAATCAAATCTTTTTAATTTTTTTAAATTTTTATGCTAAAACAAACTGAATTTTTTTTAATGAAAACCAGTAAAGAAATATGTACATACAATATTTTTGTGAGTTTGTGTAAGAGGATCATATCAGTTTATGACAAATCACTAGCACCATTGAGCTTTAACACTTTAAGTTCTAAACAATTCACATAGATTGACGATATTGTTGTCCTCTTAAACTCAATCTAAAAACTTTCGAAATGCTTACTGATACGTTAAGATATATTAATTTTGCACTAAATTCTTGTGAACCCCACGATCTCAGCATATCCCCTCATCATGCAATACACTGACTCAAGTAATGTCACACCCCGACCACGTAAAACAACAAAGCGTGGCGGAAACGTCGGGGAGTGTTGTAACAGAATTATCGTTTCATAACCATGGATACAAAAAGTGTTTCATTTTATTGATAATATTAAACATTAACATTGTTTTAACACATAACAAACAACTTTTATATCGACTATCATTGTTTTAGGTCACTAAGGCCTCGTCCAGATCCTATGTGACGCCTGCATCCTAGATCGTCAATCAAGCAACAACACCTGAAACATATGTAAAAACAAAGTCAGCAAAGAATTGATGGCGAGTACATAGGTTTTATAAGAGTATCGGAATCATGGCTTGTTTACATATATTGCAATACCTCGAAAACCTTGTTTTTAAAAAGTGTATGATATTGCAACATGATTAACCAACTCAAATCAAGATGGTTATAATTTACAAAATTTCGTAGCCACGATTCTTAACTCAAAAGCTTTTTGTTCTAGAAAATCATCTTGTAAAACATCTCGTATAAACTCGTTAATAAAACTCGTATATCATTTCGAAAATATCATTGAGTGACATCGTTTCAATATCGTTTACCCAAGTGAACTAAATAACGCCACGGTATGTAATATGTTGAGAACACTTATATATAAGAAGTACCAGCGGCGTATCTACCATGTTTTCACCACATTACACCCGTCCCGTTATCTAAACACTAGCCAAAAACCAATCGTTTACCCAAATCGTTTAACATCGTTTCCAAATCGTTTACTCGTTTAAATCGTTTAAATCATCCTCGTTTTAATTGTGAAAACTTATATATGGTCGTCCCGTTAATAACATTCAAACCTTCGTGACTCGACTACCTCGTTCCGCGCTTCTCGTATTAACAAACCTCCAAAGGGTAAGTTAATAATTACAGATTCAGTCGTTACCCCCAACACCCACACATAACCATGGTTATAGTGAAATAACGGGATTTGTCAGATCCTATGGTACCATAACCTAATACTGGTCGGCTTGATCAATGCTAATGAATGTCGTTCGTTATGTAACTACAACCAACAAGTTCGTTCACATTATCGAAATCGTTAATAGTTTAGTATAAATCGTTCTATTCGTTTTTGAAATCCTCGTTTAAACCTTGAAAACATTTTGTACATATGAATCACCCCAAGACAATTGAAATTAGTAAAATAGGGGAACTATGTACTCATATGTAGTGCAAGGTATCCTCAATCAATAGTACTTTAACAAACTCGAGTAAACCAGAGAATCAAGCAGCACCTAGTAATTGAATCACTAGTCAAACAATAGACGCCGAAATCGGAAGATCAGACAGAATGAGGTCTTGTAAACCAAATGAGTGTTGGACTCATGTGATTTGGTTTAACAAGGCCTACATCCTAAATGAAACCTAACCTAAGTGCTATCGACCCATCGCGACCCATTAAGGTAGCTTACGCTACTTTAACGCGTCGTGCGCGCAAAGCGCGTTCGAGACGTCTAACTAGTCCTATGACAAGTATTATATGCCAATACATGTTTAATCATGTTGTATAATCAGTTATATGACAAAAGTTTAGGTTACATAAGCTTAATTACCAATTATACATGAAAAGGGTATTCTGGTAATTTACCTATGGCATATAATCTACTTATCATACAACTACCTAAACTTGGTGACCATAAGGTATAACCTCGAAAGGTTATTCCCTATGCAACTATGGTCACTAACCATGTTTGGTCGGATCCTAATGATCGACCAAACGGGTCGTGTTCGAAAGTCTAAGTGGGTGTTTAGTCCGCTTGACTTACGACTCTACACCAGCACTAATGTCACACCCCGACCACGTAAAACAACAAAGCGTGGCAGAAACGTCGGGGAGTGTTGTAACAGAATTATCGTTTCATAACCATGGATACAAAAAGTGTTTCGTTTTATTGATAATATTAAACATTAATATTGTTTTAACACATAACAAACAAGTTTTATATCGACTATCATTGTTTTAGGTCACTAAGGCCTCGTCCAGATCCTATGTGACGCCTGCATCCTAGATCGTCAATCAAGCAACAACACCTGAAACAAATGTAAAAACAAAGTCAGCAAAGAATTGCTGGCGAGTACATAGGTTTTATAAAAGTATCGGAATCATGGCTTGTTTACATATATTGCAATACCTCGAAAACCTTGTTTTAAAAAGTGTATGATATTGCAACATGATTAACCAACTCAAATCAAGATGGTTATAATTTACAAAATTTCGTAGCCACGATTCTTAACTCAAAAGCTTTTTGTTCTAGAAAATCATCTTGTAAAACATCTCGTATAAACTCGTTAATAAAACTCGTATATCATTTCGAAAACATCGTTGAGTGACATCGTTTCAATATCGTTTACCCAAGTGAACTAAATAACGCCACGATATGTAATATGTTGAAAACACTTATATATAAGAAGTACGAGCGGCGTATCTACCGTGTTTTCACCACATTACACCCGTCCCGTTATCTAAACACTAGCCAAAAACCAATCGTTTACCCAAATCGTTTAACATCGTTTCCAAATCATTTACTCGTTTAAATAGTTTAAATCATCCTCGTTTTAATTGTGAAAACTTATATATGGTCGTCTCGTTAATAACATTCAAACCTTCGTGACTCGACTACCTTGTTCCTCGCTTCTCGTATTAACAAACCTCCAAAGGGTAAGTTAAAAATTACAGATTCAGTCGTTACCCCCAACACCCACACATAACCATGGGTATAGTGAAATAACGGGATTTGTCAGATCCTATGGTACCATAACCTAATACTGGTCGGCTGGATCAATGCTAATGAATGTCGTTCGTTATGTAACTACAACCAACAAGTTCGTTCACATTATCGAAATCGTTAATAGTTTAGTATAAATCGTTCTATTCGTTTTTGAAATCCTCGTTTAAACCTTGAAAACCTTTTGTACATATCAATCACCCCAAAACAATTGAAAACAGTAAAATAGGGGAACTATGTACTCACATGTAGTGCAAGGTATCCTCAACCAATAGTACTTTAACAAACTCGAGTAAACCAGAGAATCAAGCAGCACCTAGTAATTGAATCACTAGTCAAACAATAGACGCCTAAATCGGAAGATCGGGCAGAATGAGGTATTGTAAACCAAATGAGTGTTGGAATCGTGTGATATGGTTTAACAAGGCCTACATCCTAAATCAAACCTAACCTAAGTGCTTTCGACCCATCGCGGCCCATTAAGGTAGCTTACGCTACTTTAACGAGTCGTGCGCGTAAAGCGCGTTCGAGACGTCTAACTAGTCCTATGACAAGTATTATATGCCAATACATGTTTAATCATGTTGTATAATCAGTTATATGACAAAATTTTAGGTTACATAAGCTTAATTACCAATTATACATGAAAAGGGTATTCTGGTAATTTACCTATGGCATATAATCTACTTATCATACAACTACCTAAACTAGGTGACCATAAGGTATAACCTCAGAAGGTAATTCCCTATGCAACTATGGTCACTAACCATGTTTGGTCGGATCCTAATGATCGACCAAACGGGTCGTGTTCGAAAGTCTAAGCGGGTGTTTAGTCCGCTTGACTTACGACTCTACACCAGCACTAATGTCACACCCCGACCACGTAAAACAACAAAGCGTGGCGGAAACGTCGGGGAGTGTTGTAACAGAATTATCGTTTCATAACCATGGATACAAAAAGTGTTTTGTTTTATTTATAATATTAAACATTAACATTGTTTTAACACATAACAAACAAGTTTTATATCAACTATCATTGTTTTAGGTCACTAAGGCCTCGTCCAGATCCTATGTGACGCCTGCATCCTAGATCGTCAATCTAGCAACAACACCTGAAACACATGTAAAAACAAAGTCAGCAAAGAATTGCTGGCGAGTACATAGGTTTTATAAGAGTATCAGAATCATGGCTTGTTTACATATATTGCAATACCTCGAAAACCTTGTTTTTAAAAAGTGTATGATATTGCAACATGATTAACCAACTCAAATCAAGATTGTTATAATTTACAAAATTTCGTAGCCACGATTCTTAACTCAAAAGCTTTTTGTTCTAGAAAATCATCTTGTAAAACATCTCGTATAAACTCGTTAATAAAACTCGTATATCATTTCGAAAACATCGTTGAGTGACATCGTTTCAATATCGTTTACCCAAGTGAACTAAATAACGCCATGGTATGTAATATGTTGAAAACACTTATATATAAGAAGTACCAGCGGTGTATCTACCATGTTTTCACATTACACCCGTCCCGTTATCTAAACACTAGCCAAAAACCAATCGTTTACCCAAATCGTTTAACATCGTTTCCAAATCGTTTACTCGTTTAAATCGTTTAAATCATCCTCGTTTTAATTGTGAAAACTTATATATGGTCGTCTCGTTAATAACATTCAAACCTTCGTGACTCGACTACCTCGTTCCTCGCTTCTCGTATTAACAAACCTCCAAAGGGTAAGTTAATAATTACAGATTCAGTCGTTACCCCCAACACCCACACATAACCATGGGTATAGTGAAATAATGGGATTTGTCAGTTCCTATGGTACCATAACCTAATACTGGTCGGCTTGATCAATGCTAATGAATGTCGTTCGTTATGTAACTACAACCAACAAGTTTGTTCACATTATCGAAATCGTTAATAGTTTAGTATAAATCGTTCTATTCGTTTTTGAAATCATCGTTTAAACCTTGAAAACATTTTGTACATATGAATCACCCCAAAACAATTGAAAACAGTAAAATAGGAGAACTATGTACTCACATGTAGTGTAAGGTATCCTCAATCAATAGTACTTTAACAAACTCGAGTAAACCAGAGAATCAAGCAGCACCTAGTAATTGAATCACTAGTCAAACAATAGACGCCTAAATCGGAAGATCGGACAGAATGAGGTCTTGTAAACCAAATGAGTGTTGGACTCATGTGATATGGTTTAACAAGGCCTACATCCTAAATGAAACCTAACCTAAGTGCTTTCGACCCATCGCGACCCATTAAGGTAGCTTACGCTACTTTAACGCGTCGTGCGCGCAAAGCGCGTTCGAGACGTCTAACTAGTCCTATGACAAGTATTATATGCCAATACATGTTTACTCATATTGTATAATCAGTTATATGAATAAAGTTTAGGTTACATAAGCTTAATTACCAATTATACATGAAAAGGGTATTCTGGTAATTTACCTATGGCATATAATCTACTTATCATACAACTACCTAAACTAGGTGACCATAAGGTATAACCTCGGAAGGTTATTCCCTATGCAAATATGGCCACTAACCATGTTTGCTCGGATCCTAATGATCGACCAAACGGGACGTGTTCGAAAGTCTAAGTGGGTGTTTAGTCCGCTTGACTTACGACTCTACAGCAACACTAATGTCACACCCCGACCACGTAAAACAACAAAGCGTGGCGGAAACGTCGGGGAGTGTTGTAACAGAATTATCGTTTCATAATCATGGATAGAAAAAGTGTTTCGTTTTATTGATAATATTAAACATTAACATTGTTTTAACACATAACAAACAAGTTTTATATCGACTATCTATGTTTTAGGTCACTAAGGCCTCGTCCAGATCCTATGTGACGCCCGCATCCTAGATCGTCAATCAAGCAACAACACCTGAAACATATGTAAAAACAAAGTCAGCAAAGAATTGCTGGCTAGTACATAGGTTTTATAAGATTATAGGAATCATGGCTTGTTTACATATATTGCAATACCTCGAAAACCTTGTTTTTAAAAGTGTATGATATTGCAACATGATTAACCAACTCAAATCAAGATGGTTATAATTTACAAAATTTCGTAGCCACGATTCTTAACTCAAAAGCTTTTTGTTCTGGAAAATCATCTTGTAAAACATCTCGTATAAACTCGTTAATAAAACTCGTATATCATTTCGAAAACATCGTTGAGTGACATCGTTTCAATATCGTTTACCCAAGTGAACTAAATAACGCCACGGTATGTAATATGTTGAAAACACTTATATATAAGAAGTACCAGCGGCGTATCTACCATGTTTTCACCACATTACACCCGTCCCGTTATCTAAACAGTAGCCAAAAACCAATCGTTTACCCAAATCGTTTAACATCGTTTCCAAATCGTTTAAATCATCCTCGTTTTAATTGTGAAAACTTATATATGGTCGTCTCGTTAATAACATTCAAACCTTGGTGACTCGACTACCTCGTTCCTCGCTTCTTGTATTAACAAACCTCCAAAGGGTAAGTTAATAATTACAGATTCAGTCGTTACCCCCAACACCCACACATAACCATGGGTATAGTGAAATAACGGGATTTGTCAAATCCTATGGTACCATAACCTAATACTGGTCGGCTTGATCAATGCTAATGAATGTCGTTCGTTATGTAACTACAACCAATAAGTTCGTTCACATTATCGAAATCCTTAATAGTTTAGTATAAATTGTTCTATTCGTTTTTGAAATCATCGTTTAAACCTTGAAAACATTTTGTACATATGAATCACCCCAAAACAATTGAAAACAGTAAAATAGGGGAACTATGTATTCACATGTAGTGCAAGGTATCCTCAATCAATAATACTTTAACAAACTCAAGTAAACCAGAGAATCAAGCAGCACCTAGTAATTGAATCACTAGTCAAACAATAGACGCCTAAATCGAAAGATCGGACAGAATGAGGTCTTGTAAACCAAATGAGTGTTGGACTCATGTGATATGGTTTAACAAGGCCTACATCCTAAATGAAACCTAACCTAAGTGCTTTCGACCCATCGCGACCCATTAAGGTAGCTTACGCTACTTTAACGCGTCATGCGCGCAAAGCGCGTTCGAGACGTCTAACTAGTCCTATGACAAGTATTATATGCCAATACATGTTTAATCATGTTGTATAATCAGTTTTATGACAAAAGTTTAGGTTACATAAGCTTAATCACCAATTATACATGAAAAGGGTATTCTGGTAATTTACCTATGGCATATAATCTACTTATCATACAACTACCTAAACTAGGTGACCATAAGGTATAACCTCGGAAGGTTATTCCCTATGCAACTATGGTCACTAACCATGTTTGCTCGGATCCTAATGATCGACCAAACGGGTCGTGTTCGAAAGTCTAAGCGGGTGTTTAGTCCGCTTGACTTACGACTCTACACCAGCACTAAACTAAAAAGTGACGAGCTAAGCATGTTAAAACATGCTTAACTAAGTTAGAAAACAAGTTTGGTATCAAAACAAACGGTTTTGATACCTAAGAGTAGTTTGGTTACAAAATACGCAAGAATACGCATTTTGGCCGAAACTACGACTCGTCACTGAGCCTAGATAACGTGGTAATCAGTTGGTATGGTCACTAGGGACTATAACCATCGTGATTACGGTCACGTTATGAAGTTCAAACGAACTTCACATTGACCATAAACTGGTCAATGCAGAAAGTCAAACACAGTTTGACTTAAACGCTAAAACGAATGAAAAGAACGAAAGAACACTTACAGAAGGTCCCCACAAGGTCTTGATTTTCCAAGTAATCTCAGATATGAAGTGGTTTGCACTTCAACTTAGAGATATTTCAGAAAATTCAAGTGTGGGTTTTGCAAGTGAAGGGTGGGGTATTTATAGGATTTCTTGAACCGTTAAGATCGTTTATCGTAAACCGTGATTCGATCTCATCCATAAAAGTGTTGATAACCCCATGTGCATCAAAATGGCCCCCTTGCATCAGGAAAAGACATGTGGAATTGGGTTTTGGGTGTTTAACAGCTGTTAACAGCTGTTTAAAAAATATTATTCTAATTTGGGAGGGCCTTGCGGCCCGCGTAATGTATACACAAACCTTACACGCCCCGCCTGAGGGTCCTGATCAGAAAACAACTTTACCATATTGACAGTTTCAGTCCCTGTTGGTGTTTAAAGCTCATTTCGACACGTTTAAGGCCCGTTAAGCCAATTTTAAGGCCCTAAAATGATGCATAAACATTGTGGACATGAAACATGCTCAAAAATATGCCGGATCTCGGTTCGCTTGGTCGTATGATCGCGATGTTCGCTTAATTACGACGGAATGCGCATAGGCGCGAAAAACGATCCAAATTGCGCGACGAATGGATTTTTTTTATGCCAAACACTAAAATAAAATATTTCAATGCTTACATAAATTTTTGGAGGTCCGGATATATTCAGAACGCAAGATATGCGCGAAAATGCAAACTTGTGCACTTTTTGACGCTTTTAGTCCCTATTGATCAATAGAGTTTATTTTAGCGTACCTAACCCCTCAAAGCCTATTTCTAAGCTATGTAAAGGTTATTTAGGGTATGTTTAACTTATCATCAAGTTCCGGAATGTTCGTTACTATACGAATTGGTATAGTTTCGCAGTTTGACACAAATAGTCCCTGCGATCGAATAGACTTGTTTTCAACATACCAAACCATCCAAAACTTATTTCTAAGTTATTTAAAGGTTTTTTTTAGGTATGTTAAGCCTATTTCACTATTCCGGAGTGTCTGTCGCGTTAAACTGGCTGCGTTTACGCACCAGTTTGCGTATAACCTTCCAGAAAGCGATTTAAAGCTTGAAATTGGAATCGAATCACATTGAAAAATCACCAAACACAATTACACACATAATAACACCAAAACACATATAGTAATACCAAAGCACATTGTTTTATTAATAATCATCATTGTTTTACATCGTACATTGATTACAGAACACAGTTGTCACAGTCTCCCCTAATTCAAGAAATTTCGTCCCGAAATTTTAACTAGAGGAAGCTTGTGAAAACAAATGCGGATATTTCGTCTTCATCTGGTCCTCACGTTCCCAAGTAAACTCTGGGCCACGTTTGGATCCCCAGCGAACTTTGACCAAATGAATCCGTTTGTTCTTCAACTGTTTGTATGTACGTTCCACTATCTCCACAGGTTTCTCGACAAAGCGCATCGTTTCATCAATTCGAATCTCGTCGAGAGGAATGTGTAGATCAGCGTCAGCTAAACACTTTCGCAGATTGGACACGTGAAAAGTCGGGTGAATATTTCCAAGCTCTGGGGGTAGCTCAAGTCGATAGGCAACCTTTCCAATTCTTTTCACAATCTTAAATGGTCCCACATATCGAGGTGCAAGTTTTCCTTTCTTTCCAAATCTCACGACTCCCTTCCAAGGTGAAACCTTGAGTAGGACACGATCTCCCACTTGAAATTCTAAGGGCTTGCGTCCCAAATCCGCATATCTCTTTTGACGGTTTCGAGCTGTCACAAGATTATCGCGGATTTTCTTGATTTTGTCTATTGTTTCCAGAACGAGCTCAGATCCAGTAAGCTGAGCTTCACCGGTCTCGTTCCAGCAGACAGGTAAATGACATTTTCAACTGTAGAGAGCTTCGAATGGTGCCATATTAATGCTAGTATGATAAATATTGTTGTAAGAGAACTCGATAAACGGCAGATGAGAATCCGAATTACCACCAAAGTATATCATGCATGCTCTAAGCGTATCCTCCAAAGTTTGAATTGTTCTCTCAGATTGGCCATCTGTTTGGGGTTGATAAGCAGTGCTTAGATTCAGTTGGGTTCCCAAAGCAGATTGCATGGCCTTCCAGAAATGAGATGAAAATCGAGAATCACGATCGGAAATGATATCTAAAGGAACACCATGTCGTGATACAATCTCGTCTACATAGATCTTGGCAAGCTTCTCAGCAGAGAAATCCTCACAGATAGGTAAGAAGTGAGCAGATTTCGTTAAACGGTCGACAACCACCCAAATAGCATCATGACCTTTAAATGTACGTGGTAACTTAGTGATGAGATCCATTGCAATGTTCTCCCACTTCCAAACAGGTATCTCTGGTAGTACAAGCAAACCAGAGGGTCGTTGATGTTCGGCCTTGACTTTGAGACAAGTTAGGCATTTCGATACATACAAGGCAACATCCTTCTTCATACCAGGCCACCAGCACCGAGTACGAAGATCCTTGTACATTTTATCAGCACCAGGATGGATAGAATATCGAGACTTATGAGATTCGTTGCGAAGAGCATCTTGTTTCGGAATCCACAATCGATCCTTAAAATAGAGCAAACCATCGTCTTTCGCTTCGAGCATAAGCTCAAGTTGACGTGGTTATTCATTACCTATCAAATTTTGTGAAACACAAAATTGCTGAGCTTGAAGGACACGAGATTGAAGATCAGATAGAGTTCGAACAGAATGAAGCTTGACTCGCTCCTTTCGACTAAGCGCATCGGCTACAACATTCGCCTTACCAGGATGGTAGCGAATCTCGCAATCATAGTCGTTCAAGAGTTCAACCCAACATCGTTGCCTCATATTCAGCTCTTTCTGATTAAGAATATGCTGGAGACTTTTGTGGTCTGTGAAAACCACGCACTTCGTTCCATAGAGGTAATGTCTCCAGATTTTAAGCGCGAAAACCACAGCTCCTAACTCAAGATCATGAGTCGTATAGTTCTTCTCGTGAACTTTCAATTGTCTAGATGCATATGCTATAACTTTACCTCGTTGCATAAGGACGCAACCAAGGCCTAAGTTGGACGCATCGCAATAGACAACGAAATCATTGCTTCCCTCGGGCAGAGATAGAACAGGAGCGTCACATAACTTCTGCATCAGCGTTTGGAACGCTTCTTCTTGCTTGGGTCCCCACTCAAAAGGCTTATTCTTCTTAGTCAAAGCAGTGAGTGGAACCACAATCTTCGAGAAATCAGAAATAAATCGACGATAATAACCAGCAAGACCAAGAAAAGATCGAATCTCTATAGGCGTCGTCGGTGTATTCCAGTCCTTAATAGCAGCAATATTGGATGGATCCACATGAATACCCTTCTCATTGACAATATGACCCAAGAATTGAACTTCTTTAAGCCAGAATTCACACTTGGAGAATTTAGCAAAAAGTTGTTCCTTCTTCAGGAGTTCCAATGTTAAGCGAAGGTGTTGCTCGTGCTCGGCTCGAGATTTTGAATAAATGAGAATATCGTCGATGAACACAATAATGAACTTGTCCAAATAAGGGTTGCAGACCCTATTCATTAAGTCCATAAAGATAGCTGGAGCATTTTTCAAACCAAAAGGCATGACAGTGAACTCCTAATGCCCATATCTTATGCGGAAAGCAGTTTTGGGAATATCTTCTTCGAGAACACGAAGTTGATGATATCCAGAACGCAGATCGATCTTGGAAAAGCATGAAGCACCCTGCAGCTGGTCGAAGAGATCAACAATTCGAGGTAGGGGATATTGATTTTTGATGGTGAGCTTATTAAGCTCACGATAATCGATACACATTCGAAAGGATCCATCTTTCTTTTTCACGAAGAGGACAGGAGCTCCCCAAGGTGAAAAACTCGGTCAGATGAATCCTTTATCAGATAACTCTTGAAGCTATTTCGATAACTCTTGCATCTCAGACGTTGCAAGACGATAAGGTGCTTTTGCAATCGGGTTGGCATTGGGTACAAGGTCAATATGAAACTCGACTTGACGAACTGGATGCAAACCTGGCAGTTCATCAGGAAAGACCTCTGGATAATCCTGCACAATTGGATATCCTGAATACGCTTGCTCTTATCTTTCTCCTCGGTGACATGTGCCAGAAAAGCAACATATCCTTTTCGCAAATAACTTTGGGCTTCCATACACGACATAAGCTTCAAACCACCAGATGGCTTCTCGCCACGAATCTCCAGAACATCGCCAGAAGACAATGGAATACGAACAATCTTATCGAAACAAACCACCTCAGCGTGGTGTTTGGTTAACCAATCCATTTCGACGATAATATCAAAGCTCCCAAGTTGCATCGGTGTGAGGTCAATAGGAAAAAAATGGTTATCAAGGTTCAAATGACAATTACGAATAATAGAATCGAGAACAAGAGGTTTACCAGTGGCAACTTCAACAGATAAGGGTTTCCTCAGTTTAGTTCTAGGTATCGCAAGCAAAGGCTCAAATGACAGGGAAACAAAACTTCTATCGGCACCAGAATAAAAAAGAATAGATGCAGGTCGATTGTTAACAAGAAACGCACCGTTAACCACTTCGTTGTCGGCCCTCGCTTCGTTTGCATTCAAATTGTACGCTCGCCCACGAGCGGGATTCACATTAACGTTGACGTTCGCATTCGGGTTCGCGTTTGCATTCACCAGTCTCGGACAGTTGTTGCGGAAGTGACCATACTCCCCACAATTAAAACATGAACCCGGTGGGAATCTCACAGCAATCCCCTGACCCGGAGCTGGAACCTGAGCAACCTGATTCTGTCCCAAACGACAAACATTGGCCAAATGCCCAAGTTTACCACACGTTGTGCATTGTTTGCAAGCTTGTTGTGCAACGTGATGACCGTTGCAACGGGCACAATGAGGTGCGGTACCAGCATACGCTTTCTTTGCAGTTGGCTGAGCCGGTGGGTTCTGCGGGTTCTGAGCAGTCAGTGCTGTAACAGCAAAATTCTGGGCACCCTTTCGCTTCCTCGACTTCTTCGATGACTCACCTTCCTTACCCTTACCCTTTTTCTTGTCCTTCCCTGAATCAGTCGCCTTCTTTTTATCACCCATGCGGGTGAGTTTACCTTTCCTGACTTGAGTCTCAGTCAGGGTAGCAGACAACTCGATTGCTTGTCGAAGGGTAGTAGGGTTAACACCGGTCACAATCTCCAGAGGGGTAACCATGGTGGGACATAATAGACTGAGTTCCTCAAAACGATCCGTGTACGCACGGTGTTCAGCCCCATCTTGCTTTAAATCGTCAAACTCTCGGTCCAAAGCCCGAATTTCGTGACGGGGACAAAACTCCTTCATCATGAGAGCCCGAAGCTCTTCCCATGTTAGTGCCAACGCCACTTCGGCACCCCTGTCGTGCATAATACCATTCCACCAGGTAAGCGCTCGCTTCTCAAACACGCTTGAAGCAAATTCAACCATACGCGCATTCTGACACTGCACATGTCTGAATGTGCTCTCTATACTCTCAAACCACTACAGGAGCGCAGTTGCTCCTTGCGACCCAGAAAACTTAAGTGGCTTCGCAGTATTGAAATTCTTGAAATTACATGGTGCATTATTGTTGTTGTTATTATTGTTGTTGTATATCTCGTGGACTTGGGTCACAACACCAGGAAGCACAACAGGCACTTGCTGAGAGACCAGGGCTGCGATTTCTTCAATAGTGAAAGATTGTGCTTCACGTCGAGGAGGCATTGTCTAACAAGAAAACAGGAGAATCGAGTGAGGTTGAAAATCTGGAAAACAAAAGGGGTATCGACAAAACACAAAAGAGGCGATCATTTGTTTGTTACCTCGAACAAACAAACGACACGCAATGACTAATCAAAATAAATAGGTCAAAAATAATGTATCGCGAAGACATGCTCGCCTATAAGTGAACACTCACCCCAAGAGTCTCCAGGTAAGAGTGACTGTTCCGATTATGTGGATTTGTACGAACACTCTAGCCTTAGACAGAAAACTCAGGGTACAGGCATTCACTCTTCCAGTTTGCACGTGTTCACATTATTTTGACCCAAACTTTGACGAGATTTTGAAAACTTAGAGGGTTCAAAACCTTATAATAGAGGGTTCAAAACCTAGTAATCAATCATCCTAGAACAAATGATTAGTTTTCAAAGCGGGTTCGAAAATTGTGTTCTCGTTGTGGTTATCACCTAAGAATAGGTGACGATTTTGTTTTAAAAAAATTCTAAACGCAAATAAACTCGCGTTGGGGTCCTAGAAGTTATAGTCTAGGTCAAAGCATTACTAATAACCTAGTTCCCTATAACCATTGGCTCTGATACCAACTCTTCTGTTACACCCCGACCATGTAAAACAACAAAGCGTGGCGGAAACGTCGGGGAGTGTTGTAACAGAATTATCGTTTCATAACCATGGATACAAAAAGTGTTTCGTTTTATTGATAATATTAAACTTTAACATTGTTTTAACATATAACAAAAAAGTTTTATATCGACTATCATTGTTTTAGGTCACTAAGGCCTCGTCCAGATCCTATGTGACGCCTGCATCCTAGATCGTCAATCAAGCAACAACACCTGAAACATATGTAAAAACAAAGTCAGCAAAGAATTGCTGGCGAGTACATAGGTTTTATAAGAGTATCGGAATCATGGCTTGTTTACATATATTGCAATACCTCGAAAACCTTGTTTTTAAAAAGTGTATGATATTGCAACATGATTAACCAACTCAAATCAAGATGGTTATAATTTACAAAATTTCGTAGCCACGATTCTTAACTCAAAAGCTTTTTGTTCTAGAAAATCTTCTTGTAAAACATCTCGTATAAACTCGTTAATAAAACTCGTATATCATTTCTTAAACATCATTGAGTGACATCGTTTCAATATCGTTTACCCAAGTGAACTAAATAACGCCACGGTATGTAATATGTTGAAAACACTTATATATAAGAAGTACCAGCGGCGTATCTACCATGTTTTCACCACATTATACCCGTCCCGTTATCTAAACACTAGCCAAAAACCAATCGTTTACCCAAATCGTTTAACATCGTTTCCAAATCGTTTACTCGTTTAAATCGTTTAAATCATCCTTGTTTTAATTGTGAAAACTTATATATGGTCGTCTCGTTAAAAACATTCAAACCGTCGTGACTCGACTACCTCGTTCCTCACTTCTCGTATTAACAAACCTCCAAAGGGTAAGTTAATAATTATAGATTCAGTCGTTACCCCCAACACCCACACATAACCATGGGTATAGTGAAATAACGGGATTTGTCAGATCCTATGGTACCATAACCTAATACTGGTCGGCTTGATCAATGCTAATGAATGTCGTTCGTTATGTAACTACAACCAACAAGTTCGTTCACATTATCGAAATCGTTAATAGTTTAGTATAAATTGTTCTATTCGTTTTTGAAATCATCGTTTAAACCTTGAAAACATTTTGTACATATGAATCACCCCAAAACAATTGAAAACAGTAAAATAGGAGAACTATGTACTCACATGTAGTGCAAGGTATCCTCAATCAATAGTACTTTAACAAACTCGAGTAAACTAGAGAATCAAGCAGCACCTAGTAATTGAATCACTAGTCAAACAATAGACGCCTAAATCGGAAGATCGGACAGAATGAGGTCTTGTAAACCAAATGAGTGTTGGACACATGTGATATGGTTTAACAAGGCCTACGTCCTAAATGAAACCTAACCTAAGTGCTTTCGACCCATCGCGACCCATTAAGATAGCTTTCGCTACTTTAACGCGTCGTGCGCGCAAAGCGCGTTCGAGACGTCTAACTAGTCCTATGACATGTATTATATGCCAATACATGTTTAATCATGTTGTATAATCAGTTATATGACAAAATTTTAGGTTACATAAGCTTAATTACCAATTATACATGAAAAGGGTATTCTGGTAATTTACCTATGACATATAATCTACTTATCATACAACTACCTAAACTAGGTGACCATAAGGTATAACCTCGGATGGTTATTCCCTATGAAACTATGGTCACTAACCATGTTTGGTCGGATCCTAATGATCGACCAAACGGGTCGTGTTCGAAAGTCTAAGCGGGTGTTTAGTCCGCTTGACTTACGACTCTACACAAGCACTAAACTAAAAAGTGACGAGCTAAGCATGTTAAAACATGCTTAACTAAGTTAGAAAACAAGTTTGGTATCAAAACAAACGGTTTTGATACCTAAGAGTAGTTTGGTTACAAAATACGCAAGAATACGCATTTTGGCCGAAACTACGACTCGTCGCTGAGCCTAGATAACGTGGTAATCAGTAGGTATGGTCACTAGGGACTATAACCATCGTGATTACGCTCACGTTATGAAGTTCAAACGAACTTCACATTGACCATAAACTGGTCAATGCAGAAAGTCAAACGCAGTTTGACTTAAACGCTAAAACGAATGAAAAGAACAAAAGAACATTTACAGAAGGTCCCCGCAAGCTCTTGATTTTCCAAGTAATGCCAGGTATGAAGTGGTTTGCACTTCAACTTAGAGATATGTCAGAAAATTCAAGTGTGGGTTTTGCAAGTGAAGGGTGGGGTATTTATAGGATTTCTTGAACCGTTAAGATCGTTTATCGTAAACCGTGATTCGATCTCATCCATACAAATGTTGATAACCCCATGTGCATCAAAATGGCCCCCTTGCATCAGGAAAAGACATGTGGAATTGGGTTTTGGGTATTTAACAGCTGTTAACAGCTGTTTAAAACAGATTATGCTGATCTGGGAGGGCCTCGCGGCCCGCGTAAGGTATACACAAACCGTACGCCCCCCGCCTGAGGGTCCTGATCAGAAAACAACTTTGCCAAATTGACAGTTTCAGTCCCTGTTGGTGTTTAAAGCTCATTTCGACACGTTTAAGGCCCGTTAAGCCAATTTTAGGCCCCAAAATGATGCCTAAACATTGTGGACATGAAACATGCTCAAAAATATGCCGGATGTCGGTTCGTTTGGTCGTATGATCGCGATGTTCGCTTAATTACGACGGAATGCGCATAAGCGCGAAAAACGATCCAAATTGCGCGACGAATGGATTTTTCTTATGCCAAACACAAAAATAAAATATTTCAATGCTTACATAAATTTTTGGAGGTCCGGATATATTCAGAACGTAAGATATGCGCGAAAATGCAAACTTATGAACTTTTTGACGCTTTTAGTCCCTATTGATCAATAAAGTTTATTTTAGCGTACCTAACCCCTCAAAGCCTATTTCTAAGCTATGTAAAGGTTATTTAGAGTATGTTTAACTTATGATCAAGTTCCGGAATGTTTGTTACTATACGAATCGGTATAGTTTCGCAGTTTGACACAAATAGTCCTTGCGATCGAATAGACTTGTTTTCAACATACCAAACCATCCAAAACTTATTTCTAAGTTATGTAAAGGTTATTTTAGGTATGTTAAGCCTATGTCACTATTTCGGAGTGTTTGTCATGTTAAACTGGCTTCGTTTACGCACCAGTTTGCGTATAACCTTCCAGAAAGCGATTTAAAGCTTGAAATTGGAATCGAATCACATTGAAAAATCACCAAACACAATTACACACATAATAACACCAAAACACATATAGTAACACCAAAGCACATTGTTTTATTAATAATCATCATTGTTTTACATCGTACATCGATTACAGAACACAGTTGTCACAAGTAATGCCTTTAAATTTCATCAACTGTGATATGTGCAAAAACAACGCAGAATGTTTAAACATTAACAATCAGGTCGATCTTTCAATACGTAGAGAAAGTCCAATGTTTAAACAAAATAAGAAATAAAAACAAGTTGAAAATGTTTAGATCTTAACCACCAGTTCGATATTCACATATACGCATAGGTGATCCAAGATTTAAACGAAACACCAAGAAAAATAAAGCAGAATGTTCAGGCACTAACATCCAGTTCGATACTCACGTATACGTAGAGAATGTCCAATGCTTAAACAAAATAAAGAAATCAAACAAGTTTAAATCATTGCAAAATGAAATGCACAATCATAGTGACTTTTTCAGCAAGTTGTGAAAGTTCACAAACTGACCGATTTTTATGCTCTTTTAGCATTCAGTGATTACTAAGTAGGTACACAGTCACGAAGGTTAAAACTAAGTACTATGCTTTCAACCGCGTTTCCCACTAGAACTAGGCTTTTTCATTTAAGTTTGTATCGTTATCGTAAATCTACTAGTCTAGTTGAGCCTATCGTCACATCTTAAGTGAGACCGTTTATCACATTTTAACTTTCCATTTCTTTAGCGTACTGTGACAGTCTAACTGATGTACTATCATTTCCTCTTTTTCACAACAAAACTCATTTTTGATTTTTCGATGTTTTTGACCTTTTAGATTTTATCATGTTTATGGATTTTTCAAATTTTCAAAATTTCTAAAATTTTTTACTCCCCCTAAAATCCAAAATATGTTTCAATTTTTGATTTTACGGGAAAATTTGAAAATAAAAGCAGTAAACTGTACTAGGTAAAGTGAAAACTGATGTAAGTTGCTTCAAATCGCCATCCACTTGGCATAAACAATCAGAACTCCCCCTGACAACAAACTATTTTCCCATTATGATTTCAAAACACTTAAGTTTGTTTTAATCAAATGGTTTTTCCGGAAAATTAGTTTGTGGGGTTTCATCACTTTGTTTTCTCAACCACTTGTATGAAAGTTAAATCAAGTTCAACTTAATGACCTTGATTAACCACTTGTAGGTGCTTATCACAATACCACTTGTAAATCGAAATATGACATTTTTCAATTTTGAGAAAGATGCCGATTCATGCTCCACGATTACCAATTTGGGAGCTCCGACAAGTCAGGATTTTAAGTAGAGAATGTTGTCACCCAAGCCTGACCAGTCTTGGGTGTTTTCGAGTTCTTTTCACTCGGTGGGTAACTCCACCTCTTTGATTCATAAAATTCTTTTACTCCTTTTACCTTTCCGTCGACCATCCTCCCAAAAATATATTTCACATTTCCATTAAAAGCCTTTTCAGCATTAAATTCTTCTTTACCAGGGAAGAATTGATCTGAGATCTCAATCTTTCCAACTTTTAACTTTAAGTTTTCTTTTGAAAATGGCGGAAAGTTTTCATCGTTCATTTCTTGAATGGAATTCTTATCACTTGACACGACAGATGACTCCTCTGACTTTGACGATTCAGATTCATTGTCAGAATTACTCTCTGATTTAACAACCCATTTTTGTTTGTTCAAATCGACTCTTCTTTTGTAAAAACGTTTCGAACTTTCACCAACTTCGAAAGTCGAATTTTTGAACACTTAGAATTTTTCTGTTAGTTGTTTTGTTTTATCAACACATTTCTCTTTCAAATCTGAGTTAGAAGTAACTCCCTGTTTTGTAGAAGTGGACTTGGGGCAATTCCAAGCAATGTGTCCAACTTCTTGACATTTGAAACAGGTTCTTCTGTCAACTCTTGGTGCAGATTTTTTCAAAACATTCGTTTTCTTTTCTGCGAGAAAGTCTTGATTTGACTGTTTCCTGAATAGTTTCTCTTTTTCTTCTTCTGAACTTGTACCTGAAACAAATTTAGTTTTTGGTTTATAATTTTTCTCATTTTTATAATTTTCAGATGGAATAAAACCAAATCCCTTCTTTTTGAAATTACTGTTATGGTTTGGTTTCTTTCGATAACCTGAACCAGAACTGTAACCCTTTTTCTTGTTTAACCTTTGTTGAACTCTTGAGATGTAAGGTTTAGGTTTTTCAGCAAGATTTACACCTTTTATTTCAGAAATATTAATTTCTGTTAGTTTGAAAACCTTGTTAATCATTTCAGTTTTAACACCTCTTATTAGAAATTCTTCATCAGAAAATAACTTGTCAGAATCATTCAAAGTATAAGCTACTTTGAATGTTTCGTCCTTCAAATTATTTTTCGACATCAAAAATTCTTTATTGTAAACCCGTTTGACCGGTGAACTCGGACTCTTGTCTGATGAACTCGAACTTTCAGATTTAGACTCCGACTTTGACTCTTCATCCATATCCAACACCTGATCGACCACTTTCTTTAATAACTCAGACTCATGATCAGTGTCAGACGCTGTGAATGTGACGTCAATGTTGTCTGGTAACTCATCAATGGTTTCAGACTTTAACTTTATGTTGACAGCCTTTTTTAATTGTTCCTCATTTGGCTTCCTGGGAGAATAACTTTCACAGATCGGAGGCGAACACTGACGTGCTGTCGTAGTCACACGCAAATTTAATCCAGTTACAACTAGATAGCTAGCGGTAAGTGGGTATCGAACACAGGGAGTTTGTGGAATATGTGCTATCTCAATGGTTATCTAAATGACTAATGTTAACTAAATTGCAAGAAAAGTAAATTCACGGATTTGGTTGTTTGGTTTTAATTGTCTAAACTGAACTAAATTAGATTACAAATCAAATTTAAGTTTTATAACAGGATAAGAAGGTAGTGATCATCCCAAGTTTCAGGTTTTAAGTGACAACCAATGTTCATGTTCAACTGGAAAGAACCACATAGACATGGTTCATGTAAGATCAATTGTTTGTGATGAAAGGGAACTAAGTACTCGGATTCCTAGAACGCGAGGTTGTTACCCGATGACCAATCAACATATATCCAACCCTAATCCCTCCGATGATATCTTGATTGCCAACGGCACCAAGAACGTATGGTTTAGAACTATGATCAAACACACATTAACAATTTACAAATAATCACTCAAACACCATAATAAACTAAACAACACATGCAAAGTCTATTATTCAAGAAATTAAAGAACAAAACATTAGTGTCACGAGCAAACCTTACATTCGGGATGATCACCAAGGAGATTAGCTGCGCATAGTGTGGTGAATCATCATTACATCAATTATATTGTCCATAGGAATTAAAACAACAAACCCAATGTTAGAATCTCCCAAAATCCACACAAGAACACCTATTTTCTCCTCCAAGGACTGCTCAAAACGGTTGGGAATGATTGGATTTGAAAAGTGTCACACCCCCAAAATCCACACGCGGAGTACCACCGCTTAGAGGCGTGACATGACCAGGATCAAGCCACCAATCATATTGAACATAAGTAAATAGTAAAAGTCATTCATCAATACGATAGGTGTTTTCAAACCCAACATAAAACAAGAGTGTAGCGGAAGCAATAATGTAAAACCCAACATAAGTTTAAGTACAAAATGTCATAATGTTTAACAACACATTCACGATCCATGTCCACAACGACCGTGCCTCCCGTGCAAGCTCCAAAAGTACCTAAGGTCCTACAAGGCATGTAACAGAGAGTCAACAACTAGTTGAGCGAGTTCACAGTTGGTTATTTAGTTATAATGTTCGTATCGTAAATCGTATGTTCGTTTAGTAATCATGTATCGTATGTAATAGCATCGCGGCCCTCTAGGCATGTTTGCGAAGTTTAGTGGGGGTTTCCCATGTTTTCTAGACTAGGTATATTTGTATCGCGGCCCTCCAGGCATGTTTGCGAAGATTAAAGTATAGTTCGCGGCCATTCCAGGCATGTTTGCGAAGATTGTTCTAGTATCGCGGCCGATCCCGGCATGTGTGCGAAGAGAAGTATATGTATCACTAGTCTAGTAGTATCTACCATTGACCTTCCTCTCCCGAGGCCTATGGTATGTAATTCCGATAACTCTTAAGCATAAATAATCAATCAACCCATTCCCAACCCCGGGAATCCCATGCCTTGGTAGAAGTGTGAACTCACCTTGTTTTGCTCGGTATGCTAAACTATGTGCTCTCAAGTAATCAATCAAATCCTATAGTGCACGTATGTTCAGTCAGTACATGTTTGTAAGATTTTGCATGCAATCACTATCACAGAAATATCACAGAGTGTGTCTAGCAATTTGCATTCTTGTATCATGTAAACAGTTACTCCCATTCATGCAAATTCATCTTCCTCATAATAGCCTTCTCAATAATTCTAACATAGTTAACCAACATCACAGTTAATAAAGCTAGTATGCTTAACTGAATTTGCATATATAAACAGGGGTATACGGTTAACAGAATTAACATTTAACAGAACTGGTAACTAACTGTGTCACATGTTTTACTTAACTAAGTTACATATTTAACAGAATGTCATCCATGAATCTTACATAGTGAGTAAAGTTAACTGAGTTAATGAACTTAACTCAGTTAGTAGGCTAAATATGGTTACATAACTAACAGAGTTATTATATGTAATTTAATAAGTTAACAACTTAATAAATTTAACCAGTTAACAGATAACAGTTGGGCCGAAATCACTAGCTAGCCGAAAACCCTTATGTGCCGAAAGCCCCTTTAGCCGAAATCACTTATGGCCGAAATCCCTCATGGGTCGAAATCCAAATTGGGCCGTAATCACACCCATGGGCCGAAATCACCTTTAGTGATTTCGTCCAGTTTAGTATTGTGGGGGGGTGTTTTCGTGAGCATGTGTGTGGCGAAATCACTAAGGTGCCGAAATCCCTTAGTGATTTCGTTGGTTTCCTCATCATCTTCAACACTTACAGTAACAAAAACCAGCAACTAATAATCGATTAACAGTTACATGATTTGATATACTTGAAATCATTTAATCAAATATGTAACAAATACATTACCAAATCATTGTGAAATCCATAACATATTTCAATCAGTTTATCATTCAATAACATATACCCACTGTTGATCCAAACATCCAAGATACAAACAGTTTAGAGATAATAATTATCTAGCAAGCACACAATGATAGATCACATAATCACATATATAAATAATGATTAAACCTCCAAAATCATACAATAAGCATCTTAAACAACTGAACATGAAGATCACTAACCGTAAATTAAACAGAGGTTTGGCTTCAAAATGAGGAATTCTGTTTGTGGGTTTCAGATGTAGAGAGAGAAACAAAGTGATAAGGTTTGGTAAGTGGGAAACTTATCGGAGAAGATTGTTTATAAAATAAATATATAATACTCAATACTGGGCCAAGGCCCATCTCTGTTTTCGCCAAACGTAGCTGGACGAAAATACTAAAGTGTTTTCATCACAGAAGGGTGTTTTCATCAGGGGGTGTTTTCATATAAGCAGGGGTGTTGGCCAAAGTTCCATAATAAACCATACAATCCCATTTAGCACAAATTACACTATCATCATATACTCAAATATAATATGCACCCCAAATATCAAATATCAATCGCAATACTATTTTACGTTTTACAAATGTAAGCGTTGTGAAACAAACAAGTTGAGTAACAAACAACATTAAAAAAAATAACGTGCACTAAATGCGAAGATGGAAATCTTGGAAACTCAAGTTGTCACATTATCCCCAACTTGAAAGAAATTTCGTCCCGAAATTTAGCATGCGGTTACTGAGGAAGCTGGGTAAGTTATCGTTTACTGGTTCTCCTGGGGTGTCACAATATCCCCCCGTTGATTTGGAATTTCTTCCCGAAATTCTGTAGTAGCTTCAGCCTCAGTAGTAGTTGCATTGTTTTCGAACAACTAGGGATATTTGAGTTCCATTTGGTCTTCGCGTTCCCAGGTGAACTCTGGGCCACGACGGGAGTTCCTACGAACTCGAACAGAGGTATTCTGGTGTTCTTGAGGACCTTAACATCCCGGTCCGTGATTTCAACTGGTTCTTCGACTTTTGGAGGCGTGACATGACCAGGATCAAGCCACCAATCATATTGAACATAAGTAAATAGTAAAAGTCATTCATCAATACGATAGGTGTTTTCAAACCCAACATAAAACAAGAGTGTAGCGGAAGCAATAATGTAAAACCCAACATAAGTTTAAGTACAAAATGTCATAATGTTTAACAACACATTCACGATCCATGTCCACAACGACCGTGCCTCCCGTGTAAGCTCCAAAAGTACCTAAGGTCCTGCAAGGCATGTAACAGAGAGTCAACAACTAGTTGAGCGAGTTCACAGTTGGTTATTTAGTTATAATGTTCGTATCGTAAATCGTATGTTCGTTTTGTAATCATGTATCGTATGTAATAACATCGCGGCCCTCTAGGCATGTTTGCGAAGTTTAGTGGGGGTTTCCCATGTTTTCTAGACTAGGTATATTTGTATCGCGGCCCTCCAGGCATGTTTGCGAAGATTAAAGTATAGTTCGCGGCCATTCCAGGCATGTTTGCGAAGATTGTTCTAGTATCGCGGCCGATCCCGGCATGTGTGCGAAGAGAAGTATATGTATCACTAGTCTAGTAGTATCTACCATTGACCTTCCTCTCCCGAGGCCTATGGTATGTAATTCCGATAACTCTTAAGCATAAATAATCAATCAACCCATTCCCAACCCCGGGAATCCCATGCCTTGGTAGAAGTGTGAACTCACCTTGTTTTGCTCGGTATGCTAAACTATGTGCTCTCAAGTAATCAATCAAATCCTATAGTGCACGTATGTTCAGTCAGTACATGTTTGTAAGATTTTGCATGCAATCACTATCACAGAAATATCACAGAGTGTGTCTAGCAATTTGCATTCTTGTATCATGTAAACAGTTACTCCCATTCATGCAAATTCATCTTCCTCATAATAGCCTTCTCAATAATTCTAACATAGTTAACCAACATCACAGTTAATAAAGCTAGTATGCTTAACTGAATTAGCATATATAAACAGGGGTATACGGTTAACAGAATTAACATTTAACAGAACTGGTAACTAACTGTGTCACATGTTTTACTTAACTAAGTTACATATTTAACAGAATGTCATCCATGAATCTTACATAGTGAGTAAAGTTAACTGAGTTAATGAACTTAACTCAGTTAGTAGGCTAAATATGGTTACATAACTAACAGAGTTATTATATGTAATTTAATAAGTTAACAACTTAATAAATTTAACCAGTTAACAGATAACAGTTGGGCCGAAATCACTAGCTAGCCGAAAACCCTTATGTGCCGAAAACCCCTTTAGCCGAAATCACTTATGGCCGAAATCCCTCATGGGTCGAAATCCAAATTGGGCCGTAATCACACCCATGGGCCGAAATCACCTTTAGTGATTTCGTCCAGTTTAGTATTGTGGGGGGGTGTTTTCGTGAGCATGTGTGTGGCGAAATCACTAAGGTGCCGAAATCCCTTAGTGATTTCGTTGGTTTCCTCATCATCTTCAACACTTACAGTAACAAAAACCCAGCAACTAATAATCGATTAACAGTTACATGATCCGATATACTTGAAATCATTTAATCAAATATGTAACAAATACATTACCAAATCATTGTGAAATCCATAACATATTTCAATCAGTTTATCATTCAATAACATATACCCACTGTTGATCCAAACATCCAAGATACAGACAGTTTAGAGATAATAATTATCTAGCAAGCACACAATGATAGATCACATAATCACATATATAAATAATGATTAAACCTCCAAAATCATACAATAAGTATCTTAAACAACTGAACATGAAGATCACTAACCGTAAATTAAACAGAGGTTTGGCTTCAAAATGAGGAATTCTGTTTGTGGGTTTCAGATGTAGAGAGAGAAACAAAGTGATAAGGTTTGGCAAGTGGGAAACTTATCGGAGAAGATTGTTTATAAAATAAATATATAATACTCAATACTGGGCCAAGGCCCATCTCTGTTTTCGCCAAACATAGCTGGACGAAAATACTAAAGTGTTTTCATCACAGAAGGGTGTTTTCATCAGGGGGTGTTTTCATATGAGCAGGGGTGTTGGCCAAAGTTCCACAATAAACCATACAATCCCATTTAGCACAAATTACACTATCATCATATACTCAAATATAATATGCACCCCAAATATCAAATATCAATCGCAATACTATTTTACGTTTTACAAATGTAAGCGTTGTGAAACAAACAAGTTGAGTAACAAACAACATTAAAAAAAATAACGTGCACTAAATGCGAAGATGGAAATCTTGGAAACTCGAGTTGTCACAAAAAGACACAATAAAACATCATAAAATAGGACAGTTACACATTTCTCGCTGGCCTCCACCGTAAGCTACGGTGGCCACCATAGCTTACGGTGGCTTGGAATGGCTTACGGTGGGTCTCTACTGCCTTACGGTGGAAGAAAAATGCTGGGGGCTACCGTAATTTACGGTAGCTACCATAAGCAATGGTAGCCTTCAGCATGCAATTTTGTTTTCTTCGTAACTTTTTCGTTTCAACTCCGTTTTCTTCACCGTTTTCGCCTACGTTCTCGTAATTTCGTCCTCTATCATGTTATCTGATTAATTCGTCCATACCAATAATTGATTTTTTTCATTTATTCTCCGTCTTTCAATCTCCAATCTAGTCGTGCCTATTCGAAGCTTCATTTCCACACTTTTAAGCCCCAAATGTACCTAAAACACAAGCAACCACAGTTATCTAATTCTAGACAATTACCCAATTAAATGTGGGATTTTAATATCATTTATACCACTTAAGGGTTGTCCTACGGACTACCCGTCACATCCCCACACTTAACCGTTGCTTGCCCCAAGCAACCCGTTCAACAAACACAATTTATTCAAGCGATCAAGCACAAACCAAGCAAACAAATGTCCTCATTTACTAACTCTTTCTTAAAATTGCACATGACACACCCCTGACAAAACTCTCCTCTCGGCGACAAGCAATAACTAGCAAAGATAAGCTAGATCACACTTAAAGCAAACGGGTGGTTGCACGACAATAAGCTTGTAATTAAATCGGTCATTTGCCTAAATGATTTGCTAAACATGCACGTGAATCAAAGGAACTTAGAGGTTGTAACGTGGCAAGGCAAATGGGTAGGAAATGGAAATACATATGCGAAGTAGCTAACGATTCAACCCGGTCTTTTATTTCTAACTAAAACAAAACATAAACAACTATATACATACTATCTCATTCATTTTTTTTTCATTTTTCATTGCTTTTTCTTTTTTTTTTCTTTTCTTTTCATATCTCTTTTTTTCTTTTTTTTTTTTCTTTTGATTTAACAAACATAACAAACAAGCATACTGGAACAAGATGATTATACTAATAGACCGGGTCAAATACGGGTTAACAAAAGATCGGCTCAAAGCTCAAATGGGCTACTAAAGTCCAAACCCCCGTCCCTCTCGCTACCATGCTCATATATATAATTTATGAGGTCCAAACCCCCAAATCCCACACTCGCACTCACCAAGACGAGGCTACCTAATTGCCCTTATCCTTTTCACATGCATATCAAGCTAAGGCTTCAAACCACATTAAAGCACAAGTTCTAATGCACCACCACCCATTGCCACTCTCATCAAGAAAAAAATATTCTAATAAATTCAAGTAGTGGTGCAACTCTCACCAAGAAAGAACAAGGGGATATGGGTTGCCGGTGTGTCATGCAATTTAATACTCAACTGTTCAATTTGGACTATTTTTCGCTTGATTTTTTTTTTAAATTTCACATTTTTTTCAAAATTTCCCCTCATCCCCACACTTGGGATACATTGTCCCCAATGTATGGTTTTAAAGGGAAGATCGCTTACTACAACATCAATTGTATCTTTTCCATTCAAACCCAAATTTCTTTTGGTTTTTTTACATATAACTTAAAACACCACCAACTTTCACTACCCAGAAACACATCAAACACATTAAACACCACCCATCCGCCCAACCATGATCATAAACATGAATATATACAAAGGTGCACAAAATGAGAACAAGACACAACCTGATCAGTAAATCAGCAGTGTTGGTAGTGATGCAGCTGCGGTAATCGGACAGGAACATAAACATCTCTTGGATTCGCTGATATCTCAACGGGGATGTTGCCAAACATCCCCACACTTGAATCATTGCATCCGCGAGGATTGAAACGTAGTAACATGCCAAAACACAAAAAACAACACAAAACCAAAACCAAACAAAACACGATACAATACTCTACATCTTCGGGTTGCCTCCCGAGAGCGCTAAGTTTAAAGGTCTTCAGCCAGACCATACCTGATATGTGTTACGGCGGTCTCAATGCACAGTTACCCAAAACATTTCCAATGAATGTTCGGAAATTTACATGCCATCTCCATAGGTTTGTCAGTATAATTGGCATGTTTTGATTGCACCTGCGGGTTTCGCTAATCCACTTCACGATATATACCCTGATGTCTCGTTGTTTCACCCTTCTCATCTTCTTCCTCGAACCCTCTTCCCCACACTTGTTATTTTGAATGCCTGATATGGGAAGAGGTTCGGTATACATATTCATCTTGTCAGACTGTTCTGCCTCATCATCTGCACACACCATCTGATCCACCAGTGACTCTTCATCAGATAAAGGACTCATTAGTGTGGTATTATCCTACACAACTTCCTCCTTCATGTTAGAATAATCTCTAATATCATCAGGTAATGGTGAAAGGCGTTGTTCTATTTCTATCTTCATTTTTAAATTCTGACATTTATAAACTAAACAGTTGATTCGATCTTCATCAGAAAGGTTGGGTGTTGATAAATACTTCTCGAGTTTGGACAAAGTTACTTCCAATATAGCAAGCTCTTTCTCCTCCTCGGTCTGATAAGCATAAACACCCTCGGGCTCAAAATATTCTTCGGGATGATATTGTCGATATCCCTGATACGGTCTTAAGATGTGAGCATCCATAATTTTTTTATTCCAATACTTTGGGTTTTCCGAATACACCGTGCACACATCATAATCATAAGTATGATCACGACCGCAACAAAAACATATACCATCCGTCCTTGTCTCATAATAAACATCCTCATCCCGATCATATCCATCCAAGTAATAATCATCCTCCATTTCTGATTCATAATCATCAACGTATGATGGAGGTGGAAGCTGTGAAACATAAGACACCGATTTTCCATTTGCCCTCCTGTAGTGGGACTCGTGGCAACCGATAAACGGATGACGTGGACCCCCGCACAATATACACGTAGAGAAGCTGACATCTGTGTAAAGCTCTGTCATCTTACACAACACAACACAACTCAACTACCAAGTGTAAATCACGAACATAAAAGAAAATATTTTCGGGTTTTTTTAATTATTTTTAATTTTTGTTTTTTAATTTTCAAAACTAATACACAAGATAACACACGTTGCGCACTACTCACCGTCAGCGGCCAGAGGGATATCCAGCAGAGGATGTGATGATACAGATTGACCCTACTCACCGTCAGCGGCCACCACAGCGACATGAGCTTCCAGCGCCACAGTATCCGCGTAGGCAGCCACCACCTAAGCATATTACTTTAGAGTCGTTATCTGCCTATGTGGAGCAGAGGTTCGACAGGTTGGAGCACCTCATTCAGACGGGACAGGAGAGGTAGGAGGAGGCTCTCCGGTTCATCATGAGCAGGCATAGTATGGGGATTCCAGACTTCTTTCAGCCGAGACAGCAGGGTGGCTCGGCTGGTGCTGGAGAGAGGTTTGATCCGGATCCCCCGTGTGGGGATGATGAGGATGCAGTAGCAGCACTGATGGACTATATCTTTTGTTTTATTTTTCTTTTATGCTGTTTTCATCCTTATATTTTGGTTTGTACTAATATACTTAAAACAGGTTGGTAGGGTTATGGGGTTGGTTGATATACACTACTGGATGGTTTATGTTCGAAACTGATAATTTTGATGGTATATATTATGATCTTTTGGTAGTGTTTGCTTATGATGTTGATAGGTTGATGTTAGTAGCCGCTTTCGTTCGCGTGTCCGAGATTAGGAGTTGTTTGCTAAGCGTGTTTTGAATTGGAGGGCTTATGTGGAAACGACTGGCACTTTGACAGTCTCACATATTCAGCTAAGTCGTTTCCCTTGTATTCTTTTGTTTATTTATTTATTTCGTTTTTAGTTTTTATTTTTTTAGGTAGTTTGTTGAGTCGTATTTCCGTTCTTGCATTAGGGACAATGCAATCTTTAAGTGTGGGGATGGGATACATGTAAATAATCGAGTCATAAAATTGAAAAATACAAAAAAATTCAAAAATTGAAAAAATTCAAAAAAATTGAAAAATCAGAAAATGTCTTTCGAGTAAAGAAGTTTGCAAATTAATGCGGAAAATGATAGAAAAGATGAGTTTTTATTCGGGATCAAATAATAATAATAAGAGATTTAAATAAATCGAGCTTGTGTCTAGTTAGGGATATGTGAATAGGCCCGGGTTTGGTTTTAAGTCCCTTTGATTTAATATACCTTAATTGTCGGTCTACTAGTGGGTTTTCATCTGGGAAATATGGGAATTGAAACTGCCAATAAGAGTATAAGGAACACCGTTATAAGTTAAGACCGTTAGAATTTTTAATCATGAAAAAAATAGAAAAAAAATAATATGAGCTAGAAAATGAATGAAAGTAGCGTAGGCCAATGTAATCTTGGTTGGGGATAGTGACTTCGACCCGGAATGCCTCTAGGATACGTGAAATCGAACTTGCAAATAAAAATTGCCGACGCCTATGTAATCCGAGTTGGGGATAGCGACTCTACAGCCGGACTGCCTCTGGGTTTGGTGAAGCAATGTCTAAGCTCATAAAAAGAAAAGAAAAAAAATGGAAAGAAAGAAAAAATGAGGAAAAAGAAAAAAAATGATTTTAAATTCTCTTGGTTTTGATATAAGACGGTTGGGAATTGGTCCAATGATCGTTCCTTTTGTTCTATAAGCTTGAGGTGGGATTAGGTGGACCGTAGATTCTAGCGTGAAACCCTAGGTAGACTGACCGCACTTAAACTAAATTCACATGATAAGGGCTTAAGACCGGATTTGGGTTTAAAGGGACAAATATATTCGCAATCGCGGCTAACGCAAGCTTTGGTTTTAACAACATATAAATAGTTTTTGACCCGAGTATCTATTCATCTCTGATTCCGTTGCATAATTCTTTTTCGAGGATGAAAAAAGAGTAAGTGTGGGGATAATTGATGTATTGCAAAATACATCTCTTATTCGTGTAAAGTTTGTATGGTTTTCCTTTATTTTTAGTTCTGTTTTAGTTAGAATTTCGTTACTTTGATCAAGTCTTATGTTTCCAGGTCTTCGGTGCGAAAAATGTCAAAAAACAAAGTGTTATAGGCTGGGAAACGAGTGGAAAAGAAATTAGAATAATTTCTGAAGTTTTGGGGAGTTGAAGCTGATAAAAAAACGAAGGGGTCTGTGAAAAATGGGTCGTGGCATCGCGCCACGGCTACACATCATCATCATCGCGTCCAGCCACCATTATTATATTAATTTCTGTCCAAGTAAGTCGTCGCGCCACGCGACCTCAAGAGCACATACCCGTCGCGCGACGCGACGAGGTCAGATGACGGCAATTCTTCGCTGTTGATTAGGGTTTCATATAAAAACTCAAGAAATCATATACAAAACCCTAATTACGAATTAAGGACTTGAGAGGCGATTTCCAGAGCATTCTTGGAGCTGACCAGAGTGTTTTTGATCGCTAGAATCATTGGTACGAGTTCGGGACGAAGATTGAAGACTTACACGGGTTTTCTAATTCCTTGTTTGTTGATCTCTCTTTCAAAACATGTAACGATGAATTCTTGTTTGAACAACTTTGCTTTGTTTTCTTTGTTTAATATGCTTGGCTAAATATTTAAACCGCCTAGACTATGTTGAATGGATTGAAATAAAGTTTGAACCTTTTTCGTTAATTGCATGTCTTTTATGGATTGATTGTGTATTGTAAAAGGTTTAGTTTATTAATTTGGTGTGTATGTGTACTTTAATTTGGTTCCTTATTATCGATTGCTTCGTGTGAATCCAGGTGGTTGTCTGCTAGAGAATAGGTTCATGCTAGATCTTTGACCTTGTGTCCTTGACCTTAAGGGTGAATTGGCCAATAAACCCTAGAAGTGATAGTTAGTAATTTGCTAGATTTTAGTATTCTACTAGTCCTTACAGCTGGAAGGTGCGGGGCTATTGGTAGGTCTTACTCGGCGAATTGCTTTATGTCACACCCTGACTTTCGCGGAAGCGTTTTAATGTGTGACTTGCTTAATATTATTGCATCCAATCATAACAACAACTATATGATAAAACTAAAGATGGTCATCCATTAAATAAGTTTTAAAACATAACAACACTGTCTTGAAACATAGACTTCAAATTCGAGTACAAACCATGTAACTTGTTTAAGAGTTCACAAGGACTCGACAAAAGATATTAAGTAAAAGTGTAAAACCAGGCTTTGGAAGATGTGTCCTATCCAGGATAAGGCACACTATCCAAACCCTAAGACACCGGATGACATCTTTTATTCTCGACATAACTTGAAATATCCAAACGCCCGCCAGATCCACACTTAATTCCCTAAAATACATGTAGTTTGAAAACATCAACAAAAGTTGAGCGAGTTCATATGTTTATTTGTGTGTACGAATAAACCTTTGTAATCATTGTATGTATGTATGTTTTGTAAATCCCAGTATGAAAGCAAACAAGAAAACAGATCAATTAATGGGTTGCAAGGCCAATAACATGCGTGCAAGGGCGTAGGAAGGCTCTACCCTAACAGATTTTGTACCGGGCCTCCGGCTGTAAGACATAGTCACCTCATAGGCCAAACCCCGGTCCACATGGGTGTGGGCTCGCTACACCCAAATAGATCTATCACTCATGTCCCTCGGTCCTAACACGAGGATTAATGGTCTTAGGAGTGCGCCTACCCATTTACATGATATAGAATGCATTCCATAGCTAACCATACCAATTGTAATTGTTTGTAAACATTTTGTAACATGTACTTCACCCCCGAAGTTATAAAAAAAACTAGTTAAAAGAAAAGGGGGACATGAACTCACAGTCTCGCGTTTTCCGTAAGCACCGTAACTCAAAGCTTTGCCTGGCGTGCACGACTACCTACAATGTGCTAAGGTCTATTAGACGAGCGGGTCGTGCCTTGGCTTAGTATTAATTAGTGTCTTTGAGTTACGTTCCTTTGTGTCTTCAATATTATTCCAAGTTATATAAGTATTTGTTAAAATAATAAATAATTTTAACTTAAACTATATTTATTATATTTTGGAATAATAGTTAAAATAATATATTTTAACTTGATACTTCTCAAGTATTTATACATGTATTTCCTTCCCAAGGATGGGTGTATTTGTATTAGTATTCTCATACTTGTATATTTTTGCCATGTATTGGGGTCGTATTCCGGAGTGTATTTATACGTACGAAAATACGTATTTTCTTGTAATTATTAAGTATTCTTATACTTAATGTTATATTAACTTTTTCGGAATAATATCCTTAATAAAAATCCATATATATATTTCCAAAATATATAATTTAAGAAATATTACTTGGGAAAATTACTCATAATTTTCCTTTGGCAAAAATATTTGTATGTTCATATAAGTTACAAAAATAATATATTATTAAGTCTAACTTGGAAAATATATATAAGCTTATTTTTCTCCAAAACTAATGTATTTAGTGTTTGTTTGAGAAAATATATATTTCTTCCAAAAATAATATATTTCACATTTATTTGAGAAAATATATTTCTTCCAAAGATAATATACCTTCTAATAATTCCAAGAAAATATATTTTCATTCACCAAAAAATAATATATTTTCTTCTTGTAAAAAATATGATATAGCTTTGTAAAAATTGTGAAAAACATATTTTTGTTCTTTTGGTGTCCAAAATATTATTTACCAAAATATACTTGTGAATAAATTTTCCGGAATATTTTGTAAGTTATATTCCATGTTCGGTTTCACCAATATTTTGGGTATTCTTTGTATATTTATTCCTTGGAATTTTGGTAATATTTTGGATTGTAATTTCTTGGTATTTGGGGAGTTATATTATTTCAAATCCTAAAATAATATAACTAATACACATAATATACAAATAATCACACACATGGTTCCTTCTAAATATATATTTCCTAAATACATATTTAGTCACTTTTATTTATAAAAACCAACCTCCAATATTTATAATTTTTGTAACAAAAATTATGGTAGAGTTTATGTAAAAATTCATGGTTTGAAATACACTTGTAAAAGTTTGTTTAGAAATATTTTTCTAAGTGTTTAATTTTTAGAAAAATTTCTCCATAGTTTCCCCTAAAAATGGAGGTTTCCATACCTTGAAAGTATATCATTTTCTTTTGTAAATCAACACAATCAATCAACATTAAACAATCTCTACTTACCAATCTTGCCAAAAACAAGCAAAAACTACCACTTCCTGAACTTGAAAATTTATTAAAATTTGTAGTAACTTACTAGTGTATTTAGTAAGCCCTGTTACCCTTCAAAGTGTGGTTGATTCTTTAAAAACATCATTCTTAAAGAATTTAGATCTTTACAACTTATGATCATATTTTCGAAAAATGTTTCTTCTTGGATTTCTCTTATTACATAAGTGTTTCTACCCTTGTTTAATCCTTAAAAATGAGGTTTATTTATGTAAGAACCAAGATTTAGTAAAACTTGCATTTTTTAACTTGGTTTCTTGAAGAATCATTCTTGAAATCTTAGATTTACAAGACTTTAAACTTACTTTTTTAATCACTTAACAAGAAAACAATTTATTCTTTCAAGTTCATGACTTTCAAGAGGATGATCTATGAATCTTTAACACTTTCATCCTCTCATCTTGCTAGATTATGTTTTTAATCATGATCTAGCAAGATTATATGATGATCTACATCATTTACACAAGTAAACAACAATCAACAAGTAAATCAACACATAAACAACATAGATTTTTCATGATTTAAGCTTATGTTCAAGTTTCATTCTCTTGATTCGTAGTGTTCTTCATGATAATCAACATGTATCATCTTTTAACCACTTTAATAAGTTGTAAAATAGAGGGTATGATGTTCTTACCACTAGCTCAAGGCTAGGGATGATCAAGAGAAGAAATAGAGTGGATAAAAGCAAATGAAGAAGGTCCTTGAACTTCCGAAAGCTCCTAGCTCCTTTGTGCACCTTCTAACACCTTATTATAGGCTTGGAATGTATGAGACTTGATTGAATGAAGGTGATGATGGTTGTGTGGGTTTTGGCCGAGAACAAGGCAAGGGAGAGGGGAAAGAAGTGTGTGTTTAGTGTGTGAAAGATATGAGAAGTTAGAACACTTAGGTTATACTTATAACCATTTACAAGTTTTATCTCATGGTTCTTATGTTCATAATAGAGAAACAAGATCTATTATTAAATTGAAAGAAAATCACAATTGGGGCCACATGTTGGGCCGTCCACTAGGTGGGGGGGGGGGGTAGTAGGCTAGGGTTTAACCAAGTTAGATTTCTAGGTTAGAATTCAAGTGTTTAGTTAGATACGTAGTTACTAGGTATTTATAAGATGTGTTATGATGTTCGGGGACCATAACTAGCTTGGTAATATTAAAACAGTGCTTCTTGTGTAAATTTGGTGTTTCGGGTAGTGTCCAGTTGTTCGGTTGGTTACTGGTTCGTTAAGGTGCTAAACTTTGCAGTTTAGTGTGCTTTATGTACCCTTTTGTGACACTTTTGATTGCTGACACTTAGGAACGCATTCAGGACCATTTAAGAATATTTCTACATGATATAAATGTGTTTAAATGCTGCATTTGCTGATTTTCTGCAGAATTCTACAGTTTGTGTGAGTTTAAGGCACTTTCCGGCACTTAAACTATCTCTAGGAAGGCAGTTTTATGATCCTTACTTTCCAATACACTATACTAGTGTAATACTTGGTTTCTGGCTCATTCTGTGTCTCAACACATTGTCTGTCTATGTACTGAACTCCGTCAGCATTTTCTTGATTTATCTGATAACTGTGGTAACTGTGTTTCGTGCATGATTTTAGTTAAATAAGCTCTCATGCAATAATGATATGTCATTTTCCATATGTGATGCACATGTATGTATAAAGCAGTAATCAGAAAGCAATTCAAATCATTAATTGAAATACAACACAATCATTAAGCACTAATCATGATTTAATAGTTGTACTGATACCTAGAATTTTGACAGTTGTCACATTCTCCCCCTGTTAAGAAAATTTCGTCCCGAAATTTTAAGCCTTACTACTAGCAGCAGGAGAGTTGGGGAACAAATGCGGGTATTTGCTTTCATGCGGTCTTCACGCTCCCAAGTGAACTCTGGGCCGTGACGCGCGTTCCATCGAACCTTGACGAGTTTAACACTACTCCTCCGAGTCTTGTTAACTTTCCAGTCAGTAACCTCAATAGGTTCTTCGGTAAAGTGGAGTGTGTCGTCAATGTGAACTTCGTCAGCAGGGATAACCATTGTTCCTTGTGTTGGACTCTTCTTCAGATTAGATACATGGAATGTATCATGAACACCATTAAGTTCTGTTGGTAGCTCCAACTTGAATGCTACCGTACCAACTCTTTCCAGGATTCTAAACGGTCCGATATATCGTGGGTTTAAATTACCATGCTTCCCAAAGCGTGCCACACCTTTCCAAGGTGAGACTTTTAACAAAACCATATCACCCACTTAAAATTCCAAAGGTTTTCGTCTTTGGTCCGCATAACTCTTCTGCCGATCACGAGCCACCTTGATGCGCTCTCGGATCTGCATGATCTTATATGTCTTGTTTTGGACCAGTTCGGGACCAACCAGCTGTCTATCACCTGCGTCTGCCCAGCATAACGGTGATCGACACTTTCGTCCGTAGAGATCCTCGAACGTTGCAGCTTGGATGCTTGTATGGTAGCTGTTGTTATTGGAGAACTCAACCAAAGGTAAGTGAGTGTCCCAACTGCCACCCAAGTCCATTACGCAAGCAGTAGCATATCTTCTAATGTTTGAATCATTTTTTCGCTCTGACCGTCCATCTGTGGATGAAAATCAGTACTCAGATTCAACTGAGAACCAAACGCTTCTTGAAAGGATTGCCAAATCCTTGACACAAATCTCCCATCTCTATCTGATATAATCGAGATAGGCACTCCATGACGTGCGACTATCCCTCTTAGGTATAGCTCAGCTAGCTTACCAGTGTTATCCTTTTCTCTGATCGGCAAAAAGTGTGCAGACTTTGTCAAATGGTCCACGATTACCCAAATCGTGTCAGGACCTCTAGGTGTCTTGGGCAACTTCGTTATGAAATCCATTGAGATATGTTCCACTTCCACATGGGTATCTCAGGTTGCTGCAGAAGACCTGAAGGCTTCTGATACTCGGCCTTCACTTTAGCGCAAGTTAAACACTTCCCAACATACGTAGCCACATCGCCCTTCAGTCTTGGCCACCAATAATAGTCCTTCAAATCTTGGTACATCTTGTCTGTTCCTGGATGGATCGAGTACCTCGATTTATGAGCTTCATCAAAAATCACATCTCTAAGACCACCAAAGAGAGGAACCCAAATTCGTCCCATAAAATACAAGGTTCCTTCCTCGTTGGGGACCAACTTTTTCTCCATCCCATGGAGATATTCAGCCTTAATGTTTTCCTTCTTAAGAGCTTCTCTCTGTGCAGCACGAATACGCAATGAGAGGTATGTCTGTATAATCATCTCCAAAGCCCTAACCCTTATGGGCTTAATCCTTTCTTTCCAACTTAACGCTTCTACTACCACATTCGCCTTTCCTGGATGATATTTGATTTCGCAATCATAATCATTTAACAGCTCTACCCAACGTCGCTGTCTGATGTTAAGCTCTTTATGATCGAATATATGCTGAAGGCTCTTGTGATCTGTAAAGATCGTGCATCGGGTACCATAAAGGTAATGCCACCAAATCTTCAAGGCAAACACCACTGCGCCTAATTCCAAATCATGCGTGTTGTAGTTCCTTTCATGAACCTTTAACTGGCGCGAAGCATAAGCGATAACCTTTTGTCACTGCATTAGCACACAGCCCAATCCCTGACGCGAGGCGTCACAGTATACCACGAAGTCATCGGTGCCTTCGGGTAGGGATAAAATAGGTGCATCGCAAAGCTTGTTCTTAAGCAACTGGAAAGCTTCTTCTTTTTATCTCCCCATTCATACTTATTATCCTTTTGAGTAAGGGAGGTCAGCGGCTGAGCGATTTTAGAAAAATCCTCAATGAATCTGCGATAATAACCTGCTAAGCCCAAAAACTGTCGGATCTTGGTTGGCGTCTTCGGAGTTTCCAAATTCTTAATCGCCTCGATCTTGGTGGGATCCACATGAATTCCACTTTCATTCACCACATGACCAAGGAACTGTACTTCACGCAACCAAAACTCGCACTTCGAAAACTTAGCATAAAGCTTCTCTTTCTTAAGCAGCTCTAAGATGACTCTTAGGTGTTGCTCATGCTCTTCCTTCGTCCGTGAATTGATCAAAATATTTTCGATAAATACAATCACGAATTTATTAAGATATGGCTTGCAAACTCGGTTCATCAAGCCCATAAACACTGCCAGTGCATTTGTCAACCCAAATGACATCACTAGAAACTCGTAATGTCCATAACGAGTTCTAAAGGCAGTCTTTCGTATACTCTCTTCTTGAATCCGCAGCTGGTGATAACCTGATCGAAGATCGATCTTGGAGTAGTAACTCGAACCTTGAAGTTGATCGAATAAATCATCAATTCTCGGCAAAGGATACCGATTCTTGGTGGTTAGCTTATTCAGTTCCCGGTAGTCAATGCACATACGAAAACTACTGTCCTTTTTCTTGACAAATAGTACTGGAGCTCCCCAAGGCGAGAAGCTTGGTCCAATGAATCCCTTGTCCAATAGCTCCTGAAGCCGCGTCGACAATTCTTGCATCTCTGAAGGCGCAAGTCGATAAGGTGCCTTGGCGACGGGCGCGGTGCCTGGAACCAAGTCAATATGGAATTCGACTTGTCGTTGCGGCGGTAATCCTGGCAAGTCTTCGGGGAAGACTTCAGGATATTCCCTTACCACAGGGATATCTTCGAGCTTCGGCTCTTCGGCTTCTTTATCGACAATGTAAGCCAAGAAGGCAACACATCTTTTTCGCAAAAACCACCGTGCCTTCAAGAAACTGATAATCCTTAGAGGCGTATCAAGCTTTTCTCCGTGCACTACAATCATCTCCTCATTCGCTATCGGGATGCGAATAATCTTCTCATGGCATACGATCTCAGCTCGATTACTTGACAACCAATCCATCCCGAATACTACGTCAAAGCTTCCCAACTCAACTGGTAGAAGATCAAGTGTAAACTCATGCTCTCCAAGCTCTATCACACAGCCTCTAATAAATTCGTTTGCTTCTACTAGCTTTCCATTAGCTAGTTCTATCGAGTACGGAATAGCTAATTTACTAGCAGCTAACCCAAGTATATTCTTAAACTCTAGGGATATGAAGCTATAGTCAGCACCGGTATCAAATAGCACAGATGCAAAATGTTGATTGATAGGGAACGTACCGATGACTACGTTCGGATCCTGACGAGCTTCCCTAGCTCCAATGTTGAAGACTCTTCCTTGGGCTTGATTGTTCTTCGGGCAATCTCGCTTGAAACGCCCTACATCACCACAACCAAAACAACCTTGGCCGCGACCATTCCCGTTTCTATTTCCGCCCTGGTTGTTGTTTGTTCCACGGTTTCCTTTACCAGCTTGATTTCCATTACCGTTGCGGTTCCCATTACCTCCCTGATTATTGTTTCCACATTGGTTTCTATTCCCATAACCGTTTCCACCACGGTTTCCATTGCCATTATCATTTCCTCTATGACCACCATTCCCATGACCGGCTCCATACCAGCATGTCTCCTTGGCATGGCCAACTTTTCCGCACGTTTCACACTTTCCAGCTCTGCATCGTCAAATGTGATGAAACTGACACACATCACATTTGGGCAGGGTGCCCATATACCCTTTTCCTCTAATCTCAGCACCAATAGCACCAGCTTGTGCCTCAACTGGTGGATTGGCGTCCCTACGCTTGTTGGCATTGTTGCTCGCACGAGTACCCTTCTTGAAGTTTGAGAACTTCCTCTTGTTCTCTCCTGACGACTCGACATGAGTCTCCTTCTTCTTTTGCTCAGAGATTGAAAATTTACCCAATCTAATGGCTTCTTCCGTGAATGCCACGCTCAAATCAATGGCCTCAGTGATCTTTGGAGGCTTCGAAGTAGTCACCATGCTCAGTATTTGGGGTGCCAATCCCCAAATGAAACGTTCAACTCGTTTGAACTCTGGCTCCACCATGTAAGGAACAACTCGGGACAAATCATGGAATCTCTGCACGTACTCAGCTATCTTATGACCATCCATCTTAAGATTCCAAAACTAGGTTTCCAACTTCTGAATCTCTGCCCTTGAACATTACTTCTTGTGCACCAGTTCTTTAATCTCATCCCACGTCATGGCATACGTTGCAGCCTCTCCTAGAGTCTGAACCTGAAGGTTCCACCACGACAGGGCTCCATCGAGGAATAGTCCAGAAATGTAAGTAACTTGGTGCCCTGGCGCACACTTGCTCATTCGCAGCACAGAATCTGTTTTCTCAGCCCATCTTACAAACGCTACGGCACCTCCAGTGCCGTCAAAGTTCAGAGGCTTGTAGTCAAGGAACTGCTTCTAAGTACAGCTTGTACAAGCAACATCATTCACAGAAAGCATTAACAAATGCACATGGAATGTCTAAACGTATTGTAATGTGTCTTAGGTGACTTAAACATTACCGTGAGTTGGGTTATTTCCTGAGGTACCCCCGCTGTATTCAGAGCGTAGGGCCTCATGTTGTGCGATTGCTTGTGAAATCCATTCTTGCAGTTCTGCCTCTGTTGTGGGCAACTGATTGTTCCTTCGATGAGGCATCTTCTAAAGAGATGATTGTATACGTTAGGTTAGGTCTTGTTCGTATAATGACTATATAGTACGTATATAATAGCATTTATCATAGCAAGCAAGCATATAACATTTCAATCATAGCATAACATGTAATTCAAAGCATATTTAATGAGAACATGACGATTGAGCTTTCATTAATCATCGACCACAAATATTGTTACATGTTTTACAATTTGTACCATATCAAAAGTAACACAGGGTCACACTACCCTTGTCCAACAAGTCTATCAGTCTACAAATGTCATATAAATAAAAGGTGATCTCCAAAAGGCTTCACAAGCTCAGCTCAATAGTGGTGCTCTCATCAAAAGCAAAGCTACCTACATAAAACCAAAAACCGGCTATGCTGATAGTGGTGGAGGAGGAGGTGGAGGAAAGAAAAGCAAGCTGCGCACATGCGCAAGCTCCTCCTCTAGCTCATATACATGACGCAACAGATAACTAATATGCTGCTCGGCGGTGAGAAATCGATCATCAAACTCAGGAAATGGAGTAAGTGGTGCAAGAGGATGTGAAAATGGGGACGGTGATGAACGAGGGGGAACAAAAGCAGGCTGACATGGACATGGCAAAGGAAGCGGTATCATCTCTAGCTCCAGAATCCTACGACTCATAATCTCATACTAGAGCTGAAGTGAGAGTAGTAGCTCATCCTGTGTATAACAAACAAACTATGAGGGATGGTAAGGATCTGAAATTGGCATGGTGTATGGTGGGAACCATCGAAGTGGCTCATCGAGTGGTGAAGAAGTGAATGGTGCAGACTGGGGTATGTGTGGAAAAGCTGCTGAAACATGAGGATCATGGCTAGGATGATGGCCTGAAGTGCCTTCCCCTGGACGGGGTGCGGGTATGTCCTGCAAGAAAACAATAGGGAGATCAACACGGTGAACATCAGACTCCACTGGGTAAAAAGGAGCAACATCAGCGGGTGCAGGTGCAAGTGGAGGAATGACTGGCTCAATAACAGGAGGGTCAGCGGGTGCAGGAACTGGACCAGGTATAAGGGGTGCAATGTCAGGTACGCCAAATGGGATAGGGTCATGATAAAGCAAAGGCTCAGGATCAGCAGGTGCAGCATCGGGCTGATCAATAGGAACAAAATCTAGCTCAAGATCAAGCTCAAAGTCATGTGGAAGGGATGGTGCAACTGACATGGCTGTATCATCATCAGAATCAGTGGCATAACGTCGCAATCCAACTGCCTACAAGGCGAAAGACGTCACAGACTCAAAGGAATCTGAGGCAGAGTGCAAACTAGAGTCAGAGGAAATCTCAATAATAGGGATCTCAGGAAGTGGACTAGCAACAACGTCCTCGTCTAGCTCTCCGTCGCCATGAGCGTCATCAGGAGGACCATCAACAAACAAATCAAAATCATCGTCAAATAGATCTTCAAAAGGCCAATCCTCAGGAGGGATGACCACTAAAGGAACAGGAGCGAGGATCGGTGCCACAATATGCTCACCATCGGGATGACCGATGATAAGATGATCGTGGACTGGAATGGGAATAACAAAAGGATCCTCGTCTAGGATACCATCAGCAAGCGGTAAGTCGTCTCCAAAATCGGGCAGTGCAAATGGCTGAAAATCGTCCTCGTCATCGGACATCATCTCCGGGTCACTCTCTGTATCGGATGTAAAGATCTCTGGCTCTAGGGCGATCTCATCGTCAGAAACAAAAGCCATGGGGTCATGGTCGTCGGACAATCCACTCTCGGATGAAGACATGGTGTCTGTAACATAACAATCACAACATATGCACATATATTAACCACTATCATTTATCATGCAATTAAAGGCAATGTATCATGTAATCAGGTATCCTCACAAATCCTTTTTATCCTTCCTAGTCTCCCAGACTAGACCACCTAGTCTCCCAGACTAAATCACCTAGTCTCCCAGACTAAACCACAAACATAAACCTTGCAATCGTGTTTCTTGTCTTTTTTTTTTGTAAAAATGTTTGTTCCATGGATCTGGGCGTTTTATGTATGTAATTGAAAACATGTTGTGAAAACATTTTCGCGAGAGCCCTAATGATTGTAGTCTAAACTCGAGAAAGAATCCTAATTCGCTACAATCGAAGCTCTGATACCAAACTGTCACACCCTGACTTTTGCAGAAGCGTGATTATGTGTGACTTGCTTAATATCATTGCATTCAATCATAACAACTATATGATAAAACTAAAGATGGTCATCCATTAAATAAGTTTAAAAAACATAACAACATTGTCTTGAAACATAGACTTCAAATTCGAGTACAAACCATGTAACTTGTTTAAGAGTTTCCCAAGGACTCGACAAAAGATATTAAGTAAAACCAGGCTTTGGAAGATGTGTCCTGTCCAGGATAAGGCACATTATCCAAACCCTAAGACACCGGATGACATCTTTTATTCTCAACATAACTTGAAACATCCAAACGCCCACCAGATCCACACTTAATTCCCTGAAATACATGTAGTTTAAAAACATCAATAAAAGTTGAGCGAGTTCATGTGTTTATTTGTGTGTACGAATAAACCTTTGTAATCATTGTATGTATGTATGTATGTTTTGTAAATCCTGGTATGAAAGCAAACAAGGAAACATATCAATTAATGGTTTGGAAGGCCATTAACATGCGTGCAACGGCGTAGGAAGGCTCAACCCTAGCAGATTTTGTACCGGGCCTCCTGCTGTAAGACATAGTCACCTCATGGGCCAAACCCCGGTCCACATGGGTGTGGGCTCGCTACACCCAAATAGATCTATCACTCATGTCCCTCGGTCCTCACACGAGGATTAATGGTCTTAGGAGTGCGCCTACCCATTCACATGATCTACAGTGCATTCCATAGCTAACCATATCAATTGTAATTGTTTGTAAACATTTTGTAACATGTACTTCACCCCCGAAGTTATAAAAAAAACTAGTTAAAAGAAAAGGGGCACATGAACTCACAGTCTCGTGTTCTCCGTAAGCACCGTAACTCAAAGCTTCGCCTAGCGTACACGACTACCTACAACGTGCTAAGGTCTATTAGACGAGTGGGTCGTGCCTTGACTTAGTATTAATTAGTGTCTTTGACTTACGTTCCTTTGTGTCTTCAATATTATTCCAAGTTATATAATTATTTGTTAAAATAATAAATATTTTAACTTAAACTTTATTTATTAAATTTTGGAATAATAGTTAAAATAATATATTTTAACTTGATACTTCTCAAGTATTTATACATGTATTTCCTTCCCAATGATGGGTGTATTTGTATTAGTATTCTCATACTTGTATATTTTTGCCATGTATTGGGGTCGTATTCCGGAGTGTATTTATACGTACGAAAATACGTATTTTCTTGTAATTATTAAGTATTCTTATATTTAATGTTATATTAACTTTTCCGGAATAATATCCTTAATAAAAATCCAAATATATATTTCCAAAATATATAATTTAAGAAATATTACTTGGCAAAATTACTTATAATTTTCCATTGGCAAAAATATTTGTATCTTCATATAAGTTCCAAAAATAATATATTTTCAAGTCTAACTTGGAAAATATATATAAGCGTATTTTTCTCCAAAAATAATGTATTTAGTGTTTGTTTGAGAAAATATATTTCTGCCAAAAATAATATATTGCACATTTATTTGAGAAAATATATTTCTTCCAAAGATAATATACCTTCTAATAATTCCAAGAAAATATATTTTCATTCACCAAAACATAATATATTTTCTTCTTGTCAAAAATATGATATAACTTTGTAATAATTGTGAAAATCATATTTTTGTTCTTTTGGTATCGAAAATATTATTTACCAAAATATACTTGTGAATAAATTTTCCGGAATATTTTGTAAGTTATATTCCTTGTTCGGTTTCACCAATATTTTGGGTATTCTTTGTATATTTATTCCTTGGAATTTTGGTAATATTTTGGATTGTAATTTCTTGGTATTTGATGAGTTATATTATTTCAAGTCCTAAAATAATATAACTAATACACATAATATACAAATAATCACACACATGGTGCCTTCTAAATATATATTTCCTAAATACATATTTAGTCACTTTTATTTATAAAAACCAACCTCCAATATTTATAATTTTTGTAACAAAAATTATGGCAAAGTTTTTGTAAAAATTCATGGTTTGAAATACACTTGTAAAAGTTTGTTTAGAATTATTTTCTAAGTGTTTAATTTTTAGAAAAAATTTCGCCATAGTTTCCCCCAAAAAATGGAGGTTTCCATACCTGGAAGGGATATCATTTTCTTTTGTAAATCAACACAATCAATCAACAATCAACAATAAACAATCTCTACTTACCAATTTTGCCAAAAACAAGCATAAACTACCACTTCATTAACTTGAAAATTTATAAAAATTTGTAGTAACTTACTAGTGTATTTAGTAAGTCTTGTTACCCTTTAAAGTGTGTTTGATTCTTTGAAAACATCATTCTTAAAGAATTTAGATCTTTACAACTTATAATCATATTTTCTAAAAATGTTTCTTCTTGGATTTCTCTTGTTACATAAGTGTTTCTACACTTGTTTAATCCTGAAAAATGAGGTTTATTTATGTAAGAACCAAGATTTAGTAAAACTTGCATTTTTAACTTGGTTTCTTGAAGAATCATTCTTGAAATCTTAGATTTACAAGACTTTAAACATACTTTGTTCATCACTTAACAAGAAAACAATTTATTCTTTCAAGTTCATGACTTTCAAGAGGATGATCTATGAATCTTTAACACTTTCATCCTCTCATCTTGCTAGATTATGTTTTTAATCATGATCTAGCAAGATCATATGATAATCTACATCATTTACACAAGTAAACAACAATCAACAAGTAAATCAACACATAAACAACATAGTTTCTTCATGATTTAAGCTTATGTTAAAGTTTCATTCTCTTGATTCTTAGTGTTCTTCATGATAATCAACATGTATCATCTTTTAACCACTTTAATAAGATGTAAAATAGAGTGTATGATGTTCTTGCCACTAGCTCAAGGCTAGGGATGATCAAGAGAAGAAATAGAGTGGATAAAAGAAAATGAAGAAGGTCCTTGAACTTCCGAAAGCTCCTAGCTCCTTGGTGCACCTTCTAACACCTTGTTATAGGCTTGGAATGTATGAGACTTGATTGAATGAAGGTGATGGTGGTGGTGTGGGTTTTGGCCTAGAACAAGGCAAGGGAGAGGGGAAAGATGTGTGTGTTTAGTGTGTGAAAGATATAAGAAGTTAGAACACTTAGGTTATACTTATAACCATTTACAAGTTTTATCTTATGATTATTATGTTCATAATAGAGAAACAAGATCTATTATTAAATTGAAAGAAAATCACAAGTGGGGTCACATGTTGGGCCGTCCACTAGGTGGGGGGGGGGGGGGTAGTAGGCTAGGGTTTAACCAAGTTAGATTTGTAGGTTAGAATTCAAGTGTTTAGTTAAATACTTAGTTACTAGGTATTTATATGATGTGTTATGATGTTCGGGGACCATAACTAGCTTGGTAATGTTAAAATAGTGCTTCTAGTGTAAATTTGGTGTTTCGGGTAGTGTCCGGTTGTTCGGTTGGTTACCGGTTTGTTAAGGTGCTAAACTTTGCAGTTTAGTGGGCTTTATGTACCCTTTTGTGACACTTTTGATTCCCGACACTTAGGAAAGCATTCAGGACCATTTAAGCATATTTCTGCATGATATAAATGTGTTTAAATGCTGAAATTGCTGATTTTCTTTAGAATTCTGCAGTTTGTGTGAGTTTTAGGCACTTTCCGGCACTTAAACTATCTCTAGGAAGGCAGTTTTATGATCCTTACTTTCCTATACACTATACTAGTGTAATACTTGGTTTCTGGATCATTCTGTGTCTCAACACATTATCTGTCTATGTACTGAACTACGTCAGCATTTTCCTAATTTGTCTGATAACTGTGCTAACTGTGTTTCGTGCATCATTTGAGTCGAATAAGCTCTCATGCAATAATGATATATCATTTGCCATATGTGATGCACATGTATGTATAAAGCAGTAATCAGAAAGCAATTCAAATCATTAATTGAAATGCAGCACAGTCATTAAGCACTAATCATGATTTAATAGTTGCACGGATACCTGGAATTTTGACAGTTGTCACACTTTAGACTGTGTTTGGAAAAAGTCGTGCCTTAGTTGCCCCATCGGTTTATTAGTCTATCAAGTCAAGTTAAGAAACTCAAACTACCCAAGATCTATAATTGAAAAAGAGTAGGTCAACATTAGGGTACTTACACAATAATTAGATAACTGGTAGGATTAACGGCCTAGGTAGTGCCATAAGTTTCACCTCGAGAAGGGTTGAGGGGCTTAGTTGGTGTCTTGATGGGTTTAGTATCATTAAGATCCCGGTTCCATAAATCATCCAGTTAACTTAATTGGTAAATTCTAAAAATCAATCCAGGATTCTAGTCTAGGTGGTCTTCGGCATCGTCTGGGAAAAGTCTTCACATTAATTCGTATTAGCTTAGTTTTAGTTTAATAATTAGTTTAATAGATTTCCTTTTATTTTCAGTAACCCCCCCCCCCCAAAAAAAAAAAACAATTAAACAAGTTTGAGTCTTGTTTGTCGGCGTCTATTTATAGTCTAACTAGCGTGATTAATAGAGTCTCGTGGTTTGATATCCGGACTTCCTTAGGTCATACTACAGTGATCGATACACTTGCCGATTGTGTGGGTTAGGTCAGTCTAGATTTAAAGCTTTTTATTGTCTAGCTTAGAGAGTCTAAAGTAGTTAATTTTAATAGTCTGTTTAAAACACATCACGGATCGGCCGCGGTTGAATTGTTCTAATATCGGTCGGATTTCATATGAAGAAGCCTCGGGTCTCTGGAGGCTAGGTTTTCTCTCTAGGAGATCAAAGCCGAGGTGTTTGAATGTGGTGATGATAAGGCCCCAGGTCCCAACGGTATTAATTTTCGTTTTATTAAGAATTTTTGGCATTTGTTAGAGGTCGATTTTTATAACATCTTGGATGAATTTTTCAATTCGAGGGTGATTAATTTGGGATGTGGGTCTTCTTTCATCGGTCTTGTTCCTAAAGTAAATGATCTGTCCGAATTGAAGGATTACCGCCCAATAAGTCTAGTGGGGATCATAAACAAAGTGGTCTCAAAGATTCTAGCCAATAGGCTAAAGAAGGTGCTAAATTCGCTCATTTCTTCATCCCAGTCTGCTTTCATTAGTGGCCGGTATATCTTGGATGGGTCGTTAATTGTTAATGAGGTTCATAACTGGTCCAAAAGAGTTAAAAATAAGGTATTTATTCTTAAGATTGATTTTAAAAAAGCGTATAACAACATGAATTGGAATTTTTTGGTGGACATTCTCTCTCAAATGGGTTTTCGCAGTAGATGGTGTGCGTGGATAAAAGGTATATCTCGTCAGCGCGTGCTTCGGTGTTGGTCAATGGTGCGCCGACGTTTAAATTTAAGTGCCATAAAGGAATTAGACAAGGGGACCCCTTATCCCCGTTTCTTTTTGTCATAGTTATGGAAGCTCTGTCCTGTATGCTTAGAAAGGCTTGCGAGTTAGGAATTTTAAAAGGAGTTAGTCTTCCAAACGACGGTCCAACTATTTCTCACCTATTTTATGCCGACAACGCTATCATTCTAGGAGAATGGGGCAAGGAGAATATTCTAAATGTGGTTAGACTCCTAAGGTGTTTTCATGTGTGCTCAGGTCTCCAAATAAACTTATGCAAATCTAGTATATTCGGGTTGGGAGTGGAAATGGGTGAGGTTGAAGAGATGGCGGTTGGTGTGGGTTGTATGATATCTTCGAGTAACGTTTATCTCTCTGGAAAGCTTCTTTTCTCTCTATAGGGGGTAGATTTACGCTAATTCGGTTTATCTCTCTGGAAAGCTTCTTTTCTCTCTATAGGGGGTAGATTTACGCTAATTCGGTCCGTCCTCGAAAGCCTTCCTACTTATTTTTTCTCTATTTATCGGGCTCCGTGTAATGTGGTGGAAGAGTTGGAAGGCTTGATTAGAAGATTCCTTTGGGGAGGAGCTTCGGTGGAGGAAAAACTTCATTGGGTTGCATGGGATAGGGTTGCCTCGCCTAAGAAAGCGGGAGGTTTGGGGCTTCACAAGTTAAGGGATACGAATGTGGCTTTGTTAACAAAATGGGCTAGAGATATAAAAATGAAAAGGACAACTTGTGGGTAAAGTTTATCAGTGCGCTTCACGTCGGCGGCTCAGGTTGAGAGTTTTTTCCTTCCAAAAAAGCTTATGGGGGTGTATGGAATAATATTGTTTCGGTTATTAAAAAGCCGCTCGTGGATAACATATCAGTCCAGAATCTTTTCAGAGGTGTGGTTGGCAGAGGTGACTCCATTATCTTCCGGTTAGACCCTTGGCTTTTTGAGGTTCCGTTGAAAATCAAGTTCCCGTCTCTCTTCCGGATGGAAATGGTGAAAACTTGTAGCGTCAGAGATCGTTTAGAGGGGGAGGGCCTGTGGTTATGGAAACACGACCCGGATGCTGATTCAGAAAGGCTGGAGTGGTAGTCTCTCGTCGCTGCGCTTGATCCAGTGTGCTTGTCTGACATGGCGGATAGGTGGTCGTGGGCTGGGATCGGTCCGGTTGAGTTTTCGGTGGCGGCGGTGAAGAAATTTTTGAACTCGATGAAAGATTTTAGTAGCCGATACATCATGGAGTGGTGCAAGTGGGTCCCGTCTAAATGTAACATCTTGGCGTGGCGCTCGGAGATGGACAAGATTCCATCAGTTGAGGCGTTATATAGGAGGGGTGTCACGATGGCGAATCCTTTGTGCAGCTTTTGTGAAGATGGTCCAGATTCCGTCCTCCACTTGTTCACAGCCTATCCGCTAGCTTTGGGTGTTTGGGAAAAGATAAGTTTTTGGTGCAGGATTAGGAATTTTTTTGTCTTCTCTTTTCGTGATCTTTTAGAATTGCATTCGGTGGGGCATAGGGTGGAATCGGAGAGGGTGGTGTTACACGGGATTGTGATCTCTGCGTGTTGGATCTTATGGAAGGAGAGAAATGAGTTGAGGTTCAAGGATAGAAAGAGGAGTGTCGAGGAAGTTTTTGTGTAGTTATAGCGGTGAGTTTTTTGTGGTTCAAGCATAGGGAGAAGAAAGGTAGTTTCGGTTGGGAGGACTAGTGTAAATTTGTTAATATGTAATTTGGTTTGTTTGTTTGCCCGTCCCGGTTTTCGGGTTCGGTGGTTTTAATGAAGTTCTCGTTTAAAAAAAAAAAAAAAAAATTGTTACTGTTAGTTCATAGCATAGAAGTTAATCATCAAAATAATTACACTCATCATTAAATATATACTAGAACTCATAATTTATCTTCTCTCCTGTATCGACAAATGGATTTGGGGGGACGCAACTAATTAAAAGAAGTGTGAAATTACTATTAACCAATCTCAGTGAGGTGAATCTACTATTTTAGTATGTATGTTAAACTTAAGTCTCCGAGAGTGTACAAAATGTGTAGGTGAATTAAATTCATCATCGGCCATAATATGTATGTTAAACTTAGATCTCCGAGAGTGTAAAAACAGTGGTCATAATATATGTATGTTAAACTTAGATCTCCGAGAGTGTAAAAAGTGGGGTCATTATAAATGTATGTGAAGCTTTCTGTTAGTTGGTGTTGATATATATTGCATTAACATGCATACTAACTTATACATGTGGTGCAATTGAGGTTATTTACATCCCTATAGGTTAGCCAGCCCCATAACTGATCAGCTCCACTACTATATATACAAGTAGAAATTAGTTCAAGTACTCATTCAAACATCAAGTTCATGTTATGTTCTTTTCTTTGAGATTTTAAGTTATTTTCTAAACGCCTCTCAATGAAGCGCGCTTTTCTTCTTGGGTTTTTGTTGGTTTTGTTCTTTTCCAAGAACTTTTGTTATGGCAGTGCTAATACCGTGGAGGTAGTTGGATTTGGAGAATGTGTTGATTGCAAGGAGAATAACATCAAGGCAAGCCAAGCATTATCAGGTACTAATATTTACTATGTCACTTGATGTAAATGTATCTATCTTAATGCAAACAATTGTAGCCGTGGCATCTCCATTTCGATCCAACAATCAGTAGCATATGTTGGATCATGTGTCTTGACTATGGTTTATTTTAATTTTCAGGGTTAAAAGTGACCATTGACTGCAAGCTTGGAGATGGTAAATTCCAAACAAGAGGTGTTGGAAAGCTTGATGAGAAAGGACAATTCAAGTTAAATCTTCCTCAAGAAATCTTGAAAGACGAAATGTTGAGTGAGGAATGTTATGTGCAACTCCACAACGCAGCAAATGCACCTTGTGCATTTCACAATGGGTTAGAAGCCTCTAAGATCACTTTTGTGTCAAAGTCTAACCAAAAACACACCTTTGGACCCATCAGAGAACTCAAATTCTCTTCCGCAATTTGCACTTCCGCCACCCTGTGGGGGTCGTACCCTAAGTCCCACCCTTGGTATAAGAGGTTTCACCACCATTTCCATCATCCACCGGTTGTTGTTAAGCCCGAGCCCAAGCCAGAGCCTAAACCGGGGCCAAAACCAAAGCCAGAGCCCAAACCGGAACCAAAACCAGAGCCCAAGCCGGAGCCAAAACCAAAACTAGAGCCCAAGCCGGAGCCAAAACCAAAACTAGAGCCCAAGCACAAGCACAAGTCGGAGCATAAGCACAACTCGGAGCCAAAACCAAAGCCAGAGCCCAAGCTGGAGCCAAAACCAGACCCCAAGCCGGAGCCAAAATCTAAACCAGAACCGAAGCAGGAGCCAAAATCAAAGCATCAGCACAAGTCAGAGCACAATCACAAGTCAGAGCATAAGCACAAGTCGGAGCCCAAGCCAGAACCAAAGCCGGAGCCCAAGCCAAAGCCGGAGCCAGTTCATAAAAAACCATTCCCACCATTTTCACACCCTAAACTTCCTCCACTACCCACCCTTCCTCCAAAATGGAAACATCATCCCATCATACCTGGGCCACCACACCCATAAACTTTCCCTCCAAAGCATTTAAATTTCTTGAGTAATGGCATGTGTAGGCTAATTCCAGTACCAAATAATTTTTAAGAACATAATAAAGGTTTGCAAGAAGATGATGCGGATAAATGGATTGATGTATCACGATTCACCAACGATTGGGTGTGTGCATTTGATGGGGTCTGTAGATGTTGCGGATTTGATTTGTTTTTGTGGCAACTTGAACTGTGTTATAATTGTCTGTACTCGTTGAAATAAAGCTATTCATTGTAGTTCTCATATTTTTTTTTATTTTTGGTGGCTTTCTTTTATTTACACCATCATACTTTCTTTATGACATTAATGGTGGGACACCATTTGTAGGGGTGTGACCATACTACAATGCATCTCTATACGCGTTTCGCGGTCACACATGCCATCATTTCTGTTGGGAGGAGTGGTGTGTGCGTAAGTTGGCTTAGAAAACTCAAGATTCATATAGTCAAATTTTAAAAATATTAAAAATGATTACTACCCAATTATTTCACATACATAGACAAGTGTACCTATCGTATTAGTAATATGGATGATAAGAGCCATGTATTATCACAGGACACGATGTTGCAGCTTTCAAACATCTTCAATATTTGGTAGATTGTTTTCATTTGTTTTGTTTAAGATAATTATAGATGGCAATAAACAAAGAGAATAAGATCCATTGATGGTAAAAATGTATCATCCAGGTGTTGAATTCCCTTGATCGTCGGTTATGATGGTTGTTTTCTAATAAGCTAATCCCATGTTATTGCATATATTAGCTGTAAGGCCCCACAGAGGCCACCTTATAGATGGAAATCAACACATGAATAGTTCAAAAGACTCTACATTATCTCAAAATACACAGCCGGAAATTTAACAAAAAACAATGTCAAGTATCATAACCAAAGTTTATGTAATTTTTTGGAAGAGTAAACTGCCATTTTGGTCCCTGAGGTTTGTTCACTTTTGGCACTTTAGTCCAAATTTGAAACCTTTTGCATCTGGGTCTCTGTAGTTTCACTTTTATTGCCATTTTGGTTCAAAAATGAAATCAGATCATATTTCTCAAATTAACTCAAGATATTTTGTCTTTTTCCTCAGGGGTAAAATAGTCATTTTCTTTTTATTTTATTTAAAGCTTTTATTAAAAAAATAATTTTTGTGGGTCCCACCACACACCCACTTCTTCTTCTACCTCTCTTTGTCTCTCTCTGCCATACATTATACATAGATCCCCCATTCACAATATCAGATCCATCATCTTCACCTTCATGAACCCCAATCCCCCTCATCAATTCTCACCAACATCCGTCTTTTCATCTCTTAATTCCACCAAGGCCTAAATTGCAGTTATCACCAAAATGTTACTACTCTTAGCAGAAAGTGGTGCTGATTTGCTGCTGCAAGTGTTGTTGTTCACTTGTGTATTATATGTAGATGAATTCCAAAGGGGTTTCCTCTGCTGCTCCTCCTGCAAAATCATTGATGATAGTTTAATTTAATGCATATGTTACCAAAATAACTAGTCTCAAATGGTTTACCTTCACCGAATCTATTTGTGGGAATGTAAGGTGTCTACCAACTACAAGAAAGAAGAGAAATTAAACAAGTAGTTTAGCAAAACCAAATGCATAAATCATTCAAATTACCTCCATTGAGCTTTCTGAGCTTGACACTAATTGGGATCGTTCCTCTTGTAATCAAAACTCAATTCACCGTAATACAGTTCATCATCAGTTTCATCAACAGTAAGAAAAACAGAGTCGCTGTCATCATCTTTCAATCCACTGAAGTGGTAATCAATATGATGTTGTTTTGTTACTAACTGAATGTGTGGCTGGATCATTTTAAGAGATTTAAGAGCTTTCCTGAAAAACGACATATGCATTCATTCCCAACATGTAAGTAAAACGGCATCGGATAGGCTGGGTTATTGTCATATTCATTGTTAGGTGTTGCGGAGGCTTAGGCCTTGGTGGAATTAAGAGATGAAAAGATGGACGTTGGTGAGAATTGATGAGGGGGATTGGGGTTGATGAAGGTGAAGATGATGCATCTGATATTGTGAATGGTGGATCTATATGGCAGTGAGAGACAGAGAGAGGTAGAAGAAGTGGGTGTGTGGTGGGACCCATAAAAATTATTATTTTAATAAAAGCTTTAAATAAAATAAAAGGTAAATGACCATTTTGCCCCTAAGGAAAAACACAAAATAGCATTATTTAATTTGAGAAATATGATATGATTTAATTTTGGAGCAAAATGACAGTAAAAGCGAAACCACAGGTATCTAGATGCAAAAGATTTCAAATTTGGATTAAAGTGACAAAAGTGATCAAAGCCCATGGACCAAAATGGCAGTTTACTCTTTTTGGAATGTGTAGGTTAAGGAATGTGCAACCCAAGCAGTCTTATTTGTTGGAAATAATAGTAGTTTTAATTATCTAATCAATTGACTCATATACCGATGGCTTAGCGAATCATCCCGTCAGTTACATAACTAATAGAGCGTTTCTTTCATTTCAAAGTTTATGTCAACACTATTAAATAATATAATTTACTTTGAGTAACCCGTGTAACACACAGGTACTTAAACTAGTAAAGATATAAAATAAATAATGTTTTGGATTTTAATATTGTTATAGGTTGTGTTTTAAGCAGATTAGTTAATTATTTTAATCATTTCTACAATATACATTCAACTAGTATAAAGGACGCATACGTTGTGACAGACTCGTAATCATATACGTACGTAATTTAGATAAACCAAACAAATTTTTCTTGGTTTAGTGGTTGGTATTAATAAGTATAAATTTGTATTGTTATTAGAGGTTTTAACGGGAAGAGTTGGATGGGGAGTGTTTGAGGTGTATTTGTCAAATGAATGTGGATTTGTGCACTCAATGGTAGTAGAGGGCACAAAAAGTAGTACCAAGTTGAAGAGTGAATATGTAAGAATGAGTATTTTTGCTAAATAATGAAAGGATAATTCCATGGTTCCTCTTTACTCTTTTTCAATAACATTATCAAGACTGTTTATATATCTCATGATAATGATCGATTAAAACATAAATATATATCGAGATGTCTAGAGTAAAGGCAACAGCTACTGAAATCAGATTTTGAATACATTAATTGTTGTTTTATGAATTTTGCTGTCATGGTCCTTTTCGTGAATAATATCTATTTATAGTGTTATTTATTTGTGTAGAAGTTTAGAGTTATCAAACTCTGGTAATTTATCATTGAACCTAGATTTTTGCCACTTCAAAAATCTTGGATTAAATTTCAAGAATTGAAAAATTAAGTGTTTGTAGCGAATTCTACTTTAAACTTGTATCCTTAAACTATTTTAATTATATAATTACTAGGTTATAACGATGTGTGTTACACAGGTTGAATAAATGTAATTTTATATACCAAATAATAAAAAAAAATTTAAAAATCTCGTTTATCACACAGTTTAAATAAATGTAATTTTATATATCAAATAATAAAACAATATATACTTAAAAATCTCGTTTATTATATGGGTTGAATAAATGTAATTTTATATATTAAATAATAAAAAGTTGTATTTTTAAGAACTATGTGTATTGTATGGTTGAGTAAATTTCATTTTATATATTAAATAATGAAAAAAGTTACATTTTTAAGAACCTGATGTGTTATACGAGTTGAGCACATGTAATTTTATATACCAAACAATAAAAGTTATATCTTTATAAACCATATATATTATATGGATTGAATAAATCTAATTTTATATACTACATAATAAAAAAATTATATTTTCAAAAACTCGTGTATTACACGAGTTGCATAAATTTAATTTTGTATAGTAAAAAATAAAAATGTTATATCTTTAAAAAAAACCCTCGTTTATTAGTTTATTACACGGGTTGAATAGATCTAATAAAAACTTATATCTTTAAAAAAAACTAACGGATATACTCGATATACACGATGGATGGGATGATTGTGGTGATGGTTCTTATCAATGTAACGTAAACATAGTGATTACTGTATTTAAGTTAAGAGTTGAACACGGAAATAAAAGTATACAACCAATAAACATTGATTAATATTTTTGTTTATCCCATATAAACATTTTTTAAATAGGTTATGCCCTTAACTACTTTAGTTTAATAAAATAAATAAATCATTTACATTATATTAGGGTGATTGTGGTGATGGTTCTTATAAATGTAACGTAAACATAGTGATTACCGTATTTGAGTTGAGAGTTGAACACGAAAATAAAAGTATAGAACCAATAAACAATGATTAATATTTTTGTTTACCCCTAGAACCAATAAACGTTTATTAATATTTTTGTTTACCCCTTATAAACGTTTTTGAAATACGTTCTACCCTTAGCTACTTTAGTTTAATAAAATAAACAAATCATTTACATTATATTAATTTATATTTAGCGTACATCTTTTGTTAATTTCAGGATAAATAATTTTGAAATCAGATAAATATTTTAAAATATTATATTATCTCTTATACGAATTGTTTAAATTTATATTAAATTTAATTTTATAATTATCTTTTAATTAATATTAATTATCTATAAAAAATAGATGGCTTCAATTAATGACATGTGTCCTCACATTGATTTCTTTTATTATATAGTACTAGCGGTAAGACCCGTGTGCAAACACGGGTCGTTTCTTATAAAACCATGCATAACAAATATAAATGATCAATATAGTAATATTTATATACACTTATAAATAAAATAAATAAATAAGTCAGTCGATAAATACTTAAAGTTTAGGTATAAAAACTTAAAGTTTAGATTGTGCTGAGTCTTGTTTTTCTGCCATAAGTGTCTCAAGAACCATTTTCATGATGTATTATTCTTGAGCCTTGTCTTCTTTTGTTAATTCATCCATCTGCTTTTGTTTCTTTCTTTGATAAAGGATGGTAGCATGTGGAGCAGTGGGTCTCCTAATTGGCAATTTTTGTTGTTTGACTGGAACCACTGCTTCCAGATAATCAGGCTTTTTAGGAGCAGTGGGATCTCTCTTCCTTAACTCTTCCAAACTTTTGTAGGTAGCTAACACCTTTTCTTCTGACCACCTTGTAACCTGGTTCCTTGACCCATAATCAGCAGTTATCAGCTCTTCTTTCATTCTTTTCAGTTTCAAGGCCCTTTCTGGTACATTTTTCTTGTAATTGGCCCAGACTGGAGGGGTTTGTTTTACCTTGGCTTGAATCATCTTTTGAATTCTGGCTATCTCCTCTTGCAGTTCCCTGATGGTCCATTCTTTGTATTGATACTTTTCTGCCCTGTGCTTCTTGTATGCCATGATGTATTCAAGGTAGTCATTTCTCATGCTTTCATCATCTTTTTCTGATAATTTCTGACAAAGGACTTTTGAGAACTGCTCTAAAATTCTAACTTTGGTAAGCAGGTATTGCAAATTTCTTTGAATATCTTTGTCAGACTTTCCCTCTGTGTCTCTTTTAGATATATCCTCTACTTGTTAGGCCTTTATTTTGAGATATTCTTCTATATTTCTTGGCAAACGATAACCTTGAACAGATGGGAGTTTCCTCTTTTCAGGATCATCTTCAGAGTAGAAGGATTTGATTTCCTCCCTGACTGCTGGAAGATCTAGAGGATATTGTACTCCTGCATGGACAATGGCAGTGTTTTGATTGAAGGCTTGAACTGAAGATAATGGAACAGGGTTTGGAAAGGTGACAAGGGACAGTGGTTGTGTAGATGTTAGAGTTGGGGAAGTATCATCTTCCAGTACAATGTTTGTTATGCTTCTCCTTTTGTGCTTTGGAGAAGTTGGTGGTGTATTTATGGGTTGAGTAGCAGTGATTGAAGTAGTGGGTATCCGACTAACAGCTGTTGAAACAACTGGTGTTTCAACCACTGTTGTCACTACAACAGTTGATGTGTCAACTGTTGTTTTCTGCTTTTTCGCAAGTGGTTTTTTGTGGTGGTGATATAGTTTTTGGTATGGCAGTGGATTGAGAGTGTGTTGTTGTAGTAATGATGGCAGTTGTTGGGATAACATCTGTTGGTTTGGAGGTTTGATGAGAGGAACTTTTGGGGATTTGAGGAGTTTGTTTGGTGGTTTTGGAAGGTGTGGTTTTGGGTTGGCTTACTTTTCTGGTAGGTTGTCTTCTTTTAGGTTTAGAAGTACCCGCTCTTCTTTTTTGCATCAAAACTTTCTTCTCCTCCTCAAACCTTTTAGACCCTTTTATTTCCATTGACTCTTTCATGTTTGCCTTTAATGCAGCAAATGCATTTTGAGTCTCATCAACCTTTTTGGAACCATCTGGCCTTGGGATTTCTACCACAAGTTTGGACATTGAATTTGGTGGTATGTATAAACCATCTTCTTTTCCCTTCTTCCCTTTAGTTTTCTCCCCCTTTTTGGCATCATCGGGATTTTCAAAATAGATGATTGAAGGAGGAGCAGTGCAAGTGGTTTGAAGCAGATGAGCTTTAACGGCTTTGATATCTGCTTGAGTATCTTTGTACCTAGCTTCCATGACATTTCTGACCATTTGAAGTTGAACTTCATGCTGTTGATCTTCATATTGTCTTTGTTTGTGAAGCAGAGGTTGAAACAGATGCCATAGCTCAGCAGGGGATGGAGCAGATGGTGCAGCAGTGGGTGTAGCCTTTTGAGCTTGTAACAACTGTTGCAGCATAGTTTTGATTTCTGCAACAGATGTGTCAACTTTATCAACCCTCTCCGTCAATTCTTTGTATTTTAAACCATCACCCAAGTTAATGGGATCATCTGATTTCCCACCAGTGGTGGTTATATCAGTGGTTGACTTTGGAAAAGTTTTCCAAAAATCATCCACCGATGCCCCTTTTTCTCAGTACTGGGGACTTCTTTCTTCAGCAGAGGTTACCATTTTAAGGTCACCAGTGTATAATGGAAACACACCAGTAGAAACTATGGTTCCCAAAGAAGAAATTGCCTTCAAGGGATTCTCACTAATGAAACTACTATCCAGGTGTAAACCAGTGGGTTCAAGACCTGTAGTAGCTGCTCCACTTGAACAACTGACAGGAATTACTTGTAATTCCTGCAGTGTAGCCTCCTCAACTGTTGGTAGGTTAGCAGAGATAGAGACACCAGACTCAGTCACTTTTTATGGTATATTCTCATTGACAGGTGATTGAGAAGAACTGATTTGTATCTGGGCTATATCAAGTGCATCCAACAGAGGTATCATTGATAGTGGGAGTGGTGCAGCGACGATAGGGGTAGAAAGAGAATTTGCCCTGAGAGCTGGGCTGTCGAGGATAGATTCAAGTGAATCCATTGCTTCATATTGTGGTGTCCCTGTTGATACAACCTGATCCTTTTCAGAGGATGCAGTAGTAGTTTTAGGCTCAGGTTGAGATCTTTCTTCCATCTGATGTGAGGAAGTAGCAGTAGTGGTTTCAGGTGACTTTTGTGTTGTCATAGGTGTTACCTCTGGGATCTCATCTTCCAAAGTCACCTTTTTGGTGGGTTTGGGGGGCTTTTGGATAGTTTTCTTTTTGGTCTTTTTGGTGATTTTTTGTGTGGGTTTCACAGCAGGGGTTGTGCTGCTTTGATCACTAGGAGCAGTGGGCTCAACAGCAGGGGCCTGAGGAGCAGTTGTTGCTGCTAAATTTCGCTCAGGTACCTCTGTTTGTGTTTTTAAAGGTTTTGACAGCCTTGTGAATGTTTCAGAAGTTAGGCTGTTTATTTGAATAGGATTTCCTTGGATAAGCACATGTGCATTATCGTTTGAAAATTTCTTTTGAAGATTAAAACTTAAAAACCTTGGAAACAATAAAAATGATTTTTTATTAACATTCTTAACCATATTATTGAAAATCTCCTGAGAGTAGTTAAAATTTTATTCAGCCATGATAGCATAGCCCAGGTATTGGATTTTCAATGGTATTTCATTAAAAGTTGTTTTATTTGACACACACATGAGGAGGGTATGGAATAAAAACTTCATGGCAGGTGGAAAACTGCCCTTTTCTAAAGTATCCTTTTTCATTTCTTCTTCATACCCTCTATCAATGAAATCAGTTTGGTACTCTGTTTTTGGGAAAGAGCTATTACCTGTAAGATCATTGATTTCAAAAACCTCTGAAATGGTTTGAGGTGTGATGGTAACTGGAATTCACCTTATTGATGAAGTAATAGCTAAGGTCTTTTTGTCATTGGTTTCAAGCTTTGCATATTTTCAGAACTCTCATTGGGTATCCAGGTAGATGGTTTCATTGCAGGTCAACAAAGTTTTGTACTTTGAAGATGAAAGTGCATCAATCACGGAATGAAAACCTGTGTTTTGACATGTTTTTGCAAGTGTACACAGGTAGTTATGACGGGTTTTGAATGGAAGATCCATAATGAATCGAAGGTGGTTAAGAATGAAGGAAGAAGATGAGTGATTTGAGAGAATTTGGTTAAAACTGCTTTTGAAAGGAATTTTGAATTCGACTCGACAGTGAAAACCCTGTTTAGGGTTTTGATCAGGGTTTTATAGGTGGAAAAATTGAATGCTGACGTGGCAGCGGTTACAAAAGATCTGACGGCTAAGTACTGTCCATGTGACAACCTCTGATGAATAATGGATGACACTTGTTAGGAAACCACTGATGAATCAATATCAGTGGTTTACAATGCTGAAAATGAAAACAGTGGCTGACTATAACTATCAGTAGATAGCCTATCAGTGGATTAAAACACTGAGGTTTAACAACAGTGATTAACAAAGAAAATGAGATAACAGAGGTTAACTTTCAGCAGTGGATAATATTCAGCAGAACAGATGTTTGAAATAAATAGTGGTTATGGCAGACTTTTAAGGATTTAATGAAAATTTTCTTTTTTAGCTATTTTTAAGGAAGAATTTTTGATTTTCTGAAAACATTTTAATGATTTTATTCATAGAAAAACAGGATTTTGCATGTTATTCCATGTTCAGCATGCCAATCCTAGAGATCAAGCTTTCAAAGGTAGATGTGTCTAAAGCCTTTGTTAGCACATCTGCCCGCTGATCTTTAGTTGATACATGGTGCAGAGAAATCAAACCTTTTTCATAGCAATCCCTCACAAAGTGATGTCTGATATCAATGTGCTTGGTGGTTGAATGTGAAACTGGATTTTTGATGATATTTTCTGCTGCCTGACTGTCCAACATGAGTGGTGTCTTTAAGGCAGTGATACCAAAATCCAGCAGTTGATTTTGAAGCCATAGCAGTTGGGCTGTACAGCTTGCAGCAGCAATATACTCTGTCTCAGCAGTGGATGTTGAAACATGTTGGTGCACACATCTGTCGTCTTCGTCTTACATCGAGTTTTGGGTTCGTTGCAGTTCAGAACAAGAATGATGTCATCATTCTTGATGATGACATCATCCAAGTGACTAAATGCTTGCATCATCAACAAACATATGCACGTGAATATTACTAGATGACAAAATTTAGATTGCATATGTGAAATAGAATGTAATGTTCATATAAGACAAATGTGAACTTCTGATTTCGCTCCAACATGCATGAATAGGTGATTCCGCCCGAAATCACTAAGTCTGATTTCGCTCCTGATGTGCTTGTGTTCTTAAGAGCGGAATCAAGAGGCCTATATATAGGTCCTCTTGAGCGAAATCAGATATGAGTCCCTTGTATTCCATACCGAAGTGTTGCCGGTGTGAAGATCGATTGTACACAACGTTTATTCAATACAATCAGTGTTTTAAGGTGAAGATAAAGATGTTTCTACCTTTGTTTCTTAGTTTCCGCCTCTGAAACGAAGTTAAACTCCTCTGAACGACTCGTTCGGGTCGGTACACGATCCTACAATTGGTATCAGAGCCAAGTACGAGGAGTTCTGTCGAAATTCAGCTAAATATTATTGTTTTTCTGTCTTGTACATCATTCTTTCATCAGTTCAGAAAGATTTAACGGTCAAAACCAGTTCAAATTTTCACAAATTGTATAAAAGTGACTATTAACAAATCCTTGAAAGTTTCATTGCTAAAATCGACTTAAAAATGGGTAAAAATGATGTCCGAGTTGATTCCGCTCGTAATGAATATTTCTGATTTCACTCTTGGGATACAAAGTTTCTGATTTCGCTCTTGAAAGTCTGATTCCGCTACTAAACTTGATGTTGATTCCGCTCCTGACAACCAAAACACTTGATTCCGCTCCTGACAACCAAAACATCTGATTCCGCTCCTAAACTTGATGTTGATTCCGCTCCTGACAACTAAAACACTTGATTCCGCTCCTGTGAAAAGTTTGATTCCACTCTTGTGAACATTTTGATTCCACTCTTAGTGATCAAAGTCTGATTCTGCTCATCGTTGACCTGAAACACGACTAAGTGTCAGTACATCGGGAATATGAGATCATGTGGTTTAAATCGGTTGCATGTGAATATAATGAGTTTGTCGGTTCAGTGGAATAAAAGGTCGAATGAAATTGTGATAAGAGTGTCGGTTACTTTTGATAAGTCTACATGTCTCGTGAATTGTTATTAGAGTCCCAATAAAAGTGTTTGAGATAACCGGCCACATTCATATTTGAGAACAAATCAGATTTTTTTTAAGCTGTCGGTTAAATGAGTCACAAGGCCCAATATTAGTTTATATATCATAATTCAACGGCCCAAGTTTCAAAATCCTCGGCCCAATCATTGTTGTTGGATAAGTGCATTTTAAAGGCCAAATGAGAATTGTTTAGAATCATTGTTGTCAGTGGAAGTTGTCATCAACCCATGTGATTTGTTTCATGTAACGAGGTTGTGTCTTGAAAGTACATCGTATCTTGTGTCATTTACAAGATGTGATCAGAACATATTGATGTGCATGTGATTTATGATGTTTGTCGGCTTGTTATATTCATCAGACAATTACATGTGATCTACATTGTATCATAAGCCCATGTGTCTACATATGTGTTCGGTCCAATCAGATTAAGAGTTCGACCCAACCTGATAATACATTGAAAGTTAGTTCCAGTTCTAGTTTGGAGTTCAAAGTTTTCAAAGGATTATAACGTTGTTTGAAAGTCTATCAGTTCACACATAGTGATAAAGGTGTGTTACGAGGAGAACCAGTTCATGTAAAAGCTTGTTTGAGAAATTCTTCAATTCCGAATCATGGATAACGATTTCTACAACGCATTTGCGACACCGTCTGGTCCAGGTGCTATTGCTCAAGCTATGAGTTTAGAAAATGAGACGGGAACCACCCAAAAGCCCCCTAAATTGATGAGTATTGAAGAATACTACGGGTGGAAAGACAGATTCGAGAACTGGGTTCAGGCAAACCATCTTAGGTCTTGGGAATGTATACTGAAGAAATATGTGTTGCCTCGAACAGAGTTGCAGGTTCTCAAAGAGTTATCAGAGTTTACGGATCAGGAACGTGTTATGTACAAAGCCGAAAAAATGATGATTAGTCTGTTGCGACAAGCCATCAAAGAAGATATTTTCATTCTGTTACAGCATGACAAAACTGCAAAGTCAAATTTGAGGGTAGCGAGAACATGATAAAGAGCAAAAGGCATTGCTAAAGAAAGAGTTTGATATGTTCAGTAGCTTACCAGGTGAAGACACAAAGAAGCTGATTGAGAGATACTGTCACCTAGTGCGATCAATGTCGATGTTGAGCATTACCAAAGATCGTGAAGAGTGGGTAGACAAGCTTGCTGATGCATTACCTTAGAAAGAGTGGGGAACTTATTTGATGATTCTGAAAAACACGGGTGTTTATGATGGGTTGACAATATCTCAGTTTATTGAAAAGATCGAAAGCCAGGATCTGGAGCAACAGAAGATAGCAAGGATGAACAGTCCGAGTGGTCAACAGGATATTAAAATGTACTACAAAGGTAGCATTCCGGTTCCAGAATCTGAGAGAAGTCCGAAAATTCAGACTGCATTCAGTGCTGGGGATTCATCAGAAAAAGCTGATCAGAGTTTAAACAAAAGCAGTAGTGGATTTTCATCATTTCCAAGTGTCAATCCTATAGAGTCAAACACAAGCTTTCAGTCTCAAAGCACAAAGACAGGAAATGGATATGTGATTCAGTGCAACATAGCTCTAAACCTTCCAGAAGGTCAAAGTTTTTCAGAAGACACTGCTAAAGACCACATGGCTCTACTTGGTTCTGTGTTGTTATCTTATGAGGGCCTAGTGGCTGGTCGGATCGGAAATCCCATGCTCACCAAAGAGGATTACGATCAAATAGATGCAGAAGAGATGGAACTGATGGATATCAAATGGTGTCTTGCAAATGTTCTTAGACGTGCTGAAAAGTTCAAAACGATTACCAGGAGAAATGACTTTCTTGATGCTCATGTATCTACTCTAGGTTTTGATAAATCTAAAGTTACTTGTTTTCGTTGCAGGGAGAAAGGTCATTTCAAGCGGGAGTGTAAGAACAGGGAAGCTAGTGGCGCTCAGAATCCGTTCGGAAAAGACGACTATTACCGGAAAGCCATTTATCAGCAGGTCGGTCAATCACAAGATTCACAGACGGCTCATGGTAGAAAGATTGAGGATTCCAAGAGAGCGTGTGCGGTGGATTTTAACTGGAACAACTACATATCTCCTGATAGCAAAGCCTGTTTAATTGATCAAGATGATGAACAATTACCTGAAGGTTTCAGCTGGGATATGTTCGTTGATGAAAAAGGAGAATATAAAGCTTTTATTGCTAAGATTGTTCGAGAACCAGGCATGTTTGCTACTTGGATGAAGTCTATTGGAGTGAGTGTAAAGAGTGTGGATGAAGAGTCTGTTGTTTCTGAGGAAAGTTCAAAAGGTGTTTATGAAAGTTCACAGAGTGCAGATGAGAGTGTACAAAATGATGTTACTTCAGAAAAGGAAGTTGTATTTGATCAAACACCGTCAGATTCTGGTTTATCAGATGCTGATTCTGAAAAATCTGTACAGTTTGATAAATCACCAGTTGATAGTAGTAGTGATGATGAGGAAGAGAAACATAAAAATGTTGCAAAATCTCATCTTTCTCCTGAAAGTTTTCATTTCTATTTTGCAGATCGAATGGAGAAACTGAAGGAGAAACGAGCTGCTCAAGAACAACAACAGGAAATGAAGGCTGAAAGTGTTGTTCAGAAAGAGAACATTGAAGGTGTTGTTGAGAAGATGATTGAAACTGAGAAGGTGAAAGAAGAAGAAAAAGTGATTGAAGTGATAAAGACAATTGAGATTGAGAAGATTGTTGAAGTCGTAAAGCCTTGCATAAAGTGTTTGGAAGCTTGCAAGGAATGTGATGCAAAAGACGACATCATTGTTGAATATGAGAAGAAGAAAGAGCAGTTACCGTTCAACCTCAATTATGTGAAAGAATCTTATGATGTCTTGAACAAAACAGTAACTGGTCTCCAAAAGACAAATTCAGAAAGAGAACAAGCACTTACGATGATGAATGCTGTGATGATGACAAAACAGAAAGCCATCAACTTTTACATCGAAGAAAGTGCTAAATGGAAGCAAGAGTTGGAGACAGAGAAGATTGAGAATGAGAGAATTAGACGATTATTACAAAGTTATTCTAGTTCTGATTATCTCATTGATCGTATTTACCCAACTGTTGCAGGTATGGAAGCTTTTCAAGACGAGAAGCCAAAGAAAAAGAAAGATAGTGGTAAGACATCGACTGTTAGCTATAACAAGTGTCCGCCTCCAATTTGGGAAGGGTATTCTCCTAGAAAACCAAACGAGGAGCAACTTGAAAAAGCAGTCAATATAAAGCTAAAAACCGACACAACTGACGTTTTACCAGATAACATTGATGTCACGTTTACCTCGTCCGATACTGATCATGAGTCTGAGTTAATCAAAAAGGTGGTCGATCAGGTGTTGGATACTGAGGAGGAATCTGAGTCAAAGTCTGAGTCTGGAGGGTCAAATTCGTCAGTCAACAGTCCAAAGTCGTCGGTCAAACGGTCTTACAGTAAAGAATTTTTGTTATCAAAAGCAAATTTGGATGATGAAGCATTTGAAGTTGCATACACGTTAAATAATTCGGAAAAATTATACTCTGACAAAGAGTTTCCAATAAGAAGTGTTCGTTTTGACATGATCAAAAAGGTTTTCAAAATGACAGAAATTAATATTTCTGAAATAAAAGATTTAAATTTTACTGAAAAACCTAAAAAGTACACTTCAAGAGTTCAACAACGTCTAAACAAGAAAAAGGGTTACAATTCTGGTTCTGGTTTTCAAAAGAAACCAAACCAAAATCATAGCCACAAAAAGAAAGGTCTTGGATTTATTCCACCAGAAAATCATAAAAATTTGAAAAATTATGAAACAAAAACAGAATTTGTGTCAGGTGGACTTGCAGAAGAGGAACAGAAGAAACCATTCTGGAGACAGTCAAATCAAGAGTTTCTTGCTGAAAAGAAGAAGAATGGAACTGAAATGTCTCATCTAAAGGAAACTCGAACCTGTTATAAGTGCAATGAAGCTGGTCACATTGCATGGAACTGTTCGAAAAATGTCACAACAAAACAGGGAGTTTCTAAGAAATTGAAAGAAAAGGTTGTTGATGTTGAACCACCAATCGAAAAATTTAAAATTTTTGAAAACTCAACTTATGAGATTTGTGAGTGTTCTAAAAAGAATTTTTTTAAAAAGAAAGAGAATGACAACCAAGTGTGGGTTGTTAAGAAAGTTAATGTGAATGTCGGCGATGAATCTGGTTCCACAAAGCCAGAAGAGCCACAGGTTGAGATGAAAATTTCAGTGAATGATGATGAGTTTCCATCACTAAATTTGAAGAACTTAAACAGAAAGTTGGTAAAGTTGAAATCTCGAATCAGTTTTACAACGAGAATACTAAGTTTGATGTCGAGAAAACATTCAATGGAAGTGTTAAGAAAATTTTTGGGAAAATGTTGAATGGGAAAGCTAAGGGGGTTAAAGATTTTTATGCAACTAAAAAGGCAACTTACAACCCTACTGCGCAAGAATTGAAAGCCATCAAGTCTGAGAAGACTTGGATGGAAGTTTGTTTACCTTGAAGTCTTAGGACTACGCCGGAGATCCCAAGTTTGTAATCGTGGACCAGGAATCGGCATTTTTCTTAGTAATTGATTGTGTGATTGAATCTTATAAAAGTTAAATTTTACAGGATAAGTGTGACTTGCCGGAGCTTCCAGGTTGGTAAGTGCGAAGCAGGAATCGGCATCTTGTTTGGTAAAATGGTTTGTGTAGATGTTTTATTCCTACATGTGGTTATATGTTTTGGATATACTTACAAGTGGTAAGAGGTTGATTCTGACAAAGTGATTCGTCAAGGTCATTAGTTTGAACTTGATGTAATCCTGATAAAAGAGATTGAATGGACAAAATGATGAACCACACCCCTAACTTTACAAGTGGTAAAACAAACAAAACTTATTTTCCGGAAAAATCATTTTGGTTAAAACAAACTTAAGTGTTTTGAAATCATAATGAGAAAATAGTTTTGTGTAAGGGGGAGTTCTGATTGTTTATGCCAAGTGGATGGCGATTTGAAGCAAATCGATATCGGTTGTCAAGTTTGTTGTACAGTTTATTTTCAAATTTCCTTTAATGTGTTTGCATTTTAGGGGGAGTAGAAATTTCAGAAAATCCAAAAACATTTGAAAATTTGAAAAAGACAAAAACATGATAAAATCAAAAATGAGTTTTAGTGTTAAAGAAGAGGAAATGATAGTACATCAGTAGATGGTCACAATATGCTAAAGAAATGTAATGTTTAAATAGCGTTAAACAGTCTCACTGATGATATGCCGATAGGTTTTTACACATTTAGTAAGCTTTTTCGGGATATAAACATAAATTCAAACTTGCTTATTTCGTGGGGAACACTACTTGGATATATAGGTAACCCCTGAAATCTCGTTTGAAAGGTCCCTCTTTCTGAGATACTAGGTCTTTATGCTCAGTGATATCTGGGGTATTATCCCGGGACTTCTGATTTTGCGAAAGCAATGGCCTAGTCCCCGAAGAATACTTTCCGCATGCTTGAAATATAGCGCCGCCCTCAGCAATTTGATGAAACAATAAAATTGATAGTCATTGCTGTTGTAATCAAAAGATCCTCTAAAGGGGACCCACCAAAAGTCGAAGTCGTCATCTCTCTTCGTATCGAAAGATCGACCTGAGCTCTCACGGCCCTCGCAATTTAACCCCTGACAGATATCATCTGTGGTATACTCACTTGTAAGACTGAATATTGGGATCTGGATACGGGAGTATATTCAAGAGGTGGGACACATGAATGAGTTTAAGTTCTTAAAACACCTAACTCATATCCTGAATCAGTTGAAATTTGTGTGAGAATTTAAGTGGATCAGTATATTGGCAATCTAAGTGAATTGTTTAATTCTTAATGTGTAACTAAGCTCAACGGTACTTGTGACTTGTCAAAATCTGATATGATCCTCTTACACAAAACTCACAAAAATATTGTCTGTAAATATTTCTTTACTGCATTTCTTTACTTTAAAAAGTCCAAAAAGATTTTGAGTGTGTTTTAGCATAAACTTTTGAAAAAGTCAAAAAGATTTTCGACAACTGATGTTGGAGAGCTGATTGTCAAAATCCCAAATGCTAGACATGATGAACAAATGTTTTGGGAAAATGTATTTTGAAAAGAAAAATGATCATATTTTAAAATGATTCATTAAGTTTATTGAGTTATTTTTGAGGGAGAGTCAGTATTAGTGCATACATTGAATTGTTAAATGCGTAAAATTTACTTTTAGGTAGAGTGAGTTTGTGCAGGTTTAAGTATGAGCTGGATTGATGATCCTGAGCTGGATGAGAGCCAAATTACGATCTTGGAACAATCTCAGAAAGAGATAGCCAGATTACGATCCTGAAGCAGATGATGCTGAAGAACTAACGGAATGCCAGCACATTGTTAGGGGAAGTCTGTTAATGCTGAGAGAAAGAATGAAGCTCAAAGACTGATCAAGACTGAAGATGCAAAGACTCGACATGTGAGACTCGTCAACATCTGAGGGGGAGTCTGTTGGTGCACACATCTGTCGTCTTCGTCTTACATCGAGTTTTTGGTTCGTTGCGGTTCGGAACAAGAATGATGTCATCATTCTTGATGATGACATCATCCAAGTGACTAAATGCTTGCATCATCAACAAACATATGCACATGAATATTACTAGATGACAAAATTTAGATTGCATATGTGAAATAGAATGTAATGTTCATATAAGACAAATGTGAACTTCTGATTTCGCTCCAACATGCATGAATAGGTGATTCCGCCCGAAATCACTAAGTCTGATTTCGCTCCTGATGGGCGTGTGTTCTTAAGAGCGGAATCAAGAGGCCTATATATAGGTCCTCTTGAGCGAAATCAGATATGAGTCCCTTGTATTCCATACCGAAGTGCTGCCGGTGTGAAGATCGATTGTACACAACGTTTATTCAATACAATCAGTGTTTTAAGGTGAAGATAAAGTTGTTTCTACCTTTGTTTCTTAGTTTCCGCCTCTGAAACGAAGTTAAACTCCTCTGAACGACTCGTTCGGGTCGGTACACGATCCTACAAAACAGCTGCTTGCTTTTTGCTTTGCCAAGACACTAAGCAATTGCCTAAGAATTTGATTTTTGCTTTTCCTTCAACCTCCACAAAACACTATTTTAACCCAACAGTGGTTTTAAACCACCGTTTTAACCCAACAGCAGTTTTAATCATAGTTTTCTCCACAACAAATACATTTAACCCAACTGTGGTTTCAAACATCTGTTTTCCTCCATCTGTTGACCAAAGTCAACAGATGTATCAACTACTGTTTTATTTTCAAGCATGTTCCTTCTCCAAAAAAATAATATTTTAACCCAACAGTCGTTTCAATCCCCTTCAACCTCCACAAAACACTATTTTAACCCAAAAGTGGTTTTAAACCACCGTTTTAATAAAACAGTGGTTTCAACCACAGTTTTCTCCACAACACTCTGCTTTATCTCAACAGTAGTTCCAAACATCTCTTATCATCCATCTCTTGACCAAAGTCAACAGATGTATCAACCACTGTTTTATTTTCAAACATCTGTTCCCAATAACAGAGCTTTGATCAATAAAACAGACCTTTGCCAATATTACAAGCTTTTACACTCTCAAACCTAAATATTTATTTACTTAATTTAAATAACAAACATGGTTAATAATTTTAACACAACTAAATATATAAAAACTACAAGTGTCAAACAGAGGTAACTATATAATAAACAAAGTTCAAAACAGCAATCAATAGAATACAACATACTAATTCAAAATCAATGGGCGAAACAACATTCAAAGTTCATCCATCTGTTGACCCAAGTCAACAGGTGTATCAACCACTGTTTTATTTTCAAACATCTGTTCCCAATAACAGAGCTTTGATCATTTAAACAGACCTTTGCCAATATTACAAGCTTTTACACTCTCAAACATAAATATTCATTTACTTAATTTAAATAACAAACTTGGTTAATAATTTTAACACAACTAATTATATAAAAACTACAATTGTCAAAACAGCAAACACCATTCAATAAAATACAGCATACTAATTCCTAATCAATTGGTGAAACAGTAGTCTCGATAAGTAAAGCTCCTTTCGGACCATTGTAGTTGTCAACATGTTGGAGGTATTTCAGAAGTTCGTTGCTCAAATTAACTTCAACCATATCCCCCCAGATGCTTGTTATCAACCACTTGTTGTCTTCAATTATACTAGTCCTTCGGCGCCTATCTACATAATCAACTACACGATGATTATTGAAAACAAACACCTTCATCCAGCCTTCTTCTTCATATCTGAGCAAATCAGCAGTTAGCTCAGCTGACTTTCCAATAACAATCAAATGTGGCCTCTTTGTGATGGTCAAAAAATGCCCTTGGCAAGGATTGACTACAATACTCTCTGGAAAACGAAGCATTCTGAAAGTCTCACTCAGAACATCAAAAGCAACGATGTTCCTCTCACCTAGTGGATACCAATTATTTGAAACCATAAAATATATGGTTTTATTAGCATAAACTCCTGTAGACCATGAATAACCACTTGAACCCTAATTGTTTAAACTACCGAAATTTATTGTTCACCATGACTCACGATGTCGTGAGTAAACACGAGCAGCAGCTACATTACGGTAACATCTGATGTTCAGCACTTTCAGATCATTGAATTGATCAAAATAAATTCCAACAGTATCAGAGTTTCGATCATGATTGTAATTGAAGTAGTCATCAGATAAAACCTTATAGCGCCTGTTAGTTGGATTCCAAAGAATCAGCTCACAGCAAATTCCTTCGTTGGAAACTAACAACAAACCATTAAATGACGATAGAATACGTAAGAAGCTAGGGTGGACATTGTTAGGAAAACTTAAGGTTTTGCTTCTAACAACATCTAAATTACCAGCACCTACATCGTCAACGACAATTGACGTGTCTTTAAAGGAGAGTAGTTTCTTTTGTACTGAATTTCCACTTCGGAGAGCATGCATCATCTGAAATCCATGACTTGAAAATTCCCTATAAAAATTATTGGAAAGACATTTGAAACGACCAATATCTTCTGCAGAGAGCCTTGTGAAAATCTCGTCAACAATCACTTGAAACCCAAATTTTTCCATTTTGCAGTGAACCAATGCGTCTTTGAAAGTAAAAGAAATTGTAATGATATTGATAAACAAAAAACTTTTGAAGATGATTGAGTAGATGGATGAAAACGTGTAGGATCGATGATTCGTCCAAAACGAGTCAATCAGAGTCAGATCTTGTTTCTAGAAAGGCGGAATCAGACTAGAAACCGTCAATCAGTGTTAGAACAGGAGTAGAAGAGTAGAAAGTCACTTTAAACATGTTCTTCATTCATATAATACGTTTTGGTACAGAGAGAATCGGACAGCACTTCGTTACAAAATTCTCCAGAATGTTTTTAAATGAAGAACACTACTAGCCTATTTATAGGCTCTCCAGATCGCACGAAATAACATCTCTAGATCGCACGAACTGGACAAATCCACTTCGTACGACCTGACCATTCAGGTCGTTCGACCTGGACATTATACATAAACTTAACATTTTCAAACAATATTACATACTAATGACACGACATAGACTGATGATGCAGGTGATAGACATTATGCATCAACAAACTCCCCCTTGGATATTACCGCGGTCTTCAGTCAGCCTGTCTTCAAAACATCCTTCACAAAGACTTGAAAAATTCTTCCCTTTGCTTTGGCTTTGTCAACAACGCTTTCCTGAGTTGTTCCTTCTCTTTTGCAGCTCTCTTTTCTTCCTCAGCTAGCCTTTGCACACATGTAGCTCTAGAAATCCTATCTTTCGCTTCACGCTCTTCTCTTTCCTTCTCTGCTTTTAAAAACTCTTCTCTTTCAATCTCTCTCCAACTTGATAACCACATATTTTCTGAGTTTATACCCTTCTGAAAACATACAGTAGCTACCTACTGAAATTGCAGAGCTTGTTCTCTATCTTCTGCCTTGTATCCAATCTTGTTCACAAACAGACATTCAATATCCTTTGCAGAACAATTTACTATCCACATCGGATCATACAGATGAATATTTCTGATTTCATCCCCAACTCTATACACAATCACTGCTTCGGTTGACATGCAACTATAAACCCAGCATACAAACCCTTCATGAAAATTCTGTTCCATCTTTGGCAATGGAATATTCTTTATAACCCTGGGCTTCTTGATCTTCAGAATTGTTTCCTCAATACCTGTAACTGGATCCATCCTCTTGACTTTCTTAGGATAATGTGGTTTCCAGTGTCGGAAATCTCTGAATGCTTCAAATTTCATCAAGCCCCATGTTGGCATGTCATGAACTCTGACTGGATATGATAATGTTCTGACCTGGGACAACTCTTCAACATCCCACCAAGGTAGAGACATTATATCTTGAATATATTAGAAATATTGAACACCAAATTCTCTTCTAATCGCATAAGCGTTGACTTGTGGCAAGTACCCCCAGCTTATGATATCACCCAGAGAAACATCTCTATCCCTTCTATAATACTGTAGTGGTCTTTTGTATTTTCTTTTCGTATCCTTCCTGAACCACTTCTTTCGTTCTTCACGTTGTTCTTCTTTAGACATTTCTCGAAAACTCTTACTCTTAACACTTTCAGCAACTTTTCTTCTCAATTCATCCTCATTTGCTTGACTGAAAAACTCAGCAAGAGTTGGAAAGCTAGAAGTATCAACATTAACGTTCTCAGACTAATCATCATCGCTCCAGTCTTCTACTTCCACTTTATCATAATTATCAGCTTCTTCAACATACTTGTACTGATATGCAGGTTGATGATTGATATCAAATTCGTTCAACTCTTCTTCAAAATCGAAGTTAAACTCACCTTCTTCAACATCCATCATCTTAATGATCTCAGCTCTAGTGTAAGTATGTAATAACTCTCCTTCATCTACATCATGTTCAAGACGTAGAATCAAACCTGCACTCTGATCAACAATCTCATCAACATTTTCAGTATCACCATGCTCCCCCTCTCCTCCTGTATTTTCAGGTTCTTCGTTTGCATCGTCATGAAGATACTCGTCAATATTCTATTCTTTTGACGCTTTTGTTACTTTTATACCAGAGTTACCTTGATCAGCATCATCATTTCCATCATCATCATCATCATCACTATGAACAGAATATACTTCATCTGCTTCATCTTTCAGATTATCATCTTCGTCATCTTCATCGTCTTCGATCATACCAGAAACTGAAGTTAATGGACAGGGATCTGGAATAGACGATTCTGGAACTTTCTCAATCAAAACAATTTCCCTTTCAGTTACTTGAACATCATCTTTAACTAGAACACTTTTACCCTTATCTTTCATTTCAGCTTCTATTTCAGTTTTACGTCTTGCTCTTACTTCCGCAAGTTCTATCTCTTCAAACCTTTGTTCAATTGGCTTACCAATCAAATCTTCCAACACTTTCTTTAACATATACTCTTCATGTTCCTTTCTAGCATTCTTGGCTTCTAACTCTTGATTTTTCAACTTGAAGTACTCATTCTGCTCATCCTTTCGAGACTTTTCTTCTTCCAAGTCAGCTATTCGAACTTTCAGAATGTCTATGTCGACTTGATCAGCTTCAATCTTTTTCAACAAAGATGAATTTTCAGATTCAACAGACTTGACACGTTCTTCTAACTTCTTATTCTCACTTGATAACTCATTCACCTTCTTTTGCAACTTTTTCACAAGATCATCATTTACAAAGCTAAAATCATCAAGCTGTTCAAGAACTGTACTCTCTGGAATATGTGGAAAATTTTCAAAACCAGACGATCCAGGAGTAGTATGAACTGGTGGTTGTGTGGTTGGTGGTGTTTGTTGGATGTGTGGCGAAGTTATTGGTGGTTGTTCATGAATGGGTAATGAAATATGATGTTGTGGTGGTGATTGTGGTGATTGTAAAGGTTCAAGTGATGGTTGTTGTGGTGGTGGTGATATTGGTTGATTTTGTGGTGGTGATGGTGGTTTAGTTTGTGGTTCTGGTGGTGGATTCATTTTCAGCTTGAATTTTAACTTTCGTGCTGTAGGAGTTCCGACACGTTTTCTTGATGTTGATTTCTTTCTACCTCCTGATGATGGTGATTTTACAATCTGGACATTCTCTGGTGGAACATATTTTTCATCATCATCATCCGATCAACTTGAGCATCAATATCACTTTCTGTACCAGATGAACTCTCCTTTTCATCATCAACTACCAACTTACTAGCTGATTTCCCAGCTTCCAAAGTATCATCAATATCTTTCATCAACTGCTCAGTTTCTAGAGTTAATGGTTCATGATCTTTTTCAACATTAGCTTCTGTCTCATCTACTTCTGGTTCATCAACCAGCATTGTTTCAACTGCTTTCTTTTTACGTTTCTTCTGTGGTTGAGAAGATGATCCTTCTTCAGCTTGGACTTTCGGTGTAGGATCTCTCTTTCCACCTTTTTTCTTCTTTTCTTTTTCTACTTTTGTATACCAATCATTTCGAGTTTCACTGAAATCTTCTAACTTCGTTAATTCATCAATTGCACTTGTTTCTTTCATTTCAGCATCATTCCTCCACTTTAAATGATTTACTGGATCTGGATCCTCATACTTATCACTTTTGATGAATCCAAAAAACTCTTTCTTATTCGGTTCAGGCCAATGCTTTGTATACTTTGATAATCGGATTAACGTTTCATTATCCATGTGATGCAACAGCATGAGATCATTTTGTTCATCCTTCACCAGATTTGGATAGGCATGATCCAGCATCATCTGCACAAATCTTGGATACACCCAACTTCGACTACCAGAAGTAATAGTATCTTTCATGTAGTGAAAAACGATTCTTGAAAAGTTGTATTTCATGTTCATTACCAACGCCGTCACCATACACATTTGATAATATTTCATAACATTGTATCCACCTTTCCTGTTACTTAGTGCATGAATCGCTGAGTGAATAAAGAATTTGTACGGCTTCATAAAACATGCTTTCAGATAATTTGCTTTATTCAACGGACCGTTATAACCCATTCTAAGCATACAACCTTTGACCATCCTTTCTGGAAACCCTGTTGGCGAATTATCATCATCTGGGAACTCTAAGACTTCTCGTACAAGTTGTTCTGTGATTATGATTTCTTCATCTTCACCATCTATACTAACACTTGAATTAATCACATCATTCACTTCATCGTAACTAGCATTCTTCCAAAAATGATGAACATGAGATTTGAAAACTTTATGCTGATCCGTTAAAGCCTTTTGAATTGGTAAACGTCTCATGAATGGTAAAATCTCGTTAAACACACTCATCTTTGGAAGAGTTTCATCGTAAACACAGCAAATATTGTGTGATGGATCAAACATCACATTCGATGCCTGAAAAACAAACAAAAACAAACAAGTTAAACATTATGCACAAATTTCAAGACAAAACTATCATTCATACGATCTGGCCTCATACGATGTGGCCATTTCGTGCGACCTCGTGCCAAAATAATCAAACTTTTCATACGAACTGGTATACAAACGATCTGACCATCTCATACGATCTGGTGGTCAAACGGACTGACCATCCCAAACGACCTGGTGGTCAAACGAACTGATCAATCTCAAATAATGTGAACCTCAAACGATTTGGCCAATTCGTGCGGTCTGAATCATCACTTCGTTTGAACAACCATATATGAACAATGATTTTGCAGGTTTTCAAAAGTTGTTTTTATCAAGAAATTGATTCCCTAGATATGTTCTACATCAAAATACGAGCACATTGATATGATTTTTATTCAATTTAATCCACAAAATAACCCTAGATCTAAGTTCAAACATTCGGTTCATTCGAGTTCATGTGATTTGGTTCAAATTTTACATCAATCAGTACCTTTCCCATGATATAAGTTGTGCGAACCAACTTATATAAGGATTCCGAACACAAAGTCACAAGATTAAAGCTCGAGATCTAAGAAATTTCTCAAATCGCCTGAAGAAGGTGTGTGATGCGATGTGAGGATCAGAAACGTTTCACGCGATCTGGTCTTTCCTTTATATAGAGGAGGCCAGGTCGTGTGAGTTGGAAAGTTGAAGCGGTTTGAGGTGTTTCATGCGGTCTGGTCAATTTGAAACGGTTTGGCCAGTTGGCACGAATTGGCACCTCGTGTGAACTTTTATTTTTTCAAATTTTGAAATTTTTAACTTTTTAACTTTTTACCAACACACTCAGTTAACCAAGTCCAATTTAATGACCCTGGTCAACTGTTTAGCCTGCCAAATCCAAATTAATGACTTTGGCCGACCAAACTATGATCTTGCTGACATTTTGAAACAAATTTAAGTTCAAATTAATGAACTTTGATACATTTCGAGAAATTTCCAACATTTTCTCAAACATTTTCTTAACCAACCCAAATGATCCAACATGTTTAGCACTGTGAAACTTTGATCATCAGATCCCCAACGTCTGTTGTCGAAAATAAGATAAAATTACAAATCTTTTTGAATTTTACACCATTTTGTCTAAACAAACAGAAAATCTTTTGGAATTGAAGAAACTGAAAACTGTACAAACATATTTACAGACATCTTTTTGTGAGATTGTGTAAGAGGATCATATCAGTTTTTGAGACGTATCACTAACACCATTGATCTTGATTTAACTTTAAGTCTTTAAACAAATTCACTTCTGATTCTCAGTATTGTTGTCCACTTAAACTTCTACACAAGTTTCAATTTATTCAAGATACGAATTAGTGTTTTAAGAACTAAACTTATCCGTGTGTCCCACCTCAGAATATACTCCCGTGTCCAGACTTCTATATTCAGTCTTACTGGTGAGTGCACACTAATGATATCTGTAAGGGTTAAATGCGAGGCCATGAGAGCTCAGGCTAGATCTTCCATTCAATCAGAGAGATAATGGCTCGACTTTAGGTGGGTCCCCCTTGGGGATCTTCTTTTCAATAGCACATGATTTGCATTTTTCAATGTTTCATCATTTTTTATGCTGAGGGTGAGCTTTAGGAATAAAGCAGTGCAGAGTATTATACGAGGACTAGGCTATTGCTCCCGCAAAATCAGAAGTCCTGGTATAATACCCCAGATATCATCACGTACAAAGACCTAGTATGTCAGAAATAGAAAGCCTTTCAAACAAGATTTCGGGGGTTACCCATATATCCGAGAGATGTTCCCCACGAGATAAGCAAGTTATTTGTTATGTTTATATCTCGAACTCAATCTACTAATTGTGTGAAGACTACTAGCATATCATTAGTGAGACTTGTTTAAAAACATTTTGACTTTCCATTTCTTTAGCATGTTGTGATAGTCCACTGATGTACTATCATTTCCTCTTTTTACACAAAACTCTTTTTGTCTTTATTTTTTAATTTTTTTGTATTTATGACATTTTATCATGTTTTTGTATTTTATATAAACTTTCTCCCCCTAAAATCAAAAACATATTTTTTTTTGTTTTTGGTTTTATCAAAAGCAATAAAGAAACTGTACAGAAAGCATGACAACTAGACGAAGATCACTTGTGATCGCCGTCCGCCTCGGCCACACACTCTACCACCCTCCCAGAAAACAAATTCTTTAACCCGTTCAATTTTAAAAGATAATTAAATCTTGTTTTATCAAAGGGTTTAGTGTAAAAATCAGCTCTCTGATCATCGGTGTGAATATAATCAATTCGAATCAATTTTTTCTCGTAGCAATCACGAATAAAATGATGTCGAATCTCAATATGTTTTGTTTTATAGTGTTGAACCGGATTTTTAGTGATATTAATTGCTGCCTCGTTGTCCACAAAAATTGGTGTGTCTAAGAATTGCAAACCATAGTCCCTCATTTGCTGTTAAATCCAGAGAATCTGGGAACAACAACCGGAAGCCGAAACGTATTCGGCCTCACAAGTCGAGAGAGCGACTGTGGTCTGTTTCTTACACTGCCAACTGATTAGCTGAGTTCCGAAGAACTGGCAACCAGCAGTTGTGGACTTAGCATTCAACTTACAGGACCCGAAGTCAGAGTCAGAATATCCAGTTAGAGAGAAGTCACCGGATCGGGGATACCACAAGCCGGTGCTTGGGCAACCTTTGAGATACCGTAAGATCCTCTTTACTATCATCATGTGTGATGCTCTAGGACTTGACTGGTACTGGGCACAGAGGCAGGTTGGATACATGATGTCCGGTCGTGATGCTGTGAGATACATTAGCGATCCTATGATTGACCGATAAAGCGTTTCATCCACTTTCTCACCACTTTCATCAGGACATATGCCATGATTCGTAGCCAGGGGGTTGATATGGGAGATGATTCGGACATATAGAATGTGTCCAACACATCATTCACATACTTGGTCTGGTGTATGAAGATTCCATCGGGCAGTTGCTCAACTTGAAGCCCGAGAAAGAACTTCATCTCCCACATTGAACTCATTTCAAACTTCTACTTCATGACCTTCTCAAACTCTTTACACAACTCATCGTTCGTTGATCCAAAAATTATATCATCAACATATATTTGCACGATCAGGAGATGTCCTGCAACCTCTTTAGTGAACAGGGTACTATCGACAGTCCCTCTGGTGAACCCGTTGTTCAGCAGATGCTGGGAAAGCGTCTCGTACTAGGCTCTCGGGGCCTGGTGTAATCCGTATAACGCCTTGTCAAGTAGATACACCTTGTCCTTGTGTACAGGATCGGTAAAACCTGGTGGTTGACCGACATACACTTCTTCTTTAATCTTGCCGTAGAGGAATGCAGATTTGACATCCAGTTGGTAGACCATGAACCCCTTCCATGACGCGAACGCCAAGAAGATTCTGATTGCCTCAAGCCGAGCAACGGGATCATATACTTCAGTAAAATCAATCCCTTCTTGCTGACTAAATCCTTGGACTACCAACCGTGCTTTGTTCCTTACTATAACCCCTCTATCATCTCTCTTACATTTGAAGACCCACTTAGTCTTGATCAACTTCTGATCTTCCGGGAGATCAACCAACCACCACACTCCAAGCTTTTCAAACTGTTGTAACTCCTCTTGCATTGCATTTACCTAACTTTCTTCGGTCAATGCTTCTTTATATGTTTTCGGCTCTACCTGCGAGATAAAACATTTTAATGAGAAATCTACTTGTAAAGGTGCTACAGATGAGTAAAAACATGTAAGCCCTTTGTTTAGGTTTTCACGCCGCTTTGAAGGTCGCCAATGATTTGCTCCGACGGATGGTAAGATAACGTTCTTGGCATGACTATATCCGGTACACTCGCTTCCGATTGCAAATTTGTTATATTCTGATCACCCGTGTGATCAATATCATTTGAAGTCGCAATATTTGGTTCCTCGTCAAAAATCAGATCGGTTTCCGATTCTGAGTCATCAGATTGGTCAAATATTGGAGCTGTTTCTTCTGGGGGTACATGTGCAGTTCCACTAGGACCAGCCTCATGATCATTTGAACCTACGGTGGGCGAAGAAACCACCAACGGTCTCGGCACTTGTTCTTGTGAAAGTGACTGTTGTTGTTGGTATAAGAATGCCAGTTCCTCCTCATTCGGCTCTGTCGGTAAACGGAATGACTCCCAGAGATTGTCGTAATCAAATAGCAACCTGTTTCCGGGAAGTTGATTGGAGCGGTAAACTGTTGACAGTCAACGTGTTGAACTTGTATAATCTTCCCCAAACTCGGAACAAAAACTCTCTTCAACGGACTAGCATATCCTACAAAAAAAACCTTCATTAGCTTTCGAACCAAATTTACCGTCTGGATCAATGTATGTGCATGGTGATCCGAATGGTTCTAAATATTTCAGATTCGGTTTGTAAAGATGAAGTAATTAAAAATAAGTTTTCTTGTACTTCTTCACCGTAAGAACCCGATTGAGTGTGTAACATGCCGTGGCGACCGCTTCACTCCAAAAATATACCGGTAATTTCGAATCTGCTAACATGGTACGAGCCGTTTCGATCAACGTACGATTTTTCCGTTCCGCGACACCGTCTTTGTTGAGGAGTATGCGGTGCACTGAACTCATGAAGAATGCCCTTATCATTTCAGAATTCGAGCATACGGTTGTTCTTAAATTCCATGCCATTGTCGCTTCGAATACGTCTAATCGGCAGTTTGTAAACATTCTCCATCTTTTTGAATAGCTTCATCAAAGAATCAAACGTTTCGTCTTTTCTCTCTAGAAACAACACTGACGTGTGCGTATATATACATAATATTTTGCAATGAATTACACACGATTGGGTTTTAAATTTATAAAAGTGATTATTACTTTTACATCAAAACACACACGAAAGAGGCAAGTGTACCCCGTCATATATGTAATAAAGTATCGGTAAGAACCAAGTATCGATCCAAGGAAATGGGCGGAGAAATAATACTAGACCTTTGTCACTAAACTACCGGTAAAAACATAGGTTTGGTTGATTTAAACTAAACTAAAGTAAACATAACCAAATACATAATAAAAACATAATAGATAGTAGATAAAAAGCCTTGCTAAATACACAACCACAGCATGTCAACTAAGTCAGTTTTGGCACTAGAAGCATTCGGTCAATTTTCCAATTTAAGACAATTAGTATCCCTTTCGGGAATCCTAACACGACAATCATTCGGAAAGCTAAAACGATAAACACACTTTAACCACCTAAAATTGTTCTTTAACGTGCAATTGATAAATGTCTATGAAAATCTCTTAAAAATAAGTTAGTCAGCCGTTAGGATTATTCTAACCTCACTTAAACACGGAAAGCGACACCGATAAACAGAATGCAACCACCGAGACAAGCATAAACTAGATTAAATCACAACTGAGTTCATTTTACAAATCTTGCACAATAATTCACTAAGATAGCAATTTTGGCCTAAACTACTAACTAGGCTAACAAATCATGGCAAGAATTTATAACGACACCATCTAACCTGTTTAGGTCCTTACGTGACGGCAAGCTCTCTTGATTAACAATAATTACATTTTATTAAATCACTAACCATTTCTAGTATCATGATGCATACATTTAAACCAAGTTAAACTAGTTAACCAAATTCAAAGTTTACTAATACAAGATTAATTAAGCTTCATTTTTCAACTATCTTAACTAACCAAGCATCAATCATCCAACATAATTACTTATAATCAAGAATTCAATATCAATAACAAGGTTGCAAACTAATCATCAAAGATTAACAAAGAAAATACTTCAAATGTCATTACAAACAAAGCTTAACATACTAATGGCAATAATCTAGCAAGGGATTGTTTGTGTTTTTGCCCAAAGGCTACAATAATACATAAACAATATTCTATGTACTTGAAAGATTAACAAAAACATGGAAAGATTGGAAAATCAAACCATAAACAAGTACTAGACTAAGGATCCGGGTAGTAATCGAGCTAAACGAGACAATGTGGCTTGAATCCGGGTGAAAGCTAATGCCTCCGGAGCCTGAAAATCGCCTGTGAAGCTCTCCAAAAATCCAGAATATCGAACAGAAGGTTTCTGTTCTGTTTTTATACTTTTTGCTGTCGCACGGTCGTTCTCCATATGGCACGACCGTGCACTTTATTCAATTATTAGGGATGGGTCACCATACTGCATACGTCATCAGATCGTTGACCAGATTCGAAATGGCACGACCGTTCTTCGTGTGGAACGGTCGTTCAGTTCCGGGTTACATGTTGCACGCCGAGTCGCACCGGTCGTTCATCACCGAGACTCTGTTGGTTCACCGGATACGCACGGTCGTTCCTAAGATGGAACGCCCGTTCCTAAGATGGAACGCCCGTTCTTTACCGAGCTGCCTTGTTTACCTAGAACGGCCAGTCGCACCTCTCGTTCATTGTCGAGATGATCAACTTTGTCGGAGATGCACGACCGTGCCACAGGCCCAGTTCAGAATCCTTAACAGAAAGTCCGCAGCTTCGTCGTTTTGTCCGGAAAGTCCTCGTTTTTGCTATCATCTTGGCTGGAATGCAGTTTTAGGCCTGTAAACATAAATGTAGATAAATAAGTATCCGAATGACGGTTTTACGGCCAAAAACGCATAAAATAGGGGTAAAACGGGGAACTAAAATATGTGTAAATTAACGAATATCAAACACCCAGGAGAATCTTGTAAAGTCGTAAGTAACAACTAAACAATATAGATCTCCACTTATGCTTTTCACATTTACCGGTCGGAAAAGATCCATATGGAGTCTTTCGAGCGGTAATCTGATGGAGTTCAAGAGCTTTTTCGGGTGCGATTTCTTCGTCTGCTTCCCTTTCTTACATTCAATACAATCATCGTTAAGAAGGAAGCTTTTCAGATTAACACCGTCTACAAGATCATTACGAACTAAAAAGTTAAGTTCATCTTTCTCAAGTGAATATGACCCATTTTACGATGCCACATGATGGATTCTTTTTCCGTCGCCTTCGTCTTACTCACAAAGCATTGTGCCTTTTTATATGTCGTTGTTGCAACGCTCATGTCTAGTACATAAAGATCGATTTCATGATGAGCGTGCATCAACACCATTTCTTCTGGTATTTTAACCCTGTTTTAAGGATCAGACAATCATCTTTTGTAAAATGAATAGTGAATGACTTGTCACAAATCTGAGAGATGCTCAACAGATTGTTTTCTAACTCAGCAACGTAATTCACTTTACGACCCCGTTAGTAAGTATTCCTTCTCCAACAATTCTTCCACCTTGAGTTCCAGCAAACCCGACATAACCTCCATTGATTGACTTGACGTCGTATAAAAATAGTAACATCCCTGTCATGTGCCGTGAGGCGCCGCTATCCATTATCCATTTAGAAATGATAGACCTTGGAAGCCCCTACACACATCAAAATACATTTACTTAAACAATGATACCCAAGATTTTTAAACATTTGGGACACTACCAAAGACAATATCATGAGCTACTATGTCAACTTTTGGAATGCTAAAAACAACATTTGGAACATCAGATTCTGGTTTTGATTTTAGAGCTCCTTCCTTGATAGGTGGGAATTCTTCAATCAACTTATCTAACTCAAACTCAATTTTCTCATCAGTGGTTACAAAGATTTTCGGTTCAGATTTTAAAACTTCTTCCATTTTCTTTTCCTCAAAAGAATGTTTAGGTTTCTCCACCCATGATTGACTTTGGGAAGTCTTTGTTTTAGTATAAACCTTTGAAGTCTTTTGTGATTTTGAAGATTCACCAATTTCAAAAGTTGATTTTGGTTTGTCCTCTGACTTCAATGATTCACCGTGTTTAAGAATACGCACGGGGGATACCATAGGTGATTTTCCCTTATCATCCTTTGAAATTCTTGGTTTTGGTTTATGGAAAACTGGTTTTATTATCTTTTTTACACATTGTTTGGCCATGTGACCGATTTCATTGCATCGATAACAGATTCTTTTGTCATATTCAACAAAAGTGGAACTGTTGGCCTCGTCTCTTATCTTTTTGGCCGCAATAAACTCGTCAATTGCTTGCTTACTAAAGATATAATCCTTTTCGACTTTTGTATTATTACCAGCCACAAACACTTCACTCAATTTTTCTTTTGGCTTAACTTCTTTCTTAGCCATTTTCTTCTCAAAACCAACACCTTTCTTTTTGTAATTATTACCATGTCTCATGTTATTACCATTGTTACCCACCCATTCATTTTTCTTTCCCGGGTTGTTTGTCGGTTGTTTAACAAAAGATTTTTTCGGTTTTGATAGAAACGAATTGTTGTTAACTTCTGAGATATCAATTTCCACGAGTTTAAAAACTTTTTCAACCTTTACCAGGTTTGCATTCTGAATCGGGTACTCAAAATCAGTATACAGTTTGTCAGTTCCGGTCATCATGTAAACCACAATGATCGAATCGTCATCCAAATCTTTATCTGACTTTGGGATATACTTATCAAGAAAGTTTCCGTCATCTTCAGAATCTGAACTGGAATTCTCAAAATGAGTTTTAACCGTTTCGAAATCAGTGTTATCACTCTCTTCATCCAACACTTGGTCTACAACTGTTTTAACCAGTTGTGACTCGTTGTCGGTGTCAGACGGAGAGAATGTAACATCTATGTTTTCCGGTAACTCATTCTCCTCTCTTCTCAGTTTGAGATTCAATGCCTCCTCCACCCCGTCTGGATATTTCTGAGAATAATGATTCCACATTGGGGGTGGAACATTTTTGAAAGCTGGTTTAACTTCAGTTTATTGAGGAACAATCTGATCAATCACATATGAAGATGAAAGATAACTTATCAACTTTTTGTCGACTCTTTCTGTCTCAATGCACATCAGTTCAAATTCCTTCTTTAGAGATGCTATTGTGTCCAGATGGATGTTAATCGACATTTGCTTTTCCATGACCGTGGCTTTGAGCAAATTAGCAATTTTATCATTTTCTTTACTCTCAGTGTGAATCATTTTAATTGATCGTGACAAAGTGTCATAAGCTTCTTTAACATCATTAAAATCAAATTTTAATTTGTCGTTAAATTTTTTCAACTCTTGAAACTGTTTGTCTTTTTCAAGACATTCCATGCATGGTTTCAAACAGTTTTCGCATGGCTTTTCAAGAATTGGATCAACTTTTTCAAAAACATTTCCTTGTTTATCATTTTTACTTTCCGATTAACCAAACTCTCCGGACTCTGACTCAGATTTCTCTTCGGATTCGGACTTCACATTTTCTGATTTGTCATCGGACTCGGACTTTTCTCCTGACTCATACGTATCACAAGTCTCGATAATTGACTCCTTTTCAACAGACACTGACTCTTGAGTTGCATCTTTGGTCTCATTGTTATCAGAAGGTGTTTTAGTTTGTTCTACCTCTTGCAGCTTGACCATAAGAGCTTTGTCTGCTATTTCTTTCAAAGTCTCTTCATTCATTTCCTTTGAGACATCAATGATCTCTTGAACCGGAGTTTGTTCAACTTCGTACTGTGGGCAAAAACCCATAGTCGGTTCACTAAAGAAACCTGCAAAAGAATCAAACACATTAGCTGCCATTATAGATTTAAATAAATTAGTAATAACCTCCTGTTCAGACTGATAATAGTAGACCGCTGCTACTGCCTCTTCTAGATCTGCAAAACTTTCTTCATTCACTATTTCACTGACTTCTTCAACTTCAGGAACACATTCCTCGATTTCCAGTTCCGGCTCTTCAATAATTTCAGCTATCATGGCAAGACCACCTCCTGGAACGTACTTATCCCAATTGAAGCCTTCTGGAATCTTTTCGGCATCTTGATTCACTAAAAGAGCTTTTTCTGTTTGTTTGGATTGACTGTTCTCGATTTGAGGTCGTGGATTGAATGGTTGTTGACTGTTTTTAGGATAGATGGCATGTCAGTAATAATCGTTGGCGAATGGATTCTGGTGGTTATTAACTTCTCTGTTAGGACATTCGCGTTTGAAGTGCCCCTTCTCTTTACACTTGAAGAAAGTCACCTTCGATTTGTCGAATCCAAGTTTAGGATCAGGACCTGCGAGACTACTTCTTCTAGTAATTTCCATGAACCTCTGAGCTCTTCTCATAATGCTCGCCATACCCCATTTTATGTCGATGAGTTCTAGTTCCTCGGGATCAATTTTATCGTAATCTTTTTTAGTCATGTCTGGGTTACCAATTCGTCCGGCTACTAGACTCTCGTAAGACTCAAGTACAGAAGCTAGAAGTACTATATGCTGCTTTGCGGCTGTCTTGGTAAAATCTTGACCGTTTTTTATATTAACAGCAATATTGCACTGTATCCCATTACTATAACTCTGATTGTTCGAACCTGAAGAACTTTGAGAAGAAACTTGTTCTTGAAAACTCGGAACCTTAGGATTCGGTTCATAACTTGGAAACGGTGAAACGTTGTTGTTAGGCATGCTTTGAGGTACTCCCGATGAAGAATCTGCACTGAATGCCGTTTGAATCTTTGGACTTGAAGCAGATGTGGCAGATGAGTTTCCTTTGTAATAAAGCTGAACATCTTGCTGTACGTTTGCAAATTTCATTTTCCTCATCTTTCGAAGTTCAAGCTCATGAGCTTCAATTCTCTCGATAAATGTACTCAAATTGAAACCCACGTATTCCAAATTGTTCTTCAAAACCAATAAGAACGTACCCTACTCTTCTTGTGGTAGTGCGTCAGCCAACTTATCAACCCACTCTTCGTCTGATTTGTCGATATTCAAACGTTTCATCTCCACTACCAAGTGACAATACCTCTCAATCAACTCTTTCGTTGATTCTCCACTGATAGCAGTAAATATGTCGAATTCTTTTTTCAGTAGCACCTTTTTGTTTTTATCATTGCAGCACTCCCAAGAAATTTGATTTTAAGAGAGTTCCAAATAGATTGCGCGTCACCTTGATGCTGTAACAGTACCAAAATGTCTTCCTTGATTGCCTGTTGCAATATATTGACCGTCTTCTTCTCGGCTTTAAAGTTTTCTTGTTCAGCCGGAGTTAACGTGTTAAGTGTTTTCGGAAGACCAGCATCATTCGTAGGAACGACATATTTCGTTTCAACTTTCAGCCAGCATTCGAGGTGATTCGCCTGAACCCATGTGGGAAATCTATCCTTCCACCCCAAATAATCTTCAATGTTGAGCAGTTTCGGTGGTTTTTGCATGGTTCCTAGCTCGTTCTCCATATTCACATTCTGGGCTATACTTGCTGGAGTTTGAACAGTCATACCTCCTCCGAAAAACGCATTGTAAAACTCTTGATTGTCTATTTTTATACTTTGAAAAATGTTTCAAAAAAATTTTTAAGTTTTGAAAAATTACAATTTCAAGCGACCTGGACTTTCAAACAATCTGGACTTTCAGACGATCTGGACTTTTCAAACGACCTGGACTGTTTTAAACGACCTTGATGTTTCAAACGACCTGGACTGCCAATCCGTGCGAAGTGACAAAAACTTGTTTAAAGAAATTTCAGTTCGTGCGATCTGATGAATTCACACGATCTGGACACTCAAGTCGTGCGATCTGGTCACACAGTTTGTAAGTTTCAAACGATCTGGTCCAATCCGTGCGATCTGGACAAGAATTTCAAACGGTTTGACAAAAATTCAAATGATCTGGTCAATTCCACACTATTTGAGCATCATTTTCATATGATTTGAAGTTTTTGACATTTTTGGATCAGTTTTATTTCGATTTATGGTCTACAACTTTGTACGATTGTTCAAAATGATGTTTTACACATAATATCCAATATTCAGTCCATTTTGTCCGTGAATTCGTCTGAAAATCCAAGAAAGAGTAGAAGTATATCATTCTAAACCGTTCAAAACACTGATACCAACAGATTTGACTCATCCTGAGCTCTGATACCACTTGTAGGATCGATTGACTCGTCTTCGTCCAAAACGAGTAAATCAGAGTCAGATCTAGTTTCTAGAAAGGCGGAATCAGACTAGAAACCGTCAATCAGTGTTAGAACAGGAGTAGAAGAGTAGAAAGTCACTTTAAACATGTTCTTCAATCATATAATACGTTTTGGTATAGAGAGAATCGGACAGCACTTCGTTACAAAATTCTCCAGAATGTTTTTAAATGAAGAACACTACTAGCCTATTTATAGGCTCTCCAGATCACATGAAATAACATCTCCAGATCGCACGAACTGGACAAATCCACTTCATACGACCTGACCATTCAGGTCGTGTGACCTGGACATTATACATAAACTTAATATTTTCAAACACTATTACATACTAATGACACGACATAGACTGATGACGCAGGCGATAGACATTATGCATCAACAAAACGGTAATGATGAAAACCTCTGCCCAATGTATTTTATATACCCAATGAAGGCGGTTATGACTAAATACATCGTCAGACGAAAGAATATGATGCGATACTCGTTAGGCTTCTAATGCATTTCCATGGGAAAAATATAAAATTAAACACGTTATTATAATTACAATTAACCTCTTCATTTACCATAAGACGCCTTTACCATAAGACATAACTGATTGAGTGACGTGCATTATTTGCAAAGTACATATCCCCAGGCATTTTGAATTTGAAATTACCGGCAATTTCAAAACCACTTCTAAGGTATATGTTTGCCAAATGAAACATCTGCTAAGTTATACTTTCTTGGCGATGGGCAGTAGTTTGCACTCTTGAATGTGGGCCAGACCTTTGACATTTAAATATAGAGCAGTAGTTTGAAATTAAATGTATTTTAACTCAGATAAAAAATTGACACATCAGCAATCATCATTTAGTCATAAGTCAGATAAAAAATCTATTTGTCACACCCCGATTTCCACGTGTCACCGGTGGGCCTGGTGGGGGAGTATCGTGACGTGGTTGGCAACATAATATTCAAACAACACAATATTTAATATGCACAGCGGAAGCAATTTAAAAGATATAATACAACCGAATTTAGTATTGTAAGTTCAAGTGTCACAATATTCGGAAGTTTATCCACAGAAGGATCGAAAATAATATATGAAACAAATAGTTCAACAGACTTCAGGCATCCTAAGCTTGCGAGACTTCTAATGATGCTAAGGAGAAATCCCAGCCAATTTTGCTTAGTACCTGCATTTAATATTTTTGGGAAAATACGTCAGTTTACACTAGTAAATACAATCGACTGACTCATTTTGGAAAATGATTGAAAATTGGTTTGGATGCACGTGGCATAAACATTTTTATTTAACTTGGGAGAATTATTTAAATATATAATCTTGTGAACGAATTACATGTTCCTTGTGCGTTCAGTAGCCCGGATCAAGTCCGGGTTAAAGATCAATAGACACACCACAATATTCTTTTGTGCACTGACGGGTGTACGCCTACACCCCGCGCTTAAGTCGTGGCCATTTCGTAAAATGATGCCAAGGATATCCGGGACATGGTCATTAATCCCCCAAAGGCTTTAAGTAACAAGACTGTTTAAACGAGCCGATCAAATTATTCAATTACCCACTCAATGGTGGAGGATTTGATGCCCGATTAAGCGGTATGCTATATACCGTAACCCAAGCCCGTATAGGGAAAATAAGTTAAAAGTATTTACCTGAGCAAAGTATATATCACAATAAGCAAATTGCAAGTAGCTTTTACTGGTCCTCCTAATCTGGAACGAAGGTTTATAATAACCTATTAGAATCCTAACGGGTCTTTAATTAAGCTTAAGCTTAGACCGGCTAGTTTTAAAGATACGGTTCGTACGCATGATTAAGCGAAGACCGGATAGAATGTGATTTAGACCCGACAAGTTCGGAGACTTGTTTAATATGGGAATTTCATACACATTCTGGAATTTGAGATAAAACCGATAAGGTTTGACCCGTTTAGGCTAGTTTATGTAAACTAGTTACATAAACCGTACCGAACCCGTAATAAGCATAACGAGTATTCATGAGAGCTATTTATAGGTTTCCTAAATTAATATGCTTCATATATGTTGTGACATCAGTAAGATATCATTTATTATGCCCGAAACGAATTTAATCACAAACTATGCCCCGTAGGGGTAGTTTGGTCATTTAAAAGGTTATAAAAGAGTTTAAGTATTTACCTGAGTTACAGGTCTGATGTAATCAGTAAAAATGCTTATTTTACTAAGTTATAACAATAGAAATAAGCATATATGTGGAATTTAGTAATTATAACCAAACTACGCCCCGTATGGGTATTTTGGTAATTTTACATAAGCCGAAAAGCTCAAAACTGAAGTCTGAGTTTATCAACCTTTGCTTACTGTTAAAATATTATAATTTACCTCTAATATCAGTAGGTATCACCCTTGTATGTTTAAAAATACTCTTGGTACATACTATGCGCTAAAAACGCTTAAAAAGGTGATTAGAGGCCATTTCCGGGTTTGATACATAAATCTGATATTTTTATATTTCCAAAAGGCTTCAAATAATTTATTTATCATGTGTGATCAGTAGCAAAAGTTTTGGAGTCGTTTAGATATGTAAAACTCATTTTATGGCCCGTAGGGCAAAACCGACAAGTACCGGATTAAGCCTACGACTATGAGTTATGCTCAGCCTAAAATTAATTAAAAATCTTTAAAAATCCCAAAATAATATATTACATCAGTGGGTAAAAGATTTGATATCAAAAAGTATGTTTAAGTAGGCTATACGCTAAATACGCCGTTTAATTAACATAAAGATTTAATTTTACGCTAACGAGCATAACTCTTAACCTACACCTCAAACTGATGTCAAATTTTGTATGCAAGTTTATATATCAGTAATTAAGGTTTCTACTCTTTTACATTTCCAAAAATCACGTTTTAAAGTGAAAAGGGCATAATGGTCAACATATGAGCAATTAACGGAGTCATGCATATTAATTGGATAACTAATGATCCGAGGTGTATAATCACAGAGGGTCATACTAGCATGTAACCTGGTCCAAATAAAGCTCTAAGGCATTTTTAAAACATACTATAACGGGTCAGAACTGAAAGTCAAAGTATAAGTCAAACTATGCGACTTTCGGTTCCGAACCGGGTCTAAACAGGAAATTGTCGGGTTGAACATGTTTAGACATGTCCTTACCCTAATTACCAAGTTATATTAATGATCAAATAGGTTGTATGTGTTCTACATTGCTAATCATGCATAAATTGCATTTTAAACATTCTGTTGACTTTTTATTAGTAAGTTTGACCCGACATTTGACCTAGTTAGAGTGGGAATCAGGGGAACCCTTTTGAGGTTTTATTACCCACATAATTACCAACTTATAACTACTTTTGATTCGAATAATCACTGGACCATTAGTGATTAATCTTAAAGTCAACCGTTAATTACGACGGTTTGACTTTTAAGCTAAAACTAAGCTAAAACTTATTTAAGAAGGGTTAAGCCAACTTACAAAGGTCCTATGCACGAATTGTGAACACTTGAGAGTAGCCTTGAGCTCCAGAAATGATCAGATAGCTTGAATGAAGGTGTGAAGACTTGTTGCAAGTTCAAAGCCCTTTTATAGTGAATTTCTCACCATAAATCCTTGACACATGAGTCTACAACCCACCACAACTGATCAACACTTGTTCCTAGTGCTTAGGGGGTGCCTAGGGGTCATCCAAGATGAGGAGAATCGAGTTAGAATCGCTTGTAATGGCTGTGGCAGACAAGGATCCTACTAAATCAGAGTAGGTTGATCAGATAGGGCCATCGCGTAGCGCGACGGCGTGTGTCCTCGAGCTCGCGCTACGCGAGCGTGTAAGATCAGAAATCACAAATTTTCATTAATTGCAGTTTTAGTCCTTGGCTCTTCAAACTTCGATTAGGCACTTGTTTCTTGCATTATGAACCCCCATATTTGATCTATAAGGGCTTTAAAACATATACCCACTTCGTTAAGTCCCCGGTTAACTTTATTTTTACCCGAAAAGTCCTAACTTTCAACGTTTAAGCTTTAACCCTTCGCACACGAATTTGATCATAACTTTCTCATACGATAACGAAACTTTACGAAATTTAAATCGTGGATTCTAGTGAGCATAATTAACCGTTACAAAGCTTCGGGTTTGTCAAAAGGTCACTCAGAGGTATAACTTAAACATGTTGACACATTTAGCCCAAGTAGTTTGTAATCTCTCACTTTTAGCTCCGTATGATCCATGATTTATTCGTTTGAAGGTATGAGCATCTTGTAGGGTTAATATACAATATATTTATTCACTGTTGACATTTAGAATACGTATATCTACATACTTTCCTTGATTGTCAACTTTAGTCCTTCTATAATATTCTTTCACACGTTTAAACATTTGACACGTGTCTACACATTATAGGACGTGAATTTTCGAGGTGTTACATCCTCACCCCCTTAAAATAAATCTCGACCCGAGATTTACTGAAATAAATAAGGGTACTTTTCTTTCATCGTGGATTCGACCTCCCACGTGTATTCGGGACCTCTAGGGGCATCCCATTTGACCTTTACAATAGGTACCTGCTTCCTTCGAAGCTTCTTTACCTGTCGATCTTCAATCGACAAAGGTTTTTCCACAAATTTTAAGCTCTCATCTATATGCACATCTGTATGTGGTATAACTAGTTATTCATCAGCGAAGCACTTCTTCAGATTGCAGATGTGGAACACATTGTGAATTCCATTGAGCTCTTCAGGTAAGTTTAACTTATAGGAAACTGACCCAAAACGTTCGATAACCTCGAAAGGTCCTATGTATCTCGGGCTTAGCTTGCCTTTCTTACCAAATCGCATCACCCCCTTCCAGGGTGATACTTTTAGCAACACTTTGTCACCTACTTCGAAGTGAAAAGCTTTACGCTTCGGATCTGCGTAGCTCTTCTGCCTATCTCGGGCAGCTTTGAGACGGTCACGAATCTGGACAATCTTGTCCGTCGTTTCAAAGACTATCTCTGGTCCTGATAATTGGACATCTCCAACTTCCGCCCAACAAACGGGCGATCTACACTTTCTACCGTATAATGCCTCGAAGGGCGCAGCCTTAATGCTGGTATGGTAGCTATTGTTGTAGGAGAACTCGATTAATGGTAGGTGCTTATCCCAACTACCACCCAAATCGATCGCACATGCACGTAGTATGTCTTCCAACGTTTGAATAGTACGCTCACTCTGACCGTCAGTCTGAGGATGATAAGCTGTACTAAAATTTAAGCGTGTGCCCAAAGATTGTTGGAAACTCTTCCAAAAATGTGACGTGTACCTAGTATCTCTGTCAGAGATAATAGACACAGGTATGCCATGTAAGGCTACAATCTTATCAACGTATAACTGGGCTAACATGTCGGAGCTATAAGTCTCCTTGATGGGTAAGAAATGTGCTGACTTAGTCAGTCTGTCAACTATAACCCATATTGTATCATTTCCTTTCCTTGTCTTGGGTAACTTGGTAATAAAATCCATAGTTACCATTTCCCACTTCCAAGTAGGAAGTTCAGGCTGTTGTAGCAAGCCTGGCGGCTTTTGATGCTCGGCTTTGACTTGCGCACATGTCAAGCATTTAGCTACGTGGGCGGCTACAGACTTTTTCAAGCCTATCCACCAATAATTTGTCTTTAGATCCTGGTACATCTTATCAGCTCCAGGATGAACGGAGTATTTGGAACTATGGGCTTCCTAGAGGATGACATCTCGGAGTCCTCCATAAATTGGAACCCATATTCGTCCATTTAACCTTAGAATTCCGTCCTTGCTAAGAGTTAACTGCTCCTCAGTTACTCCTAACTTTTCATTAGGATAGTTAGCTTCCAACACAGCTTCTTTCTGTGCAGCTAACAACCTTTCAATCAAATTATTCTTTATCTCCATGCGTTTGGCATTGATTTAGATGGGTTTCATCCTTTCCTTTCGGCTCAAGGCATCAGCGACTACATTCGCCTTGCCGGGATGGTACTTGATTTCACAATCATAGTCATTCAAAGTCTCCATCCAACGGCGTTGCCTCATGTTTAACTCTTTTTTATTAAACAGATGTTGGAGGCTTTTGTGATCAGAATAGATCACACACTTGATTCCATAAAGATAATGCCTCCACAGTTTTAGTGCGAATACAACGGCACCCAACTCCAAGTCGTGGGTGGTGTAATTCTTTTCATGCACCTTTAACTGTCGTGATGCATAGGCAATAACCTTGCCTTTCTGCATAAGCACACACCCCATGCCAGTGTGCGATGCATCGCAGTAGACCACAAAATCTTCTATTCCATCTGGCAATGTCAGTACTGGGGCGTTGCTCAACTTTTGTTTCAGAATATCGAAGGATTCTTGCTACTTAGGGCCCCAAACGAACTTTACTTTCTTCTTAGTCAAGGAAGTTAGGGGTGCAGCAATCCATGAAAAGTTTTCAATGAAACGCCGGTAATATCCTGCCAATCCCAGGAAGCTACGAATCTCTGTAGGCGTCTTTGGTTCTTGCCAGTTCATAACTGCGTCAACCTTAGCGAGATCCACTTGGATACCACGCTCACTAACCATGTGTCCAAGGAATTGGACTTCTCGAAGCCAGAATTCACACTTAGAGAATTTGGCATAGAGCTTCTCCTGATGCAGGAGTTTGAGAATACAATGAAGGTGTTTCTCGTGGTCAGCTTGGTTCTTGGAATAGATAAGAATGTCGTCGATGAAAACGATGACGAATTTATCTAAGTACGGCTTGCAAACGCGATTCATGAGATCCATGAACGCGGCAGGTGCATTAGTGAGCCCAAAAGGCATCACTAGGAACTCGTAATGACCATAACGAGTCCTAAATGTTGTTTTGTGCACGTCTTCATCTTTAACCTTCAGTTGATGGTAACCTGACCTCAAGTCAATCTTCTAGAAGTAACTTGCTCCTTGTAATTGATCGAACAAATCGTCGATCCTAGGTAAAGGATACCATTCTTGATCGTGACCTTATTAAGCTCACGATAGTCGATGCACAGACGCATCGATCCGTCCTTCTTCTTGACAAACAGGACTGGCGCTCCCCAAGGAGACGAACTAGGTTTTATGAAACCTTTAGCTAGAAATTCATCCAGCTGTGTCCTCAATTCTTTCATCTCCGTTGGAGCCAACCTATAGGGTGCTCTAGCAACTGGTGCTGCTCCGGGGATGATATCAATCCTGAATTCCACTTGCCTATCTGGCGGCAAACCAGGTAGTTCTTCCGGAAAAACTTTTGGGAATTCAGAGATGACAGGGATGTCTTCTATCTTTGGTTTGGGCTCATCAATAATCACTTGTGCCATGTAGATGACACAGACCTTCTTTAAACATTTTGAAGCCTTGAGCATAGTCACTTGCTCAGGCAGTCCATACTGGGTATCTCCCCGAATGGTAAGTGATTCACCAGACGGAGTCTTTATCACCACTTGTTTCTTGTTACAGACAATTTGGGCCTGGTTATGAGATAACCAGTCCATACCCAGAACTATGTCAAAACCGGCCAACTTAAAGGGAAGCAGAGATAGAGGAAAAGAATGGTTCTTAATGGATATAACACACTCACCTAACACCGTTGAGACGGTTTCTAGTGTGCCATCTGCTAACTCCACCTCATAATTCACATTTAAGGTTTTGACAGGTAATTTCAGCAATTCACAAAACTTTTTATCAACGAAAGACTTATCAGCGCCTGAATCAAAAAGTACTCTAGCAAAGACGTCATTTACAAGGAAAGTACCTGTAATAACGTTGTCGTCTAGAACCGCTTCTTTTGCGTCCATTCTGAAGACTCTGGCATTAGTCTTCTTGGCCTCTTCAGGCTTCTTGGTGTACTTAGAGCAGTTGGTTTTAATGTGGCCCTTTTCATTGCAACGGTAGCACGTTGCGTCTTTCATCTTCTTGCAATCCAAGGTTTTGTGATCCGTGGACTTGCATATACCACAAGCATAGATTTTTGACTGATTCTGTGAGTTCGACTCAAGTCTGCACTTTCCAAAGTGCTGTTTCTTGCATATCTTGCATTTGGGCTTCTCACCAGAATTATGCCCATCTTTCCTTGACTCCGATCCTTTCTTGTTGTTACCGTTCCCACGGTGTTTCTTGTTCGATCGACGTGACCCATCATCTTCACGTTTTCTCTTCTCAGCCTCTTTGTTTCTCAGCGATCTTTGTCGGACCGCATCCAGAGTAAGTGACAAAGATATGTCAGCTACAGACCTGAAGGTAGCTGGCCGAGAAGCTTTTACGCTTGCCTTGATTTCCGGGGCTAAACCACCGATAAATCGAGCTATTCTTTTTGGTTCCGGGGTTACCAGATAAGGTACCAACCGGGACATCGTGTTGAAGCTCGTTAGATAAGCTTGACAGTCAAGGTTTGTCATCACCAATGATAGAAAGTCAGACTCTATCTTCTCTACCTCATGCTGAGGGCAGTAATTTTCCCTGATAAGGGCAACAAATTGTTCCCACGACATGTTGTACAATGGGATTTTTCCGGTGGCTTGAGTCAGAGATCTCCACCATGCCAACGCTTCGCCCTTAAAAGACTGCGACACAAACTTGACCACGTCTCCTTCAGCGCACCCGCTGATGTCTACAACCGTATCCATCTCATCCAGCCACGTCATACAGTCAATGGCTCCCTTCTCCCCAGTGAAATCCCGGGGTTTGCAGGAAACGAAATATTTATACGAGCAACCCTTGTCACGGGGTCCTTGATTAAGTATAACCTGCTGAGATGGAGAACTGTGGTTCGAGGAGCGTCGATCATCATCTTTCTTCGAGTCGTCCTTCTTAGACGGTGGCTTTGAAGGCTGTGTAGATTGGGTCCTACTACGAGTCCCACTGTACTCTTCATACTGCCTTTCCAATGCCTGTGTAACTGCGCCGTCTATTATTGCTTTCAATTCAGCACCCGTTAAATTAATCCAGGCGTTGTCGTTATTCTCCACTGTATGACTATTACCCTCGTCCGAGTTAGCCATTTTAATTGAACTGTTGCAGAAAACAAGGACAATAGTTTATTTGGGAGTTTATTATGGAATTGCCCCTTAGGGAAATTCATTAACCATGGTAAACAGAGACCATATTTGGTTAATTTATTAACCATATTTATTTAGGATTTCTATAATAATTTATCCTAATTATAAAACAATAACAGTTTTATTTGTGGCACAAAAGGCCTAGTCACATGGACCTTTTTATTTAATCTATGATTTCAGAGAATCAAAACATTAAGGTATACTGGCACAATAGGCCTAGTCACAAGGACATATATAAATTATAAGCTATGATTTCAGAGAATCAAAGCATGAAGGTTTGAACCTAGTTCATTACCTTTGTTTGACAGAGAGTCATTGCTACCACTGTCTTTTGGCTCATATGGAAATGAGCAGGGCCCGTAGGCACCATTTTACCACGTATGGTTAAATTATGATCATCTTAATTGATGACCTAAACCCATGATTCAGAGATCATATAATTGGGTTAGGAATCTTTTGAAGAATCCTTTAATAATAATGACGTGTGTGATTTTTAATGAATCACGTCTGCCAGGAGTGTTAACATATTTTCAGATGTTAACAGGGATACGAATCTTTTAAACAGGTATTACCATCTTGGCCCGGCCTTATAATGACCCGAAGGCTAGGTTTCACACTTTAAGATTTTTTTAAAATTTTACATAGGCAGATATTACTTCAAAAGGAATGATTTTAATTTATTTATTTCATTTATAATTTTTTATATGCCCATAATGGCAAACATGAAATTTATAAAACAAACATTCCATTAACATGCTCGTCCACGTAGGGACTTTAAACAAACATAATAGTCCACGCAGGGACCTTAAACAAACATAATAGTCCACGCAGGGACCTTAAGCAAACACCATACCCTCGCAGGGGTTAACGGAAGATAGACCCACGCAGGGGTCAAAACAAATACGCATACTTACCCTCGCAGGGGCTTAAACAAATACAGCAAACACAGGCCCACGCAGGGGCTTAACTGATACAAGGAAAACCAACAGTGGAAGGATTCAATGATCCTTCTTGCTCTTCCCTTTGATCAAGCTTGTTAATCCTTGGAGGAAGGTCTGTCTCTCCCTGCGGTCCCTGTGAACTTCCCGTTCAACTTGATCCAACCTCTGAAGGAGTTCTTCATGCTCAGGTGGGGAGAACCTAGGCGGCTACGATTGAGTCCGAATAATAGGCCTAGGAGGTATCTGGTACCCATGTGTTGGGTACCCTACTCCCCATGGATCTCCATAGGGTCCTTGGGTGTTGTAGTTCGCCGCTACCATGTAAGGGTCGGCCTCCGCGTAACCATAATTGTGGTGATTTGGCGGTTCAAACGGGTTATACGCCATGGAACCCGTGTATGGTGGAATTGGCTTATCAAAACCCATCGGCGGTGGCTGTGGTACAGCTGGGTTAGAAGGTCCACCCATTTGTGGGTCCTCCTGATGTGGCGGATAGTGGCTGCCACTGGATTGACGTGGGGAACTGAAATGGAAATCCCCCGCTCGTGACGACATGCGCGCACCGGTTCTCCTTCACCTCGGCGGTTGCGGAGGTGCCGGCTGTATTGGCGGCGGTGGAGGCGGTGGCGTGACTGCCACGAATCTGGAATCCACAGAGGGATCCTGTTCCTGCTGCTGCTGCTGTTGCTGCTGATGAGGCGACGAATGGTGAGGAGGTGTATAGTACCATTCGTGCCGGGTGAACATAGCTTGGAAGCTATCTGGACCAACATAGGGTGATCCGTGGAAAGAAGATCCGTCAGAGATCTCTATCGGGTGGTTTGGTGTACCACTAGCAGGCTCGACGGGGTCCGTATCCTCGTCCATGTCGTCCGCATGATCTCCAGAGAAATGATCTTCTGGACCCAGTGGATTAAAACCCACGGGTTCTTGTATGTAGCCTACCGGATTAAACCGGCCCCGAAAAGCTGGAGTAGGGTCACCAAAAGAATGATGCGATAAAGATCGTTGTAATGGTATGTAAGAGGGTTGAGGGTTGTTGGGCTCGTACTCCAGCTGAGGCCCGTAAGGGTTTTAGACCGGAGGTGTAGAGCTGTGTGATACCGATCGTCTGGCTGGTTCAAACAAGTTCCTCCTGTTCTGCCGAGGGTCGTCACTCTCGGTAGTAGACGGAGCTCGCGCATGTGATGGTCCAGCTTCATTATCGTTGGGGGCGGTGATCGGCCCCTTGCCTCTTCCTCTTCTCCTGAAGAATCTTGGCGGCATTTTTTTTTTGTTAATCCTGTCAATATAGCATGAGATAACAAAACAACATCTATAAAAATTTTAAAGGACAAAACAAAAACCAAATAAGGTAGAATTTGTCCTATGTTATATGTCTAGACTCGAAAGTTTAGAGTTGTGCAATTGTGTAACTGAGATTAAACACAAAACGCTAGTGTTTAATTCACTCAGTGTTGGCTCTGATACCAACCTGTCTCACCCCGATTTCCACGTGTCACCGGTGGGCCCGGTGGGGGAGTATCGTGACGTGGTTGGCAACATAATAGTCAAACAACACAATATTTAATATGCACAGCGGAAGCAATTTAAAAGATATAATACAACCGAATTTAATATTGTAATTTCAAGTGTCACAATATTCGGAAGTTTATCCACAGAAGGATCGAAAATAATATATGAAACAAATAGTTCAACAGACTTCAGGCATCCTAAGCTTGCGAGACTTCTAATGATGCTAAGGAGAAATCCCAGCCAATTTCGCTTAGTACCTGCATTTAATCTTTTTGGGAAAATACGTCAGTTTACACTGGTAAATACAATCGACTGACTCATTTTGGAAAATGATTGAAAATTGGTTTGGATGCACGTGGCATAAACATTTTTATTTAACTTGGGAGAATTATTTAAATATATAATCTTGTGAACGAATTACATGTTCCTTGTGCGTTCAGTAGCCCGGATCAAGTCCGGGTTAAAGATCAATAGACACACCACAATATTCTTTTATGCACTGACGGGTGTACGCCTACACCCCGCGCTTAAGTCGTGGCCATTTCGTAAAATGATGCCAAGGATATCCGGGACATGGTCATTAACCCCCCAAAGGCTTTAAGTAACAAGACTGTTTAAACGAGCCGATCAAATTATTCAATTACCCACTCAATGGTGGAGGATTTGATGCCCGATCAAGCGATATGCTATATACCGTAACCCAAGCCCGTATAGGGAAAATAAGTTAAAAGTATTTACCTGAGCAAAGTATATATCACAATAAGCAAATTGCAAGTAGCTTTTACTGGTCCTCCTAATCTGGAACGAAGGTTTATAATAACCTATTAGAATCCTAACGGGTCTTTAATTAAGCTTAAGCTTAGACCGGCTAGTTTCAAAGATACGGTTCGTACGCACGATTAAGCGAAGACCGGATAGAATGTGATTTAGACCCGACAAGTTCGGAGACTTGTTTAATATGGGAATTTCATACACATTCTGGAATTTGAGATAAAACCGATAAGGTTTGACCCGTTTAGGCTAGTTTATGTAAACTAGTTACATAAACCGTACCGAACGCGTAATAAGCGTAACGAGTATTCATGAGAGCTATTTACAGGTTTCCTAAGTTAATATGCTTCATATATGCTGTGACATCAGTAAGATATCATTTATTATGCCCGAAACGAATTTAATCACAAACTATGCCCCGTAGGGGTAGTTTGGTAATTTAAAAGGTTATAAAAGAGTTTAAGTATTTACCTGAGTTACAGGTCTGATGTAATCAGTAAAAATACTTATTTTACTAAGTTATAACAGTAGAAATAAGCATATATGTGGAATTTAGTAATTATAACCAAACTACGCCCCGTAGGGGTATTTTGGTAATTTCACATAAGCCGAAAAGCTCAAAACTGAAGTCTGAGTTTATCAACCTTTGCTTACTATTAAAATATTATAATTTGCCTCTAATATCAGTAGGTATCACCCTTGTATGTTTAAAAATACTCTTGGTACATACTATACGCTAAAAACGCTTAAAAAGGCGATTAGAGGCCATTTCCGGTTTTGATACATAAATCTGATATTTTTATATTTCCAGAAGGCTTCAAATAATTTATTTATCATGTGTGATCAGTAGCAAAAGGTTTGGAGTCGTTTAGATATGTAAAACTCATTTTATGGCCCGTAAGGGCAAAACCGACAAGTACCGGATTAAGCCTACGACTATGAGTTATGCTCAGCCTAAAATTAATTACAAATCTTTAAAAATCCCAAAATAATATATTACATCAGTGGGTAAAAGATTTGATATCAAAAAGTATGTTTAAGTAGGCTATACGCTAAATACGCCGTTTAATTAACATAAAGATTTAATTTTACGCTAACGAGCATAACTCTTAACCTACACCTCAAACTGATGTCAAATTTTGTATGCAAGTTTATATCTCAGTAACTAAGGTTTCTACTCTTTTACATTTCCAAAAATCACGTTTTAAAGTGAAAAGGGCATAATGGTCAACATATGAGCAATTAACGGAGTCATGCATATTAATTGGATAACTAATGATCCGAGGTGTATAATCACAGAGGGTCATACTAGCATGTAACCTGGTCCAAATAAAGCTCTAAGGAATTTTTAAAACATACTATAACGGGTCAGAACTGAAAGTCAAAGTATAAGTCAAACTATGCGACTTTCGGTTCCGAACCGGGTCTAAACAGGAAATTGTCGGGTTGAACATGTTTAGACATGTCCTTACCCTAATTACCAAGTTATATTAATGATCAAATAGGTTGTATGTGTTCTACATTGCTAATCATGCATAAATTGCATTTTAAACATTCTGTTGACTTTTTATTAGTAAGTTTGACCCGACATTTGACCAAGTTAGAGTGGGAATCAGGGGGAACCCTTTTGAGGTTTTATTACCCACATAATTACCAACTTATAACTACTTTTGATTCGACTAATCACTGGACCATTAGTGATTAATCTTAAAGTCAACCGTTAATTACGACGGTTTGACTTTTAAGCTAAAACTAAGCTAAAACTTAATTAAGAAAGGTTAAGCCAACTTACAAAGGTCCTATGCACGAATTGTGAACACTTGAGAGCAGCCTTGAGCTCCAGAAATGATCAGATAGCTTGAATGAAGGTGTGAAGACTTGTTGCAAGTTCAAGGCCCTTTTATAGTGAATTTCTCACCATAAATCCTTGACACATGAGTCTACAACCCACCACAACTGATCAACACTTGTTCCTAGTGCTTAGGGGGTGCCTAGGGGTCATCCAAGATGAGGAGAATCGAGTTAGAATCGCTTGTAATGGCTGTGGCAGACAAGGATCCTACTAAATCGGAGTAGGCTGATCAGATAGGGCCGTCGCGTAGCGCGACGGCGTGTGTCCTCGAGCTCGCGCTACGCGAGCGTGTAAGATCAGAAAACACAAATTTTCATTAATTGCAGTTTTAGTCCTTGGCTCTTCAAACTTCGATTAGGCACTTGTTTCTTGCATTATGAACCCCCATATTTGATCTATAAGGGCTTTAAAACATATACCCACTTCGTTAAGTCCCCGGTTAACTTTATTGTTACCCAAAAAGTCCTAACTTTCAACGTTTACGCTTTAACCCTTCGCACACGAATTTGATCATAACTTTCTCATACGATAACGAAACTTTACGAAATTTAAATCGTGTATTCTAGTGAGCATAATTAACCGTTACAAAGCTTCGGGTTTGTCAAAAGGTCACTCAGAGGTATAACTTAAACATGTTGACACATTTAGCCCCTGTAGTTTGTAATCTCTCACTTTTAGCTCCGTATGATCCATGATTTATTCGTTTGAAGGTATGAGCATCTTGTAGGGTTAATATACAATATATTTTTCACCGTTGACATTTAGAATACGTATATTTACATACTTTCCATGATTGTCAACTTTAGTCCTTCTATAATATTCTTTCACACGTTTAAACATTTGACACGTGTCTACACATTATAGGACGTGAATTTTCGAGGTGTTACACTATTCATTTGCAATACAAAGATATTGTGAACATCTATTAAAGTACGAGATTTTCGCAACAGTAGCAAGTCAAACAGATGTTGCCAACAACAGATGAGTCACGTGCATTAATTGCAAAGTACATATCCCCAGGAATTTTGAATTTGAACATTACCGGCAATTTCAAAACCACTGCTAAGGCAACAACAGATGTTGGCAATAGTAGCAAGTCAAACAACCGTTAGATCAGCAGATGATGATTTAGAGCAGATGTTCTCTTTTGGCAAACTTTGACTTTGACAGATCTATACGCTAACAGAAATTGATACAACATCAACATAATCTAATTAAACTCAGTGACAATTTCACTTCTACATCAAAAGTACCGATCTGCATTAATCAGATGATATTAAAAATTACATAATAATACTTATTCAGCTTAAAATTACAACAAAACTTTAAAATCTAACAACAACACCAAGAAATTTACGAACCTAACAGCAAAAAATTAGTGCTTTTAGCTTAAAATTTAGTGTTTTTAGCTTTAAACTCCATCAATGTATATCTTCGACAATCTCCATGAACTCCAAGGAAGTACTGAATGCATCAACATCAGGTTTCTAGAAACCTGATATCTCATGAACAGACCAAGATGCAGTACATGAAAACACTTCTTCAGTTGTTGAAGAGTAGCCCTGTCCTCATATACTTAATCCTTAACTTGCTTCGTAAAGAACTGCTTTAAACCAAACTTTATGCTTCTTTTAACACAAAAAAGGCAGGAAAGACCATTACTCTAGTAAGATAAAATCTTATCTTACAACAATAGCAGATCCTTTCTTGCGTTTAGTAGGAACTACTGCGGGTTCTACATCATCATCATCTACCCAAAGTCATATATAATCATCATTTAGTCATAAGCAAAAAATATTTTAAATGTACTTTTAATAATCTTTCTTTGTGTTTAATTTAACTTTATGTTTCTTTTAATACAAACCTATAATAACCCGCAGCAGATTGTATGAATTTCAAACAACTGTGATTAGACTGAAATATAAAGCGAGAATTAGAGTATATCACTTGAAAATTCAAAATTCAAAATTTCAAAATTGGAGAAGCAAAAAAATCATACTTTAAACGATGTTGGAACAATGATGCTAGAAACAACCGTAGAACAATCATCGTCATCTGCAGCAGATCATTCACAATCATCATTTAGTCACTAACTTAGATAACAAAGCTTTAGTAAAAATAAAAAACAAAAACAAACATAATCATATATATCACATTACCATGATCAAGGCAAACCACATATCCCCAAAATTTGTTCTGGAAGTGGGTCAGAGAGAGCTTCAGTTTTCTCTTATCCTTTATGAACAAATGTCAAGTATTGAGAAGAACGGATTTGAGGGAGAGATACATTAGAAATGTGGTTTGAAAATACAAAAGAAGAGAACACGAGAATGTAAATATGAAGAGTGAAATGAGAATATAAATCAATTTATATAAGAAGATGATTGACAGAAGTGAGTGAGTGACATGCATTAATTGAAAATTACATATCCCCATGCATTTTGAATTTCAAATTACCCGCAATTTCAAAACCACTGTTAAGGTATACCTTTGACAAAGAAACCATCTGCTACTTTCTTGTAGATGGGCAGTGGTTTGCCCTTTGGAATGTGGGCCAGACCTTTAACATTTGAATACACAAAGCAGTGGTTTGAAATTAAATTAAATGTATTTTAAAGTGATTTATATATTAGGCTTTATGATGTAATAATGACATAATAAAAGCCTTGTTGGACAGCCTCTCCAGCTGACACATCAGCTTTTCTTATGTCATTGAAGTTTCTTCTTTTATAGAAAGTATAGATAGACGTATATGATTTTTATAAGAATGGCATGCCATATTTGTGTTATAATGTGTCTCCAAGATCAATGATAACCCGGATTCCAATCAGTAGGTTCCAACCAATGAAAACTTATACTTAAGGTGACTCGGGGTGGTCAGTGATGGCCCCCCATCACTCGTGAAAAACAATAACACACCACCGCCACTCCCACTTTTTAACGCGTGAACATTAACACGCGTGATATTTTTCACGCATGAAACATTAAAATCCGACCGTTTTGCTTGTTGACCGTTGTATATTTTGACCGTTGATGTTGATGATAGATTAAATAAAAAAAACCATTAAACAATCTATATATACTTCACAATTTTTATACCATTTCACCCACACCAAATCACAAACACATATCACACATTCTACATATTTCAAAAATGGATTTCCCTACGCATTCGACGTTTCCGATGGACAGCGATAGCGATAGCCAATTGTCTTCCGACAATGAGACGCTTGAATTTTTCGTGTTGGTGTATAATGAACTTAAAAGAAGTTCGAACTGCCCAAAGAAGAAAATAATGGATCGTGATCGTATACATGCCAACGAAGTGTTAATGAATGATTATTTTGTGGAGAATCCGGTCTACAATGCCGAAACATTTAGAGACCGGTTTCGTTTACCAAAAGAATTATTTTTAATGATTGTTGGAGACATTGATGCAACTGAAGAATTGTTTGAAGAAGGTTACGACGCGAGGGGCAAACCAAGTTTCACGCCGATACAAAATGCATGTCCGCCATTCGCCAACTAGCGACAGGTAACCCTCCCGATCAATTTGATGAATACTTAGCTATGTCGGACAGAACTTCACGTGAATGTCTACAATTTTTTTTGTAACGCGGTCATTAAATTGTATGGTAAAGAGTTTTTTACGTAAACCGATGAGACACGACATCTCACGTATTTATGCCGCACATGAGGCTAGATGGCATTTTCCAGGGATGCTCGGTAGCATCGATTGTACACATATCGAGTGGAGAAATTGTCCAAGAGAGTTGCGAGGGGCGTATGTTAGGGGTGACGTCAATAGACCAACCATCATACTTGAAGCGGTGAGGTCGAATGATTTATGGTATTGGTATTCATATTTTGGTGTTCCAGGTTCAAACAACGGCATCAATCTTTTGCACACGTTGTCGTTGTTCTAAACCGTAACGGATGGTACCGCACCCTTCTGTCCTTTCTATGTTAACGGACGATATTACAGACGAGGCTTTCTTCTTGTGGATGGTATCTACCCATCATGGTCTGTTTTTGTGAAAGCTCCTTCAATTCTTGCCGAGGCTAAAGAAAAGGCGTTCAAAAAGTTGCAAGAATCGACAAGAAAAGATATTGAGAAGGCTTTTGGTGTTTTAAAGGGTAGATAGGGAATACTAAGCCGACCGGTTCCTCCGATGAATAAGAAATCAATACATATATGCATTGTAGTCTAAAATATTTCTAGTATGTTTAATTGAACTAGTATGTTTTAATTTAAATGAAACTAGAAAAGTGACCCGCGTGTTGCGCCGCGGCAACGAAATTGGCGTGCAATCGATCAGATTTACACCAATTATTTTATGCTTATCATACTTCTTTCGTCATCAAAATCCGAGTAACAACTATAGCTACAACGTTATATAAATAATTGTGTACACTAATAAACACGTTGAAGCTCCAATCTTAACATCTCCACACATAAACTTCTTAGCAATCCACGTACTATCTCCTTATGACAAACAACGTCAATTTGTAAACTTCCTATGTGATTATTTGGTAAACAGAGAACACCCTGTACATCGATAAAACAACAAAAAGGGATAAAACACGTTAAAAAGGGAACAAAAGAAAAGTAATTAATCTCCAAATATATCTTCTTTCCAGTACTGTATATGTGCGGAGCGCAGAATCATGTTTCCATCTATAGTAGACACCATTATACATTTTCTTTCACAATAACACCTACTTTGCTCACTACAATATTATCCACACCTTCCAACTTCATAAACTACACTTTTCTCATCTATTCTAAAATGATAAATATCAGATCAAGGCACAATTGGTCAAGCGTCAAATAAGTTGGGGGTAAACTGGTCAAGAGATTCACATACACAAAACACATACTTAGGAACAGTATACATAATCTATAAAATCAATTCAAATTCATACACTATTATATATTATATATGATTAGTATCAATTTCTAGCAGTAGGTATACACTATAAAATCAATTGAAGTGGGAATGGTTACCTACAAGCAAAACAGATCAGGTTTAAAGGCTTGAACGATTGTCTTGGTGCTCTACATGAAAAAGTGGACGATATAGAGGCTAAAGCAGCGACAAACAACGGTGTTGTCGTAGTGGTTCACCCAATCTCCCAACTAATTTGCAGAAGAACAAATATTGAGTTCGAAGAGAATTTTTGTGAGTTCAATTAGGGTTGAAAGGTTTATAAAAGATATTGATAATCGAGATAAATGAAATACCTTCTCGTGTTTCTCGGCTGTCAGTCATCTTCATCGTCTTCGTCGTCAAAGGAAGCCACCTCGACCCGCTGTCTGAAACAGTATTCACCATCACCGCCTGAATCTGTTGAATTACTATAACTGAACGTAACTTGCATTGCAAATAATTGGACAGGTAATCGGTTCACATAGGGAGAATCGGGTTAACCAGAATAACATTGCAATCCTACCAAATTGCATTCATAAATATCAAAACTTCCTCTTCTACTTCGTTTAACAACAACAATCCTAAGGAACAACAGCCATCACGTCACCTTCACTCTACTTTTCTTATTCGTTTTTCTGTTAAAACGTAAACCCAACACACATTTACCCTTCTTCTTCTTCTTCTTCTTCTACAACTTACAAACAAACACCAACCCTAATATTCTATTATAACAGCTGCATACTACACATACTCTTTTCTATTCCACGCCACAACAACAAACAACCAATTGCTTGTTCTACTTCTTCTTTATACGATGAACACACACAAACCCTAAAGTTAATCTAGAAACGCAACTCTTCTTTTCTACCTTATGAGAACACAACACAGAACCAACAATCTCCTAACCCTAATCTTTCAAAGTAGCTGCAAACTTGCAACATTACACCTTACTTTTTCATTTTTCTTAAACCACAAAATCGTAGCAAGCGGACGAATAATCTGACCAGATAACAACTTAAAACATTCTCAGATGAGCCGATGTTCACCATCATCAAGCAAACAATAGAAATAAAGCAATAACCACAAACTAAAAATTAGGGATTACACAACTGAAACAGAATCTCATCGAACAGCAGATCTCCCACCATCGAGCTCTAGGATGAGCTCTAGCGTTAGTTGTGTGTCTCGGAGATCGGGTAAGATGCGCCACCATACCATTCCCCGGAACCACCATCGTGTTCATTTTCGTTTACCCCTATCATCACCGTCGTAATCGATACTGGCCGCCGGCGGAGTGTGGACGGATCTCCTGATTCTCTTTCTCTCGATCTCTCTCTCTATCCAGACTTGTCTGAGAAAGATGGTCTATGGATTTCATATGAAGAGAACGGTGAGCTTATGTGCCTTCCACCACCCACACTTACCCAATGACAGAAACTGAGTGATGGAATTCCATGTGATTGATGGAATTCCATCACAAGTGATGACCATTTTCACTAAAAAAAGTTGTGAGTGATGGAATAATCGTTGATGACATGTCGGAACTTGACTGAATGTTGTGAGTGATGAGTGATCACCACCCCTACCCTAATGCTAGGATATCAATGTACACTCATTGATTAGCATCATTAATCATACTATACTTCCACTGACCCTGATCAGACTTTTGATTAGAATCACCGCCGATACCACCGTGTCACATCCAATATTTGAACATCCATCTGATCGAGGGTTTCACTTTGTTGCTCCAACTATTTATGTATACATTATGTGTTTCGTTAGCAACTAACCAACGTTGCTATTAATTTGTTCGATTCTGATAGTAGATATTTTTTTTTTTTTTTTGAAAGGGATTCTGAATTTCTGATAGTAGATAATGTGTAGATTTAGAAGCATGATTAGTAACTGTGTAAACTGTTCTAAAAATATAAAAGAAGATGACGATACATTATGGGAATCAATTTCATGCTCAAATACCATTTATAAACTTTTATATTTAAGAGAGAAAGTAAATATAAAACTGTTTCTTCTTTCCTTAATTAAAACATATTGTAATGATGGACATATTGATCAGACAGAATAACTCGAACTCACTAGTCACTACTCACTTGAACTCACTACTCACGAAACTAATCTAGATATATTTTACTTAAACAAGTTTATTTTTACTTAGGCAAGTATATTTTCATATGATTTGTGGTAATGTAAAAATATAAAACATACTATGTAAACAAGTTAAACATTATACTACATCTTAAAAGACAAAGTCGGTGAAAACCCCACCGACTTTGTCTTCCTCCCCCTCTACATTTATGGATGTTGCAATTTTATCCCCTTTACTTTGGTATTTTTAAAGTTTCTTAAAATAGCAAATTTAGTCCCTAAATTACTACCCCATTTTACAAATAATTTGCTTTTGCCACCCCAACTTTGTGGTAGTTTCCTTTTCAGCCCCAACTTTGTTATAGTTTCCTTCTTACCCCCAAAACTATATAAAATTTTATCTTTACTCTTTCTTAGCCCTTAGGTTTAGAAAATGCAATTTTTAACCACTTAACTTTTTATTAACTTTGTAAATGACACTTTGACCCCCTATAGAGTTTTTGTCTTGACGACACCGGCTTTGCCTTCCTCCCCCAATACTTTCATGGATGTTTCAATTTTAGCCCATTGACTTTGGTATCTTCAAAGTTTCATAAAATGGTAAATTTAATCCCTAAACTACTACTCCATTTTACAAATAGTTTGGTTTTGACACCCCAACTTTGTTATAGTTTCCTTCTTACCCCAAAACATTATCAAATTTTAGAGTTAATTACCAAAATCGTCCCTGAGGTTTGGGTACGTTTGTCATTTTCATCTAAAATGACACTTTTGTTCCAAATTGCCCCCAACGTTTGTAATTTTTTGTCATTTTCATCCAAACGACTAACTTAGTTTATTTTTTCTGTTAAGTTGAGGATATTTGAATGAAACAGGCAAATATAAAACCACAGGGACGATTTTGACAATTTACTCAAACCCTTTTTAATTTCTTTTATTTAATTATTTTTGTTACATATATAATAAAAAAAGAATATACGTGGAGTTTTTAGAAAAAAAAATTAAAAGTTTTGTCACTTTTGTCATTTTCATCTAAAATGACACTTTTGTTCCAAATTGTCCCCAACGTTTGTAATTTTTTGTCATTTTCATCCAAACGACTAACTTAGTTTATTTTTTCTGTTAAGTTAAGGATATTTGAATTTAACTGGCAAATATAAAACCACAGGGACGATTTTGACAATTTACTCAAACCCTTTTTAATTTCTTTTATTTAATTATTTTTGTTACATATATAATAAAAAAAGAATATACGAGGAGTTTTTAGAAAAAAAAATTAAAAGTTTTGTCACATAATTTTTATAAATTTCCATCCAAATCACTAACTCAGTTTATTTTTTCTGTTAAGTTGAAGGATGTTTTAAATTTTATAAATTAAGACATAAATTAGTTTACAGCTTCTTTATATAAATCAGTTTTATAAAGAGAAAACGTCATTGGTGTGCAACACATAACAATCGATTACAACTTTTAGTATTTATCAGTTGTAGAGATAGAAAAAAATTGTAAACCGTTACATATTTTTTAAATGTGTTGAGCACCTATGAAATATGTTGGTAGAAAAAAAATATTTATTTAAATAAGATTACGAGGGTAACTAACAAATGCTTATTCTGAGTGACTTGAATAAAAAACTTTTGGTTCATAGCATTATAATTAATATTTGGTGGGTAATTTTAAGGTTTGGTAACGATACATTGTTTGATGGGGGGGGGGGGGGCACTGGTATTCTTTTTTCCTTAGGAGAAGATGAATTACAAACTTGGTACATATGATAAGATTTTTTTATTTGACCTTTTTTCAATATGGTCACCAACATTTTAGTTTTATAAAATTTAAAGGTTTAAGTAGATTTTATTTTTATAAAACTGATCTATATAAAAAATTAAAAATTAATTTATGTCTTAGTTTATGAACATCCTTCGCCTTAATAGAACAATTAACTTAATTAGTGGTTGGATGAAAATTTATAAAAATTATATGACAAAGCTATTATTTTTTTCTAATAAAAATTGCATGTATATTCTTTTTTATTGTATATGTAACAAAATTAATTAAATAAAAGAAATTTAAAAGAGTTTAAGTAAATTGCCAAAATCGTCCATATGGGTTTATATTTGCCAGTTTCATCCAAATATCCTCAATTTAACTGAAAAAATAAACTAAGTTAGTGGTTTGGATGAAAATGGCAAAAAGTTACAAACGTTGGGGGCAATTTGGACAAAAGTGTCATTTTGGACGAAAATGGTTTGGAAATTAACTCCAAATTTTATCTTTACCCTTTCTTAGCCTTAAGTTTAGAAAATGCAATTTTTAACCACTTAACTTTTTATGAACTTTGTAAATGACTCTTTGACTCCCTCGAGAGTTTTTGTCTTGACGATATAAATTCGAGTTAGTCGGGTCGTGTATAATACATTATGATTGTACGATATAAATTTGATTTACGTTACGTTTTGATCCAATCGCAATGCAACTATAGGATACATTGAGTTCAATCGGATACGTCAAAACGTGTGTTTCCATATGGTTAACACATCACATAACGCTTGGAATAATCCGTTCGATATTTGCGAGGTACCCGCGCCGCAAAGCGTGTGGGTCTTATTACTAGTAAGATCTTAAAAGACAAAGTCGGTGGCTTCGGCCACCGACCAATTTCTCCATTTTTTTTTCTTATTCCATTTTCAACTAAATTCAAACAATGCTCCGGAGAAAAACCAGCCAAATTGAAGACAAAGAAGAAATCGAAGAAGCAAGCAAACGCACCACTACCACCTCCACCTCCGCCGCCTTCAATCCCACCGGCGCCATCTCTCTCCTCCACCACTTCAACAATTCCTCCGCCTCCTGCACTTCCAAAGCCCAATATATCGGCCTCCAATAATAAATCTTGTCACTTTCTTATCTTCTCTTCTTCCAGCTTTATACTTTACAACAGTTTGTATACGGATCCAAACCCTAATCCTAATTTACCATGGTGGTCGAAGTGAAGCTCCGATTACCCGATTCTAACACCTACAAAACCCTAACTTCTTTGTTAGCCCCGTTCCACGTTAGAACACACAACCAGCACAACAATTTCTTCGACGGCGGCGCCGGAGAACTCTCCGGCTGCCAGGCCGTCCTCCGCATCCGCTTCTACAATGACCAACTGGCTCGTAAATGCGTAATATGTCTCAAAGCAAAAGACATTTTAATAAACAGTGTGATCGAGTTGAAGAAGATGAAGAAGAAATTGATTTTTCAATTGGTGAAGAATGTTTAGCAAACCCTAATCGATTAGGAGGTTTGGCAGAATCTTCTACGATTATGAAGAGGGTTAAGGATGAGTGTTTTGGGGAAATGATAATAATGGGGATAAGTGAATGTCGGTTGACATTTCAACCTACAAGTTTGTCAAAATCACATTTTACCCCTTTGACATTTTCTTTTACCCCAAACGTTTTCTTTTTTAAAACCTATCTAAAATGCCATTTTGAGTTTAGAAATGTGATTTCAATGAAAATATATTTAACTAATTACGTATAATTTTAACATGATTTCAACTTTTTTTCTTAATACCTACATAAGCCCCTTTGTACGTTTTCTACGTATAAGTTGGGTCACATATAATACGTTTTAATTGTACGGTATATATTCATACAATACGTTTCCTAGGTATGAGCCGGGCCGCCTATAATATTTTTTGACTTAATGGTATAAATTCGAGTTAGTCGGTCGCATATAATATGTTATGATCGTACGGTATATATTTGATTTACTTTATGTTTTGATCAAATTGCAATGCTTATATAGGTTACATTGAGTTCATTCAGTTATGTCTCGAAACACATGTTTTCATATAGTTAACGCATCACGTAACGCTTGAACTAATCTATCCCAGGATTGCGATTTACCCGCGCCGCAACGCGCGCGGATCTTTTTACTAGTTTTACTTAAACAAGAGATACAAAAGCTAACGTATGTCTCTTACATACTAGTGGTAAGGTGTCTTTCCTCTATTATATAGGTGGAAGGTTCAAAATATGTAAGGTGCATATTGGTGATGGCTTTAAAGCAACAGGTTTCCTTTGGGTGAAACAAAGGGCCAACATTTCTAATTTTGAATAGGAATTTTGGTGTAATTTTTATTTGCCCCTTGTTAAGGTATCGTTTTGTTTTATCTTGTCTTGTAATATATATATATATATATATATAGGGTGAGAGTTGGCTACAAAGTCCATTTTTCTACAAAGTGTAAAAAGTCATAAAACACCATAACGTCTACCATAAAACACACTCAAAACCCACAAAGAACAAAGTGAAGATTACTAAAACGTCATATTTGTGGGTTTTGTGTTGTGTTTTGGATGATAAAGCTTTTATTGTCCAATGACCAACATTAGTGTGTTTTATGTTGATTATCATGTTGTGTTTTATATTCATAGTTCTCTGATGGTGTGTTTGAAGTTTTTATAGATTGTTAGGGTTTGGTTATTGCGTTTTAGTGATCTTCACTCTGTTATTTGTGGGTGTTGAGTGTGTTTTATGCCTGAAATTTTGGTGTTTTATCACTTTGTAAGAAAAATGAACTTTGTAGCCGAACCTCACCATATATATATAGGACAAAGATCCGTTAGGAACCACCCTTTATTGCGAGAACCGCGAGAACCAATGTGAACACAACCAAAAATGCCTAAAAATAGCTAAAAAACACACAAATTTTTTTAATATTTTTTATAAAAAAATCGCTACTTTTAGTAGCCAAAAAATGTAAAAAAAATTTTTTTTTAATTTTTTTTCTTACTAAAAGTAGCGATTTTAACATAAAAAAAATTAAAAATTTTTTTTTTTTAGATTTTTTTAGGTTTTTTGAGGGTTTAGTTTTTAGCATTTTAGCTTGGTGGGGGGGGGGGGGGGTGGGGGGAGGGGGGTTTAGGTTTTGGGGGTGGGGGGTTAGGTTTTTTTGGGGTTTTAGTTTTTAGCATTTAGCTTGGGGGGGGTAGGTTTTTTTTTTTTTTTTGGGGGGGGGGGGGGGGTGGAGTGTTTAGGATTTTTTTTAGGGGGGGGGGGGGGGTTGGGGGTTAGGTTTTTGTAGGTTTTTTTTTTTTAGCTATTTTAGGTTGTGTTCACATTGGTTCTCGCAATAAAGGTGGTTCTCGCGTGAACCTTACCATATATATATATATATATAGTGTGAGGTTCATTGGGGAACACTTAAAAAGTGGGGAACCGACTCAAACGAACTCCGATTGGACTCATTCCAGCGGCGTTGGAACCGGCTCGTCGAACCCTAAATAGGATCTCTTAACCCTAAACCCTAAATCATAACCCCTAAACCCTAAATATATTAGGGTTTGGCTTTTAGGGTTTAGCTTTAGGGTTTAGCTTTAGTGTTTAGTGTTTAGCTTTAGGGTTTAGCTTTAGGTTTAGCCTTTAAGGTTTAACTTTTAGGGTTTATAGCTTAGATTTTACGGTTTAGCTTAGGTTTTAGCCTTATTTTTTAGCTTTAGGGTTTAGAGTTTAAGAGTTAGGATTTGGGGTTTAGGGTTAAGAGATCTTAGTTAGGGTTCGACGAGCCGGTTCCAACGCCGCTGGAATGAGTCCAATCGGAGTTCGTTTGAGTCGGTTCCTCGCTGTTCCCCACTTTTTTAGTGTTCCCCAATGAACCTTCCCCTATATATATATATATATAGGGTAAGGTTCATGCGAGAACCACCTTTATTGCGAGAACCGCGAGAACCAATGTGAACAAAACCTAAAATAGCTAAAAAAACCTAACCCCCCCCCCCCAAAAAAAAAACCTAAACCCCCCTCCCCCACCCCCCAAAAAGCCTAAAAAAATCTAAAAAAAATCTAAATTTTTTTTAATATTTTTTATGTTAAAATCGTTACATTTAGTAGCAAAAAAAAAAAATTTTTTTTGCTACTAAATGTAGCGATTTTTTTATATAAAAAAAAAAATTTGTGTGCTTTTTTTAGCTATTTTTAGGCATTTTTTGTTGTGTTCACATTGGTTCTCACGGTTCTCGCAATAAGGGGTGGTTCCTAACGGATCTTTGTCATATATATATATATTAAAAAGGAGACGTTCTAAGAAAATTAAAATTAACTGATCATAAATGATATTTATTAGATAATTGTGATACATTAATTTCTTTTGTCGTGTAATAAACTAGTACCAAGAAAACACATGTTACACCAAACGAAAACAAAGGCCCTGGCGTTTGGACTTAAGGCCTATGGGTCTAAAATCATGCATCTACCCTGATGTTAGGCTAACCTGTTTGTTACAGGCACATGTTTTTTAAAGAGGGGATTATAAGTTCAAACTTATATAATAGGTGTTATATAACTAAATACATATAAAATAGCGTAGGAACAAATTTTGTCATTTAAAAAAACATGCATCTATCAAATGTAAACGTATGAATGTTTAATACAAATTACTCTTAAAGATACACTAACCGATGCGTCACATTGGACTTTAAAGGATTATAATACATCATAAAAACAAACATTTTTTTCTTTACAATTTGATTTGAGTATGGTATTTCAATAGTAGGTTTTTAATTTTAAAAACAATTAGCATATTACATGATTACTAGTGTCTATGTTCTTTGGCGGTATTCGTTTTTATAGTTTTTGGTGTAAAACACATTATTTTAGACATATCATGACTTTAAACCAAATGTAGGTACCATACTTGATACCGTAATAAACCAAACCGAACCGTTACCAACATCGTTACGGGTATAGTTTATATCGCAATTGGCACCGGCACTCTTTTTTATGGTTTTCAATGTAAATCATGTTCTTTTGAACATATCATGACTTTAAACCAGTACCGGTACCATATCGATTTCCTAATGAACGGAACCGAAACCGACCAAATTCCCATGCGCAACGAACCAAACCAATACCGACTGACTTCCCACCCCATCGTGCAGGCAAATCCTACTAGTTAGAACATAGTTTTCTATCCTAAGATATATGTAATCAACAAATATTGTTACTGTTAGTTCATAGCATAGAAGTTAATCATCAAAATAATTACACTCGTCATTAAAAGTATACTAGAACTCATAATATATCTTCTCTCCTGTATCGAAAAATGGATTTGGGGGGACGCAACTAAAAGAAGTGTGAAATTACTATGAAGCACTTGGAGGTGGGTAATAAGAGAAAGTACAGTTAACCAATCTCAATGAGGTGAATCTACTATTTTAGTATGTATGTTAAACTTAAGTCTCCGAGATTGTACACAATGTGTAGGTGAATTAAATTCATCATCGGTCGTAATATGTATGTTAAACTTAGATCTCCGAGAGTGTAAAAACAGGGGTCATAATAAATGTATGTGAAGCTTTCAGTTAGCTGGTGGAGAGATATATTGCATTAACATGCATACTAACTTATACATGTGGTGCAATTGAGGTTATTTACATCCCTATAGGTTAGCCAGCCCCATAACTCATCAGCTCCACTACTATATATACAAGTAGAAATTAGTTCAAGTACTCATTCAAACATCAAGTTCATGTTATGTTCTTTCCTTTGAGATTTTAAGTTTTTTTCTAAACGCCTCTCAATGAAGCGCGCTTTTCTTCTTGGGTTTTTGTTGGTTTTGTTCTTTTCCAAGAACTTTTGTTATGGCAGTGCTAATACCGTGGAGGTAGTTGGATTTGGAGAATGTGTTGATTGCAAGGAGAATAACATCAAGGCAAGCCAAGCATTATCAGGTACTAATATTTACTATGTCACTTATTGTAAATATATCTATCTTAATGCAAACAATTGTAGTCGTGGCATCTCCATTTCGATCCAACAATCAGTAGCATATGTTTGATCATGGGTCTTGACTATGGTTGATTTTAATTTTTAGGGTTAAAAGTGACCATTGACTGCAAGCTTGAAGATGGTAAATTCCAAACAAGAGGTGTTGGAAAGCTTGATGAGAAAGGACAATTCAAGTTAAATCTTCCTCAAGAAATCTTGAAAGACGATATGTTGAGTGAGGAATGTTATGTGCAACTCCACAACGCAGCAAATGCACCTTGTGCATTTAACAATGGGTTAGAAGCCTCTAAGATCACTTTTGTGTCAAAGTCTAACCAAAAACACACCTTTGGACCCACCGGAGAACTCAAATTCTCTTCGGCAATTTGCCCTTCCGCCACCCTTTGGGGGGCGTACCCTAAGTCCCACCCTTGGTATAAGAGGTTTCACCACCATTTCCATCATCCACCGGTTGTTGTTAAGCCCGAGCCCAAGCCAGAGCCTAAACCGGAGCCAAAACCAAAGCCAGAGCCCAAGCCAGAGCCAAAACCAAAGCCAAAGCCCAAGTCGGAGCCAAAACCAAAACCAGAGCCCAAGCAGGAGCCGAAATCAAAGCAAAAGCACAAGTCGGAGCACAAGCACAAGTCAGAGCATAAGCACAACTCAGAGCCAAAACCAAAGCCAGAGCCCAAGCCGGAGCCAAAACCAAAACCAGACCCCACGCCGGAGCCAAAACCAAAGCAAGAGCCCAAGCCGGAGCCAAAATCTAAACCAGAGCCGAAGAAGGAGCCAAAATCAAAGCATCAACACAAGTCAGAGCACAATCACAAGTCAGAGCATAAGCACAAGTCAGAGCCCAAGCCCAAGCCAGAACCAAAGTTGGAGCCCAAGCCCAAGCCAAAGCCGGAGCCAGTTCATAAAAAACCATTCCCACCATTTTCACACCCTAAACTTCCTCCACTACCCACCCTTCCTCCAAAATGGAAACATCATCCCATCATACCCGGACCACCACACCCATAAACTTTCCTTCCAAAGCATTTAAATTTCTTGAGTCATGGAATGTGTAGGCTAATTCCAGTACCAAATAATTTTTAAGAACGTAATAAAGGTTTGCAAGAAGATGATGTGGATAAATGGATTGATGTATCACGATTCACCAACGATGACATGTCTCAATCCATTGCTTATGATTTCAAGATTGGATGTGTGCATTTGATGGGGTCAGTATATGTTGCGGGTTTGATTTGTTTTTGTGGCAACTTGAATTGTGTTATCTATTGTCGATCTTTACAATTATGATTATAGTTATAATTGTGTGTACTCGTTGAAATAAAACAATTCATTGTAGTTCTCATATTCACTATTTTTGGTGGCTTTCTTTTATTTACACAATCATACTTTCTTTATGACATTAATGGTGGGACACCATTTGTAGCGGTGTGACCATACTACAATGCATCTGTATACGCGTTTTGCGGGCACACATGCCATCATTTCTGTTGGGAGGAGTGGTGTGTGCGTAAGTTAGCTTAGAAAACTCGAGATTCATATAGTCAAATTTTAAATTTATATTAAAAATGATTACTACCCAATTATTTCACATACATAGAGAAATGTACCTATCGTATTAGTAATATTGGATGATAAGAACCAAGTATTATCCACAAGACACGATGTTGCAGCTTTCAAAGCTCTTCAATATTTGGTAGATTGTTTTCATTTGTTTTATTTAAATAGTTGAAAGAAGAAGATAATTATAGATGGCAATAAACCAAGAGAATAAGATCCAATAATGGTAAAAATGTATCATCTAGGTTTTGAATTCCCTTGATCATTGATTATGATGGTTGTTCTCTAATAAACTAATCCCCTGCTATGGCATATATTAGCTGCAAGGCCCCACAAAGGCCACCTTGTAGAAGGAAATCAACACATGAATAGTTCAAAAGACTTTACATGATCTCGAAATACACAACGGTAAATTTAACTAAAAACAATGTCAAGTATCATAACCAAGTTGCAAATTAATCAATTTAATTCAAACAATAAACAAAGTATGAATGCCAAAATCCACCGTCCATGAGAAGCACGACATGCCAACCAAGAGCTCCTCATTCTCAATCGCATACATGCAAAAGTCAGATACGCTGTAGTTCGGAAGATTTATATCAACATTTAAAAACTCATTATTTTCAAACTTTCGAAACTCAAATTCAAGTAACCCAAGACATCAATAACCACATTATACCCAAAATGGTAATCGCACATACATGAATACACAATCAGCCTGGCCTGTTACTAAGACCCATTAACTTTTAACCCATGATGAGCTTGTTCCTCTTACATAATATTAACATCACAAATATTTGCTAATTGATTGGTGTAGATATGATTTTCATACAAGCCTATGACTCATGCATGCACTATGATTGACTTGAGTGTTACACCCATAAAAACTCACCCCAAACATAACGAGAGTTAAGTGAACATTGTGAGGCGTGTGAGACTATACATAATCAAAAATCAAGTAGGCACATCATGATTCATCGTTATCCCAAAAAGCGTTAGTAAGTTGTAACTCAATGCAGGTAGGGAATGTCCAAAGACGTCAGGATCAAGTACAATTTTCGACAAAAAACTTGCAAGTTTTCTTGAGGACAAGCAAAGTTTAAGCGCGGGGTTTATGATGTGCCATCAATTATACATATATTTAGTTCATAATTACCCACTAATTCTAAGTAATTTTATGACTTTATAGTTGAAAATACTACCTAAACCGTTCATATTTGACAAATACAAGTTTCTAAGGTCTCTAAATGAAAAGAAGTGAAAAACGAGCACAAACGAGGCAAAAATTCAGGATTCTAAGGAAATCAGCAAGATGCCAGATAGGCACAACCGTGCCAGGCTATGGGCATGGTCGTGCACATCACCCAAGAGCAGAAAGTCAACAAGTCAACCTAGGAATGGACAACAAAAGTCCACGAATCGTTATCCCCTTCAAAACAAGCAACCTAAGATCTGGGTAACCGGTACTTGAGGATCTGTCACCATCTCCTCCCAGATATGCCTTCCACCTTCAACTGAGATTGAAGATTTGTTTTAGGGTTATTTTCTCGTGTGAAAGTTGTGAACAGACTCTAAAGGTATATAATTATGATATAGAAGGTGAACAAAGGATTTTTATGGTTTTACATCTTGAAAAACATGGATTCCAACTTGTTAATTTTTTTAAACAACTTCTTTTTATTTAAAAAGAATACAGGATCAGCTAGGGGTTAGGGGATCTTGTTGAATGTTGCAGATCTAAGAGATTTTTAGCCGAGGTATTTTTTGTGGTTTAGCTTTTTTGTGTTTATTGATTTTGGGATGTTTTTGTGTTTCGAAAATCTAATTTTGAGTTGATATGATGCAGGCAGGTGTAGAAAAGATTCTTGATGGGGATATGCTAGGCCAATTTTTGGAGCTTACAAATGCGATGTACCGAAGCATCCATTTTGACAGCTGATTAGACTTTATCGTGGTTCACATATGTCCTAGTATGTAGCTTATAGAACCTTAATCTCAATAAGCTCTTCCCTGGTTAGCGCCGTGGTTTCTTCCACAGTCGGCCCTGTCATTAATAGCCAAAATCAGGTAACGACGGAGTTTTTACAAACCGTAAGTTTTTTTTCGCTTTTAGGATCTGTGTTTTTTGATGTTCATGTGTCAATTTTTTGGATTCCTTAACTTTTAGGATGTTTTTTTTTTGTTTTTTTTTTTTTTGGTAAGCGCTGTGAATATTGAAGATGTGAATATTGAAGTTGGTGTTTGATGAAATGGGGTTGTATTTGGGTTTGTATATGTTGAAAAATAGGGTTTAGGTTAAGGGTTTGCGATGATTTTTTGGGGGTAATAAAGATGTTTTTTTGACAGATCTGTTAAATGTTTCTTTTTTTGAACCACAAATTTGGATCACTGACGGACCACTAGAGTATCATCGTGCCACCAGCGGAACCACCCGATCATATCCATCTCCACTAGGCATAATGCCTATACACCAATTCAGGAGGAAACCCGATAAATATGTGAAAACCCCTCTTGTGGGAATCGAACCCAGGACCTATTGGTCACAAAGCTTTATCCCACCCCCAAGATGCCACTAGGTTATAAAGTCATGGGCACAGTTAAATGTTTTGAATACCCCATTTTCAAAATTGTTTGATATATAAACATAAATACTCTTTTTGAAAATTATGAATTTGTAGGAGGGAAATGTGTTAAAAAATATGAATCCCAATTTTACGGCAATGTAAAACATTATTTAAAACGTTTCTTAATAGTAAATGTTCAAATTTTCGCGCATGGTGTCAAATGTAAATACTTTTTTTGCACACACTAAGAAAATGTGTTTTTACGCCCCCTGATCACACATAAATCTATTTTTTCACAAGTTTGTTAAAAAAAATTATTTTACACACGTTTGTAAAATATTTTTCCTTCTGGGTATCGAATGTAAAATATTTTTTTAACATCGATGGAGAATGTAAACGCTTTGTTTTGCAAATGTTTCACGTTTGTAAATTTTTAATTTTCATATCCGTTTGTGAATTTCTATTTTTTACATGAGTTTTGAAAAAAAAAATTTACATACGTTTATGAATGTAAAAAATTTTTGTGTACGGTGTCGAATGCAAAGAATATCTTTTTTACATGCGCTAAAAAAGTGTTTTTACGCCCTGATCGTCGGCCCGGCTCCTCTAAACATCACATGTAAATCTTTCTTTACAAATGTTTGTAAAAAATGTTTTTTACATGCGTTTGTAACATGTTTTTACGTAAGAGTGTCGAAGGTTATTTTTATTTTTTTTGCGTACAGTAGAAAATGTAAACGCTTTGTTTTACATACGTTCAAAAATGTTTTCACGTTTATAAATTTTTAGTTTTTACATACGTTTAAAAAATGTTTTTACGTATGTATGTCGAATTTAAACAAAAAATTTTGCGCACAGTCGAATTAGCATTTTTTATATATGGTAAATAATGTTTTTTACGCCCTTGATCGCCGGCCTGAGCTCCTCTAAATGTCACACATAAAATGTAAAACTTTTATTACGTACAGTGGAGAATGTGAACGCTATGTTTTACATACGCTAAAAAAAGTGTTTTCTCGTTTGTGGAATGTAAAGGCTCTGTTTTTTTCCTGTAAATGCAGTATCCGGTGACTGAAGATATCAGTGTCAGACAGAACTGAACTGATAGCAACAGTTAAGGGGGAGTCTCTAAGTGCAGTTCCTGCCTGGTAACTGTGCTTTATCAGTTTTGGTCAACGGTCAACAAAGTCCAAGCCAAGTTAAGAATTTGAAAGCTTTATCAGTTCCGAGTTTATGCTGTTAAAGTTGAAATATGTTGATTATTATTGTTGTCCGAATTATTTGTTTTGTATCCCGGACAATATGTTTTGTCCAGGTTTAGTCTCTGGTCTATATATATGTGTGTGTTTATTGGGTAGATCAGGGCAACTCTCAGAGGAGCTTTGTGCAAACCTCCAGCTCCTCCTGTATGTGCACATTCTAGTGAGAGACTGACTATGTGTTAGAGAGAGCTAGGTTTAGATCTTTGTGATCTAAACCAGCTTGTAGATGATGTATACTCTTTCGGTTTATGTAATCTGTGATGACTGATTCAATAATAAAGAGATTCATCTTCTACATCTTTCTATCTTGTTCATATTTTGATGTTTCGCGTCTTGAATCAAGTGCAATGTTGATGTTCGTCATCGATCCGGTGCTTTCTCATTACCTTTGATTTTCGCAAGTGTTGGGGCGTTTATCTTCAAAAGACGAGGTTAACAAACAAGAAATGAAGGCGAGTTAGATGCATTTATTTTTTGGGACATATTTTGGTGATTTATGTCAATGTAAATTTGATGGCAATTGGAAATTCAAGGACTATTTTGTTGTATAAAATTCAAATTTGCATTAAAAGTATATTTATATGTATCAAAATTTTTTTTAGAGGATACGTGAATTTGTAGATTTGAATGAAGTTGGTTTGTGTCCAAAACAATTTTGTGAATTTCATTTGATGGGCTAGCATGACAAACATAAAAGTCATATTTATATTTGTCCTTTTATGTACTTGTAATGGTTTTTTTATTAAAAAATAATGGTCCCCTCGTGTCATAATCCAAATCAAATTCCAGCCATACACCCTATCTTGATCAAAGGATGAGATTAGTTCCGTTGGTTCTCTCAACTAAGTATAGTTCTCATTTTACTCAATCCCTCTATAAACAAGACATTGTAACCTTTTCTAATGTTTAATTTCAGTAACACATCCGGAATCAACTTCAAACTTGAGGTGGCTAATCCTTTGCCTTTTGCACTAATGTAATTTCTGTTTCTGATTCGGAAACAACAATCTTGACTTTGTAAGACCCTATCACGTATTTGACAAAAAGTCGCAGCGGAAGTTCATGCCATAAAATTTCTTTCTTTATAATACCTTGACTTTCTTTAAAATTTCATTTTAACATAACTCTTTCATATAAATTCATCAATTGACTCATTTACTAAGTAAAAACATAGCTCATGTTTACTATATTACATATATCGACGCTCCCGTACAATCCATCTCGTGACTCAGTCCCCGATCTCTATTCTTGATGATCCTCCGTGACTCGTACAACCTTCGCTCACCACATAAATTCATAACATTAGCACACACTATAAACATAACAAGATTCACTCTCGTTGACTTTTCACTCTGTTATCTCTTTACATTCCAGCTTTCCATCTGATCATACAACCCATGGTGAGACTTCTTTATTGTTCCTGCGTTACCCTTCATCCACAAGGCACGTTATTATTATCATAAATACTCAATTGCCTTGAATACATGCGTACATACTTTCATACATACTTATACATATTCATATGTTCACACATAACTACTTACATACATGCGTACATGCCCACATATACGCACATCTACATCATTACATACGTGTCTACATACACACATACCTACATCATTACATACATTTATAACATTATACATATATGCATACATACATCCCTACTTGAAACATACCTAACTCATACATTCCTACCCACATACTTACCTTCATATATCCGCGTATACTTGCTTACATACATATAAACATGCATACTTACCTTCACACATACCTACATTTACTAAATCATAAATTAAGTTGGTCATACTTAGCTTACGAGTGATTAAAATGCATTTAAACGGGTCCGCAATTCAAAATAATCGAACAGAAGCATTTTTAACCAAATCTGGTGCCTCGGGGGGCGCGACCGGTTAACCAAATCCCTCTCGCGGGCCACGAGAGGCGTCGCGTCATGCGACAACCTTTAACCCATCCCGTCGCGTAGCGCGACCTCTTAATTTCATCAGCGAGTTCGTTAACAGCTGCTGCATATTTCCAGCCAAACCAATGTTTACGAAAACGAACATAACTTGCTCATTTTTTATCCGATTTAAGTCACGTTTCTTCCTACATGATCGTAATTTGATTCTCCATCACATGGAGTTAAAATTAGATATTCGGACTACCAAACTTTAAGACTTTTTAAGCCTTCGGCTCATTACCCTTTTGCCAAATTTTGACCCGTTCATGCATTTATCAACATAACTTGTTTGTTTGACCTTAACTTTATATAAACTTAATAATTTCAATGACGGCTATCATAAAAGATTAAATTCTCGGATATCTTGCATCCGCTTAACCCATTTTCGCTCAAAAGCTTATTTTGACCCGTTATGGGTATTTGCGCATTAAATGGTCTATGACTTACAAAAACCATACTCTTCACTTTCATATTTGACCAAAACATTACACTAATCGAATAGCTTGTTTCCAAACGACTTTTAAGGTCGTTTGCCCGATATACCTATCAAGGGCGTTTTTGTCAACTTTGTTCCATCCTTTCAACAAATGACTTCATTGCATATTTAACCTATCCTACTACTTAACTACAACTCTAATCGCACATACCTTGCTCGGATCAAAGCTTTGACCCGTTTTAATACTTCATCCACTAAATTGCTAGATGATAGCAACGAAATCTTTTCGCTATTCATTCTGAAAATTCGTAATACTTGACAAACAATTCATTAGTCGATATTACCAAATGGTGATATCTTCACCATTTGACCCATTAAATCAAATTGTCCATTTTATCCTTGTGGGATTTTAATTAGTCATTATTCCCTCCATATAACTTATCCCTTCGTTAACTCGTAACCAAAATTACCATATTACCCTTTTTACTCTTTTTAACCATAAAACTTAGTCTCTTATCATGACTACATGTTCCGACCCATATCAAAACTTGTCGGAATATCATACTTCACATATTCACTTACCATGTTTGTAATCTATTCAACGAGTAGATATTCTATGAAAAGGGGGGGTAAGCTTTACTTACCTTACATCCGAGTACGCTTCCCGTGAGCATAAGTTCCATTTGACCCGCTTCTTTCCCAAGCTTCCACGCAGCTTATCAAGCATCAAACTGTCATATATCATTATCAAGATAGTTAGCTTATTCATCATTCATCACGACCCCTTTCATCACACGGATCTTATATTGAAATCATCATTCGACCTCATAACAAGCTAATCTATCAATCTTATCCAATTTCTTCAAACATTCACACACATACATGATTTCAAACATTATTAACATAAGAAACTCATCATTTTCATCATGTTATACGAAACCCACTTCATCGCTACTTTGCTAATCACTTACAAATGATCTAATCTTAATTACCTCATAATTTCATCATACATTTGGTGTGTATACTTGTTTTGGTCAAAAAAACAGACGAGGATAATGCAACCAAACTCTTTGTTACGGGGTATGATGCTTGAATTGGTAAACAACAATGAGGATCACTATGAAATGAATTGCACAGGAGACACAATGATTTATACGAGGAAAAAGCCCTTGATCAATGTATGATCTCCGGCATAGAAAACCTCGGGTGATGGAAACTACCAATCACCAACTCAAATTAAACAATAATCCTTTTACAACTTCGGATGATAGCGAGCTAAGTACAAGGATCACTATAGTGTATCGTGTAGAAATGTATGTAAAAATGCTAAGTGTTTTGCCGAGAGCTGGTGAGTGTAGTTGTACGAGTGTGTGTAGCCAAAAAATAACCAAGTGTCGTCTAATTAGCTCGCTACCCCTTTTAACTTTAGTAAAATATCTAAATAACTAACTATCCGCAATTCATGCCTTCTCCCCACGATCTCCGTAACGTTCACCATGGTCAAGCACGTGCGGATTAAACGTGGAATATTCTTCAGGAACGTTACCAAGACTAAGTCCAAGCTGGTACTCCTGCAAAACAATACCGAAATCATAGCAGATAATCATTAGTATAAGGATCCTTAGGATGGTCCATGATCCTGATCCTGAAGCACTTCTGAGGATCACTAACTGACACAGAAGTAAGGATCACCAAGCAGGATAATAATTGAGGATCACAGGTCATTAAGATATCCTCCCCTAACAATTGCCCCCAAAATATAAGGAGTAATATTGTAAATAAACGAGTTATATTTTGTTGATCTTATCCGCAACAGACTAACGGATAACTAGCCGTTGAAGACGGACTAGCCGTTGCAAACCTGACGTCACTGAAGTGACAATCCTGCAAATCATCATTATAAATAGGAGTTAGAGATAGGATCAATTTTCATTTAAATCCAAGAGAAACTCTCTTTAAATTCTCAGCCGAAGATCAATCAGGTATCTCTTTTCCTATTTCTCCTTCTCTTACTCTGTTTTTCTTTCTTTACCAACATCACATTAAGAATGATGCTCCGATCCTCCCCCACTAAGGATCATCAGAAGAATAGCCCCTTGAAGAGTCAAGGGATCATCAAAGATTCAGCAAATGAGAGATGTTGCTTTTCTGATCCGCAAATAGATAAGATCCGGCACTGCTTTCCGGCGAACACCTTTTTCAAACCTTTCGATCCCACTGTTCTGAGCTACTACATTTCTGAGACATGGGTTGCCTTTCCTGTTACCCCATTCACCATAGGATACACCTATCCTTTTCCAGCCTTTACCCAGTCCTTTTTCTCCCTCACCGGCATCTCCTACATCTAAGCTATGCCGATGATCTGGAGGGTCTTATATACCCTTGAAAGGATCTTCGAGCAGGAAGGGATTGATCTAGGAATGTCGGAGTTGGCTGAAATGTATGATCTTACAACGTTTGGATCCCACCGATATCTGTTTAAGCGAAAACCCGGCGAAGAACATCCCATTTTTAAAGCCACCAAGAACGATACAAACTGGAAACGATGCTTTTTCTTTGTCAGAAGGGATACCATTCCAAACGGAAAGGATCTACCAAGGAAGTGGTCCACCCATGGTAGGACAGAGGATCCTGAGAAGGATCACCAGGTAATCTTGCTCTTGTGATAGGATCACTAACCCCCTTTTGTTTTATGTTATGCAGCTGTCACTGTTTCACACCTCATACCGTCTCCTGATACTAAGGAAAGGCTTGCTATTTTTAAAAGACTCGGTCCTGAAACAAGATCATTCAAGACAATTACCCAGGATTCTCAAGAGGTATCCTCAGGCTCAGTCACCATGTAAAGTAAGTATCCTGTTTTTTGTATAGTTAAAGATTTAAATAAATAGTTAAATAGAAATAGGATAAGGATACTTATCTTGCTTTGAATGTGTAGGTGCCGGAAAAGCTTCCAAGCCTGCCTCCCAGTTCAACATTGCCGACCTTGACACTGTTCGATCCAGAAAGAAGAAGGCCATTGCCAGCCCTAGTGTCTCCATCCCCAAGGCACCCATTAAAGGAAGGGGTGGCAAGAAGAGGAAAAATTATGAGATAGAGGATCTACAAGGCCTCCACTGATCCGCCACCAGTTCCTTGAATACTTCAATGACGGGAGGATCACCAATTCTGCCTAGGTATCCTACTTATTTGAGGATCATCTGATCTTGAACTGCTTTGTCTCTTTTGCAGAAATTTGCTGAGATTGAAGACTACGTGGGGAGCATTGAGGAGCTGGATAAGAAGATTGCTGACCTCCAACAAGTTGCAGTGCTCAAGGATCTTAAGAATGCTGATCTCGAAAAAGCCCTTCAAGACGCCAAGACTCAGACAGCTAAAATCTTGATCGACATTGACTACGAGAAGCATGATCTCATAGAAGGTGCAAAGGTCTTCGCTGCCATCACAATGTACAAGACAAAACTGGAGATGGCTCAGGAAGCTCAAGATCCTGACTTCGACAGAAGCAGCTGGGATGTTGAGGGCTGGAAGGTGAGGTTAGCTGATCTGGAAGATGATGCGGGGGCTGAGGAGGTTTTGGCGATCGAGGCTGGAGGCAGTGGGAAGGATCAGGCGAAGGATACCGAAGCTGGAGGGGATGAAGATGCAGCGAAGGTGTAGGCTGCACGATTGGGCAATGATGGACATTTCTAGACGTAGCCGGAGCCCAATTTTTTAAATTCGGTAGTAGTTTATTTTGTGGTTATGCTGTTTTAAAACAATGATGGTCTGTATTTGAACAATAGTTTTAGGATTAAGGATCTAGGATCCTTTGGATAATAGGTAGGATTACAAATGGTGGAGGGATCCTCTGTTTGGGGGATGAAGCCATTGTGATCCTGCCGCCTTTGATTTCCTGCACTTGCTATAACCGCATAAACAATGGACACCCGTTGCCAACCCTTGTGGATGGGCCACGTTTTGCTGGTAGAAACGTGGGTTGGCAATTTTGACAACCTTTGACTGTTAAACCTTTGCTAATAAAATAACTTTAATCTTTTTTGGCTTATCTTGTGTTGTTATCCTTGTTTGTCCTTTTAATTTTCAATTGTTTTGATGTACACTTGTTCGAGTAAGAAAAGTTGAACAAATTAGATAAAGAAAAAATTTAGGATATGATCCAGGATCAAATATCCTATAGTTGAAAATTTCCAAAAAGTGGTATATTTTAAGGATCATGAGTTCAGTTGTCAAAATATAAGGGTTATTCAAATAATCAATGAATAAAATCAAAATAGTTAAGGATCATACCTGGGGATCCAAGTTAGGATCCTAACCTTTAATACTATAACCAGGATAACCATAGGATAAACCTTAGTAAGAAGTAAGGATCAAGGATCCTTGGTTGTTTAACTTCGAAGACCTGAAATAGAACATAACTTGGGACTAAGCCATTATAAGATAAAAGTTAGCAACTGGGGACAAGCCCAAAGGATAACTGGGGACAAGCCCAAGGATAACTGGGGACAAGCCCAAGGATAACTGGGGACAAGCCCAAGGATCGTGTGTGAACTGGAGTATGGCCCTAACTGGCGACTATCCAAACTTAGTGGCATGAAAATGCCAAAACCTTAGCTAACGTGAAAACGTTAGAAACCTTAAGAACGGATGTATGGTACGTCTACCATTATACGTAGGATCCTAGGTATAGCCAGTACAATGGAATTATCAGCCCCTAAAACGAGTACTGGTCCCACTGCCATGAACTATACCAGGATCATCATGCGCTACTGGTGGAACTGGGGTCAAGCTCAAATAACTGGGGTCAAACCCAAGTAACTGGTTGCTTTTGTGGATAACCATCCTTTTGCTAAGAGTACCTGAACCTTCAAAACTCAAAATCATGTGAAAGGGGGATAAAGGATGCAGGATCCTTATCCTTATGTGAGAAAGTAAGGAAATGAAATAGTTTAAGATTAGAGTGTTACCAAAATGAGGATCACATGTGCTTTAAGGATCCTTTAAGGATACTTATCATGTGAGGATCATGGATCCTCATCACATGAAGTATTTCTTCAAATGGACAGCATTCCAGGCTCTAGGTAGCAAATCGCCTTCCATTGTTAGCAATCGATATGCCCCCTTTCCTGCCTTAGCTTCAATCAAGTAAGGTCCTTCCCATTTTGGTGCCAACTTTCCATCAGCAGGATTGGTGGTATTCTGAAATGCTTTCCTTAGTACCATATCACCAACTTGGAATTTCCTGATCCTGACATTTTTGTTGTAGGCTCCAGCCATTCTTTGCTGATAACTGGCCATCCTTATCCTTACCAAATCTCTGATTTCTTCTATAGTATCCAGGTCTTTAACCAAGTTCTCATCATTTTCCTCAGGATCACGAATACTTGTTCTAGCAGTTGGAACCACCATTTCTGTAGGGATCACTTATTTTGCCCCAAATACCAAGGAGAATGGAGTTTGGCTTGTGGCATTCTTAGGAGTTGTCCTATCAGCCCAAAGCACATAAGGTAGTTCTTCTGCCCATTTCCCTTTCTTGGATCCAAGCTTCTTCTTCAAATTGTTGATGATGATCTTATTGGAGGATTCTGCCTGACCATTAGCTTGTGGGTGGACTGGTGTTGATGTTATCATCTTAATCCCCCAGCTGTCACAAAAGTTAGTAGTTCTGCCCCCAATGAATTGGGAACCATTATCACATATAATTTCAGAAGGAATACCAAATCTAGTTATAATATTTCTTTTAATGAAGGATATAACTTCCTTTTCTCTGACTTGGGCAAAAGCTTCAGCCTCTATCCACTTGGAGAAGTAATCAGTCATAGCAAGCATGAACACTTTTCCACCAGGTGCCTTAGGGAGCTTACCAACTATATCCATGCCCCATCTCATAAATGGCCAAGAGGAGGATATAGGATGCAAAAATTCAGCTGGTTGATGAAGGATATTGCTGTGTCTCTGACAAGGATCACATTTCATAGCATACTCCACAGCATCTCTCTTCATAGTTGGCCAATAGTATCCTGTCCTCAGGATCCTTGAGAATAATGCCCTGCCCCCAGTGTGGTTTCCACAATCTCCTTCATGGAAGTCTTTTAAAACTTCTTGGATTTTAGGATCCTCAATGCATCTTAGATATGGTCCTGCAAGAGATCGTTTATACAACATATTATTTAAAATTTTGAATTGAGATACCTTAATTTTGAAAGCCCTAGGGTTTTCTCCTGTAGGAATCTCTCCATGTTGTAAGTATCTCATGATTGGGAGGATCCATGATCCTGAATGAGATTGAGTATCCTCACTAGGGATAATTGTAGAATCCTCTCCTATTTCCATTGCCACATGATCCTCGATGGCAGGAGCCAGGATATGGATAATGGGGATACTTATATCCTCCGGGATCTTCAAAGATGATCCTAGATTAGCCAATGCATCAGCTTCTGTATTTTCTTCCCTTGGTACCTGTGTCAAACTAAAGGAAACAAAAGAGAGTGCCAATTCTTTGACTATCTCCAAATATTTGGTTAGCTTTTCACCTTTAACAGCATAGGATCCATTAAAGTGATTAGTGATTAACAAAGAATCTACATGTACCTCAAGATACCTGATCCTCATATGCTTAGCAATTTGTAAGCCAGCTATCAAGGCTACATATTCAGCATCATTGTTAGTGGTTTGGAACTCACAAGCTATAGAGTGGGGTATTATGTCCCCATGTGGCGATTTTAGTAGTATTCCAAGCCCTGTTCCTTTGGCATTTGAGGATCCATCAGTATAGAGTATCCAAGGTTCCTTGGTCTCCTCCAGCTGCTGGACTTCTAACTCAGCTTCCTTTTGCAAATCACTACTGAAATCTGCCACAAAGTCGGCTAATGCTTGGGATTTAATGGCTGTCCTGGGCTCATATCTTATATCATATGCACTAAGCTTCACTTCCCACTTAGCCATCCTTCCTTCGTGATCCTTAACAAGGACGGCACTTACTGCTTTTGAGGATACCGCAAGATATAAAGATAACACATCTCCTTTTTCTGGTTTCATCAAGGCCGGGGCCGAGGATAGGTAATCCTTAAGAGCTCTTAAGGCACTTTCATGCTTCTCAGTCCACTCGAATTTCTTGTTCTTCCTCAGGATATCATAGAATTCCTTGCACTTTTCTGAGGATTTGGATATGAATCTGTTTAAAGCTGCAATCCTGCCTGTTAACCTCTGAACATCCTTAGCATTGGCAGGGGACTTGATGTTCACTATAGCTTTGATTTGTTCTGGACTGGCTTCAATGCCTCTCTTTGTCACCATATATCCTAAGAATTTACCTGCTTTAACACCAAAGTGACATTTTGAAGGATTAAGTTTCATGTTATATTTGTCAAGGATATTGAATGCTTCCTCCAAGTCTCTTAGGTGATCCTCAGCCTTTTTTGATTTTACCACCATATCGTCTATGTAAACCTCCATAGTTTGTCCAATCTGATCCTTGAACATCATATTCACTAGCCTTTGATAAGTTGCACCTGCATTTCTTAGTCCAAATGGCATAGCAATATAACAGTATATACCAGTTGGAGTCATAAAGGCTGTATCCTCTTGATCGGATGGTTCCATCTGAATTTGTTGAAATCCAGATGAAGCATCCATAAAAGTTAACAGTTCATGACCCACAGTTGCATCCACCATGGAGTCAATGTGGGGTAATGGGAAAGGATCCTTGGGACATGCCTTATTTAAATCAGGGAAATCGACACATACCCTCCACTTTCCGTTTTTCTTTTGAACAACAACCACATTGGCCAACCATCTTGGATACTTGACCTCTCTAATCATACCTACTAGGAGTAATTTCTCTACCTCCTCTTGGATAATGGCATTTCTTTCTGGTGCAAATTTCCTCCTCTTTTGATGGATTGGTTTGAAGGACCTATCAATGCCAAGTTTGTGAGTGATTATATCTTTAGATATACCAGTCATGTCTTCGTGTTTCCATGCAAAGGTAGTCTTTCTCCTTTTGAGGAAGGATATGAGGTCTTCCTTTATTTCGCCAAGGATCCCTGATCCTATATAAACTTTAGATTCAGGATCATCAGGATCCATAAGGATTTCTACTACATCCTGCTCTCTTGCCTCCAAGACATCCCTTGGAGGATGCTTTAATTGCTATTGCCCCCTTGACTTTGAGGCTGGTTTCATTGATGAGGTGTAGCAGTTCTTAGCTTCTTTCTGATCACTATCAATCTTCACTATTCCCCAAGGACTAGGAAGCTTCACACATTGATGATAAGTGGATGGGACTGCCTTCATGTCATGTATCCAAGGCCTGCCAAGGATAACATTACAACAAGATAAACAGTCAATAACACAAAATTTTTGGTAAGAATGTAGGCCTTCGATATAGATTGGGAGTTTAATGTCCCCCAGAGTATTCTTAGTCTCGCCACTGAATCCCACGAGCACAGAGGATCTTGGTATGATATCAGATTCAGGAATATTCATCTTCTTGAGGACATCAAGCTGGATAATGTTCACAGAGCTTCCTCCGTCTATAAGGATCATGCGAACAAAATGGTTAGAAATAAAAAGAGTGATAACCAAACCATCGTGATGAGGATCCTGAATGTCAACACGATCATCCTCATCAAAAGTTATAACTTTTCCTTCGGAGACACTGGATGTTCGAATGGGTCTATCTCCATTATCCATCTTGGTTTCCTTTGCATGTCTTTTAGCTGCAGAGAAGGATGTTCCACAAATGTCTGACCCTCCAGAAATAAAGTTTATAACTTGTGCATCTGCCGGAGGGGATGGAGCTTTCTCTAGGATCCTTTCAGGATCCTGAGTCCTTGACTTCTTTCTCCCCAATAATTCTTTCAAGTGCCCCTTTCTCAACAAGTATCCAATTTCTTTTCTCAGTGCGATGCATTCTTCTGTGAGATGCCCAAAATCTTCATGATATGCGCACCACTTTGACTTGCCTTTAGTTGCAGCTGGTCTGTCATTTTTCCTGGGCCATCTAGCTTTATCACCTAAATTCTGCATCGCAAGGATTAGTTCATTGTTATCAACAGAAAAGTAATATTCGGAAATTGAGGGATAATCCTCATCATCCTCTTCTTGTTCAACAGCATGCACATTCTTGTTATCAGATTTGCTATAGGATCTGAACTTGTTGTTCTTGAATGAGGATCCTTGCTTCTCTTGCTTTGAGGATCCTGCTAACCTCTCCTGGATCCTTTTGTCATCCTCTAGCCGGATGAACCTAAGGGCCCGGGTTCTTACCTCGTCTAGATTCCTGCATGGTGTCATAACAAGATCATCATAGAATAATGAATCCCTAAGCAATCCCATTTTAAAGGCTTCAACAGCCGTAGCTATATCCAGGTTAGGGATATCTAAGGATTCTTTACTAAATTTAGTGATATAATCCCTTAATGATTCATTATGACCTTGGGTTATCCTATACAGATCACTAGTTAAACGCTCAAATTTTCTACTACAAGAAAATTGGTTATTAAATAGGTTAACTAGATTAGCAAACGAGGTAATGGAGTAAGGGGGAAGACTTAGCAGCCATTTAAGAGCCGATCCAGTAAGAGTGGATCCAAATCCCTTGCACAGACATGCTTCCTTTAACCTTTCTGGGATGGGATTGATCTCCATCCTTTCCCTGTATTGTGCTATGTGTTCTTCAGGATCTGTTGAACCGTCATATAACTTCATAGTAGGCACATGGAACCTCTTGGGTATCTCAGCATCACAGATTGGTGGTGCAAAACGTGATATCCTGTGACTCCCATCTGCAATCTCCGGGATAGGCTTGACCACTCTGGGACACTTGATATCATATCCTTTAACTTTTGCAATTCTCTGGCCATGGCATGATTGATACCTGTATCCTGCATAAGGCATGGTTAGTGGTATAAGAATTATTGAAAGTGTTACCTCCCATTGGATTCAAATTATGAAGAGCGGATGTGAATCCATATTGTTGGGGCTCTGGAATGACCGATGGACCAGTAGAAGCAATGGTCTGCATTGGAATGAAATCTCCCTGATGGATATCGGAATTCCCAGATTGCAAACTCCTTAAGGATCCCGGAATCTGGAAGGACCCATGAAACTGAGAGGATCCTTGAACCTGCGAGGATCCTGGGACGTAGGAGGATCCTTGAACCTGGGAGGATCCTTGAACCTGGGAGGATCCTGGAACATAGGAGGATCCTTGAACCTGGGAGGATCCTGGGACGTAGGAGGATCCTTGAACCTGGGAGGATCCTTGAAACTGAGAGGATCCTTGAACCTGCGAGGATCCCGGAATATAGGAGGATCCTTGAACCTGGGAGGATCCTTGGACCTGGGAGAATCCTAGAGACGGCCAGAACCCTTGAATCTGCTGCGCTCCTGAGTATCCTCCTGAGCTTGCGAAGGATCCTATATGCTGAGGATGGGATCCTGCTGGTTGGAAGTGTAACCCTGAAGCGTGAGTCATTGCTGATGATCCGTAATGCACTCCTTTTGGTCCTCCCACATATTGAACGTCTGGAACCACTGAAGGCTGAGAAGTTATAACCAGAGTATCGAAATTCAAAGATCTGGGCATCAGTGGGGAATGATCCTCTGCCGATCTCTTCTGTTTCTTGATGTCTCCAATTTCTCTAAGAATCCTTTCATTGGTCTTATGCTGCTGCTGTATATGCTCCTTCATCTGCAAAACCAGAGTAAACAAGTCACTAGTAGTGGGAGTATAAGAAGCAGAAGAAGTTGGAGGTTTTGAGAAAATGGGAGTTGGTTTCTTCTAGGCATTTTTCTGAGGTCCAGAAGGTGGTGGAGGCAAAGGTGGAATGCAATGGGATGAATTGACTGCAGACATCGCACTGGATGTGTTCTTTGATGATGAAGCCATCTGCTTGGATGTAACGAATCGAAATGATCACAAAAATGAGAATTTCTTAGGAACGAAGCACCAATGGCCCCTCGGTGGGCGCCAAACTGTTTTGGTCAAAAATCAGACGAGGATAATGCAACCAAAGTCTTTGTTACGGGGTATGATGCTTGAATTGGTAAACAACGATGAGGATCACTATGAAATGAATTGCACAGGAGATACACTGATTTATACGAGGAAAAAGCCCTTGATCAATGTATGATCTCCGGCATAAAAAACCTCGGGTGATGGAAACTACCAATCACCAACTCAAATTAAACAATAATCCTTTTACAACTTCGGATGATAGCGAGCTAAGTACAAGGATCACTATAGTGTATCGTGTAGAAATGTATGAAAAAATGCTAAGTGTTTTGCCGAGAGCTGGTAAGTGCAGTTGTACGAGTGTGTGTAGCCAAAAAATAACCAAGTGTCGTCTAATTAGCTCGCTACCCCTTTTAACTTTAGTAAAATATCTAAATAACTAACTATCCGCAATTCATGCCTTCTCCCCACGATCTCCATAACGTTCACCATGGTCAAGCACGTGCGGATTAAACGTGGAATATTCTTCAGGAACGTTACCAAGACTAAGTCTAAGCTGGTACTCCTGCAAAACAATACCGAAATCATAGCAGACAATCATTAGTATAAGGATCCTTAGGATGATCCATGATCCTGATCCTGAAGCACTTCTGAGGATCACTAACTGACACAGAAGTAAGGATCACCAAGCAGGATAATAATTGAGGATCACAGGTCATTAAGAAATCCTCCCCTAACAATACTACCTCATAAGCACAGTGTACAACTAATTCATGCATATTCTTCTAACCTCATACATAATTCATCAAATTCCTCCATCTAATCAATATGAATCATTCATACATAAACATCAAACATACTAGTATCACATTTCTTTCAAGTCCTCTAACAAGAATCTATCATACATATCAAAATACATCAATATTAAGCAAGAATTGGACATGGGTGATCATTCAAGTCGTCAGCATCACCATAACCAACGGGTTTCACCCATAAACATCAAATTAACCCAAACCATGCATAATCCATGTTCCAAATAATGATTCTAACACATACTCATACTCAATTTCATACAAATTCACGATTTACAACATAACCCACTTCGTGCATAATCACCAATATAACTTTTAAGACATACCTTGCGATCCCCTTGTGAAGGTGATCATTAATCCATGTTCGGTTATGAATTTAAGCTTCATTTAACCTTTCAATTTGATGATTTCTTGATTAGGGTTCTTGAGCTCTCATGGAGCTCCTGGCTCCTTCCAGAACACACGTACGTGTGTGTGTTTGTGTGTGTATTTCATAAATAAATTCAACTTTCATTTTACCCCACTTTAGCCCCTCAAGTTTGCCACTAAATTATACTTGGCACAACTTTCATCCTTTAATTGTTTCTACTATATTCTTAACTAGGTTAAATAGCCTAGTTATTTATTTCTTGATGTACCATATCAGAATATTTACCGAATATAAACATTCGGGTTTTGGGGTGTTACAAGTCTACCCCCCTTAAATAAGGTTTCGTTCCCGAAACCTTTCTCATTTCCTCTTACACACACATATCTATGTCTGACTTCATAATTGCATCATAATTATAAGTAACCATCCGATCTCATTTCATAATTATTCCTACAATTGACTTCTTCTTAACTAGTCTATACTTTCCTATGGCATACTTTCACTTAACATTCTCATTTCCTCGACCCGTTAGTAACTGGTCAATATACATATTTATTTAAACTTATAATAATGCTTACATTCATATGATCTGTTTATAACAGATTTAATACTTTCACCTTATCCTTTAAGATTCCATTCTATAGACACATTGTATAACATTTAACTCTTGTCTTCTTATCACAACAAAACTACTATTTCATAGTCACACCTACGTGCTTAACTTCATAGTTAACATCATTCTACATTTCTATAGCTATTTGTATCATACATACCCTTACGTTACCCTCAACTTGCCTCATTCATTCTACATTACTATTCCTCTCATTTCATGCATTACTTAATTTGCATAAGCATACGTGTCGTGCAAATTCATTATACGAGAGTTTAACCATTACTCGAAATTTTCACTCAAAACCTTTGAGTTTCACTTCTTAATGACAAAATTTTCTTCTTAAGTCGACTATTAGAAATCAAACGTTCCATACTATACCGTACCCATTCCATCATTCATTTCGTAGGTCGTTTTCAATCTATCAATTCATGCTTATCCACCATGAGTTAATCCTTATTACTTACCTCGTCTCAGATCATCAATCGACGATCCGTAACCCAGATCGATCCGCATTCTTCACGAGTACTAGCCGTACCAAGCTAGATTTCATTCATCCGTGTAATGTGCCTTCGCTCATACACAACCTCCCACCAATTCGATTGGTTTCATCACTCCAAGGGTTCTAGCATTATCATCAACAAATTTAGCAGTTAACACTTTTCATTCAAACATTCATTCTACAATTTCTTACATACACGCTATAACGTGTCACACATTTCATTTCTTACATGCAATTCTTTCATTCTAGTTACTTATTTCATCTACCTTCGCAGTTTGACCTTTCAAGGCCAAACTAACGTTTCTTAACTATCGTATATGTATTGAGGTACACGCTCGTACCTCTTTCCATTCATGTTTACTTGTAAATACATTCATTACATCCTTTCGGCATTTTGACAAAACTTACCCTTTTTGCTCATACTTAAATCATTGTCCTGGTTGTAGCCCGTTATTCATTATGACTCCTAAGAGTCGATTACTAACACATCTAACACATAACATGTTCAAAACTTCTTTCTTTCGTCAAAATTTGGGTTTGCGTGCCAAACATTATGCTCACCTATGAGTAATAAACTTAACAAATCAAAACATTAAATATATCGGGTTTAAATGGCGATTACCATTTGACCCACATGACTCATTCGTCTATTTAACCATTCTTGCATACAAACATATTTGTATATATATTTATACATTTATTCACATATATATAAGTTTAAGACATAACTTGGATAATATTCGCTTTTTAAAGAATATTTACTTGCTTAATCTGTAATTACTTACACATTCGAATCTTTTCATTCATATCATTCATTATGTTTCGAACCCGTCGCGCGGTTTCTAACATATCATTCATACTTTATTCCTTCTTGATTTCAAATCCGTCTCGCAGATTTTAACATATCATTAATGCTTTCATTCCTTTCATGCTTCGAATCCGTCTCGCGGATTCTATCATATTATTCATACTTTCATTCCTTACATGTTTCGAATCCGTCTCGCGGATTCTAACATATCATTCATACTTTCATTCTTGAAAGTCTTACATTTCTCTTCACCCTCACGTCCACCTATTACCTAATTCTAACGGACATACCTGTAACAATTATCACGGTCTCACAAACATTATACGCTTCTTGTGTACTGGCCAGGTACACAATCCACATACTAGTTTCGTGTCTTCATGTAATCGCCACCTTATGTCTGAAGAATTAAGTTTCACCACGTGTAACATTTTCAAAACTTCATTACCATTCCATTATTATATTTCATTTAAAATTTTCTTTTACTCACTAGATTATACCATTACATACGCCCACATGTTAAATTTACATACCTGGGTTAAATTTGTCTTATTACATGCCTTGATGCCGGTCCTAGACCGCATTCACGGATCATCCTTTCCCAACAATCATGCTTACCTTACACATAACATACTGTTAGTTTTCTTCAAATACATACCTAAGAACATACTTACCTTTACTTCCACCCTTAGATCTTGACCGAGTCTCGGATTGTACGGGTTCCTTGTCACAAGAGCACATAGGTTTGAGTTCAAGTATTTATCTCCTCATACTTGATTTCCCTCAAACCATGGCTCTGATACCAACTTGTAAGAATCTATCACGTATTTGACAAAAAGTCGCAACGGAAGTTCATGCCATAAAATTTCTTTCCTTATAACACCTTGACTTTCTTTACAATTTCATTTTAACATAACTCTTTCATATAAATTCAACAATCGACTCATTTACTAACTAAAAACATAACTCATGTTTACTATATTACATATATCGACGCTCCCGTATAATCCATCTCGTGACTCGGTCTCCGATCTCTATTCCTTGATGATCCTCCATGACTCGTACAACCTGCACTCATCACATAAATTCATAACATTAGCACACACTATAAACATAACAAGATTCACCCTCGTTGACTTTTCACTCCGTTATCTCTTTACATTCCAGCTTTCCATCTGATCATACAACCCGTGGTGAGACTTCTTAATTGTTCCTGCGTTACCCTTCATCCACAAGGCACGCTATTATTATCGTCAGTACTCAATTGCGTTGAATACAAGCTTACATACTTTCATACATACTTATACATATTCATACGTTCACACATAACTACTTACATACATACGTACATGCCCACATATACGCACATCTACATCATTACATACGTGTTTACATACACACATACCTACATCATTACATACATTCATAACATTATACATATATACATACATACATCCCTACTTGCAACATACCTAACTCATACATTCCTACCCACATACATACCTTCATATATCCGCGTATACTTGCTTACATACATATATACATGCATACTTACCTTCACACATACCTACTGTTTTGGTCAAAAATCAAGCAATGATAATGCAACCAAACTTTTTGATGTGAGGTGTGATGCTTGAATGAATGAACAATGCTAAGGATCACTCAGAAATGTAATGAACAAGTGACACAAAGATTTATACGAGGAAAAAGCCCTTGATTAATGAATGATCTCCGGCATAAAAAACCTCGGGTGATGGAAACTACCGATCACCAACTCAGATTAAACAAGAAATGTATTACAACTTCGGATGATAGCGAGCTAGTTACAAGGATCACTATAGTGTAATGTGCAAAAAAGTTTGTAATCGCCAAGTGAATTGTCGAGAGCTGGTGAGAGCAGTTGCGAGTGTTTGTGTTAAGCTAAAAATAGCCAAGTGTTCTAATTTAGCTCGCTATCCCCTTTTAAAAATGGAAAAATATCTTAGCTAACAAACTGTCCGCATTTTAAGCAAGTCCTCCACGACCTCCATAACGTCCATTTCAGCCATGCACGTGCGGAATAAATATGGAATATGCTCCAGGAATATCGCCAAGACCAAGTCCAAGCTCGTAGTCCTGCAAAACAACTTCATATTTAAAACAGACAATCGTTAGTATAAGGATCCTGATGATGATCCATGATCCTGATCCTACAATACTTTCTGAGGATCACTAATTCAGACAGAATTGAGGATCACTAAACCCAACAGTAAATGAGGATCACTGATCATTGGAAAATCCTCCCCTAACAATTGCCCCCAAAATATAAGGAGTAATTTGTAAATAAACGAGTTGTATTTTCTTGTTATTATTCGTAACCAACTGACGGATATATAGCCGTTGTAATCGAACTATCCGTTGCCATCCTGACGTCACTGAAGTGACTACCCTGCAAGATCATCATTATAAATTGAAGTTAGAGATAAGGGTTAGAGAGCATTTAAATTCATGCGTTTCCTCCTTTAAATCTTCATCCGAAGACTTGATCAGGTATTTCTCTTTCCTTTCTTTCTTCATCTTCTTTCTCTATTCCTTCTTTCCTCATCTTTATTTGCGATCAAGATGATGTTGAGATCTTCGCCGGCTAAGGATCACCGTAAGGACAATCCCTTGAAGTCCCAAGGGATCATCAAAGATTCTGCGAAAGAAAGATGCTGCTTTACTGATCCACAGATAGACAGGATCCGACATTGCTTTCCGGCGAACACCGTTTTCAAATCATTTGATCCCACCATTCTAAGTGACTATGTTTCTGAAACCTGGGTGGCTTTTCCGGTCACACCATTTACAAAAGGATACTCGTATCCTTTTCCAGATTTCACCCAATCATTCTTCTCTCTTACCGGGATCTCCTACATTCAAGCAATGCCAAGGATCTGGAGGGTCTTATATACCCTTGAAAGGATCATTGAACATGAAGGAATTGATATGGGAATGTCGGAGTTTGCAGAGATGTATGACATCGTTAGCCATGGATCTCACCGATATCTACTCAAACATAAACCTGGTGAAGAACACCCCATCTTCAAAGCCACTAAGAATGACACCAACTAGAAACGGCAATTCTTCTTTGTCAGAAGGGATTCTCTCCCTGATGGAAAGGATCTGCCTAGAAAATGGACCACCCATGGTAGGATAGAGGATCCTTAGAAGGATCACTAGATGACCTTGTTTCTGCTGAGGATCACTAACATCCTTTTGTTTCTATTTTGCAGCTATCACTGTCGCACACCTTATTTCAACACCTGCAACGAAGGAAAGGCTTGCTGCTTTTCGGAGGCTTGATCCTGAAATAAGATCATTTAAAGCAAATACCCAGGATTCTCAAGAGGTATCCTCAGGTTCTGTCACAATTTCAAGTAAGTATCCATGTTTATATGTAATTAAATGCTTAAATTAAAATGAAATAAGGATACTTATCTGTTTTTGAATGTGTAGGTGCTGGAAAATCATCGAAGTCTGCTACCCGTTTCAGTGTCACCGATCTCACCACTGTTGGTCCCAGGTCCGGGAAGAAAAAAGCTGCTGCTAGCCCAAGTACTGCCATCCCCAAGCCTACTGCTTCCAAAGGAAAGAAGAGGAAAGCCTCTGAGGCTGACAATCTAGAAGGCCTGCCTCTAATTCGCCACCAGTTCCTTGAGTACTTTGCTGATGTAAGGATCACTAACTTAACTTAGTTATCCTGCCCACTTGAGGATCATGTGATCCTAAACTTTACATTGTCTTCTTTGCAGAAATTTGTTGAAATCGAGGACTACGTAGGCAATGTTGAAGAGATTGAGCAAAAGTGCGTGGATCTCCAAAAGATGATGCTGGCAAGGATAAGAAGATTGCCTCCCTTGAAAATGATGTCAATCTGGTGAAGAGGGAACTTGTCTTGGCTCACATTACTGCTGATCAGGAGAAAAATGAGATCACCAATGATGCTAAAATCTCCGCTGCCATTGCTATGTACAAAACCCAGTTGCAGATGGCCCAAGAAGCTCTGGATCCTGACTTTGACAAGAGCAGCTAGGACGTAGAGGGCTGGAAGGCTAGATTGGCTGAGCTGGATGATGAAGAAGAGGTCTTAGCAATCGAGGCTGGCGGCAGTGGAGTCAAGGATCAGGTGGATGATGCTGGAGCTGGAGGAGATGGTGATGCAGCAAAGGTGTAAGCTGCAGGAATGGGCGATGAAGGACATTTTGGTTATGGTGTTTTGAAACAATCTTGGGGTTGTAATAACTTTAGACAATAGTTTCTAAGATGAAGGATCATGGATCCTTGAACACTAGGCAGGATAATGGGTGGTGGGTGGATCCTCTGTTTGGGGGATGAAGCCACTTGTTATCCTTCCGTCTTTTATTTCTTGCACTACAAAGACCCGTAAACAATGGACACCCTGCCAACCCATGTGGACGGGCCACGTTTTGCTGGTAGAAACGTGGGTTGGCAATTTTGACAACCTTAAAGGGTTTAATCTTTTGTGAATAAAAAAACTTTAACTTTTTGGCTATCTCCCGTGTTGCTATCCTTGTTAGTACTTTACTTTTCAATTGTTGTGATATTCATTTTGTCTAAACTCATCAAGTAAAAAAAATTTAATAAATATCCTCAAAACGTTTAGGATATGATCAAGGATCACATATCCTATAGTCGACAAGTTCTGAAAAGTAGTGTAGTTTAAGGATCATAAGTTCAGTTGTCAAAGGATAAGGGCCACTCAAATGAATAATGAATAAAACCAAAATAGTTAAGGATCATACCTGAGAATCCAAGTTAGGATCCTATCCTTTAATACCTATAATTAGGATAACCAAAAGACAAACCTTAGGAGAAGGTAAGGATCAAGGATCCTTGGTCATTTAGCTTCAAAAACCTGAAATAGGATACAACTTGGGACTAAGCCAATATAAGATGAAATTTAGTAATTGGGGACAAGCCCAACAATTCTGGGGACAAGCCCAATATACTGGGGACAAGCCCAAAGGATAACTGGGGACAAGCCCAAAGGAACGTGTGTAAACTGGAGTATGGCCCTCACTGGCGACTATCCAAACTTAGTGACATGAAAATGCAAAAACCTTAGCTAACGTGAAAACGTTAGAAACCTAAGGAACGGATGTATGGTACGTCTACCATTATACGTAGGATCCTGAATATAGCCAGTACAATGAAATTGTCAGCCCCTAAAGCGAGTACTGGTCCCATTGCCATGAACTATACCAGGATCATCGTGCGCTACTGGCGAAACTGGGGACAGGCCCAAACTGGGGACTAGCCCAAATAACTGGATACTTCTGTGGATACTCAATCCTTTGTTAAGGATACCTGAACCTTCAAAACTCAGAATCAAGTGAAAGGAGGATAAAGGATGCAGGATCCTTATCCTTATATAAGATAATTAATGAATGAAATAGTTTGAGATTAGATCATTACCAAAATGAGGATCATCCATCCTCTAAGGATCCTTCAAGGATGTGGATCATGAATATTGGTAAGGATCACAAATCCTTATCACATGAAGTATTTCTTCAGGTGGACAGCATTCCAAGCTCTTGGTAGCAAATCACCTTCCATTGTTAGCAATCGATATGCCCCCTTTCCAGCCTCAGCTTCAATCAGGTAGGGGCCTTCCCACTTTGGTGCCAACTTTCCATCAGCAGGATTTGTGGTATTCTGAAATGTTTTTCTTAACACCATATCACTGTTTTGGTCAAAAAATCTGATGAGGATAATGCAACCAAACTCTCTGTTAAGGGGTATGATGCTTGAATTGGTTTATAGCAATAAGGATCACTATGAAAAATAAATAACAAGTGACACAAGGTTTATACGGGGAAAAAGCCCTTGATCAAGAGTTGATCTCCGGCACAAAAAACCCCGGGTGATGGAAACTACCGATCACCAACTCAAATTAAACAAATAATGTGTTACAACTTCGGATGATAGCGAGCTAAATACAAGGATCACTATAGTGTAGTGCGTAAAAAGTGTATGAAATTGCTAAGTGAATGAACGAGAGCTGGTGTGAGCGGTTTTCAGAGTGTGTGTAGCCAAAAATAGCATAAAGTGTTGTCTAATTAGCTCGCCATCCCATTTAAATCTAGCAAAAATCTAAATAACAAACTATCCGCAAATGGTGCAAGTCCTCCACGACTCCACAACGTCCATTTCTGACCAAGCACGTGCGGAATATAGTTAGTATATTCTCCAGAAATATCGTCAAGACCAAGTCCCAATTGATAGTCCTGCAAAACAGTTACGAATTCAAAACAGACAATCATTAGTATAAGGATCCTTAGGATGATCCATGATCCTGATCCTGAAGCACTTCTGAGGATCACTAACTGACACAGAAGTAAGGATCACCAAACAGGATAATATTTGAGGATCACGGGTCATTTAGAAATCCACCCCTAACAATTGCCCCCAAAATATAAGGAGTTATATCGTAAATAAACGAGTTATATTTTTTCGATCTTATCCCCAACAAACTAACGGATAACTAGTCGTTGGAGACGGACTAGCCGTTGCAAACCTGACGTCACTGAAGTGACAATCCTGCAAATCATCATTATAAATAGGAGTTAGAGATAGGATCAATATGCATTTAAATTCGAAGAAACTCCCTTTAAATTCTCGGTCGAAGATCAATAAGGTATCTCTTCTCTTATCTCTCCTTCTCTTACTCTGTTTTTCTTTCTTTACCAACATCAATGATGCTCCGGTCTTCCCCCGCCAAGGATCACCAGAAGGATAGCCCCTTGAAGAGTCAAGGGATTCTCAAAGACTCAATACACGAGAGGTGTTGCTTTAACGATGCTCAAATAGATAAGATTCGTCACTGCTTTCCGGCGAATGCCTTTTTCAAACCCTTCGATCCCACTATTCCGAGCGACTATGTTTCTGAAACATGGGTTGCCTTTCCAGTTACTCCATTCACCATAGGATACACCTATCCTTTTCCAGACTTTACACAATCCTTCTTTTCCCTTACCGGCATCTCTTACATCCAAGTTATGCCGATGATTTGGAGGGTCTTGTATACCCTGGAGAGGATCATAGAGCAGGAAGGGATTGATTTAGGAATGTCAAAGCTGACACAGATGTATGATCTCACGATGTTTGGATCACATCGATATCTGTTTAAGCGAAAATCTGGCGAAGAACACCCCATTTTTAAAGCCACCAAGAATGACACAAATTGGAAACGACGCTTCTTCTTTGTCAGGAGGGATACCATTCCAAACGGAAAGCATTTACCCAGAAAGTGGTCCACCAATGGTAGGACAGAGGATCCTGAGAAGGATCATCAGGTAATCTGGCTCTTGTGAAAGGATCACTAACCCCTTTTTGTCTTGTGTTATGCAGCTATTTCTGTTTCGCACCTCAACACAACACCCGCAACCAAGGATAGGCTTGCTGCTTTTTGGAAGCTTGATCCTGAAATAAGGTCATTCAAGATAGACACCCAAGACTCACAAGAAGTATCCTCAGGTTCCATCACCATGTCAAGTAAGTATCCTGCTTTTTGTATAGTTGAATATTAAAATAAATAGTTATATTGAAATATGATAAGGATACTTATCTTGCTTTAAATGTGTAGGTGCCGGAAAATCTTCCAAGCCTGTCTCCCAATTCAACACAGCCTACCTTGATGTTGTTCGATCCAGGAAGAAGAGGGCCACTACCAGTCCTAGCATCTCCATTCCCAAGGCACCCACTAAAGGAAGGGGTGGTAAGAAGAGGAAAACTTCTGACACAGAGGACCTACAAGGCCTACCACTGATCCGCCACTAGTTTCTTGAATACTTCAATGACGTGAGGATCATCAATTCTGCCTAGGTATCCTACTCATTTGAGGATCATCTGATCTTGAATTGCTTTATCTTTTTCTTTGCAGAAATTTGCTGAGATTGAAGATTATGTGGGAAGCGTCGAGGAGATGGATAAGAAGATTGCTGACCTCCAACAAGTTGCAGTGCTTAAAGATCTTAAGATTGCTGATCTTGAAAAAGCCCTTCAAGATGCCAAGACGAAGACAACTAAAATCCTGATCGACATCGACTATGAGAAGCATGATCTCATAGAAGGTGCAAAGGTCTCTGCTGCCATCACAATGTATCAGACAAAACTAAAGATGGCTCAGGAAGCTCAAGATCCTAAGTTCGACAGAAGCAGATGGTCTGTAATAACTAAACAATAGCTATTAGGGTTAAGGATCAGGAATGATCCTTTGGACAATAGGTAGGATTACAACTGGTGGAGGGATCCTCTGTTTGGGGGATGAAGCCATTGTGATCCTGCCATCTTTTTAATTGCTGCGCTACTAAGACCTTTAGACAATGGACACCCTTTACCTACCCCAGCGGACGGGCCACGTATTGCTGGTAGATGCTCGGGGTAGGTAATTTTGACAACCTTTGATGGTTAAACTTTTGTTAATAAGATAACCTTAATCTTTTTTTGGCTTATCTTGTGTTGATATCCTTGTTGTTGTTTTATTTTTCCATTGTTTTGATTTACACTTGTCTGAGTAAGAAAAGTTGAACAACTTAGATAAAAAAACTTAGGATATAATGCAGGATCAAATATCCTATAGTTGAAAATTTCCAAAAAGTGGTATATCTTAAGGATCATGAGTTCAGTTGTCAAAGTATTAGGGTTATTCAAATAATCAATGAATAAAATCAAAATAGTTAAGGATCATACCTGAGGATCCAAGTTAGGATCCTAACTCTTAATATTATTATAACCAGGATAATCACAGAACAAACCCTAGTAAAAGGTAAGGATCAAGGATCCTTGGTTGTTTAACTTCGAAAACCTGAAATAAAACATGACTTGGGACTAAGCCATTATACGATAAAGGTTAGCAACTGGGGACAAGCCCAAAGGATAACTGGGGACAAGCCTAAAGGATAACTGGGGACAAGCCCAAAGGATCGTATGTTAACTGGAGTATGGCCCTAACTGGCGACTATCCAAACTTAGTGGCATGAAAATGCCAAAACCTTAGCTAACGTGAAAACGCTAGAAACCTTAAGAACGGATGTATGGTACGTCTACCATTATACGTAGGATCTTAGGTATAGCCAGTACAATGGAATTATCAGCCCCTAAAACGAGTACTGGTCCCACTGCCATGAACTATACCAGGATCATCGTGCGCTACTGGCGAAACTGGGGTCAAACCCAAGGATAACTGGGGTCAAACCCAAGTAACTGGTTGCTTGTGTGGATAATCATGCTTTTGCTAAGAGTACCTGAACCTTCAAAACTCAAAATCTCGTGAAATGGGGATAAAGGATGCAAGATCCTTATCCTTATGTGAGAAAGTAAGGAAATGAAATAGTTTAAGATTAGAATGTTACCAAAAATAAGGATCATCCGTGCTTTAAGGATCCTTTAAGGATGTTTATCATGTGAGGATCATGGATCCTTATTACATGAAATATCTCTTCAAATGGACAGCATTCAAGGCTCTTGGTAGTAAGTCACCTTCCATTGTTAGCAATCGATATGCCCCCTTTCCTGCCTCAGCTTCAATCAAGTAAGGGCCTTCCTATTTTGGTGCCAACTTTCCATCAGCAGGATTGGTGGTATTCTGAAATGCTTTCCTTAGTACCATATCACCAATTTGGAATTTCCTGATCCTCACATTTTTGTTGTATGCACCGGCCATTCTTTGCTGATAACTGGCCATCCTTATCCTTGCCAAATCTCCGATTTCTTCTATAGTATCCAGGTCTTGAACCAAGTTCTCATCATTTTCCTCAGGATCACGAATACTGGTTCTAGCAGTTGGAACTACCATTTCTGTAGGGATCACTGATTCTGCCCCAAATACCAAAGAGAATGGAGTTTGGCCTGTAGCATTCTTAGGAGTTGTCCTATCAGCCCAAAGCACATAAGGTAATTCTTCTGCCCATTTCCCTTTCTTGGATCCAAGCTTCTTCTTCAAATTGTTGATGATGATCTTATTGGTGGATTCTGCCTGACCATTAGCTTGTGGGTGGACTGGTGTTGATGTTATCATCTTAATCTCCCAGCTGTCACAAAAGTTAGTGGTTCTGCCCCCAATGAATTGGGAACCATTATCACATATAATTTCAGAAGGAATACCGAATCTAGTTATAATATTTCTTTTAATGAAGGATATAACTTCCTTTTCTCTGACTTGGGCAAAAGCTTCAGCCTCTATCCACTTGGAGAAGTAATCAGTCATAGCAAGCATGAATACTTTTCCACCAGGTGCCTTAGGGAGCTTACCAACTATATCCATACCCCATCTCATAAATGGCCAAGAGGAGGATATAGGATGCAAAAATTCAGCTGGTTGATGAAGGATATTGCTGTGTCTCTGACAAGGATCACATCTCTTAGCATACTCCACAGCATCTCTCTTCATGGTTGGCCAGTAGTATCCTGTCCTCAGGATCCTTGAGAATAACGCCCTGCCCCCAGTGTGGTTTCCACAATCTCCTTCATGGAAGTCTTTTAAAACTTCTTGGATTTCAGGATCCTCAATGCATCTTAAGTATGGTCCTGCAAGAGATCGTCTATACAACATATTATTTAAAATTGTGAATTGAGATACCTTAATTTTGAAAGCCCTAGGGTTTTCTCCTGTAGGAATCTCTCCATGTTGTAAGTATCTCATGATTGGGATGATCCATGATCCTGAATGGGATTGATTATCATCGCTAGGGGTGATTGCAGAATCCTCTCCTATCTCCATAGTCACATGATCCTCGATAGCCGGGGTTAGGATATGGATAATAGGGATCTTGATATCCTCCGGGATCTTCAAGGATGATCCTAAATTGGCTAGTGCATCTGCCTCTGCATTCTCTTCCCTTGGTACCTGTGTCAAACTAAAGGATACAAAAGAGAGTGCCAATTCTTTGACTAACTCCAGATATTTGATTAGCTTTTCCCCTTTAACAGCATAGGATCCATTAAAGTGATTAGTGATTAACAAAGAATCTACATGTACCTCAAGATACCTGATCCTCATATGCTTAGCAATTTGCAAACCAGCTATCAAGGCTTCGTATTCAGCCTCATTGTTAGTGGTTTGGAACTCACAAGCTATAGAGTGGGGTATTATGTCCCCCTGGGGCGATTTTAGTAGTATTCCAAGCCCTGTTCCCTTGATGTTTGAGGATCCATCAGTGTAGAGTATCCAAGGATCCTTGGTCTCTTCTAGCTGCTGGACTTCTAATTCAGCTTCCTTTTGTAAATCACTACTGAAATCTGCCACAAAGTCAGCTAATGCTTGGGATTTAATGGTTGTCCTGGGCTCATATCTTATATCATATGCACTAAGCTTCACTGCCCACTTAGCCATCCTTCCTGACATTTCAGGTTTCCTGAGGACATTCTTGATTGGAAAATTAGTTTTAAAGATAATAACATGAGTTTCAAAATAATGTCTTAGTTTGGTAGATGCCATAATTAATGCAAGGATAAGTTTTTCTAAGTGTGAATACCTGGATTCAGCATCAAGTAAACTCTTACTTACATAATAGACAGGATGTTGTGTACCTTCGTGATCCTTAACAAGGACGGCACTTACTGCTTTTGAGGATACCGCAAGATATAAGGATAACACATCTCCTTTTTCTGGTTTCATCAAAGCCGGGGTCGAGGATAGGTAATCCTTAAGAGCTCTTAAGGCACTTTCATGCTTCTCAGTCCACTCGAATTTCTTGTTCTTCCTCAGGATATCATAGAATTCCTTTCACTTTTCTGAGGATTTGGATATGAATCTGTTTAAAGCTGCAATCCTGTCTGTTAATCTCTGAACATCCTTAGCATTGGTAGGGGACTTGATGTTCACTATTGCTTTGATTTGTTCTGGACTGGCTTCAATGCCTCTCTTTGTCACCATATATCCTAAGAATTTACCTGCTTTAACACCAAAGTGACATTTTGAAGGATTAAACTTCATATTGTATTTATCAAGGATATTGAATGCTTCCTCCAAGTCTCTTAGGTGATCCTCAGCCTTTATTGATTTTACCACCATATCGTCTATGTAAACCTCCATAGTTTGTCCAATCTGATCCTTGAACATCATATTCACTAGCCTTTGATAAGTTGCACCTGCATCTCTTAGTCCGAATGGCATAGCAATATAGCAGTATATACCAGTTGGAGTAATGAAGGCTGTATCCTCTTGATCGGATGGTTCCATTTGGATTTGTTGAAATCCAGATGAAGCATCCATAAAAGTTAACAGTTCATGACCCGCAGTTGCATCCACCATGGAGTCAATGTGGGGTAATGGGAAAGGATCCTTGGGACATGCCTTATTTAAATCGGTAAAATCGACACATACCCTCCACTTTCCGTTTTTCTTTTGAACAACAACCACATTGGCCAACCATCTTGGATACTTGACCTCTCTAATCATACCTGCTCGGAGTAATTTCTCTACCTCCTCCTGGATAATGGCATTTCTTTCTGGTGCAAATTTCCTTCTCCTTTGATGGATTGGTTTGAAGGACCTATCAATGCCAAGTTTGTGAGTGATTACATCTTTAGATATACCTGTCATGTCTTCGTGTTTCCATGCAAAGGTAGTCTTTCTCCTATTGAGGAAGGATATGAGGTCTTCCTTCATTTCGCCATGGATCCATGATCCTATATAAACTATAGATTCAGGATCATCAGGATCCATAAGGATTTCTACTATATCATGTTCTCTTGCCTCCAAGACATCCCTTGGAGGACACTTTGATTGCTATTGCTCCCTAGACTTTGATGTTGGTTTAATTGATGAGGTGTAGCAGTTCTTAGCCTCTTGCTGATCACTATCAATCTTCACTATTCCCCAAGGACTAGGAAGCTTCACACATTGATGATAAGTGGATGGGACTGCCTTCATATCGTGTATCCAAGGCCTGCCAAGGATCACATTACAACAAGATAAACAGTCAATAACACAAAAATTTTGGTAAGAATGTAGGCCTTCGATATAGATTGGGAGTTTAATGTCCCCCAGAGTATTCTTGGTCTCGCCACTGAATCCCACGAGCACAGAGGATCTTGGTATGATGTCGGATTCAGGGATGTTCATCTTCTTGAGAACATCTAGCTGGATAATGTTCACATAGCTTCCTCCATCTATAAGGATCCTGTGAACAAAATGGTTAGAAATAAAAAGAGTGATAACCAAACCATCATGATGAGGATCCTGGATGTCAACACGATCATCCTCATCAAAAGTTATAACTTTTCCTTCGGAGACACTGGATGTTCGAATGGGTCTATCTCCATTATCCATCTTGGTTTCCTTCGCATGTCTTTTGGCTGCGGAGAAGGATGTTCCACAAATGTCTGATCCTCCAGATATAAAGTTTATAATTTGTGCATCTGCTGGAGGGGCTGGAGCTTTCTCTGGGATCCTTTCAGGATCCTGAGTCCTTGACTTCTTTCTCCCCAATAATTCTTTCAAGTGCCCCTTGCTCAACAAGTATCCAATTTCTTTTCTCAATGCGATGCATTCTTCTGTGAGATGCCCAAAATCTTCATGGTATGCACACCACTTTGATTTATCCTTAGTTGCAGCTGGTCTATCATTTTTTCTGGGCCATCTAGCTTTATCACCTAAATTCTGTATCGCAAGGATTAGTTCATTGTTATCAACAGAAAAACAATATTCAGAGATTGGAGGATAATCCTCATCATCCTCTTCTTGTTCAACAGCATGCACATTCTGGTTATCGGATTTATTATAAGATCGGAACTTGTTGTTCCTGAATGAGGATCCTTGCTTCTCTTGCTTTGAGGATCCTGCTAACCTCTCCTGGATCCTTTTGTCATCCGCTAGCCGGATGAACCTAAGGGCCCGGGTTCTTACCTCATCTAGATTCCTGCATGGTGTCATAACAAGATCATCATAGAATAACGAATCCCTAAGCAATCCCATTTTGAAGGCTTCAACAGCCGTAGCTATATCCAGATTAGGAATATCTAAGGATTCTTTACTAAATTTAGTGATATAATCCCTTAATGATTCATTATGACCCTGGGTTATCCTATACAGATCACTAGTTAAACGCATTGGTTATTAAATAGGTTAACTAGATTAGCAAATGAGGTAATAGAGTAAGGAGGAAGACTTAGCAGCCATTTAAGAGCTGATCCAAATCCCTTGCACAGACATGCTTCCTTTAACCTTTCTGGGATGGGATTGATCTCCATCCTTTCCCTGTATTGAGCTATGTGTTCCTCAGGATCCGTTGAACCATCATACAACTTCATGGTAGGTACATGGAACCTCTTGTGGCTCCCATCTGCAATCTCTGGGATAGGCTTGACCACTCCTGGGACACTTGATATCATGTCTATCAACTTTTGCAATTCTCTAGCCATGGCATGATCGATACCTGTATCCTGCATAAGGCCATGGTTAGTACTATAAGAATTATTAAAAGTGTTACCTCCCATTGGATTCAAATTAGGAAGAGTGGATGTTAATCCATATTGTTGGGGCTCTAGAATGGCCGATGGACCAGTAGAAGCAATGGTTTGCATTGGAATGAAATCCCCCTGATGGACGTCGGAACTTCCTGACTGCAAACTCCTTAAGGATCCCGGAATCTGGAAGGATCCTTGAAACTGTGAGTATCCTTGGACCTGGGAGGATCCTGGGACATAGGAGGATCCTTGAACTTGGGAGGATCCTGGAACATAGGAGGATCCTTGAACCTGGGAGGATCCTTGAACCTGGGAGGATCCTTGAAATGGTCAGTACCCTTGAATCTGCTGCGCTCCCGAGTATCCTCCTGAGCTTGCAAAGGATCCTATATGCTGAGGATGGGATCCTGATGGTTGAAAGTGTAACCCTGAAGCCTGAGTCATTGCTGATGACCCGTAATGCACTCCTTTTGGTCCTCCAACATATTGAACGTCTGGAACCAGTGAAGGCTGAGAAGTTATAACCGGAGTATCAAAATTCAAAGATCTGGGCATTAGTGGGGAATGATCCTCTGCCGATCTCATTTGTTTCTTGATGTCTCCAATTTCTCTAAGGATTCTTTCATTGGTCTTGTCCTGCTGCTGGATATGCTCCTTCATCTGCAAAATCAGAGTAAACAAGTCACTAGTAGTAGGAGTATAAGAAGCAGAAGAAGTTGGAGGTTTTGAGAAAATGGGAGTTGGTTTCTTCTCGGCATTTTTCTGAGGTCCAGAAGGTGGTGGAGGCAAAGGTGGAATGCCTTGGGATGAATTGACTGCAGGCATCGCACTGGAGGTATTTTTGTTGATGAAGCCATCTGCTCGTATGCAATGAACCGGAATGATCACAAAGATGAGAATTTCTTAGAAATGAAGCACCAATTGCCCCATGGTGGACGCCAAACTGTTTTGGTCAAAAAATCTGATGAGGATAATGAAACCAAACTCTCTGTTAAGGGGTATGATGCTTGAATTGGTTTATAGCAATAAGGATCACTATGAAAAATAAATAACAAGTGACACAAGGTTTATACGGGGAAAAAGCCCTTGATCAAGAGTTGATCTCCGGCACAAAAAACCCCGGGTGATGGAAACTACCGATCACCAACTCAAATTAAACAAAGAAGGTGTTACAACTTCGGATGATAGCGAGCTAAATACAAGGATCACTATAGTGTAGTGCGTAAAAAGTGAATGAAATTGATAAGTGAATGAACGAGAGCTGGTGTGAGCGGTTTTCAGAGTGTGTGTAGCCAAAAATAGCATAAAGTGTTGTCTAATTAGCTCGCCATCCCATTTAAATCTAGCAAAAATCTAAATAACAAACTATCCGCAAATGGTGCAAGTCCTCCACGACTCCACAACGTCCATTTCTGACCAAGCACGTGCGGAATAGAGTTAGTATATTCTCCAGAAATATCGCCAAGACCAAGTCCCAATTGATATTCCTGCAAAACAGTTACGAATTCAAAACAGACAATCATTAGTATAAGGATCCTTAGGATGATCCATGATCCTGATCCTGAAGCACTTCTGAGGATCACTCACTGACACAGAAGTAAGGATCACCAAACAGGATAATATTTGAGGATCACGGGTCATTTAGAAATCCACCCCTAACAATCACCAACTTGGAATTTCTTGATCCTGACATTTTTGTTGTAAGCTCCAGCCATCCGTTGTTGATAACTGGCCATCCTTAACCTTGCCAAATCCCTGATTTCTTCTATAGTATCCAAATCTTGAACCAAGTTTTCAGCATTTTCTTCAGGATCATGGATGCTTGTTCTTGCAGTAGAAACCACCATCTCTGTAGGGATCACTGATTCTGCCCCAAATACCAAAGAGAATGGAGTTTGGCCAGTGGCATTCTTGGGAGTTGTCCTATCAGCCCATAGTACATAAGGTCGTTCTTCTGCCCACTTTCCTTTCTTGGATCCAAGCTTTTTCTTCAAATTGTTGATGATAATCTTGTTGGATGATTCTGCCTGACCATTAGCTTATGGGTGGACTGGTGCTGATGTTCTCATCTTAATCCCCCAGCTGTCACAAAAGTTAGTAGTTCTACTCCCAATAAACTGGGATCCATTATCACAAACAATTTCAGAAGGGATACAAATCTAGTAATAATGTTTCTCTTAATAAAGGATATAACTTCTTTTTCTCTGACTTGAGCAAAGGCTTCAGCCTCTATCCACTTGGAGAAGTAATCAGTCATAGCAAGCATGAATACTTTTCCACCAGGTGCCTTATGAAGCTTACCAACTATATCCATTCCCCATCTCATAAATGGCCATGAAGAGGATATAGGATGCAACAGTTTTGCTGGTTGGTGAAGGATATTACTGTGTCTTTGACAAGGATCACATTTCTTGGCATATTCTACAACATCCTTCTTCATAGTAGGCCAATAGTATCCTATCCTCAGGATCCTTGAGAACAATGCTCTGCCCCTAGTGTGGTTTCCACAATCTCCTTCATGGAAATCCTTTAGGACTTCTTGGATTTCAGGATCCTCTATGCATCTTAGATATGGACCTGCAAGAGATCGTTTATACAACATATTATTCAATATTGTAAATTGAGCTACCTTGATTTTGAAAGCCCTAGGGTTTTCTCCTGTAGGAATCTCTCCATGTTGTATGTATCTCATGATTGGAAGGATCCATGATCCTGAATGAGATTGAGTATCATTACTAGGGATGATTGCAGAATCCTCTCCTATCTCCATAGCTACATGATCCTCGATAGCAGGGGTCAGGATATGGATAATAGGGATCTTGATATCCTCCGGGATCTTCAAGGATGATCCTAAATTGGCTAATGCATCAGCCTCTGCATTCTCTTCCCTTGGTACCTGTGTCAAACTAAAGAAAACAAAAGAGAGTGCCAATTCTTTGACTATCTCTAAATATTTGATTAGCTTTTCACCTTTAATAGCATATGATCCATTAAAGTGATTAGTGATTAATAATGAATCTACATGTACCTCAAGATACCTGATCCTCATATGCTTAGCAATTTGCAAACCAGCTATCAAGGCTTCATATTCAGCCTCATTGTTGGTAGTTTGAAATTCACAAGCTATGGAGTGGGGTATTATGTCCCCCTGTGGCGATTTTAGTAGTATTCCAAGTCCTGTTCCTTTGACATTAGAGGCTCCATCAGTGAAGAGTATCCAAGGATCGTTAGTTTCTTCAAGCTGTTGGACTTCCAACTCAGCTTCCTTTTGCAAATCACTACTAAAATCTGCCACAAAGTCAGCTAAGGCTTGGGATTTGATGGCAGTCCTTGGTTCATATCTTATATCATAAGCACTAAGTTTCACTGCCCACTTAGCCATCCTTCCTAACATTTCAGGTTTCCTGAGAACATTCTTAATTGGAAAATTAGTCTTAACAATAATGGCATGAGTCTCAAAATAATGTCTTAATTTAGTAGATGCCATAATTAATGCAAGGATGAGTTTCTCTAAGTGTGAATACCTGGATTCAGCATCAAGTAAACTCTTACTTACATAATAAACAAGATGTTGTGTACCTTGGTGATCCTTAACAAGGACCGCATTTACTGCTTTTGAGGATACTGCTAAGTATAAGGATAATATATCCCCTTTTTCTGGTTTCATCAAGGCTGGGGCTGAGGATAGATAATCCTTAAGAGCTTTGAGGGCACTTTCATGCTTCTCAGTCCATTCAAATTTCTTGTTCTTCCTCAAGATGTCATAGAATTCCTTGCACTTTTATGAGGATTTGGATATCAACCTGTTCAAGGCCGCGATCCTGCCTGTCAATCTTTGCACATCCTTAGCGTTGGCAGGAGATTTGATATTCATGATAGCCTTGATTTGCTCTGGACTTGCTTCAATGCCCCCTCTTTGTCACCATATAGCCTAAGAATTTACCTGCCTTAACACCAAAATGACACTTGGAAGGATTTAGTTTCATATTAAATTTATCAAGGATATTGAATGCTTCCTCCAAGTCTTTAAGGTGATCCTCAGCTTTCTTGGACTTAACCACAATGTCATCAATATAGACTTCCATAGTGTGTCCAATTTGTGCCTTGAACATCATATTGACTAGCCTTTGATAAGTAGCACCTGCATTCTGTTAGGGGAGGATTTTTGAATGACCCGTGATCCTCAATTGTTATCCTGTTTGGTGATCCTTACTTCTGTGTCAGTTAGTGATCCTCAGAAGTGCTTCAGGATCAGAATCATGGATCATCCTAAGGATCCTTATACTAATGATTGTCTGCTTTGAATTCGATGTTGTTTTGCAGGAATACCAGCTTGGACTTAGTCTTGGTAACGTTCCTGAAGAATATTCCACGCTTATTCCGCACGTGCTTGACCATGGTGAACGTTATGGAGATCGTGGGGAGAAGGCATGAATTGCGGATAGTTAGTTATTTAGATATTTTACTAAATTTAAAAGGGGTAGCGAGCTAATTAGACAACACTTGGCTATTTTTGGCTACACACACTCGTACAACTGCACTCACCAGCTCTCGGCAAAACACTTAGCATTTCTTCATACACTTCTACACGATACACTATAGTGATCCTTGTACTTAGCTCGCTATCATCCGAAGTTGTAAAAGGATTATTGTTTAATTTAAGTTGGTGATCGGTAGTTTCCATCACCCGAGGTTTTTTATGCCGGAGATCATACAATGATCAAGGGCTTTTTCCTCGTATAAATCTTTGTGTCCTCTGTGCAATTCATTTCATAGTGATCCTCATTGTTGTTTACCAATTCAAGCATCATACCCCGTAACAAAGAGTTTGGTTGCATTATCCTCGTCTGATTTTTGACCAAAACAGTTTGGCGCCCACCGTGGGGCAATTGGTGCTTCGTTCCTAAGAAATTCTCATTTTTATGATCATTTCGATTCGTTACATCCAAGCAGATGGCTTCATCATCAAAGAACACATCCAGTGCGATGTCTGCAGTCAATTCATCCCAGGGCATTCCACCTTTGCCTCCACCACCTTCTGGACCTCAGAAAAATGCCGAGAAGAAACCAACTCCCATTTTCTCAAAAACCTCCAACTTCTTCTGCTTCTTATACTCCTACTACTAGTGACTTGTTTACTCTGATTTTGTAGATGAAGGAGCATATACAGCAGCAGGATAAGACCAATGAAAGGATTCTTAGACAAATTGGGGACATCAAGAAACAGAAGAGATCGGCAAAGGATCATTCCCCACTGATGCCCAGATCTTTGAATTTCGATACTCCGGTTATAACTTCTCAGCCTTCAGCGGTTCCAGACGTTCAATATGTGGGAGGGCCAAAAGGAGTGCATTACGGATCATCAGCAATGACTCAGGCTTCAGGGCCATACTTCCAACCAGCAGGATCCCATCCTCAGCATATAGGATCCTTCGTAAGCTCCGGAGGATATTCAGGAGCGCAGCAGATTCATGGATTCTGGCCGTTTCAAGGATCCTCCCAGGTTCAAGGATCCTCCTATGTTCCAGGATCCTCCCAGGTTCAAGGATCCTCTCAGTTTCAAGGATCCTCCCAGGTTCAAGGATCCTCCTATGTTCAAGGATCCTCCCAGGTTCAAGGATCTTCCTACGTCCCAGGATCCTCCCAGGTCCAAGGATCCTCTCAGTTTCAAGGATCCTTCCAGATTCCGGGATCCTTAAGGAGTTTCCAATCAGGGAGTTCCGATATCCATCAGGGAGATTTTATTCCAATGTAGACCATTGCTTCTGCTGGTCCATCGGTCATTCCAGAGCCCCAACAATATGGATTCACATCCGCTCTTCCTAATTTGAATCCAATGGGAGGTAACACTTTCAATAATTCTTATACCACTAACCATGGCCTTATGCAGGATACAGGTATCAATCATGCCATGATGGCCAGAGAATTGCAAAAGTTAAAGGATATGATATCAAGTGTCCCAGGAGTGGTCAAGCCTATCCCGGAGATTGCAGATGGGAGCCACAAGATATCTCGTTTTGCACCACCAATCTGTGATGCTGAGATACCCAAGAGGTTCCATGTGCCTACCATGAAGTTGTATGATGGTTCAACAGATCCTGAAGAACACATAACACAGTACAGGGAAAGGATGGAGATTAATCCCATCCCAGAAAGGTTAAAGGAAGCATGTCTGTGCAAGGGATTTGGATCCACCCTTACTGGATCGGCTCTTAAATGGCTGCTAAGTCTTCCCCCTTACTCTATTACCTTGTTTGCTAATCTAGTTAACCTATTTAATAACCAGTTTTCTTGTAGTAGAAAATTTGAGCGTTTAACTAGTGATCTGTATACGATAACCCAAGGTTATATCACTAAATTTAGTAAAGAATCCTTAGATATCCCTAACCTGGATATAGCTACGGCTGTCGAAGCCTTTAAAATGGGATTGCTTAGGGATTCATTATTCTATGATTATCTTGTTATGACACCATGCAGGAATCTAGACGAGGTAAGAACCCGGGCCCTTAGGTTCATCCGGCTAGAGGATGGCAAAAGGATCCAGGAGAGGTTAGCAGGATCCTCAAAGCAAGAGAAGCAAGGATCCTCATTCAAGAACAACAAGTTCAGATCCTATAACAAATCTGATAACCAGAATGTGCATGCTGTTGAACAAGAAGAGGATGATGAGGATTATCCTCCAATTTCCGAATACTGCTTTTCTGTTGATAACAACGAACTAATCCTTGCGATGTAGAATTCAGGTGATAAAGCTAGATGGCACAGGAAAAATGACAGACCAGCTGCAACTAAAGACAAGTCAAAGTGGTGCGCATATCATGAAGATTTTGGGCATCTCACAGAAGAATGCATCGCACTGAGAAAAGAAATTGGATACTTGTTGAGCAAGGGGCACTTGAAAGAATTATTGGGGAGAAAGAAGTCAAGGACTCAGGATCCTGAAAGGATCCCAGAGAAAGCTCCAGCCCCTCCAGCAGATGCACAAGTTATAAACTTTATTTCTAGAGGATCAGACATTTGTGGAACATCATTCTCTGCAGCTAAAAGACATGCAAAGGAAACCAAGATGGATAATGGAGATAGACCCATTCGAATATCCAGTGTCTCCGAAGGAAAAGTTATAACTTTTGATGAGAATGATCGTGTTAACATTCAGGATCCTCATCATGATGGTTTGGTTATCACTCTTTTTATTTCTAACCATTTTGTTCGCAGGATCCTTATAGACGGAGGAAGCTCTGTGAACATTATCCAGCTTGATGTCCTCAAGAAGATGAATATTCCTGAATCCGATATCATACCAAGATCCTCTGTGCTCATGGGATTCAGTGGCGAGACTAAAAATACCCTGGGGGACATTAAACTCCCAATCTATATCGAAGGCCTACATTCTTACCAAAAGTTTTGTGTTATTGACTGTTTATCTTGTTGTAATGTTATCCTTGGCAGGCCTTGGATACATGACATGAAGGTAGTCCATCCACTTATCATCAATGTGTGAAGCTTCCTAGTCCTTGGGGAATAGTGAAGATTGATAGTGATCAGCAAGAGGCTAAGAACTGCTACACCTCATTAATGAAACCAGCATCAAAGTCAAGGGAGCAATAGCAATTAAAGCGTCCTCCAAGGGATGTCTTGGAGGCAAGAGAACAGGATGTAGTAGAAATCCTTATGGATCCTGATGATCCTGAATCTAAAGTTTATATAGGATCAGGGATCCTTGGCGAAATAAAGGAAGACCTCATATCCTTCCTCAAAAGGAGAAAGACTACCTTTGCATGGAAACACGAAGACATGACAGGTATATCTAAAGATATAATCACTCACAAACTTGGCATTGATAGGTCCTTCAAACCAATCCATCAAAAGAGGAGGAAATTTGCACCAGAAAGAAATGCCATTATCCAGGAGGAGGTTGAGAAATTACTCCGAGCAGGTATGATTAGAGAGGTCAAGTATCCAAGATGGTTGGCCAATGTGGTTGTTGTTCAAAAGAAAAACGGAAATTGGAGGGTATGTGTCGATTTCACCGATTTAAATAAGGCATGTCCCAAGGATCCTTTCCCATTACCCCACATTGACTCCATGGTGGATGCAACTGCAGGTCATGAACTGTTAACTTTTATGGATGCTTCATCTGGATTTCAACAAATCCAGATGGAACCATCCGATCAAGAGGATACAGCCTTTATGACTCCAACTGGTATATACTGCTATATTGCTATGCCATTCGGACTAAGAAATGCAGGTGCAACTTATCAAAGGCTAGTGAATATGATGTTCAAGGATCAGATTGGACAAACTATGGAGGTTTACATAGACGATATGGTGGTAAAATCAAAAAAGGCTGAGGATCACCTAAGAGACTTGGAGGAAGCATTCAATATCCTTGACAAATATAACATGAAACTTAATCCTTCAAAATGTCACTTTGGTGTTAAAGCAGGTAAATTCTTAGGATATATGGTGATAAAGAGAGGCATTGAAGCCAGTCCAGAACAAATCAAAGCTATAGTGAACATCAAGTCCCCTGCCAATGCTAAGGATGTTCAGAGGTTAACAGGCAGGATTGCAGCTTTAAACAGATTCATATCCAAATCCTCAGAAAAGTGCAAGGAATTCTATGATATCCTAAGGAAGAACAAGAAATTTGAGTGGAGTGAGAAGCATGAAAGTGCCTTAAGAGCTCTTAAGGATTACCTATCCTCAGCCCCGGCCTTGATGAAACCAGAAAAAGGAGATGTGTTATCCTTATATCTCGCGGTATCCTCAAAAGCAGTAAGTGCCGTCCTTGTTAAGGATCACGAACGTACACAACATCCTGTTTATTATGTAAGTAAGAGTTTACTTGATGCTGAATCCAGGTATTCACACTTAGAAAAACTTATCCTTGCATTAATTATGGCATCTACTAAATTGAGACATTATTTTGAAACTCATGCCATTATCATCAAAACTAATTTTCCAATTAAGAATGTCCTCAGGAAACCTGAAATGTCAGGAAGGATGGCTAAGTGGGAAGTGAAGCTTAGTGCATATGATATAAGATATGAGCCCAGGACAGCCATTAAATCCCAAGCATTAGCCGACTTTGTGGCAGATTTCAGTAGTGATTTGCAAAAGGAAGCTGAGTTAGAAGTTCAGCAACTAGAGGAGACCAAGGATCCTTGGATACTCTATACTGATGGATCCTCAAATGTCAAAGGAACAGGGCTTGGAATACTACTAAAATCGCCACAGGGGGACATAATACCCCACTCTATAGCTTGTGAGTTCCAAACCACTAACAACGAGGCTGAATATGAAGCCTTGATAGCTGGCTTGCAAATTGCTAAGCATATGAGGATCAGGTATCTTGAGGTACATGTAGATTCTTTGTTAATCACTAATCACTTTAATGGATCCTATGCTGTTAAAGGTGAAAAGCTAATAAAATATTTGGAGATAGTCATAGAATTGGCACTCTCTTTTGTAACCTTTAATTTGACACAGGTACCAAGGGAAGAGAATGCAGAGGCAGATGCATTAGCCAATTTAGGATCATCCTTGAAGATCCCGGAGGATATCAAGATCCCTATTATCCATATCCTGACCCCGGCTATCGAGGATCATGTGGCTATGGAGATAGGAGAGGATTCTGCAATCATCCCTAGTGATGATAATCAATCTCATTCAGGATCATGGATCCTTCCAATCGTGAGATACATACAACATGGAGAGATTCCTACAGGAGAAAACCCTAGGGCTTTCAAAATTAAGGTATCTCAATTCACAATTTTAAATAATATGTTGTATAAACGATCTCTTGCAGGACCATATTTAAGATGCATTGAGGATCCTGAAATCCAAGAAGTTTTAAAAGACTTCCATGAAGGAGATTGTGGAAGCCACACTGGGGGCAGGGCATTATTCTCAAGGATCCTGAGGACAGGATACTATTGGCCAACTATGAAGAGAGATGCTGTGGAATATGCTAAGAAGTGTGATCCTTGTCAGAGACACAGCAATATCCTTCATCAACCAGCTGAATTATTGCATCCTATATCCTCCACTTGGCCATTCATGAGATGGGGCATGGATATAGTTGGTAAGCTCCCTAAGGCACCTGGTGGAAAAGTGTTCATACTTGCTATGACTGATTACTTCTCCAAGTGGATAGAGGCTGAAGCTTTTGCCCAAGTTAGAGAAAAGGAAGTTATATCCTTCATTAAAAGAAATATTATAACTAGATTTGGTATTCATTCTGAAATTATATGTGATAATGGTTCCCAATTCATTGGGGGCAGAACTACTAACTTTTGTGACAGCTGGGGGATTAAGATGATAACATCAACACCAGTCCACCCACAAGCTAATGGTCAGGCAGAATCCTCCAATAAGATCATCATCAACAATTTGAAGAAGAAGCTTGGATCCAAGAAAGGGAAATGGGCAGAAGAACTACCTTATGTGCTTTGGGCTGATAGGACAACTCCTAAGAATGCTACATGCCAAACTCCATTCTCTTTGGTATTTGGGGCAGAATCAGTGATCCCTACAGAAATGGTGGTTCCAACTGCTAGAACAAGTATTCGTGATCCTGAGGAAAATGATGAGAACTTGGTTCAAGACCTGGATACTATAGAAGAAATAAGAGATTTGGCAAGGATAAGGATGGCCAGTTATCAGCAAAGAATGGCTGGAGCCTGCTACAAAAATGTCAGGATCAGGAAATTCCAAGTTGGTGATATGGTACTAAGGAAAGCATTTCAGAATACCACCAATCCTGCTGATGGAAAGTTGGCACCAAAATGGGAAGGACCTTACTTGATTGAAGCTGAGGCAGGAAAGGGGGCATATCGATTGCTAACAATGGAAGGTGATTTGCTACCTAGAGCCTGGAATGCTGTCCATTTGAAGAAATACTTCATGTGATAAGGATCCATGATCCTCACATGATAAATATCCTTAAAGGATCCTTAAAGCACAGATGATCCTAATTTTGGTAACATTCTAATCTTAAACTATTTCATTTCCTTACTTTCTCACATAAGGATAAGGATCCTGCATCCTTTATCCCCCTTTCATGTGATTTTGAGTTTTGAAGGTTCAGGTACTCTTAGCAAAAGGATGATTATCCACAAAAGCAACCAGTTACTTGGGTTTGACCCCAGTTATTTGGGCTTGACCCCAGTTCCGCCAGTAGCGCACGATGATCCTGGTATAGTTAATGGCAGTGGGACCAGTACTCGTTTTAGGGGCTGATAATTCCATTGTACTGGCTATACCTAAGATCCTACGTATAATGGTAGACGTACCATACATCCGTTCTTAAGGTTTCTAACGTTTTCACGTTAGCTAAGGTTTTGGCATTTTCATGCCACTAAGTTTGGATAGTCGCCAGTTAGGGCCATACTCCAGTTCACACACGATCCTTGGGCTTGTCCCCAGTTATCCTTGGGCTTGTCCCCAGTTATACTTTGGGCTTGTCCCCAGTTGCTAACTTTTATCTTATAATGGCTTAGTCCCAAGTTATGTTCTATTTCAGGTCTTCGAAGTTAAACAACCAAGGATCCTTGATCCTTACTTCTTACTAAGGTTTGTCTTATGGTTATCCTGGTTATATAGTATTAAGGGTTAGGATCCTAACTTGGATCCTCAGGTATGATCCTTAACTATTTTGATTTTATTCACTGATTATTTGAATAACACTAATACTTTGACAACTGAACTCATGATCCTTAAAATATACCACTTTTTGGAATTTTTCAACTATAGGATATTTGATCCTGCATCATATCCTAAATTTTTTATCTAAGTTGTTCAACTTTTCTTACTCAGACAAGTGTACATCAAAACAATTGAATATTAAAAGGACAAACAAGGATAACAACATAAGATAAGCCAAAAAAGATTAAAGTTATTTTATTAACAAAGGTTTAACTGTCGAAGGTTGTCAAAATTGCCAACCCACGTTTCTACCAGCAAAATGTGGCCCGTCCACATGGGTTGGCAATGGGTGTCCTTTGTTTATGGGGTTATAGCAAGTGCAGGAAATCAAAAGGCGGCAGGATCACAATGGCTTCATCCCCCAAACAGAGGATCCCTCCACCATTTGTAATCCTACCTATTATCCAAAGGATCCAAGATCCTTAATCCTAAAACTATTGTTCAAATACAGACCATCATTGTTTTAAAACAGCACAACCACAAAACAAACTACTACCAAATTTAAAAATTGGGCTCCGGCTACGTCTAGGAATGTCCATCATTGCCCAATCATGCAGCCTACACCTTCGCTGCATCTTCATCCCCTCCAGCTTCGGTATCCTTCACCTGATCCTTTCCACTGCTTCCAGCCTCGATCGCCAAAACCTCCTCAGCCTCCTCATCATCTTCCAGATCAGCTAACCTCGCCTTCCAACCCTCAACATCCCAGCTGCTTCTGTCGAAGTCAGGATCTTGAGCTTCCTGGGCCATCTTCAGTTTTGTCTTGTACATTGTGATGGCAGCGGAGACCTTTGCACCTTCTATGAGATCATGCTTCTCGTAGTCAATGTCGATCAAGATCTTAGATGTCTTAGTCTTGGCGTCTTGAAGGGCTTTTTCGAGATCAGCAATCTTAAGATCCTTGAGCACTGCAACTTGTTGGAGGTCAGCAATCTTCTTATCCAGCTCCTCAACGCTCCCCACGTAGTCCTCAATCTCAGCAAATTTCTGCAAAAAAGACAAAGTAGTTCAAGATCAGGTGATCCTCAAATAAGTAGGATACCTAGGCAGAATTGGTGATCCTCACATCATTGAAGTATTCAAGGAACTGGTGGCGGATCAGTGGCAGGCCTTGTAGGTCCTCTATCTCTGAGTTTTTCCTCTTCTTGCCACCCCTTCCTTTAGTGGGTGCCTTGGGGATGGAGACACTAGGGCTGGCAATGACCTTCTTCTTTCTGGATCGAACAGTGTCAAGGTCGGCCATGTTGAACTGGGAGGCAGGCTTGGAAGCTTTTCCGGCACCTACACATTCAAAGCAAGATATGTATCCTTATCCTATTTAACTATTTATTTAAATCTTTAACTATATAAAAAGCAGGATAGTTACTTGACATGGTGACTGAGCCTGAGGATACCTCTTGAGAATCCTGGGTGATTGTCTTGAATGATCTTGTTTCAGGACCGAGTCTTCTAAAAACAGCAAGCCTTTCCTTAGTATCAGGAGATGGTATGAGGTGTGAAACAGTGACAGCTGCATAACATAAAACAAAAGGGAGTTAGTGATCCTATCACAAGAGCAAGATTACCTGGTGATCCTTCTCAGGATCCTCTGTCCTACCATGGGTGGACCACTTCCTTGGTAGATCCTTTCCGTTTGGAATGGTATCCCTTCTGACAAAGAAAAAGCGTCGTTTCCAGTTTGTATCGTTCTTGGTGGCTTTAAAAATGGGATGTTCTTCGCCGGGTTTTCGCTTAAACAGATATCGGTGGGATCCAAACGTCGTGAGATCATACATCTCTGCCAGTTCCGACATTCCTAAATCAATCCCTTCCTGCTCTATTGTTTTGGTCAAAAAAATCTGATGAGGATATTGCAACCAAACTCTTTGTTTAGGGGAATGATGCTTAAAATATATAACAGCGATGAGGATCACTTCAATGTAAAGTGTATAAACAACACAAAGATTTATACGGGGAAAAAGCCCTTGATCAAGAGTTGATCTCCGGCACAAAAAACCCCGGGTGATGGAAACTACCGATCACCAAGCTCAAATAAATGAATAAATTTTTACAACTTCGGATAGTAACGAGCTAGGTACAAGGATCACTACGGTGAAATGTGTGAAAAGCGGATGAAATTGCTAAGTGTTTGAATGAGAGCTTGTATGAGCGTTTGTACGAGTGTGTGTAACTGAGAAATGACTAAGTGTTTTCTACTAGCTCGTTACTCCCTTTTTAAAATAGAAACAACCACCTAAACTAACTATCCGACTTTCGTGCCAAGCTTCCACGTTCTCCACAACGTCCATTTTTAGCTAAGCACGTGCATAATAGTTTAGGAATATTCTCCAGGAATGTCGCCAAGACTTGGTCAAGCTTAATATACCTGCGAGATATTACAAAACATAAGTAAACAATCGTCAGTACGAGGATCCTTAAAGTGATCCATGATCCTGATCCTGAAGCTCTTCTGAGGATCACCACCTGTCACAGAAGTAAGGATCACTAATTAGGATAACGAATAAGGATCACTAATTGTTAGAAAATCCTCCCCTAACAATTGCCCCCAAAATATAAGGAGTAATTTGTAAAATTTGGCGAGTTATATTTTCTTAATCTTATCCGTAACTAACTAACGGATATATAGCCGTTAAAATGGAACTAGCCGTTGCGATGATGATGTCACGGAAGTGACAATCCTGCAGAATCATAATTATAAATAGAGATATAGATAGGATCATTATGCATTCAAATTCGAAAGAGACTCCCTTTAAATTCTCAGTCGACGAACAACCAGGTAATTCTTTCTCCTCTTCCTTCCTTCTTACTCTGTTTCTCTATCTTTATCTTCGTCATTCCGAAAATGTTGCTCCGAAGTTCACCGGCCAAGGATCACAAAAAGGATAGCCCTTTGAAGAGTCAAAAGATCATTAAAGACTCAGTGAACGAGAGGTGTTGCTTTAACGACGCACAAGTAGACAACATCCGTCACCGTTTTCCAGCGAATGTCTTTTTCAAACCCTTCGATCCAACTGTTCTAAGCGACTATGTTTCTGATACATGGGTTGCCTTTCCAGTCACTCCATTTGCTATAGGGTACACCTATCCTTTCCCGGAGTTCACACAATCCTTCTTTTCCCTTACCGGCATATCTTACATTCAAGCCATGCCGATGATTTGGAGGGTTTTATACACCCTAGAGAGGATCATTGAGCAGGAGAGTCTTGATTTAGGAATGTCAGAACTGGCGGAGTTGTATGATCTTACGACCTTCGGTTCCCATCGTTATTTATTCAAACGAAAACCCAGTGCAGATCATCCTCTTCTCAAAGTCACCAAAAACCACAAAGATTGGAAGCGTCGCTTCTTCTTTGTAAGAAGGGATACCATTCCAGATGGAGAGCATTTACCGAGAACATGGTCCACCCATGGTAGGCTGGAGGATCCTGGGAAGGATCACCAGATCGTCATGTTTTTGTAATAGGATCACTAACCCCTTCTTTGTCTTGTGTCATGCAGCCATCTCCTTTTCACATCTCATCACGACACCCGCAACCAGGGAAAGACTTGCTACTTTCTGGGGACTTGACCCTGAAATTAGAACTTTTAAGACAATAACCCAAGACTCACAGGAGGTATCCTCAGGCTCTGTCACAATGTCGAGTAAGTATCCTTGTTTAAAATTTTAATAAATAGTTAAATGTATATTAAGAAAAGATACTTATCTCTTTTTGGTTGTGTAGGTGCTGGAAAGTCTGCCAAAGCTGCTTCAAGGTTCAGTGTCACCGATCTCACCACTGTCAAATCCTCCAAAAGAAAGGTCCCTACTAGCCCGACAGCCTCAATCCCCAAGGCACCCCTCAAGGGGAAGGGAATCAAAAAGAGAAAGACTTCCGAGGCTGAGGATTTGCAGGGTCTGCCCTTAATTCGCCACCAGTTCCTCGAGTACTTCAATGATGTAAGGATCACTATCTCTGCTTGTATATCCTGCTGATTTAAGGATCACTTGCTCTTGAACTGTTTTATCCTTTTCCTTTGCAGAAATTTGCTGAGATCGAGGATTACGTCGGCCATGTTGAGGATCAAGATAAGAAGATTGCCGATCTCCAGCAGGTTGCTGTGCTCAAGGATCTTGCACTTGCTGATCTTCAGAAGGAACTCCAGGATACTAAGCAGAAGATGGCTAAGGTGCTGGTTAACTTTGACTATGAAAGGCAAGAGATCACAGATGATGCTAAAGTTTCTGCCGCCATAGCAATGTACAAAACCAAGCTTCAAATGGCCTTGGAAGCTCAGGATCCTGCCTTTGATAAAAGTAGCTGGGAAATTGAAGAATGGAAGGCAAGGCTGGCTGAATTGGGTGATGAAGAGGAGGCTGAGGAAATTCTGGCAATTGAGGCTAGTGGCAGCGGGTTGAAGGATAAAGCTGAGGATGCAGCGGCTGGTGGTGATGATAATGCAGCAAAGGTGTAGGCTGCACAATTGGGCGATGATGGATATATGTGCTAAGGCCGGAGCCCAATTTTTTAGTTTGATGGTTGTTATGTTTAAAACAATTTCATGGTTTGTAATAACTCTAAACAATAGTTCTTAGGTTTAAGGATCATGTATGATCCTTTGGACAATAGGCAGGATTGCAATTGGTGGAGGGATCCTCTGTTTGGGGGATGAAGCCATTGTGATCCTGCCGCCTTTATATTCCTGCACTACTTTTGAACTCATTATCATGGACACCCTTTACCTACCCCAGCGGACGGGCCACGTTTTGCTGGTAGAAGCTCGGGTAGGTAATTTTGACAACCTTTAAAGGGTTAGCCTTATGTTAATAAATAAAAACTTAACCTTTTGTCGCTTATCTCGTGTTGTTATCCTTTTTAATATGTTACTTTCCAACTGTTTTAATATTCATTCTGTTTATACTTATCAAGCCTTGAAAAATTAGAAAAGATATCCAGAAAGTTTAGGATATAAACAAGGATCACATATCCCATAACCGATAGGTTTTAAAAAGTGATATGATTTAAGAAATACCGATTCAGTTGTCAAGTATAAGGGTTATTTAGAATAATGAATAGAATCAAAAGAGTTAAGGATCATACCTGAGGATCCAAGTTAGAATCCTAACCATAATAAGGATAACTATAAGATAAACCTTAGAGTGAAATAAGGATCAAGGATCCCTAGCTGCCTATCTTCAAGGACCTGAAATAGAGCATAACTTGGGACTAAGCCAATATAAGACAAGAGTTAGCAACTGGGGACAAGCCCAAGGATAACTGGGGACAAGCCCAAGGATAACTGGGGACAAGCCCAAGGATCGTGTGTAAACTGGAGTATGGCCCTAACTGGCGACTATCCAAACTTAGTGACATGAAGATGCCAAAACCTTAGCTAACGTGAAAACGTTAGAAACCTTAGCTAACGTGAAAACGTTAGAAACCTTATGAACGGATGTATGGTACGTCTACCATTATACGTAGGATCCTAAGCATAGCCAGAACAATGGAATTATCAGCCCCTAGAACGAGTACTGGTCCCAAAGCCTTGAACTACACCAGGATCATCGTGCGCTACAGGCGGAATCTGGGGACAAGCCCAAATAACTGGGGTTAAACCCAAAGGACGGATTGCTTCTGTGGATAACCAACGTTGTGCTAAAGATACCTGAGCTTTCAAAACTTGAACTCACGTGAGAGATGGATAAAGGATACATGATCCTTATCCTTATATGAGAGAATAAAGAAATGAAATAGTTCAAGATTAGGATATTACCTGAGTAAGGATCACCGATACTTTGAGGATCCTTTAAGGATATCCCTTTCCTGAGGATCACCTATGCCATAAGGATCCTGCTTACATGAAATATTTCTTCAAGTGGACAGCATTCCAAGCTCTTGGTAGCAAATCACCTTCCATGGTTAGCAATCTATATGCCCCCTTTCCTGCTTCAGCTTCAATCAAATAAGGGCCTTCCCATTTTGGAGCCAATTTTCCATCAGCAGGATTGGTGGTATTCTGGAATGCTTTCCTTAACACCATATCTCCAACTTGAAACCTCCTGATCCTGACATTTTTGTTGTAAGCGCCAGCCATTCTTTGTTGATAACTGGCCATCCTTATCCTAGCCATATCCCTGATTTCTTCAATAGTATCCAGGTCTTGAGCCAAGTTTTCATCATTTTTCTCAGGATCACGGGTACTTGTTCTAGCAGTAGGAACCACCATTTCTGTTGGGATCACTGATTCTGCCCCAAACACCAAAGAGAATGGTGTTTGACCAGTAGCATTCTTTGGGGTTGTCCTGTCAGCCCAGAGCACATAGGGTAGTTCTTCTGCCCATTTCCCTTTCTTGGATCCAAGCTTCTTCTTCAAGTTGTTGATGATGATCTTGTTGGATGATTCTGCCTGACCATTAGCTTGTGGGTGGACTGGTGTTGATGTTATCATCTTAATCCCCCAGCTGTCACAAAAGTTAGTGGTTCTGCCCCCAATAAATTGGGAACCATTATCACATATAATCTCAGAAGGAATTCCAAATCTAGTTATAATATTTCTTTTAATGAAGGATATAACTTCCTTTTCTCTGACTTGGGCAAAAGCTTCAGCCTCTATCCACTTGGAGAAGTAATCAGTCATAGCTAACATGAATACTTTCCCACCAGGTGCCTTAGGGAGCTTTCCAACTATATCCATACCCCATCTCATAAATGGCCAAGAGGAGGATATAGGATGCAATAATTCAGCTGGTTGATGAAGGATATTGCTGTGTCTCTGGCAAGGATCACATCTTCTGGCATACTCCACAGCATCTTTCTTCATGGTTGGCCAGTAGTATCCTGTCCTCAGGATCCTTGAGAATAAAGCCCTGCCCCCAGTGTGGTTTCCACAATCTCCTTCATGGAAGTCTTTTAAAACTTCTTGAACTTCAGGATCCTCAATGCATCTCAAGTATGGTCCTGCAAGAGATCGCGTATACAACATATTATTCATAATTGTGAATTGAGATACCTTAGATTTGAAAGCCCTAGGGTTTTCTCCTGTAGGAATCTCTCCATGTTGTAAGTATCTCATAATTGGTGAGATCCATGATCCGGATCCTGAATAGGATTGAGTATCCTCACTAGGGATAACTGCAGAATCATCTCCTATCTCCATAGTCTGGTGATCCTCGATAGCCGGGGTCAGGATATGGATAATGGGAATCCTGATATCCTCTGGGATCTTCAAAGATGATCCTAAGTTAGCCAATGCATCAGCTTCCGTATTTTCTTCCCTTGGTACCTGTGACAAACTAAAGGAAACAAAAGAGAGTGCCAAACTTTTGACTATCTCCAAATATTTGGTTAGCTTTTCACCTTTAACAGCATATGATCCATTAAAGTGGTTTGTAATCAACAAAGAATCTACGTGTACCTCAAGATGCCTGATCCCCATATATTTTGCAATTTGCAAACCAGCAATTAAGGCTTCATATTCAGCCTCATTATTAGTGGTTTGGAACTCACAAGCTATAGAATGGGGTATTATGTCCCCCTGTGGCGATTTTAGTAGTATTCCAAGCCCTGTGCCTTTGACGTTTGAGGATCCATCAGTATAGAGTATCCAAGGATCCTTGGTCTCTTCTAGCTGCTGGACTTCTAGCTCAGCTTCTTCTTGTAAATCACTACTGAAATCATCAACAAAGTCAGCTAATGCTTGGGATTTGATGGCTGTCCTAGGCTCATATCTTATATCATATGCACTCAGCTTTACTGCTCACTTAGCCATCCTTCCTGACATCTCTGGTTTCCTGAGGACATTCTTAATTGGAAAATTAGTTTTAACAATGATAACATGAGTTTCAAAATACTGTCTTAACTTGGTAGATGCCATTATTAATGCGAGAATAAGTTTTTCAAGGTGTGAATACCTGGATTCGGCATCAAGTAAACTTTTACTTACATAATAGACAGGATGTTGTGTGCCTTGATGATCCTTAACAAGGACCGCACTTACCGCTTTTGAGGATACTGCAAGATACAAGGATAACACATCACCTTTTTCTGGTTTCATCAAAGCCGGGGCCGAGGATAGGTAATCTTTGAGGGCTTTTAAAGCATTTTCATGCTTCTCCGTCCACTCAAATTTCTTTCTCTTCCTTAGGATATCATAGAATTCTTTACACTTCTCGGAGGACTTGGATATGAATCTGTTCAAGGCTGCTATCCTTCCTGTTAGCCTTTGAACATCCTTAGCATTGGCCGGAGATTTGATGTTCACTATTGCTTTGATTTGTTCCGGGCTAGCTTCGATGCCTCTCTTTGTCACCATATATCCTAAGAATTTACCTGCTTTAACACCAAAGTGACATTTTGAAGGATTAAGTTTCATGTTATATTTGTCAAGGATATCGAATGCTTCCTCCAAGTCTCTTAGGTGATCCTCAGCCTTTAAGGATTTTACCAACATGTCATCTATGTAAACCTCCATAGTTTGTCCAATCTGATCCTTGAACATCATATTCACCAGCCTTTGGTACGTTGCACCTGCATTTCTCAATACGAACGGCATAGCAATATAGCAATATATACCAGTTGGAGTCATGAAGGCTGTATCCTCTTGGTCGGATGGTTCCATTTGGATTTGTTGAAATCCAGATGAAGCATCCATAAAAGTTAACAGTTCATGACCCGCAGTTGCGTCCACCATGGAGTCAATGTGGGGTAAAGGGAAAGGATCCTTGGGACATGCCTTATTTAAATCGGTAAAATCGACACATACCCTCCACTTTCCGTTTTTCTTTTGAACAACAACCACATTGGCCAACCATCTTGGATACTTGACCTCTCTAATCATACCTGCCCGGAGCAATTTCTCTACCTCTTCCTGGATAATGGCATTCCTTTCCGGTGCAAACTTTCTTCTCCTTTGATGGATTGGTTTGAAGGATCTGTCAATGCCGAGTTTATGGGTGATAACATCTTTGGATATACCGGTCATGTCTTCGTGTTTCCATGAAAAGGTAGTCTTTCTCCTTTTGAGGAAGGATATGAGGTCTTCTTTCATTTCGCCAAGGATCCCTGATCCAATATAGATTTTGGATTCAGGATCATCGGAATCCATGAGGATTTCTATCACATCCTGCTCTCTGGCCTCCAAGACATTCCTTGGAGGATACCTTGATTGCTATTGCTCCCTTGACTTCGAGGCTGGTTTCATCGATGAAGTGTAGCAATTCTTAGCTTCCTGCTGATCGCTATCAATTTTTACTATTCCCCAAGGACTAGGGAGCTTCACACATTGATGGTAAGTAGATGGGACTGCTTTCATATCGTGTATCCAGGGCCTGCCAAGGATAACATTACAACAAGATAAACAGTCAATGACACAAAATTTTTGATAAGAGTGTAAGCCTTCAATATATATTGGGAGTTTAATGTCCCCCAGGGTGTTCTTAGTTTCGCCACTAAATCCCACGAGCACGGAGGATCTTGGTATGATCTTTGATTCAGGGATACCCATCTTCTTTAGAACATCAAGCTGGATAATGTTCACTGAACTCCCTCCGTCTATTAGGATCCTGCGGACAAAATGGTTAGATATAAAAAGAGTAATAACTAAACCATCGTGATGAGGATCCTGGATATCAACACGATCCTCTTCATCAAAGGTTATGACTTTTCCTTCGGAGACACTTGATGTTCGAACTGGTCTTTCTCCATTATCCATTTTAGTTTCCTTTGCATGCCTCTTAGCTGCTGAGAAGGATGTGCCACAAATGTCGGATCCTCCAGAAATAAAGTTTATCACTTGTGCATCTGCTGGAGGGGCTGGAGCCTTCTCAGGGATCCTTTCAGGATCCTGAGTCCTTGACTTTTTTCTTCCCAACAACTCTTTTAGATGCCCTTTGCTCAACAAGTATCCAATTTCCTTTCTTAATGCAATGCATTCTTCTGTGAGGTGCCCAAAATCTTCATGATATGCACACCACTTTGATTTATCCTTAGTTGCAGCTGGCCTGTCATTCTTTCTTGGCCATCTAGCTTTATCACCTAGGTTCTGCATGGCAAGGATTAGTTCATTGTTATCAACACTAAAGCAATATTCAGAAATTGGAGGATAATCCTCATCATCCTCTTCTTGATCAATAGAATGCACGTTCTGATTATCAGATTTGTTGTAGGATCTGAACTTGTTGTTCCTGAATGAGGATCCTTGCTTATCCTGCTTTGAGGATCCTATTATCCTCTCCTGAATCCTCTTGTCATCCTCTAGCCGAATGAACCTGAGGGCCCGGGTTCTTACCTCATCTAGGTTCCTGCATGGTGTCATAACAAGATCATCATAAAATAACGAATCCCTAAGCAGTCCCATTTTGAAGGCCTCAACAGCCGTGGCTATATCTAAGTTGGGAATGTCTAAGGATTCTTTACTGAATTTGGTAATGTAATCCCTTAATGATTCATTATGACCCTGGGTTATCCTATATAAATCACTAGTTAATCGTTCAAATTTTCTACTACAAGAAAACTGAGTATTAAACAAGTTAACTAGGTTAGCAAATGAGGTAATAGAATAGGGAGGAAGACTTAGCAGCCATTTGAGAGCTGATCCAGTAAGAGTGGATCCGAATCCTTTGCACAGGCATGCTTCCTTTAACTTTTCTGGGATTGGATTGATCTCCATCCTCTCCCTGTATTGTGCTATGTGTTCTTCAGGATCCGTCGAACCATCATACAGTTTCATTGTAGGCACATGGAACCTCTTGGGTATCTCAGCATCACAGATTGGTGGTGCAAAATGAGATATCTTGTGGCTCCCATCTGCAATCTCTGGAATAGGTTTGACTACTCCCGGAACACTCGAGATCATATCCTTTAGCTTTTGCAATTCTCTGGCCATGGCATGATTGATACCTGGATCCTGCATAAGACCATGGTTAGTAGTATGAGAATTATTAAAAGTGTTACCTCCCATTGGATTCAAGTTAGGAAGAATGGAGGTTAATCCATATTGTTGAGACTCTTGAATGATCGAGGGGCCAGTAGAGGCATTGGTCTGCATTGGAATAAAATCTCCTTGATGGACATCTGAACTTCCTGTTTGCAAACTCCTCAAGGATCCCGGCATCTGGAAGGATCCCTGAAATTGGGATGATCCTGGAACAAAGGAGGATCCTTGAACCTGGGATGATCCTGGAAAGAAGGAGGATCCTTGAACCTGGGATGATCCTGGAACGAAGGAGGATCCTTGAACCTGGGATGATCCTGGAAAGGAGGAGGATCCTTGAACCTGGGATGATCCTGGAACGAAGGAGGATCCTTGAACCTGGGACGATCCTGGAACGAAGGAGGATCCTTGAACCTGGGATGATCCTGGAACGAAGGAGGATCCTTGAAACTGCTGCATTCCTGAATATCCTCCTGTACTCGTGAGGGATCCCATATGTTGAGGATAGGATCCCGCTGGCTAGAAATATGAACCTAGTGCCTGGGTCATAGCTGTTGTTCCATAGTGCACTCCTTTTGGTCCACCCGCATATTGAATGTCTGGAACCACTGACGGCTGAGAAGTAATCACCGGAGTATCAAAATTCAAAGATCTGGGCATCAGTGGGGAACGATCCTCTGCCGTTTTCTTCTGTTTCTTAATTTCGTCAATCTCCCGGAGGATCCTTTCGTTGGTCTTATCCTGCTCTTGTGCATGATTCCTCATCTGCAAAATCAAGGCATAGAGATCATTAGTAGTAGGATTAGTTGAAACAGAAGAAGTAGGTGGGTTTGAGAAAATGGGAGTCGGTTTCTTCGCAGCATTCTCAGTATTCTTCTGGGATCCAGAAGGTGGTGGAGGCAAAGGAGGAACGCCTTGTGAGGAAGTGAGTGAGGGCATCAAGTTTGAAGCATTCTTCGATGAGGAAGCCATCTGCTTGGTTGTAATGAACCGAATTAAGCACATAAATGCGTATTTTCTTAAGGACGAAGCACCAATTGCCCCACGGTGGGCGCCAAACTGTTTTGGTCAAAAAAATCTGATGAGGATATTGCAACCAAACTCTTTGTTTAGGGGAATGATGCTTAAAATATATAACAGCGATGAGGATCACTTCAATGTAAAGTGTATAAACAACACAAAGATTTATACGGGGAAAAATCCCTTGATCAAGAGTTGATCTCCGGCACAAAAAACCCCGGGTGATGGAAACTACCGATCACCAAGCTCAAATAAATGAATAAATGTTTACAACTTCGGATAGTAACGACCTAGGTACAAGGATCACTACGGTGAAATGTGTGAAAAGCGGATGAAATTGCTAAGTGTTTGAATGAGAGCTTGTATGAGCGTTTGTACGAGTGTGTGTAACTGAGAAATGACTAAGTGTTTTCTACTAGCTCGTTACTCCCTTTTTAAAATAGAAACAACCACCTAAACTAACTATCCGACTTTCGTGCCAAGCTTCCACGTTCTCCACAACGTCCATTTTTAGCTAAGCACGTGCATAATAGTTTAGGAATATTCTCCAGGAATGTCGCCAAGACTTGGTCAAGCTTAATATACCTGCGAGATATTACAAAACATAAGTAAACAATCGTCAGTACGAGGATCCTTAAAGTGATCCATGATCCTGATCCTGAAGCTCTTCTGAGGATCACCACCTGTCACAGAAGTAAGGATCACTAATTAGGATAACGAATAAGGATCACTAATTGTTAGAAAATCCTCCCCTAACATCTATGATCCTTTCAAGGGTATATAAGACCCTCCAGATCATCGGCATAGCTTGGATGTAGGAGATGCCGGTAAGGGAGAAAAAAGATTGGGTAAAAGCGGGAAAAGGATAGGTGTATCCTGTGGTGAATGGGGTAACCGGAAAGGCAACCCATGTCTCAGAAATGTAGTCGCTCAGAACAGTGGGATCGAAGGGTTTGAAAAAGGTGTTCGCCGGAAAGCAGTACCGGATCTTATCTACTTGTGGATCAGTAAAGCAACACCTCTCATTCTCTGAGTCTTTGATGATTCCTTGACTCTTCAAGGGGCTATCCTTCTGGTGATCCTTGGCGGGGGAGGACCGGAGCATCATTCTTAACGTGATGATGGTAAAGAAAGAAAAACAGAGTAAGAGAAGGAGAAATAGGAGAAGAGATACCTGATTGACCTTCGGCTGAGAATTTAAAGGGAGTTTCTCTCGGATTTAAATGCAAATTGATCCTATCTCTAACTCCTATTTATAATGATGATTTGCAGGATTGTCACTTCAGTGACGTCAGGTTTGCAACGGCTAGTCTGTCTTCACCGGCTAGTTATCCGTTAGTCTGTTACGGATAAGATCAACAAAATACAACTCTTTTATTTACAATATTACTCCTTATATTTTGGGGGCAATTGTTAGGGGAGGATTTTTGAATGACCCGTGATCCTCAATTGTTATCCTGTCTGGTGATCCTTACTTCTGTGTCAGTTAGTGATCCTCAGAAGTGCTTCAGGATCAGGATCATGGATCATCCTAAGGATCCTTATACTAATGATTGTCTGCTTTGAATTCGATGTTGTTTTGCAGGAATACCAGCTTGGACTTAGTCTTGGTAACGTTCCTGAAGAATATTCCACGCTTATTCCACACGTGCTTGACCATGGTGAATGTTATGGAGATCGTGGGGAGAAGGCATGGATTACGGATAGTTAGTTATTTAGATATTTTACTAAATTTAAAAGGGGTAGCGAGCTAATTAGACAACACTTGGCTATTTTTTGGCTACACACACTCGTACAACTGCACTCACCAGCTCTCGGCAAAACACTTAGCATTTCTTCATACACTTCTACACGATACACTATAGTGATCCTTGTACTTAGCTCGCTATCATCCGAAGTTGTAAAAGGATTATTGTTTAATTTAAGTTGGTGATCGGTAGTTTCCATCACCCGAGGTTTTTTATGCCGGAGATCATACATTGATCAAGGGCTTTTTCCTCATATAAATCTTTGTGTCCTCTGTGCAATTCATTTCATAGTGATCCTCATTGTTGTTTACCAATTCAAGCATCATACCCCGTAAGAAAGAGTTTGGTTGCATTATCCTCGTCTGATTTTTGACCAAAACACATTCCTTAGTCCAAATGGCATAGCAATATAACAATATATACCAGTTGGGGTCATAAAGGCTGTATCCTCTTGATCGGATGGTTCCTTCTGAATTTGCTGAAATCCAGATGAAGCATCCATAAAAGTCAACAACTCATGACCTGCGGTAGCATCCACCATGGAGTCAATGTGGGGTAATGGGAAAGGATCCTTGGGACATGCCTTGTTTAAATCAGTAAAATCGACACATACCCTCCACTTTCCATTTTTCTTTTGAACAACAACCACATTGGCTAACCATCTTGGATACTTAACCTCTCTTATTATACCTGCCCGAAGTAGTTTATCTACCTCTTCCTGGATAATAGCATTCCTTTCAGGTGCAAACTTCCTCCTCTTTTGATGTATAGGCTTGAATGACCTGTCAATGCCAAGCTTATGAGTAATTATATCCTTAGATATACCTGTCATGTCTTCATGTTTCCAGGCAAAGGTGGATTTCCTCCTCTTAAGGAAGGATACTAGATCCTGCTCAATGTTGCTAAGGATCCCTGATCCTATGAAGACTATGGATTCAGGATCATGAGGATCCATGAGGATTTCTTTTACATCCTGCTCTCTTGCCTCCAAGACATCTCTTGAAGGATACTTTAATTGCTATTGCTCCCTTGGTCTTGAGGCTGGCTTCATTAATGATGTATAACAATTCTTAGCCTCTTGTTGATCACTCTCAATTTTCACCACTCCCCATGGACTAGGAAGCTTTACACACTGATGATTGGTGGATGGAACTGCCTTCATATCATGTATCGATGGCCTGCCAAGGATAACATTGCAACAAGATAAGCAATCTATAACACAAAATTTTTGATAAGAATGCAATCCTTCAATATAGATTGGGAGTTTAATGTCCCCCAATGTATTCTTAGTTTCTCCACTGAATCCCACAAGTATTGAGGATCTTGGGACAATATCAGACTCCGGGATATTCATCTTCTTGACGACATCAAGCTGAATGATGTTCACAGAACTTCCTCCATCTATAAGGATCCTGCGAACAAAGTGGTTAGAAATAAACAATGTAATTACAAGACCATCATGATGAGGATCCTGGACATCGACACGATCATCCTCATCAAAAGTTATGATCTTATCCTCGGTGACAGTGGACGTCCGGACGGGTCTGTCTCCATTATCCATCTTGGTTTCCTTGGCATGTCTTTTAGCTTCTGAAAAGGAAGTACCACAAATGTCTGATCCACCGGATATGAAGTTTATAACTTGTGCATCTGCTGGAGGAGCAAGAGCCTTTTCCAGGATCCTTTCAGGATCCTGGATCCTTTCAGGATCCTGGATCCTTTCAGGATCCTGGATCCTTGACTTCTTTCGTCCCAAAAGCTCTTTCAAATGCCCCTTGCTCAACAAGTAACCAATTTCCTTTCTAAGTGCAATGCACTCTTCAGTGAGATGCCCGAAATCCTCATGATATGCACACCACTTGGACTTATCTTTTGTAGCAGCTGGTTTATCGCTTTTTCTCGGCCACCTAGCTTTCTCACCTAGATTCTGCATTGCAAGGATTAGTTCATTGTTATCAACAGAAAAACAGTATTCAGAAATGGGAGGATAATCCTCATCATCCTCTTACTGTTCCACTGCATACACATTCTGGTTATCAGACTTGTTGTAGGACTTTGATTTGTTGTTCCTGAAGTAGGATCCTTGCTTTTCCTGTTTTGAGAATCCTGTCAATCTCTCCTGGATCCTTTTGTCATCCTCTAGACGGATGAACCTAAGGGCCCTGGTTCTTACTTCATCAAGATTCCTGCATGGGGTCATAACAAGATCATCATAGAACAATGAATCCCTAAGCAATCCCATTTTAAAGGCTTCTACAGCAGTAGCAATATCCAGGTTAGGGATATCTAAGGATTCTTTACTAAACTTAGTGATATAATCTCTAAGTGATTCATTTTGACCTTGTGTTACCCTATATAGATCACTAGTTAATCGTTCAAACTTCCTACTGCAAGAGAATTGACTATTAAACAAATTAACTAGATTAGCAAATGAAGTAATAGAGTAAGGGGGAAGACTTAGCAGCCATTTAAGAGCAGATCATGTGAGGGTGGATCTAAATCCTTTGCATAGACATGCTTCTTTTAACCTCTCAGGAATTGGATTGATCTCCATCCTCTTCCTGTATTGAGCTACATGCTCCTCTGGATCCGTTGAACCATCATACAGCTTCATGGATGGTATCTGGAATCTTTTGGGTATCTCAGCATCATAAATAGGTGGTGCAAAGCGAGATATCCTATGGCTACCATCTGCAATTTCAGGAATGGGTTTAACCACTCCTGGTACGCTGGATATCATATCCTTAAGCTTCTGTAGCTCCCTAGCCATAGCCTGATTGATACTTGTATCCTGCATAGAGCCATGGTTAGTGTTATATGAATTATTGAAAGTGTTACCTCCCATTGGATTCATGTTTGGAATTCCAGATGTGAATCCATATTGATGGGACTCTGGTATGATTGAAGGACCAGAGGAAGCAATGGTCTGCATTGGTATGAAGTCTCCTTGATGAACATCTGAGCTCGGGGGCTGCATACTTCTTGGGAATCCTTGATCCTGAAAGATGTTAGATCCTTGAGGCTGAGATGATCCTTGAAACTGAAAGGACCCTGGATTCATAAAGGATCCTTGGACCTGGGAGGATCCTTGGACCTGGGAGGATCCTTGAACCTGGGAGGATCCTTGGACCTGGGAGGATCCTTGGACCGGGTGCATTCCTAAATATCCTCCTGAGCTGATGAAGGATCCCTGATGCTGAAAAGATGATCCCGATGGCTGAGAGCAGGATCCTTGAGGTTGGAAGTGAGAGCCAAATGCCTGACTCATAGTTGCTGTTCCATAACGCCTTTCTGATGGACCACTTTGATACTGGATGCCCGGAACTGCCGATTGTAGGGTAGTTACAACTGGAGTGTCAAAATTCAATGACCTTGGCATCAGAGGAGAGTGATCCTCCACTGATTTCTTCTTTTTCTTGATATCACCAATCTCTTGGAGGATCCGTTCATTGGTTTTGTCCTGTTCTTGCATGCGATCTCTCATCTGCAAAATCAGATTAAAAAGATCATTAGTAGTAGGATTAGTGGAAACAGAAGAAGTTGGTGGTTTTTGGAAAATGGGGGTTTGTCTCTTCGCAGCATTTTCAGCATTCTTATGGGATCCCGAAGGTGGTGGAGGCAAAGGAGGAACGCCTTGTGAAGAACTGATCGCCGACATAGAGCTTGATGTGTTCTTTGCTGAGGAAGCCATTTGCTTGATTGTAACGAACCGAAATGATCAAACACGATATTTTAATAACACTAAACACACATATGGGCAAGTGCACCCATCGTGAGCGTAGTATAGTGTTGGCAAGATACCGAGGTCGTCCAAGGACACAAGAGCTTTTAGTACCGGTTTATCCTCAACGTCTAATCAAAATAAAAAGTTTAGAAAAATGTTTTTAACTAAGAAAAATAAAAACTAACTAAATGCTAAAAAATAAAAAGAAAAAAAACAGATAGACAAGATGAATCACTTGGTTCCGACTCGTATCTAGTGTAACCTTTGATTATTTCCGCACTTTTGCACATAATTAAGAGATTATCTTAGTTATTGTAGTAGGCCCCTCTTTTGAAGGTGACGTTACCCTCACCCCAGTAGTTTGAGTCAGCAAGGATACAATCCTAAAAGGGTGGATTATTGGAAGATAATTAGTTAAGTTATTAATGCAATATTATGGTAGGCCCCTCTTTTGGAGGTGACGTTACCCTCGGCTAAGTAGTCTGAGTCAGCAGGGATACAATCCTAAATAGCCGGGTTATAGTATTAATAGTAGTTAACTTATGAGGGGATCAAAGAGTTTGGACCCCCGCCATCCAATACCGTTAAGTATTGAAGGAGGTCCTACTAAATTTGACCCAGGTCCATTGCAGGACCTCTAAACGCTGAACAATGGCAAGACCTTTACCAAACTGTTCCCTTAACCCCCGACCAGGTAGCCAACATACCTCCATATAGACCGTGGAGATATGAATGGTGAAAATCTTTTATTTTATATAGACAGTAAAATAATGCCAAGACACCACGGACAAACGATAAGGAAAGATCACCTTCAACATAAGCAACTAGTTATTAAAGTCATTAATACAAAACCAAGTAAAAAGTGCAAAAGATTAGAAATAAAAAGTATTACACTAGACACTTTGTCTTCAGCAAGTGATGTAAGAGACTTAGGCAAACATGGCCTTGATTGTTAAGAACTCTTACGATCAATCTTGGATCCCGAGACGACTCACACACTCTACGATGGACAATGGATGTTGGTGTTATGGTGGTGGTGGGTGGTGGGTGAAGTGTGAGAGAGGTTGTGTGCCAAGGGATGGTTTGAGCTTGAGCCAAGCACTTCTATTTATAGGCTGAATAGAAGCTCGGGCACGGCCCCGTGTCCAGTGGGCACGGCCCCGTGTCCACATCCTCTCTTTCTTCATTAAATGCAGCTTTGTCTTATTAGTTGACCACGCCCCCGTGTCCGCTGAGCACGACCCCGTGTGCAGAAGAATCTTTGTACTATGAAGATTTTCCTGGATTGTGCGAATCTTATAGTTGACCACGGCCCCGTGTCCGCTGAGCACGGCCCCGTGGTGGGCAATAGAAGCTTCTACCACTTTGTCTTTTCTGCTGACACTTGGGCACGCCCCCGTGCTGGCTGAGCACGGGGCGTGTTCAGGCTTCTGATCTCTTGTTTTGCTTGGGAAGATGCTGTCGTGGGGTCGGGCATGTCACGTCTTGTTCCTTTTCTTGTATTTATGTTAGATTTTGATGTCTTTTTGCTTCTTTTGTTAATTTGAGCTCATTTAAACCTGAAAATACAAAAGGAAGACAAAAGCACACTTTTTCCAACATTAGTACTAAAAAAGGGTTAGTTTTATGCCTCATTTGATGAAATTTATATGTTGCATTTTTAACACATCAAAACCCCCACACTTGAATCTTTGCTTGTCCTCAAGCAAAACTCTTTAATATGTGGCTATTACACTCCCAAATGGAATGGGTATAGAAGAAGGTTTTTGGGCTTGTCGTAGAGTGTCGGGATTTTCAAGATTCTTTATTTAGTTTTATTTTTATTTATTTACAATCCTATTCGTCATGATTTATTTAAAACTTTTCATAAGATAAATTACTTATTAGGGCATAACATGCCTTTGTAAAATTATATTTATATACAAGTTTGTTGGTGCACTTGTGTCTGTACTTTGTCTGTATTTTGTAATGATATAAAACGATGTCTTTTGTAGTCGTGTTACGTCTTAGATGTGTTTATGTGTGTGCTTAATGTAAGTTTGACCAGTCAACCATCCTCCTGGTTTGACTTGGTCAAACAGTTAGAAAAGGTTTGTAAATTTGTGTGTGTCGAAGGATGGTCATCGAAGGATTGTTTATATCCTTCGATGAGCTCGAAGGATAACCTTCAATGGATACAGATGGACCTCGAAGGATGCCAATCCTTCGAGGTATGTGTGGATCCTTCGATAGGTTGTATCTCGATAGATGATCTTTCGATCAATCTAATTGATCCTTCGACCAGACGAGCTGTGAAGGTTATATATACTGATGTAATGTGTTCACTTCATTGTGTGAGTGAACTTAGTCTTGTAGAGAGCGTATTTTCAGTTTGGTCAAGGGCTGTAACCGTGTCCACTGAAATACAAGAGAAAACTTTGATATCTTGTGTGTCTACCTTTCTCTTTGTAGCTTGTGTTCTCATTATAAACTACCGGTTTGCATTCTAGCTTGGATTCCGCACTTGCTAGTGTGTTAAACATAACAAGGATAAGGTTTAACCTCAACCTCCGAGGGACCTACAAGTGGTATCAGAGCCGTGGCTCTTTTCCTTGTTAAAAAAACCGAGTTTATACAAGACTTTGGAGTGTTTGGACAAAAACTCACACGGGTTAACATCTGTTTTTAGTGTTTTTCTCACAGTTCTTGACGTAAAAACGTGTTCTAAACTAACCGGGTGTGTTAAAGAACGGGTTGGGTAACTTAAAAACTTGTTTTTAAGAAGTTTGGTAATTTCCGGCCAAATTCCGGCTTACTCCGGTGACCAGTTTCTGGATAAGAACCTTCTTTTTAGGCAATATTTTATTAGTCAAATCTGGGTTGGCAGAAAGTATGGTCTGAACATACCTTCTGCCGAAAGTTTTTACCAACCAATCAACTTTTCACCAACCTGTCAACTTTTGTCAACTGTGTCAGAGCAGTTCGAAAGATATCCTTCGAAGTCGAAAGATCATCTTTCGATCAGTGGAGTTTCGATAGATCATCATCTTTCGAACCAGGGAATCTTTTCGAAGGATATATCTGTCGATCTACAGGTCTCTTTCGAAAGACAAGGATCCTTCGATTGGAGAGTCTTTCGAAATCTTTCGAAATCATTGTTCGAAACTCAACAGTGATCTTTCGAACACTGTTGATCTTTCGAACACTGTTGATCCTTCGAACAAGTTCTGATCTTTCGATCCTAATCTGTTCAAGCTTAACAAGTTTGTGTTTTTCAGGTCTTTCGATCAAAGATCCTTCGGCTGTTTGTTATCCTTCGAGATTTTAACATAGTTTGTGAAAAATTAATTTTTAAAAAGGGAAAACTTGTTTTTCAAATTTTAAATATATTTTTCACTTAATATATTAATTGTCTTTATAAAATGGGAACAAACGGTCAGTGGGATCCAACCGCGTGGACTCAAACAACTTTGACTCCAAAATCATCAGCTACGCAATCATCAGCTACGCAATCTCAGTCAGATTTTAACAAAAATGCATGGATGCAGGCTATTGCCCCACCTCAAGATGCAATGATAACTGCAAATCAATGGGCATTGGTCACAAATCAAAGCAGCAGCATTCAAGCTATGATGCAGAACGACAGTGAAACTGGTACAAGCACAAAACCGCCAAAGCTGAATCACATCAATGATTGGGGATGGTGGAAAGAAAGGCTGAGAACTTATGTTCAGGGGCAAGGTCAAGATCTATGGATGTGCTTCTTTACTCCATTTGAAAATGAATTGGAAGTTGCAGGATCTAATCCACAAACTTACAGCACTATGTCTGAAGATGATAAGAAGAAATTTGAGTTAGAAAAGAAAGCATTCATGATTCTCACACAAGCTCTTCACAGAGACATTTACCACCAGTTTGTTTACTGCAAGACTACTAAAAGCTTGTGGGATATGCTCACGTTGCGATGTGAAGGAAATGCTCAATCTAGAAAGATCAAGCAAGATTTACTGAAGAAAGAGTTTGAAGGTTTCACGTGTATGGAGAATGAGACCTTGGCAGAGTTATCTACAAGGTTCCATCATTTGTTGAGCGAGATGTTTGCTTTTAGAGTCACTGCCACTCCACAAGAAATGGTGAAGAGATTCGCTGATAGCTTACCAGCAAAGTGGAGCAGTTATCTTGAAATTCTCAAAGAAAATGGTGTTCTAGACACAATCACCGTTTATGAGTTAATTCAGAAATTGGAAAACAAGGATGTAGAAGAAAAGCTTAAGGCAAAAAGAACTTTAACTCCTCAAAATCCAGAGATGTACTTTGGGATTGCAGGAGGTATCAGTGGAGAAAAACCAGTTCCTCAACATGCGAAGCTTCAAACAGCCTTCATCTCAAACACCGGGCCTTCCACAACAAATCAGTTTGATCCTTCAGCATACACGATGTTCTCAAGACCAGATTCTTCTTCTCTACAACAGGATGTGCAACCTGCTCCTCAATTCACACCACCGCCTTTCTTAGACCCAAGCAGAGCTCAGCAGCAACAACCGCAACAGCAAGGGTTTTATGGAAGCTCTTCAAACTTTCAAGCCACTTCCAATCCGAACACAGTCAGATTAGACACTTCCAGCTTTTCCAAAGTCAGTGTCGAAGTAGCCAAGGAGCATATGGAGATGTTGAACACCTTGGTTAGTGCTTATTGTGGATTGGTTGCAGGTCAGATTGGGAATATCAATCTAACCAATGAAGATTATCAGCAAGTGGATAGGGAAGAGTTTGAAATGATGGATATCAAATGGGCTCTTGCTAGTGCAATTCGAAGAACAAAGGAGTTTATGGAAAGGACGGGAAGAACCAACTTGAATAGCAACAACAACACCAAGTATGGTTTTGATAAGAATGCTGTCACTTGCTTCAATTGTGGTGAAAAGGGTCACTTCAAGAGGGAGTGTCAGAAGCCTCCTAAGCAAGGAAATCAGAATCCCTTCAGGAATCAAGGACAGCCACAACAGCAACAGAACAACAATGACAGATCAATAGTGCCGGTTGGAGGAAATGCATCTGGATCCACAAACACTAATCCCCACAGAGGATTGGTTGTTCAAGCTGATGAAATCTGCAATTGGAACCTTCAGCTTGGAGAAGGAGGAAATGGTGGAACAGCATGTTATGCTAAAGTGATTGAGAAGGTCGTAGAACCCGTGTCTGCTGGTGAATCTTCAGAAGATGAAGATAGTTCGGGTTATAGTGGGAGCATGGATGGGGAATCACTTGATGCTGGTGATTTATCAAGTGATGCTTTAGATTTGGAAGTTGATGAGCTTTTGGCTGAAGCTGAAGCATTATGCAAGAGGAGATCTATTCTTTGCCAGAAATCTGCTGGAACTTCCGAGAAGCTTGCTCAGTTCTTCTCTGAAGATGGATCTTTTTCTTTCCATTCAGCCTTTATGGCTAATGTCGACAGTTCATCGAGTCAGGTACGTGTCGATGAACCCACTGTAGTTAGTTGTGAAAATTGTGATAGCTTAAATGTTAAATATGCTGAAAAGGAAAGTCAGTTTGAAATCACATACAAACACAATCAAGAATTGATTGTAGATCTTTCTAAAGCAACTGAAGCTAACTTGTTTTTAACCAGAAATGAAAAGGAATTTAAAGCAACAATTGCGTCATTAAAACATGATGTTTCAGAATTACAAAAGGCTGTGTTGCGAAAACAACATGCTAACAACAATCTTATTGACACAATTGAAAAGCAAATGGTAGAGTTGGCAACAGCTCGATGTGAATGTGAAACAATTAAGCAGAAACTGGAAAGCTATTCCAATTCCCGCTTTGTATTGGATCACATCATTGACGTTCAAGAGAGAAAGAAAAAGGGGGATAAACCATGTATTGGATTCAAATCATGTCCTCCCCCAATGAATCACAATTACTCCAAATTGCCTGATGACGAGGATATGCCCCGTTTTGAACCTACTGTGCCACTCGGTCTAGATGACTTTGCAGCAGGCCTCGGGTTCACAACTGGTGCATCATCCTCGGGTCAATCAGAATCTGAGAATGTGACAGATTCATCGTGTGTTAAGGAACAGAGTTCTCCCATTATTGAGGATGCTGATTCTTCGGATGATGAATCTGAAGAGATTGTGAAACAACAGTCTAACTCGGTTACAACAGATATTCCAATTGAGAATCACATCCTGTGTGATCCACCAGTGAAACCGAGTAAGACTGAAACATCAAAAGCAATGGATTCCCTTGTTTCTAGCCGTGAAGAGAATAACTTGTTGTACACGCTCAAAGGAGATAGCAAAATCTACTCTAACAAAGATTTTCCACTTAAAAATGTAAATCAAGATTTAATTGAGCAAATTTTTGAAGGATGCACTGATAAGTTTTTGGGGAACAAAAGTGGCAAAGTTACCGTCACTCAATGTGATCCAATTCCGTGTGAACAAATTAGAAAACAATACGGAAACCAAAAACTACCAATTGAGCGAAAACAACAAGTCAATTCCGGAAAGGGTAAGGTACAGGGAAAGAAGGCTCAGAACAAGAATGTTCAAGCACCTAAAGTTCAGCAGCCTAAGACTGAACAACCTAAGGTTCAACAACCTAAAGTTGAACAGTCTAAGGCTACTCAACCTAAGGCTGCACAACCTAAAATTCAACAATCAAGGGTTGAGCAACCTAAGGTTCAACAACAAAAGGTGCAAAACAAAAGAGCTCCTGTTAAGAAGCAAGGACCGAAAATGAACTTTGTTGGATCCACGGGTTCAGACAAACTTGAAACATTTCAGGATAAATCTAACCTTGAGTTTATACAACAGTTTAGAATTTTAAAACGAAATGATCAGAATAATTACACCCAACACACCAACGGATGTGATTTAGGCCCAAGCACGTCTAGATCACAAAGTTCATTGTCTGGTTCTCCGTCTGGTCATCAACATGTTTCTCCGAAGTTTGTAGAGCGGAGAACATGTTTTCAATGTGGGACAGTTGGGCATATTGTAAGATATTGCCCACACGTGCAAAAGCTGAAGTCAATTACGAGTGCTCCCCAAGAAATCGATTACCGAAAACGATCAGTTTCCCCGAAACAAGACCCACGTGTCTTGAAAGAAAGGGAAAAAAAGTTAAAGCAAAAGAATCAAAAGGTAATTGAAAGGGTCCTAAAATCAGAGGTCAAGGAAGGAAAACCTGTACAAGCAAAATCTGAAACTGTAAAACCAGTAAATGCTAAAACAATTAATTCAAATACTGGTAAAGGACAAACAGCTTGGAAGCAAAAACAGGTAATTCAATCAGGGGGAGCACCACAGTTTCTTTTTCCTAATCATCAAGTGATTGAAATCACTTTCCTTGATGATCAAGGACGACCCAAGTCCACAAAGGCTTGGGTCCCCCTCTCAAACTGATAAGTTAACTGTATGTGCAGGCGGCTCCAGGAGGAACTATTAATAGTCATTGGATTGTTGATAGTGGGGCTTCCAGGCACATGACGGGCGACTACCGTCTTCTTTTCGATGTGCGAAGTATAAGAGGAGGATATGTTGCATTTGCTGGAGACAAAGGAGGGTATATCACCGGCGAAGGAATGATCTCAAATGGAGTTGTGAGTTTCGACAAAATCAATTATGTGCAACAATTGGATCACAATCTCCTAAGTGTTTCTCAGATCTGCGACAAGAAGTTCACCGTGCATTTTGATGATGCCGGTTGTTATGTGCTGAAGCCAGGATTCAAGATTCCCGAAGAATGGATTCTCCTATCAGCACCAAGAGTTAATGATTTGTATGTCCTCGATATGAGCCAAGCAATAACCAAGTCCAAACAAGTTACTTGCTTTATTTCAAAAGCCACTGAAAAGGAGACGATCTCTTGGCACAGACGGATGGGTCATATTCACCTCAGAAAAATGAATCACCTTGTCAAAAACAATCTGGTGAGAGGTGTCAATGTGAAGAATTTTCAACTTCAAGATGTCTGTGTGCCGTGTCAGAAAGGGAAGGAGATCAAGAAATCACATCCATTGAAGAAGGTTAACACTGTAAACATGCCACTCGAACGTCTGCATATGGACCTTTTCGGCCCAGTCAAACACAAGAGTGTGCACGGGGAAGTTTTCTGTTTGGTAGTCACTGATGACTATTCAAGATTTTCATGGGTTGATTTCATGGTCCACAAGGGCGAGACTCCAGAAATTCTAAAGAATTTGATCACCTTGTTGGAAAATCTTTATAATCTAAAGGTGAGGCGAATTCGAAGCGACAACGGAACCGAGTTCAAAAACAGGGTTATGGATGAATTTTGCACTGCAAAAGGAATCCTTCATGAATAAAGCTCTCGGTACACGCCACAACAAAACGGAGTCGCTGAGAGAAAGAACAGAACCTTAATTGAGACTGCAAGGACCATGTTGGTTGAGTCTCAGCTTCCAGTTCGATTCTGGACTGAAGCTGTTGCCTCGGCTTGCTACACGTTAAACAGGGTTCTCACAGTGAAAAGACATGGCAAAACGTGCTTCGAACTTCTACACAAGAACACTCCTGACTTAGAATATCTAGAACCTTTTGGTGCACCATGTACCATGATTGAGCCTGACGGGAAGTTTGGTGCCAAAGCTATCGAAGGTTACTTCCTTGGGTATGCTACTCCTAATCTGCGAGTATGGAACCTGACTACCAAGAGGATTGAAGAATGGGGTGAAGTTAGAGTTCAAAGATATTCTAATCCTCCGAAGCCTTCTGGAGATCCATGGATGTTCGATTATGATGGTCTTTTCAACTCATTCAATCTGCCGACATTTGATGATGACAATGCAATTGCTCAAATGTTGTCTGAAAGCGAGAATGCGACTGGCTCTCAGTTAGCTCGCCCAATCATTGTTGACTCACAAGCATCTTCTTCTGTCAACAATCTCGCTTCAAATGAGGTGTTTAATGATGCTGTCGACTACAATTTGTCATCGGAAGATGAGGAGTATGTTGATGCAAATGATGGTGAAGCACGGGGTCCGGTTCAAGGTACTTCAGAAGCAACGGATCCAGTGTCTGCGCCAATTGTCCAAGAAGAAAATGCATCATCTTCTACAACTCAACAGCTTCAAAATGATATCGGGAATTTAAATATCAATAACTTGAGGACCAATGTTGAAATTCCTCTAGTTCCTGAAACCCGAATTCATAACATTCATCCTCAGCAGAATATTATAGGTGATGTTCTCAGTGGTGTAAGGACAAGGAATCAAATCAGAAATAATGAAAATGCTGGCTTGTATGCTGAGATACGAGAATCGGGACAACAAAATGATTGGTCTTTCGCCTGCTATGTTAGCCAAGAAGAGCCTAGATCTTGGAAGGAGGCATTGAAAGATGATTCCTGGGTGGAAGCCATGCAGGAAGAACTTCTGCAGTTCGAGAAGTTGGGCGTATGGAAATTGGTTGATAGGCCCGAACACTACAAGAAGATCGGAACTCGTTGGGTGTTTAAGTGCAAGAAGGACGACCGTGGGATTGTTGTCCGAAACAAAGCAAGGTTAGTTGTTCAAGGCTTCAGTCAGATAGAAGGTATTGACTACAATGAAGTGTATGCTCCTGTTGCACGTCTGGAGGCTATTAGAATCTTTCTAGCCTACGCATCCTTCAAGAAATTCAAGGTGTACCAGATGGATGTTAAGAGTGCATTTCTACACGGAGTAGTCGAAGAGGAAGTATATGTCGAGCAACCACCGGGGTTTGAAGATCCATTACATCCTGACAGAGTTTTACTACTTAACAAAGCGTTATATGGTCTTCATCAAGCACCTCGAGCCTGGTATGAGACACTGTCTACCTACCTACTGAACAACGGGTTTAGACGGGGTTTGATCGACTGTACCCTCTTCATCAAAGAAAAAGGTGAAGATCTTCTGTTGGTACAGGTATATGTCGATGACATTATCTTTGGTTCTACCGATGATAATTTATGCAAGGAATTTGAGAAAGTGATGCAAGATCGATTCGAGATGAGTGCGATGGGTGAAATGACGTTCTTTTTGGGTTTGCAAGTTAATCAGTCCGAATCTGGAATTTTTATCCATCAAACCAAGTACGTCGGAGACATCTTGAGCCGGTTCCAGATGTCCGATTCGAAGCCAATTTCTACTCCTCTTCCGCAGAATCACGGGATTACTCCGGATGAAAAAGGGGAAGCTGTGGATTCTTCACTCTATCGTGCTATGATTGGATCTTTAATGTATCTCACTGCATCAAGACCCGACATTATGTATCCAACGTGCCTTCTGGCCAGATACCAAGCGAATCCGAAGGTCTCTCACTATGCTGCTGTCAAAAGGATTTTTCGTTATCTGAAGGGTTGCCCTGACACCGGGTTATGGTACCCTAAGGATGATAACTTCGATCTCCAGGCTTACAGTGATTCTGATTTCGGCGGCTGCAAGAAAGATGGAAAATCAACTACTGTAGGATGTCAGTTCTTAGGCAATCGCCTAGTCACTTGGCAGTGCAAGAAGCAGACATGTGTGGCTACGTCTACATGTGAAGCGGAATACATTGCTGCGTCTAGTTGCTGCTCCCAGGTTCTATGGATCCAACAACAGATGCGGGACTACGGTTTTGAATTCCTAACTACTCCTATTTTTGTTGATAATGAAGCTGCTTTACAGATCACTAGAAATCCTGTACAGCACTCAAAAACGAAGCACATCGATATTAAATATCACTTCATACGTGATTGCTTTGAAAAGAGACTTATCGATGTGGTTCACATTCATACCGATCACCAACGTGCCGACCTTTTTACCAAAGCTTTTGATAAATCAAGATTCGATTATTTACTTTTGGTAAACGGCATAAAGGTGAAGCAAGAGTAACCGACATCGGAAAATCGTTTTTGTAAATATTTTTCTTAAAAAAAAAAAAAAAAAAAAAAAAAAAAATGTGTATTTATTTTCTTTGTTTTTAAATTTTAGGGGGAGAAAGCTTTAAAGAAAATTCAAAAACATTGAAAAACCGCAAAAATACAAAAATATGTCTTTACTTTATTTACTTTCTGCATTTAAGGGGGAGAAAATTCAGAAAAACACAAAAACAATTGAAAAACAAAAATGAGTTTCTTGGCAAGATAAGAGAAAATGATATTACATCAGAGGTCGGTCGAAACATGTTTCTGGAAATCAAAAGAAAAGAAAAAGATAAGTAGCTCTACTAATGATGTACCGGTAGACTCACGATCATTTTAAAGTGTGCAGGGGATATAAACATAACGAACTGAAAACCGCGTGGGAACCGCTCATTGGCATATGGTCTTGGTACCGAAATTTCGTTTGATAGATTGCCGAGGTTCTGAGATATTTGGGGTTTATGCTGTTTATCATCTGGGTATCATGGTTGTATCTTTTACCGAAAAATAACGGGGACGCAAGTCTAGATCTTCCATGATACCATACATACGTGTACATATTGCATTCGTCCTCAATAAGTGATAAACAATCACATGTCCAAACAAATAAGTGATAAAATATCACATTTATCCGGGAGTCAAGTTCGTCTCTCTGCTGTACGAAAGTACTGACCTGTTCACGGACTTGCTCCTGTGCCCTCATGCATATGAAAATCAAGTTCCTCATCAATAAGTGATTCTATCACATAGGGCTTGTTTTCAAATCAAATAAGTGACTTGTTCACATTTTATATACGTTAAAAACGGATGATAAATGGTATACTCCCTAGTAAGATGAACTCTCGTGCATACCTTGATACGGGAATGTGTCGTGAGTGGATGAACACCGGTCGGTAAGTATAAATCATACCTTAACGTATCTCAATGCATTATGATTACACTTGATCGCTGAGTTTAAGTGGATAACAATATCGGTAATTGTGGTAGAATACTTATCCACTTCTGTAAAAGAAAAGAATATTAAAAGGAAATGTGTTTTGACAAAAGACCGCAAACTGATATGATTCTCTTCGCCAGAAACTCGCAAAAATATTGTTGTGTTTGTACATATTTATTTACTGCTTAACTTTAGTGATTAACTTTTATTGTCTTTTTAAACAGTTTGTGTCGTTTGGTGCATATCAGCACGACATTAGCGGTGATGTCGTTTGATAACATTCAAAGGATTCTAAAATTGTTGTCTTTTATTGTTGTCTTTTATTTTATCAAAATCCAAAAAGATTTTCAATTTAATCTTATTTTTGATTAACCGATGTTGGTACTCGATCAGATATCTGACAAGCCGAAATACTTCATAAAACTGACCTTTGCAGAACTTCATAACGGACAATTTTTCAAAACGGTCATTTCTGAAAGCTTTTAAGAATTTAAAGGGCTTAAACTGAAAATTCCCAAAAATCCAAAGGGTTGGTGGAAATCTGATCCTTCGAGGAAGCAATGGCCCTCGAAAGATCAGAAGGTCAATGAAAGTCAATGAAAGTCAATCATCTCAGTCGAAAGATGAATTGGTCAACGAAGGATTTGACCAATTTGATCTTTCGAGCTGATCAGACCTTTTTGAAAGATGGATAAGGTCGAAAGATATCCTTCGAGGATTCCCACAAATATCTTTCAAATATCTGGTATCTTTCGATCCAGATAGGGATCCTTCGACCCAAAGCTGATCCTTCGAACACCTTTTCATCTTTCGAAAGATCATCTATCCTTCGAGACGGTTCGACTTTCGAGGTCAGAGTATAAAAGGGTGTCTTCTTCTTCACTTCATCATAACTGATTCAAATTCACTATTCAAAAATCCTCTGATCCTACCGAAACTCTGCCAAAATTTACTCAAAAACTTAGTGTATCAGGATTTCATCTACAATCTCGGTAGGATAACCCTAATACACGTTTCAAACAACAACATAATCATTTCATCTAATCATGTGTTTTGTTTTGTAATGTGAATATGTTTGTTGTAGGTTTTTGTTGTTTAAAATGTTGAATTTTGACGGATGTTCCTTGTTTCAGAGTCATTGTCTTGTGTCTTAAATGGTTTGAAAGTGTTTGTGTTTGATTGATACATGTGTTTGTGGTTGTATCCGGGTTGGGGTTTTGTGTCCGGGGTTGGGTTTTGATGTTATTGTTATGTTTTAAATGTCTTGTTTGTAATGTTTTAAGTGTTTTGATGATTGATGTTCCTAAAGAGTTGATATCACTTAAAAACGACACCACACTTAAAACAGTTAAAACCCGCCGGAAAATATTCCGATGAACAGTGTCACCGGAAATCAACACGAAGGATGTCGATTCTCATCCTCGAAAGATGTGTTGCAAAATATCTTTCAAAGTGAGACTCGAAAGATGTTAAATTTCTCGAAGGATTCATCCTTCGATTGATCAGATCTTTCGAATGATCAAGATATCTTTCAAATTCTTGATTCTTCGAAAGATGATCCTTCGATTAGAAATCCCATCCTTCGAGGAAAGTAACATCTTTCGAACAGTCTGTCATCCTTCGAGCCATGTGTCATCCTTCGATGCCTAAATGGGATCTTTCGAGACAGAACACTTAGAATTTTTTCCAAGAAATTGAAATTTTCCTAAGTGTGGAACTCATGTTGACTGTTGACTGTTTCTCATTACGTGTCCGTGCTTTCATGAACAGAAATGGCACCGAAAGGAAAGAAAGAGCGGGCAAAACCAACCAAGAAAGAAAAATCAGAAGTTGAATCTATGTCGGAGCCACGACACAACATGGCAGCGTATTTACAACCGGAAGACAAAATCAGTCCGGAATTCACGGGAATAATGGAGTATCTGCATCGCACTCGTATCAACTATGCAATCACTACACAGCACACTGCTTATCAGTCTCATATCAAGGATTTCTGGAGTTCTGCTGTGGTTGAGACTGTGGATAATCAAGAAGTGATTAGAGGATTCGTCGCTGAGAAACCCATGGTGATTACAGAAAACACTATCAGAGCACGTCTGCAACTAGGTGATCAACCAGAAGATGCTACTTCTATTGATTTACAATGTCAGCGGGGCCTGCTGATGAGGTTACGGTACAGCGATAACGTTCTTGCAAATCAGATCAACAAAAAGTTTATGCCGCTTCGATACAAGCTCTTATTGCATATCCTTATTCACTGCCTGAGCAACAAACGATCTGGATATGATCTGTCGCCGATTGATTTAACGGGATTGTTTACGGCGTTGATTCTGAACAAGCCTTTCAACATATCACGTTATATTTTCGACAATCTGAAAGAAAATGCTCGAAGGCCACTCCCGTCAGCAACTCAACGAACATCTACCAAGTTTTGGCTATATCCTAGATTCCTGCAGATGATGATTGATGATCAGATTCCTGATCTTCCTAAAGCTGAAGCAGATGTTCTACCTGTCAATCCGATGAATGAGCGTACACTGCTGATTTTCAAATCCATGTCCAACTATAAGGAATCGGATCCAATTAGAAAGCTTATTGGTCATCTCGATGTTCCGGCCTACGAAGCACCGCAGAACAACAAATGGCGTAGAGATGGTAGTGATTCGGATGACGAAGAGCCAAGGTTAATTGAGTTGACTAACACGCAGCTCGGGGCTAAGCATGGTATTAAAGCATCGAGCAGGAAGTCTGGTGGCAGTTCTAGTGCTGCAGCACATGTTGAAGTCGATGTGAATGTTGCTGCAGAAGAAGTTCAGGGAACGTTTGTCGATCCTGATGCTCGTGTTAGTGCAGGTGGAGCTGGTGGTACTGCTAGTCAGTCAGGTAATGTTGCGGCTGACAAAGGCAAAAGTAAGGTGGACGAGCCAAGGAGGTTGGCGGATGAAAGTAGTTCGTCTTCTGATGCTGAAGGATGTGCTGGTAATGATGACTCGTCTTCTGAGGATGATAATCCTCCTCCTCCAGGGATGCGTAAGGCTTATGATCAGCGAGGGAATTTTCGTGGTTTTGAACTTATTGAGAAACCAGTGAATGTCGCAGAATCTGATAAAGATGATGATTATATTCCTGGTGCTCCTGGATTACTCAGAAGGAAGAGACAAGCAAGAAGAGAGGGTACTCGTACCTCTAAGAGATCAAGGGGCGGATCAAAGCCAACAGGTGAAACGACTGGTGATGTCACTACAACTGATCCGATTCAGCATTCAACGCCTCCGGAGCAACAGCTGCCTCCTATCAGTGAACAATTAACCACATCAGAGATGCTGGAGCTGATCTCTTCTCCACAGACGTCTTCTGGGGCACGCACGGCGCCTGTTGATCAACAGCCGCCTGCAACCCCCGTCTCAGGTACACATCCACGTCCTCCTCTTGTTATTCCTGGTCCAACAGGTACTTCTGGTCCATCTGGCCAGACTGGTTTCTCAGGCCCTGAGCCCTCACGGCCTACTCTAGCAGAAACATTATCTGGGCTGTCTGATGCTGAGAAAATTCAATTCCTGATTGAACAAGTTAGTGAACTGGGTACCTTAGTCGGTCGGAATACAAGAAAGATTGAAGAATACCGTATACAGCGAACACATGATGCTGAGGCACACAATAAGCTGGTCTCACTTGTTAGTGCTCAGAATGTCAAGATAAGAGAACAGGCTCAAGAGATAGAAAGACTGAAAGAAGCTAATAATGCTCGTGATAGAGAGGTTGAGATAATGAAGAAGCATAGTACTGTGCTAGAACGTGAGGCAAAAACGTTAAAACAGAAGCATGAAGAGCTGTCCGATCGATATAAGAATCGTGATGATAGATTAATGGAAGCCTTCAAGCCTGTTCAAGCGAACTTTAAGAGATTTGATCACAAAGTTGTTACACTTTGGAATGAACGGTGCAAAGCTTTGGGCATCGCTCCTTCAAGGCGTGGCGATGATAAGGATGATGATGCAGCAAATCCTGATCAACCAGCTGCCACAGGTTCAGGTGCAACTGCATCTGGTGCTGCAGGTGGGTCTGGTACATCTCAAGATGCTCCTTCTGCTCCTCCAACATCTACTGGTCCGTCTGAGCCGACTGAGACATTGGAAGCTTCAGCAGTTTTTGAACATATTAGTCTTGAGCCGGAAGCGTTCACTGATCTCCCTGAATCCTCAATTGCTCAACAGTATCATCCAATCACGGGTGAACTATTAGAAGAGGGAGAACATGTTACTGAGATGTCTGATGAATGTGTGTTAGCTCTGACAGCAATGGATGAAGTTGATGTGACGACGATCGATGCCACTCCGTTGGTTCCGGACGAAACCGATTTCTCCACGATTGAAGAAATCTTCATCGGTTCGGATCCGGAACGTCCCGTTTATGTTAGTCAAGACAATGTGGTGCTTAATTCGCTTGATGATAATCTTGAGGAAGCAAAGACAGCAGAATCTTCTAATCCTTCTTCAGATTCTCCATCAGTTCAAGAAAACCGTGAAAAGACTGTGAATGAATGGCAAGCGGATTTCCTAGCCAGGAATCCTCCTCCGCTCCCTCCGTTGGATCAGGCCAACTACATGGTTCTAGAAAGAAATCCAGCTAGGGGTCGTATTATCAGCTGGATGTTCATCAAGGATCTTCATTGCATGGTTGTGAAGCGGGAATGCGGGCTTCAGTATTTCAGGTCTCTTCTCAGCATTCTTTCACTTCCTTATTATGATGTTGCCGTTCTGGCTCAGATGGAGGTTATTAATCGAGTCAAAGACAAGATGGTGGATTTGTTTGCGAAGAAGATCTGACTGGAACGAAGAAAAGGTTGGAAGGACCCTCTATACAAGCCGCAGTTTCCTCGATACGAGCCAATCAGGTTCTCACTTGATCCAGAGACAAATACTGCGCGTTATCGATTGGTCTATGATCCTCCAAAGTTGATGAAGAAGATACCTTTGTTGAAAATGAAGACAGACTTTCTGGGAAACTTTCGTTGCTGGGTTTACGATGCAGATACTGGAGAAGCCGTGATCTTATTCCGAGATAGTCAGGAGAACTTTCGAATGATAGATCCGATGTGGATTACTAACATGTCCAGGTCGGATATTATTGTTCTTAAGGATCACGAGATTAATTACTTGGTTAGAGATCGTGAACAAGCAATGAAGTTTCAGAAGATGGCCCGGTATTGCTTCAACCTACTGGTGAATGCGGGAAGTGTATGGTCTACGCATCACTTAACGGTTGAAAGGACGTCAGAGACTTGAAGACACAAAGATCGAGACAAAGCTACAGCCAAGGGGGAGTTTGTTGGTGCACTTGTGTCTGTACTTTGTCTGTATTTTGTAATGATATAAAACGATGTCTTTTGTAGTCGTGTTACGTCTTAGATGTGTTTATGTGTGTGCTTAATGTAAGTTTGACCAGTCAACCATCCTCCTGGTTTGACTTGGTCAAACAGTTAGAAAAGGTTTGTAAATTTGTGTGTGTCGAAGGATGGTCATCGAAGGATTGTTTATATCCTTCGATGAGCTCGAAGGATAACCTTCGATGGATACAGATGGACCTCGAAGGATGCCAATCCTTCGAGGTATGTGTGGATCCTTCGATAGGTTGTATCTCGATAGATGATCTTTCGATCAATCTAATTGATCCTTCGACCAGACGAGCTGTGAAGGTTATATATACTGATGTAATGTGTTCACTTCATTGTGTGAGTGAACTTAGTCTTGTAGAGAGCGTATTTTCAGTTTGGTCAAGGGCTGTAACCGTGTCCACTGAAATACAAGAGAAAACTTTGATATCTTGTGTGTCTACCTTTCTCTTTGTAGCTTGTGTTCTCATTATAAACTACCGGTTTGCATTCTAGCTTGGATTCCGCACTTGCTAGTGTGTTAGACATAACAAGGATAAGGTTTAACCTCAACCTCCGAGGGACCTACAAAGTTCACATACCTCACGGGGATCACTTAACACTCGGCCGAAAATGTATTTTTGTGGATCACTCGAGAGTGGCATGGAACTTACTCCTACCATAGGCTTGCCAAGCAATCAATCCTCCTCCTTTTTAACTTATATACCTTTGTAAATATCAAGAGGACTTTGTGGGTTAAGGGTTAGACTTGGGTTAAAGGTATGTGGTTGGGTTGGTGGTTAGTGGTTAGTAGAAAAAAAGCGAAAAGCGTAACAAGTGTCGGTTTTCGTATGACTTTCTATTTTTTGTAACTTTTTTTTTTGATGAAGCTATTTATTCAAACAAAGTTATTTTTGATGAACTTGTTTGTTTATTTTCTTTTGCTTCATCTTCAACAATTTTTTTTTTTTTTTTTTGAAAAGTCATATGAAGAACCGAACTTGTTACTAAAACAAAGGGTTAAAAATGAAAAAGGTTTTGGTGGGTAAAAAGGGTGTTTGGTTTGGGTTATGAAATGAAAAGGTTTAGGCTCAAAGCGGCTAAGTAGGGGGATTTTGGGTAGGTGGTAAAAAAAAAAAGAAAAATAATGGTGTAGAAATAAAAAGGTTAGTCCTAATGCTTCCATCTTTTACTTACTCGGGTCTAAGTTGGTAAGGACCGGGAATGTATCGTCATAGCAAGTTCTAGAGTCGTAAGAACCAAGCGGCTATTCACACAAGAAATTAAAAATGAGCATTTAGTTCTAATGATATGTAATTGTATGCTCAATAAAGGCTCAAAACTCACTTTTGTGGGAATGGGTTTTTATGTGATCAAGTATATGTAATTAAATTTTAACTAAGCTTGTCATGCCTTTTCATAATTTTCTTATGTTGGTTCTTTTTTTTTTATCACGACGCTATCGGTTGTAAATTCGTAAAAATATAACCTTTTTAAGAACTTGAATTTCCCGAGTTAAACCTAGACAAGTAAAAAAATGAAAATTTTTGAAAAAAATTTGGGGTGATTAGCGATTCCAATAGAGTTTTGTGTAAGGCTTGTATTTAGGACTTGCAAGATTCAAGGTTTTAGCATCCCCCCCCCCACACTTAAATTACACATTGTCCTCAATGTGTCCAAAAAATAAGTTTTTAGGTTGATTAAATGTGTAAAAAGGTGTACAAAGCAAAAATTTTGTGTTACTGGGCGCTGAACACGGCCCCGTGTGATCCGGGCACGGCCCCGTGTTCAAGTGCCAGTAACAAAATTAAAACAAGAGAAACAGAAGTCTGGACACGGGGGCGTGTTGGGTGAACACGGCCCGTGTCCAGTTACCTGAACTGGTTCTTTTTCTGCAGACTATGCAGCACGGGGCCGTGTTGGGTGGACACGGCCCGTGCCGAGCTTACTGTAAACGAAGAAATTTGTCAGATGGTTCTGTTTTCCTGTATGGAGTGCTGGTTCAAGTTTCCCTTGCATCCTTTGCCATCTCAAGTGTGTTTTATTCCTGAAATTTAAAACTAACTAGAAAACAAGAAAATTACTCTAAACTAAACTAAGGATAGTTCCGCGGAATGCCTCCGTGGTGCGCCACGTTTATAAGGTTCCTTGGCTAGACCCAAAGCCTGGTCACATGTTACCCAAGTGGGATGTATTGCATCCCATGTTACACCGTCGGAGAGCGTCATCCAAGCTTGAGTCTATGACCTTCATGCAGTTGACCGGGTCTTCTTCCTCTACTTTCTTTCCACATTCAAATTTTATTTCCTCATCCCCAAACTTCAATGTTAAAGTTCCGTCATTTATATCCACCACCGCTTGGGCGGTGGCTAGAAATGGCCTCCCGAGGATGAGAGGGACATCGGTGTCTTCTTCCATGTCTAGGATGACAAAGTCGGTTGGAAAGACGAATTTGTCAACCTTGACCAGCAGATTTTCAGCGACACCTTGTGGAAATTTGACGGACCTATCGGCGAGTTGTATGCTCATCTTTGTAGGGCTTGTTGTTCCTAGGCCGAGTCGCTTGAACATTGACGTGGGCATGAGGTTAATGCTAGCCCCAAGATCGGCTAAAGCATTACGGACGGGGGACTTCCCAATCGAGCAAGGAATTGTGAAGCTCCCGGGGTCGATTTTCTTTTGTGGAAGTTTGTTAAGTACTAAAGCTGAGCATTCTTCGCCTAAGTTAACTAATTGCAATGATTCAATTTTCCTTTTGTGGGTGAGGAAATCCCTCATGAATTTTGCATATTTAGGCATTTGGGTTAGGACCTCAATAAAAGGAATATTGACATGCAATTGTTTAAGTAAACTTTCGAACTTTGCGAATTGCTCATCGGTCTTTTGACGATTTAACCTACCGGGGTACGGAATTGGAGGAGTCTTAGTGAGCTCTTGATTTGGTGAAGAAGCCTTTTCTGGTTGAGGTGTAGGTGCAATCGTGCTTGGGCATTGACTTCCTTCAACCGGTGACAATGGGGCATCTTCGGGACCCACGGTTCGGTTTCTTAAAGTGATGAGGTGTACTTGCGCCTTTGGGTTGGTTTCGGTATTACTTGGTAACGCGCCTTGTGGTCTCTCGGAGAAATTTTGAGCTAGTTGATTTAATTGTTTTTCAATGTTTTGAATGCTAGCTTGTTGATTTCTAAAATTCGATTCCAATTGTTGAAATCGATTCGAGTTTTTCTTTTCGGTGTCGGAGATGAGGCGAGATACGGTATCTTCAAGCCTTTCTCTTCCACCTTGTTGTTGAGAGAAATTTTGTGGTTGTTGAAAATTAGTTCGTTGGTTTTGTTGGTTACTACTATTGCCGGGATCTCTCCAACCAAGATTTGGGTGGTTACGCCATCCTTGGTTGTAGGTACCCGTTGGAGGACCCGACGGCCTAGGTCTGTTATCAAAGTAGTTTACCGTTTCTGCTTGTTCATCTAATTCTTTCATACAACTCCAATTTTCATGTGACCCACCACACCCTTCACAAGCCATAACCGAGGCCGTTTTTGTCATTTCTAGCTTTTTGATTTTTGAAGAGAGGGCCTCGATTTGGGCTTGTAAAGAGGTGCTTTCATCAACCTTATGGGCGCCCGGGGCAATAAATTTATTACCTCAGGGAGTGTGCCATTGAAAATTGGTTTGAGCAATTTCCTCAATTTGATTATATATTTCATTTGGGCGCCGATTACCTAAAAGTCCCCCGGAGCTAGAATCGAGTGTTTGTCTCGTGTGTGGCAACAACCCATTGTAGAAAGTGGATACTTGTTGCCACACCGCTAAACCGTGATGAAGACACTTTCTTAGTAGCTCCTTGAACATTTCCCAAGTTTCATATAAGGATTCCCCATCCTCTTGTGAGTATGTATTAATTTCAGTCATTAATTTAGCCGTTTTAGCAGGAGGGAAATACTTATATAGAAACTTTTGGGCTAGTTCATCCCAGGTGTTTACCGAGCCAACTGGGAGGGTGTTGAGCCAAGCCTTAGCTCGGTCTTTTAGTGAAAATGGGAACATTCGAAGGCGGATGGCGTCATTTGATGCTCCATTGATCCGAAATGTATCACATTTTTCTAAGAAATTAGTAATATGTAGATGGGGATCCTCGTCCGCAAGCCCATGGAAGGTTGCGGAGTTTTGGAGCATTTGTATCAAATGCGGCCGAAGTTCGAAGTTGTTGGCTTCGACATTCGGTGCATTGATAGCGGCACCGAGATTGCCTACGGTGGGCCGTAGGTAATCCATGAGGGTACGTTGGTCCGCCATTGGAAGTGGGTCCCCCGAAACTTTCTCTTGATTTTTAGCTTTAAGTCTTTTTCTGAGAAAGCGTTCGGGTTCTTCTAGAGGTTCTTTTATGTCTCTACTAGAACTGGAGCTCATGCACTACATAGGAGGTTCAGATGTGGCGCCTGGGTTCCGAGTCCTGCAATAAAAACAGAAAAGAACGTTGGTCAGAATGTTCACCACGGCCCTGTGCTCGGTGAACACGGCCCGTGGTCAGAGATACAGTGATTGTTTTCTGGATCCCTGTTACTGGGAGTTGGACACGGCCCCGTGTTGCACCGACACGGTCCCGTGTTCAGCTCTCTGTAACTCAGAAAATAAAAACTGCCAGTGATGATGCTGGGCACGGCCCGTGTCCGACCAGGCACGGCCCGTGCTGAGCTCTGCAGAAGTTGAAAAACTAAAAAAAAAAAATATCCTAAAAAAATGAAAAATAAGAAAAACGAATAGGCCGTTGATTCCTAACTTTCTTAAAATCCTTGTGTCCCCGGCAACGGCGCCAAAAACTTGATGCGTGTGAAGTGTTATATATATTAGGTGTGTATTTTAAGCCCCTTTAACACTTATTTTTAGCCAAGTTTTAAATTTATAAAACACGATATTTTACTAACACTAAACACACATATGGGCAAGTGCACCCATCGTGAGCGTAGTATAGTGTTGGCAAGATACCGAGGTCGTCCAAGGACACAAGAGCTTTTAGTACCGGTTTATCCTCAACGTCTAATCAAAATAAAAAGTTTAGAAAAATGTTTTTAACTAAGAAAAATAAAAACTAACTAAATGCTGAAAAATAAAATAAAAAGAAAAAAACAGATAGACAAGATGAATCACTTGGTTCCGACTCATATCTAGTGTAACCTTTGATTATTTCCGCACTTTTGCACATAATTAAGAGATTATCTTAGTTATTGTAGTAGGCCCCTCTTTTGAAGGTGACGTTACCCTCACCCCAGTAGTTTGAGTCAGCAAGGATACAATCCTAAAAGGGTGGATTATTGGAAGATAATTAATTAAGTTATTAATGCAATATTATGGTAGGCCCCTCTTTTGGAGGTGACGTTACCCTCGGCTAAGTAGTCTGAGTCAGCAGGGATACAGTCCTAAATAGCCGGGTTATAGTATTAATAGTAGTTAACTTATGAGGGGATCAAAGAGTTTGGACCCCCGCCATCCAATACCGTTAAGTATTGAAGGAGGTCCTACTAAATTTGACCCAGGTCCATTGCAGGACCTCTAAACGCTGAACAATGGCAATACCTTTACCAAACCGTTCCCTTAACCCCCGACCAGGTAGCCAACATACCTCCATATAGACCGTGGAGATATGAATGGTGAAAATCTTTTATTTTATATAGACAGTAAAATAATGCCAGACCGTGGAGATATGAATGGTGAAATCTTTTATTTTATATAGACAGTAAAATAATGCCAAGACACCAAGGACAAACGATAAGGAAAGATCACCTTCAACATAAGCAACTAGTTATTAAAGTCATTAATACAAAACCAAGTAAAAAGTGCAAAAGATTAGAAATAAAAACTATTACACTAGACACTTTGTCTTCACCAAGTGATGTAAGAGACTTAGGCAAACATGGCCTTGATTGTCAAGAACTCTTACGATCAATCTTGGATCCCGAGACGACTCACACACTCTACGATGGACAATGGATGATGGTGGTGGATGATGGTGTTATGGTGGTGGTGGGTGGTGGGTGAAGTGTGAGAGAGGTGGTGTGCCAAGGGATGGTTTGAGCTTGAGCCAAGCACTTCTATTTATAGGCTGAACAGAAGCTCGGGCACGGCCCCGTGTCCAGTGGGCACGGCCCCGTGTCCACATCCTCTCTTTCTTCATTAAATGCAGCTTTGTCTTATTAGTTGACCACGCCCCCGTGTCCCCTGAGCACGACCCCGTGTGCAGAAGAATCTTTGTACTATGAAGATTTGCTTGGATTGTGCGAATCTTATAGTTGACCACGGCCCCATGTCCGCTGAGCACGGCCCCGTGGTGGGCAATAGAAGCTTCTACCACTTTGTCTTTTCTGCTGACACTTGGGCACGCCCCCGTGCTGGCTGAGCACGGGGCGTGTTCAGGCTTCTGATCTCTTGTTTTGCTTGGGAAGATGCTGTCGTGGGGTCGGGCATGTCACGTCTTGTTACTTTTCTTGTATTTATGTTAGATTTTGATGTCTTTTTGCTTCTTTTGTTAATTTGAGCTCATTTAATACTGAAAATACAAAAGGAAGACAAAAGCACACTTTTTCCAACATTAGTACTAAAAAAGGGTTAGTTTTATGCCTCATTTGATGAAATTTATATGTTGCATTTGTAACACATCAGTTTCCCTCATATTCCCTTCATCTATGGGCTTTAGTCCCATTCCTCTTGACAACCTATACACCTTATCTGTGCTTAAGCCTTTTGTTAACGGGTCCGCAATGTTCACCTCTGACCTCACATAGTCAACTGAGATAACACCCGTTGAGATAAGTTGTCGTACCGTGTTGTGCCTACGTCGAATGTGCCTTGATCTGCCATTGTACATCATACTTTGTGCTCTAGCAAGAGCAGACTGATTGTCACAATGTATGCAGATTGCCGTCAACGGCTTTGGCCATCTTGGAATATCTTCCACAAATTGACGTAGCCACTCCGCCTCTTCCCCGCTTTTATCTAAAGCGACGAATTCGGATTCCATTGTGGATCTCGCTATAACCGTTTGCTTGGAAGACTTCCAAGTTATAGCTGCGCCAGCAAGTGTAAACACGTAACCACTTGTTGATCTGTGATCCTTTATATCCGATATCCAGTTTGCGTCAGTGTATCCTTCGATCACTGCTGGATCACGGGTATAATGTAATCCATAGTCTCTCGTGTATCTTATGTATCTAAGCACCCTCGTGATAGCTTTCCAATGATCCTCGCTCGGATTACTGGTGTATCTACTTAGCCTGCTTACAGCATATGCTAAGTCGGGTCTACTACATGTCGTTAGATACATGAGACTACCCATGATCCTTGAGTACTCTAACTGAGAAACACTCTCGCCTCTATTCTTCCTTAGGCGTTGGGTATTATCAATTGGAGATCGAGCTATACTCGTATCGTCCGAATTGAATTTCCCAAGGATCTTGTCCACGTAGTGAGATTGACTCAACACAAGACTATTTTGGGTTCTAGTGATTTTTACTCCAAGAATCACATCCGCGAGACCCATGTATTTCATGTCAAACCTCGCTTTCAACATGTCTTTCATTGAGTTGATCATCTTATCATCACTCCCAATGATAAGCATATCATCCACATAAAGACATAGAATCATATAACCTCTTGGTGTGTCTTTAAAATAAACACACTTGTCGCACTTATTTATTTTGAAACCATTGTCAATCATGACATGATCAAACTTTTGGTGCCATTGTTTTGGAGCTTGCTTCAAGCCATACAAAGACTTGACCAATTTACATACTTTGCCCTTGTTTCCAGGGGCGGAAAAACCCTCAGGTTGTTCCATGTAAATTTCTTCTTCTAAATCACCATTTAAAAATGCGGTCTTTACATCCATTTGGTGAACTTCCAAATTTCTTAGAGCCGCAATTGCAAGAACCAATCGAATAGAGGTTATTCGCGTTACAGGCGAGTAAGTATCAAAGTAGTCTAGACCCTCCTTTTGTCTAAATCCCTTGATCAATAACCTTGCCTTGTATTTATCAATACTTCTGTCGGCTTTCATCTTCCTTTTGAATATCCAACGATATCCAAGTGGTTTACAACCAGGTGGAAGATCTACTAACTCCTAAATATGATTTTGCAATATAGAATTCTTAATTGCTTCTTGCCATTGAGGTCCTTCCGCGGAGGTAACCGCTTCGCGGTAGGTATTGGGCTCACCCTCAACCATATAGCTCATGAAGTCTGGACCAAAGGATTTTTCAACCCTTTGTCGTTTACTTCGTCTAAGCTCACCCTCCTCGACCTCCGGTCGCTCATGTCTTTCATCTATCCTCGTAGATGAACTTGGTCCTGCTTCATCTAACCATGTAGACGAACTTCGACCTGCTTGATCAACCGCTCTTGATGAAGGCGTATGTGTTTGTCCTAACATAGGAAACACATTCTCAAAATATGAGACGGTGTTAGAATTTGCCTCTATGATAGTGTGTTTGTGTACATCGGGATTCTTGGACTCATGTACAAGAAAACGATGTGCACTACTTTGATGTGCATATCCAATGAAAATGCAATCAACCGTTTTGGGTCCTATCCTAAGAGCCTTAGGAGGTGGTACAATCACCTTAGCTAGGCACCCCCACACTTTCAAGTATTTGTACGAAGGCTTCCTTTTTCTCCATAACTCATATGGAGTTTCGTCCCTATTTTTCAAAGGTATCGTGTTCAAAAGATAGTTTACTGAGAGAATGGCGTCACCCCACATTTCTCGGTTCACTCCCGAGCTTATCAACATGGCGTTCATCATCTCTTTCAATGTGCGGTTCTTACGTTCCGCAACACCATTTGATTGTGGAGAATAAGGTGGTGTACACTCATGTACAATGCCACTTTTTGCGCATAAATCCGCAAAAGGTGCAACATATTCACCTCCTCGATCGCGTCTCAAAGCTTTTATCTTCTTTTTAAGTTGATTCTCAACTTCATTTTTGTACAAGATAAACTTCTCTATTGCTTCGTCTTTACTCTTTAGTAAATACACGTAGCAATATTTAGTACAATCATCAATAAACGTGATGAATTACTTATTTCCTCCACGCGTGGGAACCGCTTTTAAATCACACATATCGATATGAATTAAATCAAGGGGTTCGGTTATTCGTTCAACCGATTTAAACGATGATCTCGTAAGTTTGGATTCAACACATGTCTCGCATTTATGATTGGACTCGATATTGAATGTTGGTATCAAGTTTACTTTAATTAAATGTCGTAATGAATTAAAATTTACATGTCCTAGTCTACCATGCCAAACATTAGAAGACTCAACCATGTAAGTAGAAGTAGAAATTTCATTCATTTTCTTGTTTTGGTTTACAACCATTACATTCATTTTAAACATACCATTAAGGGCATAGCACTTTCCAACAAACATTCCACGTCTAGACAAGACAAAATTGTCCGATTCAAACACTAGACGAAATCCAAACTTGTTGAGCATCCATCCCGACACGAGATTCTTCCGTATCTCTGGGACATAAAGCACCTTGGTCAAGGTAAGCTCCTTGCCCGAAGTCATCTTCAAAACGACCGTGCCTTCCCCCTTGATGCTTGCGGTAGCTTTATTCCCCATATAAAGCTTTTCTTCACCCGATGCTTCCTTGAATGTAGAGAAAAGAGCCTTGTCTCCACAAACATGGCGGGTTGCACCCGTGTCAACGAACCATCCTTTTGGGTTTTCACCCATCGCGTTGACTTCTTCAATCATAGCCGCTTCCTCGGTTATCATTGCAATGAGAGGCATACCATCCTCATCAACCATGTGCGCACGCTCACGCTTAGGTTTCTTGCATTGGTTAGCACGGTGCCCCGTCTCGTTACAATTGTAACAAGTACCTTGGAAAGGCGCAGGCTTCTTTTTCACAGCCCCCTTTTTAGGTCCAAGGTTGTTAACCTTTGCTTTCCCTTTGTTGTCCTTTTTACCCTTGCCTTTCTTGCCCTTTGAGGACTCCCCAACTTCCACCATGTTTGCTTTAGCCGAAGCTTGCAAAATGGTTCCTTTTTGGGCCACCCTGTTTTCTTCTTCTATACGAAGACGAAGAACAAGGTCCTCGACCGACATTTCCTTTCGCTTGTGTTTAAGATAATTCTTAAAATCCAACCAAGCAGGGGGTAATTTTTCGATCATGGCTGCCACTTGAAAAGTTTCGCTAAGTACCATTCCCTCAGCATGGATGTCATTTAGTATAATTTGCAACTCTTGGACTTGGTTCATAACAGACTTGTTATCAACCATTTTAAAGTCCAAGAAACGGGCGACAACAAATTTCTTTGTTCCCGCATCTTCCGTTTTGTACTTTTTCTCTAAAGACTCCCATAATTCTTTGGAAGTCTTGATACTATAGTACACATTATACAGCGCATCCGAGAGACCGTTGAGTACGTAGCCTCGACATATAAAGTCCGAGTGCTTCCACGCCTCTACCACGCTCAGAGCCTGAGCATCGGTCTCCCCTTCCGCAGGTTGGGGAGCGGTCACCGTTAAGAACCTCGCAAGGTTCATGGTGGTCAAGTAGAAGAACATCTTCTGTTGCCACCGCTTGAAGTGGAGACCCGAGAACTTCTCGGGTCGTTCAGCATGATTCGCCACTGTGGACGCTCCCACAGTGTTGGCAGGGGTACCGACAACAACGTTGACGTTGGTATTTTCAGTTGACATTCTGAAAAAATCCACAAAACCAAGTTAATAAATCTGTTAGAATAATAAATGTGCTGATTTATTATTTTACTAACAAAATCGATGAGTTAACAAAATCAGTCTCGTAGCTTCTTAGTCCAACTTTGAAGACTACAAGAAAAGATCTTAGAACCCAAAGACGAAGAAGGAGTAGAAGAACAGAGTTCTGTTTTGACAAAGTCGCTACTTTGAATCAAAACAGAGAAAAAAATATGTTTTTAAAACACAACTGTATGAATTCAACACTGGTTCGAATTCACAGCAGAATATGTTTGTGTTTCTACACGAACGGTGTTTTAAAAATTTGTTTTAAGATTGTAGGAATCCGTTCGGGTAAAATAAAATAAAACTTTTATTAACTTGAAATACAAATACTTAACAAAATTACAACTGAAAGAAAATTACAATTACAACTGAAAATGGAAAACAAAAACAAGAAAAATGAACAGAAACACTGTTCTTGGCTGAGGATCGTGTTAGACACGGGTCCCTTAAAACAAATTTCGTGTCTCCCAGGAGAACACGTTTGTTTCTAGGATTCAACAGCCCAAAGCAGTTGTACTGCCGGTCTTGACTCCAACCCAAATGAGTACCTTGAGCTTGAAGAAGATGAAGAATTCTGTGAGAGAGAAAGATTAGAGCTGGTGAATTCGGGGTCTTGAATCTGCTGAAGGAGTCTCCTATTTATACAGCAGGTCTTGAAGAAACTGAAAAACGAAATTAATGGGAGAATTAAACTGCATTAAACGTCTTTAATGCACTTTAATTCGTCATTAAATTCGCAGTCAAACGCATTAACTTCGTCAGTTTCTAATGCTGAATTGTAACTGCACAACATTAACTGCTGCTGGAAGCTTCTACACGCGCGCGCGCGCAAGACAAATTGGTGCGCGCGCAGGTCTGCAATCTCATGCGCGGTGCGTCCATTTGGCTCACTGCCATGCGCGCGTGCGCCTCAGTCCCCATGCGCACCTACGCGCGTGCGCCACGTCACCTGTAAGCCTCTACGAGCACGCCACACAGTCGCGCCGTTTTGGCTCACTTTGGTGCGCCGCGCACGTCACCTCAGTGCCCATGCACCATGCGCAACCGCGCGCCTTCATGCCATGTGTACTCGCGCTTATATGCGCATGACTGACACGTCATGCGCCACATCACCAACCACTTGGTCCTTTCAACCCTTCTGCTCCACCACGCGCACGCGGTCAAAAAGTGCAAAGTGCGCCATCAAAGCGCCACATTGCGCCTCATCGCCCACGCCACGCGCGCGCGCGTACGAGTGCGAGTTAGGGTGCGGACCCTTCGCGAGTACACTAGTGAGTGCTTCCATGACACAATAAGGATGGAAAGCTCCAACTTAATTACCCCTTTAAGTTTCATCTCTCATCCGATGTGGGACAAGGTGCCACTTTCCCACTTTTTTCAGCATTTAAGTTTCAAACACCAAACTTTGAACATCGATATCTCATTCATCTTAGCTCCGTCTTGGACGTGGTTTAGTTCGTTGCGAAGCCCTTCCGACATAGAACACAAACCCACAAATAAATATATAAAACCCGCTCATTTTATTATATTTATTTCTAGTCCAAAATAGGAAAAAATCATTTTCCTATATTTGTGAAAAATGCTATTTTCACAAAATTTCCAACAAGGGTTTTGTTTAGTCAGGATTTGTGTGTTTTGGGCTTTGGGCCCTTATGTCCTGGCTTTTGTAGTCAGGACTTCTCCTTGTATATATACTCTTTAGTGAAATGTTATATGGGGAGATTTCTTTTGTGGAAAGATTGTTTCTCAAGCAAACCCTAATCATTACCACTGTGTGTGCAATTTACGGCTACTGTGTGTGACGTCATTCATCATCTTCATCATTCTCATTCTATTGTTTCTTGATCCAATACTCTACGGTAGTGATTGCTAGGTGGATTCAGCACACCTGGTGATTGTTCTTTGAGTGTGATCCTTGGGTAGAAGACTTTACACATATGTGCAAGGTTGATAAACGGAAGCCTTGCTTCTTATTCTTGTTGTTGATCCTTGCATAGCCTTTCCACTGGCCGCAGTTGTCATCATTTGTTTCAATTTACAATATGTCTTCAAGGACGTTTTATTTATTGATGATTAGCTTTCTTAAAATTAGGACATGATGGATAGGTTTGAAGTGAAGGCTATCATTTTGTTGTCAACTGAATTTGATCTATATCCAGCTTACTTGTTTCTTTTCTATTGTAGAAACCCAACTTCTATTATTCTGTCTTGGGTCATAAGCCATTTGTTCTTGTGACTGTAGAACATTTAAAAGCCCGACCCATGGCAAGTCTTTAGTATTTTCGGGTGATGCAACTGACAATCTGTTCCAAAAAATAGAAGTTTTAGAACGCCTATAAGTATGTCTATGATACCGCGTTCTTTGATATATGTTGTAATGATTTAGAAATACGAAGACAGCAAAAGTTCTAATACCATTAAGTTAATAATTTGATATTAATGTAGAGAGAGAAAAGAATCAAAGAATCAACAGATTATTAAGAACTGAATGCATATTTTTGTTGAATCATAAATAAAAATACCAGAGAAATGAGAATATATATGAAGGTACGAAATCATAACTAAATACTCCTTAAAAGCAAGTCTTCTTCTGACTTCTTCAATATCATCTCCTTGTAGTCATGATTAATAGTATCATTGGCAATCCACATCTTAAGCATGCTTAAACATTCTTTATGTTTGTACTCTGGAGCTGTATGACCTCCTCCCTTTATGAAAACAAAAAGGTAAGCCATCATTAAATCATAACAAGCTCCTTTAGTTAAGGTAGAATTGTCAATTAGTGACACTAACCAAAAAAGAAGTTTAAAGGTAGATTTTTCACCTTTACAGTAGCAAATGTTAGGTTGTAGTCCCCTTTTGAGTATTTCTTGGTGTATCTACAAGATAACACACATTATCAGCACAGTTTCAAAATATAACAAGTTTTACCATTTATCTTGTCATGACAATACAACTAACCCCGCTACTTGTTTGTTGACAAACCATGGTCTCCAACCATCTACGAGCGACAAGTTCAGTGATTTAATCCAGTCCAAGGTACTAATATATGGAACAGCCATGTCATGATCACCGCTGTTCAGTTACAAAAGGTAATTGATCAAATTGTGCTTTCAAGAGCTCTAAATATGCTAGAACAACCACAAAGTGAAATCTAGTTTAATGAGGTCGAGGAGAATCACGATTACCTATATATAAGAGCGCGACATTTTTTATCAGCAAGGCGTCGATGATAGCCAACACTACTCGGTATATTGTATGTGTAAGATATGGCTTTTTTATGAAAATTAAATTTTGAGGTATTATTGCATTGCACCCACTCAGTATCTCCAAATTCCTGGTAATCGGGAGATTATTATTATCCTTAAAAATCCAGATGAACATGGATAAAACTAATGGTGAACTACAAACCTCATGAATGTGAAGAGCTTCTCGCACGTCTCTACTATTAGCCCAAGCATAGAAGTATATATAATTGTCTTCCTGCAATAAGCACAGATGGAAGACAAAACATCACAAAAAAGCAAGCTTTGAATCAAATACGCACAGGGATCGCGAGAGATACTCGACACAGTCGTGTCTGGACTTGAGGTAAGATATTCACTGAGGTGTTTTCAAAAGTTGTTAAGTCATTCCTGAAGGGATCAGATCTTAAGGTATTGGAATAGAGACAATTAGGCTCTAAAATATGGGCCGGCTTTATTCTTTCAAGGCACTACAGAGAAAAAAAACAAAAGTAAAAATGAGACAATTTCAACCTAATATAAAATATACCTCTTTAATTCATCCAATTATTTAATTTTGTTTTTCTCTAATAACTTATGTTTATACAAATGCAAGTATTGTACCGGCAAAACCGATTCCAACATAATAACATAGGTGCTAGTATTCGTATTTATAGTTTTCAATAGATGTAAAACACATGTCAATATCATTTTGGACGTATCATAACTTTATCTGTTGGGCTTTCTTTTCCGGTTGCAAAGGGAGTGTCGGTACGGTAATGAAACAATACCGACTGAGTTCTAGCCGTGTAGTGCTAGCCTGCTAGGGAATCCTCCCAGTTAAAATTATAACCGATAGATGCTGAAGATAACATGAGAATCATAACTGGAATCTAGCTAGCTCCGTAGTACCTTATATATCATTTGAAGGTCATGTATGCATAGAGTGTTGTTGGGATCTACGTTGAAGTAGTCTCCATGGCAATTTTCTTTAGTTGACTGCAAAACATATGTGTAACTTAAACTTTTCTTCGAAATATTGTAATGTTATTTAGTGCAAGCAAGCACTAAGAGGTATCATCGCACTTAATTACCTCATAAATTGCATCTGATAAGAGGGCCATATTATGAGCAAATTCTATTTTAGAATTGTAGTCACCGCTTACGTCTGTTAGAGGATTACCAAGCATATACCCCTAAATTTGAAAAGAAACAACAATATTAATTCAAGGTTCGGTTTTTTCAATGCAGCTGCTCGGTTTAGCTGCAAGAAAAAAAAATAAAAAAAATGCAAGTTAATAAATAGAAAGTCTCAAGTAGTTGGCCAGGTTTTACTTTTATGTTGATATGTGGCCTTTCTCCAACTTCAATGCCTACAAAAGATGAAAACAAGCTGTTGAAACCCAAATATTCACACAAAATTTTCCCACAAATTGAGCAATCTTCAATGTTTTTTTTCATTTTTAGCCTAAAACGCATAATTGATTGACATAATTTACACGCCTATTTATAGTCTTAATTTAATAATTATTTTTAGTGAATTTTGTTGGCCCAAAGGATCGATTAAGCACATACAATTAAAAATAAAAACTTGCATAAACAGAATTTTGTGAAGAACAAATGATTTCTTCATTGAATAGATTATGGTTGTGATTCAAATGACTACAGGAGATGGGTATTTATACCCGCCGGTCATACTCTGGTGAAGGGTTGTGACGGTTCGCTAATGAAACTTTCTAACTAAACTAACGAGATTACAACATTAACCCAAACTTTCTAACAGTTACATTTAGGGCACTAGCTAACTATACTAACAAAACTTTCTAACTAAACTAACGAGATTAACCAACAAATTTGTAATTTTGAAAACATGACAAATCTCCCAACTTTAGAATTCCCTTTAAAAGACAAGTTAACTAATGTTTATGATATTCAGTTTTATATCAATTTCTTTGAGAATTATTCTTTGTATATGATTCTTGCTTCGACTCTGTGTTAGTTTGTTCCATATATTTGCATATAAAATTAACGTTTTTTCTGTACAAGTAGCTCTATGGAAATTAAGAATTTATGAGTACCGTCATATATTTCTTGAGCGATCATGGGCACCAGGATGCCACTGTAAGAATCACCACCAAGATACAATGGATTGCTGAGAAATCGAGGGTGATCTACAAGCCACTGAAAGCAAACATTCATCTTAGTTAATTATATTCATAATCCTGATCAGCTTTAATGACATGAATATTAAAATGCAACCAATATTTGTAATGGTGGAGGGCTATAATTCCTTTCATCAGGAAGAATAACGCGTAATGCACGTACCTTCTTCAAAAAATCGTAAGTGTGTATTACTGATAAAGTATCATTCATTATGTAAGCTTCAGGAGTTTTCCCATAGGAGAATCCAGACCCAGCTGGTTGATCAAGAAATATTATGTTGGCAACCTAAATTTTAAGGCAATTGTCATAACATTAGCATGAAATTAGACACGTTTTAAGGGGAAGTGGTAAAGGAATCTGTATTAAGAATGAACGATAAAAAAGAATAGTAAAGATGAAATACTTTTGTTAAGCTGTCAGGGACTATTTCAAGTATGGGGTTTTCAACAGTAGAGATTTCAGAATTTAAAGTTAGTGGGCCTGCACAGAATCACCAAAGTTTCAAATACATTTGATAACAAGCCTAGCTATAAAGTTTGATTAATCGGTACCTTTTGTTAAAAAAAAAATTAAAAAAAAAATAAAAAAATATGCTAATTCTCAAGAATATCAGGCGTTTGTCACATATGCATACAAACTATATGCACGTGTATATCCCTTTTGCACAACAAATACATTTTGTGTTTTCATAGATTTACGTTATGTATCTAGAATCCCTTTGGCACAGCAATTACATTTTGTGTTTTCATAGATTTAGTTGTAAGTTCATTGTCTTAGTTTTTCCCACAAGTTGCGTCACCAGAATATTCATGCGTAGATGATTTTGTTGCACCAACCTCACAACTTAAGTCGTCGCCAAACTCAGGGGAGGACCTAGAGTGATAGAAGGGGTAATCTCCGTTGCCCTTTGACGCTTCGGTGACGCTCTGATGCTAGTGTAAATTTTGTAAAAATATGACGTTTTTTCCGATTTCATTACCCCTTTTATAGAAACGTTACCCCTATGCGGATTTTCTAGATCCACCACTGGCCACACGCTATGAGTATTGAAGTTCACACTATTTGAACGTTCTTTCGCACTTGATACATGCTTGTATAAGTTGATGATTATCATCGAGAACTGGTTTGGCTTTGTCTTTGAGGTGATTCAGTGGTTAGATTCTCAATTTGACTGTTATTCAACTTCAGGTTACTATATATTCCTTGGCTCCAACCTTTAAGTTGGAGTTCCAAGAAGGAGCACGTTGTTGCACCGACTAGTACTGAGCCAAATATTGGGCTCTTGGTCATGCTTTTCTTAAAGATCAAGTTGATTATATGTCACTCATGCACTTGTTGGGTAATCTTGATGTTGCGGTTTGAGAGTCGTGTTCAGGAAAGGGGAAGCAGCCCTCTAAACTGCAGGGTGTAGAACAGGGGTTTTCATGACGGAGAAAGAAAGCATCAGCAAGGTCTGATCATGGTTTTATGATCGGCAGAAGAAAGAAGCAAGCATGTTGAAAAGAAGCAAGTAGGCAAATTGATAATTAGAAAGTGTGTGAAGGCAGATCATCGTAGCAAGTGTTCGGGTTGATTTATTGTGATGCACAACGGCCAAGAAGTAAGTTTCCACAGATAGGTTTGATTGGCAGGGGTGATCGCACAAAATGGGCAAGAACGAATCGGGTCAGATGTGTATTATGTTCGTTGCAGAAAGAAAAACGTGCAGCAAGTATTTGTTGATCGCAGGCGGCAAACAAGTTTTGTTTCGGTGGTGTGTAACAGCCTAGTACGTGAAAGAAAGAAAGAAAGAAAGAAAGAAAGAAAGAAAGAAAGAAAGAGGCCGGCGTCGCTTAGCAAGAAAGAAGGCCTCGTAAGTAAGAAAGAAAGAAAGAGACCGATGGTGTTGCAAGAAACTAAGAAAGTAGCAAATCACAAGAAAGGAAGAATGGGTGTCGACGAGAAAGAAGAAAGCAAATTCGACAACCGAAAGAAAGAAAGAAAGAAACAGACACGTGTTTGTTCGTAAAGAAAGAAAATGATCGAATCTTTGTGATTCGGAAAGCATGAAAACAAAGCAGGTAGCAAGTAGCCTGTGATTCATTGAAGCAAGTCAGCAAGCAAGAGGAAGAAAACCGGTTCGTGTAGAAAGAAGTCAAGAACCGAGTCATGTGTGGCGCGTAGCAAGTGGCAAGATCGAACCACTATGGTTCGTATAGAAATTCAGCAAGAGTGTTTGAAGCGAGCAAGTACGGGTTCGAATCCAAGCAAGTTAGCAAGTATAGCAAGAAACCGATTCCGGTTACAGCAAGACAAGAAAATAAAGAACGAATGCAAGCAAGAATCGAGCAAGCAAGTAGCAAGAAGAAAGAACCCACATCAAGATTACGGGGTGAATGTTGGGTAATCTTGATGTTGCGGGTTATTCCGTGTCGACGGATACGGGTCGTGTACGGGTCAAGTCGGGTTACGAGGCTAGAAACGGGTCAAAAACGGGTAAGAAAATGGGTAATCTAGTAGCTAACGGATCACATGTGAAGACTTAGTCTTATGTTGACCAAGTTCCTTGGAGGTGGATGCCATGGGTTGTTGCTACAAAACAGGAGCTCGTGGTTTTTTTTATGCATGTGTTTATTGAGTTGTTTTCTTTATAAATAGGATTTGTATTTTTCTTTTAATTCACCCCTTGTAATCATCTTCATTAGTGAGAAATACAACAGAAAGAGTACGTAAAATTAAGTGTGTTGTGTGTTCTTGGGCCTGAACCAACAGCACTAACTACGGTCTTCTTCCAGTTATGCACCTACTCTTTGGTGTGATGATATATGACGTTAAATCTCGTCGTTCATTAGTGCATCAAGCATCTTGAGATCATTCTACATTTTATTCAGGATATGATTTTGGCTCGGTCTCTTACAATTCGTTATGTTGCTACCACACATGGAGCCCTTCACTCATTTTCCATATCTCAGATCCGAGCTGCATATGGGTATTGCCATCCTTCTTAAGGGGCATGTTAAAGATATTTGCATTTATTTTTATTTCGATTATTTCATGTTCTAGTTGTTATAAACGTCATGGTTATTCTCTGATATATACTAAAGCGCATATTAATCACACTTATCACTATGTAAATTTCTTTCAGTAGCCTACATATGATTTTGGATATAAAAAAATCACATATTACTTGTGTACAACAAGGAGTAGTAACTTAAATGGTATACATGCATAACCGCATATGAATCATTTTCACCTATTTGAATAAAAATGAAGTAAAAAGTTGCTGTTAATAATAGTAATAGAGATAATTGATAATATTTTACCCATTGTATGTGATTTATTATTAGTGTACATGTGCAATTTTTTAAGTAGTTAAAGTGTAAATGTAGTGTCTATATAATGTTCCTTGTAATATGTTTTAATCAATGAGAAAAGATATTTGACATTACACATGGTATAAGCCGATTTGTAGAAAGGTTGTTAAGTTTCCTTTTTTTTTTCTTGCTATTCCAGCCTATCACATTCTTAACCTACATCTGATCATATTCTTCCCCTTACCTTATCCTTCTTTTTTGTCCCTTATCTTCTTCTGTCTTTCATCCTTCTTGTTCCCCTCCCTCTTTGGTACCGTCCACGGCTGCCTCATCACTAATCCCCTTATGCCTGGCCTTACCCCTATATCAACCGGAGAACACAGATGCTTCCCATCCTCACCTATCAGCAACTATTACCTCATGTAGACGGTTCTCTTCCGCCACCCTCCCCAACTATTCGATCAAATGACAAGGAAGTTCAACATCTTGACTATGCTACTTGGGCAAGAGATGAACAACAAGCCATAATACTTCTCAATGCCTCCTTAACTGACGAGGCTTTTTCCGTTACAATTGGTCGCACCTCGGCTTGCGAAATCTGGAATGCTCTTGAAGCGGTGTTTTGTAATGCTTCGGATGAAAGGATTCAGAATTTGGGAGACAATCTCGGTGCTCTTAAGAAGGGTGATAAACTAGTTGTTGAATTTGGATGTGCCTTCAAGGCCATTTTTTTATCAACTTAGTGCCATTGGACATCCCGTTGATGCTATGGATCAACTTCATTTGTTTCTATGTGGACTCGGTTCATCCTTTGAAAGTTTCTCTACATCTACTCGTTCGGTACGTCCCATCCCTACTTTTATTGATCTTTTAGCTAGTGCGTAAAGTCATGAGTTGTTTATGAAAAACTTGCATGGCACATCTGAACCTCCAATTGTTGCATTTACGGCCCAAGGATCCTCAAACACGCCCAATATGTTTGGTTCCAATTACCGACCCAACAGGGCCTCTTCGGCCCACTCCAGGCCCAATCGATCTCCTTTTAACAATAACAGGGGAGCGAACAGGAACTTTGATCGCCAATCTCGTCCTCCCACTTGCCAACTGTGTCGCATATCTGTATATTATGCTTCACAGTGTTTTCGACTTGCTTCACTTGCTGCATCTACCTCACCATCTCCGAATCAATTGGCACAAGCCTTCCATGGTAAGTGTCACATGAACTCCTCCATTCCTGATTGGACATCTAACACCGGAGCTACTTCTCACATGCTTCCCAACAATACTAATTTATAGAACTCCACTCCAACTCGAGGTAATCAAAATTTTTATTTTGGCAATGGTCAATCTTTACCCATTACCCATGTTGGAAACACAATTTTTTTTGGAAATCTTGCACTTAACAATGTCTTGGTGGTACCCAATCTCACCAAAAATCTTTTGTTATTGGCAAACTAACTGATGATAAACCTGTTGATGTTATTTTTTCTCATCCCTATATTTACATTCAGGATCGTCGAACCAAGCAAACCGTAGCTCGGGGGTGCCGTGAAGACGGTTTAAATGTCCTTCGCCAAACTTAAGAAGCTTTAGTCTCCACTTCATCATGCCCAAAGGATTCTTTTGAGTTATGGCACTCTAGACTTGGGCAAGTTAATTTTGATGATGAAAAATAATGATTACTTGTCTTTTACTTAGGTATTACCTAAACCGGGTGTTTGTTCCCGTGTGAACTTGCCAAAGCCAAACGACAACCTTTTTGCTCTAATGATAAACGGGCGTCTTTACCCCTTGAAATAATACATTGTGACTTATGGGGGCCTTCCCCAATCAAGTCGGTAGATAACTTTCTTTATTATGTTGCTTTTGTTGATGATTATTTACGCATTACTTGGTTGTACCCTCTACGTGCTAAATCCGATTTCTTTAATGCTTTATCCATATTTGTTCCTTTTGTTCAAACACAATTCTCAACCAAAAAAAAAGATTTTTCAAAATGATGGTGGAACCGAATTCATAAATACTCGGGCTCGTAATTTGTTTGAACAAAACGGTATCTTACATCGCATGTCATGCCCTAATACCCCACAACAAAACGGGCGAGTTGAACGAAAGTGTCGACGTATTGTTGAAACAGGCTTGGCTATGATGTTTCATGTCCACTTACCCACCAAATATTGGGTTGATGCTTTTTCCTCGACGGTTTTTATAATTAGCCGTTTACCCTCATCAGTTCAGTTTATGGCAAATCACCATTTGAGCTCTTGTATTATCAAGTACCACAGTATGCATTATTTCGACCATTTGGTTGTCGTGTTTTTCCATGTCTTAGGGATTATGCTCTGCATAAATTATCCCCTAGCTAGAAGCATTATGTGTATCTTTACCGATTATTGCACTAAGTATAAAGGATATAGGTGACTTGATCTATGCACCTCTCGTGTTTATATCACTTGAAGTGCTCGTTTTGATGAAACACTTTTTCCCCTAGATAACTCCATTGTCGCTACTTCCATTGATCTTCTTGAGGTCACACCTTTTTTGGATGTGTCCCCTACCATTTTCTCACCATGTGACTTTACTAAACCTACTGTTCCAAATAAATCTACTACACCTCTTACTTCCAAAAGCTCAACTAATAGTTCCACTCCACAAACCATTACCTCACCAATATCCATCCCTTTTTTTCCTCCACACTATAGATAACAAACTGGCCCAACTGTCGGCCCAACTTTTTAGACCCACTGGCCTGCCTACCTACGTCCTTTACTAAGCCTAACGTAGCCAACACGGCCCATCAACATCCATTGTTGGTGCATTTCCTCTACCAGCCCAAACCGAAACATTGCCTACCTTTAATGACACATCTTCATCCTCCACATCTCCTACTGACACCCCTCCCCCTCTCCTCGATCATCACAAACACCGGTTACTTCACCCATGACGGTCCCGCCACCTCCTCCTTCTCACCCTATGATAACCCTTTCCAAATCTGGCATCTTTAAACACCGTCATCGTGTGGATTTGGCGCACACAAACGCTCTTCCACTTCACCATGCCTTGTTTGCTATGAGTGACCCCACAACCATTCATAATGCTTCTAAAGACACCAAATGGGTAGATGCCATGGCAGAAGAATTCAATGCCCTAAATAAAAATAATACTTGGACTCTTGTTCCTCGTCCTATCAATGCTAATGTCGTCGGTTCCAAGTGGATCTATTGAGCGTCATAAAATTTTCCTCGTTAAGTTCCTGGCCTTGACTACTCTCACACGTTTAGTCCTGTTGTCACAGCAACCATTGTTCATACTGTCCTGGCTCTAAGCGTTATTCACAATTGGCATCTTCATCAATTAGATGTTAATTATGCCTTTTTGATGGACATCTCTCTGAGAATGTGTTTATGGAACAACCGAAGGGTTTTATTAATCCTCAGTTTCTCTCTCATATTTCCAAATTAAACAAAGCTATCTATGGTTTAAAGAAAGTCCTAGGGCATGGTTTCATCGCCTGAGCTTGTTTCTTCTCAACAATGGTTTTTCCTGTAGTCGAGCCGATCCATCTCTGTTCATCTATAACCATAACTCATGCATTATGTATTTTCTCGTATATGTTGATGATCTTATTCTCATGGGAAACGATCAATCCACTCTTACATCTTTTATCTCATGCCTCAATAAAGAATTTGCCATCAAAGATTTTGGGAAACTCAACTACTTACTAGGATTGGAGGTTACCTACACTCAACATGGTATTTTTTTAAATCAATCTAAATATACTTTGGATATTCTAACGCGTGCAAAGATGTTGGATGCCGAACCTGCTCCAACACCTCTGAGGGCGAATGTCTCATTTGTCTCCACAGGTACTATTTTTTCAGATGCTACCTTTTATAGATCCATTGTGGATGCTCTCCAATATTTAACGATCACAAGACCTGATATTGCCTATGTTGTAAATAAAGTTAGTTAGATCTTACATGCTCCGACAACAGATCATTTTTAAGAAGTTAAAAGGATTCTACGCTATCTCATAGGTGCTATCTCTTTTGGGTTACATTATAGTCGTCCCACTTCCACATCGCTTCTTGGCTACTCTGATGTTGATTGAGTACGTTGCTTAGAGACTCGTCGATCTACCTATGGTTATTCTATATTTGTAGGGGGAACCTGATTTCTTGGAGTGCTAAGAAATAACCAAGCGTTGCCAGGTCCAGCTGTGAGTCCAAGTATCAAGCTATGGCTAACATTGTTGTCGAAATTGTGTGGATAACTCACATCCTACAAGAACTCCATGCGCTTCCTCCGGACAGACCAACTATCCTTTGTGATGATCAAACTGCTATCATTTTAAATCAAAATCTCGTTGCTCAAAAACAGGCCAAACATATAGATCTTGATTATCATTTTTTGCGTGAACTGGTGACTGCTAGTAAATTGACCACTAAATTTATTCAGTTTCAGGTGGCTAACATTGTTACATAAAGCCTTCCAAGCTCTCAGTTTAATATTTTTCGACAAATGCATCGCATTGGGCCATCACCGTTCAGCTTGGAGGGCAATGTTAGATAATATTTTACCCATTGTATGTGATTTATTATTATTGTACATATGCAATTCTTTAGGTAGTTAAAGTGTAAATGTATTGTCTATATAATGATCCTTGTAAGACTAGGTGTAGTCATACCCCCCCCCCCCCCTCCTCATAACCCCCTTTACTCAAACATAACCCCCATAACATAAGTGTGTAGTGAATAACCCCCCTTCAGTTTATAGATATATATGTATTTATATATATGTGTGAGAGAGAAACTCAAACATAACCCCGCTATGACTATCCCCCCCCCCCCCCATAATGCCTAGGGGGCGGTGTTTTAGGCGTTATGGGGCATTATAGGCCCTTATAGCGCCCCTTCACCGTATTCAATGAGAAAAAGATCTTTGACATTACACATACCTATTTCATATAAAAGTGCATACATAGAAGAACAACCGGGGCCTCCACTAATCCATAAAATCAGAGGGTCATCTTTTGGGTTCCCTTCAGACTCAATGAAGCAGTAAAATAACTGCACATCATCATATTTTCCAACCCTAACGTAACTTAAACAAAATTCTTCTCTTTAGATTCTGTATAATCAGAACCATATAAATAATGGAAATTTTAACAACAATATAATGTACAGGCACTTACCCAGTTTCAAGAGTGAAGGGAAGATCACCAACTAAGCCGGGCAATGTTTTAACCAGAAATCGTGACTTGATAACTTCCGCAGAGATAATCAGAATAAATACAACAAGCAACATCGTATTGACTTGAGTGCTACACTTGTTAAACGTTTGCATTGGACACAAAACCTTGTTAATATATCAATAACTTCTTATCAGTAAAGTTCACTCTCATGATTTCCCTCAAATAAAAAAAAAATTACATATCTTTAGTTTAGGAACATAGAATTTGTACCTTTAAATAGACTATTAAAAAAATGTTTGTTTTAACAGCAAAAGCATCTATAAAAATATAGAAAATCGGGTTAACAAGAAACTAGGAACCTGAACCACACAAAATCAAGGAATTACATTATAAATATTAAAAATAGGGCATGTAAGAATAACAGAAATGAAAAAAACTAATACAACTAAAATTATTGAAACTTGGTTCATAAGGTAAAAATGTAACAACTGACAAATAAAGGTGTTGGGAAAATAATTCTACCTCGTGAACCACAATTGATGAAGAAAATGAAACCAACTTGTTCGAGCATCGATCTAACTTGATTATAAGCAGAAAAATGCAACTTAACCACAATTACTTTTTTTATATTATGTTGTTATATCGTATCTTATCACATCAAAATTGTTATATAATAATATATAATTATATTTCATTATTGTATTTTATTATTATTATTATTATTATTATTATTATTATTATTATTATTATTATTGTTATTATTATTATTATTATTATTAAAAAAGAACAACTCATTAGCTACAAAAGAGTTTCTTTCTTTTTTATTTTTATTTTGGCCACAGTAGTTTTCTTACTTTTTCAAGCTATCACTTGACTTTTGTATAATTTGCAGCAAATGTTCTTTTTTTTAGTTTCACATGAGATACGTATATTTATCAGTTTTTTTTTTTTTTGTTTATAAAAAGATTAATACTAAGAACTTTTATCTTAATAAAAATTTATATTTAAAAGTCGGTATGATCCGTAGAGCGGCTTTTGTTAACTTTCATTTCACCATTTACTCTATAAATGATATACATTTTTAACTCATTTAAATTTTTATATAATTTGTTTTTCTCTAAAAAGTTGTGTTCGTTCGTTAACTTTATTAAGATATGCAATTGTGTTTAAATTTCTTTCATCGACCACCTTCCGGTATAAAATTTATCAAAAATAGAGTTGTATTCAAAATAAAGTGTCTTCTAAGCCAATTACACTAATCATTAAAATAATAAATAAAATAACTTTAACCTTCAAATTTATTGTCACTTCATGAAAATAACTAAAATATGACAACATGTGAACATAAATTTCACCCTCAGATATTGATCTTATGTTCCTTGAATTAATAATAATAATAATAATAATAATAATAATAATAATAATAATAATAATTAGGAGTTAATTACATAGTTAGTCCCTGTGGTTTGCACAAAATAACACACTTAGGTACTAATAGTTTAAAATCACATTCTAGGGTATTAACTTTTCATTTTGTAACGTTTGGAGGTATTAACTTTTAAGGTAGTAACATAGGTAGTCTCTGTGGTTTGTATAAAATAACATACTTAAGTACTAACAGAATGTGATTTTAACCCTACAAATAAGCTTAATACCCCCAAACGTTACAAAATAAAAAGTTAATACCCTAGAATGTTATTTTAAACTATTAGTACCTAAGTATGTTACTTTGTGCAAACCACTAACTATGTAATTAACTCTAATAATTAGAATAATAAGAGTAAATTACAAGTTTTGTCCTTTATGTTTGTCTAAAATTTCAGGCGCTGTCTTTTACTTTTAAAATTGATGACTTATATACTTAATGTTTAAAAATGTTGCACGGTTTGTCTTTTAGGGCAAACACAGCTAGAATTTTCTGTTAAGTTATGTCATGTGCACTGCATACGAGGGTAGAACGGTCGTTTCACCTCCTCACTTGTGTTTCCCCCATTTTATAACCCTGATAACACCCCCAATTAAAGCTTACCATACAGTTCAACGACACTTTCATTGTCAAGATTATCTCTGATATTCCAACCTTTTTCATCCTTGATAACACCCTCCACTACAAGAAACTACCACTTTTAGCGGCGACGGAAATAGCGGCGACAAGAGCAATAGCGACGACCTAGACACGCGTCGCCGCTAAAGGCTCTTTGTCGCCACTATTGCCGTCGCCGCTAAAGGGCTCAATCCGTGTGCTACTTCCAGATTTGTTGCTGATCGTTGATTAAAAGTTGATCCAATGGCCACCATCAACCTCCTGCTCAAACAAACACACACCCCTACCTTATCCTCCTAAAAGACAAACCCATCTCAACACCATCATCAATCAACCTCCTGCTCAACCTTCATCTTCGTTCACCAAATACAAACTTCATTTTAAACCCACTTTCTTCAACATACACCCATCTTCTCCAATTTCAACTACACCAACAACAACCTCCACCACCACCAAACTGCCACCGCCACCTCCACCAAACTGCCATCCCCACCACCGTGAAGCTACCGCCACCATCACCGCCACCTCCATGAAGCTACCACCACCACCTAACTGCCAGTCTGCCATCCCTACCACCGTGAAGCTACCACCACCTCAACAAGCTAAAGCTCCGTCAAGTTCCGGCCAAGCTCCGTCAAGTTCCGGCCAGCTTTGTTTTTTTTTTTGTGTAGAAAATATATAGTGTAACTCTAGGTAGAATTCATTTTTTTTATAAGATTTGAATGTTTTGATATGAGATTTGAATGTTTATAACTTTGCTGCAATTTTTTTTTATAAGATTCAAATTATTATAACTTTGCTGCAAATTTTTTTTGAATGTTTTGATATGAGATTTGAATGTTTTTTTTATAACTTTGCTGCAAATTTTCCGGCAAGAGCATTAGCGGCCACGGTATCATTAGCGGCGACGGTATCATTAGCGGCGTCAAAAAGGGCAATAGCGACCGATCTATACCGGCGACCCTTTAGCGGCAACGTGTCGCCGGTAATAACAAATAGCGGCGACAAAAAGGACTTTTAGCGGCGACACCTGTCGCCGCTAAAGGTACCCATTTCTTGTAGTGCTCAATAATAATATAAAGTTTTAAAAAGATCCATTTTTATATTATATATTTAGAAGAACTATACACATGTTCGTACATATATAAAATTTATTTTAGAAAATCAATCTCGAATACTTTAAAACCGGCTTGACTTGTTTACGCTCTGGATTAATCATTTATTTAGTCGTGAGTCGAGCTCAATATCAATTAAGTTATAATATAATGTTAACTAGTGCTATCAAAACCGACTCGTTGCGCCGGGTTACATCGGGTTTTTCTTTTGTAATTACTATTAGAAACATTACCTGTTTTGATTTGTCTTTCTAAGTTTCACATTCTAGAATACTCTAAGGTAGTAAACTCAACCAAATCAATAACTCGTAAGAAACAAAAAAATACAAATTCTAAACATTAAAAACTGCCAAGAAATATATATTTTATACAGTTTAGTACTTTTGGTTGTGAATTTATAGTTTTAGGATATTAATAACTAAAAGAAAACAAAAATATTAGGTTATACGGGCCGTATTTGTATCAACCCGCAAATACAAGTGTCGTGTTTGGGTTCATGCCTTAGACCCGATTTTTGGTTTTTCTCCCTGCCACCCCGCTAACATGACCCGCCACCCCCTAATTGGTACCAACATACTGGGGTAAGATCAAATAAAAAGTTTATTTTGCCTAAGTAGGATGAGAAGGAATCTTAACCATTCATTTTTCAAATCAATGGTTAAGATGAAAGTGTAGGAGAAAGGAGGAGTGTAAGGGTATCTTGGGAAAATCATATTTATGGATTTTCTCTCTCCACATGCAAGGCACATGCATATTTCACCCCCATTTTTTAAACGTTCATAACTTTTTATACGACATTATTTTTTCATAAAAAATTAACCATAAAACCGAGCGTATTTTTATCTTTAATTTGAGTACCATATTGCTATATAAAATATGAAGACTAAAAAAACCCACTAAATGTGTTGTATTTCTATGTTGTATAACTTTTTTTTGTGCTGGATTTTTGTACTATATTTTTGTACTAAAATTTTTGTGCTTATTTTTTTTTGTCTTAAATTTTTTTTTCTCAATTTTTTGTGCTGGATTTTTTTGTACTACATTTTTTTTGCTAAATTTTTTTGTGCTATATTTTTTGTACTATATTTTTTTGTGCTATAATTTTTTGTACTACATTTTTTTACTATATTTTTTGTGCTATATTTTTTTGTACTAGATTTTTTGTGCTAGATTTTTTTGTACTAGATTTTTTTTTTGTATTTTTAAAAAACAAAAGGGGTGTCAAATGTCATTTTCACTCCTATTTATAAGGACCAAAATGCCCTTGATTCCTAATTATTAGGAGTGCCACATGTCATCATCACAATCCTTCTTAGGCTACTTAGGCAAAATCCACGTTTTAGTGGATCCTTCCCCCCAACATACTTTCTTTTCTTTTTCTTTTTTAAAGGAGTAAATCAATTAAGACAACATACCGAGAATCTTTGTTCATAGTTCAAATTAACAATGAACTTAAAAAAATGCCAAGAAATATAAATTTATTACAATTTCCATAATGAGTAAACTTAATTCAAAAAATCTGGATTAAAAGATCAACATAACTGATCCACCTGTGTGCATAAACATATGTTCTTTCTAAAATAACTTCTAATGCACATTTGATCATAAACAAACAAATAACTGAATTCACATAACAATGTATCTGAACCACAAAATACATAGACTTTATCAGCATCTGAGTAAATACAAACAACAAAGAAGATCATCAGTAACTTGAATCAAGCAGAAAAGTATACAATGAGGGTTAGGAACTGAAGTTACTACGAGTTAAAGCACGAATCAACCCGACATGACGACCACTAGTAATTGAAATATGGATCGACTTCATGCACAACACTTTGATACTTATTAACCTACAAAAAAAACATATCAAAACCGAATCAAAAAACGTACCAATACAAAACAATATACACAATTCAGAATAATCTTATCATAAATGCATCAACCGATGTTCAGATCCACTAAATTTACCCAAAAATGATGATAGACTGTATACAGTTTGTCCTCCTTGCATTTGCATTCATGTCCATTATAAGTGTCCTTACACGTACACCCATCACATTGACAAGCTATACTTCCTTGCACTTGTTGATATCTGCACATTTCGAGTCAATGATGCAAACAAAATACTTTACCTTCACAAGTACGGTCATATACACGAAAACCTGGTGGGCCACTACAACTGGTTATGTTAATCTCTAGTAAGACAAACATGAATAAAAAACTACGTAACTAAACAGTAAACTCAAAACCCAGACACTCAAACTCAATTAAGCAAACCGAAAACCTGTCTTTCGCGTATATCCGACCAACACCAGCTATTCTTGACGGTACATCTACCGGGTCCAATGGGGTCATTTAAACCATCTAATTTCTTTTTTGTATAAATACAAAATTTAGTATATGGGTTATTAGAAAGTCTGTAATTATTTGTAACAAATAACTAAGTTCACCAAAACCAAACCAAACAATTAACTAATTACTCGGTCAGTTATGGCATAGCCGATTAAGCAAATTAACAGAAACCGATTACCCGAGATAGAACATTTCACCCCAGTAAAGTTTTGTTTTACAACAACTGAAATTCCCAAATTGAAACAACATTTTGTTATTGCAACTGAAATCACCTCTGGTTTCTTTCTGCGGTGGAGACATAATCTGGACATGGTTGTCTGTTTTCACCACCACAGCCTGCAAAACCCAATTGAAAATTAGGATTCACATTCGTGAGCATCAGATTTACCCTAAAATACATGGGGTTTAACTCTCAGATGGGCCTTGGCTCACCATCACCGAGCAAACAACTAAAAAAACTGTGAGTGTATAATGTCTGTCACTTCCGTCAATCAGGCATCGTAGTTTAATCAGATGATACAAGACCGGTGCTAAACTGAGAAAAAAGTCAAAGTTAATGTATATTGAAGACCATCCGAACGAATGGACAGCAGGTCCATTCAGACGGATGTATGTTCAAGTTCATCCGGAAAGCTTATTTGAGAATTAGAGTCCATCCGTCCGGATGGAGGCCGTTTGCTAGGTCGAGTCATCCGGATGGAGGATGCCTATAAATAGGAGAGTAGGGGGTCTTGTCATTTAAGAACTTTTGGAGACTAGAGTGGGGAAACTCTATCCATTTGATTTCGTGGTTCTGTAACTGTCAAACATCAATACAAATCAGTTTATAATTACATCTTGGTGTCTGATTCACACACGTGATTGGATTCCGCACAACTCACGTGTTCGTACGCATTCAACGGTCAAGGAATCGATCCAGGATTCAAATTCACAAGTGGTATCAGAGAGGGTGTTTGTTTGCACGGATTGAAGACATGAAGATTCAAGCTTCTTTGTCAGATTCAGAGCCAAAATCATCATCTTTTACTCATATCTTCTTCTACTCATTTTCTACCCTTTCTTTTGAACTTAAAACTCAAATCTACAAAGATTTCACAGTTAAAATTGATCAAATTTTGAATATGTTGTATGAAAAACGTTTTTGAACATTCCTTCAAAGTTTCAGATCATAAATCAAACTAAAACTTGTTAAAATCAGTAAAAAAACCATGAACTTCGGAACAAATTTGCTGACATCATCGCCCATCCGGACGGATAGACTTACTCATCCGGACGGATAGACTTTTCAATTGTGAAATTGTTCAAGGATTTTTGTCCATCCGGACGTATAGGCGTGTTAGTGTCCATCCGGAAGTTGTTCATCCGTAAACTTGTCCATCCGGAGATTAGTCCATCAGGATAAAGCCCATTCGGATCAAAGTTCATCGGGATCATTTGTTCATCCGGACCAAGTCCATCCAGAACAGTACATCCGGAGAAGTCCATTCCCTGACTTGTTCATCCGGACCATGGCCATCCGGACGAATAGAGAGTTCAGTTTGGTTTCAAAAGTGTTTGACTTTCATTGACTTTTACAGGTTGTTCAAAGATCAAAACTATGGCTGGAGAATTTTATCACACATTTTATAACGCGTTTACAACCGAAACAACAACTGAAGCAACATCCGGGACAAATACTGTTTCAAATATTATTTCTGAAAGTTTAAACCGTGATAATGTTTACGGAAATCACCAAAAGCCACCTAAACTAATGAATATCGAAGACTATCATTGGTGGAGCACAAGGTTTGAGAACTGGGGGAAGGCTTATGCCTATGAGAGTCGGATTATGATGACTTATGGATATGAAAAACCTGTGAACAAACAAAATGAATTAGTTACAATTCCACAATTTTCAAAAATCGAGAAACAGAAACATTCTGATAAACTAAAAATGGTAATATTATTGCAACAATCAGTTAGAGATGACATCTTGTTTTTACTTCAACATGGTGAAACATCCAAGTCGATGTGGGAAGCGCTAAAACTGAAAGCTGAAGGAGGTAAAGATATCAAAAAGAACAAAGTCTCTCTGCTGAAAAAGGAATTTGATCTGTTTGGATGTATGAAAGGCGAAACTGTTAGACAAATGATAGAAAGAATTTGTCATTTGAAAATCAAGCTGGAGAGGTTTGGAATCAAGAAAGACAGAGAAGAGATTGTTGATAAATTGGTAGAGGCATTACCGTAGATTGATGACTGGAAAACGTTTGTAATTGTTCTGAAGAATGATGCAAAGTTTGATGAGATCACGTTAGATAGTTTAATTAAAAAACTAGAGGGACATGATCTGATGTTAAGAAACAAAACAAAATGCCCAGTTCTAGTTAACAGTAGAATGTTGATCTGTATTACCAAAGAAGTATGCTGAAGAACAACCAGTCACCAAAGGTTGGTACAACATTTAGTACTGATAATGCTGGTGATTCTTCAAAGAACAAATCTTCAAGTTATGATTCGGGATATCATTCTTCATCTTCATCATCCAAATCCAATCAGATCTAGAACTGGAAAGATTCTCCACATTTGAATACTGATTTCACCAAACAGCACATGAGTTTCTTAGCTTCCGTTCTGGAGTCGTATGAAGATCTAATTGCAGGGAAGATCGGTAATCCGAATATGGCAAAGGAGAATTACGATCAAGTAGACCCAGAAGAAATGGAGCTCATGGATATTCGCTGGTGTATGGCAAGCGTCATAAGGAGGGCTCAACGGTTCATGGAGATCACTGGGAGAAAGTGTTTGGAAGGTCCTGACATGAAGCTGGGTTTCGACAAAGCTAAAGTCATCTGTTTCAAATGTAAATAGAAGGGGCACTTCAAAAGAGAATGCACAAACCGTGAAGCTGATGATAGCGTGAATCCGTTTCACGAAGACTATTACAAAAAGGCTATCTATCATTGTAACAACGAGCAGCCATCAAGAAAGCAGATTGAGGAAGGGTCATCTAAAGAGAATAAACAAGCTATGTTGACGATTCGTGATGATAGTTCAGGACCCAGTACGTTTCATGATGATGAAGGGTTTAATCGGGGAAAATATATTAGAGATGAGAGAACATAAAAAAGGGCGTTGGTTACTGAGGTTAAACAGAGCTGAGAGGTAGAACATGCATGAGCATATTTGAGTGAAGAGTATAAGAGGTACAGGGAAGAAAGATGGGCAAATAGATGAAGTCAAGATAAAGAATGTTATTTTGATCCTCAAGGAAACCCAACAATTGATCCTGACGAGGTAGATTTTGAAGCATTAGTTGCATAAATACCAACTATGGGAGTTTGGTGTCGAGGGCTTGAAGAGACTCCACACTACAGAGAAAATGTAGAGGAAGGAATAAACAATGTGATCTATGCGAGCTTAGAGAAGAAGAAGACAATGGAGGAAATTATCGATGAAAGAAAGGAGATGGTGAATGAAGTGAAGAAAACAGCTGATGAAAAGCTGGAGAAGTTGATTAATGAAGTTGTTGAAGAAAAACAGCAAGTGATGGAAGATCAGAAAAAGACGGCAAAAGAAGCCAAGGTGCCTAACACTGAGGTAAAAACTCAACTGAATCTTCTGAAATGTTAGATAAATCTGATCATAAAACTGATAAACAGTGCAAGAAATGCATGGAAACGTGCAAGGCTTGTACTGAAAAGGATAAAAATCTAAGATCCAGAGATATTGAGTTTACTAAAATAGAAGAGATTTTCAATGAAAAATGTAATGAAATGCTAGATAATAAAAGATTTTTGAAGGAAAAATAAAAAGAGCTAACACAGAAATGTGAAAATCTTGAAAAAGAAAACAAAGTTTTAAAACAAAAGTGTTTGGCTGAGTGCAACGAATGTATTCCAAAAGATAAAACTATTCAAGAGTTGCAAAAAGAATATAATGCAATGAAATTGTCATATCACACGGTAAAAGAAGCTTATGAAATTTTGAAGAGTAAAGTCAAAAGTCTGGATGATAGATTGTCAGCATGTCAGGAAACAACTAAATTTCTTGAAGCCAGATATGAAGGAAAACAACTGGTTCTAAATAATTATATTGATGAAGTTGCTAAACTTAAACAAGAACTGGCTGAAAAGGAATAGTTGGTCAATAAACTTCAAAGTTATCATGCTTCTTCATATATCTTGGAACGTATTTTCAACATCACACCGGATGGTAAAAAGTCTGAAAAGAACACAAAGGGAATTGGGTCAGAATACCATCAGGTTCCACCACCGTTGGAGGATAATTATATATTCTATGATAGCGAAAAGGTGGAAAAAGCTATAAACATGGTTGACAAATTACCTGATAACATTGATGTGACTTACACCAAATCTGATGATCTTGATGATTCAGAGGTGGTAGGTAAGGTTGTTGAAAGCGTTCTGACAGAGAAATCTACCAAAATAGATAAGTCTGAGTCACAGGATGAAAATGAGGGAAGTTTTCATGAAAGTTATATTAAAAATTCAAAATCTGAGAAAGATGTGAATGATGATCCGATAGGATTGGCTATACCATGATTGGATCGGAAAAATTATTCTCAGATGTTGAAGTCCCAATTCAGAATGTGATTTCAGATAAGATTGATAAAGTGTTTAAATTGGTAGAAATTGAAAAATCTGAAATTTTAAAATTTGCTAAAAAGTGCAAGAAACCTTTTTATAACAAAACTGGTTACAAAAAGAAAAACATGAAGGCTGGGTTGGGTTATAAAAAGAAACATAATCAGAAAAAGTTTGAAAAAAAATTTTTCAGAAAAAAGATGAACTTTGTTCATGGAACGAGTTCAGAAGAAGAGAAAGAACTCCAATTTAGACGATATTCTAATGAAGAGTTCTTATGCACAGAAAATGCAACAACAATAGGCCAAAAATGTTTCAAAGAGAACATGTTTTAAATGTGACCAAATTGGACATCTTGGTTACAAGTATCCAAATCGTAAACATGTTGATGTTGAACAAAACAAACAGCAAACCAATGCAGTTAAACAGAAGTCAACCAGGTTTGAATCACAACAAACTTGGAAACCAAAGTCAAAGACATCCAGAGTTGAGCCTAAACAGATTTGGAAACAAAAGATTGAATTTCAAAAGCCAAAACAAATTGGGAAACCAAAAACATCCAAGTTTGAACCAAAACAAATCTGGAAACCAAAAATTGATCCAAGATTTTATCATAGGAAGGTTTCAAAAGGTCAAATTTAGGTGGCAAAGAAACAAATGACTTCTGTGAGTGATAATCAAAATGAAAATGTTTTTGAAAAGAATGATCGAGATTATCCAGTTGTGCCTGGAAAGATACATATTCAACTACCTGAGTCAAAGCAGGTTTGGGTTGCTTTGTTCAAGTAATTGAGTTGGGTGAATGTGTAGGTGCTCTAGATGATGGGTGATTGTCAAACTGAGGAGAGGAGCAGCTTGGCACGAGAGAAGGCTGAACCCTGCAACTGAAAACATGGAGTTTTGGTTTGTTTTCTGTACACAAATAAACAATATTCAAAACCCTAAAAATTGAAAAATTTAAAAATCAAAAATATTTTTTATTTTGTTAAAAATTGAAAAATAAAAAATATGTTTGTTTTTTAATTGATAAAAATCAAAAATTTTAAAAAGTGTTGATTGAATATGCCGAAACTCTGACAGCTGAACAAACATGATTATTTCACAAATGATTAAATGGTTTTAACATTGTTAAAAATCAATGTGTTGTAAATCATGGGGGTATTTTCTGAAAAATAGAGCATGTAAAGCAGAAAATTGATGGCGAGATAAAGCTATCTGCATCGGGTTGTCAAATTTTCTTAAATGTTTTGAATTTTAGGGGGAGTAAAAATATTTTAGAAAATACAAAAACATTTGAAAATTTGAAAAGGCTAAAAACATGAGAAAATTCAAAATGAGTTTTGTGTAAAAAGAGGAAATGGTAGTACATCAGTAGATAATCACAGCATGCTAAAGAAATGAAAAGTTAAAATGTGATAAACGGTCTCACTAATGATATGCAGTTGGTTTTTTATACATTTAGTAGATTGATTTCGAGATATAAACCTAAAAATCAATATCTTGCTTATCTCGTGGGGAACATCTCTCGGATATATGGGTAACCCCCGAAATCTTGATTGAGAGATTGTCTAATTCTTAGATGCTAGGTCTTTATATTGTTTGATTGTTAGGATCTGAGTTTGGTTTTGATTGTGTTTTACGTTTGAGTTATGATGAACAATGAATGAGTATTGCAGCGGAATTTAATGGAAGCAAACTTTACACAATCAAACAGGAGAATTGCTTTTAACATACAAGTTTAACATTGAACCGAATGCTTGAATTTATTACAAGATTCAATTACAATTGCAAGTATGTAACAAACTCCCCCTCAGCCTGAGCTCACTGTGATTTGTTCGTGTAGGAAGAAGATGGTGAAGATCTAATAGAATAGTACAGGGTACTGTTCTATTTATAGGCATGGACAAACCACTGAGCATCTTTGCTGACGTCACCATGAAAGTGACATCTAACCTCCTAACAAACTCTAACCTCTGATCTATACAAGTACTGCAATGCTAACAACTGTTATTCCAATGCATTACATAAAGACAAACTAAACTACTGCTGAAACCTTCCACTGATGTGAACCCAACAGCACTTGATACATCCAGCAGTGCTTGACCCAAGGCAGCAGTTTGAGTAGCAGGGCTTTAGACTTCAGATGTTGATCAGCAGTTGTAGGTCAGCAGTTGTACCGATCAGTAGATAGGAGGTCAGCAGATGTTGAGATCACTTTCAAGGGGAGTGAGTTGTATATATAACATCTGCTTATTCTGGATCCACTGCTCTGATCCAGTTTTGGCTTTAATTATCTGTTCCTCTGATAGTGTTCAATCACAACAATCTCCCCTGGAACAGATAATGCCAAAACCCTTCATTATTGGTAGATCTTTATTACCTCATCAGCAGTTCCCTTATTTGCCCTTTGAGTTGTAACTCAAAGGCTAAGGCATCTATGTCATCATCATCCCTGCACACTGGAAGATCAAGGAGATCCTGCAAATCTTCAAGACTTAGGCCAAGTGCTTGTTCCCTTGTTATTTTCTTCACTTCTCCACTAGACTTGAACATTGTCAGTACATGGGTCTGTTTGTCAGTTTTCCACTTTAGTACTTTTGAGTCTGGTGGGTTTCTTGGGAGATTTTTATTAGATTAGGAGTTTGGTGATGCAGGCCTTGTGATGACTGTTTGAGCAGTGCTTGCAGGTTGGTTTAGGCCAAGAGTTTCAGCTATCATTATCTTAATGCCTTCTTTTACAAGTTCATCTCCTACCGTTAATTCTGTCACTGTTTCAGTATCCAACTGTTGTTGTCTTCTTTTATAGATGGCAGCACCAGCTGGAGCAGTGGCTCTCCTGATTTGCAGCTTTGGTGGTCTTGTTGAAACCTCTACTTCAGGGTAGTCAGGTTTTTGTGGAACTGTGGGATCTTTCTTCCTTAATTCCTCCAACCTTTTGTAGGTGGTCCTGACTTTATCTTCTTTCTATCTTGACACTTGATTTTTAGACCCATAGTCAGCAGCAACTAATTCCTCTTTCATTCTCTTCAGCTCCAATGTCTTTTCAGGCTCATTCGTTTTGTACATTGACCAATCCGGAGGAGTGTGTTTGACCTTATTCTTGATCATTTCCTGAATCCTGGCTGCTTCTTTTTCAAGCTCGGGAATGGTCCACTCTTTGTACATATATTTCCCCCCCCCTATATTTCTTGGTAGCCATGATGCTTTCAATGTAGTCTTTTCTCAAAGTTTCATCTGCTCTCTCTGAGATTTGCTGACAAATTTTTTTTTTTGCAAACTGCTCTAAGGATCTGACTTGAGTGAATAAAAAATGATAATGCCTTTGAATTTCTTTGTCAGCTTTCCCTTGAGAGCTTCTTTTGGAAATATCCTCTGCCTGTTGAGCCTTAATTTTCATGTACTCTTCAATGTTGTTAGGCCTAGGATATCCTTCAACTGATGGCAACTTCCTTTTAGCAGGATCATCCTCATAGTAGAAGGATTTGATTTCTTCTCTGACTGCAATGAGTTCAAGAGGATATTGAAAACCTGCAGGAGTGATGATAGGGATTGGTTGTTGTATTTGAGCTGATGAGAGAGGGACAGCGTTTGGAATTAGTGCAAGGGATTGTGAAGATGTTGGTGGTGGTGATGGAGAATCATCATCAGGTATGAAAATCCTTCTCCTTTTTATTGTAGGAGAGGCTGATGATGTTTTGGGTGGATCAGTAGTGGTGGTTTGAGTGGTAGAAGGTGGCTGACTAACAGTTGTTGAAACAACTGGTGTTTCAACCACTGTTGTCATTACAATAGATGTTGTAACATCTGGTGTCTTCTGCTTTTTGGCAGGAGGTGATGGTGGTGAGACTATTTTTAGTGGTGATGGTGGTTTTGGTGGTGAAATGATTTTTTGGTGGTGGTGGTAAGGCAGTGGTTGTGGTGTGTGTTGAAGTGATAATAGATGTTGAAACTACTGAAGTATCAACAGTTGTCGATACAGCAGGAGTTACAACAGCTGTTTGAGTGGAAGATTGATGTTGGGGGCTTTTGGAAGGTGGTTTGGAAGTAAGCTTTGTGGGTCTGGATGGTATGGATTTGGGTTCCCTCACTTTTCTAGTGGGATTCTTTCTTTTTAGCTCAGGATTTTTAACATCCTTTGGCTCAGAACAACCCTGCGCATTCAGCTCCATATAAGCTCTTTTTTCCTCATTCCACCTGGACATATCCCTTGCCTCTTTGTCCCTTTTTACACTAGCTTTTGCTTCAGCTAGTGCATTTGTGGTAACATCAATCTTTTTGCTCCCATCTGGAAAAGGGATCTTCTTGGTCATATTCTCCTTTTCTGGTTCTATGTAGAGACCATCATCTATTCCCTTCTTCTTCCATTCTTTAATTTTCTCCCCCTTTTTGGCATTATCTGGAGGAAGTTGATCAATGAAGAGAACAGTGGGAGGAGCAGTGCCAGTGGTGCTCAGGATGTGGGACTTTATAGCCTTGATGTCTGCTTGGGTATTTCTAAACCTTGACTCCATGATGTTTCTCAGCTCTTGAACATGTATTGCATGTTGCTGATCAGCCATTTGTCGTTGTTGTTGGAGCAGAGGTTGAAATAAAGTCCATAACTCATTTGCAGCAGGTGCTTGTGATGGAGCAGGTTCTTGAGCTGGAACAACAGTGGGTTGCACCATTTGTACTTCCAACAACTGTTGCAGCATTGTTTTGATTTCTGCAATAGAGGTATCCAGTTTATCGATTCTCTCCGTCAATTCTTGGTACTTTAAGCCATCACCCAACTTAATGGGATCATCTGATTTCCCACTAACAGTGGTTTGAACAATGGTTGACTTAGGGAATGTATTCCAATAGTCATCCACTGATGCCCTTTTTTCTTAGTACTGGGGACTTCTTCCCTCAACACTTGATAACCATTTAATGGTACCAGTGGTTAAAACAAACTCACTAGTGGTTATCAGAGGTGCTATAGAAGGAATTGCCTCCAACGAAGTCTTATTGATGTAACCACTGTCCAAATGCAAACCGGTGGGTTCAGCACTTGTAGTGGTTGCTTCACTTGGATTACCACCAAGAGTTACTTGTAACTCAAGGGGTGTAACCTCCTCAGGTCTTGTTGGTGGGTTAGCTATGATTGATACATCAGACCCAGTCATTTATTGAAGTATATTCTCATTGATAGGTGAGTGAGAAGGACTGGTTTGTGCCTGGTTCAAATCAATAGCATCCAACAATAATTTTGTTGGTAGGGGAATTGTGGAGGTGAGGTTGGGTGTAGAAAGAGAATTTGCCCTGGGTATTGGGCTGTGGATGATGGAAGCAAGTGATTCCAGAGCATCATATTGTGGTGTCCCTATATGTACAACCTGTTCTTTTTTAGAAGAAACAGGAGGAGTTTCAGTCATGGGTTGAGATATTTGTACCAACTCCTGTGAGGAAGTAGCAGCAGTGGTTTCTTGTGACTTTTGTGCTGTCACTGGCAGTTTCTCTGGTATCTCATCCTCCAGAGTTGCCTTTTTGATGGGTTTGGGGGGTTTTTGAGTTTTCTTTTGCTTTGGCTTTTTGGTGATTTTAGGTGTGGGTTTCAAAGTAGTTGTTTTGCTACTTTGATCACCTTGAGTAGTGGGCTCAGTAGCAGATACCTGAGGAGCAGTGGTAGCTGCTAAAGTCTGCTTAGGAACCTCTGCTTGTGTTTTGCAAGGTGTTGACATTCTTGTAAAAGTTTCAGCTGTTAAGCTGTTTATTTGAAAAGATGCACCTTGTTTTATTGCAGAAGCATCATCCTTACCAAATTTCTTTTCAAAATAATAACTTAGAAATCTTGGAAAAAATAAGAATGGCTTTTTCTCAACGTTTTTAACGAAATCAATAAAGATTTCCTGGGAGTAATTAAAAGTTTCATCTTGAAGAATAGCATATCCCAGATTTTGAATCTTTAATGGTATCTCATTAAAAGAGGTGGTTTTGTTTGAAACACACATTTGCCAAGACACTAAGCAATTGCCTAGGAATTGGCACCCTCCTGAAGTGGACTTCCTTGTTTCGTCATAATCTATCCCCTCTTCTTGTCTGTACCCTTGAACCACAAGCCTGGCTTTATTTTTTACAACAATACCCCTTTCATCAGTTTTATTTTTGAAGACCCATTTTGTGCCAATAGGACTTACACCCTCTGGCAATGGAACAAGCTCCCAAACTTGTTGTCTTCTAAACTGTTGGAGCTCCTCTTGCATGACTTCTACCCAGCTGTTGTCTTTCAGTGCCTCTTGGTACTTGACTGGCTGATGGAGAGATAGAAAACCAACAAAAAGACAAATGTTTTGGGATTGACTTCTTGTGAGCACCCGTTCATTGATATTGCCAATAATTTGGTCTGCTGGATGAGATTTCAAGAAGATGAGCTCTCCTTGGTATGGAACAATGGCATTAAGTGGGGAGGGCTGCAGATGTGAATCATCTGAGCTAACCACTGCTGGTGAGTTTGATGATCCAGCAGTGGCTTCAAAAGGTGGTGGAATAGGAGGTAAAGGTGTGGACACATGCTGACTTTGATCCACTATTTGAGGATTTTTATCAACAGTGTTTGATGATGTGGAAGCGGGGGTTAAGGGGCTACTTTGGTCAACAACTGTTGAGGTAGCAGTGGTTGAGCTTTGACAGCTGTTTTGAACATCTGCTGCTATTCCCATTTTGACAGACTTTTGTTGAGGGATGATGATTTCATACCCATAGTCTGGTGATGAATCTTCTGATGGACCTGCACTGTTAGTCTTGATAGCAGTATTTTCAAAAGTGAATTTATCAAGATCAAACAAATCTACAGGATTTGCTGGGATTTTCATTGATGAAAGTTCATCGAATTTACATTCAAAGTCTCTTCCACTGTTTTGGTCCTTGTGTTAAACACTTTGTAGGCCTTAGCAGTGGTTGAGTATCCCAGATGATATCCACAATCAATTTTGGTTGCAAACTTAGAAATGGAATCTTTTAACTTTAAAATGAAGCATGGGCAGCCAAAAACTTTGAAGTATGAAATCAATGGCTTTATTTTATACAGAAGTTCATAGGCAGTCTTTTGATGCCTGGGGTTGATTAAAACTCTATTTTGGACATAGCAAGCAGTGTTTACTGCCTTTGCCCAAAAAGTTAATGGCAAACCTGAATCAGCAAGCATGGTTCTAGCATCCTCAATCAAAGTCCTGTTCTTTCTTTCAACAACCCCATTTTGTTCTGGTGTTCTTGGAATGCTGTATTGTCTCACAATTCCTTTTGACACACAGAAATCATCCAACTCCTTGTTCCTGAACTCTGTGCCATTGTCACTTCTGAAGATTTTTACTAGAAGGTCAAACTGCTTTTCAACCTGTTTCACAAAGTCTTGCAGAATGCCTACAGTCTCATCTTTTGAGTGTAAAAAGTAAGTCCATGTAAACCTAGAAAAGTCATCAACAATAACCAAGCAATACCTCCTTTTCTTAAGACTCATGACTTTAACTGGGTCAAACAAATCCATATGAAGTATTTGCAAACATTTGGTTGTTTTGGACTCATCAATGGATTTGTAGGAGCTTTTATGTTGTTTTCCTTTTAGGCAGGAAACACAATGCTCAGGACAGGTGAACAGTTTTTGAGGTAAAACTCTTACTAACCCCTGTATTGAAATGGCAGTGATTGTCTTGAGATTTGTGTGCCCCAATCTTTTGTGCCATAGTTCTGTCTCTTTGTTTGATACAGCTGAGAATAGACAGGCATCAGTTCGGGGGCTCTCTTTTGACATATCCACCCCATAAACATTCCCACTTCTTTGAGCAACAAGTTTGGTTTTTCCAGAATTGATTATTTCTTCAATCTTTTCAACCATTTCTGGTCCAACAATCCTACAACACTCCTTTGTGAAGAATGACCCATACCCCTTATCACTCATTTGTGAAACACTTAGGATCTTGAATTTTAGATTGTCTATCAGATTGATATTTTCAAATTTTACATTTCCAGACTGTACTGTACCAGACCCCAGAACTTTCCCTTTACTATTGTTACCAAAGGATATATCACCCCCTCCATGAATTTTGAAATCTTTGAGAAGGGCTTTACATCCTGTCATGTGCCTGGAGCCTCCACTATCTACATATCAAAGGCTATCTAAGCATGCAGAAGCTCCCTGCACATGAAGTAAAAGGATTAGTTCATTAGGGTCACCAAAGCCAATAAGGCTTTGGATGGGGTCTCAATAGTGTCTGGGATGAGTGCTGATGAATGGGCAGTGATTAGGTCAGGGGTTTGGACAGTTTTAGGACAGTTTCTCTCTAACCACTGTTGTGGGTTTTGACCAATCACCTACTGATACGCAAAAGGATGCCTGTTCACTCTTTGTTTAGTGGGCCTTTTATAGGTCTCATAAACATGTGGAATCCTTTGGTAAGATGATTGTCCCTTGCCTTTTCTGAATTGGTTGGCAGGGGGTGCATCAGTCACTTGAACATCTCTTTGGACAGATGTTTGATTCAGCTGTTTTGTAACAGTTGTTTGGACTGGCACAAACAGTGGTTGATTCTTGGTGAATTTGACAGATGATGTTGATGGACTCAAGGATGTTTTAGCAGTGTACTCATTCTTTTTTACATCAAAGTTTTTAAGATACACACATGCTTGAGTTTTGTGGATTGTTTTACCATAGATGGTGCAGCTTTCAGCAGGTACAATGATACTTGTTTTGTTTTGTTTAGATCATATGCTTTTAGATGAAAACAGTCTTTTGTTAGATGGTTTCTCTTTTCACAAAAATCATAAAACAGGTTTTTGACCTTTTCTCTTTTCTTCCTTTTCTCAGACTCCTTAGCAACAGAGTTTTGAACTACTGTTGGGATGTCTTTGATAGGAATGACCTTTACTTTTGGAGTTGTGACACCATCAGTGGTTGTAAAGTCCATAGGCTTGAAATTTTCAAGAATGTCACACTCATCAGACCATGTGGGTTTAAATTGGTATTTCTCAATTTCCTCAAAAGTTGAGGACCCCACTGATGATCTTTCCAGAGTGATTTTGTTACCAAGTTTGTCAGTAATCTTTACTTCTTGGCCATTCTTGTTGGTTGGTATTATTTCAGTTGAACCAGCTTGTTTAACAGCAGTGTTTTCAAGATCATCATATTTTCTATATCCTATACCAAACTTGGCATTGCTTTCAAGCTGTTTCTCAAGCATAACCTCATACCCTTTACAAGATTCCACCCATCTTTCACAGGTGATCTGGGTAGACTCCAACTCCTTTTTGCAAACTTGGTATTTTTCTACCATAGTTTGGAGTTGAGTTTTGGTTATGCTCTGCTCTTCTTTGAGACTGCTGATTTCTTTATCTTTTTCAGCCAATTTGTTTCTAAGTTCTTTTAATGACTTTTCAAATTTGACTTCATCAGTTAAGACTTTATCCCTAAGGTTTTCATTTACCTCTTTGATGTTAGCAAATGCAATAATGCATTTGTCTGAACACAGTTTTTCAAGAACTTGAGGTGATACCTTAGCAGCAGCCATCATGGCACAATCACATTGATGATCATCTTCATCATCAGCTCTAACTTCTTTCTCACCTGCTTTCTTCTCTTCTTTGTCATCTTTGGACCAGGGGTCAGACAGTGGTTCAATCAGGGTTTCTGAATTTTCTCCCAGTAGTAGTTTACCAGCAACTGCAGTAACCACTGCTTCAGCCACTTCATCCACTGTTTCAGCACTTAGCTGTTCACCTTCAGTTTCTACCCCTTCTGGTATTGACTCAAAAGCCATCAAGCAAAATTCATCGTTAGAAGGATCATTAAAAGCATAGAGTGCAAAATTTTCATCACCAAGCTCATCAGGCATGCTGCTCCAGTCAACAAAGCCTTGGGTGAAAAAACTTTGTTGATCTGGTTGTACCATTGTTGGAGCAGCTTGTTGAGGTGCAACAGGTTGCACTTGTGCGTGAGGGACAATGGCTTGAACATACGGAATTTGTGGAACAGTAGTTTGAACATAATGCATAGGCACAGGGGTTGCAGCATAGTGAGCAGTGTTAACATGGGCTGCAGGGGCATATTGGGTATAGTGCACAGTGCTTTGATTTTGTGGTATAGGGTTTGAGCTAGGATGAGTTATTATTGGACCAGTGGTTTGACTCCTGCATTCCCTAGCAAAATGACCTAGCCTAATGCACTTATAGCACTTAATTTTTGACTTATCCAACCCCAGTTTTAAATTCCCATGTAACCCTGGGAATTTTCTCCCTGTTCTTTTGTAGAATTTGCTTGTTCTTATACTAAGCAAAGCCAATTGATGCAAAATGTCCATCTCTTCTAAGTCAGTGGGATCAAAGTGTTGCAAATCATTGAGTTCAAAACACAAGTTATCTGACATCTGGTTTTCACAATTTGCAGTAAAAGCATAATTTGCAGAGTGAGAATCAGGGTTGTTGAAATTTCCACCAGCAGTTATATCAATAAAGTGATCATAACCCTGATCCTTACTACTGCTACCAGATTCTTCCTGACCAAAAAGAGCTGTGCTGCCAAATGAATAATCATCAGCAACTTTGCCAGACTCTTGCAACTTCTTTTTCTGGTTTAACTCCCTTTCATAGGTCAGGAGTCTACCATGAAGTTGGGTCAGGGTCAGATATTTGAACTCAGCAGAGTTTCTAGTAACAAATGAAATGGTATCCCATTTTTCTGGTAGTGATTTAAGTAACCTGCTATTTTGAGTTGAATTTGGAAATGTTACTTTAATAAGCCTTACTTCACTAATGAGACAACTGAATCGCTCAAACTGCTGAGTCAATGATTCACCCTTGATGTGACAGAATGTTTCATACTGCTAATTCAGAATCTCCCTATTGTTTTCAATAACTTCTTCTGTTCCCCCAAACTGTTCCTTCAGTGCATCCCATAGCTCTTTGGCACTGTTACAATGTAACAGTCCAGCATAGATCTCATTGGGTAATGCAGATGCTATGATGCTAAATGCTTTGGCATCGAGTTTGAACTTTTGAAAGTCAGTTTCAGTATAGTTTTCAGTTGGTTTAGGTACGAACTTCTTTGCATCCTCAGCACTTGGAACCATAGGAACATGGGGACCAAAAACAACAGACCTCCAACATCCAGTGTTCTGTTGAGCAAGGATGTGACCCATCCTTCTCTCCCAGATGTTGTATTCATTACGTTTAAGCATGGGTGGATTGAAAAGAGAGCCAATGTTATTCTTATCATCTTGTGATTGTGATGTCATCCTGGTTGTTTTACAGGCACTGATTAATCAACTTTGATGGTGATTAAACCTTGCTCTATTTTTCAACAAAATGAACAAACTATCAGTATCAACGATTGTGAGCTAAACTATTTATGTCAAAATGATTGTTAAATCAAATTTGACTGTCCAAGCTCTGATACCAATTGTTAGGATCTGAGTTTGGTTTTGATTGTGTTTTACGTTTGAGTTATGATGAACAATGAATGAGTAGTGTAGCGGAATATAATGGAAGCAAACTTTACACAATCAAATAGGAGAATTCCTTTTAACATACAAGTTTAACATTGAGCCGAATGCTTGAATTTATTACAAGATTCAATTACAACTGCAAGTATGTAACAACCTCCCCCTCAGCCTGAGCTCACTGTGATTTGTTCGTGCAGGAAGAAGATGGTGAAGAGCTAATAGAAGAGTACAGGGTACTGTTCTATTTATAGGCACGGACAAACCACTGAGCATCTTTGCTGACGTCACCATGAAAGTGACATCTAACCTCCTAACAAACTCTAACCTCTGATCTATACAAGTACTGATATGCTAACAACTGTTATTCCAATGCATTACATAAAGACAAACTAAACTACTGCTGAAACCTTCCACTGATGTGAACCCAGCAACACTTGATACATCCAGCAGTGCTTGACCCAAGGCAGCAGTTTGAGTAGCAGGGCTTTAGTCTTCAGATGTTGATCAGCAGTTGTAGGTCAGCAGTTGTACCGATCAGTAGATAGGAGGTCAGCAGATGTTGAAACCACTTTCAAGGGGAGAGACCTGTATACATAACATCTGCTTATTCTGGATCCACTGCTCTGATCCAGTTTTGGCTTTAATTATCTGTTCCTCTTATAGGGTTCAATCACAACATTGATATCTGGGGTATTATACCTGTTCTTCAGATTTTGCGTCAGCAATGGCCTAAACCTTGTATAATACTTTACGCGCTTAATAAAGTTTTCCCTCTGCATAAAAATTGAGAAAATATCGAAAGATATAAATCAAGTGCAGTTGTAAAAAAGATCCCTAAGTGGGACACACCTCAAGTCGAGCCTTCATCTCTTTGACTGAACGGTATTTCATACCTGAGCTCTCAAGGTCTCGCATTAACCCAGAGAACAGATATCAATATAGTATATTCACCTGTAAGACTGAATCTAGGAATCTTGATACGGGAATATATTCTGAGGTGGGACACACGAATAAGTTAAGTCTTTAACATACTAAATTTCGTATCTCGAAACAGTTGAACTTTGTGTGAAAATTTAAGTGGATCAGTATTCTGAAAATCTAAGTGAATCGTTTGGAACTTAAAATGTTTATTGCTCAACGGTGCTAGTGATTTGTCATAAACTAATATGATCCTTTAACGCGAACTCAAACAAAAATATTGTCTGTAAATATTTCTTTAATGCTTTATGTTACAGAAAAAGTACAAAAAGATTTTCCGCGTGTTTTAGTATAAACTTTGAAAAATACAAAAAGATTTTGTTTCTATTTTATTTTCGACAACCGATGTCTGAAGGCTGAGTTTCAAAATCTGAGTATGCTGAATATATTTTTGAAAAATAAACAAGTTCATTAATTTGAAACTTGAGGTTTTATTTGATAATTTTCAAAAAAACAGTTTGTGAAATCTCCAAGGTCATTAAGTTAGACTTGGATGATGATTTGATAAAAGTTTTGGATGTTTTAACTGTCATATTTTGATGTTTAGAGTCAGATTATGATTTTGAACTAAAATTGTCAAATACATTTTTGTTTAAAGGGCCAAGTAATTGATCTTGGGAGATTTTAAATATTTTTTTAAAATTGCTAAATTTGAGACCAGGTCATCATTTATGTGTAAAATACAGATTTCTGTGAACAAACAATGTCCTGTGCAGTCACATATTTGAAATGCTCCAACTTTTTCATGATAAAGGTTTAGAGCTAGGTTTTTGATATTGAATTTAAATTGTCAAATATCTTACGAATAGTTTAAGATTTTTCAAATAGGAAAGCCAGATTACGATCCTAATAGCTGAGGCTAATGGGGAGTGTGAAGACAAGCTCAAAGCAAGGGGAGTTTGCATTCAAAGAACCAGGTAACTATTCTGGATGAGCTTGTATAGATACTAGGTGTCGATCCTTAAAAGCACGGAAGCTTAACGAAAGGGGGAGCCTGAGTAAAGATTTATCTGAAAGGGGGAACAGTTGAAGCTGTAAACAAATCCACGGGGAGTCTGTTAGAGAAAAAGGAAGAGTCTGTGTTGCTGAAAATGTCAACATTTCTAGAAGACTCAGAGAGAGATAGAAAGCTACGAGATTGACTGCAGTAATATCCAGGGGGAGTCTGTGAGTGCATAATGTCTATCACTTCCGTCAATCACGTATCGTAGCTTAATCAGATGATACAAGACCGGTGCTGAACTGAGAAAAAGTCAAAGTTGATGTATATTGAAGACCATCCGAACGGATGGACATCAGGTCCATTCGGACGTATGTATCTGCAAGTTCATCCGGAAAGCTTATTTGAGTATTAGAGTCCATCCGTCCGAATGGAGCTCCATCCGTCCGAATGGAGGTCCATCCGTCCGGATGGAGGCCATCCGCTAGGTCGAGTCGTCCGGATGGAGGATGCCTATAAATAGGAGAGTAGGGTCTTGTCATTTAAGATCTTTTGGAGACTAGAGTGGGGAAACTCTGTCCATTTGATTACGTGGTTCGGTAACTGTCAAACATCAATAGAAATCAGTCTATAATTACATCCTTGTGTCTAATTCACACACGTGATTGGATTCCGCACAACTCACGTGTTCGTACGCATTCAACGGTCAAGGAATCGATCTAGGATTCGAATTCACAAAAACATCAAAAATTCAAGAGAGACAAAGAGAGATTTACGAGAGCCGGCAGAGGGGAACACACAAAGAACATCAAATCCAACATGTAAAGATATATGCGAGAGATGAGAGCAAAACATCATCACCTAGTAACCATCTTCACGTCGTCCCCCCCGTTTTCCGATATATGCCGCCAACGTTAAACCCACAGACGACACCACCACCACCACCACCACCATCATCATCACTGGCAATGTGCGGCATAGCCGGCTCCGTCGCCATCGGCCTACTCTCTCCTGCGTTTCTCTCGATCCGGTTGTTTCTGTCTATCTGGATCCGGCTAGGGTTGTGCGTGTTTTTGGAAATGAGTACAAACGCCGTTATAACGTCCGTAAATTCACTGTTCCTTGGGATGTTATGAATTAATATAGTATATAAATGGTAACCAAGATCTTCTATCTTGATTATGTACGTCATTTCAAGTTAGTCAACAACAATAACCTTAGAATATTTTTATATGCAATAGCCTCAAATATACCTGACAAAACACATTAATCTAAAAGAACAAAAGGGTAGACATATGGAGAGGTTGTAGCCTCGATAATGGTGGGAGGTCAGTGTAATGTTAACAGTGGTGTCGTGTGTGGGACGATTGACTCGCCCTTACTGCCTTTCATATCGGACTTTTCTCCGGTGTAGGCGGTGGTGGGGCGTGACAGGCAAGGAGAAACTGGTTGTAAATTATGGGTGAACAGAAAACCGAAACAACCAAACCGAAAAAATTGAATCGAAACAAAAACCGACGGTTAGGTTTTTTGATTTTTAACAACCAAAAGTGAAATTACAACTTAACTGAGGTTTAGGGGTTATTGTATGATCAAAACCTTCAATCATGCATCAAAACTTCTTTGATTTTAAATCCAGATTTAGTGATTTTGTGTTGGTAGGTTGAAGAAGGTTTTTCCCCTACTTTTCTTCTCTGGATCGACATACACACATTTCTAATTTTTAGATTTTAATCAAGGTTACTTCCCATTTATCCACTTTGGCCCCTCAAGTTTAGTTGGTTATTTAGTTTGTCCATCTCTTGTATGTTCTAAAATCATAAGGCCTCATACATTACTAAGTTAGACCTTATCTTAGTTATGAAATTCAAGTAAATCGTCAATTTAACAATAATAATATATTTTGTATTTTTTGGGTGTTACATACATCTGAACTTTCGATTTCAACCTTCTTCCATGATCATGCATCTAATTCAATGAAACCCAAAACTAGGGTTTGTGGCCGACCCTAAGAATTCATGTACCCTGTTCGAGCTCGAAAAAACGTGCTCTTAGGCTTTAATGAAATTGGGTATTGTGCTCATTAAAGGTTTAAACCTAATGACAATGGGCTAATAACTAATCTAAACTATAAAAAATAGTTTTGTAAGTGGACCAATGTTGGTGTTTGTATGAGTATACCCTATTAATTTATTTATTTTTACATTTACATATCGTATTTTTTTTAAATAGCGTGCCCTTCAAAGTATCGAGCCCTGGCCGGTGGTCCTCCCCGCCCACCCTAAGGGCCGGCCATGTTTGTGTTTCTGTTTCATGAACCCATCCATCATAAGAATTTTGAATTAAAACTCGATAACAATTCCTTACCTTAACAATGATTACACCTATTAACCTCAAACACATATGATTTCAAGAATAGAGATTAGGGGTTTTTGAGAGAGATGAAGATAATAAAGTTTGAAGAGCTTTTAGGTTTTTTTTTATTATTTTGTGGCACAAGGGTTTAACCATAAACTTGGTGAACCTTTGGGGCCAACCATAAATACCTGAAAATGATTCACGAGCCTTTAAAATTGTTAGGTTGTGAACCTTTGGGGCCAACCATAAACTTGGTGAGCCCAGACTCTTTTAGAAAACCCAAACAATTTCAAAAATAATTCCTTAAATGATTCAATTTAAATGATGATTGTGGTTATTTTCTTATAAAAATAAAAAATTAAAAGAAAACTACGAAAACAAAAAGAATATAAAATAACAAAAATAAATAAATAACCTCCTTACCACAATGTACAATGATATTTATTAGTGGATCAAATCATTGTGAAATGGACTGAAGAACATTTTTAACACATATTTATTTAAAGAGGTCTATATGATTGTCAATATATTTATTCATCTTTTGTTTTTAAGAAAAACTTCACTAAAACACACCTACGACCCAAACGGGCAAAAAGCCAATACAAAACAACACCCCCGACCCAAACGGACAGATGACAAACTTACAACATATACCAGAGATATTTAGACCACTCCTTTCAACTAATATATTTAGATAACGACCTATTTTTATACCACCCAAAACCTCTCGACTTAATTTCTATCAAGATATCGTACGCACTTCTTCTGATCTTATTGAATACCAACTGGTTTCTGCCTTTCCAGATACACCAACATGATATAATAATCAGTCCACGTATAATTTTCTTCCTTTTTCCCCCCTGTGTAGAGATATGAATATCCATTAAATCTTTAAAATCAAAAGCGAAGATCGGGGGCATGTTGCACCAATCACTGAAAACCGCCCAAACCCTAATAACCATCGAATATGCAGTTAACAAATATTCTGCCATTTCCTCATATTCGTCACATAAAGGGCACATAACCAATGTTATATCCACGTTCCTTCTTTTCAGGTTGGCTATGGTAGCAAGTCGATCCATGTTACCTCTCCATGCCATAATATTACATTTGATTGGCACCCATTTGCTCCACTCGAAATTAGGCAGGTGACTACTTCCCCTATCAGAAATTGGTGACATGGCCGCCACATGTTAAATGACTCAAATGACTCAAATGACATGGATTTTTTTAAATGACATGGATTTTCTCTGCCTCCTAACCACATAGGGCAATATTTAACAGTGTTTCTCTGCCTCCTAACCACCCCAAACCCCACAATCTGAACCCCTCCTTGTTTGGCACGAGACCTGGATACTCGAGTATTGCCTTTAGCCTTGTCAAAATCTTTTTGCAGCTTTGCATCCTAGGCCACATACTGAGCTCGTAAAGCATCCAATTCTGCATTCCTTGAACCAAAATTTAAGTTCCTGCTTCTTAGGTTTCTCAAGCAGCTCTTGGAAGACCAGCTTATGGGTTTTGAAAGAGATCAATTTCCAGCAATGACACCATCAGCAGCTATCGAGTGTGCATCAGGGGATTCTTGAGCCACCAATTTTTGTTTTGCTGCCAAAACTTCTGCCGCTCCACTAAGAGTGGAATTCGCACCAGTAGGGGACTTCGATGCGCTCACAGTAACCTCGATTAAAGTTGAATTTTCCCCATTTAGATTCTGTCCAGTTGAAAACCCTGAAGAATGTAAGTTTTGTGATGGCGGCTGGGTCACATAACCCTGAATTTGATGTGTCGTTGGTGTGTTATGTTGGGGTAAATGCCCCTTTTTATACCCAGTCAAAAAATAAAGGATTAAAATAATCCATGTCATTGGAAATAAATTATCTCATTTGAGTCATTTAACATGTGGCAGCCACGTCACCATTTTTTATAACGACGTTAGCTAGATTTAACTGTGGAATATTTAACAAAAAAATTGAACGAGGTCGGATTATTAGTGGCTAATTCCTGACTTGGGATTATTATTGGCCAAATTCAGGTAGGTGGGATTATTATTTTACAATTTGCCTTAATTTTACAATATTGTTCCAGCAACCTGTATACTTTCTGTTTAATGGCAAAAAGTTTCTTTGTTTGCTATTACTATGGCAAGCTTCAACCACTTCCTCCACAAGTTTTGGTTTTCAACCCTATAACCCCACTTATAAAGAAGTGCCTCGTTGACTTCTTTCAGTTTATTAATACCCAAACCACCATTTTTTCTTAGGCCAAGTGGCCCAATCCCAAGAGACCCAGTTCATTTTATTATTCTCACTAGAACGCGGCCAAAGAAACTTTCTCATCTTAACTTTAAGAATCTTTATTATGCCAATCGGGGCCTTATATAAAGAAAAGTAGTAAATAGGTAGGCTCTCCAGAACTGAGTTAATCAGAGTAAGTCTCCCCCTATAGACAAATATTCAGATTTCCAAACCGATAATCTTTTACTGAAAATCTCAACAATTGGATCCCAATTGTTGATTCTATTCATATTGGCCCCCACCGTGATTCTCAAATAAGAGAGCGGGATGTTATCAACATTACACCCAATCACATCAGCCATGTCTTTGATATCACAACTTTCCACCCCAACCCATATAAGTTAGATATGTGGAGATTAATTTTCAGACCCGAACACAAGTAAAAAATTCTGAGGCATCTAGCCAGATTCGTCACATTACCCTTATCCCAATCCCCCAATATAACAGTGTCATCAGCGTAAAAAAGATGAGAAATAACCGGACCGTTATTTGGAGTTTAGATACCTTTGAAAAAATCCTTCAAGCTGTGCTTTGCAAAAAATGCTAGATAGGGCTTCCATAACCAATAGGAACAGAAATGGAATAACGGGTCTCCCTGTCTGATCCCTTTCGAACTACTAAATTCAAAAGTAGAAGACCCGTTCACTAAAACCGCGGATATAGTCGAAGCTAAAATCCCTCCCACCCATTTACACCGAAGATTAGGAAGGCCCATTTGACCCATGATATCCAACAAAAAATCCCAGCAAACGTTGTCATACGCTGTAAGGACAGCAAAATTTTCCCTAAACGACCCGTAAGTGAAAACCCCGACCCGTGAAACCCTAATACGCATGAAAATCAAGAAAACATGAAATCTGGTTTTCACGCGGGCCGCGTAAACCATAAGGTAAGTCTACGCGGGCCGCGTCAACTTAAAATTGTTCCGGAAAAGTGTTCAAGCCACGTGTGGCACACCTGGCAATCCTACTCATGACACACCAGCCCTACACGTAGGATAGGGTTCCTCGCGGGCCGCGTAAAACTTGAAATGTTGCTATAAGTAGCCTGCACATGGGACTTGTTTCTGCATTCGAAATTTCAGTTTCAAAACGTCCCAATTGTTGGTGCATACATCTGTCGACTTCGTCTTATATCGAGTCTTGGTTGCGTTGCGGATCTGATCAAGCGTGACATCATCAAAAATGTCATCATGTGACATCAATGATGATGACATCACAACATTCTGGATGATGATAATCAGTTCTCGAAATTCAATACATTCACAAGAGACAAAATAGATTCTAAGTTCACTTGAATTGACCTGTTGGCTTGAAAGTTAATTAGGTGAGTTTACTTGAACTGTTATAGTATGTTTCAAGCAAAAGTAGGAAGGTTATAAATAGGGGAGTGTTCTTTTCATTTGAAACAGATTTTCAGAATTGATACCGAGGTGCTGCCGGTATTCCTTGTGATTGTAATCATTTTTATTTCAATATACAAGAGGTTTATAGTGATATTCAAGCTGTTTCGAGTCTATACGTTTGTTTCCGCCTTTCGTATAGTCTAAGAACTCTTCCGAACGACTCATTCAGGTCGCGATTCGATCCTACAAGTGGTATAAGAGCTCAGGACGAGGAGTTCTTGCCAAAACAGCCTGTTTTCATCACTTTATCTGTTTTGTACTACTTCTTTCACAAACTTAAAAATTTTTTACGGATAAAATTAGCTCAAATTCTCACATATCACGCATAATCATGTTTTAACAAATCCTGGAAAGTTTCAGAACTAAAATCGACTTAAAACTGGTTAAAATCATGGTTTCGCTTGAAATTTGTTCGACATTTGCTGATGTCACCGTGTATCTCGCTTGAAAACACCGTTTGAACGACATCCCGCTTGAAATCACATATTTTGTGACTGGTCTCGCTTGAAAAAAAATGTCCGCTTGAAACATGTTTTAGATCCGCTTGAATTAAGTGCCCGCTTGAATTGTATTTCGGGTTGTTCTCATTTTACGTGAAAGTGCATTGAATTGTGTGAAACATTAAAGAATGTTGTCGGTCTGCATGTGTTGTTGCCAGCTTTAGTGTGTCAGTTGGTCACATGAGTGGTCCGTTCAAGGTTTACATGTGAAATTATCAGTTTACATGTGTAGATATTATTGTTGTCAGTCACATTCCGAGGTCCAATTAAATCGTTGGTTTGCATGTGTAGTTGATAAAGTGAATCGGCCCAATCATATTTGAGTATATCTTTTATTTTGTCAGCCACATTATTTCCAAGTCAAAACAAAGCACCGATCCTTTAGTGAGTTTCTTGGCCCAATCACCTTTTGTTGTCTATTGTCAGCATTGGTTTGTGTATATCTCAGCCCACCACTCATTCTCGGCCCAATCAACATTTAAAGCAAAAGTACAGGCCCAATCAATTTGTCTAATTACGAGTTAAAGGTCCATTTGAGTAAAGAAGTTTGCATTCATTCGTCTTGTATTGGAACGAGTCCGCGAATCTTCGACAACGAGTCTTAGATTGATTTCATCAACACACACGTTCACATATTCAGTTCATTTAAACTGATCATTTGTTTTTGTATCGCCAGGTGTTTCACGAGGTGAACCAGTTCGCATCAACTTAGTTCGTTTATAATTACCAGTTCACTTGAGATTTGATTCCAGTTCATTTGAAAGTCCAAGTTTGTGAATTTTGGAAAACCGAAACATGGAAAAGGCGTTGTTGAAGAAGTCATTTGACATGTTTGTAGCTTTTGACCATGAAACAACAAAGATGAGCATTGATAGATATTGTCATTTAGTTGTGGAAATGGGAAGATTGAACATTAAGAAAGATGATGATGAATGGATTGATAAACTTGCTGATGCATTACCACAACAAAAATGGGAAACTTATTTATTGATTGTAAAACAAATGAGAAAAACTGAAAATATGAATCTGGCACAATTTATTAAAAAAAATTGAAGAACATGAGTTGGAAGCTGAAATAGAATCTGAAGAACCAGTGGTTGAAAAGATTGTAGAGAAAATTGTTGAAGTAGAAAAGATCGTAGAAGTTGAAAAATTTGTTGAAGTTGAGAAGATTGTCGAGGTCAATAAACCTTGTAAAAAATGTTCGGAATCTTGCAAAGTTTATGAGGAGAAAGATAAGAAGATTGCTGAGTTGGAGAAGATTAAAGAAGATTTACTATCTAATGTGAAGTATGTGAAGGAGTCGTATGATGTGCTGAACAAAACAGTTGATAGTCTGAAAAGAACGAATTCAGATATTGAAAATGCAATGGAAAAAATGAGTGCAACATTAATGACAAAGCAGAGTGTTATTAATGCATACATTGAAGATTGTGCAAAGCTGAAGCAGGATGTGGAACTTGAGAAGATTGAGAGTGAAAGGATTAAACGATTACTGTTGAGTTATACTACTTGTGATTATTTGATTGATCGTGTTTATCCTACTGTTGCAGGTCTGGAAGCATTCATGGATAAAAAGACTGAAGATACTGATACTGGTAAGAAACCAAGGGTCAAGTATAACAGATGTCCACCCCCGATCCATGAAAGTTATTCTCCCAGGAATCCAAACGAAGAGCGTCTAAAAAAGGCAGTCAACATCAAGTTAAAGTTTGAAATCATTGATGAATTACCAGACAATATTGATGTTACATTCACAGCATCTGACACTGATCATGAGTCTGAGTTATTAAAGAAAGTGGTCGATCAGGTGTTAGATATGGATGAAGAGTCAAAGTTGGAGTCTAAGTCTGAAAGTTCGCGTTCATCAGAAAAGAGTCCGAGTTCACCGGTTAAAAGGGTTTACAATAAAGAATTCTTGTTATCAAAATCTAATTTGAATGACGGATCAATCAAATTAGCATATACTTTGAATGATTCAGACAAATTATATTCTGATGAGCAATTTCCAATAAGAAGTGTCAAAACTGAAATGATTAAACAGGTTTTCAAATTAACAGAAATTAATATTTCTGAAATAAAAGATTTAAATCTTGCTGAAAAACCTAAAAAGTACACTTCAAGAGTTCAACAAGAAAAGCGTTACAGTTATGGTTCTGGTTATCGAAAGAAATCAAACCACAATGGTAATTTCAAAAAGCAAGGTCTTGGTTTTAGTTCTTCAGAAAATTATAAAAATGAGAAAAATTATAAACCGAAAACAACATTTGTTGCAGGTGGAAGTTCGGAAGATGAACAGAAGAAACCTTTCTTGAAACAGTCAAACCAGGATTTTCTTGCTGAAGTGAAGAAAATTGTAAGAATGTTTGCTAAAAGAGTTGACAGAAGAACTTGCTTTAAATGCCAAAAAGTTGGACATATTGCTTGGAACTGCCAAGAGTCCACTTATTCAAAACAGGAAGTTTCGTCGAACTCTAATATGAGAAAGAAATGTGTTGACAAATCGACTTTGGAAGATGGTGAAACTTCAAAACGGTTTTACAAAAGACGTGTCGATTTAAGCAAACAAAAATGGGTTATTAAAAGTTCTCAGAGTAGTTCTGACAATGAATCTGATTCCATAAAATCAGAGGAGTCATTTGTTGAGAAAAAGGTTGAGAATTCCGTTCCTGAGGAGAACGATGAAAATTTTCCCAAGTTGACAAAAGAAAATTTGAAGTTGAAAGTGGGTAAAACTGAGATTTCAGGTCAATTCTTTGCTGGTAACAAAGAATTTGATATTGAAAAGGCGTTTAATGGCAAAGTAAAACATATTTTCGGGAAGATGGTTGATGGAAAGGTTAAAACTGCAAAAGATTTTTATAAATCAAAATGTTGGTGGGATAGATGTGTCCCAGAATCTCCCAAGGCTGGTCAGGCTTGGGGGAAAGTTTTTCCAAACTAAAAATCCTGACTTGCCGGAGCTCCCAGGTTGGTAAGCGTGGAGCAGGAATCGGCATCATTCTTAAATTGTTTGGTTGGTAAATTCATAGGTGATATCTTTATATTGTTATATTTTGATTTACAAATGGGATGGTTGGTGAGTGAACCTACAAGTGGTTGAAGAAGGTTTTCATCTTCAAATGATTAATCAAGGTCATTAAGTTGAACTTGATTGGATCATACTTACAAGTGGTATTTTGGAGAACAATATGATGAACCCCTAACCTACAAGTGGTTTGAAAATCAACAAAACTAATTTTCCGGAAAAACCATTTGATTAAAACAAACTTAAGTGTTTTGAAATCACAATGGGAAAATAGTTTGTTGTGAGGGGGAGTTCTGATTGTTATGCTAAGTGGATGGCGAATTGAAGCGATTTGATATCGGTTGTCAATTTTTTTAAGAAAATAAACTGTACAGGTAGAGTATCAAAGTTTGTTTTCAAATTTCCTAATATGTGTTTGCATTTTAGGAGGAGTAAAAATTTCAGAAAATCCAAAAACATTTGAAAATTTGAAAAAATCAAAAACATGATAAAAATCAAAAATGAGTTTTGTTGTGAAAAAGAGGAAATGATAGTACATCAGTGGACGATCACGGCATGCTAAAGAATTGGAAAGTTAAATAGTGATAAACGGTCTCACTGATGATATTCCAGTAGGTTTTTGCACATTTAGTAGATTGTGACGAGATATAAACCTAAATTCAAACTTGCTTATATCGTGTGTAACATCTCTCGGATATATGGGTAACCCCCGAAATCTTGTTTGAAGGACCCCTCTTTCTGAGATACTAGGTCTTTATGCTTAGTGATATCTGGGGTATTATCCCGGGACTTCTGATAATGCGGAAGTAATGGCCTAGTCCCCGGAGAATACTTTACTGCTTGCTTGAAAAATAGCGCCACCCTCAGCATAAATGATGAAACAATAAAATTGATAATCATTGCTGTTGTAAAAAAGATCCTCTAAAGGGGACCCACCAAAAGTCAAACCGTCATCTCTCTGCTGAACGGAAGTTCTGACCTGAGCTCTCACGGTTTCGCAATTAACCCCTTACAGATATCATCTAGGTATACTCACCTGTAAGACTGAATATTGGGATCTGGATACGGGAGTATATTCAAGTGGTGGGACATGCGAATAAGTTTAAGAGCTTAAGACATTAATCTCGTATCTCGAAACAGTTGAACTTTGTGTGAAAATTTAAGTGGATCAGTATACTGACAATCTAAGTGAATCGTTTAGAACTTAAAATGTTTAAAGCTTAACGGTGTTGGTGATTTGTCTCATAAACTGATATGATCCTCTTACACAAACTCACAAAAATATTGTATGTAAATATTTCTTTACTGCATTTCATTTCTGTTATATCAAAAATCCAAAAAGATTTTTGGTGTGTTTTAGCATAAATTTTTGATAATACAAAAAGATTTTCGACAACTGATGTTGGAAAGCTGATTTTCAAAATTCCGAGTGCTAAACATGTCGAACGGGTTTGGGAAAGCTTTGTTTGAAGATGTTTGAAATGAAAAATTTGATATACATAACAAGTGGTTCATCGGAATCTATAATTGATAAATCATTGTTGGTTGATTCTTGAAAATGATGTGTTAAGAATGTGTCCTTAAGTGATTAGCAAGGTTTCTAAATTTGTTATATCTTATCTTTTATGAAACTTATGTTTTGGGTAGAGAATATGCAAGTGAGTCAGGTTGCGATACCTGAACCTGTGAAAGCCAGACTACGATCCCAGTACAAGTTGAGGGGGTGTCTGTTAGAGAAAGAAAGTCGGAAGTTGCTAGAGCCAGCTACAGATTCTGAAGAATACAAGAGAGAGTTACATCATTCGAAGAGGAGATTAGTTGAAGAATGTTAGAGTGATAAAGACTGATAAAGACTGAAGATTGTAAAGACTCGACACTTAAGACTCGTCAACATCTGAGGGGGAGTCTGTTGGTGCATACATCTGTCGACTTCGTCTTATATCGAGTCTTGGTTGCGTTGCGGATCTGATCAAGCGTGACATCATCAAAAATGTCATCATGTGACATCAATGATGACATCACAACATTCTTGATGATGATAATCAGTTCTCGAAATTCAATACAATCACAAGAGACAAAATAGATTCTAAGTTCGCTTGAATTGACCTGTTCGCTTGAAAGTTAATTAGGTGAGTTTGCTTGAACTGTTATAGTATGTTTCAAGCGAAAGTAGGAAGGTTATAAATAGGGGAGTGTTCTTTTCATTTGAAACAGATTTTCAGAATTGATACCGAGGTGCTGCCGGTATTCCTTGTGACTGTAATCGTTTTTATTTCAATATACAAGAGGTTTATAGTGATATTCAAGTTGTTTCGAGTCTATACGTCTGTTTCCGCCTTTCGTATAGTCTAAGAACTCTTCCGAATGACTCATTCAGGTCGCGATTCGATCCTACAAGTGGTATCAGAGCTCAGGACGAGGAGTTCTTGCCAAAACAGCCTGTTTTCATCACTTTATCTGTTTTGTACTCCTTCTTTCACAAACTTAAAAAAATTTTACGGATAAAATTAGCTCAAATTCTCACATATCACGCGTAATCATGTTTTAACAAATCCGGGAAAGTTTCAGAACTAAAATCGACCTAAAACTGGTTAAAATCATGGTTTCGCTTGAAATTTGTTCGACATTTGCTGATGTCACCGTGTATTTCGCTTGAAAACATCGTTTGAACGACATCCCGCTTGAAATTACATATTTTGTGACTGATCTCGCTTGAAAAAACTGCCAGCTTGAAACATGTTTTAGATCCGCTTGAATTAAGTGCCCGCTTGAATTGTATTTCGGGTTGTTCTCATTTTACGTGAAAGTACATTGAATTGTGTGAAACGTTAAAGAATGTTGTCGGTCTGCATGTGTTGTTGCCAGCTTTAGTGTGTCAGTTGGTCACATGAGTGGTTCGTTCAAGTTTTACATGTGATATTATCAGTTTACATGTGTAGATATTATTGTTGTCAGTCACATTTCGAGGTCCAATTAAATCGTTGGTTTGCATGTGTAGTTGATAAAGTGAATCGGCCCAATCATATTTGAGTATATCTTTTATTTTGTCAGCCACATTATTTCCAAGTCAAAACAAAGCACCGATCCTTTAGTGAGTTTCTTGGCCCAATCACCTTTTGTTGTCTATTGTCAGCATTGGTTTGTGTATATCTCAGCCCACCACACATTCTCGGCCCAATCAACATTTAAAGCAAAAGTACAGGCCCAATCAATTTGTCTAATTACGAGTTAAAGGTCCATTTGAGTAAAGAAGTTTGCATTCATTCGTCTTGTATTGGAACGAGTCCGCGAATCTTCGACAACGAGTCTTAGATTGATTTCATCAACACACACGTTCACATATTCAGTTCATTTAAACTGATCATTTGTTTTTGTATCGCCAGGTGTTTCACGAGGTGAACCAGTTCGCATCAACTTAGTTCGTTTATAATTACCAGTTCACTTGAGATTTGATTCCAGTTCATTTGAAAGTCCAAGTTTGTGAATTTTGGAAAACCGAAACATGGAAAAGGCGTTGTTGAAGAAGTCATTTGACATGTTTGTAGCTTTTGACCATGAAACAACAAAGATGAGCATTGATAGATATTGTCATTTAGTCGTGGAAATGGGAAGATTGAACATTAAGAAAGATGATGATGAATGGATTGATAAACTTGCTGATGCATTACCACAACAAAAATGGGAAACTTATTTATTGATTGTAAAACAAATGAGAAAAACTGAAAATATGAATCTGGCACAATTTATTAAAAAAAATTGAAGAACATGAGTTGGAAGCTGAAATAGAATCTGAAGAACCAGTGGTTGAAAAGATTGTAGAGAAAATTGTTGAAGTAGAAAAGATCGTAGAAGTTGAAAAATTTGTTGAAGTTGAGAAACTCGTTGAAGTTGAGAAGATTGTCGAGGTCAATAAACCTTGTAAAAAATGTTCAGAAACTTGCAAAGTTTATGAGGAGAAAGATAAGAAGATTGCTGAGTTGGAGAAGATTAAAGAAGATTTACTATCTGATGTGAAGTATGTGAAGGAGTCGTATGATGTGCTGAACAAAACAGTTGATAGTCTGAAAAGAACGAATTCAGAGATTGAAAATGCAATGGAAAAAATGAGTGCAACATTAATGACAAAGCAGAGTGTTATTAATGCATACATTGAAGATTGTGCAAAGCTGAAGCAGGATGTGGAACATGAGAAGATTGAGAGTGAAAGGATTAAACGATTACTGTTGAGTTATACTACTTGTGATTATTTGATTGATCGTGTTTATCCTACTGTTGCAGGTCTGGAAGCATTCATGGATAAAAAGACTGAAGATACTGATACTGGTAAGAAACCAAGGGTCAAGTATAACAGATGTCCACCCCCGATCCATGAAAGTTATTCTCCCAGGAATCCAAACGAAGAGCGTCTAAAAAAGGCAGTCAACATCAAGTTAAAGTCTGAAATCATTGATGAATTACCAGACAATATTGATGTTACATTCACAGCATCTGACACTGATCATGAGTCTGAGTTATTAAAGAAAGTGGTCGATCAGGTGTTAGATATGGATGAAGAGTCAAAGTTGGAGTCTAAGTCTGAAAGTTCGCGTTCGTCAGAAAAGAGTCCGAGTTCACCGGTTAAAAGGGTTTACAATAAAGAATTCTTGTTATCAAAATCTAATTTGAATGACGGATCAATCAAATTAGCATATACTTTGAATGATTCAGACAAATTATATTCTGATGAGCAATTTCCAATAAGAAGTGTCAAAACTGAAATGATTAAACAGGTTTTCAAATTAACAGAAATTTAATATTTCTGAAATAAAAGATTTAAATCTTGCTGAAAAACCTAAAAAGTACACTTCAAGAGTTCAACAGAGATTGAACAAGAAAAAGGGTTACAGTTATGGTTCTGGTTATCGAAAGAAATCAAACCACAACGGTAATTTCAAAAAGCAAGGTCTTGGTTTTAGTTCTTCAGAAAATTATAAAAATGAGAAAAATTATAAACCGAAAACAACATTTGTTGCAGGTGGAAGTTCGGAAGATGAACAGAAGAAACCTTTCTGGAAACAGTCAAACCAGGATTTTCTTGCTGAAGTGAAGAAAAATGTGAGAATGTTTGCAAAAAGAGTTGACAGAAGAACTTGCTTTAAATGCCAAAAAGTTGGACATATTGCTTGGAACTGCCAAGAGTCCACTTATTCAAAACAGGAAGTTTCATCGAACTCTAATATGAGAAAGAAAAGTGTTGACAAATCGACTTTGGAAGATGGTGAAACTTCAAAACGGTTTTACAAAAAAGTGTCGATTTAAGCAAACAAAAATGGGTTATTAAAAGTTGTCAGAGTAGTTCTGACAATGAATCTGATTCCATAAAATCAGAGGAGTCATTTGTTGAGAAAAAGGTTGAGAATTCCGTTCCTGAGAAGAACGATGAAAATTTTCCCAAGTTGACAAAAGAAAATTTGAAGTTGAAAGTGGGTAAAACTGAGATTTCAGGTCAATTCTTTGCTGGTAACAATAAGGTAAGTCTACGCGGGCTGCGTAAACCATAAGGTAAGTCTACGCGGGCCGCGTCAACTTAAAATTGTTCCGGATAAGTGTTCAAGCCACGTGTCGCACACCTGGCAACCCTACTCATGACACATCAGCCCTACACGTAGGATAGGGTTCTTAGCGGGCCGCGTAAAACTTATGTTAAGGTTTACGCGGGCCGCGTAAAACTTGAAATGTTGCTATAAGTAGCCTGTGCATGGGACTTGTTTCTGCATTCGAAATTTCAGTTTCAAAACGTCCCAATTGTTGGTGCATACATCTGTCGACTTCGTCTTATATCGAGTCTTGGTTGCGTTGCGGATCTGATCAAGCGTGACATCATCAAAAATGTCATCATGTGACATCAATGATGACATCACAACATTCTTGATGATGATAATCAGTTCTCGAAATTCAATACATTCACAAGAGACAAAATAGATTCTAAATTCGCTTGAATTGACCTGTTCGCTTGAAAGTTAATTAGGTGAGTTTGCTTGAACTGTTATAGTATGTTTCAAGCGAAAGTAGGAAGGTTATAAATAGGGGAGTGTTCTTTTCATTTGAAACAGATTTTCAGAATTGATACCGAGGTGCTGTCGGTATTCCTTGTGATTGTAATCGTTTTTATTTCAATATACAAGAGGTTTATAGTGATATTCAAGCTGTTTCGAGTCTATACGTCTGTTTCCGCCTTTCGTATAGTCTAAGAACTCTTTCGAACGACTCATTCAGGTCGCGATTCGATCCTACACCAATTCTGCTGAAAACGAGTATTACGGTATAGAGGCGCTGCTACGAATACAGGGTATTAACTCGATCACTGCTACGATATAATGTCCGATCGATTGAAACCGATCCGATGGATGTTTAAGTGCTGCCCGTAATTGGGCTATACATTGTCATTCGTCGTGAGGGTTTTGATTTCGTGAGTTATCGTAATTGTTGTATTAAGTTACTGACCTAGTTTCATATGCATTGCTGTTTAAATTAGGTTATCAGGCTTATCAGTAGGCTAAACTTTGCCCTAAACTTGCAATGTGAGTCATTCTCTTCTTATCAATTGTTTTACCACACTTCAAATCATTTTCAAAAGTTATAATTAAAGGGATTAAGTCGTGGTTATCTTGAATCACTGGCAAGTGGGGTATTGTGCACATTACTAATCTCTCACGGTTAGGTTCATCAACCTAACAGAGATAATCATCACTAGTTGGGTGAAAGGACCCAATAGTGGTATGACCATCGTCACCAGGGTGTGACACGGCGCCAGATAAAAATAAGATAGTAGCCATTGTAATCGCTCTTATGCTGTAATTTATAACTAATGTGTCGTTTTATTTAACTTGAGTAACTCGCCAGTATTTCCCCGCTGATAAAATATTTTTAAAACATGTTTCAGGTGACCTACTGTGAATCAAGGAAAAGTGCTACGGAGCACTAATAAAGCTTGAAGTGGTGGCTCTGTAAAATAAATAAATATGTTTTGTAAAATAGGGAATTTCCTTGTTAAATTCCTCTATTATAAATTACGGGGTTTTGTCCCAAATTATTAAATAAAATAATTGGGCATTTCAAGTTTTAACAGATCCTGTTAAACTTCCGCTGTCAACTCAAATAATAAATACCACGGGTTTCTGTCCCGCGACTCCTGGACCGGGTCACACCGGGACGGGGGCCGTGACAGGAAAAGGTAGTATCAGAGCCACTGATTTAAGCCAATTAAGTATTTAGAAATACTTAATTTCTCAAATTGCCACTCTGTGATTCCGTGAAAATTTAACTTGCAATTTTGTGTTTTCCCTATATCTGCTAAACAACATGAATGAGTTGTCTGAAGCTCTTCAGAATCTCAATATCCATTCTGTTGGTATGGAAGTTTCCAGAGACTTTTCCGATTATCTGGCCGATACTGACGAACCTATGGAGTTCCAGGCTCAAGCCTAGGAGAAGCCCAAGACGAAGAAAAGAAGGAGAATCGTAGGCTGGAGACGCGCACGGAAGAAGAAGCCAGCTGCACAAAGGGTTAAAAAGACTGTGGACCCAAATGACAAAGGCAAAGGAAAAGAGATTGGGGAAGGTTCAGGGCAAGCCCAGGAAATGCCACCTTGGGAAGAGCTTGATCGCAAACTGCCAAATTGTGACCTCATTGGACCTGCCAATGAAGATCTCTTCAATTGCCCAATTGAATCACAACTTCCAATTAATTTGGAACCTGCTATCCCAGATCCCATTGTCAGCCACCAACTTCTACCCGGAGAGCTGGAGGAATGGTGGGCAAGTGATTGACAATTTCAGAATCTCTTGAATATCCCTAATACATTTTTCCCTTAGCTTGACCCTGAGCCTGCACATAACCTACCAATGAGCACCGAGAACTTGGCTGAACTCCGCCACTATGGCGAGGAGCTGGTGGACGCAGGAAACAGAATCCGGGAAGTGGGGGAGATGATATCATGGAAATACGACGAGAGGGAACGTCGTTTCTGAAATGCCAGCTGACTGGGATCGTATGTGGTTGTGTGCTTATGTGTTTAATAATAATAAAATAATAATAAATATTAATAAAAATATAATCATGTAAAATAACCTAAAATAAAACTTTTGTAAAATAACTGGTGTGTATGGATGCATACTAATATATAAAAAGATCATCGTCGCAAAGTCGACAATTTTGGCTATACGTGTTAACATGATTATGTGTGATTGTTTTATTGTGACTAATTATTATTTATTTAATTTTGTGCCAATAATTTATATATTTATATATTGATAATTATCTGATGGAACACGCCGTCAATGAGCCAGTTAACGAAGTTAATCAATCCGAACAAAACCATGAAGATCAATTTCTTAATAGGCAGGATATAGAAAACATTGTTGCTCAAGGAACAGCCAATGCTATTCCAGCAATCCTTGCTGCTGCCCGAAATCCAGTTGAACCTCAACCAATTATTCCCAGCAAACGTACTCGCGATGACAATTTCAGTAATAGTGTAAATGGAGGCGGCAACAACAATAATAATGATAATGATGGGATGTAAGCCTCATTTCTTAAGAGAATGAAAGCTGCAACGCCTGGTTGCACTTACAAGGAATTTCTTGCCTGTAAACCAGCTGAATTTGCAGGCAATGAAGGGGCAACTGCTACACTGCGTTGGTTAGAGAAAACCGAAGCAGTAATTAAAATAAGTAAATGTGTCGAGGAAGACAAGGTCATGTACGCGTCACATCTTTTTAAAGAAGGGGCACTCGAATGGTGGAACACCGTACTACAAGCTAAGGGAAGTGATGTGGCGTATGCCATGGATTGGGCAGAATTTAAGAGTCTAGTAGAAAGAAAATTTTGTCCCGAATATGAAAAGGAATAAATGACAAATAAGTTCCTGAACCACCGGATGGTGGATGTAGACTGTCGAGGGTATACTTCGACATTCTTCAAGTATGCTAGAGTTGTACCAACCCTGGCTTCGCCAGAACCGGTACTTATTTCTCGCTATATTTGGGGTTTGATTGGCGAAATCTGTGATATCGTTAAAGCTGCGAGACCTCGCACAATTGACGATGCAGTGGAATTAGCCAACACTTTGACAGACGGACTGGTGCGTACGCGAGAAGAAAATAGAAAGAAGGAAGTGGCCCAAAAGATTACCCAAGGATTCCGTGTGGGTAATAGTAGTAATTTCAAGAAAAAGGGAACCGGGCAATCTTCCACTACTCCATTTTGCAATACCTGTAAAAGAAAGCATTTTGGAAGATGCAATGGGTATTGCAATTTCTGCAAAATTCCAGGGCATCAAGAAGAAGACTGCAGAAAGAAGAAATCCACAATTTGCTTCAACTATGGAGAAGCTGGACATTTTAGACCAGACTGCCCTAAACTGGTCAAACCAGCTGACAACAAAGCCAAGCCTACAGAAGGAACTACCAAGAAAAACGCAAGAGCCTTCCAGTTGACTACCCAGGAAGCAGAGCTAATCCCAGATGTGATAGCTGGTACGTTCCTAGTTCACGACGTTTATGCAAAAGTATTATTTGACTCTGGTGCAAATCAAAGTTTTATAAATACTTCATTCTGCCAAGCTCTTAACCTACCCTTAACCAACCTTAAACAAATTTTTATGGTAGAAATGGCAGATGGAAATTCTGTCAACATAGATAAGGTTTTGCAAGAAGGAAAGATAGAACTATTAGGCCATAAATTTTCTGCAAACCTGTTACCTATGAATTTAGCCGGATTCGATGTTGTGTTAGGAATGGATTGGTTAGTAGCCAACCATGCTCGAATTCTCTCTGATAAGAATTCCATAGAAATTCATACACCTACAGGAGAAGTAGTGGTGATTATAGGAGATAAGCCACGTAAGCCACTGAAATTCATTTTAGTAATGAAAATGGCCAGTTATTCAAGAAAACAAGGAATAGTGTATATGATTTCGGTAATCGTTAACACTAAGGGTAAGGAACTTAAGGAAATTCCAGTAGTGTCATAATACACGGATTTATTTCTAGGAGAACTACTTGGATTACCACCCGATAGGGAAGTAGAATTTAGAATTCATCTAATTCCTGGAACTACACCAATAGCCAAGGCACCCTATCGGTTAGCACCCACAGAAATGTTAGAATTGAAAAACCAGTTAGATGAATTGTTAAGCAAAGGATTTATACAACCTAGTTCATCCCCTTGGAGAACTCCAGTGTTGTTTGTGAAGAAGAAAGATGGGTCGATGCGAATGTGTATTGATTATAGGGAATTGAATAAAGTTACAATTAAGAATCGATACCCATTACCTAGGATTTATTATCTTTTCGATCAACTTCAAGGAGCTAGATATTTCTCTAAGATAGATTTACGCTCCGGATACCATCAGTTGAAAGTACAAGAAGAAGACATACCTAAAACTGCTTTTAGAACTAGGTATGGTCATTACGAGTTTACAGTCATGCCCTTTGGATTAACAAATGCTCCTGCAGCATTTATGAACATGATGAATAGGATCTGTAAACCATATTTGGATAAATTTGTAATTATTTTCATCGACAACATACTTATTTATTCCAAAAGCCAGGAGGAACATTGTGTGAAAGAGAGTCTGAAATTGCTAGAGCCAGCAGCTGATCCTGAAGAATGCAAGAGAAAGTTAGAGTGAAGGAAGAAAGACTGATAAAGACTGAAGATGCAAAGACTCGACACTTAAGACTCGTCAACATCTGAGGGGGAGTCTGTTGGTGCAGTCATCTGTTGTCTTCGTCTTAATGTCGATTCTCTGTCTCGTTGCGGATCCGATCAAGCATGACATTACATGTGACATCACCTTGATGACATCACATGTGACATCATCATGTAAATTGATATTGGCCGTTTGAGTTTACTAGATAATTTGAAAGCCATCTTGGAGGTCCAATGAGAAGCAACTATGTTTTGGTCCAATGAGAAGCTAGCCATTTGAATGGTTCTATTAGAATGAGTCTTGAAATAGGAAATTTAATGTTAGCCGTTTGAGTTAGGTTCAACCGTTTGAGTTTATAGTTGTCGTTTGAACAGTTGGCCGTTTGAAAGGTTGTGTCCGTTTGAGAAGTTTCAAACGGTAGGTCCTTGTACTATAAATAGGTGTCAAGCATTGTCATTTGTAACGGTCAGGAAAAACGATACCGAAGTGCTGCCGGTATTTCCTCTCGCTGTAAACACTGTTAATCGATTATACAAGAGGTTTAAAGTGTAGATCAAGTTGTTTTGTAGTGCGTTTCTTAGTTTCCGCCTCTGAAACGTGCAAGAGCTCTTCCGAACGACTCGTTTAGGTCGCGAAACGATCCTACAATTGGTATCAGAGCTCAGGACGAGGAGTTCTTGCCATATTCAGCTTGAAAATCTCATTTTCTACACCTTCTTTCTTAAAACCGATATTTTTTACGGTTAAAATGGCTTGAAACTATCACATAACAAACGAAATCTACTAATAACTAATCCTTGAAAGTTTGAAAACGAAATTCGACCTAAAACCGATCTAAATCATGTGTACCGTTTGAAAGTTTCACGAAATTGCTGACGTCATCGTTTAATATCAGATCTGTCGTTTGAAATCAGACCCTCCCGTTTGAAATTTGACTCCATCGTTTGAAAATTAACTCTATCGTTTGAAAATGGACGCTGTCGTTTGAAAAATGTCTGCCGTTTGAAAGTTTATCGTTTGAACAGTTCATCGTTTGAACATTTATCGTTTGAAACTATTGGTATTTCAAACGGAACAGTCCTGACAGTTTGAAAATCATCTGACAGTTTGAAACATAACATGACTGTTTGAAGCATGATTTTTGTTTGAATATATTTCAGTTTTCACGTGATAAATGCTTTGGGTGGTGTGATTCTTTAATCAAAGTGGTCTCGTAAATTGGAAGTCATAAAGTTGATTCCAGATAGATAATAGGTCCAATCAGATTGTCTTTGAGCATTAAGGATTGTCGGAATTACATGTGATAAGTGTTAAACAATTAAACTGTTGTCAGTTTTGCATTACTGTTGTCTACTAAAAGTTGAAGTGGTCCTATGATTATTAAAAGATTCATGTGATTACATGTGATATCATCAATTTCCAAACAGATGGTCGGTTAAGTGGATGTGTGTCAGTTGGTCATGTTAGTCATTTGTTCAAGATTTACATGTGATAAATATATCACATCATTTTACTGAATACATTTCGAAGCCCAATCAAGTTGTTGTTAGCCCAAGTTGTCATCGGCCCATCTAATATGTTGAAGTATTGATTGTTGAAGTCCAATGATGCAGTCCAATTATTCGATTATTTGATTCAGATTTATGCTTGGTTCAATGATTTTGAGTTGTGGTATTTGATTATAGACAATTATCGAATTACTTGTTAAAAGACTTCAGCTCATTATGAATTTTGTTGGACAAAGGGTTTGAGTTTATTGTATATTTGTGAGAAAGGTTTTCAACTCTTGTAGTAGTGTTGATTCGGATTGTCAGGTCACGTGTTTTGAGTCATGGTTTCTGTAAGTACGTACGGTTTGAAGTTCAAAGATTTCAAAGGGTCAAGTTACTTGAAGTCGATTCGGGTCCTAGAAGTTCGGACAGTTGGTCAACATTCAGTTCGCACAGTTCGTTAACATTCAGTCCGCTCAAAATTGTTATCAGTCCGAGTACCAGTTTGTTTCAGTTAATTGATAAACTGTTAAATTGATTGTATTTTGTTTGATTGTGTTGTTAGGTATTTGTCAAGTATTTGCCGAAGACATGGAAGAGGATTTCTACAATGCATTTGCCACACCAGTCGCTCCGGTTACTGCTGCTGAAAATTTATATAATGAGAATGAGACAGGCACTCATCAAAAGCCGCCAAAACTCATGTACATTGAAGACTTCAAAGGATGGCAAAATCGATTTGAGAACTGGGTGCAAGCTTACAAATTTGATGCATGGTGTTCGTTGGAGAAAGACTATGAGAAACCGAAAAATGAACGTGGGCTTGTAAAGGATTTCAGTGACTTTACGGAAGCTGACAAATTGAAGTATACTAGTGAGAAAATGATGATCAGTATTCTTCAACAGGCAATCAAAGAAGATATATTTGTTTTGCTTCAACACGATAATACAGCTAAGTCAATTTGGGAAGCATTGATTCAGAAATTCAAAGGAAGCGCGGATATGATTAAAAACAGAAAGGCGTTGCTGAAGAAATCATTCGATATGTTTGTAGCTTTTGATTACGAATCAACGAAACAGACAATTGACAGATATTGTCATCTTGTCTTGGAAATGGGGAGATTGGATATAAAGAAGGATGATGAGGAATGGGTGGATAAACTTGCTGAGGCATTACCACAACAGAAATGGGGAACTTATTTGTTGATTATCAAACACATGAGAAAATCTGAGAATATGAGTCTAGCAAAGTTTATTCAAAAGATTGAAGAGCATGAGTTGGATATTCAGAAAACAGCTATCATGACGAATCCAAATGCCAAACAAGACGTCAGTTTGTACTACCGAGGGAACAAGTTTGAGGCTACCCCCAGCCCTAGCCCAAAGATTCAAACTGGTTTCAGTGCAGATGGTTCATCCGGAACAAAGAGTAATGTTACTCAAAGTGGTGGATCTTCATCATTCTCGAGTTTTGATCCAAACTTTACAACATCAAGTCCTCAACAATCGAATTCAACAAATCTTCAATGCAATGTTACATTAAACATTCAAAATGGCCAGAATTTGTCTCCAGAAGTTGCCAAGCAGCACATGGCATCATTGGTTACTATGTTAGAGTCTTACGAAAGTTTGATCGGTGGGAAAATTGGCAATCCAATGCTTACCAAAGAAGATTATGACCAAATTGATGCTGAAGAACTTGAAGTGATGGATATCAAATGGTGCTTAGCAAGTGCTTGGAGAAGAGCTGAAAAGTTTCAAGAGATTACTGGTAGGGATGAATTTCGAGGAATGGCTACCTCTCCATTGGGATTTGATAAATCAAAGGTTACCTGTTTCCGTTGTAAAGGAAAAGGTCATTTTAAACGAGAGTGCAAAAGTAAAGAAGCTACCGGGAATCAAGATAGAAACAATTATTATCAGAAATCAATCTTCCATCAGACTTCTCAACAACCTCAAATTACACATGTTCATGCTACTGGTGATGGAAAGAAGAAAGCTTTACTTATTCATCAAGATGACGAAAAAGTTGCCGAGGGATTTAGTTGGGATAAATACATTCCATCAGAATCAGGTTTTGTTGCTCGAATTCTAGGTGAAGATGAGGTTAATCAGAAAAGAATCCCAATTTTTCCAGATCTTGGAAGTGATGTGGATACCGATGATGAGGAAGAACATCTCAACAGAGCGAGAAAAGGCATTGATCCTACTAGTTTTAATTTGTTTTTTTGCAGATAAAATGGAGATGCTGTATCAGAAGAAGATGGCAAGATTGAGGAAAGAGCTGGAAGCAACAAAAATGCAAGCTGATGAAAAGACAAAGACAGAAGCTGGAGAAGCAAATGTTGAACCAGTGACTGAGAAAGTAGTTGAGAAAATCGTTGAAGTGGAGAAAGTGGTGGAAAAGCTAGTCGAAGTTGAAAAATTAGTTGAAGTTGAAAAACTGGTCGAAGTAGAAAAAATTGTTGAAATAGAGAAACTAGTTGAAGTTGAAAAGACTATCGAGGTTGAAAAGATAGTTGAAAAATTGGTTGAAGTTGAAAAACCATGTTCGAAGTGTTCAGAATCTTGCAAAGCTTGTGAAGAAAAAGATATAAAGATTGCTGAACTTGAGAAGATTAAGGAAGATTTACTGTCTGATGTGAAGTACATTAAAGAATCATATGATGTGCTAAACAGAACAGTTGACAGTTTGAAGAAAACAAATTCTGAGATTGAAAAAGCAATGGAGAAAATGAGTGGAACGTTAATGACAAAACAAAGCGTCATCAATGAGTATATTGAAGATTGTGCACAGTTGAAGAAAGAAGTAGAACTTGAGAAGATTGAGAGTGAAAGGATTAAACGATTGTTGCTAAGCTATACTACTTGTGATTATTTGATTGATCGTGTTTATCCTACTGTTGCAGGTCTGGAAGCGTTCATGGATAAAAAGATTGAAGATACTGATACTGGTAAGAAAACAAGTGTCAAATATAACAGATGTCCGCCCCCTATCCATGAAACCTATTCTCCAAGGAATCCTAACGAGGAGCGTCTAAAAAAGGCAGTCAACATCAAGTTAAAGTCTGAAATCATTGATGAATTACCAGACAATATTGATGTTACATTCACAGCGTCTGACACTGATCATGAGTCTGAGTTAGTAAAGAAAGTTGTCGATCAGGTGTTAGATATCGATGAAGAGTCAAAGTCGGAGTCTAAGTCAGATAGTTCGAGTTCGTCTAAGAAGAGTCCGAGTTCACCGGTTAACAGGGTTTACAATAGAGAATTTATGTTATCAAAATCTAATTTGAATGACGGATTAATCAAAGTGGCATATACTTTGTTTGATTCAGACAAATTATATTATGATGAGGAATTTCCAATAAGAAGTGTCAAAACTGAAATGATCAAACAGGTTTTCAAATTGTCAGAAATTAATATTTCTGAAATAAAAGATTTAAATCTTGCTGAAAAACCTAAAAAGTACACTTCAAGAGTTCAACAGAGATTGAACAAGAAAAAGGGTTACAGTTCTGGTTCAGGTTATCGAAAGAAACCAAACCATAACCGTAATTACAAAAAGAATGGATTAGGTTTCAATTCTTCAGAAAATTATAAAAATCAGAAAACTTATATACCAAAAACAAAATTTGTTTCAGGAGGAAGTTCAGATGATGAACAGAAGAAACCGTTCTGGAAGCAGTCAAACCAGGAGTTTCTTGCTGAAGTGAAGAAGAATGTGAGAAGGTTTGCTGAAAGAGTTGACAGAAGAACCTGTTTCAAATGCCAAGAAGTTGGACACATAGCTTGGAATTTCCCCAAGACCAACTATCAAAAACAGGGAGTTTCTTCTAAATTTGTTTTGAAAAAGACTTGTGTTAATAAGAAAGAACAACCTGTAAAAATTGTTAAAAAATTTGAAAATTCTACTTCTGAGGAAGGAGAAAGTTCAAAAAGATTTTACAAAAGAAGAGGTGATTTGAGTAAACAAAAGTGGGTGGTTAAATCTGAGGGTAATTCTGACAATGAATCTGATTCCATAAAATCAGAGGAGTCATGTGTTGAGAAAAAGGTTGATAATTCTGTTCCTGAGATGAATGAGGAAAACTTTCCGTCATTGTCAAAGGAAAATTTGATGAAGAAAGTGGGAAAGGTAGAGATCTCAAATCAATTCTTCGCTGATAAGGGAGATTTTGATGTTGAGAAAGTTTTTAATGGAAATGTTAAACATATTTTTGGAAAGATGGTTGACAGGAAAGTGAAGGATGCTAAAGAGTTTTACAAATCAAAATGTTGGTGGGACAGATGTTTGCAACCAAAATCACCCAAGGCTGGTCAGGCTTGGGTGACAGCATTTTCACCATAAATTCCTGACTTGCCGGAGCTCCCAGGTTGGTAAGAGTGGAGTAGGAATCGGCATCTTTCTTAGCAAATGATCCTACATGTGGTACAGTTGGTAAAGTACAGGTGGTATATTTAAATTGTTATATGTTGATTTACAAGTGGTTATGGTTGATGAGTGAACCTGCTAGTGGTTGTTGAATGTTTTCATTGACAAGTGGTTAATCAAGGTCATTAAGTTGAACTTGATTGGACCATACTTACAAATGATTGTTTGGAAAACAACATGATGAACCCCTAACTTTACAAGTGGTAAAATCAACAAAACTAATTTTCCGGAAAAACCATTTGATTAATACAAACTTAAGTGTTTTGAAATCACAATGGGAAAATAGTTTGTTGTGAGGGGGAGTTCTGATTGTTTATGCCAAGTGGATGGCGATTTGAAGTGATTTGATATCGGTTGTCATTTTATTGTATAGTTTGTTTTCAAATTTCCTAAAATGTGTTTGCATTTTAGGGGGAGTAAAAATTTTCAGAAAATTCAAAAACATTTGAAAATTTGAAAAAGACAAAAACATGATAAAATCAAAAAATGAGTTTTGTTGTCAAGAAGAGAAAATGATAGTACATCAGTGGACTGTCACAACATGCTAAAGAAATGGAAAGTCAAATAGTGATAAACGATCTCACTGTGGATGTGTCAGTAGGTTTTTACACATTTAGTAAATTGTGACGAGATATAAACATAAAATTTACTTGCGTCTACGTGGGGAACACCTCCAGGATATATAGGTAACCCCTGAAATCTTGTTTGAAGGGTCCCGTATTCTGAGATACTAGGTCTTTATGCTTAGTGATATCTGGGGTATTATCCCGGGACTTCTGATTTTGCGGAAGCAATGGCCTAGTCCCCGGAGAATACTTTCCGCATGCTTGAAAAATAGCGCAGCCCTCAGCAAATTGATGAAACAATAAAATTGATAGTCATTGCTGTTGTAATTCAAAAGATCCTCTAAAGGGGACCCACCAAAAGTCGAAGCCGTCATCTCTCTGCGTATCGAAAGATCGACCTGAGCTCTCACGGCCCTCGCAATTAACCCCTTACAGATATCATCTAGGTATACTCACCTGTAAGACTGAATACTGGGGTCTGGATACGGGAGTATATACTGAGGTGGGACACATGTAGATGTTTAAGTTCTAAGACATTAATCTCGTATCTCGAAACAGTTGAACTTTGTGTGAAAATTTAAGTGGATCAGTATACTGACAATCTAAGTGAATCGTTTAGAACCTAAAATGATTAAAGCTTAACGGTGTTGGTGATTTGTCTCAGAAACTGATATGATCCTCTTACGCAAACTCACAAAAATATTGTCTGTAAATATTTCTTTGATGCATTTCATTTCTGTTATTTCAAAAATTCAAAAAAAGTTTCGGTGTGTTTTAGCATAAATTTTGAAAAATTCAAAAAGATTTTAGACAACTGATGTTGAAAAGCTGATTTTCAAAATTCCGAGTGCTAAACATGACGAACAGGTTTGGAAAATTGTGTTTTGAAGATGTGTGAAATGAAAATAATATATATTCAAGTGGTTCATCAGAAATTGTCATGATAAATTTTTCTATTCAGGGTTGTGTTTTCAAGGGACTAGCAAAGTTTCTAAATTTGTTATATCTTATCTTTTGTGAAACTTATTTTTGGGTAGAGAATATGCAGGTGAATCAGGTTACAATACCTGAACCTGTGAAAGTCAGACTACGATCCCAGTACAAGTTGAGGGGGAGTTTGTTAGAGAAAGAGAGTCTGAAATTGCTAGAGCCAGCAGCTGATCCTGAAGAATGCAAGAGAAAGTTAGAGTGAAGGAAGAAAGACTGATAAAGACTGAAGATGCAAAGACTCGACACTTAAGACTCGTCAACATCTGAGGGGGAGTCTGTTGGTGCAGTCATCTGTTGTCTTCGTCTTAATGTCGATTCTCTGTCTCGTTGCGGATCCGATCAAGCATGACATTACATGTGACATCACCTTGATGACATCACATGTGACATCATCATGTAAATTGATATTGGCCGTTTGAGTTTACTAGATAATTTGAAAGCCATCTTGGAGGTCCAATGAGAAGCAACTATGTTTTGGTCCAATGAGAAGCTAGCCATTTGAATGGTTCTATTAGAATGAGTCTTGAAATAGGAAATTTAATGTTAGCCGTTTGAGTTAGGTTCAACCGTTTGAGTTTATAGTTGTCGTTTGAACAGTTGGCCGTTTGAAAGGTTGTGTCCGTTTGAGAAGTTTCAAACGGTAGGTCCTTGTACTATAAATAGGTGTCAAGCATTGTCATTTGTAACGGTCAGGAAAAACGATACCGAAGTGCTGCCGGTATTTCCTCTCGCTGTAAACACTGTTAATCGATTATACAAGAGGTTTAAAGTGTAGATCAAGTTGTTTTGTAGTGCGTTTCTTAGTTTCCGCCTCTGAAACGTACAAGAGCTCTTCCGAACGACTCGTTTAGGTCGCGAAACGATCCTACACATTGTGAGCACCTGCATCTACTCTTAACTTTGTTAAGAAAAGAGAAGCTTTATGCCAAATTCTCGATGTGTGAATTTTGGCTACAAGAGGTACAATTTTTAGGACACATGGTGAATCATGAATGTATTCACGTAGATCCCTTCAAAATAGAAGCAATCAACAAATGGAAGGTCCCGCGATCAGCTATGGAAGTTAGAAGTTTTCTAGGATTAGCCGGATACTATAGACGATTCATTAAGGATTTTTCTAAAATAGCTGTGCCATTAACTAAGCTAACCTGTAAAGCAGTAAAGTTTGAATGGGGACCTAGACAAGAAGAGGCTTTTAAGATTTTAAAGCAAAGGTTAACAAATGCCCCAATTCTTGCCTTACCAGAAGGAACAAAAGATTTTGAAGTTTATTGTGATGCTTCTAAACTAGGATTAGGATGTGTGCTGATGCAACGCAAGAAGGTAATTGCGTACGCCTCAAGACAATTGAAAAAGCACGAGGAAAATTATACGACTCATGATTTAGAGTTAGGAGCCATAATTTTTGCCCTTAAAATTTGGAGACATTATCTGTACGGAAGTAGGTTTACTGTCTCTACAGATCATAAGAGTTTAAGATACATATTTGGGCAAAAGGAATTAAATATGAGACAAAGAAGATGGATGGAAATTCTAAGTTACTACGACTTTGATATTCAATATCACGAAGGAAAGGCAAATGTAGTAGCAGATGCCTTAAGTCGTAAGTATCATGAGAAACAACGACGAGTTCGTGCTCTTAGGTTAAGCTTACAATTAGATTTAATGGAACAATTAAAGCATATTCAAGAAACAGCAATCAAGGATGATACTGAAGGAATGAAGGGAATAATAAAAGAATTAGAACAAGGGATTGATGGAATTTGGAGATTCCACAAGAAAAGGGTTTGGGTACCTAAGCAAGGAGACTTAAGAAATAAAATTTTAGAAGAGGCCCATAAATCTAGGTATACCATGCATCCTGGTAATAATAGGATGTACCAAGATTTAAGGAATAACTTCTGGTGGATAGGAATGAAGAAAGACATAGCTAGATATGTATCTAAGTGTCTAACTTGCTCGCAAGTTAAGGCAGAACACCAGAAACCCTCAGGTCTACTACAACAATTAGAAATGCCCGTATGGAAATGAGAACTAATAACCATTGGATTTTATTACTAAGTTACCCAAGACCAGAAAAGGTAATGATGCGATTTGGGTAATTGTGGATCGATTAACCAAATCAGCTCATTTCCTACCCATGAAAGAAACCTTTAGCATGGAAAGGTTAGCAAAGTTGTACGTAGACGAAGTAGTATCACTACGTGGAGTCCCACTCTCCATTGTATCAGATAGAGATAGTCGCTTCACTTCACATTTCTGGACAAGTTTCCAAGAAGCCATGGGGACATGATTAAATTTAAGTACTGCTTATCATCCCCAAACAGATGGACAGAGTGAAAGAACTATCCAAACCCTGGAGGACATACTTAGGGCATGTGTGATAGATTTTGGTGGATAACCACCTACCCTTAATCAAATTCTCCTATAATAATAGTTATCATTCAAGCATCGAAGCTGCCCCGTTCGAAGCACTGTACAGACGAAAGTGTCGAACTTCAGTTTGCTGGGCAGAAATAGAAGAAAGTCAATTATCAGGTCCCGAGATTGTGCAAGAAACCACAGACAAGATCACTCAAATCAAGGAATGACTAAAGACGGCTCGAGATCGTCAGAAAAGTTATGCAGACAATCGACGTAAGCCGTTAGAATTTCAAATTGGAGACAAGGTACTATTGAAAGTTTCTCCTTGGAAAGGAGTAGTTCGGTTCGGTAAGAAAGGAAAGCTAAGTCCAAGATACATAGGACCATTCCCAGTAATCCAGCGAATAGGACCAGTTGCTTATCGCTTACAACTACCAGAAGAGCTAGCAGGAGTACATGATGTATTTCATGTATCCAACCTCAAGAAATGTCTATCTGATGAATCACTAGTAGTCCCTTTTCAAGACATACAGGTAAATGAAAAGTTGAAGTTCGTAGAGAAACCACTTCAAATAGAAGACAGAAAGGTCAAGTTTCTCAAACACAAAAGATTGGTACTGGTCAAAGTCAAGTGGGATTCAAAAAGAGGATCGGAATACACCTGGGAGCTGGAATCAGAAATGAAGTGAAAGTATCCTCACTTATTTCAATAAATCTCGAGGAAGAGATTTTAAATAAGGTGGGGAGGATGTAAGGACTGCAAAATTGTCCCTAAACGACCCGTAAGTGAAAACCCGGACCCCTGAAACCCTAATACGCATGAAAAATCAAGAAAACATGAAATCTTGTTTTCACGCGGGCCGCGTAAACCATAAGGTAAGTCTACGCGGGCCGCGTTAACTTAAAATTGTTCCGGATAAGTGTTCAAGCCACGTGTCGCACACCTGACAACCCTACTCATGACACACCAGCCCTACACGTAGGATAGGTGTCCTCGCAGGCCGCGTAGAGCCTATGTTAAGGTTTACGCGGGCCGCGTAAAACTTGAAATGTTGCTATAAGTAGCCTGTGCATGGGACTTGTTTCTGCATTCGAAATCTCAGTTTCAAAACGTCCCAATTCTGCTGAAAACGAGTATTACGGTATAGAGGCGCTACTACGAATACAGGGTATTAACTCGATCACTGCTACGATATAATGTCCGATCGATTGAAACCGATCCGGTGGATGTTTAAGTGCTGCCCGTAATTGGGCTATACTTTGTCATTCGTCGTGAGGGTTTTGATTTCGTGAGTTATCATAAATGTTGTATTAAGTTACTGACCTAGTTTCATATGCATTACTGTTTAAATTAGGTTATCAGGCTTATCAGTAGGCTAAACTCTGCCCGTCTAAACTTGCAATGTGAGTCATTCTCTTTTTATCAATTATTTTACTAAACTTCAAATCATTTTCAAAAGTTATAATTACAAGGATTAAGTCGTGGTTATCTTGAATCACTGGCAAGTGGGGTATTGTGCACATTACTAATCTCTCACGGTTAGGTTCATCAACCTAACAGTGATAATCATCACTAGTTGGGTGAAAGGACCCAATAGTGGTATGACCATCGTCACCAGGGTGTGACACGGCGCCAGATAAAAATAAGATAGTAGCCATTGTAATCGCTCTTATGCTATAATTTATAACTAATGTGGCGTTTTATATAACTTGAGTGACTCGCCAGTATTTCCCCGCTGATAAAATACTTTTAAAACATGAATCAGGTGACCTACTATGAATCAAGGAAAAGTGCTACGGAGCACTAATAAAGCTTGAAGTGGTGGCTCGGTAAAATAAATAAACATGTTTTGTAAAACAGGGAATTTCCTCGTGAAATTCCTTTATTGTAAATTACGGGGTTTTGTCCCAAATTATGAAATAAAATAATTGGGCATTTCAAGTTTTAAAAGATCCTGTTAAACTTCCGCCGTCAACTCAAATAATAAATACCACGGGTTTCTGTCCCGCGGCTCCTGTACCGGGTCACACCGGGACGGGGCCGTGACATACGCCTTTTTAAAATCGATTTTTAATAAGAAAGCCTTTTTATTAACTTTTTTGATCGAAGCGATAAGCTCATTCACCATTAACGGGCTATCAAGGATGTACCTGCCTTTAAGAAACGTCGTTCGATTTCCCGAGATGATAGAACCCATGACCTTTTTGAGGCGGTTAGCAAGAACCAAAGAAATAGTTTTACTAATCACCCCAATAAGGTTGTGTCACACCCCGATATTTCCGAATATTACCGGTGGGCCCGGCGGGGAGTATCGTGACGTAGTTGATATCATCATTGTCAATACACACAATATAATAGTACAGCGGAAGGCTTGGTGAATAAACTATTACAAACCATAGTGTCTGAGTGTTCGACGAAAGAATATACAGACTGGATTGTAATAAGATCCACAGGCGGATCATAAATAATACAAAGAAACAAAATAACAGACTTCAGGTATCTTAGGGATTTGCAAGATCCTCTCATATGACACCTAATAGCTCCAGCCTATTACGAGAGGTACCTGTCAATCAGTCTTTGAAAAATACATCAGTTTACACTGGTAAATACAATTAACTGACTCTTTTTGAAAACATTTATGAAAATTAATTTGAGTGCAAATGGCACAAATCATTTATAACTTGGGACAATTATTTAAAGATAATCTTGTATACAGTTGGGGCCTGTTGGAAGCCGGTTATGATTAACCGAGTCACCACTTATAGAAGCCACAAAGGAGTTATACCCAACATGTGGGTTTATATATTTTATTTAGAATTTACATCTGTCAGGTGTATGCCTACACCCCGTGCATAGGTCGTGGCCATTTTCAAACGAAATGAGCCGATGATATCCAGGACACGGTCGAATTAACCCCCAATGTTTATGTTATCAAACAAGACAGATTAAAATGGGTTATGTAAATTTACTAATCACAATCCGATTAAATGATTTCATACCCGACCAAGTGGTATTATTATAATACCATATCCCAAGCCCTTATAAGAGAAAATAAGTTAAAGTATTTACCTGAGCTAAACGTGAAAAGTAACCCAGCCGTAAAATTCTAAAGCTTTTTGATGGTACCTTCTACTGGATGCTACTAATCTGTATTAGAAGGTTTAATAACCTATTAGGATGCTAACGGGTCTTTAATTAAGTCAAAGACTTAGACCGGCTAGCTAGGAAGAAACTTTAAGGTTCTAAACGCTATATTAAGCGGAGACCGGAATAGAATGTGCTTTAGACTCGACAAGCTTGGATACTTGTATCATATGGGTAAACTAAACATATTCTGGAATTTGAGGATTTAATGATAAGGTTAAACCCGTTTCGGCTATTTTACGTAAATTAGTCATATAAACTGATCCGAACGCATAAATGCGTAACGGGTAACCAAATGAATTATATATAGGTCTTATTTGTTAATATTCTTAAAATATGTTAATACATCAGTAGGATGTTAACATATATTCCCAAAAAGTATTTAAAACCACTTTAAGTCCCGTAAGGGCATTTTGGTCATTTTAGTAGTTATAAAAAAGATTTTATAATAAACTGAGGTTCTGGTCTTTTTAAATCGTAAAAATATTTAAATTATCTCATTACATCAGTAAGATATTACATATATGTGAGGTTTGTTATTTATGGCCAAACTATGCCCCGAAAGGGCATTTTGGTCATTTCACATATGCTTTTAAGGCCATTTTTGGAAACCTGAGTTTATAACTTATACCTACTGTAATAATATTGAAATTTGTTTTAAAATTCAGCAGGTAACAAGTCCTAGATGTTAAGTATGGTTTTAAACCATACTACGCACCTAAATAGTGTAAAACTCGCTAATTGACGATAATCAAGATGTTTATGTAAATCTGAGATTTTGATAAGTTTTAAATGCTCAAAATAATTTATTTAGTGTATAAAATTAGTAGAAAAAGGTTGGGCATTCAAATCATTTGTTAATCTCATTTTATGCCTAAAAAGGGTATCATCGTCATTAACCGAATTACACAAGAACTCTAAGTTTTAAACAGATTATAATCTGACCAAAAATCTTAAAATTCCTTAAAAATGATATCTTAACAGTAGGTAATGAGTTTTGGTTCAAAATCCAAGTTTAAACATGTATTATGCAAGATATCGCAAATTAATTAATAAAAAGCTTCTAATTACAATATCGAGCATAACTCCTATTTGAGACCAAGAACTGATGTCAAATTTTCAGGACAAGCTTATATATTAGTAACAAAGGTTTTTGTCCTCTCACATTTCTAAAAATCTCATTTATATGTCAAAAGGGCATTTATGGCATTTATAAGCATAATAACGAACAAGTGCATATAATTCAAACTACTAAGGACCAAGCAATATAACTCTAGAGGGTTATACTACTGAGTAATATGTTCCTAATGGAAGCTTAAAACATGGGAGAATTATGCTTAAACGGGTCAGAACTGAAAGTCAAAGCAAAAGTCACACTTTTGCGACTTTCGGTTATAAACTGACCTTAGACTGATAATTGTCGGGTTAGGCCTGATTAAACATGTTATAATATTAATTACCAAGTCATTAGAATTTAAAATATAATTTAGAACCTTTGTTTTATTAATTTAAATCATTTTTAAACTTTCTGTCCAGTTTGACTTTTTGTCAAACTAGTTTGACCCGACAATTAAATAGTCAAACGAAATAATTAGGAGGTGCCCTTTTAAGGGTTAATCACCTACCTTAATATGGTTCCATAACCACTTTCGTTTCCATCAGTGACTGGACCAATTGTGATTAAACCGAAAGTCAAAGCTTAATTACGATAAGTTTGACTTTTTGGTTTTTAAACTAATTAAAAGGACTAAGCAGGGATTAAGACTCTTACTAATGGTCCTTGCTATCTTTTCTACACTTGTAATTCTTCTCCTAATCCTTGCAAGCTCCAGAAATGAGTCCTTTGAAAGTTGGTTGCATTGTGAGCATAAGAACTAAGAACTAATGCTCCTTATATACAAAAATCCAACTCATGGATCACTTGCAGCTGTTAAGGAAGTCCCTAGGATCACCCCAGGTGTCCTAATGGTTTAATAAGACCGACAAACAGCCCCTAGATTCGTTACAAATGAGTTTAAATCGGTTAGAGCTGGAAAACCTGCACCTGTCCTCAATTTTCTACGCTGGGCACTTTAAGGCGGCCCGTGTAAGATCATAAGGGATCTTACGCGCCCCGCGTAGACCTGTTTTGCAGGTTAAACCACTTTCAAACATGGCAGAATCAGTCCCTGGCCATTATAACCCTTATAAAACCTCCTTTTCACCCAAAGTCTTGAAAACTCGCTTAACTACAAGGGCCTTACATGTCAAAAAGGAGGTTATATAAGGGTTATAATGGCCAGGGACTGATTCTGCCATGTTTAAAAGTGTTTTAACCAGCAAAACAGGTCTACGCGGGGCGCGTAAGATCCCTTATGATCTTACGCGGGCCGCCTAAAAGTGCCCAGCGCAGAAAATTGAGGACAGGTGCAGGTTTTCCAACTCTAACCGACTTAAACTCATTTGTAACGAATGTAGGGGCTGTTTGTCGGTCTTATTAAACCACTAGGACACCTGGGGTGATCCTAGGGACTTCCTTAACAGCTGCAAGTGATCCATGAGTTGGATTTTTGTATATAAGGAGCATTAGTTCTTAGTTCTTATGCTCACAATTGCAACCAACTTTCAAAGGACTCATTTCTGGAGCTTGCAAGGATTAGGAGAAGAATTACAAGTGTAGAAAAGATAGCAAGGACCATTAGTAAGAGTCTTAATCCCTACTTAGTCCTTTTAATTAGTTTAAAAACCGAAAAGTCAAACTTATCGTAATTAAGCTTTGACTTTCGGTTTAATCACAATTGGTCCAGCCACTGATCGAAACGAAAGTGGTTATGGAGCCATATTAAGGTAGGTGATTAACCCTTAAAAGGGCACCTCCTAATTATTTCGTTTGACTAGTTAATTGTCGGGTCAAACTAGTTTGACAAAAAGTCAAACTGGACAGAAAGTTTAAAAATGATTTAAATTAATAAAAAAAAGGTTCTAAATTATATTTTAACTTTCTAATGACTTGGTAATTAATATTAGAACATGTTTAATCAGGCCTAACCCGACAATTATCAGTCTAAGGTCAGTTTATAACCGAAAGTCGCAAAAGCCTGACTTTTGCTTTGACTTTCAGTTCTGACCCGTTTAAGCTTAATTCTCCCATGTTTTAAGCTTCCATTAGGACCATATTACTCAGTAGTATAACCCTCTGGAGTTATATTGCTTGGTCCTTAGTAGTTTGAATTATATGCACTTGTTCGTTAATATGCTTATAAATGCCATAAATGCCCTTTTGAAATATAAATGAGATTTTTTGAAATGTGAGTGGATAAAAACATTTGTTACTGATATATAAGCTTGTCCTGAAAATTTGACATCAGTTATTGGTCTCAAATAGGATTTATGCTCGATATCGTAATTAGAAGCTTTTTATTAATTAATTTGCGATATCCTGCATAATACATGTTTAAACTTGGATTTTGAACCAAAATTCATTACCTACTGTTAAGATATCATTTTTAAGGAATTTTAAGATTTTTAGTCAGATTATAATCTGTTTAAAACTTAGAGTTCTTGTGTAAATCGGTTAATGACAATAATACCCTTTTTAGGCATAAAATGAGATTAACAAATGATGTGAATGCCAAACCTTTTTCTACTGATTTTATACACTAAATAAATTATTTTGAGCATTTAAAACTTATCAAAATCTCAGATTTACATAAACATCTTGATTATCGTCAATTAGCGAGTTTTACACTATTTAGATGCGTAGTATGGTTTAAAACCATACTTAACATCTAAGACTTGTTACCTACTGATTTTTTAAACAAAATTCAATATTATTACAGTAGGTATAAGTTATAAACTCAGGTTTCCAAAAATGGCCTTAAAAGCATATGTGAAATGACCAAAATGCCCTTTCGGGGCATAGTTTGGCCATAAATAATTGATGTGCACAAAATGCAACATATAAATTACATCAATTGTGGCATAAAACTAACTCTTTTTTTAGTACTAATGTTGGAAAAAGTGTGTTTTTGTCTTCCTTTTGTATTTTCAGGATTAAATGAGCTCAAATGAACAAAAGAAGCAAAAAGGCAGCTAAATCTAACATAAATACAAGAAAAGGAACAAACGTGGCATGCCCGACCTCCTCGACAGCATCTTCCCAAGCAAAACAAGATAACAGAAGGCTGAACACGCCCCATGCTCAATGAGCACGGGGGTGTGCCCAAGTGTCAGCAGAAAAGACAAAGCTGTAGAAGCTTCTATCAACCACCACGGGGTCGTGCTCAGCGGACACGGGGCCGTGGTCAACTCTAAGATTCGCAGAATCTGGGGAAATCTTGATAGTACAGATATGCTTCTGCACATGGGGGCGTGCCCAGCGGACACGGGGGCGTGGTCAACTAATGCAGACAAACTGCAATTAATGAAGACAGAGAAGAAGGTGGACACGGGGCCGTGCCCGAGCCTCTGTTCTGGCTATAAATAGGGGTGTTTGGCTCATTTGCAAACCATCCCTTGGCACACCACCTCTCTCACACTTCACTCACCACCCACCACCATCACAACACCATCATCCACCACCATCATCCATTGTCCATCATAGAGTGTGTGAGTCGTCTCGGGGTCCAAGATTGATCGTAAGAGTTCTTGACAATCAAAGGCCATGTTTGTCTAAGTCTCTTACATCACTTGGTGAAGACAAGTGTCTAGTGTAATACTTTTTATTTTTAATCTTTTCGCACTTTTTATTTGGTTATGTATTAATGACTTTAATAACTAGTTTCTTATGTTGAAGGTGATTCTTCCTTATCGTTTGTCCGTGGTGTCTTGGCATTATTTTAATGTCTATATAAAATAAAAGATTTTCACCATTCATATCTCCACGGTCTATATGGAGATATGTTGGCTACCTGGTCAGGGGTTAAAGGAACGGTTTGGTAAGAGTCTTGCCTTGTTCAGTGTATAGATCCTGCAAGGACCTGGGTCAAATTTAGTAGGACCTCCTTCAATACCCACCGGTATTGGATGGCGGGGGTCCAAACTCTTTGATCCCCTCATATGTAAGCTACTATTAATACTTTAATCCGGCTACTTAGGACTGTATCCCTGCTGACTCAGACTACTTAGCCGAGGGTAACGTCACCTTCAAAAGAGGGGCCAACCATAATATGCATTAATAACTTAATTAATTATCTTTCAATAATCCGACCCTTTAGGATTGTATCCTTGCTGACTCAAACTACTGGGTTGAGGGTAACTTCACCTTCAAAAGAGGGGCCTACTACAATAACTAAGATAATCTCTTAAAAAGTGCAAAAGTGCGGAAATAATCAAAGGTTACACTAAACACGAGTAGGAGCCAAGTGATTCATCTTGTCTATCTGTTTTTATTTTTATTTTATTTTTCAGCATTTTAGTTAGTTTTATTTTTAGTTTAAAAACTTTTTTCTAACTTTTGATTTGATTAGACGTTGAGGATAAACCGGTATTAAAAGCTCTTGTGTCATTGGACGACCTCGGTATCTTGCCAACACTATACTACGTAGGGGTGAGCAGAAAACCGAAATAACCGAACCGTAACCGAAATAACCGACAAAACCGAACCGAAACAAAAACCGACGGTTCGGATTTTGGATTTTTAATAACCGAAAATTTCGGTTCGGTTTTTGGATAACCATTTTCAATAACCGAAAAAAACCGAACCGAAACGAAACGAAAAAAAACATATATATTTTTACGTTTAAGTTTAAGTTGTTTAAGTGTTTAACCCAGGCTACTAGAAATTATTAATTTTATTCTTGAATATTAAGTATTTATAATAAAAACATTAACATGTTTGTTTATAATTTTGATGATTTATTTATCGCCTACAACAAATAACAAAATTTAATATAAAAATTAAATAATCTTCAAAATATTATAAAAGAAAATGTCTTGACAAATTCTTTAGAGAAACATAAAAATATATTAGAAGATTAGGTTTGTGAAACATTATTTATTAAAAAGGCTAAATATAATAACTTAGATGTAAATATATAAGAAAGATTCTTAAATTTTAAATTATATCTTTTACTTTTTAATCTTACATAATTTTGTTCCAAAAAACAGAAATAACCGAAAAACCGAACCGAACCGGTGTAAAAACCGAAAAAACCGAAACCGAAATAAACCGAAACCGAACGGTTTTCAAAAACCAAAAACCGACATTTCGGTTTCGGTTTTAGTTTTGCCCAAAAACCGAACCGTACCGAACCGTGCACACCCCTAATACTACGCTCATGATGGGTGCACTTGCCCATATGTGTGTTTGGTGTTAGTAAAATATCGTGTTTTGTAAATTTAAAACTTGGCTAACGTGTAAAAAGGGGTTAAAATATACTTAAACTTATATACACACTCGCACACATCAATAATAAACCTCACATATATGTAATATCTTACTGATGTAATGAGATAAATTAATTATTTTTACTGATTTAAAAGAACCAGAACCTCAGTTTATTATAAAATCTCTTTTATAACTACTAAAATGACCAAAATGACCTTACGGGACTTAAAGTTGTTTTAAATACTTTTTGGGCATATATGTTAACATCCTACTGATGTATTAACATATTTTAAGCATATTAACAAATAAGACCTGTATATAATTCATTTGGTTACCCGTTACGCATTTATGCGTTCGGATCGGTTTCTATGACTAATTTACGTAAAATAGCCGAAACGGGTTTAACCTTATCATTAAATCCTCAAATTCCAGAATATGTTTAGTTTACCCATATTATACAAGTATCCAAGCTTGTCGGGTCTAAACCACATTCTATTCCGGTCACCGCTTAATCTAGCGTTTAGAACCTTGAAGTTTCTTCCTAGCTAGCCGGTCTAAGTCTTTGACTTAATTAAAGACCCGTTAGCATCCTAATAGGTTATTAAACCTTCTAATATACATTAGTAGCATCCAGTAGAAGGTACCATCATAAAGCTTTAGAATTTTACGGCTGGGTTACTTTTCACGTTTAGCTCAGGTAAATACTTTTAACTTATTTTCCCTTATACGGGCTTGGGATATGGTATTATAATAATACCACTTGGTTGGGTATGAAATCATTTAATCGTATTGTGATTAATAAATTTACATAACCCATTTTAATATGTCTTGTTTGATAACATAAACATTGGGGGTTAATTCGACCGTGTCCTGGATATCCTCGGCTCATTTCGTTTGAAAATGGCCACGACCTATGCACGGGGTGTAGGCATACACCTGACAGATGCAAATGCTAAATAAAATATATAAACCCACATGTTGGGGATAACTCCTTTGTGGGTTCTATAAGTGCTGAGTCGGTTAATCATGACCGGCTTCCAACCGGCCCCAATTGTATGACAAACATGTAAATCTGTATACAAGATTATCTTTAAATAATTGTCCCAAGTTATCAATGATTTGTGCCATGTGCACTCAAATTAATTTTCATAAATGTTTTCAAAAAGAGTCTGTTAATAGTATATACCGGTGTAAACTGATGTATTTTCCAAAGACTGATTGACAGGTACCTCTCGTAATAGGCTGGAGCTATTAGGTGTCATATGAGAGGATCTTGCAAATCCCTAAGATACCTGAAGTCTGTTATTTTGTTTCTTTGTATTATTTATGATCCGCCTGTGGATCTTATTACAATCCAGTCTGTATATTCTTTCGTCGAACACTCAGACACTATGGTTTGTAATAGTTTATTCACCCAGCCTTCCGCTGTGCTATTATATTGTGTGTATTGACAATGATGATATTAACTACGTCACGATACTCCCCACCGGGCCCACCGGTAATATGTGGAAATATCGGGGTGTGACAGGTTGGTATCAGAGCCAACATTAAGTGAATTAAACACTAACCTTTTGTGTTTAATCTCAATGACACAATAAGCACATTCCTTAGACTTCCGAGTCTAGGCTAATGACCTAGGACTTATTCTTAACTTTCCTTTTTATTGTTTATATTATATTTACTTGTTTTGACAGGTGAACTTATTGGAAAATGCCGCCACATGTGAGAGGCAAAGGAAAGGGACCAATGAGAGGAGGGCCATCAGGCCACGCGGGACCCTCCCATCGACGTACCCCATCAGCGACTTTCTCTAGTTCCGACTCTCAGGACCATTGGAGTCATAACTTCGAGCCGGCGAGGCATTCTGTTTCGCTAGGATCCTCACCATCCGACCCTCCATACTTTGGACAACCTATTCCTGATGAACCCCAACATTCCCATCATTCTCAAGAATCACATCATTCGAACCAATCTCACCACTCCTTTCACTCCCATTCTTTTCATCACTCCAATTCCATTTATTCCCCAGGTCAGTTCAATCCGAACGACTATGTCAACAATCTCTTTGGTTTCAATCCTTTAGGACCTCAAGATCATTTCTCCCAGGAGATTGAAATGGACGACGACCCTGACCCTGAAATGCAAACCGGAACACCGGGCCACCCTATCAGTATCTCGAGCGGTTCTCCATATCAAGGATCGCCGTACCAAGGGCCCGATTCATTTAAAGAATGGTGGTCAAAGTATGAATGGGAATTCACCCCTTCATATCAGAACTCTCCAGCTCAACCTCCTTTGAATGAACCGCAACTTCAAGCGGTTACCCCACCACATTTACCAGTTGAGGAACCACCTCAACCACCTCCCGAGCCGCCTAGGCGAAGGAGAAATGCTCGAATGTCTGTGCGTGGGGGACCATGGTTCGCATCCCCTCATGGTTCAAGCTCTTACCCTCCTATTCCCGAGGACCCCAAAATGGGTGGGCCCTCGCATGTGGTGCCAGAGGACAATCCTCCACCAGTTTCTCATGCACCACCTCCACCGCCAGTGAGTTTTGACAACCCAATACGAACATACCCAGGTTCATCTGGGTATCACCCGTCTGGATACCCATAGTATTATGGAACCCATGATCCATATCTTACTGCTGCACAGTATAATGCACTTTATCCTTCTTCTTACCCTCCAGTTTACCCAACTGGATATCCGGTGCAGGGGTATCAATACCCACCCGACCAGCAACCTCCTCCTCCACAACAGGAGCAAACCCAAGAAATACTACAGAGGTTAGACAGGGTTGAGCATGAAGCAGATGAAACCAAAAAGAAGCATAACAGTTTTCTCAAAGGCCTTGCAAATCTCATTAAAGGCAAGAAGAAATAGGAAATTGTTTATTTTATCTTGTATTGTCTTTTAATCAAGTCCCTGCGAGGACATTATTTTTATTTTCAGTACCAAGTCCCTGCGTGGACTTATTTTTCTATTTCTGTAGCCCCTGCGTGGGCAGTGCGTTATTTCAAGTCCCGATTAGGGCATCGTTGTACTAGTTTTATGATTTAATGAAGTTTATTTTCGAATTTTAAATATGTATTTTATTACATCATCATGTTATATCCTTTCAAATTTAAATTGATCTGCCAAAGAAATTCTTAAAGGTATAACCTAGCCAAAAATATTAATGGCTATGATGGTACAACCTTTTTAAGAAAATAAATCCCTGTTAACATCTGAACACATGTTAACATTCCTGATGGTGCGGTGCGGGAAACCACACAAGCTTCCAAATGTACTTGGACTTTCCCAAGTCACTTTCATAGCCTATATGATCAATATGAATCATGGCTAATAAACATCAATATGATGTATACACCTAAAACATCCATTTGAGATGTATGCTTACAAGCAAAGGTGTAATAATGACAATGATAGTTCTATTTTATAAACTTCTTGTCAATAAGGCGATGAACTATGTTCGACCCTTAAAAGATCACTGATCCAGGAGTAGAGCAAAGAGAACTACCGATGACAGGAAGAGGAAGAGGGAGGAAGACAAGTCCCCTCAGTCAAACAAGAAAAACAAAGGGAACTTTAGTTCTAAGAAATGGCAGTCAAATGACAAGCCCAGGTGCAAGACTTGCAAGAAAAGGCACTTTGGAAAGTGCAACCAAGACCCACAAGCTAAAGCATGTGGGATTTGCAAAAAGAAAGGGCACACGTCTGTAGAGTGCCGGAATATTACGGATGCAACCTGTTACGGTTGCAACGAAAAGGGGCACATCAAGACAAATTGCCCCAAGAATACCAAGAAGCCCGAGGAGGCAAAGAAAAATAACGCAAGAGTTTTCCAGATGAATGCAAGGGAAGCGGTGAACGACGAGAACGTCATAACAGGTACCTTCCTCACTAATAATAATTATGCTAGAGTCTTATTTGATTCAGGTGCTGATAAGTCTTTTGTAGACCATAAATTTTGTAAGTTACTGAATCTGCCTATTAAGACTCTAGACATAAAATATGAGGTAGAGCTTGCTGATGGTACCTTAGAAACAGCCTCAACTCTTCTTGATGGATGTTTCATATCCATTAAGAATCATTCTATTCCGCTATCCCTCTTGCCAATGAAATTGGCTGGGTTTGATATTGTTTTAGGCATGGATTGGTTGTCGCATAACCAAGCCCAAATCGCCTGCGATAAAAAGCTAGTTATCATCAAAACCCCTTCTGGTGAGTCCGTCACTATTCAAGGAGATACACAATATGGACTGCCCAACAATGTGTCCATTCTTAAAGTATTGCAGTGTCTGAAGAGTGGATGTGACATCTATATGGCACATGTGTCAGTAAACGACCCAAAGCCCAAGATTGAAGATATTCCTCTTATCTCTGAGTATTCTGATGTCTTTCCTGATGAACTACCTGGATTACCTCCTGAGAGGTAAGTTGAATTCAGGATAGATATTCTCCCAGGATCCGCACCAATTGCACGAGCTCCTTATCGTCTAGCGCCTACTGAAATGAAAGAGCTTAGGACCCAATTGGATGACCTACTAGAGAAGGGTTTCATTCAACCCAGCTCTTCACCTTGGGGAGCTCCAATATTGTTTGTAAAGAAAAAGGATGGATCAATGCGCCTATGCATTGATTACCGTGAACTAAACAAGATAACGATAAAAAATCGCTATCCCTTGCCCAGGATCGATAACTTATTTGATCAGCTCCAAGGGGCGAGCTTCTTCTCAAAGATTGATTTGAGATCTGGGTATCACCAACTTAAGGTCCGAACTGAAGATGTACCTAAAACGGCGTTCAGAACGAGGTATGGACATTACGAGTTTTTAGTGATGCCTTTCGGGCTCACAAATGCGCCAGCAGCATTCATGGATCTCATGAATAGAGTCTGCAAACCATACTTAGATAAGTTTGTCATCGTCTTTATAGACGACATAGTTATCTACTCTCGTAATCAATCTGATCACGAGAAGCACCTTCGATGTATCGTAGAATTGCTTCGGCAGGAGAAGCTGTATGCTAAATTCTCCAAATACGAGTTCTGGTTTCGTGAAGTCCAATTTCTTGGACACGTTGTTAGTGAGCGTGGTATCCAAGTCGATCCCGCCAAAATAGAAGCCATCATGAACTGGGAAGCACCGAAGACGCCTACGGAAATTCGCAGCTTTTTGGGTCTAGCTGGATATTACAGAAGATTCATTGAGAACTTCTCAAGAATAGCTGCACCATTGACTTCTTTGACCCGTAAGAATGTAAAATTTGACTGGGGTCCAAAACAACAAGAATCCTTTGAGATTCTCAAGCAGAAATCGAGCAATGTTCCAGTACTGACATTGACCGAAGGAACTGAAGAGTTTGTCGTTTACTGTGATGCATCACATACCGGTATAGGGTGTGTACTTATGCAAAAAGGCAAGGTGATTGCCTATGCATCACGACAACTAAAGGTGCATGAAAAGAATTACACCACCCACGACTTAGAATTGGGTGCCGTTTTATTCGCACTAAAGTTATGGAGACATTATTTATATGGAACAAAATGTGTGATCTATTCGGATCACAAAAGTCTTCAACATTTATTCAATCAAAAAGACCTCAATATGAGACAGCGCCGCTGGATTGAGACTTTAAATGATTACGATTGTGAAATTCGCTACCATCCTGGCAAAGTGAATGTAGTCGCCGATGCTCTAAGCCGAAAGGAGAGAGTCAAACCTATCAGGATTAATGTTAAGAGCATCGAATTGAAGAATAGCTTGAATGAGAGGCTATTAGCGGTACAGAAAGATGCTATTATGGAAGCTAACCTTCCAGATGAAAAGTTAGGTGTAACTGTTGAACAGTTAACACCTGGAAAGGATGGAATTCTAAGACTGAATGGAAGAATCTAGGTTCCCATTCATGGAGGACTTGGAGATTTAATCCTCCAGGAAGCTCACAACTCCAAATATTCAGTTCACCCTGGAGGTGACAAGATGTATCAGGATTTGAAAGCTAATTATTGGTGGATAGGGTTGAAGAAATCTATTGCCACCCATGTAGCTAAGTGCTTAACCTGTGCTCAGATTAAAGCAGAGCATCAAAAACCATCGGGTCTGCTTCAACAGCCAGAACTTCCCACATGGAAGTGGGAGATGGTAACTATGGACTTTATAACCAAGTTACCTAAAACAAGGCACGGAAATGATACCATATGGGTTATAGTTGATAGACTGACTAAGTCAGCACATTTCTTACCTATCAAGGAGACCCACAGCTCCGACAAGTTAGCCCAGTTGTACGTAGATAAGATTGTGTCTCTTCATGGAGTTCCGGTGTCTATTATCTCTGATAGAGATACTAGATACACCTCTCACTTTTGGAAAAGTTTCCAACAATCTTTGGGCACTCGATTGAATTTCAGTACTGCTTACCATCCTCAAACTGATGGACAAAGTGAACGTACAATTCAAACTTTGGAAGACATGCTTCGAGCATGCGTTATTGATTTGGGAGGTAGTTGGGATGATCATTTCCCCTTAATCGAGTTCTCCTATAACAATAGCTACCATACTAGTATTCAGGTTGCACCTTTTGAGGCATTATATGGTAGGAAATGCAGAACGCCTGTTTGTTGGGCAGAAGTAGGAGAAGCTCAGTTATCAGGACCTGATATAGTACTTGAAACAACGGACAAAATTGTCCAGATTCATGAACGTCTGAAAGCTGCCAGGGATAGGCAGAAAAGTTTATGCTGACAAGAGGCGAAAACCTCTAAAGTTTGAGGTTGGCGATAAAGTTTTACTAAAAGTATCACCCTGGAAAGGTGTGATGCGTTTTGGTAAAAAGGGTAAGTTAAGCCCTAGATATATTGGACCATTCGAGATCATCGAATGTGTCGGCAGTGTAGCTTATAAGCTAAACTTGCCTGAGGAGCTGAGTGGAATCCACAATGTGTTCCACATTTGCATTCTAAAGAAATGTTTAGCTGACGAATCATTAGCTATGTCTCATAAGGACGTACAAATTGATGAAAGCCTGAGGTTTGTTGAAAAACCAATATCGATCGAGGATCGTCAGGTTAAAAAGCTCCGAAGAAAACACGTACCTATAGTAAAGGACAAATGGGATGCCCGTAGAGGTCCCGAATATACGTGGGAAGTTGAGTCCACTATGCGACAGAAGTACCCTCACTTATTCCAGTAAAAACTCAGGGTCGAGATTTCTTTTAAGGGGGTGAGGATGCAACACCACGTAAAAACGTGTCCAATCATGTAAAGACACATGTCCTAAACTCTATATATGTGAAAGTTAGAGTTTGAAGGACTAAATTCGTCAAACAGTGGAAATATGAAACCACATGGACTAAAAGTGTCAACATGCCAAACTTGAGCCTCTGAATGACCATACATGAAGAATATATTCTGAAACGAGTGATTAATTGGATATAAGAAGCCGTTTGTGAAAATAATCGAAAGATTATAAAACTACAAGGGCCTTACATGTCAAAAAGGAGGTTATATAAGGGTTATAATGGGCAGGGACTGATTCTTCCATGTTTGAAAGTGTTTTAACCGGCAACACAGGTCTACGCGGGCCGCCTAAAAGTGCCCAGCGCAGAAAATTGAGGACAGGTGCAGGTTTTCCAGCTCTAACCAACTTAAACTCATTTGTAACGAATCTAAGATCTGTTTGTCGGTCCTATTAAACCACTAGGACACCTGGGGTGATCCTAGGGACTTCCTTAACAGCTGCAAGTGATCCATGAGTTGGATTTTTGTATGTAAGGAGCATTAGTTCTTAGTTCTTATGCTCACAATTACAACCAACTTTCAAAGGACTCATTTCTAGAGCTTGCAAGGATTAGGAGAAGAATTACAAGTGTAGAAAAGATAGCAAGGACCATTAGTAAGAGTCTTCATCCCTGCTTAGTCCTTTTAATTAGTTTAAAAACTGAAAAGTCAAACTTATCGTAATTAAGCTTTGACTTTCGGTTTAATCACAATTGGTCCAGCCACTGATCGAAACGAAAGTGGTTATGGAACCATATTAAGGTAGGTGATTAACCCTTAAAAGGGCACCTCCTAATTATTTCGTTTGACTAGTTAATTGTTGGGTCAAACTAGTTTGACAAAAAGTCAAACAGGACAGAAAGTTTAAAAATGATTTAAATTAATAAAACAAAGGTTCTAAATTATATTTTAACATTCTGATGACTTGGTAATTAATATTAGAACATGTTTAATCAGGCCTAACCCGACAATTATCAGTCTAAGGTCAGTTTATAACAGAAAGTCGCAAAAGCTTGACTTTTGCTTTGACTTTCAGTTCTGACCCGTTTAAGCTTAATTCTCCCATGTTTTAAGCTTCCATTAGGACCATATTACTCAGTAGTATAACCCTATGGAGTTATATTGTTTGGTCCTTAGTAGTTTGAATTATATGCACTTGTTCGTTAATATGCTTATAAATGCCATAAATGCCCTTTTGACATATAAATGAGATTTTTAGAAATGTGAGAGGACAAAAACCTTTGTATCACACCCCAACCGATGGCGGAAACATCGGGGCGTGGCACTGAGCGAAACAGATTGTCCATAAGTTTCCATAACAACTATATTTACCAAATATTTAAAGCAACACGTCGCATACCATGTCATAAGTGATAATACAATTATTACAGAAAAGATCTAGTCAAATTGTTCTGTTCCGACAACTCAGATTTTCATTACAGACAATTGTTTATTGTTGACCTAGGTCTTTCCTAGCCTCTATTTCACAGCAAAGAAAGCAAATAAGCATCCTAAGCACCTGTCACATACGTTAAAGTAAAAGTCAATACACATAGTGTAAAGGTGAGCATACAAGTTTGATAATAGCATATAGAGTTTGAAATCGTTACGCATAACCAGCACGTACACAGTGTAAAATGAGGCATGTTAGTTATCGACATGAACCTATCGATACCAATGACTGCGGGTTGACTGCCCAAGGCAGTTCGCGATACACACTCACCACTGTGAGCCATGTAAGTAATTGTCCTTAACAACCCTGAGTGAACAGGTGTTGAGTCCAAACTAATAGTACTACCGTTGCTAAGGCAGGTAGACAGCATTCCATGTGTAAACATAACAAACAAGCATTCATTAAGTCACGTATAACATGCGGTAACGGTTAGCGTTAAATTGTAGCATAATGTGTTCGATGTGATTTAGTATAAGTAACTTATGTAACACCCAAAAGTGCGTAAAGCAAAAAGGGATCGAGTATACTCACAGCGATTGATGGATTGAAGAGAGCGCTAGAGAGTATGGTTAGCCTGAACATATTGATAGCATAACGATAAGCGATGCGTAAAATGATACAGAGTGCAAGTGGGTAGGCCAGCAGTTCGATCGGATGGTAGTCCGATCGGACAGCCGGTCGCTCGGATGACAGTCCGCTCGGATGGTCATCCGGTCGGGTGACCTTTCGAGTGGATTGTTTCTTCCTTTGTGAAGGATGTGTTTGTGTATGATGGTTTGACCTTTGAAGTTTTTGTTGTAGCGTTTTAAAAACATAGAAGTACCTCTACTTTTCAGGTCGATCAATCGAACGACCGTTCGATCGGGCGACGGTCCGATAGGTTGGCACTTCAGCGAGAACAAGTTCACAGCAGGTTGTCACTCGATCGGATGGTTGTTCGATCGGGTGGCATCCCTTGTACATTGAACATGTTGAAAATTGTTTAAGTGTTGAAGTTTCAAAACATCACATAGTCGGATGGTCGGTCGAGTGGTAATTCAATCAGACGGCAATCCGTTCGGTGTTCCAAAACTCTTGGGAGATGATTTGAAAACTAAGGTGGGACCAAGGTGCAAGTTGTGCAGATTGGCCAGTCGTTCGGATTGGCTGTCCGATCGGACAGCAGTCCGATCGGACGGCATTCTGTCCTGGTCGACCTGTTCGTCTTACACTTGGTTGTTTTGATTGTTTGTCGTTTTATCGAGACGTTGTGATACCGTATTAAGCAATAGAAACCTCGTCAATACTTGGTACTCCTGATCGGACAGGAATCACCCAAATCCGGCCAGTTAACTGTTCGAGACAGTGTTCCATGTTTAACCCGATATCGGTGGTCACATGGATAGAATCCAGATCTTGAACCAACACAACCACAAGAATGAGTAGTAAGTCAGCACAAGCTCCGATTCTATCGGTTTTGAATGCATTGAGTGTAAAAGAGTTGAAAGAAAGTTGGAAAACCATCTTTCAATCCTTTTCATAGTGAATATGTTTAGATCTATGAAAGATCCTTGTTTGTTTATGTGGAAATCGGTTAGATCTAAGGTGTTCTCGGTGGATTGAGGCCAAAACATGAAGTTCTCAAGAACACATGATGACGTCATCCTAGAACACCTTGAATCTTGATGATTTCACGGTTAAAAGTTATGATTCAAAAGATAGAAAGGTGTAGGAGTGCGTGTTGATTAAGGAAGTACAAGATTTAGGACGAGATCTTACCGGGATTGCAAGAAATCGAAGGGAAATGAGGTTGGAGAGCCGGTCGGACAGAGAGTTTCCAAAAGTGGAAAGTATAATGGTGACTGGGGTATTTATAGGGTTACCCAAAGTGGAAAGGAGCTGGTCGATCGGGTGGCAGCCCGGTCGAACAGCTGTCCGATTGAGCAGCAGCTCGATCGAACGGCTGGTCGATCGGCTGGTCACCTGATCGATCAGTCTCTTGGTTCGAGTGTTTGGTGCGACGAGTTTGGCTATTTTAATTGCGATTGCGAGCGTTTCGATGCGTTAGAGTTTCCTAGTCAAATTACTTTTAATCCGAACTACTATATCAACATACAAGCATTCCTACTTCATATTCGTTTAGCGTTTGTGGTTCTGTTGCGATTGAGTTCGATTGCGTTTCGATTGATCACCACAACACAACATAAATAAACATGCACAGGTAACACATAAGGCGCGCACACACACGTATTACAATAACCAAAATGCGTAATTCGAGTTGCGAGTGCGATTGCGATAGTGATAAAGCGATTAAACATGCGATAAATAGCGATTACTATGCGATATTTAATAGATACTCCACATAATACAATCAACGCGATAATAAATGGACTAAATCAAGTCAAAGAAGTCAAAACAGGAATTGAGCAAGGAGAGACAGAACGCATTTAGCAATCTTTTCTTCCTTTGACTTCAATATTGACTTTGACTTTGACTTCCGAAACACGGGGTGTTATACTTTGTTACTGATATATAAGCTTGTCCTGAAAATTTGACATCAGTTCTTGGTCTCAAATAGGAGTTATGCTCGATATCGTAATTAGAAGCTTTTTATTAATTAATTTGCGATATCTTGCATAATACATGTTTAAACTTGTATTTTGAACCAAAACTCATTACCTACTGTTAAGATATCATTTTTAAGGAATTTTAAGGTTTTTGGTCAGATTATAATCTGTTTAAAACTTAGAGTTCTTGTGTAAATCGGTTAATGACGATAATACCCTTTTTAGGCATAAAATGAGATTAACAAATGATTTGAATGCCAAACCTTTTTCTACTAATTTTATACACTAAATAAATTATTTTGAGCATTTAAAACTAATCAAAATCTTAGATTTACATAAACATCTTGATTATCGTCAATTAGCGAGTTTTACACTATTTAGGTTAGTATGGTTTAAAACCATACTTAACATCTAAGACTTGTTACCTACTGATTTTTTAAGCAAATTTCAATATTATTACAATAGGTATAAGTTATAAACTCAGGTTTCCAAAAATGGCCTTAAAAGCATATGTGAAATGACCAAAATTCCCTTTCGGGGCATAGTTTGGCCATAAATAATAAACCTCACATATATGTAATATCTTACTGATGTAATGAGATAAATTAAATATTTTTACTGATTTAAAAAGACCAGAACCTCAGTTTATTATAAAATCTCTTTTATAACTACTAAAATGACCAAAATGCCCTTACGGGACTTAAAGTGGTTTTAAATACTTTTTGGCCATATATGTTAACATCCTACTAATGTATTAACATATTTTAAGCATATTAACAAATAAGACCTGTATATAATTCATTTGGTTACCCGTTACGCATTTATGCATTCGAATCGGTTTATGTGACTAATTTACGTAAAATAGCCAAAACGGGTTTAACGTTATCATTAAATCCTCAAATTCCAGAATGTGTTTAGTTTACCCATATTATACAAGTATCCAAGCTTGTCGGGTCAAAACCACATTCTATTCCGGTCTCCGCTTAATCTAGCGTTTAGAACCGCAAAGTTTCTTCCTAGCTAGCCGGTCTAAGTCTTTGACTTAATTAAAGACCCGTTAGCATCCTAATAGGTTATTAAACCTTCTAATACAGATTAGTAGCATCCAGTAGAAGGTACCATCATAAAGCTTTAGAATTTTACGGCTGGGTTACTTTTCACGTTTAGCTCAGGTAAATACTTTTAACTTATTTTCCCTTATACGGGCTTGAGATATGGTATTATAATAATACCACTTGGTCGGGTATGAAATCATTTAATCGGATTGTGATTAATAAATTTACATAACCCGTTTTAATTTGTCTTGTTTGATAACATAAACATTGGGGGTTAATTCGACCGTGTCCTGGATATCCTCGGCTCATTTCCTTTGAAAATGGCCACGACCTATGCACGGGGTGTAGGCATACACCTGACAGATGCAAATGCTAAATAAAATATATAAACCCACATGTTGGAGATAACTCCTTTGTGGGTTCTATAAGTGGTGAGTCGGTTAATCATGACCGGCTTCCAACCGGCCCCAATTGTATGACAAACATGTAAATCTGTATATAAGATTATCTTTAAATAATTGTCCCAAGTTATAAATGATTTGTGCCATGTGCACTCAAATGAATTTTCATAAATGTTTTCAAAAAGAGTCAGTTAATTGTATTTACCAGTGTAAACTGACGTATTTTCCAAAAACTGATTGACAGGTACCTCTCGTAATAGGCTGGAGCTATTAGGTGTCATATGAGAGGATCTTGCAAATCCCTAAGATACCTGAAGTCTGTTATTTTGTTTCTTTGTATTAGTTATGATCCGCCTGTGGATCTTATTACAATCCAGTCTGTATATTCTTTCGTCGAACACTCAGACACTATGGTTTGTAATAGTTTATTCACCAAGCCTTCCGATGTGCTATTATATTGTGTGTATTGACAATGATGATATCAACTATGTCACGATACTCCCCGCCGTGCCCACCGATAATATGTGGAAATATCGGGGTGTGACAGGTCCAGGTGTCCTAGTCGTTTAATAAGACCGACGAACAGCCCCTAGATTCGTTACAAATGAGTTTAAGTCGGTTAGTGCTGGAAAACCTGCACCTGTCCTCAATTTTCTGCGCTGGGCACTTTTAGGCAGCCCGCTTAAGATCATAAGGGATCTTACGCGCCCCGCGTAGACCTGTTTTGCAGGTTAAAACACTTTCAAACATGGCAGAATCAGTCCCTGGCCATTATAACCCTTATATAGCCTCCTTTTTGACATGTAAGGCTCTTGTAGTTAGTTTTTAGAGGCCCAAGGATGTATAAACAAACTTCGTTAAGCTCGGTTTCGTTAAATATCACTATAAATGCAAGTTTCATCAAGTTGACACTTTTCACCCAAAGTCTTGAAAACTCGCTTAACGATCTCGAAAACACGTGAAATTTTTATCACTTATTCTTGAGAGTATATTTGAATATTTCGAAGCCTCGGGTTCGTTAAAAGGTAACTCAGAGGTCAAAATTAACATGTTGACACATTTAACCCTTATAGTTTTATAATCTTCCGATTATTTTCACAAGCGGCTTCTTATATCCAATTAATCACTCGTTTAAGAATATATTCTTCATGTATGGTCATTCAGAGGCTCAAGTTTGGCATGTTGACACTTTTAGTCCCTGTGGTTTCATATTTCCACTGTTTGACTAATTTAGTCCTTCAAACTCGAACATTCACATATATAGAGTTTAGGGCACGTGTCTTTACATGATTGGACACGTTTTTACGTGGTGTTACAGGTTGATTGGACGATAATCTCTCATCCCCATTGGATCCTTGATTTTTTAGACAAGAGTTATGAAAGACGAGCTACATCCTTTTGCGATAAAACCTTTGCTGTAAAAATCAGCTAGTAAGTTATAAAAATCAAATTCAAATAAATTCCAGTACCTTTTAATGAAATTGAAGTTAAAACTGTCTGGTCCAGGAGTTGTGTCAGCCCCACACTCGAACACTGCTTTCTTAATCTCCTCGTTCTCAAAAGGTGTAATCAGGAACGTCGCGTTCTCCTCCGTAAGTCTCTTGATTCTATGACAAAAAAGTTTTGGCCTGTTGTTGGATTTTTCCTTAAAAGCTGATTTGAAATATCCCATGATCTCTTTTTTGACTAAGGAAGGTTTAGTCGTCCATACTCCGTCAATCATGAGACCGAGAATATTATTAGAAGCCCGTCTACTGTTAATGTACTCGTGAAAAAGGCCGAATTTTCATCCCCATCTATGTCCCACTTAATTCTGGCCCTTTGTTTGAGATCATTCTTTTTGAACTCTTCCAGCTCCTTTATATCCTTTATACATTCCGTTTTAATCCACTCATCCTCTTCCGATAATTCCCTAACTTCCAACCACTCGTCAATTTAATTAAGCTCCTCCTTTATAATCCTCTCTCTTTCCCCTTCCTTAGATAAGACCTCCTTTTTCCATATTTTAATATTATCCCTAATCCTTTTAAACTTTTCCATGATACGCACATTTGATTCTCCGACTCCGCTAAAATTATCAGTAGCCTCCTTAATCACCTCATCAAAGTCTTTTTGATCCAACCAAGAATTAAAAAATCTAAATGGCTTGGGCCCAAAATTTTTATTAGAATATGTCAGAACAAGAGGGCAATGATCCGAGTGAACCCTAGGTAACGTTCTCAAGCAGGCCATAGGCCATTTAGAAAAAAAAAACCCTGACAAACTAGAATCCTATCGATCTTGCTTTGTTTGTTACCATTATCATTAAGATAAGTAAATTTCCTTACTTTCATCTCGAATTCTCTCAACCCATTGTCAATAATAAAATTATTAAAATTACAGGCACAAGTTTTGTTGAATTTAGAATTCCTCCTTTCTTCCAGGCAACGAACCGCGTTAAAATCTCCCAAAATCACCCACCAACCCGAAAGGTTACCCAGTAAGCCCCCAATGGTATCCCACAAAAAATTCTTTTGGGCAACTTTTCGAGGCGCATAAACATTAATGACATTAATAGTTTTATTACTCCCCTTCAAAACCCCCACCATTAATAGAAAATTAGGGTGTTTAAAAGAATCATGTACCTTAAAAATATTCGGATCCCACAAGTTAACCACCCCTCCAGATCTCCCAGCTGCTGGCACGTGATCCATCTCAAATCTGCCTGCTCCCCAGAATTTCTCGAATTCAATGCCTGAAATGTCGTTATACTGAGTTTCTTGTAAAGCAATAAAATCAATCTCATTCTCTTTTTTTTTTAAATCCTTGACCCAACCCGCTTTATTCCCCCCCCCCCCTCCTAGCCCTCTAATATTCAATGAAAGAAATTTCATCTAAAAACTTTTTGAAATCCTTCTTCCCTTATCGCTTCTCTGATCATATGCTCGTGATGTTGAAGATCGACTCCCACGGCACCACCTAATGTGGTCGTAAAGTGTGTCTCTAAATTGAATAATCCTCCTCCTCGTTTGCTTTCTCATTAGCTTCTTTCGCCATATATCCGTTTCTGTTTCAACGATTAGGACTTCAAGGTTTAGCACAGCTCCCTCTCCCCATCCACCTATAGCCACCCTCATCTTCGCCGATTTTATTTGTGTTCGTTTGTATTCGTGAACACATTACTTTCCTTAATGAACGAACATAGACAAAAAATATCTCGTTCGGTAAGTGTTAATGAACCGTTCATGAACACATTATATCCTTCACAAACGAACACGAACAAGACCTTGTTCATGTTTATTCGGTTCGTTTACAACCCTAGCTAGAGTGATACTGGTAATGTACGTGTACCTTACCAGTCCTTTACCGACTAGAGTTGATACTAACCGAATTTCCCCTACAATGCGCTAGTTAATAACTACTAGTATTTTTTAGATAAAAGCCTATAACTAATTTAAAAATATATTATTATTAATTTAGACCCACTCTTTCATTAATATTTGATGTATTAGCCCTACTAAACATTTATACCATCGATTAACTAAACCCATTTACCATTTACCCATTTACTTATTTCCTTAATATTTGATTTTTAGGCTTATTAAACATTTATACCATCTATAAACTAAACCCATTTACCATTTACCCATTAATCTATTTAAATTAAAAATTTTAAACCAAATTAAAAGAGCGGCAACACGTTACGCAACTAGAAGTCGGAATCTTTTGGACGGGTTTCCAAACTCGTCCAGGGGCCTGGCTGGATTCCCAAGGACGAACCTGATAATAACAAAACATTATAACTTTTTATACTAATCTACCAACTCTATACACATTATGCAAATGCCTTTATTATACCACTTGGTTGAATTACAAAAAAATATAAACATATTACATACATATCCAAACATAACTTCACAAAATAAACAAGTTAACAAGAATCGACTTTCATTTTATTTTCATTTCATTTTTATCAACTTAAATCACAAAACCCATCCACCATCCACAACTCACACAACCAAAAGTCCACAAACAAACACCATTTAATTCAATCACTCACTTATTCTTTAACATCAACGTGAAAGCTTTCAATGCATTCAAAACAGATTTCAACCTCTCTTTAGCTTCCAAATCAATCAAATTCCCTTCATCATCAAACTTCGGAGGCGACTCAAACGCATTCAAAAAAAACTCCGGCTTATTAATAAAATGCAAATCCAAATAAACACCACTCTGCCGGAGCACATACTGCGACCGTCCGCCACCAAAACCGCCGCCGGCGCTAACAATCGCCGCCGCCTTATCCGCCCAGACGTTCGGCGGCCTGGACGCCCAGTCGATGGCGTTTTTGAGCGGTGCGGTGACGGAATAGTTGTATTCCGGTGAGGCGAAGAGGAAGCAGTCGGATTGGAGAATTTGGTCGCGAAAAGTTGTGACGGATTGTGGGTATTTTCCGTCGATTTCGAGATCTGTGTTGAGCATTGGTAAAGGGGAGATGTCGATGTAGTTGATTGACATTCCGGTTACGGATTGGTTGGTTGTTAGATCGATGGCGGAGCGGATTAGGCCGCGGTTGTAAGAGGCTTTGCGGAGGGAGCCGCAGATTGCGGCGACGTTGATGATGGATTTGGGGGATAATGCTGACTCCATGGTTGACTAATTCAATCTGGAATGATTGATTTCAGAGAGTTTGTGTTTATAGAAACGTATCGAATAACATTTACCTTATTGACCCTTTTGGATTAGGCTAAATTCCTAATTTGGATTTTTTTTTTTTGAACGGCGGCAATTTATTAGAGGCCCAGCAAGATGCTCCCTTTGGATTAGGCTAAATTCCTAATTTGGATTTTTTTTGAACGGCGGCAATTTATTAGAGGCCCATCTCAAAAATAACCACGTTTTATTGATGTAGATAATAAGAACAATAAGACAGAAGTACGCTTTTGTAATTCAGCTCTTTAGAAAAATTCTTTTTTTAAAACAACTACAGTAAAGACACCATTTATAGGAGATGAAATAATGAGTAAAAAGGAAACTATATCAGTTTTCATCTTCACCCTTGAAAGCACCAGCTATAGATTGAGACGATGATTGAGGGATTTGAAGACAAACATGGAAAGCCAGCGAAGATGCAGCTCCAGCTCTAAACAGGGACAAACGGCTCTTTCTTCTGAAGCCCTAGCACACCGACAAAGGAGACCAGCAAAGATAGAGGGCCTGAGACTTATTGGAAACATAAACTGGGCCTGACCCAATACAAGAACCTGATATAAAAAAAATACAAAATAAGCCCACAATTAAATTGATAAAAAAGACTGGAAATTTAACACCCCTCCTCAATTTAATTGGTGAAAACATCAAACATTTTTATTAGTTTACACATGTTGTCATGTTCATTATTTAGAAGGCCTTTGGTAAATATATCTGCCAACTGATTATGTTTGTGCTTTGGCTTGTCTTCGTGATACGATTCCAAGCTTTGACTTCAGTGGTTTCACTAATAAGGACACCGCCCCCCCTAAAGTACAACATGCATTGGCGAGTGCTCTTTTTAGTAAAATTGTCAACGAAATCGAAGTGCAGTTTGACTTGACCGTTAGACAAAAAGCCGTTTTTGAGTGTCTCCGAGCACCACATGCACAAGATTTTCTTCTTGCTATACCTATAGATGGGTTAGGCCAGCATATGTCGCCGGTGGAGTACCGTACTATCCTTAAGTATCGCCTCATGATTCCTTTATTCCCGGTTGATGAGGTATGCCCTGTTTGTCATAAGGCGTGTTTGGATTCTTTTGGTGAGCATGCAGTTCATTGTAGAGAGCTCCCGGGGTTCAAATACCGACATGATTTGGTTAGGGATGTCCTTTTTGACATATTCAGGTGCGCTGGTATTTCTGCTAAGAAAGAGGCACCCGTTAATTTCTTAACAGACCCGTTGGAAGGGAGATCTACCATTCGACCAGCCGACATTCTGGTCTTTGGATGGGTAGGAGGAAAACACGCATGTGTGGATCTAACAGGGGTTTCCCCGCTTGTGGGCTTAGGGAGTAGTGCTTTCACAGTGGGTCAGGCTACTTTAAAGGCTGCTTCGGGTAAAGTGATCAAGCATGAGAAAGCGTGCCTTGACAACCAGCACGTGTTTATCCCATTTGCTTTTGATACTTTTAGTTTTCTGGCGCCAGAGGCTGTGGACCTACTTAGTCGAGTTCAAAGGGTCATGCATAGTAATGTTATGACCCCGAGATCTATGGACGTAGTTTTTAAAAGGCTTAGTTTTGCTATTCAAAAAGGGGTAGCGGCGCAGCTTGTTGCCCGTTTACCAACTATCTCGATGTAAAAAAAAATATCAGAAGACTCAATCACTCCTTCATTAAAAAAAAAATTTCAAAATGTTTTGTTCTATCATGAAATATAGGATTTGCAGCAATAGAGACGGCTGCAGAATTGTCGCAAAACAAAGGAACGGGGAGTTTAATATTAACTTGTAGCTCATTAACAATGTTAACGAGCCATAGAACTTCACATGTGGCAGAGCACATGGCACGGTATTCTGCTTCGGCAGATGACCGTGACACTGTTGCTTGCTTCTTACTTTTCCAAGAAACAAGACAACTTCCTAGGAAGATACAAAAACCGGTAACTGACCTTCGTGATTCAACACACTTTGCCCAATCGGAATCGAAATAAGCAACAAGATCAAAACCCGTACTTTTTGAAAAGAGGATACCTTTACCTGGAGAGTTCTTGAGATATCTCAATAGTCGTAGAGCAATTTGCAAGTGACACTTGGAAGGGCTATGCATAAACTGGCTCAAGTACTGTACAGTATATGATATATCTGGTCTAGTATTTGATAAATAAATTAACTTACCTACCAGCCTTTGGCGCCCAGTTATATCAGATAAGGTTTCACTATTTTTGCAAACCTTGACGATAGCGTAATTAAGTTCAATAGGGGTAGCAACAGGTTTACACCCCGTAAGGCCGTATTCAGCTAATAACTCGGTACAATATTTTCTTTGTGACAAGCAAATTCCAAAGTCAGACTTTATAACTTCAATACCTAGAAAATATTTTAACTCGCCCAAATCTTTAATAAGAAATTTAGATTGTAACAAAGATTTAACCTTATTAATTTCGTTTAAATCATTTCCAGTTCAGACGATATCATCAACATATACAAGAAGGGAAATAAACACAGAATCAGAAGATTTAATGAAAAGTGAATGATCACATTTACTCTGCTTAAAATCAAGATCATTAAGAACACTAACAAGTTTCTCGTTCCACATACGAGGAGCTTGTTTTAGCCCATACCGGGATTTTACTAATTTGCAAACTTTTGTTTCATTTTTAGAGTAGAACCCTTCAGGGAGGGACATATACACATCTTCATTTAACTCTCCATATAGAAAAGCGTTATTAATATCAAGTTGAAAGAGGGGCCAAACCATCTGAACTGCAAGGCTAATGACACACCTTATTGTAACCATTTTAGCTACGGGAGCGAATGTCTCATCAAAGTCAATTCCCTCATTTTGACTATAACCCTTAGCAACAAGCCTAGCTTTATAGCGTTCTATCTCACCCGTAGATCTATACTTTATTTTATACACCCATTTGCATCCTATAGGTTTTCTATTTGCGGGCAACTCAACTAGATTCCATGTGTTATTTCTAAACAAGGCTTCCATCTCCTCGTTCATAACCCGAACCCAATTTAGGTCCAAAGCAGCCTCACTGTATGTCCTAGGTTCAACACTCTTATTAAGGGCAGACGAAAAGCACATGTTTTCAATGGACAAATTTAAGTAGTTAACAACTTTCTCAAGTCTATATTTGACCTTACCTTCCACCACATAATCTTGTAATTTTTTTGGAACCGACACATTCCTCATAGATCTGCTAGTTACAGTAGGCTGAACCCTGCCCTCAGGAGGTATGACTTCTTCACTGAAATTGCCAGATGTGTCAGTTTCTCCGGAAGTTTGACGCGAACTGTCAGGTTGTTGTTCAGAATTACCTTCAGTTCTATCAACTTCTGGAGGTTCCTGATCACTACTGGTGTTGTCACTCGTAACCCTCCCTTCATCATCGGGTCTTTTATCATCTTCATTCCTTTTGGTGTCATATAGATTGAAGAAGTTTAAAGTATTTAAGGTCAAATCGTGGCTGAAATCATTTTGACACAAGGTTTTATTTTGTTTGAAAGGAAAAACATTTTCATAAAATTTCACATCTCTTGAAAACAATATTTTTTGTGATCAAGGCTCCATAACTTATAACCCTTTTTTTTATTTGAATATCCCAAAAAAACACATTTATCAGCACGACTTTCAAATTTATCCGAGTTATTTAAAATAGTACTAAAACAAAGACAACCGAAGTTACGAAGATGATTAAGAGAGGGTTTAAAGCCATGAATTAACTCATACGGAGATTTACCATTTAGTATAGAGGAAGGTGTCCTGTTTACAAGATAAGAGGCAGTTAGAATACACTCGGACCAAAATCTAAGGGGTAGACCCCCTTGGAACAATAGAGCTCTAGCAATGTTTAATAGATGTTTGTGTTTTCTCTCAACTATCCCATTCTGTTGTGGTGTATATGGGCAGGTGGTTTGATGAATGACGCCATTTGAATTTAAAAAAATATTCATTTTACTATTTACAAATTATGTGCTATTGTCGCTTCTAATAGTTTTAATAGTTTTTCCAAACTGGTTATTTATTAAGTTAAAGAATATTTCAATATTTTCAAAAACTTCATTCTTATGTTTTAATAAGAAAACCCAAACAGCACGTGAGTAGTCATCCACCACAGTTAAGAAGAATCTATATCCTTCTCTACTTTGAACCCTATATGGTCCCCACACATCTAGATGGATAAGTTCTCCTAGTGACATAGATTTATGATCACTTAATGGAAATGGATCCCTATGTTGCTTAGCTCTATGACATATTTCACACGGATGATCAATACTAATATGTTTTAGGTTTAGGCTATCCTTTAGAATATCAAGAACCGGATTAGACGGATGACCTAGCGTAGAATGCCATAGGTTCACAGAATCATAATTATTAAAACACACTGTTAATGGTTCAGAGGCATTACCACAAAAATAAAGACCATCAACTTGATTACCAGTCACCAGGGTGTTCTTTGTGTGACAATCCTGGATATAACAGTTCGTTTCATTAAATATTACACTTAACTTGTTATCTCTAGCAAGTTTATAAACAGACATAAGGTTCACATGATACTCTGGGACAACAAGCACATCATACAAGATGACTTTATCACTTAATTTAAAATTACCAATTTTTGTTATAGTGGCGTCTGTACCATTTGGGTGTTTGATTTTAATGTTGTACTCAGATACATCAATTTTGTTGAAAATGTCCTTTTCAGATATAACCATGTGTTGATTTGCACCAGAGTCAATTACCCAATTATACCCATTTGACCCACAAGTATTACTAGGGAACCCAAAGATTCGTTTAAAGGCATTAGCACAAAAAAGATTACCTCCCATGTTAGCACCTTGTGAACTTTCCCCGGATTTTTCATTCAACAAACCTAGCAACTTAGATACTTGCTCAGGGGTTAGTGTAGGAGTTGTTGTAGAATTAGAAGACGATGAGGTGTCATGGGCAGGTTTAGAAAACACATGATTATTATAGTTTGAAGATTTGTTTCCTTGACCCTCTCTAGATTTGGAATTTGGTGGATATCCAACAATTTCAAAACATCTATCCACCGTGTGACCAATCTTGTTACAATGAGTACACTTCAAGTTAGGATTAGGACCTTATTAAATTTCTTTTTGTTATCAAAGTTTTGATTTGTTTTAGCCGCGAAACCAAAGTTTTGTGCTTGATTTTTTAAAGGAAGTTTCGAGTTTTGGTGAGATTCTTCCCTTGAGATAGTTGCAAAAGCAGATTTAACAGAGGGAAGAGGGTCACTTGTTAAAAGATTTGTCCTAACTTGTTGGTACTAATCATCAAGACCCATTAAAAATTGCATAAGTTTTATCAAATGATTAAAATCATTAAATTCTTTTGAAGCCTGGCAGGTACATGAAGGTAGTTGAATCATTTGATCGAATTGTTTCCACATAATATTGAGTTTATGATAATAGTCAGCCACAGATGCCCGATTTTGATTTAAAGAATTTATTTTTTGATATAGATTAAATATAACAGATCCATCAATTTTATCATATGTTTCCTTTAAGTCCTGCCAGATTTCAGAAGCTAGTTTAGAATAGACTTGACCCATATATAACTCATCAGCTACAGAATTAAGAATCCAGGTAATCACCATAGAGTTACATCTATCCCACTGCCTAGCTAGCACATCATCATCGTTTGACCGCTTACATGACCCATCTATGAACCCAATTTTATTTTTGACTTGTAAGGCGAGTTTCATAGAGTCAGACCAAAGAGTGAAATTTTCAGAGCCTTTCAGTTTTATGCTTATAATAGTAAGACTACTGGAGTCACTAGCATGAAGATAGAGAGGGTCACTTGCATCAAGCTTGCTAATTAAAGTTTCAGACATGGCAAAAGTCAATTAGATTTAGATGTTTAAAAAAGAGGTAGCACAAAAAACTCAAAAATAATTGCACAAGAACTGAGAATCAAGTAGTAACCACACAAAAAACACCAAACAATAAGCCCGACAAAATATATTCGAGAGGTAGAAGTAAATTAAAAAGATAGAGAATTTCTTACAGCCGGGTTGCCCAAGTTAGGGTGTTCTAATGGTATGATTTGAAGGCCAGAAACTTCTTAGAATGTAGAGACAGTAGGTTATTACCTTATAAATTTCATAGATTGACTTGGAATCAGCAGCAGCGGAAAAAGGGACTTGTCAATTTTTCACCAGAAACACTAGAAATTGGTACCCAGCCGGATATCAAACCCGTAGCGAACAGTAGACCAGAAATAGATCCCATATTCAAGAACGATATTGAGCCTTTGGCTCTGATTGTCACACCCCGACCACGTAAAACAACAAACCGTGGAGGAAACGTCGGGGAGTGTTGTAACAGAATTATTGTTTCAAACCATGGATGCAAAGAGTTTCGTTTTATTATATATTAAACATTGTCTTAAGTTAAACAAACAAGTCAAACACAGTCTATTATCGTTATTAAATCACTAAGGCCTCGTGCGGTCCTAAGTGAGCATGCATCCTACTTGCAATCAACACTAAGCAACTTCACCTGAAACATATGTAAAAAAAAAGTCAGCAAAGAAATGCTGGCGAATACATAGTTTTTGCGTGAGTGTCAGATTCATGGCTCGTTTGTATATTGAAACAACTTGTATGGCTTTGTTAATTGATATTAGAATAACCTTGTTTGGTAAAATATTTGTATTGCAAATGAATAATCAAGTCAAAATAGATTGGTCATAATTTATAAACCTCGATGCCATGAATCGTAACCCAAATCATTTGTTTATGTAAACCAAATCATAAATCGTTGTTGTAGTAAAATTCGTATGGTTTATATCGTTTCGAAAACCTCGTTTGCGTGACATCGCTTCCAATTGTTTACCCAAATCGTTTAATTCGTTAATAATCGCTTTAGTCGATTAAATCATTCTCGTTTTAGATCGTGAAACTACTTTTGGTCGTCTCGCTAATAACATTCAAACCTGTGTGACTCGAATATTGTTCAACTCGTTTTCGCATTAACAAACCTCCAAAGGGTAAGTTAACAATCATCAGATTCAGTCGTTACCCACCTAACCCACACATAACCATGGGTCCGGTTTGATAACGGGATTTGTCGGATCTTATGGTACCATAACCTAATACTGGTCGGCTTGATCAATGCTAATGAATGTCATTCGTTATGTAACTACAACCAACAAGTTCGTTCACATTATCGAAATCGTTGTTAGTTTTGTATAAACCATCTCAATCGTTCTGAAACCATCGTTATAATATTGAAATCCTTTTGATACATATGAATCACCCCAAAACAATCGAAAACAGTACAAGAGGGGATCTATGTACTCACCTTCGGGTGCGTTTTTAAATGTTAACAAAATCCCTCAATTGTTTATCCGCCCTAAATTAAATAAGAATGATTTTAATAATCAAAACCCACACTTTGACATGCAAGATACTACTTATGTCATTTCTGTTTTAATATATATGAACTGGGCTATTTTCGGACATTTAAATAAAATGGTTAACTTATTCCAAAAATTCCCAAATTTTTACAGAATGTCTTAAACGATCCAAATATTTTTGTGTAAAAATATCGGGGTCCAGTTCATTACCAATATTTTATAGAAAATCGTTTATCGGGCTGCAATCAGATTTGTCACTTTCTGATTGCAGTTTATGAAATAATTCGTTAAAAATTCATCGTGAGTCCGATTTATGAAATTCCAGTGGGAGAATTACAAATACATCAGTGGTCAACTATGGTATAAATTTCATGATCAGACTCCACACAGAATACAAGTTATGACAGAAAACAGGACACACATTTTCAGCAGCAAAAATGCAGCTCTAGCTGCTGTTACAAAAAGACACTTTAAAAATAGTAAACGGAGTCCAAAAATTATGATTCCGGTGCCATTAGAACCGTATTTCATAGTAACATGTTTCAGACTCAAGAAAATACATTTTTCATTTTATTTGGGTCCTGTTACAGCCAGTTAAAGTTGGCTGAAAATACAACTCAGCATGCTGTTTTTAGTTTAAAGGTTACTAAAACGCACACATACGATTACCATTCATTCTAATAACGATTTATATCATAATATATATCATTTACATCAGATTAGTGTTTGTATTACCCAGATTTATCACGTTTTACACATATATCTTCTCTTTATCCACCCTTTAACCACCAAAGACAAGAACAAGATGAAGATTTAGAACACTTACTACTAGCACAAGGCTAGGGGAGTTTCAAAGCGTGAAAGTGGTGGATAAAAGAAAACGAGAGAGGTCCATCAACTTCCGAACGCACCGAGCTTCGTTGTTCACCTTCTTGCACCTTTGTATGGATGGAAAATGGCTAGAAAGTGACTTGATGGTGGGTGTATGGTGGTGATGTGTGGCTGCCGAGATGAAGAAGAGAGGAGGAGGAAGTATGAGATGAAGATGTGTTGTGAAGTAAGAGAGTGGTGGACTAGGAGTCATTACTTATAAGCTCCAACACTTCTTTATCCATGGTATAATGTGCTCCTTAACCCATAACATGATCTAATATTTTATTCAAGAAAATCATGGGGTGGAAGTCCCCATGTAACCGTATGGAGGAGGGGGGGGGGGTCTAGTTGGGTTTGAATGGTAAGGTTACTAATCTAGTTAGATTCTAATGTGCTTAGTTGGTGTATATTAGTGTGTTAATTAATATAAAGTGGGTTAGGGTATTCGGGGACCCTAACTAGCTCAGAAAGGTAAGAACAATATGTTTTAACAATATTTTTGTGTTCCGGGTAATGTCCGGTTGTTCGGTTTGATACTGTTCCGTTAAAGAGTTTAATTAGGTACCGGGTATTATATCTAACGTTCAAATCCCGATTTATGGCGTTCTAATTTATTTTTATTATTCTATAAAAATAAACTCGCCAAAATATTACTGAAATAGATTTCAGTTGCCAAGACTGGCTGCGTTGTCCGCGTTTCGCAGTAAAAGCACTGTGTCGCGCAGAAACACGCTGTACGCGCTTAAACTTGAAAAATAACGTTTCTAAGCGTTTTAATTTATTTTTCAACACGAACCTGATTAAAATAAGATTTTAATCATAACAGAATATTTGTGGGATTTAAATATTATTCGGGCGGTCACCAACGTTCGTTTCGCAGTTTTGTCACAATTAGTTCTTTAGTTCAAATAAACATGTTTTCGCCATACCGGATCCTTTGAAACTTATTTCTAAGTTATGTAAGGGATATTTAGGGTATGGTTGGCTCACGTCACAGTTCCGGAGTGTATGTCGCGTTAAACTGATTGCGTTTAAGCATCAGTTTGCGTATAACCTTCCAGAAAGTGATTTACAGCTTGAAATCGGAATCGAATCAAATTGTAAAATCATTAAACACAATTGCACATACATTAACACCAAAACACATTTAATAACACCTAAACACATCATTTTATTGATAACCAACATTGTTTTACATTGTACATCGATCACAGAGCACAGTTGTCACAGTCTCCCCTACTTTAGGAAATTTCGTCCTGAAATTTTATTTAGAGGATTCTTGTGAAAAAAAATGCGGATATTTCGCCTTCATCTGGTCCTTACATTCCCAAGTAAACTCGGGGCCACGTTTGGATTCCCAGCGAACCTTGACTAAATGAATCCATTTGTTCTTTAACTGTTTGTATGTACGTTCCACTATCTCCACAGGTTTCTCTACAAAGTGCATCGTTTCATCAATTTGAATCTCGTCGAGAGGAATGTGAAGATCAGCGTCCGCTAAACACTTTCGTAAATTGGACACGTGAAAAGTCGGATGAACATTTCCAAGCTCTGGAGGTAGCTCTAGTCGATAGGCAACCTTTCCAATTCTTTCAACAATCTTAAATGGTCCAACATATCGTGGTGCAAGTTTTCCTTTCTTTCCAAATCTCACCACTCCCTTCCAAGGTGAAACCTTGAGTAGGACACGGTCTCCGACTTGAAATTCCATGGGCTTGCGTCCCAAATCTGCATAACTCTTTTGACGGCTTCTAGCGGTCACAAGATTATCGCGAATTTTCTTGATTTTGTCTGTTGTTTCCAGAATGAGCTCAGGTCCAGTAAGCTGAGCTTCACCGATCTCATTCCAACAGACGGGTGAACGACATTTTCGACCGTAGAGAGCTTCGAATGGTGCCATCTTAATGCTAGCATGATAACTATTATTGTATGAGAACTCGATCAATGGCAGATGAGAATCCCAATTACCACCAAAGTCTATCACGCATGTTCTAAGCATATCCTCCAAAGTTTGAATCGTTCTCTCAGATTGACCATATGTTTGGGGATGATAAGCAGTGCTTAGATTAAGTTGAGTTCCCAAAGCAGATTGCATGGTCTTCCAAAAATGAGATGAAAAGCGAGCATCACGATTGGAAATGATATCTAAAGGAACACCATGTCCTGATACAATCTCGTCTACATAGATCTTGGCAAGCTTCTCAGCAGAGAAATCCTCCCGGATTGGTAAGAAATGAGCAGATTTTGTCAAACGATCAACTACAACCCAAATAGCATCGTGACCTTTAGACGTACGCGGTAACTTGGTGATGAGATCCATTGCAATGTTCTCCCACTTCCAAACCGGTATCTCTGGTTGTACAAGCAAACCAGAAGGTCGTTGATGTTCAGCCTTGACTTTGAGATAAGTTAGGCATTTTGATACATACAAGGCAACATCCTTCTTCATACCAGGCCACCAGAACTTAGTACGAAGATCCTTGTACATTTTATCAGCACCAGGATGGATAGAATATCGAGACTTGTGAGATTCGTCCATTACTAAGGTGCGAAGGTCGTCCTGATTTGGAATCCACAAACGATTCTCAAAATAGAGTAAACCATCGTCTTTCCTTTCGAGTTTAAGCTCAAGTTGAAGTGGTAGCTCATATTTCAATAAGTCATTGATCACACAAGATCGTTGAGTTTGAAGAACACGAGATTGAATATCAGACAGAGTTCGAACAGAATGAAGCTTGACCCGTTCCTTTCGGCTAAGCGCATCGGCCACGACATTCGCCTTACCAGGATGGTAGCGGATCTCGCAATCATAATCGTTTAAGAGTTCAACCCATTGTCGCTGCCTCATGTTCAGTTCCTTCTGATTGAGAATATGCTGGAGACTTTTGTGGTCTGTGAAAACCACACACTTCGTTCCATAGAGGTAGTGTCTCCAGATTTTAAGCGCAAAAACCACAGCTCCTAACTCAAGATCATGAGTCGTATAGTTCTTCTCGTGAATTTTCAGCTGTCTAGACGCATAAGCTATAACTTTACCACGTTGCATAAGAACGCAGCCAAGTCCTAGATTCGACGCGTCACAATAGACAACAAAATCATCGTTTCCCTCAGGTAGAGATAGAACAGGAGCATCACAGAGCTTTCGTTTCAGCGTCTGGAACGCTTCTTCTTGCTTAGGTCCCCACTCAAAAGGCTTATTCTTCTGAGTCAAAGCAGTGAGTGGAGCCACGATCTTTGAGAAATTAGAAATGAATCGACGATAATAACCAGCAAGACCAAGAAATGATCGAATCTCTGTAGGTGTCGTTGGTGTATTCCAATCCCTAATTGCAACAATCTTGGATGGATCTACGTGAATACCCTGCTTATTGACAATATGACCCAAGAACTAAACTTCTTTAAGCCAGAATTCACACTTGGAGAATTTAGCAAAAAGTTGTTCCTTCTTTAGGAGTTCCAATGTCAAACGAAGGTGTTGTTCGTGATCGGCTCGAGACTTTGAATAAATAAGAATATCGTCGATGAACACAATGATGAACTTATCTAAATAAGGTTTACAAACCCTATTCATTAGGTCCATGAAGATAGCTGGGGCATTTGTCAAACCAAAGGGCATGACAGTGAACTCGTAGTGCCCATATCTTGTACGGAAAGCAGTTTTGGGGATATCTTCTTCGAACACGCGAAGTTGATGATACCCAGAACGCAGATCGATCTTGGAAAAGCATGAAGCACCTTGCAGCTGGTCGAAGAGATCATCAATTCTAGGTAGGGGATATCGATTCTTGATGGTAAGCTTATTAAGCTCACGATAATCGATACACATTCGAAAAGATCCATCTTTCTTTTTCACGAAGAGGACAGGAGCTCCCCAAGGCGAAAAGCTTGGACAGATGAATCCTTTATCAGACAACTCTTGAAGTTGTTTCGATAACTCTTGCATCTCCGATGGTGCAAGACGATAAGGCGCTTTCGCAACCGGGTTGGCATTGAGTACAAGGTCAATATGAAACTCGACTTGACGAACTGGAGGCAAACCAGGCAGTTCATCGGGAAACACCTCCGGATAATCCACAACAATCGGAATATCCTGAATACTCTTGCTTTTGCCTTTCTCCTCGGTGACATGTGCCAGGAAAGCAACATATCCTTTTTTGCAAATATCTTTGGGCCTTCATACATGACATAAGCTTCAATCCACCAGATGGTTTCTCGCCAAGAACTTCCAGAATATCGCCAGACGGAAGAGGAATACGAACAATCTTATCGAAACAAACCACCTCAGCATGATGTTTGGTTAACCAATCCATCCCCACGATAATATCAAAACTCCCAAGTTGCATCGGTGTGAGGTCAATGGGAAAAAGATGGTTATCAAGGTTTAACTGACAATCACGAATAACAGAATCCAGAACAAGAGGTTTACCAGTAGCAACTTCGACAGATAAGGGTTTCCTCAGTTTAGTTCTAGGTATCGCAAGCAAAGGCTCAAAAGATAGTGAAACAAAACTTCTATCGGCACCAGAATAAAAAAGAATGGATGCAGGTCGATTGTTAACAAGAAACGTACCATTGACGATGAGGTTGTCAGCTCGCACCTCGTTTGCATTCAGATTGAATACCCGTCCCCGAGCGGGATTCGCATTCGCATTGACATTGACATTCACGTTCGGATTTGCATTTGCATTTGCCAACCTCGGACAGTTGTTGCGGAAGTGACCATACTCTCCACAATTGAAGCATGAACCCAGTGGGAATATAGCAGCATTCCCCTGAACTGGGGCTTGATTCTGAACAATCTGATTCTGACCCGAACGACAGACGTTGGCCAGATGCCCAAGCTTACCACACGTTGTGCATTGTCTACAAGCTTGTTGTGCAACATGATGACCGTTGCAGCGAGCACAATGAGGTGCGGTACCAGCATACACTTTCTTCGTAGGCTGTTGAGCTGGTGGGTTCTGAGGGTTCTGAGTAGTTTGTGCAGTTACTGCAAAGTTCTGAGCACCCTTTCGCTTTCTCGACTTCTTCGAAGACTCACCCTTCTTACCCTTACCCTTTTCCTTGTCTTTAGCAGAATCAGTTGACTTCTTCTTATCACCTTTGCAGGTAAGTTTACCCTTCCTGACTTGCGACTCAGTCAGGGTAGCAGATAACTCGATCGCTTGACGAACAGTAGCTGGATTGACGCCAGTCACAATATCCTGTATGGAATCGGGTAGACCATCGATATACCTTTCTATCGCTTTCTCCAACGGGGTAACCATAGTAGGACACAAAAGACTGAGCTCCTCAAATCGATCCGTATACGCACGGTGTTCTCCCCCGTCTTGTTTCAGATCGTCAAACTCTCGTTCCAAAGCTCGAATTTCGTGACGGGGGCAGAACTCTCTCATCATGAGAGCTCGAAGCTCTTCCCATGTCTATGCCAATGCCACTTCGGCACCCCTATCGCGCATCGCTCCGTTCCACCAAGTAAGACCACACTTCTTGAACACACTTGATGCAAATTCAACCTTACACCCATTCGGACATTGCACATGTCTGAACGTGTTCTCGATACTTTCAAACCATTGAAGGAGTGCAGTCGCTCCTTGTGACCCAGAAAACTTCAGCGGCTTTGCAGAATTGAAACTCTTGAAGTTACATTGTGCATTGTTATTGTTGTTGTACAGCTCGTGGATTTGGGTCACAACGCCTGGAAGCACAGCAGCCATTTGCTGAGAGACAAGGGCTGTGAGTTCTTCAGCAGTAAAAGATTGTGCATTACGTCGAGGAGGCATTGTCTAACAAGGAAATATGAGAAATGAGTGAGGTCGACAATTAGGAAAAATGAGAGAGGTATTGAAAATATCGACGAAACATAAGGAAGGCGATCATTTGTTCGTTACCTCGAACAAAAAAATGTCACGCAGTGACTAATCAAAGTAATGAATCAAAATAATGTATCACGAAGACATGCTCGCCTATAAGTGAACACTCACCCCAAGAGTTCCCAGGTAAGAGTGACTGGTCCGATTATGTGGATTTGTACGAACACTCTAGCCTTAGACAGAAAACTCAGGGTACAGGTATCCACTCTTCCAGTTTGCACGTGTTCACATTATTTAGACCCAAACTTTAACGAGATTTTGAAATCTCAGAAGGCACTAAGCCAAAAATGAGTTAAACTAGAAGGGTTCAAAACCTTACAACAGAGGGTTCAAAACCTAGTAATCAATCATCCTAGAATGGGTGATTAATTTTCGAAACAAATTCGGATTTTGTTTAAAAAAAAATTCTAAACGCAAATAAACTTGCGTTGGGGTCCTAGAAAGTTATAGTCTAGGTCAAATTTTTTACTAATAACCTAATTCCCTATAACCATTGGCTCTGATACCAACTCTTCTGTCACACCCCGACCACGTAAAACAACAAACCGTGGCGGAAATGTCGGGGAGTGTTGTAACAGAATTATTGTTTCAAACCATGGATGCAAAGAGTTTCGTTTTATTATATATCAAACATTGTCTTAAGTTAAACAAACAAGTCAAACACAGTCTATTATCGTTATTAAATCACTAAGGCCTCGTCCGGTCCTAAGTGAGCATGCATCCTACTTGCAATCAACACTAAGCAACTTCACCTGAAACATATGTAAAAACAAAGTCAGCAAAGAAATGCTAGCGAGTACATAGTTTTTGCGTGAGTGTCAGATTCATGGCTCATTTGTATATTGAAACAACTTGTATGGCTTTGTTAATTGATATTAGAATAACCTTGTTTGGTAAAATATTTGTATTGCAAATGAATAACCAAGTCAAAATAGATTGGTCATAATTTATAAACCTCGATGCCATGAATCGTAACCCAAATCATTTGTTTATGTAAACCAAATCATAAATCGTTGTTGTAGTAAAACTCGTATGGTTTATATCGTTTCGAAAACCTCGTTTGCGTGACATCGCTTCCAATTGTTTACCCAAATCGTTTAATTCGTTAATAATCGCTTTAGTCGATTAAATCATTCTCGTTTTAGATCGTGAAACTACTTTTGGTCGTCTCGCTAATAACATTCAAACCTGTGTGACTCGTATATTATTCAACTCATTTTCGCATTAACAAACCTCCAAAGGGTAAGTTAACAATCATCAGATTCGGTCGTTACCCACCTAACCCACACAAAACCATGGGTCCGGTCTGATAACGGGATTTGTCGGATCCTATGGTACCATAACCTAATACTGGTCGGCTTGATCAATGCCAATGAATGTCATTCGTTATGTAACTACAACCAACAAGTTCGTTCACATTATCGAAATCTTTATTAGTTTTGTATAAACCATCTCAATCGTTTTGAAACCATCGTTAGAATATTGAAATCATTTTGATACATATGAATCACCACAAAACAATCGAAAACAGTAAAAGAGGGGATCTATGTACTCACCTTCGGGTGCGTTTTTAAATGTTAACAAAATCCCTCAATTGTTTATCCGCCCTAAATTAAATAAGAATGATTTTAATAATCCAAACCCACACTTTGACATGCAAGATACTACTTATGTCATTTCTGTTTTAATATATTTGAACTGGGCTGTTTTCGGACATTAAAATAAAATGGTTACCTTATTCCAAAAATTCCCAAATTTTTACAGAATGTCCTAAACGATCCAGATATTATTGTGTAAAAATATCGGGGTCCATTTCATTACCAATATTTTATAGAAAATCGTTTATCGGGCTGCAATCAGATTTGTCACTTTCTAATTGCAGTTTACGAAATAATTCGTTAAAAATTCATCGTGAGTCCGATTTATGAAATTCTAGTGGGAGAATTACAAATACATCAGTGGTCAACTATGGTATAAATTTCATGATCAGACTCCACACAGAATACAAGTTATGACAGAAAACAGGACGCACATTTTCAGCAGCAAAAATGCAGCTCTAGTTGCTGTTACGAAAAGACACTTTAAAAATAGTAAACGATGTCCAAAAATTATGATTCCAGTGCCATTAGAACCGTATTTCATAATAACATGTTTCAGACTCATGAAAATACATTTTTCGTTTTATTTGGGTCCTGTTACAGCTAGTTAAAGTCGGCTGAAAATACAACTCAGCATGCTGTTTTTAGTTTAAAGGTTACTAAAACGCACACATACGACCAAAGACAAGAACAGGATGAAGATTTAGAACACTTATTACTAGCACAAGGCTAGGGGAGTTTCAAAGCGTGAAAGTGGTGGATAAAAGAAAACGAGAGAGGTCCTTCAACTTCCGAACGCACCGAGCTTCGTTGTTCACCTTCTTGCACCTTTGTATGGATGGAAAATGGCTAGAAAGTGACTTGATGGTGGGTGTATGGTGGTGATGTGTGGCTGCCGAGATGAAGAAGAAAGGAGGAGGAAGTATGAGATGAAGATGTGTTGTGAAGTAAGAGAGTGGTGGACTAGGAGTCATTACTTATAAGCTCCAACACTTCTTTATCCATGGTATAATGTGCTCCCAAACCCATAACATGATCTAATATTTTATTCAAGAAAATCATGGGGTGGAAGTCCCCATGTAACCGTATGGAGGAAGGGGGGGGGGGGGGGTCTAGTTGGGTTTGAATTGTAAGGTTACTAATCTAGTTAGATTCTAATGTGCTTAGTTGGTGTATATTAGTGTGTTAATTAATATAAAGTGGGTTAGGGTATTCGGGGACCCTAACTAGCTCAGAAAGGTAAGAACAATACGTTTTGACAATATTTTTGTGTTCCGGGTAATGTCCGGTTGTTCGGTTTGATACTGTTCCGTTAAAGAGTTTAATTAGGTACCGGGTATTATATCTAACGTTCAAATCCCGATTTATGGCGTTCTAATTTATTTTTATTATTCTATAAAAATAAACTCGCCAAAATATTACTGAAATAGATTTCAGTTGCCAAGACTGGCTGCGTTGTCCGCGTTTCGCAGTAAAAGCACTGTGTCGCGCAGAAACACGCGGTACGCGCTTAAACTTGAAAAATAACGTTTCTAAGCGTTTTAATTTATTTTTCAACACGAACCTGATTAAAATAAGATTTTAATCATAACAGAATATTTGTGGGATTTAAATATTATTCGGGCGGTCACCAACGTTCGTTTCGCAGTTTTGTCACAATTAGTTCTTTAGTTCAAATAAACGTGTTTTAGCCATACCGAATCATTCGAAACTTATTTCTAAGTTATGTAAGGGATATTTAGGGTATGTTTGGCTCACATCACAGTTTCGGAGTGTATGTCGCGTTAAACTGATTGCGTTTAAGCACCAGTTTGCGTATAACCTTCCAGAAAGTGATTTAAAGCTTGAAATCGGAATCGAATCAAATTGTAAAATCATTAAACACAATTGCACATACATTAACACCAAAACACATTTAATAACACCTAAACACATCGTTTTATTGATAACCAACATTGTTTTACATTGTACATCGATCACAGAGCACAGTTGTCACACTGATACCATCTAAAAAATAACCACGTTTTATTGATGTAGATAATAAGAACAATAAGAAAGAAGTAAGCTTTTGTAATTCAGCTCTCTAGAAAAATTCTTATTTTAAAACAACTACAGCAAAGGCACCATTTATAGGAGATGAAATAATGAGTAAAAAGGAAACTATATCAGTTTTCATCTTCACCCTTGAAAGCACCAGCTATAGATTAAGACGATGATTGAGGGATTTGAAGACAAACATGGAAAGCCAGCGAAGATGCAGCACCAGCTCAAAACAGGGACAAACGGCTCTTTCTTCTGAAGCCCTAGCGCACCGACAAAGGAGACCAGCAAAGATAGAGGGCCTGAGACTTATTGGAAACATAAACTGGGCCTGGCCTAATACAAGAACCTGATATAAAAAAATACAAAATAAGCCCACAATTAAATTGATAAAAAAGACTGAAAATTTAACAGCCCAGCAAGATGCTAAAGCCAGAAAAAGAAAAATTCCTAATTTGGATGTGTAGGATTTTTCTTTATTGTTTTTTGAGTAATCAGTAAAGTATTTCAAGAAGGTGCTACAGAGGGGTGTATTTAGAAGAAACCTACCTATCTTTCTACACTTTCTATAAATAGAGAAAACCCAATGACATAAGAAAAGCTTATGTGTCAGCCACATAGGCTGTCCAACAAGGCTTTTCTTATGTCATTACTGCATCATAAAGCCTAATATATAAATCACTTTATTTTTCAAATGTCTGGCCCACATCTATAATTTCAAAGGTCTATTTGTTATTAAAAATTGAAACCTCTGCCCACATATAAAAGGCCAGCTGTTTACACACTTCAAACCTCTGCCCATAACTTCTACCCATATTCAAAATTTAAAATCCTGGCTCCAAATTCAAAATTCAAACTACATATGAATGTGGCTCCCTATAAATAACATGTATGAGTTTGTTGCTTCAAACTCAAATTTCAATTCTATCTCTTCCGCTCATATCTGCGAGCGTATCTCTCTCTCTCTCTCTCTCTCTCTCTCTCTCAAATGCATAGCTCTCATGATTGAGCCGGTTAATTTCCGATTATCCTTCCAATATCATTATTCCAGTATCATTGTTCCAATATCGTTGTTCCAACATCGTTGTTTCATTGAAGGTCGGTTTCACACATCTTTCAGCCTAATCAGAGTTGTTTAAGATTCAAACAATCAGTTGCAGGTTATTTTAGGTTTGTGGATTCTTTTAAACTGTTGATTTTTGTTGAAAATTTTTATTTTACGGTGTTGATATATTTCAACTTTATTTTTTTTGGAGCGAGCAGTGGGAAATTCTTCTGCATCGTTCTTGAAGTCTGATATAGGAGAGTGGAGTACTGAATGAAGCAATCCGATGCTGCTCCAGGTTTTCTTGTATTTATTATTACTGATGATGTTGATTTTATATATTAGTTCTTTGTTAGCCAGTTGTGTTCCAACTTTGTTTTTTTAGAGGACAGGTTTTTAAAACACAATTCTCGATGTTTTGAATTAGTCTAAGAATCAGCCTTTGGGCTGTTAGCTATTTTACTATATATTATGATTGTCAGTTCACCTGTTTTTCATCATGTTTTTCTACTATAATATCTTTCTTTTACATCAGAGTTGAAGAAATATACAAGTTAAAATGTCATCATACCCTTCTGCGGACTCTGATGATTTAAAGTATCATTTTATCAACCAAGTTGAGGATCAGGTATATGAGGATAGGGCTACTCTTCAAAAGCTGAAGAGGTGTATTGATGAACTGCATCTTGGACTGTTTGCGTGAGACCAGGTGTCCAAAAACTTGGAGTTTGGTGTTTTGTGTTGTTAGTGATATAGAGTGCGGTGATAGAGAGTTGGAGTTCATGGCGATGCTCAAAGATATACATAGATAGGTTCAGTACTCGATGGAGTTGAAGCTAAAATTTCTTATTAAATTTCGTTGTTTAGTACTCGATGTAATTGTTGATCTATCCTCATATGTCATACATAAATTTTAATTCTATTAATCTTTGTGGAGCATTTTATTTTTACTAATTTTAGCATCAACAGTTGTTAGAGTTGATATATGCTATTGTAAAGGGCTGTTAAAGTTGATATCTGCTTGAAATTATCGTCTGCTGATGATGAAAGCATTATAATGTCTTCAGGACATCAAAAGTCCATTCTTAAAAAATAGCTATTTTTAAAAAAATTGTCAAAAATCTTCATCCACTACTGAAAGGTATTGTCTGTTCTCATAAGTTCTGTTTTAGGTAATGACTGTTGCCAACATCTGTTATTGCCCAACAACGGTTTCCAAAGAACTGTCATCCATTAACACAACACAAGTTCTGAGTTGGGCAGTTATTAGAGTTGGTATCTTCAATTGTAAAGGTCTGTTAAATTTAAATTTTGCCAAAAGAGAACAACTGCTTGAAATCATCGTCTGCTGATGATGAAAGCATTATAGTGTCTTCAGGACATCAAAAGTGAAGTCTTCCAAAAATAGCTATTTTTTAAAAAATTGACAAAAATCTTTAAAGGTCTGTTGAAAACAACTGTTTTTTAAACATTTGTTTTGCTAAAGATTCATCCACTGCTGAAAGGTATTGTCTGTTCTCATAATTTCTGTTTTATGTAACGACTGTTGAGTTGGTACTGTTGCCAACATCTGTTATTGCCAACAGTGGTTTCCAAAGAATTGTCAACCATTAACACAACAGAAGTTCTGAACATCTGTTATTGACCAATAGATCTTTGTAAAATGTCTTCAGAACATCAAAACTCAATTCTTAAAAAATAGTTATTTTTTTAAATATTTTTAAAAACTCTTAAAAGTTTGTGGAAAACACCTGTTGGGTAAACGTCTGTTTCTCTAAAAATTGCGATGACATATGAAAAGCTGATTTGGCAGCCAGAGAGGCTGTCCGAAAATGCTTTTCTGAGGTTATTATTGCATCATAATCATAAGTCTTAATATATAAAATCAGTTTAAAACTAATCATCAGTGTCTACATAGTATTTGTTGATGTTTTGAATTAACTTCTGTTTGGATATAAATTCTTCCACTGCTGAAAGGTATTGTCTGTTTTAATAAGTTCTGTTTATCCTAGCGACTGTTGATTTACCACTCTTTACAACATGTGTATCCGATGAAGTGGTAGAAGCCTGTGTTTGTCATGTAGAGTATTGTTGGTCTTTAAATGAAGAGGTTTTTATTTTTATTTTCTTGATGCCAGAGGTTTAAATTTTGTCCTTTCGGTTTCTTGATATTTAATTTTTTAGTTTTCCCATAAAAATTTATTTTTGAAATATTTTGCATTAAATGGCTGCTGATATTTAATATGAATTTATTTGTTTATATTTTTGAAATGTTTTGCATTAAATGGCTGTTGAAAACAACTATTTTTCAAACCTCTGTTTGCGCAAAAATTCAACAGACTGCTGGAGGGTATTGTCTGTTCTCATAGGTTCTGTTTAATCTAAGGACTGCTGACTTACCATTGTTGCCTAACATCTGTTGTTTCCCAACAGTGGTTTCCAAACAACTGTCATCCATTATCACAGTAGAGGTTCGGACGTGGACAGATGTTAGCCATCAGATCTTTGTAACTCCTGACACGTCATCATTCACTTTTTCACTTTATAAAACCGTGTTTCATCCCCAAACAGAGGTTTTACTGTCATCTCGATTTTAAAATTCATCAAAGCGGCTTCCACCTTCTTCTTCAACACTTCTTCGTCAACCTCTCGCAAGTTTCAATTCCGATCATGGCTCTCGTAATGAAAAAGCAACATAACTACCTTGCTATTTTTGAGAAAACCGAGAACAATACTCTCTATTATTCAATGATTGATGTTCTTACATCATCAAAATATAAGGGCATTCTTACTGCCAACACACCCATTTACCAAGAAACACTCCGCGATTTCTGGGCAAATGCGAATATTGAAGAACAAAACAATGTGGCATTCAGAATAACTTCAAAAGTCGGAGGTGAATCGGTTGCTATTACCCCCACTACCATATCAACAACATTTGAGGTAAACGACTTGGCAGGTAAGACATCTTTCCCGAAAAATGAGATTCAAACAGATTTGATTTAGAGGGGATATGATGGATAGTTGATTAAGGAAACTATGTTTAAAGGTAATTTTCCACCACCAATGAAATTCCTGTTCCATACTCTCTTATGTTGTCTCTCAAACAAAAGTACTTCTTTTAATGAAATACCTTTGAAAATTCAGTCATTGGGGTATGCAATTTTGACAAATACTGATTTTAACTACTCCTAAGCACTGTTTGCTGATTTGGTTGCAAATTTAAAAAACATTAAAAAGGAGAAAACTGCTGATTTTCTTATGTTTCCTAGACTATTAAGCTACTACCTGCAAAAAAATGTTTCTCAAAAAGCTTTTAAAAAAGGTAAAGCTTTTAAAAGGAATAGTCTAACATCTGAAACTTTTACTCGCCTTATGGCTAAAGAGTCAGATGTTTCCAAAACTGAAGCAGAGGGGAATGAGGAAATTTTAGATGAGTCCATAACTGCTCCTCAAACCTCTGTTGTTGAGCCCACTGCTCTTGGTGATCATAGCATTACAACCACTGCTGTGAAACCCCCACCAACAAAACCCAAAAAGACCAAAAGAAAATCCAAAAAGCCCACCGAAACCACAAAAACGGGTCCTTTGGAAGATGAGATCCCAGAGGTTTACCCCGTGACAACTGATATGTCACTACAAACCACTGTTGTTACTTCCTCACAACATGTGGAAAGATCTCAACCCTTAAACCAAACTCCTCATGATTCCTCACAAAAGGAACATGTTGTATTCACAGGGACACCACAATATGATGGCATACCCTCGTATGAGAGTATGCTTAAAAGCCCTTCTCCCGGGGCAATGTCTCTTTCGACAGCAATCCCTTCATCTTCTATTCCACCAAAGTTTGTAACACTGCTTCAAGCTATTGACATTCAGACTCATAGCAGTCCCTCTCACGAACACTTTAATGAGAGTTTAACTTCAACAATAGCTGTGTCTGAACCTGTTCAATTAACTAACCCAGAAACAGTTAAGGAGGCTACACCTCTTGAATTTCAGCAAATTCTTGATGGTATTTCAAGTGGAGCAGCTACTACAAATGTCAAATCCACTGATTTACATTTGGACATTAGTTTCATTAGTCAGACTCCCTTGAAGGCAATCACTGCTGTGTCTACCAAGGTATCCACTGGTGAGTTCAAGTTAACCACCGGTGAGATCACTAAGGTAACCACTGATGCAGAGGGAAGTCCCCAAAACGAAGAACAAGGGGCATCTGCTAATGAAAATTTGGAGATACCTCCTCTTTTAAAAGCATATACAACCACCTAGGGTAGGAATTCAAATGATCCTATTAAGTTAGGTGATGGATTAAAATACCAGAATTTGACGGAGAGGATATCCAACTTGGAAACAACTGTTGCTGATATGGAAGATCAATTGTAGCAGTTGGTGGATGCTTTCAAAAGTCAACCTTCTCATCAGCAGTTATGCCAAGAGCTTTGGAATTCAGTACAATCCATTCTTGCAGCTCATAGGGAACTGGCTGAGATTCAACTTAATTCCCACATGAAGCTAATTAGAGTTATGGTTGAAGCAAGATACAAAGACACACAGGCTGACATCAAGGGCATAAAAGAATGCATTACAAAGTTAACTGGTACTACCCCTGCACATGTGTTTGAAAAAAGATGATGAAGATGATGATGAAAAGAGGGAAAACGATTCGATGAAAAACTTTGGCAAACCAACACCAAGGAATCAGCGAAAACAAAATCCAAAGGCTGCCAAGCAAACTTCTGCAAAATCTTCTGGAAAATCTGATACTGTTAAGAAAAAGGGAATTGATGATACCCTTAACAAACAGACAGATAAGGAGATTGAACGAAAGCAGAAGAGGAAGGATACAGAAGAGGAAGAGGAAGACGAAGTACTCAACATTGGAACCTCAAATACAAGAAAATCACACAAACACAACAAATCTCCTATTGTCATATTTCCTAAACCAATATCACCACCAGAAAAACCAACTACTGCTGAACCGAAGAAGCCAGATTCTGATACACCTAAACCAAAACTCTCACCAGAAAAACCACCTGGCAAAAAACATAATACAAAATCCTCATCACCAGTACCAACCTCCACTGAAACAATTGTTGATGCAACAAATGCTTCAACAGATGTTAAGACAACATCGGTTAAGACACCAGTTGTTTCAACAGTTGTTAGTCAATCCACTGATTCTACCCCATTTCAATTCCCATCCCAATCAACCCTTACACTTATAGCACGTTCTTATTCCCAAACTCCTGCTTCTCCAAAATCTGTTTACACAAGAAAGAGAAAATTCATGGTGCATGAACAAGAGAAGGAAGAAAAAGATATACCCGCACCAATTCCGTTATCAGCTACTCCATTCATTCAAACTTCACCCAAACCATTCATTCCATCTCCATCAATAAAAATCAACCCATTGGCAGTAAATTTCCCTCTGGAACTGCTTGCAGTTCAAGATGAAATGATTCAATTTTACACAGAGGATGATCCATCTAAAAGAACCTTCCCATCTCTACATGGATTCAAAACTTCAAAGAATATTTATGAATATCTGAAGCTAAAGGGCAAGCAAGCAGAATATCAGGCAAAAGAAGAGAGTAAAGGGCTAGGGGACATCAAGTTATCAGATCGCATGCAACATTGGCTTACTCAAGTCAAGAAGTTAGAAGATTTTGCTAGAGACCTGAGTAAGAAAATGTCAAATCTATCACCAAATGCTGAGCTACAAAACACATTAAGGAATGATTTCTTGAATATTATCATGGATACCAAGCCCTACGAAGCCTACAGGTCTGATTTCAAAGACTGGCCCCTTGAAGCTCTTAAAGAGGAAGTTAATAGAATTGAAAAGATGAATAAAGATCCTCAAATGCAAAAATATGCTCCCAACTGGAAACAATACAAAGAGGTTGAAGTGGATGAAGTGTTGAAGTACAAAAGAATGAGGGCAGAACTTGTAGCAGCTAAGTATGGGACTGCTAGACAAATTGGAAAATGGTCTAGGTAGTATATTGATCAAGCTTACAATAAGCTGGAAGAATGAAGAAAGACAGATCCATCCCTTCCTAAAAAGCCAGTATACAAAAATGAAACAACTGTTAGACGTCGGCAGACCACTACCTCTAAAAAGCTGTTTTCATCAGCAAATGTATCCATTGCCGTCTTGAACCAAAGAAAAACACAAAAACTAATGGATGAGGAAGATGAAAAGAGAGAAGTTGAAATCAGAAAAGAGTATATCAGAAATCAGTTATGATATGGATTGGATGATGCTTCATTGTAATTACAAGCTCAAGTTGCTCAAACACTTCAGAAGTTGGCAAGCAGGCCTCAATCGCCAAACTCCTATCAAATAAAACTTCTCCCAAGAAACCCATCAGACCCAAAAACAGTAAAATGGAAGTCTGACAAACAGACCCATGAATTGACTTTGATCAAGTCTGATGTTAGTGTTGAAAAGATATAAAGGGAGAATGCACTTGGTCTGAATCTGTGACATTTGTGCTCTGTAAACGATGTACGATGTAAAAAAATATCAATTATCAATAAAATGATGTGTTTTGGTGTTAATATTTGTGTATTTTTGTTTGACAATTTTACGATTTGATTCTAGTTCGATTTTAAGCTTTAAATCGCTTTCTAGAAAGTTATACGCAAACTGGTGCGTAAACGTAATCAGTTTAACGTGACAAACACTACAGAACAGTGATATAGGATTAACATACCTTAAATAACCTAAAAATAACTTAGAAATAAGTTTTGGAGGGTTTGGTGTGTCAAAAACAAGTTCATTCGATCGCAGGGACTATTTGCGAGAAACTGTGAAAGTATGCCGATTCGTTCAGTAACGAACATTTTGGAACTTGATCATAACCTAAACATACCATAAATATCCTTTACATAGCTTAGAAATAGGCTTTGAGGGGTTCGGTATGCGAAAATAAACTTATTTGATCAACAGGGACTAAAAGCGTCAAAAAGTGCACAAGTTTGCATTTACGCGCATATCTTACGTTCTGAACATATCTGGGCATCCAAAAATTTTTGTAATCAATAAAATATTTTATTTTAGTGAATGGAATGCAAAAATACCATTCGTCGCGCAATTTGGATCGTTTTCGCGTCCGTTCGAGTTTTCGTCGTAATTAACCGAATAACGCAACCATACGACCAAACGAACCGACATCCGAGATGTTTTCAAGCATATTTCATGTTTCCTATGCTTTAAATTCATTGTAGAGCCTCGAAATGGGGTTAACGGGGCTTAAACGCGTCAAAAAGGCATCAAAAACCAAGTTTTGGGCTTGCAGGGACCAAAACTGACATTATGTGAAACTACACCTGGCGGGCCGCGAAAGATGGGGACTCACTCTTCGTGAGGCGCGACCAAATGCCAGACAAAAACTTTAAAACTAGTCACAGCAGCTGATTTCAGGCGAATTTCCATGGTTTTAAGCATACAATGGACTGGTTTTCAGCTCCCATTGTATTAGAAACCATGTTCCACAAGTGTATGGCTTAGATCATGCTTTGATTTGCATAAAAACACTTGTCAAGATCTTGTTAATCCAAGCTTTCCTATAAATACCCACTTAGTTCAAGCTTCATTCCTCACATTTGATCTGAGTTACTCTAAGTTGGAGCTCTCACATTGTTGAAGGCTTCATACCTGAGTAATTTAGATCAATTCTTCCTTGCTTGAACCCTTTATAAGCTTCTTTCATGCTTGTTCATACTTTTCAAGCATGAAAGTCAAACAGTGTTTGACTTTCTGCTTTGACCATTAATTGGTCAAGTAAAAGTTCGTTTGAACTTTGCAACGTGAGCGTAATCATGATGGTTATAGTCCCTTGTGACTATACCTACTGATTACCCCATTGATTAGTCGAAGTGACGAGTAGAAGTTTCGGTCAAAATACGTGTTTGCGCGTATCTTGCAACGAAGTTAAACATGTTTTAACATGTTTAACTCGTCACTTTTAGTCTAGTGCTTGTTTAAGGTCGTAAGTCAAGCGGTCTTGACAACCGCTTAGACTTTCGAACCCGACCCGTTTGGTCAATCGTTAGGATCCGACCAAGCATATTTTGTGACCATAGTTGTATAGGGAATAACCTTCCAAGGTTATACCTTATGGTCACTTAGTTTAATTAGTTGTTATGATAGTTAGTTTATATGCCTTAGGAAAATGACCAAAATGCCCTTTTCATGCATAATTGGATTTTAAGCATATGTAAATTAACTTTTGTCACTTAAACTAATTATGCAACATATTTAAACATGTTAGGGCATATAATACTTATTATAGGACTAGTTAGATGTCTCAAACGCGCTTTTGCACAAACGACGCGTTAAAGTAGCGTAAGTTACCTTAACGGGTCACAACGGGCCGTAAGCACTTAGGATAGGTTCCGAATCAGAATGTAGGCTTTGTTAAACCATATCACATGAGTTTCAATACTAATTTGGTTTACGAGACCTCATTCTACCCGATCTTCCGATTTAGGTGTCGATTTATTAACTAGCGATCCGATTACTAGGTACTACTTGAATTCCTTGGTTTACCCGAGCATTGATAGTTCATTCGATCAAGGATACTTTGCAATTCAATGTGAGTACATAGTTCCCCTATTTTACTGTTTTCAATTGTTTTGGGGTGATTCATATGTGCTAAACAATTTCGAGGTTTTCAAAAATGAATACTATGGTTTATATTAAACATAACGATTTTGATAATGTGAACGAACTTGTTGGATGTATTTACATAACGAATGACATTCGTTAACAATGATCAAGCCGACCAGTACTAGGTTATGGTACCATAGGATCTGACAAATCCCGTTATCGGACTGCCACCATGGTTATGTTTGGGGGTTATGTGGGTAACGACTGAATATGATGATTGTTAACTTACCCTTTGGTGGTTTGTTAATACGAGTTGAACGATGGACGCGTTATGAAGGTTTGAATGTTATAAGCGACACGACCAAAAGTAGTTTTCACAATTAAAACGAGAACGATTTGAACGATTGAACAATTGAACGATTTGGAACGATTTGAAAGATTTAAATAAATGAACGATGGTCTATAACGAGAACGAGTTAAATGATTTAAACGACGGGGTTTGGTTTGTGATTAGATAACAGGACGGGGGTAATGTGATAAAAGCATGGTAGATACGCCGCTGGTACTTCTTATATATAAGTGCTTTTATCATATTACATTCTGTGGCGTTATTTAGTTCACTTGGATGAACGATTTTAAACAATGTCACACAACGATGTTTATTATACGATATAAGCCATACGAGTTTTACTACAAGAACGATTTATAATTTGGTTTTCTTAAACAAATGTTTTGGGTTAAGATTCATGGAAACGAGATTTATAAACTATAATCAACTTATTTTGAAGTTGGTTAATCATATTGCAATACTAAACGCTTTTCAAAACAAGGTTTTCAACTATCGACTCTTATATTCAAACGAGGTATTGCAACATGTAAATGAGCCATGAATCCGACACTCTCACAAAACCTATGTGCTCGCCGGCATTTCTTTGCTGACTTTATTTTCGCATATGTTTCAGGTGGTGTTGAATGATGATGATTGTGACTAGGATGCATGCTCACTTAGGACTGGACGTGGCCTTAGTGACTTAATAACAATGGTAGTCTATGATTAACTTAGTTTTTCTGCTTCAAGACAATATCTAATGTTAAAAATTCAATAAAACGAAACTTTTTGAATCCATGGTTGTGAAACAATAATTTTGTTGCTCCACTCCCCGACGTTTCCGCCGCGGTTTCGTTGTTTTAACGCGGTCGGGGTGTGACAGAAGAGTTGGTATCAGAGCTCATGGTTATAGGGAATTAGGTTGTTAGTAATGCTTTGACCTAGACTATAACTTTTCTAGGTCCCTAACGCGAGTTCACTTGCATTTAGATTTTAAAACAATACCATCGCCTATCTTTAGGTGATAACCACAACGAGAACACAATAACAAATCCATTTTGAAAATCAATCATCTATTTTTAAGATGATTTTTATAAGGTTTTGAACCTTCAATTTTTTTTTCAAAATCTCGTCAAAGTTTGGGTCTTATAATGTGAACACGTGCAATCTGGAAGGGTGGATGCCTGTATCCTGAGTTTTCTGTCCAAGGCTAGAGTGTTCGTACAAATCCACATAATCGGACCAGTCACTCTTACCTGGGAACTCTTCGGATGAGTGTCCACTTATAGGCTAAAGCATGTCTTCACGATACATTAAATTGACCCTAATTTACTTTGATTAGTCACTGTGTGTCGTCTGTTTGTTTGAGGTAACAAACGAATGATCACTTTCCTTATGATTTGTTGATTGTTTTCAATACTTCTTTCGTTTATCCAATTGTCGATCTCACTCGTTTCTCATGTTTCCTTGTTCTTTTTAGAATATGCCTCCTCGACGAGATGCGCAACCATAAACTAACGCCGAACTCGCAGCTACTATCACTCAGCAGATCGCTGCAGTGATTCCGAACCTAATTACTCAGATTAATCAAGTGAACAACAACAATAATAACAATGCTCAGTGTAGTTTCAAAACGTTTAATTCGGCTAAACCACTGAAGTTTTCTGGGTCTCAAGGAGCAACTGCGCTCCTACAATGGTTCAAAAGTTTGGAGAGCACGTTTAGACATGTTCAGTGTCTGAATGAACGAAAGGTTGAGTTTGCATCCAGTGTTTTCGAGAAGCGTGCTCTTACATGGTGGAACGGTGTGATGCATGATAGGGGTGTCGATGTGGCTATAGCACAAACTTGGGAAGAGCTGCGGACTCTCATGATGAAAGAGTTCTGTCCCCGTCACGAAATAAGGGCTTTGGAATGAGGATTCGACGAATTGAAACAGGATGGGGGAGAACACCGTACGTATACAGATCGTTACGAGGAGCTGAGTTTGTTGTATCCTACGATGGTTACCCCGTTGGAAAAAGCAATTGAGAGGTATATCGATGGTCTACCCGACTCTGTACAAGACATAGTTATTGGTAGTAACCCTACCACTGTTCGTCAGGCAATCGAACTGGTTGCAACCCTGACTGAGTCTCAAGTCAGGAAGGGTAAACTGACCCGCAAGGGTGACAAGAAGCAGTCGACCGACACTGTTCAAGGCAAGGGTAAGGGTAAGAAGAAGGGAGAGTCGTCAAGGAGATCAAAGAAGCGCAAGGCTTCTCAAAATTTTTCCGTTACTGCACAGAACACTCAGAACCCACAAGCACAACCTCCTGCTAAGAAACAGTATGCTGGTACCGCACCTCACTGCAATAGGTGCAATGGTCATCATGTGGCACATCAAGCTTGTAAATAGTGTACCACTTGTGGTAAGCTTGGGCATACGACCAACATTTGTCGATTGGGTTAGAATCAAGTTGCTCAGAATCCAGCACAGGCTCAGGGAAACGCTGCTAGATTCCCACCTGGTTCATGTTATAATTGCGGAGAGATGGGTCACTTCCGCAACAACTGCCCGAAATTGGTCAACGCGAATGCAAATCCTGCCTGTGGACGAGCGTACAACTTGAACACTAACGAGGCTCGTGCTGACAACGAGGTTGTTAACGGTACATTCCTTGTTAACCATCAACCTGCATCTGTTCTTTTTGATTCTGGCGCCAATAGAAGTTTTGTATCGTTATCATTTGAGCCTTTACTTGTGATACCTAGAACTAAACTGAGGAAACCCTTATCAGTCAAAGTTGCTACTGGTAAACCTATTGTACTTGATTTTGTTATTCGTGATTGTCAATTGAACCTCGATAACCATCTTTTTCCTATTGACCTCACACCGATGCAACTTTGATGTTTCGATATTATCGTAGGGATGGATTGGTTAACTAAGTTTCATGCTGAGGTAGTTTGTTTCGATAAGATTGTTCGTATTCCTCTATCATTTGGTGAAGTCCTAGAAGTTCGTGGCAAAAAACCATCTGGAGGTTTTAAACTCATGTCGTGTATAAAAGCTCAAAGTTACCTACGAAAAGGATATGTCGCCTTCTTGGCACATGTCACCGAGGAGAAAGGCAAGAGCAAGTGTATTCAAGATATTCCTATTGTACGAGATTATTCAGAGGTGTTTCCTGATGAACTGCCTGGTTTACCTCCAGTTCGTCAAGTCGAATTTCATATTGATCTTGTACCCAATGCTAACCCGATTGCGAAAGCACCTTATCGTCTTGCACCGTCTGAGATGCAAGAGTTATCAAAACAGCTTCAAGAGTTATCTGACAAAGGATTCATTCGACCGAGTTATTCACCTTGGGGCGCTTCAGTCCTGTGTGTGAAAAAGAAAGATGGATCTTTCAGAACGTGTATCGATTATCGTGAGCTTAATAAGCTTACCATCAAAAATCGATATCCCCTACCACGAATTGATGATCTCTTTGATCAGCTGCAAGGTGCTACATGTTTTTCCAAGATCGATCTGCGTTCTGGGTATCATCAACTTCGTGTACTCGAAGAAGATATTCCCAAAACTGCTTTCCGCATGAGATATGGTCACTACGAGTTCACTGTCATGCCTTTTGGTTTGACGAATGCCCCAGCTATTTTCATGGATTTAATGAATAGGGTTTGTAAACCTTATTTAGACAAGTTCATCCTTGTGTTCATTGATGACATTCTTATTTATTCGAAGTCTCGAGCCGATCAGGAACAACACCTTCGTCTGACAATGGAACTCCTAAAGAATGAGCAACTTTTTGCCAAATTCTCCAAGTGTGAATTCTGGCTCCAGGAAGTTCAATTTTTGGGTCATATTGTTAACGAGCAGGGTATTCATGTGGATCCTTCCAAAATTGCTGCTATTAAGGATTGGAACACACCAACGACACCCACAGAAGTTTGATTTTTTCTTGGTCTTACTGGCTACTATCGACGATTTATTTCGAACTTCTCGAAGATCGCGGTTCTTCTTACTGCTTTGACTCAAAAGAATAGGACTTTTGAGTGGGGATCCAAACAAGAGGAAGCTTTCCAAACGCTAAAACAGAAGCTCTGTGATGCTCCTGTTTTATCTTTGCCTGATGGAAACGATGATTTTGTGGTCTATTCTGACGCGTCGAATCTAGGCATTGGTTGTGTTCTTATGCAACGAGTTAAAGTTATAGCTTATGCGTCAAGACAATTGAAAGTTCACGAGAAGAACTACACCACTCATGATCTTGAGTTGGGAGCTGTGGTTTTTGCACTCAAAATCTGGAGACACTATCTTTATGGCACGAAATGTGTGGTTTTCACAGACCACAAAAGTCTCAAACACATTTTCAATCAGAAGGAGTTAAACATGAGACAATGACTGATGTGTGTAAAATGCAACATATAAATTACATCAATTAAGGCATGAAACTAACCCTTTTTTAGTACTAATGTTGGAAAAAGTGTGCTTTTGTCTTCCTTTTGTATTTTCAGGATTAAATGAGCGTAAACGAACAAAAGGAGCAAATATGCAGCAAAATATAGCATAAATACAAGAAAAGGAGTAAACGTGGCATGCCCGACCCCTCGACAACATCTTCCCAAGCAAAAACAACTAACCAGAAGGCTGACCACGGCCCCGTGCCCAGCGGACACGGGGGCGTGGCTAGATATCTGCAGAAAGGACAAAGCTATAGAAGCTTCTATTCCCGACACAGGGGCGCGCCCAGCCAACACGGGTCGTGGTCAACGCTAAGATTCGCAGAATCCAAGCAAATCTTGATAGTACATATATGCTTCTGCACACGGGGCCGTGCCCAGCGGACACGGGGGCGTGTTGAGCTAATGCAGACAAATTGCAATTAATGAAGACAGAGAAAGTGTATGGACATGGGGCCATGCCCAATGGACACGGGGCCGTTTCCGGGCTTCTGTGCAGGCTATAAATAGAGGTGCTTGGTTCACTTCAAAGCCATCCCTTGGTAAAACACCTCTCTCCCACTTCACCCACACTCCACCACCACTACAACCCACATCCACCACCATCATCCATCATCCATCATAGAGTGTGTGTAGTAGTCTCAGGATCCAAGATTGATCGTAATGGTTCTTTACAATCAAAGGCCATGTTTACCTAAGTCTCTTATATCACTTGTTGAAGACAAGCATTTAGTGTAATACTTTTGATTTTTAATCTTTTCGCAGTTTTTATTTGGTTTTGTATCAATGACTTTAGTAACTAGTTTCTTATGTTGAAGGTGAAAATTCCTTATCATTTGTCCGTCGTGTCATGGCATTATTTTACTGTCTATATAAAATAAAAGATTTTCACCATTCATATCTCTACGGTCTCTATAGAGATATGTTGGCTACTTGGTCGGGGGTTAAGGGAATGGTTTGGTAAGGTTCTTGCCTTGTTCAGTGTATAGATCCTACAAGGACCTGGGTCAAGCTTACTAGGATCTCCTTCAATACCCACTTGTATTGGATGGCGGGGATGCGAATAGCTTGATCCCCTCATATGTAAACTACTATTAATACATGTTGGTGCATATGTCTGTCGACTTCATCTTGTATCGAGTCTTGAAATAGATTAGATAGATCAGGGCACGAAGTACGAGAAAATTGAGAAACATGCGAGTTGTGGCCATTTCGCACGAAATGGAAAATGCCATTTCACACGAAATGGAAAATGTCATTTTGTACGAAATGGGTCTGGCCATTTCGTGTGAGCCGTTTCGTGCGGACTGGGTTGCCTATATATATGTGCCTTGGTGAATTCATTTGTAACATTCTGATTCCGGTACCGAGGTGCTGCCGAAGTGTCTCCAGGCTGTAAAAAGTTGTTATATCAATATACAAGACAATTAGAGTGTAAATCAAGCTGATTCAAAGTCGATACGTTTGTTTCCGCCTCTCGTATTGATTAGAATTTTTCTGAACGACTCGTTTTGGTCGTGCAAACGATCCTACAAGTGGTATCAGAGCTCAGGAGGAAGAGTTCTTACCGATTCAACTTGATTTCATCAGAAATTCTGATTTCTACACCTTCTTTTGCAAGAATTTTCAAAATTGAACAAGATTTTACGGTTAAAATGGGCTAATTTTCTCACATAACATGCGTAACACTGTTTTAACAAATCCTTGAAAGAATCAGACTTAAAATCAACCTAAAACCTGTTCAATTTGACAAAAATTCAGCTGATTGGATGACATCATCTTCATTTCGCACGAATTGATTCTCCATTTCGTTTGAAAGATACGTTTATTTCGCACGGATTGGTTAGTTCAGGTCCATTTCGCACGGCTTGGTTTTAGCAATCTCCATTTCGCACGGTTTGGACACAAGATCACCCATTTCGTTTGAAAGATCCCATTTCGTGTGAGTAATTTCGTACGAAGTAGTCCAGCAGGTCAATTCACTTGAAAGTGTCATTTCGCATCAATTTCATTTCGTTTGAAGAGGTTCATTTCGTTTAAAAGTCTAGTTTTGTGAAACATTTAACTGAAATATGGAAGAAGAGTTTTTTAACGCCTTTGCTACTGCCCCGGGTACTCCTGTTACCATTGCTCAGAGCGTGAACATGGAAAATGAAACTGGAACGTTACAGAAACCTCCAAAGTTGATGGGCATAGAAGAATACTATTGTTGGAAAGACCGATTCGAAAATTGGGTTCAAGCTAATCATTTAAGGTCTTGGGAATGTGTTGAGACAAAGTATGTTAAACCTCGTACAGATGTGGGTGTTATCAAAACTATTTCTGAATTGTCAGATAAAGAGAGAGATATGTATAAAGCAGAAAAAATGATGATTAGTTTACTTCAGCAAGCTGTGAAGGAAGACATTTTCATACTACTTCAACATGATGGTATTTCACGTTCGATTTGGAAAGCACTTCGAATTAAGTTTGAGGGAAGTACGGATATGATCAGGAGTAAGAAATCATTGTTAAAAAAGGAGTTTGATTTGTTTACTAGCTTACCGGGTGAAACTACACAGAAATTGATTGAGAGATAATGTCATTTGGTTCGATCAATGTCCCTGTTGGATATCAACAAAGATCGAGAAGAATGGGTTGACAAATTAGCTGATGCTTTACCTCATAATGAGTGGGGTACATATCTGATGATCTTGAAGAACACTGGAGAATATAATAAATTGACAGGTTCTCAGTTTACTGAAAAGCTTAAAGGACAAGATCTCGAACAACAAAAGATCGCGAGAATGAACAGTCCAAGTGGTCAACAAGACATCAAGATGTATTACAAAGGAAATGTTCAGAATGTTGAAGTAAGTCCAAAGATCCAAACTGCTTTCAGCGCAGAAAACTCATCAGGATCATCCAATCAAAGTCCAATCAACAATAGTGGTTTTTCTTCATATTCAAGTGTTAATCCGAATATTTCAACTCCAAATCATCAATTCCAAAGCTCAAACCACAGTAATGGTCATGTGTTACACTGCAATATCGCATTGCATCTTCAGAACGGTCAAAGTTTTTTCTGAAGAAGTTGCTAAAGGTCATATGGCATTGCTAGCTACAGTGTTAGAATCATATGAGGGTTTGGTTGCAGGGAGGATTGGAAATCCTATATTGACAAAAGAGGATTACGATCAAATTGATGCTGAGGAAATGGAGCTTATGGATATTAAGTGGTGTTTGGCGAGTGTATTGAGGGGAGCTGAGAAATTTAAGCTGATTACAGGAAGAGATGACTTTCATGATGCTAATGTTTCTACTTTAGGTTTTGATAAATCTAAAGTTACTTGTTTTCGATGCAGGGAAAAAGGACATTTCAAGAGGGAATGTACCAATCGAGAAGCAGGAGGAGCTCAGAATCCATTCGGGAATAATGATTATTATCGGAAAGCTATATATCAACTAGTTGCTCAACAACCATCATCATCCAATGCTATTGAAGGAGGAAAGAAGAAAGCTTATCTCGTTAATCAAGATGATGAAAAAGTGGCAGAAGGTTTTAGCTGGGACAAATACATTCCAGCTGATTCCAAGCTTGAAGCATTCATTGCACAGATCATTCAAGAGCCATATTTGATGAAGGAATGGATGGATGTGTTTCATAATGATGAGAAAAGTCAAGATGAAGAGTATGTCTCTTCAGAAGAAAGTCCAGAAAAGACAACAGTCTTTGATCAATCATCAACTGATAGTAGTGATGATAGTCTGTTGGTGCATATGTTTGTCGACTTCGTCTTGTATCGAGTCTTGAAATAGATTAGATAGATCAGGGCACGAAGTACGAGAAAACTGAGAAACATGTGAGTTGTGGCCATTTCGCACGAAATGGAAAATGTCATTTCGTACGAAATGGGCCTGGCCATTTCGTGTGAGCCATTTCGTGCGGAATGGGTTGCCTATATATATGTGCCTTGGTGAATTCATTTGTAACGTTCTGATTCCGGTACCGAGGTGCTGCCGAAGTGTCTCCAGGCTCTAATAGTTGTTATATCAATATACAAGACAATTAGAGTGTAAATCAAGCTGATTCAAAGTTGATATGTTTGTTTCCGCCTCTCGTATTGATTAGAATTTTTCTGAACGACACGTTTTGGTCATGCAAACGATCCTATAAGAGGTATTAGAGCTCAGGAGGAAGAGTTCTTACCGATTCAGCTTGATTTCATCAGAAATTCTGATTTCTACACCTTCTTTTACAAGAATTTTCAAAATTGAACAAGATTTTACGGTTAAAATGGGCTAATTTTCTCACATAACACGCGTAATACTATTTTATCAAACCCTTGAAAGAATTAGACCTAAAATCGACCTAAAACCTGATTAATTTGTCAAAAACATGGCCGATTGTATGACATCAGCAGCATTTCACACGAATTGATACATTCATTTCGCACGGATTGGAAATATTGGATTCCATTTCGCACCATAGTGTCATATCGCTTGAATTCACCTCCATTTCACACGGATTGAATCTTCCATTTCGCACGAATTGAGCATTAGGTCCATTTCGTTTGAAAGTTGTGCTATTTTGTACGAAATCATCCATTTCGTACCAGATTATTCCATTTCGCTTGAAATTGACAATTTCACACCAAATCCATTTTGTTTGAACTTATCATTTCGTTTGAGATTCCCATTTCGTTTGAAAGTGATTTTGTGAACTTTTGATAACCGAATCATGGAAGAAGAGTTTTACAACGCGTTTGCTACTACCCCGGGTACTCCTGTTACCATTGCTCAGAGTGTGAACATGGAAAATGAAACAGGAACGTTACAGAAACCTCCAAAGTTGATGGGCATTGAAGAATACTATTGTCAGAAAGACCGATTCGAAAATTGGGTTCAAGCTAATCATTTAAGGTCTTGGGAATGTGTTGAGACAAAGTATGTTAAACCTCCTACAGATGTGGGTGTTATCAAAACTATTTCTGAATTGTCAGATAAAGAGAGAGATATGTATAAAGCAGAGAAAATGATGATTAGTTTACTTCAGCAAGCTGTGAAGGAAGACATTTTCATACTACTTCAACATGATGGTACTTCATGTTCGATTTGGGAAGCACTTCGAATTAAGTTTGAGGGAAGTACGGATATGACCAGGAGTAAGAAATCATTGTTAAAAAAGGAATTTGATTTGTTTACTAGCTTACCGGGTGAAACTACAAAGAAATGGATTGAGAGATATTGTCATTTGGTTCGATCAATGTCCCTGTTGGATATCAACAAAGATCGAGAAAAATGAGTTGAAAAATTAGCTGATGCTTTACCTCAGAATGAGTGGGGTACATATCTGATGATCTTGAAGAACACTGGAGAATATAATAAATTGACAATTTCTCAGTTTATTGAAAAGCTTGAAGGACAAGATCTCGAACAACAAAAGATCGCGAGAATGAACAGTCCAAGTGGTCAACAAGACATCAAGATGTATTACAAAGGAAATGTTCAGAATGTTGAAGTAAGTCCAAAGATCCAAACTGCTTTCAGTGCAGAAAACTCATCAGGATCATCCAATCAAAGTCCAATCAGCAATAGTGGTTTTTCTTCATATTCAAGTGTTAATCCGAATGTTTCAACTCCAAATCATCAATTCCAAAGCTCAAACAACAGTAATGGTCCTGTGTTACACTGCAATATCGCATTGCATCTTCAGAACGGTCAAAGTTTTTCTGAAGAAGTTGCTAAAGGTCATATGGCATTGCTAGCTACATGTTAGAATCTTATGAGGGTTTGGTTGCAAGGATGATTGGAAATCCTATGTTGATAAAAGAGGATTACGATCAAATTGATGCTAAGGAAATGGAGCTTATGGATATTAAGTGGTGTTTGGCGAGTGTATTGAGGAGAGCTGAGAAATTTAAGCTGATTACAGGAAGAGATGACTTTCGTGATGCTAATGTTTCTAATTTAGGTTTTGATAAATCTAAAGTTACTTGTTTTCGATGCAAGGAAAAAGGACATTTCAAGAGGGAATATACCAATCGAGAAGCAGGAGGAGCTCAGAATCCGTTCGGGAATAATGATTATTATCAGATAGCTATATATCAACAAGTTGCTCAACAACCGTCATCATCCAATGCTATTGAAGGAGGAAAGAAGAAAGCTTATCTCGTTAATCAAGATGATGAAAAAGTGGCAGAAGGTTTTAGCTAGGGCAAATACATTCCAGCTGATTCCAAGCTTGAAGCATTCATTGAACAGATCATTCAAGAGCCAGATTTGATGAAGGAATGGATGGATGTGTTTGCTAATGATGAGAAAAGTCAAGATGAAGAGTCTGTCTCTTCAGAAGAAAGTTCAGAAAAGATAACAGTCTTTGATCAATCATCAACTGACAGCAGTGATGATGAAGAAGAAATTCAAATTAACATTGGCAAAACTCAATTATCTCCTGAAAGTTTTCATTTTTTTTTTGCAGATAGATTGGAGAAGTTAAAGAAGAAGCGAGCAGCAAAAGAACAGAAAAAGGTAAAATGCGAGAATGTTGGTCAGGAAAAGAAGTCCGAACAGGTTGAAGAAGTTAAGGTTGATAAGAAGGTGGTTGAAATTGAAAAGATAGTTGAAGTTGAAAAGATAGTCAAAATTGAAAAGATTGTAGAAGTCATTAAACCTTTTCTAAAGTGTTTGGAATTATGCCAACAGTGTGAAGAAAAAGACGAGAAGTTTAGTGAGCTTGAAAAGATGAAAGAGAAATTATTATTTGATGTTAAATATGTAAAAGAATCGTATGATGTGTTGAACAGAACTGTGAATAGTTTGCAGAAGACAAACTCAGAAAGAGAAGATGCTTTAACCATGATGAACGCTATGAGGATGTCTAAGCTAAAGGCTATCAATCATTATATTGAAGAATGTGCTAAGTTGAAGCAGGAATTGGAAACTGAAAAAATGAGAATGAAAGAATCAGATGATTGATACAAAGTTATTCAAGTTCTGATTATTTGATTGACAGAATTTACCCAACTGTTGTAGGTTTTGAAGCCTTTCAAGACAAGAAGTCAGAAGATACAGATACTGGTAAGAAACAAAGTGCAAATTATAAAAAGTGTCCGCCTCCGATCTAGGAAGGTTATTCTCCCAGAAAACCAAATGAAGAACAGGTCAAAAAGGCTGTCAATATAAAGTTAAAGTCCGAAACAACTGATGAATTACCAGACAACATTGACATTACGATCACATCGTCTGACACTGATCATTAGTCTGAGTTAATAAAGAAAGTGGTCGATCAGGTGTTGGATAAAGATGAGGAGTCAGAGTCAAAATCTGAATCCGAAAGTTCAAGTTCGTCGGTCAACAGTTCAAAATCATCGGTCAAAAGGGTTTACAATAAAGAATTCTTGTTATCAAAATCTAATTTGAATGACGAAATCTTCAAAGTTGCATATACTTTGAATGATTCAGACAAATTATATTCTGATGAGGAATTCCCAATTAGAGGTGTTAAAACTGAAATGATTAACAAGGTTTTCAAAGTAACAGAAATTAATATTTCTGAAATAAAAGATATAAATCTTACTGGTAAACCTAAAAATTACACCTCAAGAGTTCAACAACGTTTAAACAAGAAAAAGGGTTACAGTTCTGGTTCAGGTTATTGAAAGAAACCAAACCATAACGGTAATTTCAAAAACAAAGGTCTTGGCTTTATTCCACCTGAAAATCATAAAGATGAGAAAATTTCTAAAATAAAAACAGTATTTGTTTCAGGGTCCAGTTCTGAAGAAGAGAAGAAAAGCTCATTTTGGGAACAATCGAACAAAGAGTTCTTTACAGAAAAACAAAAGTTTGAGAAGAATGGAGCTAATCAGAAAAGGGAAACAAGAACCTGACTATCGATGTCAAGAAGTTGGTCACATTGCCTGGAATTGTCCACTGGCAACTAACACAAAACAGGAAGTTGTTTCTAAACTTAAAGAAAAAATTGTTGATAAAACTGAACCACCAACTGAAAAATTCAAAGTGTTTAAAAATTCAACATATGAAGTTGATGAGTGTTCAAAAAGGTTTTACAAAAGAAAAGTGAATCTTAACAACCAATCATGGGTTGTTAAGAAATCAGAGGTTAAAACTGGCGATGAATCTGACTCGTCAAAGTCAGAGGAGCCACAAGTTGAGCTAAAAATAGAAACGTCAGTACCGCCAATGGATGATGTCAACTTTCCACCATTGCGGGCTGAAAATTTAAAATCAAAAGTTGGGAAAGTGGAAATTTCGAATCAATTCTATTCTGAGAAGAAAGAATTTGATGTAGAAAAGGCTTTCAACGGGAAAGTAAAACATATTTTTGGGAAGATGGTCGATGGAAGGGTAAAAGGGGTAAAGAAGTGTTCAATCCCCAAGTGAAGTTGAAAAGGTCACACCCAAAGCTGGTCAGGCTTGGGTGTCTGTATTTCATATGTAAAAATCCGGACTTGCCGGAGCTCCGAAGTTGGTAATCTTGGAGCAGGAATCGGCATCTTTCTTGAGAAATTCACAATAGTGATATTTCGACTTACAAGTGGTATGGTTGATGAATAACCTACAAGTGGTTATTTGTTTGTTCCTACATGTGGTTAATCAAGGTCATTACGTTGAACTTGATTTAACTTTCATACAAGTGGTTGGAGAACAAAATGTTGAGTTAATCCCCGATTTTTCTAGTGGTTTCAACAAAACTAATTTTACGGAAAAACCATTTGATTAAAACAAACTTAAGTGTTTTGAAATCATAATGGGAAAATAGTTTGTTGTCAGGGGGAGTTCTGATTGTTTATGCCAAGTGGATGGTGAATTGAAGCAATTCACATTGGTTTGTCAAATTTTTCTTTAAATGGTTTTGAATTTTAGGGGGGAGTAAGATTTTTTTTTCCAGAAAATCCAAAAGCATTAGAAAATTTTAAAAAGCCAAAAACATGCTAAAATTCAAAATGAGTTTTGTTGTGAAAAAGAGGAAATGATAGTACATCAGTAGACAATCAAAGTACGCTAAAAAATTGGAAAGTTAAGACGTGATAAACGATCTCACTGATGATGCGCCAGTAGGTTTTTGCACATTTAGTAGATTGTGTTCGAGATATAAACCTAAATATCTATACTTACTTATCTCGTGGGGAACATCTCTCGGATATATGGGTAACCCCCGAAATCTTGTTTGAAGGGCTTTCTATTTCTGACATACTAGGTCTTTGTGCGTGGTGATATCTCGGGTATTATACCTGGACTTCTGATTTTGCGGGAGCAATAGCCTAGTCCTCGTATAATACTTTGCATTGCTTTATTCTTAAAGCTCGCCCTCAGCATAAAAAATGATGAAACATTGAAAAATGCTAATCATGTGCTGTTGAAAAGAAGATCCCCAAGGGGGACACACCTAAAGTCGAACCATTATCTCTCTGATTTTGCGGAAGCAATAGCCTGAGCTCTCATGGTCTCGCATTTAATCTCTTACAGATATCATTAGTGTACATTCACCTGTAAGACTGAATATAGGAGTTTGGATACGGGAGTATATTCTGAGGTGGTACACGCGAATAAGTTTAATTGCTTAAAACACTAATTCTCGTATCTAGAATCAATTGAACCTTGTGTGAAAATTTAAGTGGATCAGTATACTGACAATCTAAGTGAATCGTTTAGAACTTAAAGTGTTTAAAGCTCAACGGTGCTAGTGATTGGTCTAAAAAACTGATATGATCCTCTTACGCAAACTCACAAAAATATTGTCTGTAAATATTTCTTTATTGATTTCCATTTAAAAACAAAATTCCAAAAGATCTTAAGTGTGTTTAACATAAATTTTTGAAAATTCAAAAAGATTTTATTTCATCTTATTTTCAACAACTGATGTTGGAAAGCTGATTTTCAAAATTCCAAGTGCTGAACATGATGGACAGTGGTTTGGGAGAGTTTGTTTTAAATGAGAATGTTTTTAAAATGTCAAAATTTGAATGTTTCGAATACAAGTGGTTAGCAGGCATTCTAAATTTGTTAAATCTTAACTATTGTGAATCTTATTGTTAGGTAGAGTATGTGCAGGTGAACCAGGTTATGATCTTAGAACCCATGAAAGTTTTAAAGCCAGGTTTTCGATCAAAGGCCTGCAGATAGAGAATTCCAGACTACGATCCCAGCTTGTTGAAAGGGGAGTCTGAAGATGATAAGAGCCAGTTTACGATTCTGGAACAGTGCTTGAGATAGAAGCTGCTGATACTGAAGAACTTAAAGAATCAAGAAATCTGATCAAGATAATTAGAGAAAGGATAGAGTCAGGTTGCGATTCTGAAAGAGAAAGAGAGAGAGAGAGAAGAAAGAGATTGAGGATGCTTATAATGTCAAATACTTTGGGAAAGAGCATGAAGACTGATAAAGATTGAAGACTCGACATACTGAAGACTTGTACTGAAGACTCGTCGACATCCAAGGGGGAGTCTGTTGGTGCATATGTGTGTCGACTTTGTCTTGTTTCGAGTCTTGAAATAGATTAGATAGATCAGGGCACGAAGTACGAGAAAATTGAGAAACATGTGAGTTGTGGCCATTTCGCACGAAATGGAAAAGGCCATTTCGCACGAAATGGAAAATGTCATTTCGTACGAAATGGGTCTGGCCATTTCGTGTGAGCCGTTTCGTGTGAAATGGGTTGCCTATATATATGTGCCTTGGTGAATTCATTTGTAATGTTCTGATTTCGGTACCGAGGTGCTGCCGAAGTGTCTCCAGGCTGTAAAAAGTTGTTATATCAATATACAAGACAATTAGAGTGTAAATCAAGCTGATTCAAAGTCGATACGTTTGTTTCCGCCTCTCGTATTGATTAGAATTTTTCTGAACGACTCGTTTTGGTCATGCAAACGATCCTACAATACATTAACCCGGCTACTTGGGATTGTATCCCTGCTGACTTAAACCACTTAGCCGAGGGTAACGTCACCTTCAAAAGAGGGGCCTACCACATTACGCATTAATAACTTAATTAATTATCTTTCAATATTCCGACCCTTTAGGATTGTATCCTTGCTGACTCAAACTACTGGGTTGAGGGTAACGTCACCTTCAAAAGAGCGGCCTACTACTATAACTAAGATAATCTCTTAAAAAGTGCAAAAGTGCAGAAATCATCAAAGGTTACACTAAAGGCGAGTTGGATCCAAGTGATTCATCTTGTCTATCTGTTTTTATTTTATTTTTATTTTTCAGCATTTTAAGTTTTTATTTTCATTTTTAAAACCTTTTTCTAAACTTTTGATTTGATCAGACATTGAGGATAAACCGGTACTAAAAGCTCTTGTGTCCTTGGACGACCTCGGTATCTTACCAACGCTATACTACGCTCACGATGGGTGCACTTGCCCATATGTGTGTTTAGTGTTAGTAGAATATCGTGTTTTATAAATTTAAAACTTGACTAAAGTATTAAAAAGGGCTAAAAATATAAGCAAAAACATATCACACCTAACGCACATCAAGTTTTTTGGCGCCGTTGCCGGGGACACAAGGATTTTATGAAAGTTAGGAATCAACGGCATAATCGTTTTTCTTATTTTTCTATTTTTTTAGGATTTTTCTTAATTTTTCAGCTTCTGCAGTGCTCAGCACGGGGCCGTGACCGCTTAACACACCCTGTGCCCAATCTTTGGTATTGGCAATCCCGTTTTAAGTCAGACAGTAGCTGAACACGCCCCCGTGCCCAAGTTTCAGTTACTGAAAACAGAACCGTAAGATCCTGACGGTTGGTAATTTCTGACACAAACATGAGTGATGCTCATAATTTTTACTTTCGCTCCCTTTATGGTGCGTGGTGTCAAATATGTGGCGGAACTCATGAAGATTTAAAATGTTATTTTTTAAATTACAATCCCCACTATATAGACCCATTGTTTTCCTGTAGCCTTAAGATGGGCGAAAGTAAAAACAATCCCTATCTCTCCCTCAAATGCTCTCAATCATCCCTTCGAGATGAAATGATTCTTGAAGAATGATTTCAATTGGAAGAACTAATTCTTCGATGGATAAAAGAACATGAGATGGATATGACTAATTCATCTTAAGACGACGATCAAGGAGAATTAATGAGGTCGCATTCAGATTTTAACAACATCGTTGCTCCCGAAATCACCTCTGACTCTTGCTAGGACTTGAGCGATAGTCGTCCCTGTGTCGATTGTGCCATGAAGGACTCCCCATCGGTGTCCGCCGATGCATACATAGACCTGAGCGATTCAACATATACCTTCTTTAATGAGAGCCCGGATAAGGGAATTAAAGGTTGGTTTTGCCCATCGGTATTTAGCTAAGGAATCACCCTTTCCGATAACCTCTTGCGTTCTTGTCTAAAACTAGGGCAACTTAGGTATCTCAGGCACTTCGGTGTTGTTCCGACCAGTAAAGAACCACCCGATCTGGATAAACTCCTTAAAATAGACAAAACTTCATAAAAAACTTCTAGCCACGGGGCCGTGTCCAGGTCAGCACGCCCCCGTGTCCGCCAAAAGATTCCGATCTGACTTTTAGTAAGAATACGGACAAAAAGTGTCAGAATTTTGTCTGCACACGGGGCCGTGTCCAGCCGACACGGGGCCGTGTCCAGCGTGCTATCGTTTTCTATAAATGCAGCAAGATTCCTGCACTCTTGGACCCATTCCAAAGACAAATATCTGGGGGGATCTTCACATATACCATACTAGGTATATTCTAAAGAAGGTTCTCAACAACCATCTTGTCTTTTCTACTTTTGTCCATTGCCTTCTTCTTTATTTTTCCTCAAAACCTCCATTAAAGCTTGAAATCTCTAAGTTTTCAAGCTTTATTGTAATACTTGTTTGTTTTTATTCAAGGAATCTTGTTAAAAATAAGTTTCACAACACTGTTTTAAGTTATTTCTGCTTAAAAATGCTTCAGAAATCAGAAAAATAATTTAAAACTTCAAGATTCCTTATTTCAAAAATCTGCAGGGATGTGGCCACGGGGCCGTGCTCGGCGAGCACGGGGCCGTGGCCGGGTTACTGTTTCATTAAATTGAACTTTTTCGACTTGTTTTTCGTAGAATGTCAAGCCAAAATAGCGAAACTTCTTCAGCACATTCCAGGAACAGTCGTAGGGAGCGAAGGCCTTCAATCGAGGCAACTCTTATATGCTATGTTATGGCACTACGAGAAGCTCTAGATGAAATGACATCCGTAGAGGAGGTCCTAATTGTCACACCCCGACCACGTAAAACAACAAAGCGTGGCGAAAACGTCGGGGAGTGTTGTAACAGAATCATTGTTTCACAACCATGGATCAAATAATTTTGTTTTATTAAATTAATGAACTCATTGTTTCTTACAATTTAAATACATACAATTATTATCTTTCAAGTTTTAAAGTCGCTAAGGCATGAGTCCATCCTATGTGTGTCATGCATCAACAATCATCACATAGCAGAACCTGAAACATGTGTAGAAATAGGTACGTCAGCATAAAAATGCCTGTGAGATACAACGGTTTTGTTAATGCATGATTCATGACTTGTAAGTTTAAAATAATGTTTTTACAAAAATAGTCATGAATCCTTAAATATGTTTTCTTTTATAAACAAGTGAAAAGAAAATAGATGATGTAAAAGAAAAATGCATAAGTAATTAATTATGTAAAATGAGTTTGTAAAATAATGTTTTGACAAAAAAAGTTTGTAGTATATATAAAAATATACTTTGGTTTTAAGAAAGTAGAATAAGTAATATATTAAAATATATTTCAGTTCCAAAATAATTAAACAGATAGTATATTAAATATACTTTAGTTGTCAAAATAATAAATTTTCGGTAGTATATCAAAAGTATACTTTGGTTCTATAAATAACATACTAAACTATGTTTTGGTTTAATAAACAACATATCAAAATATGCTTTGGTTTTATAAATAACATATCAAACTATGTTTTAATGATTAACAAATTATATGTTGGTTTTGTACATTATCACATATGAGAGCATATCAAATTATACTTTTGGGAGTATAACTAAGTATACAAAAATAGTGTGATTTAAGAATTCAGTCAGACCTAGTGCATCAAAATACACCTTTGAGACTATAGGAATACCACAAAGGCAATCCCTATTTGGATGGAGAAAAATAAATTGGTTTAAGACATTCCATTACAACAGGAATGGGGTGTCAAATCCTATAGCGCTATATCATACTACCAACCGGTCTGGTGAACATAAATAAGTATAATTCAACAATTAATTTTATAATCTTTGAAAAATCAGTGTTTAAACCATAACCAATTATTCAGTTTGTCAAAAGATAAGTACTAATATGTATCATTAATTTATACTTTGAAATCGTGAACATAACAAATAGGTACACATGCGTCACCCCAAAATATTGAAAACAGTAAAAGAGGGGACTATGTACTCACTTGAGGGTGCTTAGAATTGAACAACAACCAAGCAAAGCTAGAGGGAGTACGGAATCAAACGGCACCTAATATAGGTAACTATGTTATTAAACGGTTCCTAAACCGGGAGATAGGATAGAATGGTGTTCTATAAATCAAATGAGTAATTGAACTCATATGGTATGATTTAATAGAGCTAACATTCTGATTTGGAAGTCTACCTAAGTGCTCTTGACCCGTTTCGACCCATTATGGTAGCATAAGCTACTATAACGCGTCAGTTGCGCAAAACTATGTTCGGATGGTTATCTATGAGTTATGTCAAGTATCACATATGCACATTACGGATTTATGCTACAAAAGGGCATTTTGGTCATTTCCTATGGGCATGTAAACCAATTAACGAATAGCTAACCAATCCTATGTGATCATAAGGTATAACCCAAGGGGTTATTCCCTATGCAACTATGATCACTAAGCAAGCTTGGTCGGATCCTAATGATCAACCAAACGGGTCGGGTTCGAAAGTCTAAACGGTTGTCTAGACCGCTTAACTTACGACCCTAAACAAGCACTAAACTAGTAGTGACGAGTTAAACATGTCAAAACGTGTTTAACCTACTTAGAAAACTGATTTGGTATCAAAACAAAGTGTTTTGATACCTAAAAGTAGTTTCGTTGCAAAATGCGTGCTAAAATGCATTTTGACCGAAACTTTGACTCGTCACTACTCCTAGTTAACGTGGTAATCAGTAGGCATAATCACTAAGGATTATAACCATCGTGATTACAATCACGTTAGAAAGTTCAATTGAACTTTGACTTGACCAATTGATGGTCAAAACCGAAAGTCAAACTGTTGGCCAAACTGTTTGACTTTCTGCACTAACATAAAGAATAAGCATGAAAGAAAACATACAAGAGTCCAAAGCTTTTTTTTTTATTGAAAAGTAGAATATCATTCCACACGAAAAAGGGCAATTACAAAGCAATGGCAGGTAGTCGGGCAACAAGTTGCGCCGCCACCCCCTTTTGAATAGAAAAACCAATTCTACTAAATACAAAGTTTGAAACCTTTAGCGACGAAGAATTACTATTAACGACTTTTTGAACCCGATTCAAAAGTCGCACAGCGTCAGGAGCGAGGCCACCAAAGGTATCAAACGCAAACGGGACAAACACATGTTGATTCTCTAGGCAGGCTTTCTCATGTTTTGCCACTTTGCTCGCCTCTGCCTTAAGCACCGCTTGCCCTACGACAAAGCCCTTGTCCTTAAGCCCGACAAGGGGGGAGACTCCAGTTAGATCTACACAAGCGTGTTTCCCCCTTCCCATCCAAACACAAGGATGTCCGCCGGGCGTAAAGTGGACCTCCCCTCTAAGGGGTCAGTCAGAAAATTTACTGGAGCCTCCTTTTTGGCAGAGATCCCGGCCCGTTTAAAAACATCACATAACACATCTCTCACCCAATCATGCCGATATTTAAACCCTGGCAGCTCTTTACAGTGGATCGCGTGCTCGCCGAAAGAATCCAAACACGCTTTGCGGCATACCGGACATGGCTCGTCAACTGGGAACAAAGGAATCATCAGTCAGTATCTAAGGATAGCACGGTATTCCACGGCCGACATGTGTTGCCCCAAGCCTTCAATAGGTACGACAGACAGAAAATCCTGAGCATGTGGGGCACGGAGACATTCAAACACAGCTCTTTGCCGAGGGGATAAAACAAACTTCTCTTCAAACCTCTTGACAATTTCGCCATATAAGGCATTCGCCCGAATTTTCTGGGATTTAGGGGGGGGCGGTGTCTTTAATGTAGAAACCGCCAATATCAAGGTCGGGAAGAGAACTATGCAAAAGGTCCAACGCACTCCTGTAATCGGAGTCTAAAACATCCCCACCACATTCTCGGAGTATGTGGTCTTGTAAACCCCAAGATTGGGCCCTTGAAGCCACGAAAGCATATGAAGAGGCATCCTCGGCCGTACAAATCCCTAAGCCTCCGAACCGGGTCGGGAGAGAAGCCAACCTCCACTGGAGATCTCCAAAAAAGGCACCCCCACAAACAACAATATCCTCTAATGCTCCCCGGAGGCCTTCATAAAAAACAGAGACAGCTCCCCCGACCAAAGAGGTTGACACGTTCGAAGACCAAATAGTAATTTAGCAACACCCATACAAGAACGAAGCAAGAGGAGCTCGCTCTGAGGGTCCCGTAGGCGTTTAAGGCACCTCATCAGCTCGACTGCACAGTTCGCTCTTTTAAGAGCCAGACTACTAATAAACTCTGCATCACGACTAACGGCGCCCCCCAGGAGTTTCACACCCAGCACCGGCCTCCCAATCCCTCGAGGGAATAAGCCCTCCAAAGCTTGAAGAAAGAATATAAGAAAACCAAAGAGGAAGTTCCAAACAACTTGTGGAAGCTCCAAATCAGATGAGAGGAGAGGAATGAGCAATTGAAACAATGAAAAGTGTTGGCTATTTATACTTGAGGGAAGTTCATAGGATCACAATAAGTGTTTGTGTAGTCCCCAAGCATAAAATCCTAGCCACACAAGTGTATCAAGCAGGTTCAAAGCCTTGGAGAGGTGTTAACTTGGTTAACACACCAAGAATTTACAAAAACAGCCCCTGAATTTGCAAACAGATTGCAAAATCTGACTTTCTAGTCGCTGGGCATCTCACACGGCCCGTGTAAGGTATGGGGGAACACTTACGCGGCCCGCCTGGCCTCCCCAGATCAGCAAAAGTTTCCAGTTTGACAGTTTAGGTCCCTTCAATTGTTTTAAGCTCATTTCCGCACCTTTTGACCCCCGTTAAGCCATTTTCAAGGCTCTACAAGGTCAATAAAGTTTAGAGGACTCAAAATGTGCTCGGAAAACTCTCGGATGTCGGCTCGTTTGGTCGTACGGTCGCGTTATTCGTTAAATTACGACGAAATTCAAACGGACGCGAAAACGAACCAAATCAAGCGACGAATGGTATTTTTGCATGCTGATCACTAAATAAAAATATTTTAGTGTGTACAAAAATTTTGGATGTCCAGATGTGGCCAGAACGTAAGATATGCGCGAAAATGCAAACTTATGCCGTTTTTGACACGTTTAGTCCCTGTAAGATCAAATAAGCATATTTTCACACACCGAACCACTCAAAGCTTATTTCTAAGCTATGTTTAGGTTATTTATGGTATGTTTAGCTTATGATCATGTTCCGGACTGTACGTTGCCTTATGAAACAACAGACTTTTGCAAGTTGACGCAAATAGTCCCTATGAGTGAATAAACTTGATTTCGCCACACCAAACCTTCCAAAACTTATTTCTAAGTTAGGTAAAGGTTATTTAACGTATGTTAAGCCTATGTCACTGTTCCGGAGTGTTTGTTGCATTAAACTAGTTATATTTACGCATCAGATCGCGTATAACCTTACAGAAAGCGATTTAAAGCTCGAAATCGAACAAGAATTGATATGTGCAAATGATACACATATTTATACAAATCCCAAGTATGAAATACAATATTTCATTGGTTTTGGTAATTGTATGATGGTCTTAGTGACACAGGTCTCACAGTCTCCCCCACTTTAGGAAATTTCGTCCCGAAATTTAATTTTAGAGGAAACCTGTGAATACAAATGTGATTGTTTCGCTTTCGAATGAATCCATCGAACCCTAAGTAAAACTCTGGGTCATGTTTGGATTTTTAGCGAAATTGTCAACTATCAACATGAAGTCCTTGTAGTAACAAAACATGGAGTTTCGAACTACGGACAGAAGAACGTTTCTTATGAAGACTATCATAGGAAACTTGTGCGTGCTCGAAATCAGGATTGGAGAGTGTAAGATAAAATGACATTGGTCAATGTCCAGGACTTCTAGTAACTTAAATAACGCTACGTTCGTAATGTAATAAGGAACACTTATATATAGGAAGTACCAGCGGCGTATCCACCATGCTCCTTTCTACATTGTTCCCGTTTCGTTATTCTCATCACTATAGGTCTTAACACATGACAAAATTTGCTGTGGTTTCTGTGCACTGAATTCCATAGTTATGTATGCATCCATAATTACGTAATTCCTTGCACAGTCCGCATAGTTCATTTCATAATGCGTAAGGGAAAAAAATCAATCTGATAAACATGAAGTGACTGGACTAGACCACCAAAGGATCTTTTTAAGTAGTTCAATGAACGATCTTTTTAACTAGATCAACACATGATCTTCTTAACTAGACCGTCGTACGATCTCCTTAAATTGACCACTTAAGGGATCTTTTCAATTATATCATCACATGATATTCCTAACCAGATTTTCAAATCAATCTGTTTAACTAGACCACTCAAGGGGTCCAATTATAGAATAGTACTTTATAACCCAAGGGACTTAACTACAACGTAGAAGTCCATTAAGGATTTAAGGTAGTACCTTTTGATATCCTACTATGAATCCCTCATATTGAAATATGGAAGATTCTATGAGGATTTGGATAAATCACATAAAACCATGGAACATATAAGAAAACACATAATCACATAATTGTTTATCTTGATCTTTATTTTGTTAATTTTCTTGTTAATTGAGCATGCGAGTATTCAAAGCACACTAGGAATCCAATCCATGAATTCCGTTTGGCACTTTAAATATTTTCAAGAATCTAACTATGAAGATAGGAAGACCTTAATAGAGATTTGTCTTTGCTTCTTAAAAAGAAACGTGTATTTAAGATTTTCGGGGAGATCACAAGTGATCATAAAATGACAGAACCACACGAGTAGTTTGTCTTAGTGTCGACATCGAAGGGTTGGATCAAACATTCACACAATTGTGTCAGTTTTGTAAAATAAAATTGAAACATCAAATTTTATTTATGTAACAACTGAATTGTTCCAACGTCAAAAGATAACAGACAAAGAAATACAAAAGACTAATTGTTCACTGCTGCATTGTTGTCCACGTTCGCCTCATTTATGTTAAACACTCGTCCATGCGCTGGATTTGCATTAATAAGTCTTGGGCAATTGTTTCTGTAGTGAGTAAGGTCACCACAGTTATAACACGACCCAGGTGGGAACCGTGCTTGAACAGCAGCAGGATTTGCATAACGGCAGGTATCGACCAAATGTCCCAATCTTCCACAGTGGGTACATTTGTGACACTGCTCTTGCTCCAAATGATGACGGTTGCATTTGTTGCACAAAGGTGTAGTACCAACATAATTTTTCCTCTTACGAGGTTGTGCTGGTTGGTTTGGTGCAACCTGATTGTTCTTAGCAGTTATGGCGCAGTTTTGAGAAGCCTTACGCTTCTTCTTCTTAGATACCTCGGCCTGTTTTTCCTTTGGTTCAACTTGAGCAGCCTTGTCAGATGGTCTTGGGTCGCCTTTTCGAAAAAGCTTACCCTTCCTGATATGGGATTCAGTCAGGGTGGCATACAATTCAATGGCATGTCTGACAGTAGTAGGGTTGCTACCAGTAACGATATCTTGAACTAAATCAGGAAGACCATCAATGTACTTCTCAATCGCCTTATCCACAGGCGTGACCATGGCAGGACATAATAGGCTCAATTCCTCATAACGGTCAGTATAGGCTCGATGTTCACCGCTGTCTTGTTTAAGATCGTCAAATTCCCTTTCTAATGCTCTAAGCTCATGACGAGGACAGAACTCCTTCATCATTAGAGCTCGAAGCTCTTCCCAAGTTTATGCCATTGCCACATCGGCACCTCTATCACGCATCACACCGTTCCACCATGTAAGAGCACGCTTCTCGAACGCACTGGATGCAAACTCAACCTTACGCTCATTCGGGCATTGCACGTGCCTGAATGTGCTCTCCAAACTTTCGAACCATTGAAGGAGCGCGGTTGCTGCTTGAGATCCAGAAAAGTTTAAAGGTTTGCAGAGTTGAAAGTCTTGAAATTACACTGGGTGTTATTGTTGTTATATAACTCATGAATCAGAGTTACTATGCCTGGAAGCACTGCAGCCATTTGTTGAGCAACAAGGGCTGCGACTTCCTCAGTAGTAAAAGATTGAGCATCACGTCGAGGAGGCATTGTCTAAAAGGAACAAGGGAACATGAGAAACAAGTGAGGTCGATGATTGGAAAACAAAAGAGGTATTGAAAACATCGACAAAACATAAGGAAGGCAATCATTCGTTCGTTACCTCGAACAAACAAACGATACGCAGTGACTAATCAAAGTAAATGGATCATTATAATGTATCACCGAAGACATGCTCGCCTATAAGTGAACACTCACCCCAAGAGTTCCCAGGTAAGAGTGACTGGTCCGATAATGCGGATTTGTACGAACACTCTAGCCTTAGACAGAAAAACTCAGGGTACAGGCATTCACCCTTCCAGTTTGCATGTGTTCACATTATTTAGACCTAAACTTTGATGAGATTTTGAAAACTTTGAAGGTTCAAAACCTTATAATAAATCATCCTAGAACAGATGATTAGTTTTCAAAGCGGATTAGAGATTTGTGTTCTTCTTGTGGTTATCACCTAAGGATAAGTGACGGTATTGTTTTAAAACTAAACACAAGATAACTTGTGTTAGGGTCCTAGGAAGGTTATAGTCTAGGTCAAAGCATTACTAATAACCTAATTCCCTATAACCATTGGCTCTGATACCAACTTTTCTGTCACACCCTGACCACGTAAAACAACTAAACGTGGCAGAAACATCGGGGAGTGTTGTAACAGAATCATTGTTTCACAACCATGGATCAAATAATTTTGTTTTATTAAATTAATGAACTCATTTTTTCTTACAATTCAAATACATACAATTATTATCTTTCAAGTTTTAAAGTCGCTAAGGCATGAGTCCATCCTATGTGTGTCATGCATCAACAATCATCACATAGCAGAACCTGAAACATGTGTAGAAATAGGTACGTCAACATAAAAATTCCTGTGAGATACATAGGTTTTGTTAATGCATGATTCATGACTTGTAAGTTTAAAAGAATGTTTTAACAAAAATAGTCATCAATCCTTAAATATGTTTTCTTTTATAAACAAGTGAAAACAAAATTGATGATGTAAAAGAAAAATGCATAAGTAAATAATTATGTAAAATGAGTTTTTAAAATAATGTTTTAACAAAAAAAGTTCATAGTATATATAAAAATATACTTTGGTTTTAAGAAAGTCGAATAAGTAATATATTAAAATATATTCCAGTTCCAAATAATTAAACAGATAGTATATTAAATATACTTTAGTTGTCAAAATAATAAATTTTCGGTAGTATATCAAAAGTATACTTTGCTTCTATAAATAACATATTAAACTATGTTTTGGTTTAATAAACAACATATCAAAATATGCTTTGGTTTTATAAATAACATATCAAACTATGTTTTAATGATTAACAAATTATATGTTGGTTTTGTACATTATCACATATGAGAGCATATCAAATTATACTTTTGGGAGTATAACTAAATATACAAAAATAATGTGATTTAAGAATTCATTCAGACCTAGTGCATCAAAATACACCTTTGAGACTATAAGAATACCACAAAGGCAATCCCTATTTGGATGGAGAAAAATAAATTGGTTTAAGACATTCCATGACAACAGGAATGGGGTGTCAAATCCTATAGCGCTATATCATACTACCAACCGGTCTGGTGAACATAAATAAGTACAATTCAACAATTAATTTTATAATCTTTGAAAAATCAGTGTTTAAACCATAGCCAATTATTCAGTTTGTCAAAAGATAAGTACTAATATGTAAAATTAATTTATACTTTGAAATCATGAACATAACAAATAGGTACACATGCTTCACCCCAAAACATTGAAAACAGTAAAAGAGGGGACAATGTACTCACTTGAGGGTGCTTAGAAGTCTTGAACAACAACCAAGCAAAGCTAGAGGGAGTACGAATCAAACGACACCTAATATAGGTAACTATGTTATTAAACGGCTCCTAAACCGAGAGATAGGAGAGAATGGTGTTCTATAAATCAAATGAGTAATTGAACTCATATGGTATGATTTAATAGAGCTAACATTCTGATTTGGAGGTCTACCTAAGTGCTCTTGACCCGTTTCGACCCATTATGGTAGCATAAGCTACTAAAACGCGTCGGTTGCGCAAAACTATGTTCGGATGGTTATCTATGAGTTATGTCAAGTATTACATGCCCAATTATACCCTAACATGTTACTAATTCAGATTAGATGTAAAAAATATGTTCACATACGCACATTACGGATTTATGCTACAAAAGGGCATTTTGGTGATTTCCTATGGGCATGTAAACCAATTAACGAATAGCTAACCAATCCTATGTGATCATAAGGTATAACCTCAGGGGTTATTCCCTATGCAACTATGATCACTAAGCAAGCTTGGTCGGATCCTAATGATCGACCAAACGGGTCGGGTGCGAAAGTCTAAGCGGTTGTCTAGACCGCTTAACTTACGACCCTAAACAAGCACTAAACTAGTAGTGACGAGTTAAACATGTCAAAACATGTTTAACCTACTTAGAAAACTGATTTGGTATCAAAACAAAGTGTTTTGATACCTAAAAGTAGTTCCGTTGCAAAATGCGTGATAAAATGCATTTTGACCGAAACTTTGACTCGTCACTACTCCTAGTTAACGTGGTAATCAGTAGGCATAATCACTAAGGATTATAACCATCGTGATTACAATCACGTTACAAAGTTCAATTGAACTTTGACTTGACCAATTGATGGTCAAAACCGAAAGTCAAACTATTGGCCAAACTGTTTGACTTTCTGCACTAACATAAAGAATAAGCATGAAAGAAAACATACAAGAGTCCAAAGCTTGAAGAAAGAATATAAGAAAACCAAAGAGGAAGTTCCAAACAACTTGTGGAAGCTCCAAATCAGATGAGAGGAGAGAAATGAGAGGAATGAGCAATTGAAACAATGAAAAGTGTTGGCTATTTATACTTGAGGGAAGTTCATAGGATCACAACAAGTGTTTGTGTAGTCCCCAAGCATAAAATCCTAGCGACACAAGTGTAACAAGCAGGTTCAAAGCCTTGGAGAGGTGTTAACTTGGTTAACACACCAAGAATTTACCAAAACAGCCCCTGAATTTGCAAACAGATTGCAAAATCTGACTTTCTAGTCGCTGGGCATCTCACACGGCCCGCGTAAGGTATGGGAGAACACTTACGTGGCCCGCCTGGCCTCCCCAAATCAGCAAAAGTTTTCAGTTTGACAGTTTAGGTCCCTGCACTTGTTTTAAGCTCATTTCAGCACCTTTTGACCCCCGTTAAGACATTTTCAAGGCTCTACAAGGCCAATAAAGTTTAGAGGACTCAAAATGTGCTTGGAAAACTCTCGGATGTCGGCTCGTTTGGTCGTACGGTCGCGTTATTCGTTAAATTACGATAAAACTCAAACGGACGCGAAAACGAACCAAATCAAGCGACGGGTGGTATTTTTGCATGCCGATCACTAAAATAAAAATATTTTAGTGTGTACAAAAATTTTGGATGTCCATATCTGGTCAGAACGTAAGATATGCGCGAAAATCAAACTTATGCCGTTTTTGACACTTTTAGTCCCTGTAAGATCAAATAAGCATATTTTCACACACCGAACCACTCAAAGCTTATTTCTAAGCTATGTTTAGGTTATTTATGGTATGTTTAGCTTATGATCATGTTCCGGACTGTACGTTGCCTTATGAAACAGCAGACTTTTGCAAGTTGACGCAAATAGTCCCTGTGAGTGAATAAACTTGATTTCGCCACACCAAACCTTCCAAAAATTATTTCTAAGTTATGTAAAGGTTATTTAAGGTATGTTAAGCCTATGTCACTGTTCCGGAGTGTTTGTTGCATTAAACTGGTTATATTTACGCATCAGATCGCGTATAACCTTCTAGAAAGCGATTTAAAGCTCGAAATCGAACAAGAATTGATATGTGCAAATGATACACATATTTATACAAATCCCAAGTATGAAATACAATATTTCATTGGTTTGGTATTTGTATGATGGTCTTAGTGACACAGGTGTCACACTAATTGACCGTATAAATTATCTCACGGTGGGGCTAGAAAAAAGTTCTCAAGAAATTAACCTCTTGCACCAAAGGTTGAACATTCTTGTAACACCTCCCATGGAACCAATCCTTCCCCAAGAGGATTGGAACTTGGCACTTGGAATCATCAACCCCACCGGGTGGGACGACATCCCCGCGGAACCCCCTCTTGAAAACCTACAAGAAGTTCCGGTGGAAGTCACACCCCCTCGAAACGAGGATGCAAATGAGCCCGCCTTTCTTCTCCCTCGGGAGATAGAAGAATGGCTCAACGATGTATGAGGGGCCATCCCCGGAGAAGAAGTTCTTCAAGTCGCATTCAACCAAAAGAATTATTTTTGGAAATTTTGCTCTTAAAATAAACTATAGGCTAGGACTTCTTTATGGTTTTAGATTTCTTGTGTTTCTTGACCTACTTATCTAAGATTTAGTTTATGTTTTTATTTTCTAGGACCTTGTGTAATTCGTTATCTTTAATGAATGATGGTTTCTAAATGGTGTTTGGATAATGTTGTAATAAGTAAAGTACACTCGGAATGGTGAAGGTTGCTAAGGGAAGCTTGAACCCGCACTTCATGCACGAAAACAAGAGCCACACGAAAATTTTTCTTCATTACAGCAAGTTCAACACGGGGCCGTGCCCAGCCCACACGCCCCCGTGCTCAAGGTTCTGCAGAAAATGCCTAGTGCAGGTAACTGGACAGGGGGCCGTGTTCACTGAACACGCCCCATGCCCAACCTTCTGTTTATTATGATACTGGCGATCTAAACACGGGGCCGTGCCCGGATCAACACGGCCCGTGTCCAGACGCCCAGTAACATAAAAAATTGTTTTTAAACACCTTTTTACACATTCAATCAACCTAAAAACTTATTTTTGGGACACATTGAGAATAATGTGTAATTTAAGTATGGGGGGATGCTAAAACCTTGAATTTTGCAAGTCCTAATAACAAGCCTTACACAAAACTCTATTGGAACCGCTAATCACCCCAAATTTTTTTCAAAAACTTTTTCGTTTTTTTCCTTTACTTGTCTTGGTTTAATTTGGGAATAACAAGTTCTAAAAAGTTTATATTTTTGCAAATTTACAACCGATAGCGTTGTGATAAAAAGAACCAACATAAGGAAATTATGAAACAACATGACAAATCTAATTAAAATTTGATTATATATACTTGATCACATTAAAAAACCCATTCCCACAAAAAAGTGAGTTTTGAGCCTTTATTGAGCATAAAAGCATACATCTTTAAATTAAATGCTCATTTTTCGTTTCTTGTGTGAATAGCCGCTTGGTTTCTTACGACTCTAGAACTTGCCATGACGATGCATTCCCGGTCCTTACCAACTTAAACCCAAGTAAGTAAATGATGGAGGCATTAGGACTAACCATTTTTCTTTTCAACACCATTATTTTTCATTTTTTTACCACCTACCCAAATCTCCCTAGTTAACCCCTTTGAGATTAAACCTTTTCATTTCTAAACCCACAAAACAAAACACCTTTTAACCACCAAAACCCTTTTTATTTTTAACCCTTTATTTTAGTAAAAAGCTCAGTCTTCATGTGACATTCCTTATAAAAAAAATGAAGTCTAGCAATAAACAAACAAGTTCCTCAAAGAAACTTTGTTTAAAAATGCTTCGTTTGAATAAAAGTCACAAAAACAAAAAGTTTTACGACGACCGACATTTTTACGCTTTTAACCCTTTTTACTAAACACTAACCCAAAACCACCTACCTTACCCAAGCCTAACCCTTCCCCAAGTCCTCTTGATATTTACAAAGGTTTTTAGTTAAAAAGGAGGAGGATTGATTGCTTGGCAAGCATATGGTAGAAGTAAGTTCCATACCGGTCTCGAGTGTTTCAAAAAAATACATCTTCGGCCGAGTGTTGAGTGATCTCCCGTGAGGTATGTGAACTTGTATATAAATGGAATTTTAAAGAGGCATGTTATGCCCAAATAAGTAATTTCTCTTGTGAAACGTTCTAAATAAATCATAACGAATATGATTGTAAATAACATAAAAATAAAGCCTAATAAAGATCTTGGATTCCCGACACTCAAGACAAGCCCAAAACTTCTCTTCTACCCATTCCATTTGGGCGTGTAAGCCACATTATAAAGAGTTTTGCTTGAGGACAAGCAAAGATTCAAGTGTGGGGGTATTTGATGTGTGTAAAATGCAACATATAAATTACATCAATTAAGGTATAAAACTAACCCTTTTTTAGTACTAAAGGTGGAAAAAGTGTGCTTTTGTCTTCCTTTTGTATTTTCAGGATTAAATGAGCGTAAACGAACAAAAGGAGCAAATATGCAGCAAAATCTAGCATAAATACAAGAAAAGGAGTAAACGTGGCATGCCCGACTGTCACACTCCCAAATTCCACAAGCGGAGTATCACCGCAGGAGGTGTGACATGACTAGGATCAAGCCACCAATCATATTGAACAACGAATTAAAGTAAATATAAAACCAACCACAATATAATTGGTGTCCAAAACAAATTAACTAAGTCCAAGTTATCAGCGGAAGCATAAAGTGTAAAACCAAAACATAAGTTAAAAGTTCAAATGTTTAACATGGAACTCAACATTCCATGTCCCACAACGACCTCTCCTTCTCGTGCAAGCTCCAAGCAAACCCCTAACGACCTGCAAGGCATATAGTAACGAATCAACAACAAAGTTGAGTGAGTTCACAGTTGATGTTCATTTCAAAGTTGTTCCGAAAACCATAAGTTCATTCGTAAACCATGAGTTAACCAATTCCTTGTTTCCCAAACCATAACCAGTGGGGGCTACCCCATGTTAACCACTAGACTTGTTACCATATCGACAACTAACTGGAGTCATGTTTATGTGCCCACGTCAATGTCTATCATCATTGACTAAGTGCCCAGATCCATTAGTCCACACCCGTCCTCTGCGGCACGGTGTGAGGCTTGTCAAACCTAATAGCGCTATTTAACTAATGACCCGCTCGCCATTGGCCCGGCGATTAAGTCAATATAAAAATGAAGGACTTCATGATAGAGTTTTGTCTAGTAAGTTATATGTTGTCATCCTTCCTACGGAGGATGGAGGTACGTATTCTACCCAAGGAGAATATGCAGGTTTAATGTTGTCATCCTTCCCATGGAGGATGGAGGTACATATCCTACCCAAGGAGAATATGCAGGTTTCCTTATTAATCCTTAACCCATTCCCAAACCACCGGGAATCCCATGCCTTGTAGAAAGTGTGAACTCACCTTAGATTAGCTCGGCAGATACACGAAAGGGTCACTTGAGCTATATGTGGTGAACCACGTCCTAACATAGTTACCATACAAGTCAGGTTTAGGTTTAAGTAGTGCACATACGTTTACATAATAAACTAACAGGTTACGAACACGTAATGATCATGGCAAACACGTAGAACACATTAACAGTAAAGTACACACAAAATGTCTAACTTGTGCGACACAGATGATTGGGTCGTTGAGCTTGTGCGAGCCCAATCATCTTATGCGATTCAATTGTCAGAGCCCAATGAACATTCAGCCCAACCTATTGTGCGATCAGCACAACTTGTGCGATCCACAATGGGTTGTGCGATGCAACAATCCCAGCCCATAACATCTTTGGCCCAATGGTTTGATCGACCCAACTAATTAAACAAACAGTTAACTTATGTGATCCATTAAATATTGTGCGACCCGAAATAACTTGTGCGATTGGGTTGGGCAGCATGGCCCAACAACACATACAAGGTTCAGACAGGTTGTGTGTGTGGCCTAAGACTTGCGATCGACACTGCCTTGTGCGATCCACATGTCTTGTGTGATCATGCAGTTCTAAGTTGTACCGTGTGCTTTAAACAGTTGCACCAAGCTTGTGCGACTGTCTTGTGTGACCAGTCCCTTGTGCAATCAGACCAGATCTTGTGCGATCAAGGGTGGCCTTGTGCGATTAGTTGTCTAATCCCCTAATTTCATGCAATCCGTTTCAATCATTCAACAGTTTCCTATTTTGAATTCATTGCATCAAAATAACAATTTCCAATCATGCAATTAATCGATCAAACTAAACATTTACTAATTAATTCTTATGACCCCTAGTTAATCATATAACGACTCAACATTCAAACATAAACAACAACCATAATCATTTAAACATATTTGCACGGTTTCAGTTCTAGATTACTAGCATACCTCCTAATCATAACAACACAACCAAACCAAACCATCCGAATCAAAACACATATGGCCGATTATATTCATTCGGTTCTAGACCGTTGTTTTCATCACATGACTATCAACCCTGTATTGAACTAACATGTTACACATGTGAGACGATTTACATGAACACAAAGCCTCAGCAATTTATATCATGATCAATCATATATCATCCCTAAATTATTATGTGAAACATATAAATCACCTAATCAAAACAATAACCATGAAACACTAACCGGTTAGAAGGTAGAACAATGATGATCCGAACAACAAAGTCTTAGAGGGAGAGGTATATGGCCGTTGACTTCGAGAGAGAGGAAGAGAGATTTAGGGTTTGCTAAACTTTGTGTGTTTTGGTGAAGTGTAGAATTTATACTAACACCCTAGGTGTTATTCGAACTAAAAGAGTGGGCTGAACCCTTCACGGGTTGCCCTTGGGTTTCGAGTACAAAGAGTGTGGCCCGAATGAGCCTGTACGATTGGACTTTTGTTGTGCGATTACACTATATACATACATTGCACACATTCACATAACATGTAACATTTATTCATTAGAACTAACATATCAATTAGTCACATAGAGTTCATACACGTTACATTAAACACAAAGATAGATTCTGAAATACGAGTTGTCACATCATCCCCAAGTTGAAAGAAATTTCGTCCCGAAATTTAGCACATAGCTACTGAGGAAGCTAGTTAGGTTGCATGGTTAGCTAGTTAGGTTGCGTGGTTTTCCTGGTTTCCCTGGGGTGTCACATCCTTCCCCTGTTGGTTTGGAATTTCATCCCGGAATTCCGTAGTAGCTTCAGCCTCAGTAGTGGTTTCACTTTTCTCAAACAATTGGGGATAATTGTCTTTCATTTGGTCTTCTCGTTCCCAGGTAAACTCTGGGCCACGACGGGAGTTCCAACAAACTCGAACAATGGGTATCCTGGTATGCTTGAGAACCTTAACGTCTCGGTCTGTAATCTCTACTGGTTCCTCAACGAATCGCAGCTGATCGTCGATATTGAGTTCCTTAAGAGGAACTATGAGGGTCTCATCTGACAGACACTTCTTCAGATTCGACACATGGAATACGTTGTGAACTCCACTGAGTTCTTCAGGTAAGTTCAGTTTGTAGGCCACCTTGCCTATTTTTCTGTGATTTCGAAAGGTCCAACATAGTGTGGATTCTGCTTGCCTCGCTTGCCAAAGTGAACTACACCCTTCCAAGGTGAGACTTTAAGTAGCATGCGATCCCCAACCTGGAACTCGAGTAGTTTCCTGCGCTTATCAGCATAGCTTTTCTGACGGTCACGAGCTGCCGCCATTCGTTGTCGTATTTGGGTAATCTTTTCTGTCGTGTCGACGACGAGTTCTGGGCCAGTGATTTGGCTGTCACCAACTTCTGCCCAACAGAGAGGTGATCGGCATTTTCGTCCATACAAAGCCTCAAATGGAGCAGCCTGGATGCTGGTGTGGTAACTGTTGTTATATGAGAACTCCACCAAAGGTAGATGCCTTTCCCAGCCACTACCAAAGTCGATTACACATGCTCGAAGCATGTCTTCAACGGTTTGGATGGTGCGTTCAGACTGCCCATCCGTCTGTGGATGATAGGCTGTGCTCATGTCTAATCGAGAGTCAAAAGATTTGTGCATTGCTTGCCATAGCTTAGAGGTAAAATGTGAATCACAATTGGAAATAATGAAGGTTGGCACCCCGTGCCTCGAAACAACTTCCTTCAGGTAGACGTCTGCTAGAGTGGAAAACTTATCTGTTTCTTTGACAGCCAGGAAGTGTGCAGACTTGGTTAGTCGATCCACTATCTCCCAAATGGTATCATTTCCCCGTTGAGATCTAGGTAAGCCAGTAACGAAGTCCATGGAAATTTGCTCCCATTTCCATGTCAGGATCTTTGTTTGTTAAAGCAGGCTTGATGGCTTCTGGTATTCGACCTTGACCCTAGCACAAGTTAAACATTTACTAACATAGGTCGCTATCTTAGCTTTCATGTGGGGCCACCAGTACGTAGTTTTGAGATCGTGGTACATCTTATTAGAACCAGGATGTACTGAGTAATGAGACTTGTGTGCTTCATCGATCACAAGCTCACGTAAATTACCATAAAATGGAACCCAGATGCGCCCCGCCAAGTAGTAAGCACCGTCTTCCCTTAGTTCTAACCGTTTCTTTGATCCTCGTAGGGACTCAGCCCTGATGTTCTCTTCTTTCAATGCTTCGACCTGAGCATCACGAATTTGGGCAGGGAGACTAGAGTAGATGGTAAGCTGTAACGCACGTACACGCTTAGGTTTTGTTTCCTTACGCCTGCGGGCGTCTGCCACGACATTGGCTTGTCCTGGATGATACTTGATTGCGCATTTGTAGTCGTTAAGGAGTTCAACCCATCGACGTTGTCGCATGTTCAACTCCTTCTGATCGAAGATATGCTGGAGACTCTTGTGATCGGTGTAAATGGTGCACTTGGTACCGTACAAGTAATGTCTCCATATCTTAAGAGCAAACACCACTGCTCCCAACTCCAAATCATGAGTAGTGTAGTTCTTTTCGTGAACCTTAAGTTGGCGTGATGCGTAAGCAATGACTTTCTCACGTTGCATCAACACGCAACCAAGACCTTGGATTGAAGCGTCACAATAAACCACAAAATCGTCTGTGCCTTCAGGCAACGAGAGAATAGGTGTGCTGCAAAGCTTCAACTTCAGCTGCTGAAACGTGGATTCCTGAGCATCACCCCAACGGTAGGTGACACCCTTCTAAGTAAGAACAGTAAGAGGCTGCTCAATCCTTGAGAAATCCTTGATAAACCTTCTGTAGTAACCCGCCAAACCCAAGAATTGACGGATTTCGGTTGGAGTTCGAGGTGAAGGCCAATTCTTGATTGAGTCAACCTTGGATGGATCAACATGAATCCTATGCTTATTCACCACGTGGCCTAGGAAATGGACTTCACGAAGCAAGAAGTCACATTTCAAAAACTTTGCATACAGCTGTTCTGCTCGAAGAAGTTCCAGAATGAGACGTAGATGTTGCTCGTGCTCCTCCTGACTCTTGGAATAGATTAGGATGTCATCGATGAAAACAATAACAAACTTATCCAAATAAGGTTTGCATACTCGGTTCATAAGATCCATGAAGACCGCAGGTGCGTTTTTCAACCCAAAAGGCATGACCAGAAACTCATAGTGGTCGTAACGAGTCCTGAATGCCGTTTTGGAGATGTCCTCATCTCGGACTCTCAACTGATGATAGCCCGATCTCAGATCAATCTTTGAGTAGTAGCTTGACCCTTGCAACTGGTCGAACAGGTCATCTATACGCGGGAGAGGATAACGATTCTTCACGGTCACCTTGTTGAGCTCGCGATAGTCTATGCACATTCGAAAGGTACCGTCTTTCTTCTTTACAATCAAAACTGGTGCTCCCTAGGGCAAAGAGCTAGGACGGATGAAACCCTTGTACAAGAGTTCTTGTAGCTGTGCAGACAGTTCTTCTAGTTCTGATGGGGCTAAGCGATAAGGTGCACGAGCTATAGGCGCTGCTCCAGGAGCTAGCTCAATTTGAAACTCAACCTGACGATGAGGCGGAAGACCAGGCAATTCCTCAGGAAATACCTCAGGAAAGTCGCGTACTATAGGGATATCCTCTATCTTCTTTTCTTTCGTTGAGGTGTCAGTAACGAGAGCTAGAATAGCAGTGTGGCCCTTTCGCAAGCACTTTTGGGCCTTAAGAAAAGAGATGATGCCCACCACAGCACTACTCGTGTCGCTACGAATCACGAGAGGTTCCTTACCAGAACGAGGAATGCGGACGATTTTCTCCTTGCAGAGAATATTCGCTCGATGTTGAGACAACCAATCCATCCCAATGACGACGTCGAAGCTACCAAGAATGATGGAGATAAGATTGATAGAGAAGGCCTGACCAGCTAGAACGAGAATACAACCCTTAACTATATGCCTGGCCTAAAGATTTTTCCATTAGCTAGTTCTACAACATGCTTGGTGTTTAAGGGAATTGGGGCATGTTTAAGCATCTGACTAACTCTTAGAGACACATAACTAGTATCGGTACCCGAATCGAATAAAATAGAAACAAAGAAATCATCCAGTAGGAACTTACCCGTCACAACGTTGGGATCGTTCCTAGCATCACCCTGACCAATCACGAAAGCACGTCCCCTGGTACCATTGCCATCATTGTTACCCCCATTGTTGTTTCCATTTCCTTGGTTATTGTTGTTGTTCTGATTCTGGTTCATCTGTGGACAGTTTCTCTTGAAGTGACCTTCAGCACCACATTGAAAACATCCCTTATTACCCTGCTGTTACTGCTGCTGCTGGTTCTGTGGGGCTTGTGGCTACTGTTGATGATTCTGATTCGCAGGATAAGGGCTCCAGCAATCCTTGGCTGCGTGACCAAGCTTGTTGCATCTATGACAGCGACCCTTGCTACACGGCCCGCTGTGGTGCAAGTTACAACGGTTGCACTTAGGCTGATTTCCCATGTACCCTCCTTGTTGACCAGGGCTCTTGTAGTCGTCAGTTGTCACACCCCGACCGCGTAAAACAACAAATCGCGGCGGAAACATCGGGGCGTGTTGCAACAGAATTAATGTTTCATAACCATGGAAATTTAAGTTTCGTTTTATTGATAAAAAGTGTTACAATGTCTTAATCAAACAAGGATATACAACATAATTAACTAGTCTTGCATCTTTTATTGTCACTAAAGCCCAAGTCTGTCTATATGTATCTTGATCATCTTATGCAACAGCTCCTGAAAAACACATGTGAAAATAGGTACGTCAGCATAAAAATGCCTGTGAGATACATAGGTTTTGTGAAAATGAGATTCATGACTTCTGTTTAAGAAAATGTTTAGTCATGAACCTTTTAGTTTGCTTTGTCTTTATAAATCATTTGAAAATAATAAGATCAGATGATATGTATAAGTAAATGTCAGGTTAAATAAATGACCATGTAAAAATGTGTTTGTATAAGATAAGTTGTTTGTAAATCAATGTCTTGTGAAAAATATGTTATTTATATAAAATGTTCTATGTCTCAATATTGAAATGATTCAAATAACGTTACGCCATGTAATACCATACAAACACTTATATATAGGAAGTACCAGCGGCGTATCCACCATGCTTGTATCATATTACACACGCATCGTTAACTTAATCACTTAATCAAACCAAACCAATGTAATAAGTCTATGTTTAAACGAATTGTCAAATGTATTGAATAATATGTCAAAGTGTTCATGTCAAGATGTAAATTATGTCAAAATGTCTATGTCAAATATCCATGTCAAATGTCTATGCCAATTATCCATATCAAATGTCTATGTCAAATATCCATGTCAAATGTCTATGTCAAATATCCATGTTAAATGTCTATGTCAAATATCCATGTCAAATGTCTATGTCAAAATGTCATGTATGGCAAGTGAAATGTCTCAACTAAACCATATGCACAAAAACAAAGTATTGAAGTAAAAACTTGGTTTAAATCAAAGCTATGTTTTGTGTAAATGCATGCAACTATTTAATATGAACATTTATGCGGTATTGTGAAAATGCATACATCCAAGCCTTGCGACTGTGGTGATAAACCCTTTAAACAAATTAAAGGTCTATCTGTCTTATATCAACGAATTCGGTCATTCCTTTCATCCCCTTTCCCTGGGACGTCCGGAACGGGAGTTGTCAATTCCTATGGTACCACTACCTACTAACGAACGGCGTAGCTAATGTTAATGAATGTATTGTCCCATGTAAACAAACCAAATGTCATACCAAAATGTAAACATGTGAAAACAATGCACTAAGTATGTAATCAAATGAACATACATAGCGTGAAATGTCATGTAAAACAATGTACTAAGTAATGCACACAATGGGCACACCTAGCATGAAATGTCATGTAAAACGATGTACTAAGTAATGCACACAATGGGCATACCTAGCATGAAATGTAATGTAAAACAATGTACCAAGTAATGCACACAATGGGCACACCTAGCATAAGATGTAATGAAATCATGTACTATAATGTACTAACGAACATAGCAGTATATGATGTGAAAACAGGAAAGCATGAAAGTAACAAGTAGGCACATGTGTTCCACCCCAAAACAGTTTGGAAAACAGTAAAAGAGGGGTCTATGTACTCACTTGAGATTGCTCAGAAGTCCTAGGATAACCACCAAGCAAAGCTAGAGATCACGGAATCAAACGGCACCTACTATAGGTAACTACATTAATAAACCGGACCTAAATCGGAAGATCGGGTAGCATTAGGGTTTGTAAACCAAACGAGTGTAGAGACTCGTGTCATTTGGTTTAACAAAGCCTACATACTAAATGAAACTTAACCTAAGTGTTTACGGCCCATTACGACCCGTTTAGGTAGCTTATGCTACTTTAACTCGTTCGCGTGAAACGTGTTCGGACCGCCTAACTAGTCCTATGATAAGTGTTATATGCCTAAACATGTTACATAATCAGTTATGTGACAAAAGTTTAGGTTACATATGCTTAATTACCAATTATACATGAAAAGGGTATTCTGGTAATTTACCTAAGGCATATAAACTACCTATCATACAACTACTTAAACGATGTGACCATAGGGTATAACCTCGGAAGGTTATTCCCTACCTACTATGGTCACCTAATGTGTTTGGTCGGATCCTAATGATCGACCAAATGGGTCGGGTTCGAAGGTATAGGCGATTTATTAGATCGCCTACCCTACGACCCTATACAACGTGGTAATCAGTGGGCATAGTCCCAAGGGACTATAACCAACGTGATTACACTCACGTTGCGAAGTTCAAACGAACTTCGCATTGACCATAACTGGTCAATGTAGAAAGTCAAACAAAGTTTGACTTTCAGACTCGAAAGACTCGAAAAGCAATAAAAGAACGAAAGAATACTTACGAAGGGTCCCCGAATGCTAATCCCGATCCAAGAACTCAGGTATGAAACAATGGTTTCAACTTAGAGCTCTCAAATCAGAATTCTAGTGCTTTAAAACAATGAAAGGCATGGGGTATATATAGTTTTCGGGTAACCGTTAGGATCGTTTTATGGAAAACGTGCCATGATCCAACCCGTACACTTGTCGGAAACTCATGGTGACTAAATTGGCCACTCACCATAGGGTATCAACATGTGGCAAGGGATTAAGGAGTGGAGAACAGCTGTTAACAGCTGTTTAATACGTCGAATCTGGTCCCGAATGCGAAAAACTGAGTTTCTGCATGTTTGTGCCCAGAATAGGCAGTCGCGTAGCGCGACTGGTAAGGCCACATGCAGTGGCGCTACGCCACTGCCCCCTTGTTTTAGCAAACTTTCAAAATTGGCAGAAATGGTCCCTGCAGCCCGTTTAAGCGATTTTCGATGCGTTTGAACCCCGTTAACCTCATTTCAAGGCTCTAAAATGAAGTTAAAGTATAGGGAACTCAAAACATGCTCAAAAATATGCCGGAGGTTGGTTCGTTTGGCCGTACGAACGCGATGTTCGCTTAACTACGGCGGAATGCGCATAAGCGCGAAAAACGATCCAAATGACGCGACGCATGGATTTTTCTTAAGGCGAACACTAAAATATAATGTAGTCATGCTTACATAAATTTTTGGATGTCCAGATGTATTCAGAACGTAAGTTATGCGCGAAAATGCAAACTTGTGCACTTTTTGACACTTTTAGTCCCTGAATGACACAAAAGTTTATTTTAGCACACCGAACCCCTCAAAGCCTATTTCTAAGCTATGTAAAGGATATTTATGGTATGTTTAACTTATGGTCATGTTCCGGAATGTCTGTTACAGTTCAAATTGGCATACTTTCGCAGTTTGTCATATTTAGTCCCTGTAAGCGATATAACTTTGATTTCACCACACCAAACCTTCCAAAACTTATATCTAAGTTATGTAAAGGTTATTTAAGGTATGTTAAGCCTATTTCACTATTCCGGAGTGTTCGTTGCATTAAACTGTTTATATTTACGCATCGGTGCGCGTATAACCTTCCAGAAAGCGATTTAGAGTTTGAAAATTGAACGAGAATTGATATGTGCAAATGATACACATATTTTTACAAATACCAAGTATGAATTATAATATTTCATTGGTTTGGTATTTGTTTGATGGCCGTGAAGGCACAGGTGTTACAGTCTCCCCTACTTTAGGAAATTTCGTCCCGAAATTTATTTAGAGGAAACTTGTGAGAGCTTAAAATATGAAGTTGAAAAGATCGAACAATATTGGTTAGGGTTCTGAACTTCTAGTAACCTTTAATAACATCATAATTGCAATGTAAGAGGGATACTTATATACAAGTATATGAAGCGTCATTGGTGCGTCCACCGTACCTCCATTACATCGTTCTCATTTCGTTATTTTTGTCACTATCGGTTCTTACACATAATAAATCTTACTGGGTTTCCGTGCACTAAATTTCATAATTATGTACGCGTCCATAATTAGACAATTCCTTGCACAGTTCACACAGTCTATTTTATAATGTGTAGTGTAAAACCAAATGAACAAACTTGTGATGAGTGTGACTAGACCGCCATAGAGTCCTTTAAATTAAATCAATAAATGATCTAAATAGACTTTCAAGGAGTCTGTTCAGCTACATCACTAGATGTCGTTCTTTAACCAGATTGTAAATCACTCTTTTTGACTAGACCACTAAGAGGGTCTCTTATGAATCATGGAGTGGTACTATATAATCCAAGGGTCTTATCTATTTCATAGAAGCCCATTAAGGATTGAAGGTAGTACCTTTTGAATATCCTGCTACGAATCTCTCATATGAAGATATGAAAGATCCTGCGAGGATTTGGATAACGAATATCCAGAGTATTAAAAACACAAAAATGCATAAATGAAAACACCAAATATGTAAACACATAATCACATAACCACAAAATTGTTTGTTAATTTGTCTTGTAAATTGCGTACATGCATTTAAAGCACACTTGGAATCCATTCCGTGGATTTCATTTGGTACTTTAAACATTATCAAGAATCCAACTATAAAGATAGAAAGATTCTAAAAGAAAATTCGATTTCGATTACTAGGAACCGAAGTGTTCGAATTAAGGTACATAAGGAATCCAATTAAGGACTCTGATTTGAACGATAATCATCCACAAGGATCTAATTGTGAAGATAAAAAGATCCCATATGAATTTTTGAAGTTGAAGATGTTTTGAAACCTTGCACTGGATGTGCTTAGGTCAAAACATGAAGTTGAAATGCTTATGAAGTTGAGATGCTAGATATGTCAAGGCGACATGTGAAGCAGAATTTGAAGGTTAAGTCACTGTATGAGGAAAATATATTTGGAAAACTATGCATGGGGTTCTTTTAAGAAAAATGTGTTTAACGTTTTTGAAACCTTATATATAATACTTTTTTTTGAAATCATAAAGTAGGTGTATTAGGTAGATATATTTACAAAAATGTTTTAAAATCATGCGAGATGAATTTTGAAATTATGTATAAGGTTTTTGAAAGACATGAATGATGCTTTTCGAAATCATGCACTTGATCAGAAAATGTATTGTGTTAATATTGTCTTCAGACTATATGAAATATTTTGAAATTAGAAAGGTTGGTTTTGATAACATGGCCAATGTTTTTGAAATAACATAGACAATGCATCTAGAAAAATTGTTTTCAAACTATATGAAATGTTTTGAGATCATGAAGATTGTTTTGAAATTCTGGTACTGTGTATGTTGAAAAATCAAAACGTAATGGGTATGAGATATGAAAATACCCTTAGTTATCTAACCAAGGATTCAAAGGCACAGATGTGCGAAAAGCACGATTACTCATAATGTCACTTAATTTTCTCTACTTTGTTTCTTAGAGTGAAACGAGTACTTAAAATTTTTGAGGGAATCATGAGCAATCACTTGAAAGAGAGACTCACAAGAGTAGTTTGTAAGGAACATAGTTACTTAGTGCAGGTATTATAGGGAAAAGCCATAAACACATGTAACTATACTTGTATATCAGAATTTGTGAACAACGATTTTTATTTATGAACAAGACATATTGTTTCACAATACACGAAAACAAAAGAAACAAAGGCATAAGACAGCAACATCCTTTGTTCAGTCGAATGCTCATCCAAGGGTTGGATTTGCACTGACTATCTTCGGGCAGTTGTTCCTGAAATGGCTCGTATCGCCACAGTTGTAGCAAGTACCACGCGGGAAACGAGCTTGAGTAGGGTTGACTTGGAGTTGGGTAGCAGCAAGATTTGCAACAGCTTTGTTCTGGATAGCAAAGCGGCATGTGTTGACCAAATGTCCCCGCCGTCCACAGTAGGTACATTTCCAGCAGGGTATGAGGTTTGAATGATGACCGTTGCATCGCTTGCACCTAGGAGCAGTTCCTAAGTACGGCTTCCTAGCTGGTGGCCTTGCCACTTGGCTAGGTCCAGCTTGATTAGGTGTAACCGCTGCGGGTTTCCTTGAAGCCTTACGCTTCCTTGATGTTGGTGCAAGCTTGACTTCTGCTTCCTTTGGTGGCTCTTGAGTGGCTTCATTGTCGAGAGGAGAGGCTTCATTGTTAAGACGAGCCATGGCAATGCCTAGATCCACAGTCTTCTGAATCACTTCGCCTATTTGTTGGACAAATTTGTCTGTTCGCTCAGACGTTTGACCAGTGCCAAGAGGAAGAGACATTCTAGAAGAAAATGAAAGACATAGGAAGAAGCAAGTGAAAGGTTATTGGATAATCAATACAGAATGGTAACGAATGAAAATTGTGATCATTTGTTTGTTACCTAAGGCAAACAAATGAGATGGTGACAATTCAAAGTAAATGGGTCAAAAATAATGTATTGCGAAGACATGCTCGCCTATAAGTGAACACTCATCCCAAGAATTCCCAGGTAAGCACAACTGGTCTCGCGTCTGATGAGATGTATACGAAGTGCTTGCCTAGCCAGAAAACCCAGAATACAGGCATTCACCTTTCCAGTTTGCACGTGTTCACACTATTTAAAACCCAAAACCTTGACGAGATTTTGAAAACTCAAAGGGGTTCAAAACCATATAACAGAGAGTTCAAAACCTTACAATAGAGGGTTCAAAACCTAGTAATCAATCATCCTAGAACAGATGATTAGTTTTCAAAGCGGTTTTGAAATTCATGTTCTTGTAGTGGTAGTCGCCTAAGGATAGGCGACGGTATTGTTTTATGACTAAACGCAAGTAAACTCGCGTTAGGGTCCTAAGAAAGTTATAGACTAGGTCAAAGCATTACTAATAACCTAATTCCCTATAACCATTGGCTCTGATACCATCTTTCTGTCACACCCCGACCGCGTAAAACAACAAATCGCGGCGGAAACATCGGGGCGTGTTGCAACAGAATTAATGTTTCATAACCATGGAAATTTAAGTTTCGTTTTATTGATAAAAAGTGTTACAATGTCTTAATCAAACAAGGATATACAACATAATTAACTAGTCTTGCATCTTTTATTGTCACTAAAGCCCAAGTCTGTCTATATGTATCTTGATCATCTTATGCAACAGCTCCTGAAAAACACATGTGAAAATAGGTACGTCAGCATAAAAATGCCTGTGAGATACATAGGTTTTGTGAAAATGAGATTCATGACTTCTGTTTAAGAAAATGTTTAGTCATGAACCTTTTAGTTTGCTTTGTCTTTATAAATCATTTGAAAATAATAAGATCAGATGATATGTATAAGTAAATGTCAGGTTAAATAAATGACCATGTAAAAATGTGTTTGTATAAGATAAGTTGTTTGTAAATCAATGTCTTGTGAAAAATATGTTATTTATATAAAATGTTCTATGTCTCAATATTGAAATGATTCAAATAACGTTACGCCATGTAATACCATACAAACACTTATATATAGGAAGTACCAGCGGCGTATCCACCATGCTTGTATCATATTACACACGCATCGTTAACTTAATCACTTAATCAAACCAAACCAATGTAATAAGTCTATGTTTAAACGAATTGTCAAATGTATTGAATAATATGTCAAAGTGTTCATGTCAAGATGTAAATTATGTCAAAATGTCTATGTCAAATATCCATGTCAAATGTCTATGCCAAATATCCATATCAAATGTCTATGTCAAATATCCATGTCAAATGTCTATGTCAAATATCCATGTCAAATGTCTATGTCAAATATCCATGTCAAATGTCTATGTCAAAATGTCATGTATGGCAAGTGAAATGTCTCAACTAAACCATATGCACAAAAACAAAGTATTGAAGTAAAAACTTGGTTTAAATCAAAGCTATGTTTTGTGTAAATGCATGCAACTATTTAATATGAACATTTATGCGGTATTGTGAAAATGCATACATCCAAGCCTTGCGACTGTGGTGATAAACCCTTTAAACAAATTAAAGGTCTATCTGTCTTATATCAACGAATTCGGTCATTCCTTTCATCCCCTTTCCCTGGGACGTCCGGAACGGGAGTTGTCAATTCCTATGGTACCACTACCTACTAACGAACGGCGTAGCTAATGTTAATGAATGTATTGTCCCATGTAAACAAACCAAATGTCATACCAAAATGTAAACATGTGAAAACAATGCACTAAGTATGTAATCAAATGAACATACATAGCGTGAAATGTCATGTAAAACAATGTACTAAGTAATGCACACAATGGGCACACCTAGCATGAAATGTCATGTAAAACGATGTACTAAGTAATGCACACAATGGGCATACCTAGCATGAAATGTAATGTAAAACAATGTACCAAGTAATGCACACAATGGGCACACCTAGCATAAGATGTAATGAAATCATGTACTATAATGTACTAACGAACATAGCAGTATATGATGTGAAAACAGGAAAGCATGAAAGTAACAAGTAGGCACATGTGTTCCACCCCAAAACAGTTTGGAAAACAGTAAAAGAGGGGTCTATGTACTCACTTGAGATTGCTCAGAAGTCCTAGGATAACCACCAAGCAAAGCTAGAGATCACGGAATCAAACGGCACCTACTATAGGTAACTACATTAATAAACCGGACCTAAATCGGAAGATCGGGTAGCATTAGGGTTTGTAAACCAAACGAGTGTAGAGACTCGTGTCATTTGGTTTAACAAAGCCTACATACTAAATGAAACTTAACCTAAGTGTTTACGGCCCATTACGACCCGTTTAGGTAGCTTATGCTACTTTAACTCGTTCGCGTGAAACGTGTTCGGACCGCCTAACTAGTCCTATGACAAGTGTTATATGCCTAAACATGTTACATAATCAGTTATGTGACAAAAGTTTAGGTTACATATGCTTAATTACCAATTATACATGAAAAGGGTATTCTGGTAATTTACCTAAGGCATATAAACTACCTATCATACAACTACTTAAACGATGTGACCATAGGGTATAACCTCGGAAGGTTATTCCCTACCTACTATGGTCACCTAATGTGTTTGGTCGGATCCTAATGATCGACCAAATGGGTCGGGTTCGAAGGTATAGGCGATTTATTAGATCGCCTACCCTACGACCCTATACAACGTGGTAATCAGTGGGCATAGTCCCAAGGGACTATAACCAACGTGATTACACTCACGTTGCGAAGTTCAAACGAACTTCGCATTGACCATAACTGGTCAATGTAGAAAGTCAAACAAAGTTTGACTTTCAGACTCGAAAGACTCGAAAAGCAATAAAAGAACGAAAGAATACTTACGAAGGGTCCCCGAATGCTAATCCCGATCCAAGAACTCAGGTATGAAACAATGGTTTCAACTTAGAGCTCTCAAATCAGAATTCTAGTGCTTTAAAACAATGAAAGGCATGGGGTATATATAGTTTTCGGGTAACCGTTAGGATCGTTTTATGGAAAACGTGCCATGATCCAACCCGTACACTTGTCGGAAACTCATGGTGACTAAATTGGCCACTCACCATAGGGTATCAACATGTGGCAAGGGATTAAGGAGTGGAGAACAGCTGTTAACAGCTGTTTAATACGTCGAATCTGGTCCCGGATGCGAAAAACTGAGTTTCTGCATGTTTCTGCCCAGAATAGGCAGTCGCGTAGCGTGACTGGTAAGGCCACATGCAGTGGCGCTACGCCACTGCCCCCTTGTTTCAGCAAACTTTCAAAATTGGCAGAAATGGTCCCTGCAGCCCGTTTAAGCGATTTTCGATGCGTTTGAACCCCGTTAACCTCATTTCAAGGCTCTAAAATGAAGTTAAAGTATAGGGAACTCAAAACATGCTCAAAAATATGCCGGAGGTTGGTTCGTTTGGCCGTACGAACGCGATGTTCGCTTAATTACGGCGGAATGCGCATAAGCGCGAAAAACGATCCAAATGACGCGACGCATGGATTTTTCTTAAGGCGAACACTAAAATATAATGTAGTCATGCTTACATAAATTTTTGGATGTCCAGATGTATTCAGAACGTAAGTTATGCGCGAAAATGCAAACTTGTGCACTTTTTGACACTTTTAGTCCCTGAATGACACAAAAGTTTATTTTAGCACACCGAACCCCTCAAAGCCTATTTCTAAGCTATGTAAAGGATATTTATGGTATGTTTAACTTATGGTCATGTTCCGGAATGTCTGTTACAGTTCAAATTGGCATACTTTCGCAGTTTGTCATATTTAGTCCCTGTAAGCGATATAACTTTGATTTCACCACACCAAACCTTCCAAAACTTATATCTAAGTTATGTAAAGGTTATTTAAGGTATGTTAAGCCTATTTCACTATTCCGGAGTGTTCGTTGCATTAAACTGTTTATATTTACGCATCGGTGCGCGTATAACCTTCCAGAAAGCGATTTAGAGTTTGAAAATTGAACGAGAATTGATATGTGCAAATGATACACATATTTTTACAAATACCAAGTATGAATTATAATATTTCATTGGTTTGGTATTTGTTTGATGGCCGTGAAGGCACAGGTGTTACAGTCTCCCCTACTTTAGGAAATTTCGTCCCGAAATTTATTTAGAGGAAACTTGTGAGAGCTTAAAATATGAAGTTGAAAAGATCGAACAATATTGGTTAGGGTTCTGAACTTCTAGTAACCTTTAATAACATCATAATTGCAATGTAAGAGGGATACTTATATACAAGTATATGAAGCGTCATTGGTGCGTCCACCGTACCTCCATTACATCGTTCTCATTTCGTTATTTTTGTCACTATCGGTTCTTACACATAATAAATCTTACTGGGTTTCCGTGCACTAAATTTCATAATTATGTACGCGTCCATAATTAGACAATTCCTTGCACAGTTCACACAGTCTATTTTATAATGTGTAGTGTAAAACCAAATGAACAAACTTGTGATGAGTGTGACTAGACCGCCATAGAGTCCTTTAAATTAAATCAATAAATGATCTAAATAGACTTTCAAGGAGTCTGTTCAGCTACATCACTAGATGTCGTTCTTTAACCAGATTGTAAATCACTCTTTTTGACTAGACCACTAAGAGGGTCTCTTATGAATCATGGAGTGGTACTATATAATCCAAGGGTCTTATCTATTTCATAGAAGCCCATTAAGGATTGAAGGTAGTACCTTTTGAATATCCTGCTACGAATCTCTCATATGAAGATATGAAAGATCCTGCGAGGATTTGGATAACGAATATCCAGAGTATTAAAAACACAAAAATGCATAAATGAAAACACCAAATATGTAAACACATAATCACATAACCACAAAATTGTTTGTTAATTTGTCTTGTAAATTGCGTACATGCATTTAAAGCACACTTGGAATCCATTCCGTGGATTTCATTTGGTACTTTAAACATTATCAAGAATCCAACTATAAAGATAGAAAGATTCTAAAAGAAAATTCGATTTCGATTACTAGGAACCGAAGTGTTCGAATTAAGGTACATAAGGAATCCAATTAAGGACTCTGATTTGAACGATAATCATCCACAAGGATCTAATTGTGAAGATAAAAAGATCCCATATGAATTTTTGAAGTTGAAGATGTTTTGAAACCTTGCACTGGATGTGCTTAGGTCAAAACATGAAGTTGAAATGCTTATGAAGTTGAGATGCTAGATATGTCAAGGCGACATGTGAAGCAGAATTTGAAGGTTAAGTCACTGTATGAGGAAAATATATTTGGAAAACTATGCATGGGGTTCTTTTAAGAAAAATGTGTTTAACGTTTTTGAAACCTTATATATAATACTTTTTTTTGAAATCATAAAGTAGGTGTATTAGGTAGATATATTTACAAAAATGTTTTAAAATCATGCGAGATGAATTTTGAAATTATGTATAAGGTTTTTGAAAGACATGAATGATGCTTTTCGAAATCATGCACTTGATCAGAAAATGTATTGTGTTAATATTGTCTTCAGACTATATGAAATATTTTGAAATTAGAAAGGTTGGTTTTGATAACATGGCCAATGTTTTTGAAATAACATAGACAATGCATCTAGAAAAATTGTTTTCAAACTATATGAAATGTTTTGAGATCATGAAGATTGTTTTGAAATTCTGGTACTGTGTATGTTGAAAAATCAAAACGTAATGGGTATGAGATATGAAAATACCCTTAGTTATCTAACCAAGGATTCAAAGGCACAGATGTGCGAAAAGCACGATTACTCATAATGTCACTTAATTTTCTCTACTTTGTTTCTTAGAGTGAAACGAGTACTTAAAATTTTTGAGGGAATCATGAGCAATCACTTGAAAGAGAGACTCACAAGAGTAGTTTGTAAGGAACATAGTTACTTAGTGCAGGTATTATAGGGAAAAGCCATAAACACATGTAACTATACTTGTATATCAGAATTTGTGAACAACGATTTTTATTTATGAACAAGACATATTGTTTCACAATACACGAAAACAAAAGAAACAAAGGCATAAGACAGCAACATCCTTTGTTCAGTCGAATGCTCATCCAAGGGTTGGATTTGCACTGACTATCTTCGGGCAGTTGTTCCTGAAATGGCTCGTATCGCCACAGTTGTAGCAAGTACCACGCGGGAAACGAGCTTGAGTAGGGTTGACTTGGAGTTGGGTAGCAGCAAGATTTGCAACAGCTTTGTTCTGGATAGCAAAGCGGCATGTGTTGACCAAATGTCCCCGCCGTCCACAGTAGGTACATTTCCAGCAGGGTATGAGGTTTGAATGATGACCGTTGCATCGCTTGCACCTAGGAGCAGTTCCTAAGTACGGCTTCCTAGCTGGTGGCCTTGCCACTTGGCTAGGTCCAGCTTGATTAGGTGTAACCGCTGCGGGTTTCCTTGAAGCCTTACGCTTCCTTGATGTTGGTGCAAGCTTGACTTCTGCTTCCTTTGGTGGCTCTTGAGTGGCTTCATTGTCGAGAGGAGAGGCTTCATTGTTAAGACGAGCCATGGCAATGCCTAGATCCACAGTCTTCTGAATCACTTCGCCTATTTGTTGGACAAATTTGTCTGTTCGCTCAGACGTTTGACCAGTGCCAAGAGGAAGAGACATTCTAGAAGAAAATGAAAGACATAGGAAGAAGCAAGTGAAAGGTTATTGGATAATCAATACAGAATGGTAACGAATGAAAATTGTGATCATTTGTTTGTTACCTAAGGCAAACAAATGAGATGGTGACAATTCAAAGTAAATGGGTCAAAAATAATGTATTGCGAAGACATGCTCGCCTATAAGTGAACACTCATCCCAAGAATTCCCAGGTAAGCACAACTGGTCTCGCGTCTGATGAGATGTATACGAAGTGCTTGCCTAGCCAGAAAACCCAGAATACAGGCATTCACCTTTCCAGTTTGCACGTGTTCACACTATTTAAAACCCAAAACCTTGACGAGATTTTGAAAACTCAAAGGGGTTCAAAACCATATAACAGAGAGTTCAAAACCTTACAATAGAGGGTTCAAAACCTAGTAATCAATCATCCTAGAACAGATGATTAGTTTTCAAAGCGGTTTTGAAATTCATGTTCTTGTAGTGGTAGTCGCCTAAGGATAGGCGACGGTATTGTTTTATGACTAAACGCAAGTAAACTCGCGTTAGGGTCCTAAGAAAGTTATAGACTAGGTCAAAGCATTACTAATAACCTAATTCCCTATAACCATTGGCTCTGATACCATCTTTCTGTCACACCCCGACCGCGTAAAACAACAAATCGCGGCGGAAACATCGGGGCGTGTTGCAACAGAATTAATGTTTCATAACCATGGAAATTTAAGTTTCGTTTTATTGATAAAAAGTGTTACAATGTCTTAATCAAACAAGGATATACAACATAATTAACTAGTCTTGCATCTTTTATTGTCACTAAAGCCCAAGTCTGTCTATATGTATCTTGATCATCTTATGCAACAGCTCCTGAAAAACACATGTGAAAATAGGTACGTCAGCATAAAAATGCCTGTGAGATACATAGGTTTTGTGAAAATGAGATTCATGACTTCTGTTTAAGAAAATGTTTAGTCATGAACCTTTTAGTTTGCTTTGTCTTTATAAATCATTTGAAAATAATAAGATCAGATGATATGTATAAGTAAATGTCAGGTTAAATAAATGACCATGTAAAAATGTGTTTGTATAAGATAAGTTGTTTGTAAATCAATGTCTTGTGAAAAATATGTTATTTATATAAAATGTTCTATGTCTCAATATTGAAATGATTCAAATAACGTTACGCCATGTAATACCATACAAACACTTATATATAGGAAGTACCAGCGGCGTATCCACCATGCTTGTATCATATTACACACGCATCGTTAACTTAATCACTTAATCAAACCAAACCAATGTAATAAGTCTATGTTTAAACGAATTGTCAAATGTATTGAATAATATGTCAAAGTGTTCATGTCAAGATGTAAATTATGTCAAAATGTCTATGTCAAATATCCATGTCAAATGTCTATGCCAAATATCCATATCAAATGTCTATGTCAAATATCCATGTCAAATGTCTATGTCAAATATCCATGTCAAATGTCTATGTCAAATATCCATGTCAAATGTCTATGTCAAAATGTCATGTATGGCAAGTGAAATGTCTCAACTAAACCATATGCACAAAAACAAAGTATTGAAGTAAAAACTTGGTTTAAATCAAAGCTATGTTTTGTGTAAATGCATGCAACTATTTAATATGAACATTTATGCGGTATTGTGAAAATGCATACATCCAAGCCTTGCGACTGTGGTGATAAACCCTTTAAACAAATTAAAGGTCTATCTGTCTTATATCAACGAATTCGGTCATTCCTTTCATCCCCTTTCCCTGGGACGTCCGGAACGGGAGTTGTCAATTCCTATGGTACCACTACCTACTAACGAACGGCGTAGCTAATGTTAATGAATGTATTGTCCCATGTAAACAAACCAAATGTCATACCAAAATGTAAACATGTGAAAACAATGCACTAAGTATGTAATCAAATGAACATACATAGCGTGAAATGTCATGTAAAACAATGTACTAAGTAATGCACACAATGGGCACACCTAGCATGAAATGTCATGTAAAACGATGTACTAAGTAATGCACACAATGGGCATACCTAGCATGAAATGTAATGTAAAACAATGTACCAAGTAATGCACACAATGGGCACACCTAGCATAAGATGTAATGAAATCATGTACTATAATGTACTAACGAACATAGCAGTATATGATGTGAAAACAGGAAAGCATGAAAGTAACAAGTAGGCACATGTGTTCCACCCCAAAACAGTTTGGAAAACAGTAAAAGAGGGGTCTATGTACTCACTTGAGATTGCTCAGAAGTCCTAGGATAACCACCAAGCAAAGCTAGAGATCACGGAATCAAACGGCACCTACTATAGGTAACTACATTAATAAACCGGACCTAAATCGGAAGATCGGGTAGCATTAGGGTTTGTAAACCAAACGAGTGTAGAGACTCGTGTCATTTGGTTTAACAAAGCCTACATACTAAATGAAACTTAACCTAAGTGTTTACGGCCCATTACGACCCGTTTAGGTAGCTTATGCTACTTTAACTCGTTCGCGTGAAACGTGTTCGGACCGCCTAACTAGTCCTATGACAAGTGTTATATGCCTAAACATGTTACATAATCAGTTATGTGACAAAAGTTTAGGTTACATATGCTTAATTACCAATTATACATGAAAAGGGTATTCTGGTAATTTACCTAAGGCATATAAACTACCTATCATACAACTACTTAAACGATGTGACCATAGGGTATAACCTCGGAAGGTTATTCCCTACCTACTATGGTCACCTAATGTGTTTGGTCGGATCCTAATGATCGACCAAATGGGTCGGGTTCGAAGGTATAGGCGATTTATTAGATCGCCTACCCTACGACCCTATACAACGTGGTAATCAGTGGGCATAGTCCCAAGGGACTATAACCAACGTGATTACACTCACGTTGCGAAGTTCAAACGAACTTCGCATTGACCATAACTGGTCAATGTAGAAAGTCAAACAAAGTTTGACTTTCAGACTCGAAAGACTCGAAAAGCAATAAAAGAACGAAAGAATACTTACGAAGGGTCCCCGAATGCTAATCCCGATCCAAGAACTCAGGTATGAAACAATGGTTTCAACTTAGAGCTCTCAAATCAGAATTCTAGTGCTTTAAAACAATGAAAGGCATGGGGTATATATAGTTTTCGGGTAACCGTTAGGATCGTTTTATGGAAAACGTGCCATGATCCAACCCGTACACTTGTCGGAAACTCATGGTGACTAAATTGGCCACTCACCATAGGGTATCAACATGTGGCAAGGGATTAAGGAGTGGAGAACAGCTGTTAACAGCTGTTTAATACGTCGAATCTGGTCCCGGATGCGAAAAACTGAGTTTCTGCATGTTTCTGCCCAGAATAGGCAGTCGCGTAGCGTGACTGGTAAGGCCACATGCAGTGGCGCTACGCCACTGCCCCCTTGTTTCAGCAAACTTTCAAAATTGGCAGAAATGGTCCCTGCAGCCCGTTTAAGCGATTTTCGATGCGTTTGAACCCCGTTAACCTCATTTCAAGGCTCTAAAATGAAGTTAAAGTATAGGGAACTCAAAACATGCTCAAAAATATGCCGGAGGTTGGTTCGTTTGGCCGTACGAACGCGATGTTCGCTTAATTACGGCGGAATGCGCATAAGCGCGAAAAACGATCCAAATGACGCGACGCATGGATTTTTCTTAAGGCGAACACTAAAATATAATGTAGTCATGCTTACATAAATTTTTGGATGTCCAGATGTATTCAGAACGTAAGTTATGCGCGAAAATGCAAACTTGTGCACTTTTTGACACTTTTAGTCCCTGAATGACACAAAAGTTTATTTTAGCACACCGAACCCCTCAAAGCCTATTTCTAAGCTATGTAAAGGATATTTATGGTATGTTTAACTTATGGTCATGTTCCGGAATGTCTGTTACAGTTCAAATTGGCATACTTTCGCAGTTTGTCATATTTAGTCCCTGTAAGCGATATAACTTTGATTTCACCACACCAAACCTTCCAAAACTTATATCTAAGTTATGTAAAGGTTATTTAAGGTATGTTAAGCCTATTTCACTATTCCGGAGTGTTCGTTGCATTAAACTGGTTATATTTACGCATCGGTGCGCGTATAACCTTCCAGAAAGCGATTTAGAGTTTGAAAATTGAACGAGAATTGATATGTGCAAATGATACACATATTTTTACAAATCCCAAGTATGAATTATAATATTTCATTGGATTGGTATTTGTTTGATGGCCGTGAAGGCACAGGTGTTACATCAGTCTTTCGCTGCTGAGACTAGGACTGAACAGGAGCTGAACCCTTGCTTAAATTTCCATCCCATTTGCGCTTGTTGTCGCTAGGAGCATCAGATGTAGTGGTAGCACTAATACTCTTTGGCAGCCTGTTCTGCTCAACTGCCTGATCAGTGAGACGGTGGGATAGTCGAATGACCTGCTGAATCGTGAGAAGGTTAGCCGAAGTCACCATACTCTGAATCTCTAGCACTAAACCCTTGATGTAAAGCTCGATACGTTTGCAGGGAGGGTCCACCATAGTAGGACACAAAGAAGCTGGTTCATTTGATCTCTTGGTATACGCCTCAATCTCAGACCCCGTCATTTTCAAGTCGTAAAACTCCACTTCCAGCTTGTCAATGTCATCACGATGACAATACTCCTCCTTGATCAAATTTTTAAAGTCATTCCATGGGGTGGCATTAGAAGCGGCCAACCCTAGCATTTGAACCTTCAAGAGTTCCCGTAGCAAACTTCACCCTACTAGCAACAGGGCATTCACACATTTCAAAGACAGATTCGAGCTTCTCGAACCAGTGGAGGAGGCCTACAGCTCCTTCTGTACCACTTAAGGTACTAGGTCGACAGTCCATAAAAGTCTTGAACGTACACACGGGAGGCTGAGCATGTTGACCTGTCGCGCGAGAAAGAAAGACAAGGTTAAGAATGAGAGTTGGTTCGCGAGAGTAGGATCTAAACATACTAGGATAGGTTGTAATGGCAGGTTATACCTCCTGCTTGAGCTGCTGCGAGTGCCTCAGCAACTCGTTCTTTGATTAGAGCCGTCAGCTGGGCTTGGGTCAAGTTTAGGCATCCACTCATGATCTTCACATCGAAGGAAACACAAGTGAGAAAGGTGTCACGAAACTGTGATAATACGGGATGACAGAAGAGAGCAAGCACACAGGGTTTCAAGCAACAATTGTTTATACCAACTAGGCATACCATGATCAATGCCCTACTTTAACTAACAAGCAGGAAATATAAAATAAACCATATCACCTATAGTGTCGAGTCTTGCACGTGGAGCGAAGTGTCGTTGTAGATCGTTTAGCACTGTACAGGTTATAGTCTAGTTTTGTAAAAAAGCTTTTCCCTTTTTAAAACCAAGTTCACTATAACCAATGGCTCTGATACTAATCTGTCACACCCCCAAATTCCACAACTGGAGTATCACCGCAGGAGGCGTGACATGACCAGGATCAAGCCACCAATCATATTGAACAACGAATTAAAGTAAATATAAAACCAACCACAATATAATTGGTGTCCAAAACAAATTAACTAAGTCCAAGTTATCAGCGGAAGCATAAAGTGTAAAACCAAAACATAAGTTAAAAGTTAAAATGTTTAACATGGAACTCAACATTCCATGTCCCACAACGACCTCTCCTTTTCGTGCAAGCTCCAAGCAAACCCCTAACGACCCACAAGGCATATAGTAACGAATCAACAACAAAGTTGAGCGAGTTCACAGTTGATGTTCATTTTAAAGTTGTTCCGAAAACCATAAGTTCATTCGCAAACCATGAGTTAACCAATTCCTTGTTTCCCAAACCATAACCAGTGGGGGCTACCCCATGTTAACCACTAGACCCGTTACCATATCGACAACTGACTGGAGTCATGTTTATGTGCCCTACGTTAATGTCTATCATCATTGACTAAGTGCCCAGATCCATTAGTCCACTCCCGTCCTCTGCGGCACGGTGTGAGGCTTGTCAAACCAAATAGCGCTATTTAACTAATGACCCGCTCGCCATTGGCCGGATGATTAAGTCGATATAAAAATGAGGGACTTCATGATAGAGTTTTGTCTAGTAAGTTATATGTTATCATCCTTCCTACGGAGGATCGAGGTACGTACTCTACCCAAGGAGAATACGAAGGTTTAATGTTGTCATCCTTCCCATGGAGGATGGAGGTACATATCCTACCCAAGGAGAATATGCAGGTTTCCTTATTAATCCTTAACCCATTCCCAAACCACCGGGAATCCCATGCCTTGTAGAAAGTGTGAACTCACCTTAGATTAGCTCGGCAGACACACGAAAAGGTCACTTGAGCTATATGTGGTCAACCACGTCCTAACATGGTTACCATACAAGTCAGGTCTAGGTTCAAGTAGTGCACATAGGTTTACACAATAAACTAACAGGTTACGAACACGTAATGATCATGGCAAACACGTAGAACACATTAACAGTAAAGTACACACAAAATGTCCAACTTGTGCGACACAGATGATTGGGCCAATGAGCTTGTGTGAGACCAATCATCTTGTGTGATTCAATTGTCGGAGCCCAATGAACATTCGGCTCTAGCGATTGTGCTTTGACCCAACAGTTTGAACGGCCCAACTAATTAAACAAACAGTTAACTTATGTGATCCATTAAATCTTGTGCGACCCGAATTAACTTGTGCGATTGGGTTGGGCAGCGTGGCCAAAAACACATACAAGGTTCAGACAGGTTGTGTGTGTGGCCCAATACTTGTGCGATCGACACTGCCTTGTGCGATCCACATGTTTTGTGCGATCATGCAGTTCTAAGTTGTACCGTGAGCTTTAAACAGTTGCACTAAACTTGTGCGACTGTCTTGTGCGACCAGTCCCTTGTGCGATCAGACCAGATCTTGTGCGATCAAGGGTGGCCTTGTGCGATTAGTTGCCTAATCCCCTAATTTCATGCAATCCGTTTCAATCATTCAACAGTTTCCAATTTTGCATTCATTGCATCAAAATCACAGTTTCCAATCATGCAATTAATCGATCAAACTAAACATTTACTAATTAATTCTTATGAACCTAGTTAATCATATAACGACTCATCATTCAAACATAAACAACAAACATAATCATTTAAACATATTTAAACGGTTTCAGTTCTAGATTACTAGCATACCTCCTAATCATAACAACACAACCAAACCATCCGAATCCAAACACATATGGCCGATTATATTCATTCGGTTCTAGACCCTTGTTTTCATCACATGACTATCAACCCTATATTGAACTAACATGTTACACATGTGAGCCGATTTACATGAACACAAAGCCTCGGCAATTTATATCATGATCAATCATATATCATCCCTAAATTATTATGTGAAACATATAAATCACCTAATCAAAACAATAACCATGAAACACTAACTGGTTAGAAGGTAGAACAAGGATGATCCGAACAAGAAAGTCTTTGAGGGAGAGGGATATGGCCGTCGACTTCGAGAGAGAGGAAGAGAGATTTAGGGTTTGCTAAACTTTGTATGTTTTGGTGAAGTGTAGAATTTATACTAACACCCTAGGTGTTATTCGAACTAAAAGAGTGGGCCAAACCCTTCATGGGTTTCCCTTGGGTTTCAAGTACAAAGAGTGTGGCCCGAATGAGCTTGTACGATTGGACTTTTGTTGTGCGATTACACTATATACATACATTGCACACATTTACATAACATGTAACATTTATTCATTAAAACTAACATATCAATTAGTCAAATAGAGTTCATACATCTTTACATTAAACACAAAGATAGGTTCTTAAATACGAGTTGTCACACCTACCCAACGACAGCATCTTCCCAAGCAAAAAACAACTAACCAGAAGGCTGACCACGGCCCCGTGCCCAGCGGACACGGGGGCGTGGCCAGATATCTGCAGAAAGGACAAAGCTATAGAAGCTTCTATTCCCGACACGGGGGCGTGCCCAGCCAACACGGGCCGTGGTCAACGCTAAGATTCGTAGAATCCAAGCAAATCTTGATAGTACAGATACGTTTCTGCACACGGGGCCGTGCCCAGCGGACACGGGGACGTATGGAGCTAATGCAGACAAATTGCAATTAATGAAGACAGAGAAAGTGGGTGGACACGGGGTCATGCCCAATGGACACGGGGCCGTGTCCGGGCTTGTGTGCAGGCTCTAAATAGAGGTTCTTGGTTCACTTCAAAGGCATCCCTTGGCTAACCACCTCTCTCCTACTTCACCCACACTCCACCACGACTACAACCCACATCTACCACCATCATCCATCATCCATCATCCATCATAGAGTGTGTGTAGTAGTCTCGAGATCCAAGATTGATCGTATGAGTTCTTGAGAATCAAAGGCCATGTTTGCCTAAGTCTCTTACATCACTTGGTGAAGACAAGCATTTAGTGTAATACTTTTGATTTTTAATCTTTTTGCACTTTTATTTGGTTTTGTATTAATGACTTTAATAACTAGTTTCTTATGTTGAAGGTGAAACTTCCTTATCATTTGTCTGTGGTGTCTTGGCATTATTTTACTGTCTATCTAAAATAAAAGATTTTCACCATTCATATCTCTACGGTCGATATAGAGATATGTTGGCTACCTGGTCGGGGGTTAAGGGAATGGTTTGGTATGGTTCTTGCCTTGTTCAGTGTATAGATCCTGCAAGGACCTGGGTCAAGCTTACTAGGATCTCCTTCAATACCCACTGGTATTGGATGGCGGGGATGCGAATAGCTTGATCCCCTCATATGTAAACTACTATTAATACATTAACCCGGCTACTTGGGATTGTATCCCTGCTGACTCAAACCACATAGCCGAGGGTAACGTCACCTTCAAAAGAGGGGCCTACCACATTACGCATTAATAACTTAATTAATTAACTTTCAATATTCCAACCCTTTAGGATTGTATCCTTGCTGACTCAAACTACTGGGTTGAGGGTAACGTCACCTTCAAAAAGAGGGGCCTAATACTATAACTAAGATAATCTCTTAAAAAGTGCAAAAATGCGGAAATCATCAAAGGTAACACTAAAGGCGAGTCGGATCCAAGTGATTCATCTTGTCTTTCTGTTTTTATTTAATTTTAATTTCAGCATTTTTAGTTTTTATTTTCATTTTTAAAACCTTTTTCTAAACTTTTGATTTGATTAGACGTTGAGGATAAACCGGTACTAAAGCTCTTATGTCCTTGGACGACCTCGGTATCTTACCAACGTTATACTACACTCACGATGGGTGCACTTGCCCATATGTGTGTTTAGTGTTAGTAGAATATCGTGTTTTATAAATTTAAAACTTGACTAAAGTGCTAAAAAGGGCTAAAAATATAAGCAAAAACATATCACACCTTACGCACATCAACGACGCTGGGTTGAATTATTGAACGATTATGATTGTGAAATACGCTACCATCCTGGTAAGGCGAATGTCATAGCCGATGTGCTAAGTCGAAAGGAGCGAGTTAAGCTTCATTCCGTTCACACTCTATCCGATATCCAATCATGTGTCCTTCAAGCACAACGAACATGTGTAACCCAAGCCTTATTGAAATATGAGCTACCACTTCAACTTGAGCTTAAACTCGAAACGAAAGACTATAGGTTACTCTATTTTAAAGATCGTTTGTGGATTCCAAAACAAGAGAATCTTCGCACTTTAGTAATGGACGAATCTCACCAGTCTCGATATTCTATTCATCCTGGTGCTGACAAAATGTACAAGGATCTTCGTACTCAGTACTAGTGGCCTGGTATGAAAAAGGATGTTTCCTTGTATGTATCAAAATGCCTAACTTGTCTCAAAGTCAAGGCTGAACACCAACGACCATCTGGTTTGTTTGTACAGCCAGAGATACCGGTATGGAAATGGGAGAACATTGCAATGGATCTCATCACTAAGTTACCACACACATCTAGAGGTCATGATGCCATTTGGGTAGTCATTGATCGTCTTACGAAGTCAACTCACTATTTACCGATTCGCGAGGATCTATCTGCTGATAAACTTGCCAAGATCTATGTTGACGAGATTGTGTCTCGAAATGGTGTTCCCTTGGATATCATATCTGACCGTGATGCTCGATTTTCATCTCACTTTTGGAAGACCATGCAATCTGCTATGGGAACCCAACTAAATTTGAGCACTACTTACCATCCCCAAACAGATGGACAATCCGAGAGGACGATACAAACATTGGAGGATATGCTTAGAGCATGCGTGATAGACTTTGGTCGTAATTGGGATTCGCATCTACCATTGATCGAGTTCTCTTATAACAATAGTTATCATGCTAGCATCAATATGGCACCGTTCGAAGCTTTATACGGTCGAAAATGTCGTTCACCTGTCTATTGGAATGAGATCGGTGAAGCTCAGCTTACCGGACCTGAGCTCATTCTGGAAACGACAGATAAAATCAAGAAAATTCGCGATAATCATCTGACAGCTAGAAGCCATGAAAAGAGTTATGCGGATATACGACGCAAGCCCTTGAAATTTCAAGTTGGAGACCGTGTCCTACTCAAGGTATCCCCTTGGAAGGGAGTGGTGAGATTTGGAAAGAAAGGAAAACTTGCACCACGATATGTTGGACCATTTAAGATTGTTGAATGAATCGGAAAGGTTACCTATCGACTAGAGCTACCTCCAGAACTTGGGAATATTCACCCAACATTCCACGTGTCCAATTTACGAAAGTGTTTAGCCGATACTGATCATCATATTCCACTCGACGAAATTCAAGTTGATGAAACGATGCACTTTATCGAGAAACCAGTGGAGATAGTGGACCGTGAAATCAAACAACTAAAGAACAAGCGAATACATTTAGTCAAGGTTCGCTGGGAGTCCAAACGTAGCCCTGAGTTTACTTGGGAACGTGAGGACAAAATGAAAGCGAAATATCCACATTTGTTTTCACAAGTTTCCTCTAAATAAAATAACATGTTTTGGTGTTAATATTTGTGTATTTGTGTTTGACGATTTTACGATTTGATTCTAGTTTGATTTCAAGCTTTAAATCGCTTTCTTGAAAGTTATACGCAAACTGGTGCGTAAACGTAATCAGTTTAACGCGACAAACACTCCGGAACAGTGATATAGGCTTAACATACCTTAAATAACCTAAACATAACTTAGAAATAAGTTTTGGAGGGTTTGGTGTGTCAAAAACAAGTTCATTCGATCGTAGGGACAATTTGCTACAAACAGCGAAAGTATGCCGATTCGTTCAGTAACTAACATTCTGAAACTTGATCATAAGCTAAACATACCATAAATATCCTTTACATATCTTAGAAATAGGCTTTGAGGGGTTCGGTATGCGAAAATAAACTTATTTGATCAACAGGGACTAAAAGCGTCAAAAAGTGCACAAGTTTGCATTTACGCGCATATCTTACGTTCTGAACATATCTAGGCATCCAACAATTTTGTAAACATTAAAATATTTTATTTTAGTGATTGGAAAGCAAAAATACCATTCGTCGCGCAATTTGGATCGTTTTCGCGTTCGTTCGAGTTTTCGTCGTAATTAACCGAATAACGCAACCATACGGCCAAACAAACCGACATCCGAGATGTTTTCAAGCATATTTCATGTTCCCTATTTTTTAAATTCATTGTAGAGCCTTGAAATGGAGTTAACGGGGCTTAAACGCATCGAAAATGCATCAAAACCAAGTTTTGGGCTTGCAGGGACCAAAACTGACATTCTGTGAAACTACACCTGGCGGGCCGTGAAAGATGGGGACTCACTCTTCACGGGGCACGACCAACTGCCAGACAGAAACTTTAAAACTTGTCACAGTAGCTGATTTCAGGCGAATTTCCATGGTTTTAAGCATACAATAGACTGGTTTTAAGCTCCCATTGTATTAGAAACCATGTTCCACAAGTGTATGGCTTAGATCATACCTTGATTTGCACAAAAACACTTGTCAAGATCTTGTTAATCCAAGCTTTCCTATAAATACCCACTTAGTTCAAGCTTCATTCCTCACATTTGATCTGCTTTACTCTAAGTTGGAGCTCTCACATTGTTGAAGGCTTCATACCTGAGTAATTTAGATCAATTCTTCCTTGCTTGGACCCTTTGTAAGCTTCTTTCATGCTTGTTCATACTTTTCAAGCATGAAAGTCAAACAGTGTTTGACTTTCTTCTTTGACCATGAATTGGTCAAGTCAAAGTTCGTTTGAACTTTGCTACGTGAGCATAATCACGATGGTTATAGTCCCTTGTGACTATACTGTCACACCCCAACCACGTAAAACATCAAATCGTGGCGGAAACGTCGGGGAGTGTTGTAACAGAATTTATTGTTCCACAACCATGGTAATTAAAAATACATTTTATTCAACAACCAAAGGTGGAATACATTGTTTCAAAACAAGAACCAAAGAGTACACAACATAATTAAACTAAGTCTATCTTTATTTTAAGTCTCTAAGGCACAGGTCCGCCCTAGTGTCACGATCATCATCCTAAGCAACAGCTCCTGAAAACACATGTGAAAATAGGTACGTCAGCATAAAAATGCCTGTGAGATACATAGGTTTTATGAAAATAGGATTCATGACTTATGTTTGAAGAAATGTTTAATAAAAATTCAGTCATGAACCTTGTTATTTGTTTTGTTTTATAAATCATTTGAAAAACGATAGCAAAATCAGATGATATGTATATATAAAAGGATAGTGTATGGTTAAAAGAATAACCAAGTAAAAAGAGTTTGAATAAACCAAGTTATTTGTAAAATAATGTTTAAGTAAAAATGTGTTGTAAATGTAATATGTCTAAACTGAAGTGGTTTAAATGACGCTACGATATGTAATATCATACAAGCACTTATATATAGGAAGTACCAGCGGCGTATCCACCATGCTTGTATCATATTACACACGCCTCGTTATTTAAGTCACTCAAACCAACCAACAATGTAAAATATCCATGTTCAATCCAATAGTCAAATGTCACAGTATAACTCCAGTTAAATCATGTAATGTGCAAACAAAAATTATGTATGGTAAGTAAAATGAGACTACTTAAACCACAAGTAAAAATGTACAAAACAAAGTGTTTTGAATAAATCAAAAGTTATGTTTTGTAAAATGAATACATGTTTTACTGATACAGACACTTATGTGGTAAGTTAACGTATACATTCAAGCCATGAGACAGACGGATAACCCTAAGTCAGGATTATCAAAAGAAATGTTTTCGGATTCAGTCATTCCTTACATCCAAACAAACCTAGGATGTCAGGAATGGGATTTGTCAAGTCCTATGGTACCATTACTTACTACCGAGCGGCGTAGCTAATGTTAATGAATGTAGTTTAGTCCCGTTGTACAAACCAAATGTCATACCAAAAACAAACATGTAATGAAAGTAATGTACTAAGTATGCTAAGTTAACATACATAGCAGAAAAGTCATGTAAATCAATGTGCTAAATATGCTAAGTTAACATACAAAGCAGAAAATGTAATGTAAAACAATGTGCTATCATGTCAAGTAAACATACATAGCAAAAGAAGATGTAATGTAAAACAATGTGCTAAATATGCTAAGTAAACATACATAGCAAAACAAAATGAAATGATGTACTAATAGTGTACTAATGAACATAACAAGTATATGATATGAAAACATGGAAAGCATGAAAATAACAAGTAGGCACATGTGTTTCACCCCCAAAACGTTTGGAAAACAGTAAAAGAGGGGTGTATGTACTCACTTGAGATTGCTTATAAGTCCTAGGATAACCACCAAGCAAAGCTAGAAGATCACGGAATCAAACGGCATCTAATATAGGTAACTACATTAATAAACGGACCTTTTCGGAGGATCGGATAGTATGAGGGTCCGTAAACCAAATGAGTGTAAGAACTCATGTAATATGGTTTAACAAAGCCTACATACTAAAACGAAACTTATCCTAAGTGCTTTTGACCCGTTACGACCCGTTTGGGTAGCTTATGCTACTCTAACGCGTCGTTCGCGTAAAATGCGTTTGGAACACCTAACTAGTCCTATGACAAGTAATATATGCCTTAACATGTCTAATATTGTTGCTAAATCAGTTTAGATGTCAAAATTTGGGTTACATATGCTTAAAATGAATTTTGGTGCGAAAAGGGTATTTTGGTAATTTTCCTAAGGCATAAGAACTACTTATCAAACAACTACTTAAACGACGTGACCATAAGGTATAACCTCAGAAGGTTATTCCCTATACAACTATGGTCACCTAAGGTGTTTGGTCGGATCCTAATGATCGACCAAATGGGTCGGGTTCGAAAGCATAAGCCATTGTTTAGATCGCTTTACGACCCTAGACAAGCACAAATCTAAAAGTGACGAGCTAAACATGCTGAAACATGTTTAGTTAAGTTAGAAAACATGTTTTGGTATCAAAACAAACGATTTTGATACCCTAGAGTAGTTTGGTTACAAAATACGCGAAAATACGCATTTTGGCCGAAACTATGACTCGTCACTGAGCCTAGATAACGTGGTAATCAGTAGGTATTGTTGCTAGGGACTATAACCATCGTGATTACGCTCACGTTATGAAGTTCAAACAAACTTCACATTGACCATAAACTGATCAATGCAGAAAGTTAAACGCAGTTTGACTTTAACGCTAAAACGAATGAAAAGAACGAAAGAACACTTACAGAAGGTCCCCGCAAGATTTGATCCGATTTTCTCTCAGGTAGGAAGCATATACTTCCACTTAGAGAGCATAAATCAGATTCAAATTGTGGGTTGCAAGTGAACTATGGAAGGGTATTTATAGTTTTCGCAGAACCGTTAGGATCGTTTCTTGAAAATCGAGATTCAATCCCAGCCGTACACATCAAGCCCATAGTTTTACAAAACCAGGGGAGCCTCCAAACCAACCCATAGATACATCAAAACCATGTGCAAAGGTGGGTAGCAGCTAGAACAAGCTGGAAAACACTTTCTGCTGAATTGGGGAACCCTTACGGACCGTATGGTCCTCCCCTTACGAACCGTATGCTGGTCTGCAGACCAGCAACTTTCAAAGTTGACAGTTTTGGTCCCTGTGCGCGTATGGTTGTGTTTTGGCACTTCTAACACTCGTCAAACCCATTTTTAAGATCCCTAAGGATGTTAAAGCATAGGGAACATGAAACATGCTCAAAAATATGTCGGATGTCAGTTCGTTTGGCCGTACGATTGCGTTGTTCGGTTAATTACGACGGAAGTCGTAACGAACGCAAAAACGATCCAAATTAAGCGACGAATGGATTTTTGACAAGACAATCACTAAAACATAATATTTTAATGTTTACATAAATTTTTGGATGTCCAGATGTATTCAGAACGTAAGTTATGCGTGAAAATGCAAACTTATGCACTTTTTGACGCTTTTAGTCCCTGAATGACCAAAGAGTTTATTTTAGCACACCGAACCCCTCAAAGCCTATTTCTAAGCTATTTAAAGGATATTTAAGGTGTGTTTGACTTATGATCAAGTTCCGGAATGTCCGTTACAGTTTAAATCGGCATACTTTCACAGTTTGTTGAATTTAGTCCCTGTAAGCGAATAGACTTAATTTTGACATACCAAAGCCTTCAAAACTTATTTCTAAGTTATGTAAAGGTTATCTAAGGTATGTTAAGCATATGTTGATGTTCTGGAGTATTTTTCGCGTTAAACTGATTACATTTACGCACCAGTTTGCGTATAATTCTCTAGAAAGCGATATAGAGTTTGAAATTGAATAAAAGTCAAAACATGAAAAACATCAAACATAAACAAACAAACAATGGAATCAAATTACTTTATTTCGTTGATAACTGAACTGTTTATAATGATTACAAGCACAGATGTCGCATATACCTATTGATTACCACGTTGATTAGTCGAAGTGACGAGTCGAAGTTTGGGTCAAAATACGTTTTTACGTGTATCTTGCAACGAAGCTATTTTCGGGTATCAAAACACTTTGTTTTGATATCAAACTTGTTTTCTAACTTAGTTAAACTTGTTTTAACATGTTTAACTCGTCACTTTTAGTCTAGTGCTTGTTTAAGGTCGTAAGTCAAGCGGTCTTGACAACCGCTTAGACTTTCGAACCCGACCCGTTTGGTCGATCGTTAGGTTCCGACCAAGCATATTTTGTGACCATAGTTGTATAGGGAATAACCTTCCGAGGTTATAACTTATGGTCACTTAGTTTATTTAGTTTTTATGATAGGTAGTTTATATGCCTTAGGAAAATGACCAAAATGCCCTTTTCATGCATAATTGGATTTTAAGCATATGTAACTTAACTTTTGTCACTTAAACTGATTATGCAACATATTTAAGCCTGTTAGGGCATATAATACTTGTCATACGACTAGTTAGACGTCTTGAACGCGCTTTTGCGCGAACGACGCGTTAAAGTAGCGTAAGTTACCTTAACGGGTCATAACAGGTCGTAAGCACTTAGGATAGGTTCCGAATCAGAATGTAGGCTTTTTTAAACCATATCACATGAGTTTCAATACTCATTTGGTTTACGAGATGTCATTCTACCCGATATTCCGATTTAGGTGTCGATTTATTAACTACCGATCCGATTACTAGGTACTACTTGAATTCCTTGGTTTACCCAAGCATTGATAGTTCATTAGATCAAGGATACTTTGCAATTCAATGTGAGTACATAGTTCCCCTATTTTACTATTTTCAATTGTTTTGGGGTGATTCATATCTGCTAAAGGATTTCGAGGTTTTCAAAAACGAATACTATGGTTTATATTAAACATAACGATTTCGATAATGTGAATGAACTTGTTGGATGTATTTACATAATGATGATATTCATTAACAATGATCAAGCCGACCAGTATTAGGTTATGGTACCATAGGATCTGACAAATCCCGTTATCAGACTGCCACCATGGTTATGTATGGGGTTTATGTGGGTAACGACTGAATCTGATGATTGTTAACTTACCTTTTGGTGGTTTGTTAATACGAGTTGAACGATGGACGAGTTACGAAGGTTTGAATGTTATAAGTTAGATGACCAAAAGTAGTTTTTACAATTAAAAGAAGAACGATTTGGAACGATTTGAACGATTTAAACAAATGAACGATGGTCTATAACGAGAACGAGTTAAATGATTTAAACGATGTGTTTTGGTTTGTGATTAGATAACGGGATGGGGGTAATGTGATAAAAGCATGGTAGATACGCCGCTGGTACTTCTTATATATAAGTGCTTTTATCATATTACATTCCGTGGCGTTATTTAGTTCACTTGGATTAACGATTTTAAACAATGTCACACAACGATGTTTACTATACGTTATAAACCATACGAGTTTATTACAAGAACGATTTACAATTTGGTTTTCTTAAACAAATGTTTTGGGTTAAGATTCACGGCAACGATATTTATAAACTATAATCAACTTATTTTGAAGTTGGTTAATCATATTGCAATACTAAACGCTTTTCAAAACAAGGTTTTCAACTATCGACTCTTATATTCAAACGAGGTATTGCAACATGTAAACGAGCCATGAATCCGACACTCTCACAAAACCTATGTGCTCGCCGACATTTCTTTGCTGACTTTATTTTCGCATATGTTTCAGGTGGTGTTGAATGATAATGATTGTGACTAGGATACATGCTCACTTAGGACTGGACGAGGCCTTAGTGACTTAATAATAATGATAGTCCATGATTAACTTGTTTGTTCTGTTTCAAGACAATATCTAATGTTAAAAATTCAATAAAATGAAACTTTTTGAATCGTAGGTTGTGAAACAATAATTCTGTCGCTCCACTCCCCGATGTTTCCACCGCGGTTTCGTTGTTTTAACGCGGTCGGGGTGTGACAGAATCCAGTTGACCTCTAAGATCTTTTTAACCTTCAGCTTGATAGGGATGAAGATGATACTGATTCCTTGGATTTCGAGCTCCAATTCAAAGGGCAAATCCGGGAAAGGTTGATGAGAGAATAAAGATCTGCTAATTTCTAAAGTCTGCTGATTCCTTGATTTAGCTTAGCTGAAAGTTGTTGAGGCAGGTAATTGTGTGTTTGTAGTTAATTTTGGATGAAACTTAAGTTGTATTCAAATTCTATTAAGTTTTGTTAGACAACTTTTATATATACTTATGTCTATAAACAGTTTATATTATCCTTTTGGGTAAGCAGTTTACATTGTCAATGGGAGGATAATCTCTTTTTTGAATAAGAGAATAGAAATAATCATATGGTAATCAGTAGGTAAGTTGCTAGGGACTATAACCATCGTGATTACGCTCACGTTATGAAGTTCAAACAAACTTCACATTGACCATAAACTGGTCAATGCAGAAAGTCAAACGCAGTTTGACTTTAACGCTAAAACGAATGAAAAGAACGAAAGAACATTTACAGAAGGTCCCCGCAAGATTTGATCCGATTTTCTCTCAGGTAGGAAGCATATACTTCCACTTAGAGAGCATAAATCAGATTCAAATTGTGGGTTGCAAGTGAACTATGGAAGGGAATTTATAGTTTTCGTAGAACTGTTAGGATCGTTTCTTGAAAACCGAGATTCAATCCCAGCCGTACACATCAAGCCCATAGATTTACAAAACCAGGGGAGCCTCCAAACCAGCCCATAGATACATCAAAACCATGTGCAAAGGTGGGTAGCAGCTGGAACAAGCTGGAAAACACTTTCTGCTGAACTAGGGAAGCCTTACGGACCGTATGGTCCTCCCCTTACGAACCGTATGCTGGTCTGCAGACCAGCAACTTTCAAAGTTGACAGTTTTGGTCCCTGTGCGCGTATGGTTGTGTTTTGGCACTTCTAACACCCGCCAAACCCATTTTTAAGCTCCCTAAGGATGTTAAAGCATAGGGAACATGAAACATGCTCAAAAATATGTCGGATGTCAGTTCGTTTGGCCGTACGATTGCGTTGTTAGGTTAATTACGACGGAAGTCGTAACGAACGCAAAAACGATCCAAATTAAGCGACGAATGGATTTTTGACAAGCCAATCACTAAAACATAATATTTTAATGTTTACATAAATTTTTGGATGTCCGAATGTATTCAGAACGTAAGTTATGCGCGGAAATGCAAACTTATGCACTTTTTGACGCTTTTAGTCCCTGAATAACCAAAAAGTTTATTTTAGCACACCGAACCCCTCAAAGCCTTTTTTCTAAGCTATGTAAAGGATATTTAAGGTGTGTTTAACTTATGATCAAGTTCCAGAATGTCCGTTACAGTTTAAATCGGCATACTTTCACAGTTTGTTGAATTTAGTCCCTGTATGCGAATAGACTTGATTTTGCCATACCAAAGCCTTCAAAACTTATTTCTAAGTTATGTAAAGGTTATCTAAGGTATGTTAAGCATATGTTGATGTTCTGGAGTATTTTTCGCGTTAAACTGATTACGTTTACGCACCAGTTTGCGTATAATTCTCCAGAAAGCGATATAGAGTTTGAAATTGAATAAAAGTCAAAACATGAAAAACATCAAACATAAACAAAAAAACATTGGAATCAAATAACTTTATTTCATTGATAACTGAACTGTTTATAATGATTACAAGCACAGATGTCACAGTCTCCCCTACTTGTGGAAATTTTTTCCCGAAATTTGTTAAGAGGAAACTCGTGAGAAAAGATGCGGACACTTCGCCTTCATTTGATCCTCACGTTCCCAAGTAAACTCAGGTCCATGTTTAGATTCCCAGTGAAATTTGACCAAAGGAATGCGCTTGCGTTTAAGCCATTTGACTATTCGGTCCATGATTTCCACAGGTTTCTCAACAAAATGTAATGTTTTGTCAACACGAATTTCGTCAAGTGGTATGTGGAGGTTCTCATCATCTAAACACTTCATGAGATTGGACACGTGGAAGGTTGGATGAACATTTCCAAGTTCAGAAGGTAATTCAAGTCTCTAGGCTACCTTACCGATTCTTTCGACGATCTTGAATGGTCCAACATATCTAGGTGCAAGTTTTTCTGTCTTTCCAAATCTGATCACACCTTTCCAAGGTTAGACCTTAAGTAATACACGATCACCGACTAGAAATTCCAAGGGCTTGCTTCGTTGGTCCGCGTAACTCTTTTGACGGCTTCGAGCTGTCTGGAGGTTATCACGAACTTTCTTAACCTTATCAGTTGTCTCTAGAATGAGGTCAGGTCCAGTAACTTGAGCCTCACCGATCTCATTCCAGCAGACTGGTGAACGAAATTTTTGACCATATAGAGCCTCGAAAGGAGCCATGTTGATGCTGGAGTGATAACTGTTGTTGTAGGAGGATTCAATCAATGGAAGATGTGAATCCCAACTACCACCAAAATCGATCACGCAAGATCTAAGCATATCCTCCAAAGTCTGGATTGTCCTTTCAGTTTGGCCATCTGTTGGTGGATGATAAGCAGTGCTCAGATTAAGTTGGGTCCCCATAGCAGATTGCATGGTTCTCCAAAAACAAGAAGAGAAGCGAGCATCTCGGTCAGAAATAATGTTCAAAGGAACACCATGTCGAGATACGATTTCATCCACATAGATTTTGGCTACCCTTTCAGCAGAAAAATCCTCGCGGATAGGCAAGGAATGCGCTGACTTAGTAAGACGGTCAACAACTACCCAGATGGCATCATGACCTTTCTTAGTGCGCGGAAGTTTAGTAATGAGATCCATGGCAATGTTTTCCCATTTCCAAACTGGAATCTCTGGTTGCTCCAAAAGACTAGAAGGATGTTGATGTTCAGCCTTAACCTTAAGACAAGTAAGGCATTTTGAAACGTACAAGGCAATGTCTTTCTTCATGCCAGGCCACCAATACTGAGTACGAAGATCCTTATACATTTTATCTGAGCCAGGATGAATAGAATAACGAGATTTATGAGCTTCATCCATAAGCAAAGTGCGGAGATCATCTAGGTTTGGGACCCACAAACGGTCCATGAAATAATACGATCCATCTTCCTTCAGTTCAAGATCAGGCTTAATGTGATAGGGTAATTCCTTACCCATCAAGTCTTGTGAAACACAAGCATGTTGAGCCTGAGAGATGCGGGTCTGAATATCAGATCGAGCTTGAATATCAGATTGAACACGAACACATTGAAGCTTGACACGTTCTTTACGACTCAAAGCGTCAGCCACGACATTCGCCTTACCAGGATGGTAGCGAATTTCACAGTCATAGTCGTTTAGAAGTTCTACCCAACGTCTCTGCCTCATGTTGCGTTCTTTCTGATTAAAGATATGCTGAAGACTTTTGTGGTCAGTGAAAACCACACATTTTGTACCATACAAATAGTATCTCCAGATCTTAAGAGCGAAGACAACGGCACCTAACTCAAGATCATGAGTGGTGTAGTTTTTCTCATGCACCTTTAACTGCCTCGATGCATATGCTATGACTTTGTTCCTTTGCATCAGAACACAGCCAAGTCCCAAAATGGATGCATCGCAGTACACGACAAAATCATCATTGCCTTCGGGCAAAGATAGGATAGGCGCATCACAAAGCTTCTCCTTCAAGGTCTGAAACGCTTCTTCTTGTTTAGTACCCCATTCAAAGGGTTTATTCTTCTGAGATAGAGAGCAGTTAAGGGAACTGCAATCTTTGAGAAATTTTCGATGAAGCGGCGGTAATAACCCGCGAGACCAAGAAAAGAATGAACTTCAGTAGGAGTAGTAGGTGTATCCCAATCCTTAATCGCACTGATCTTGGAGGGATCTACATGAATACCTTGTTCGTTGACAATATGACCCAAAAATTGAACTTCCTTATGCCAAAATTCACACTTGGAGAATTTGGCGAAAAGTTGCTCTTTCTTTAGGAGTTCCAAAGTAAGACGAAGATGTTGCTCATGATCAGCTTGCATCTTAGAATATATCAAAATGTCATCAATAAAAACGATGATGAACTTATCTAAATAAGGCTTACAAACCCTATTCATCAAGTCCATGAAAACAACAGGAGCATTAGTCAAACCAAATGGCATAACTGTGAACTCATAATGCCCATACCGAGTGCGGAACGCTGTCTTAGGAATATCTTCTTCATGCACACGAAATTGATGATACCTAGAACGCAGATCAATCTTCGAAAAATAAGAAGCGCCCTGTTACTGATCAAAGAGATCATCAATGCGAGGTAGGGGATATCGATTCTTGATGGTAAACTTGTTAAGCTCACGGTAATCGATGTACGTTCTGAAAGATCCATCCTTCTTCTTGACAAAAAGAACGGGAGCACCCCAAGGTGAAAAGCTAGGACGAATAAAACCTTTATCCGAAAGCTCCTGAAGCTGCTTAGACAGTTCTTGTATCTCAGACGGTGCAAGACGATATGGAGATCTGGCAATGGGATTTGCACCAGGTACAAGATCAATACGTAACTCGACTTGGCGCCCTGGGGGTAATCCAGGTAACTCCTCAGGAAATAGCTCCGGATAATCCCGAACGACAGGGATATCTTGAATAGACTTACCTTTGCCTTTATCTGCTACAACATGTGCGAAGAAGGCCACATAGTTCTTTCGCAGATACTTCCGAGCTTGAAAACAAGACATGAGCTTGAGGCTACTAACAGGCTTCACACCATGAACCTGTAGGATCTCACCTGACGAAAGTGGAACACGAACAATCTTCTCGAAACAAACTACCTCTGCGTGATGCTTGGCTAACCAATCCATACCCACTATAATGTCGAAACTCCCAAGTTGCATTGGCGTGAGGTCGATAGGAAAAAGATGGTTGTTAAGGTTCAATTGGCAATTGCGAAGAACAAAATCAAGAACAACGGGATCACCACTAGCAACTTCTACTGTCAAAGGCTTACCTAGTTTCGTTCAAGACACGCAAAGCAATGGCTCAAAAGATAATGACACAAAACTCTTATCAGCACCAGAATAAAAAAGAACAGATGCGGGTTGATTATTAACAAAGAACGTACCGTTAACCACTTCATTGTCTGCTTGCGCCTCTTGTGCATTCATGTTGAAGACTCGACCTCGAGCCTGAGCCTGAGCTGGATTCGCATTCACCAATCTTGGACATTGATTACGGTAGTGGGTCAGATCCCCACAGTTATAACAAGAACTTGGTGGGTAGTGAGGTCGTGCAGCTTGACCTTGTTGCTGAGCAAGAGGCTAAGCAACTTGTTAAGCCGAGTTCTGAATTGCCCGATTCTGATTGGCAGGAATGCGGCATGTGTTAGCAAGATGACCAGATCTTCCACAGTTGGTGCAATGACGGCACTGGAGGTGCGGTTGATGATGACCGTTACATCTGTTGCACAAAGGTGCATTGCCAAGATAGGGTTTCTTGGCAAGTGGTTGCGCAGGCTGATTTGGTGCAGCTTGTGCAGTAACGGCGAAATTTTGGGAAGCCTTACGCTTACTAGAACCCTTCGAGGAACCAGAATCCTTGCCCTTCTTGTTTTTGCCTTTCTTGCTATCCTCTTTGTCAGATGACTGCTTCTTACCCTTGTCACCTTTTCTATGCAGCTTACCCTTTCGAACTTGCGACTCAGTCAATGTCGCAGATAGCTCGATTGCCTGACGGACTGTGGTAGGGTTACTACCAGTAACGATGTCTTGTATGGAGTCAGGTAGGCCATCGATATACCTCTCGATAGCCTTCTCGAGTGGGGTAACCATTGTTGGGCATAACAAACTCAGCTCCTCATACCTATCAGTATACGCCCGGTGCTCGCCACTATCCTGTTTCAGATCATCAAACTCCCTTTCTAGAGCTCGCAGCTCGTGACGAGGATAAAACTCCCTCATCATAAGAGTCCTAAGTTCAGCCCATGTTTGTGCTAAAGCAACCTCAACACCACGGTCTCTCTTAACCCCGTTCCACCATGTGAGAGCCCTCTTCTGAAACACGCTTGATGCAAACTCGACTTTGCGATTCTCAGGACACAGGACGTGACGGAATGTATTCTCAATGCTCTCGAACCATTGAAGGAGCCCAGTTGCCCCTTCAGAACCACTGAACTTGAGTGGTTTAGCCGAGTTAAAACTCTTGAAATTGCATGGAGCCTTGTTGTTGTTGGCTTGGTTCAATTGAGCAATAAGATTTGGGAACGCAGCAGCCATTTGCTGCGCGATGATTTCTGCCAGCTCGGCATTTGGTAGCGGATTTTCGCGTCAAGGAGGCATTCTAAAAGAGGGAACATGAAAGGAACGAGTGAGATGATTAGATGAAAAGAATGAGATGAGACAAAAATCTACAAAAGCAAAGATGGTGGTCATTCGTCCGTATCACAAAGCAAACAAACGACACACAGTGATTAATCAAAGTAAATGGGTCAAAAATAACGAAGACATGCTCGCCTATAAGTGAACACTCACCCCAATAGTTCCCAGGTAAGAGTGACTGGTCCGATTATGTGGATTTGTACGAACACTCTAGCCTTAGACAGAAAACCCAGGGTATAGGCATTTACTCTTCCAGTTTGCACGTGTTCACACTATTTAGAACCCAAAACTTTGACGAGATTTTGAAAATTTGGAAGGCACAAGGCAAAAAGAATCATTCAAAAATGGATGGTAAATTTTCAAAATCATTATGAAAAATCAAAGAGTTCAAAACCATATAATAAATCATTTAAAAACAGATGATTGATTTTCAAAAATCGTTTCGGAAAAAATTGGGTTCTTATTTTGGTGATCACCTAAGGATAGGTGAAGTGCATGTTTTAAAATCTAAACACAAGAAAACTTGTGTTGGGGTCCTAGAAAGGTTATAGTCTAGGTCAAAGCATTACTAATAACCTAATTCCCTATAACCATTGGCTCTGATACCAACTCTTTTGTCACACCCCGACCACGTAAAACATCAAATCGTGGCGGAAACGTCAGGGAGTGTTGTAACAGAATTATTGTTCCACAACCATGGTAATTAAAATTACATTTTATTCAACAACCAAAGGTGGAATACATTGTTTCAAAACAAGAACCAAAGGGTACACAACATAATTAAACTAAGTCTATCTTTATTTTAAGTCTCTAAGCAAAAGCTCCTGAAAACACATGTGAAAATAGGTACGTCAGCATAAAAATGCCTGTGAGATACATAGGTTTTATGAAAATAGGATTCATGACTTATGTTTGAAGAAATGTTTAATAAAATTCAGTCATGAACCTTGTTATTTGTTTTGTTTTATAAATCATTTGAAAAACGATAGCAAAATCAGATGATATGTATATATAAAAGGATAGTGTATGGTTAAAAGAATAACCAAGTAAAAAGAGTTTGAATAAACCAAGTTATTTGTAAAACAATGTTTAAGTAAAAATGTGTTGTAAATGTAATATGTCTAAACTGAAGTGGTTTAATTGACGCCACGATATGTAATATCATACAAGCACTTATATATAGGAAGTACCAGCGGCGTATCCACCATGCTTGTATCATATTACACACGCCTCGTTATTTAAGTCACTCAAACCAACCAACAATGTAAAATATCCATGTTCAATCCAATAGTCAAATGTCACAGTATAACTCCAGTTAAATCATGTAATGTGTAAACAAAAGTTATGTATGGTAAGTAAAATGAGACTACTTAAACCCCAAGTAAAAATGTACAAAACAAAGTGTTTTGAATAAATCAAAAGTTATGTTTTGTAAAATAAATACATGTTTTACTGATACAGACACTTATGTGGTAAGTTAACGCATACATTCAAGCCTTGAGACAGACGGATATCCCTAAGTCAGGATTATCAAAAGAAATGCTTTCGGATTCAGTCATTCCTTACATCTAAACAAACCTAGGATGTCAGGAATGGGATTTGTCAAGTCCTATGGTACCATTACTTACTACCGAGCGGCGTAGCTAATGTTAATGAATGTATTTTAGTCCCGTTGTACAAACCAAATGTCATACCAAAAACAAACATGTAATGAAAGTAATGTACTAAGTATGCTAAGTTAACATACATAACAGAAAAGTCATGTAAATCAATGTGCTAAATATGCTAAGTTAACATACAAAGCAGAAAATGTATTGTAAAACAATGTGCTATCATGTCAAGTAAACATACATAGCAAAAGAAGATGTAATGTAAAACAATGTGCTAAATATGCTAAGTAAACATACATAGCAAAACAAAATGAAATCATGTACTAATAGTGTATTAATGAACATAACAAGTATATGATATGAAAACATGGAAAGCATGAAAATAACAAGTAGGCACATGTGTTTCACCCCAAAACGTTTGGAAAATAGTAAAAGAGGGGTTTATGTACTCACTTAAGATTGCTTAGAAGTCCTAGGATAACCACCAAGCAAAGCTAGAAGATCACGGAATCAAACGGCATCTAATATAGGTAACTACATTAATAAACGAACCTTTTCGTAGGATCGGATAGTATGAGGGTCCGTAAACCAAATGAGTGTAAGAACTCAAGTAATATGGTTTAACAAAGCCTACATACTAAAACGAAACTTATCCTAAGTGCTTTTGACCCGTTACGACCCGTTTGGGTAGCTTATGCTACTCTAACACGCTTGTAACACCTAACTAGTCCTATGACAAGTAATATATGCCGTAACATGTCTAATATTGTTGCTAAATCAGTTTAGATGTCAAAATTTGGGTTACATATGCTTAAAATGAATTTTGGTGCGAAAAGGGTATTTTGGTAATTTTCCTAAGGCATAAGAACTACTATTATACAACTACTTAAACGACATGACCATAAGGTATAACCTCGGAAGGTTATTCCCTATACAACTATGGTCACCTAAGGTGTTTTGTCAGATCCTAATGATCGACCAAATGGGTCGGGTTCGAAAGCATAAGCGATTGTTTAGATCGCTTACCTTTAAGACCCTAGACAAGCACAAATCTAAAAGTGACGAGCTAAACATGCTAAAACATGTTTAGCTAAGTTAGAAAATAGGTTTTGGTATCAAAACAAACGGTTTTGATACCCTAGAGTAGTTTGGTTACAAAATACGCGAAAATACGCATTTTGGCCGAAACTATGACTCGTCACTGAGCCTAGATAACGTGGTAATCAGTAGGTATTGTTGCTAGGGACTATAACCATCGTGATTACGCTCACGTTATGAAGTTCAAACAAACTTCACATTGACCATAAACTGATCAATGCAGAAAGTTAAACGCAGTTTGACTTTAACGCTAAAACGAATGAAAAGAACGAAAGAACACTTACAGAAAGTCCCCGCAAGATTTGATCCGATTTTCTCTCAGGTAGGAAGCATATACTTCCACTTAGAGAGCATAAATCAGATTCAAATTGTGGGTTGCAAGTGAACTATGGAAGGGTATTTATAGTTTTCGCAGAACCGTTAGGATCGTTTCTTGAAAATCAAGATTCAATCCCAGCCGTACACATCAAGCCCATAGTTTTACAAAACCAGGGGAGCCTCCAAACCAACCCATAGATACATCAAAACCATGTGCAAAGGTGGGTAGCAGCTAGAACAAGCTGGAAAACACTTTCGGCTGAATTGGGGAACCCTTACGGACCGTATGGTCCTCCCCTTACGAACCGTATGCTGGTCTGCAGACCAGCAACTTTCAAAGTTGACAGTTTTGGTCCCTGTGCGCGTATGGTTGTGTTTTGGCACTTCTAACACTCGTCAAACCCATTTTTAAGCTCCCTAAGGATGTTAAAGCATAGGGAACATGAAACATGCTCAAAAATATGTCGGATGTCAGTTCGTTTGGCCGTACGATTGCGTTGTTCGGTTAATTACGACGGAAGTCGTAACGAACGCAAAAACGATCCAAATTAAGCGACGAATGGATTTTTGACAAGACAATCACTAAAACATAATATTTTAATGTTTACATAAATTTTTGGATGTCCAGATGTATTCAGAACGTAAGTTATGCGTGAAAATGCAAACTTATGCACTTTTTGACGCTTTTAGTCCCTGAATGACCAAAGAGTTTATTTTAGCACACCGAACCCCTCAAAGCCTATTTCTAAGCTATTTAAAGGATATTTAAGGTGTGTTTGACTTATGATCAAGTTCCGGAATGTCCGTTACAGTTTAAATCGGCATACTTTCACAGTTTGTTGAATTTAGTCCCTGTAAGCGAATAGACTTAATTTTGACATACCAAAGCCTTCAAAACTTATTTCTAAGTTATGTAAAGGTTATCTAAGGTATGTTAAGCATATGTTGATGTTCTGGAGTATTTTTCGCGTTAAACTGATTACATTTACGCACCAGTTTGCGTATAATTCTCTAGAAAGCGATATAGAGTTTGAAATTGAATAAAAGTCAAAACATGAAAAACATCAAACATAAACAAACAAACATTGGAATCAAATTACTTTATTTCGTTGATAACTGAACTGTTTATAATGATTACAAGCACAGATGTCGCATATACCTATTGATTACCACGTTGATTAGTCGAAGTGACGAGTCGAAGTTTGGGTCAAAATACGTTTTTACGTGTATCTTGCAACGAAGCTATTTTCGGGTATCAAAACACTTTGTTTTGATATCAAACTTGTTTTCTAACTTAGTTAAACTTGTTTTAACATGTTTAACTCGTCACTTTTAGTCTAGTGCTTGTTTAAGGTCGTAAGTCAAGCGGTCTTGACAACCGCTTAGACTTTCGAACCCGACCCGTTTGGTCGATCGTTAGGTTCCGACCAAGCATATTTTGTGACCATAGTTGTATAGGGAATAACCTTCCGAGGTTATAACTTATGGTCACTTAGTTTATTTAGTTTTTATGATAGGTAGTTTATATGCCTTAGGAAAATGACCAAAATGCCCTTTTCATGCATAATTGGATTTTAAGCATATGTAACTTAACTTTTGTCACTTAAACTGATTATGCAACATATTTAAGCCTGTTAGGGCATATAATACTTGTCATACGACTAGTTAGACGTCTTGAACGCGCTTTTGCGCGAACGACGCGTTAAAGTAGCGTAAGTTACCTTAACGGGTCATAACAGGTCGTAAGCACTTAGGATAGGTTCCGAATCAGAATGTAGGCTTTTTTAAACCATATCACATGAGTTTCAATACTCATTTGGTTTACGAGACGTCATTCTACCCGATCTTCCGATTTAGGTGTCGATTTATTAACTACCGATCCGATTACTAGGTACTACTTGAATTCCTTGGTTTACCCAAGCATTGATAGTTCATTAGATCAAGGATACTTTGCAATTCAATGTGAGTACATAGTTCCCCTATTTTACTATTTTCAATTGTTTTGGGGTGATTCATATCTGCTAAAGGATTTCGAGGTTTTCAAAAACGAATACTATGGTTTATATTAAACATAACGATTTCGATAATGTGAATGAACTTGTTGGATGTATTTACATAACGATGATATTCATTAACAATGATCAAGCCGACCAGTATTAGGTTATCGTACCATAGGATCTGACAAATCCCGTTATCAGACTGCCACCATGGTTATGTATGGGGTTTATGTGGGTAACGACTGAATCTGATGATTGTTAACTTACCTTTTGGTGGTTTGTTAATACGAGTTGAACGATGGACGAGTTACGAAGGTTTGAATGTTATAAGTTAGATGACCAAAAGTAGTTTTTACAATTAAAAGAAGAACGATTTGGAACGATTTGAACGATTTAAACAAATGAACGATGGTCTATAACGAGAACGAGTTAAATGATTTAAACGATGTGTTTTGGTTTGTGATTAGATAACGGGATGGGGGTAATGTGATAAAAGCATGGTAGATACGCCGCTGGTACTTCTTATATATAAGTGCTTTTATCATATTACATTCCGTGGCGTTATTTAGTTCACTTGGATTAACGATTTTAAACAATGTCACACAACGATGTTTACTATACGTTATAAACCATACGAGTTTATTACAAGAACGATTTACAATTTGGTTTTCTTAAACAAATGTTTTGGGTTAAGATTCACGGCAACGATATTTATAAACTATAATCAACTTATTTTGAAGTTGGTTAATCATATTGCAATACTAAACGCTTTTCAAAACAAGGTTTTCAACTATCGACTCTTATATTCAAACGAGGTATTGCAACATGTAAACGAGCCATGAATCCGACACTCTCACAAAACCTATGTGCTCGCCGACATTTCTTTGCTGACTTTATTTTCGCATATGTTTCAGGTGGTGTTGAATGATAATGATTGTGACTAGGATACATGCTCACTTAGGACTGGACGAGGCCTTAGTGACTTAATAATAATGATAGTCCATGATTAACTTGTTTGTTCTGTTTCAAGACAATATCTAATGTTAAAAATTCAATAAAATGAAACTTTTTGAATCGTAGGTTGTGAAACAATAATTCTGTCGCTCCACTCCCCGATGTTTCCACCGCGGTTTCGTTGTTTTAACGCGGTCGGGGTGTGACAGAATCCAGTTGACCTCTAAGATCTTTTTAACCTTCAGCTTGATAGGGATGAAGATGATACTGATTCCTTGGATTTCGAGCTCCAATTCAAAGGGCAAATCCGGGAAAGGTTGATGAGAGAATAAAGATCTGCTAATTTCTAAAGTCTGCTGATTCCTTGATTTAGCTTAGCTGAAAGTTGTTGAGGCAGGTAATTGTGTGTTTGTAGTTAATTTTGGATGAAACTTAAGTTGTATTCAAATTCTATTAAGTTTTGTTAGACAACTTTTATATATACTTATGTCTATAAACAGTTTATATTATCCTTTTGGGTAAGCAGTTTACATTGTCAATGGGAGGATAATCTCTTTTTTGAATAAGAGAATAGAAATAATCATATGGTAATCAGTAGGTAAGTTGCTAGGGACTATAACCATCGTGATTACGCTCACGTTATGAAGTTCAAACAAACTTCACATTGACCATAAACTGGTCAATGCAGAAAGTCAAACGCAGTTTGACTTTAACGCTAAAACGAATGAAAAGAACGAAAGAACATTTACAGAAGGTCCCCGCAAGATTTGATCCGATTTTCTCTCAGGTAGGAAGCATATACTTCCACTTAGAGAGCATAAATCAGATTCAAATTGTGGGTTGCAAGTGAACTATGGAAGGGAATTTATAGTTTTCGTAGAACTGTTAGTTGTCTTTTAGCTATAATAGATTAGACGTTTTGACACAATATCTATACATGTATCTATATGTTCTATTAATATGTGTTATGCATGGTTTTCTAAGAAACCACCCGTGTTTGCACACGGGTGTTACCGCTAGTTATATATAATAAATGAAATTTATTTGGGCCACGTGTCAATAGATTAGGGCATCGTTTTTCCCTTTTCCCGCCCAACAGTACCACTCCCCTTTATTCTCACCTTTTCACAAACCCTACTTCATTCTTCTCCTTCAGCTTTCCATACAAGATCCCCTTTCTTTCTGATGTTCATCCTTCTCCTTCTCCACATTTCCATCTCCTCAACAACATCCGGCAGAGGTTACTTCTATTTGATACATCTGCGTTTGAAACCCTAAATCATGTACCGTCGAGTAGTTGAAGAACAAAATATTCATGTAAGATCTATTTTCTCATTTAGAAATTTTATTTGGTTTTATCTATTTTCTCATACTGAACACGATGAACCCTTTTGTACTCTCAGAAGAAGAAGAAGCTCTCCTAGGGTTTCTTATCGTACACGATGAACCCTTTTGTACAAGCTCCTGTTAATCGGTGACACTGGTATGTTGTAATAATGTTTTTATTATTGTGTGTATATATATCTATACTATATTATAAAGCATTTCAGAAGGATGACGGTAAAATTTAAGTAATTACAATATTGTATGCTTATGGTACAACAAGTTAATTAACTTTATAAAGGATAAAATGGTATTTTTACTTGGATAACAAATTGTAATGATTTAGAAAGTTAACGTATTATTTATTTACTTATGGTCATTGAAGGGGCGGTCATCAATGTCAATTAAAGGGCGGTCAGTTACAAAATTCACTCATTGAAGTCAATTGAGAATAAGCACCAGAGACATTGAAGGGGCATAATCAATTGAAACGGCCGATTGAATCTCTCATCATCAATTGAAAGAACCCTATAAGCTATAATGATGCTTTTTAATACTGGAAACTCGAAAGGGTTTCTTGTTCTCCTTTTATAAATATTTTCTCTGTTTTTTTAACACATCTCCTCTCAGTTCACCCACAAGATTCGTTGACTACTTCTCTCTTTCAGGAAGCTGGTATGGTGAACGACGAGTCGGGTCTTATAGATACAACGGACGGCTGTACGAGACCCGATTTGGGTCGAAACCTGATGAGACACGTGACGCTGGAGGTTTTTTTTTTACTATTCATCGTTTTATTTTGACGTGAGATGCTGAAAAAGAGAGAATGCAATGAACAATCCCATGAAAGCGTATCTCTAAATCCGCTTGAAGTTGAAGGTTTTATCATTTGGTAATATGTTTAATATATGTATATCAAATTGGGAATTTTTTTTATTTTTCAAGTTACTGGTTTATATGATGTATGAGTTACTTTTCTCATTAAATTCTAATTTATATAATCTGCAAAACATGTTTGCCTCATGTGGGATTGGAATTGCATTAATTCATATGATCCTTGATCTTGTTGTAGCGTGGAGCTGAAGTGTGGTGTGTAGGCTTTCCAAACTCATTTGGGTTATGGCTTATGCTACTACTTTTTGAGGATTCCATGGTTAACCAGGATTTGACATGAATGGGTTTTGCTTATCATAAATTGTTGTTGGTAGGAAATTATGTGTATGATTTTCATTTGAATGAACTTCAATTTATGTAGAGATTAAAGACTAGACTAAAGAGTTTAAAGGAAATGCTTTAGATTCTTGTTTGATAGAACCCATCAAAGTTTATAATTCGTAATTCTTATTGATTGAGGAACTCGGATTATAAAGACCGCACAAGTCTTAGAGAACATGCCGAGATTCTACAGTAGTGAGTAGATCCCTGAGACCATTATTGTTAACAGAACACACATTAATTTGACAATATGATTAAACGAAAAAATACCTAGGATAAACAATTTACATGAGGTATCATCGTGATTCACTTAGAATTTTCTTATTTAATAGGGAAGTTGAAATTTTATTATGGGGCCAGTGGTATGCAGCGAGTCCGTCGATCACCTTCTTCCTGGTGTTATAGAGCGACGTTGATCTGGCAACATTCCCCCAATTAATGTTGCGTCTATTTAGGATGTCTATGGTTGTATTAAACTGATTCCTAAGATAGAGCACAAGAGAAGGATGATTCATTCTATTATAATGGTAGCGTGCTGGTGTATTTGGAAGGAGCGAAACAAGTGCGTTTTCGAAGACACTCCTGTGAAGGCAGACAAATTCTTGGCGATGTCAAAAATTCAAGTTACCTTTAGATTAAAAAATAGATCGAAATGTTTAGATTGAAGCAACTGGAAAAAAATGTTGCTGTAAAGTGTTTGTTGTTGCTTGCCAGCTCTTGCTAGCTCCTTGTTAGCAATAGTGTTTTGGCTCTTTTAATGAAGTATGCGGTTACAAAAAAGAAAAAAAGAAAAAAAAAACTATTATATAGAAAAAAAATTAAAAAACCAATCTGATTCCTTATCACCTAATCACCATTTAAGGGTCTACATGTAAAATATAGATATGACGTTCTGATCATCAGAACACACATTATGTGTTCACCTCACATACTTAAAATATAGTATGTTGTATGATTTTCATTTCGTATTAGAGTATGTTTGTGAATGGTGTTATAATTTATAACATAAATACATAATTCATTAATTACTTCTGCACATAAAACTAAGCGTGTAGAAAGTTTTTGAAGATATACTTAAATTTTTCAAAACCTTTCAAATAACATTTTTGTATATATACTTCATTTTTTAAAACCTTTCAAATAACATTCATTACTACACAGTTACATGACTTGCAACAAAGTAGACATAAACACAGTTTGCACTAGCAGATTGGTCTCTACAAAAATACGTGAAACCCGCCGCACATAGGGCATCAAAACCAAAAAAACCCGCGGCAATGCGCGGGCATACCCACTAGTATATATATATGAATAACTCTATTTGTAGCTTTTGATTTTGTCTTTCATTTGTTATTGTTTATTCAAATACTTGCTTTGTTGTATCATGTGATTACGAGTAGATTGATTTTGATATGTTTGTAGTTTTTGTTTTTCACAATCTGTTTTGATGATTTATTCACCCATGTTAGTAATGTTGGATGCTTCTATCTTTCTTGATCCTCTGTTTTTATTCCAACTTTCATACTATTATTCTAGCAATCCAAGAAGAATATATAGATTTTATGCTTATTTTTATTATTTTTATTATTATTATTATTATTATTATTATTATTATTATTTTATAGAGTTTGTTGATTAGAAGTAACCTCTGCCGGATCGTTGTTGGGAAGATGGAAATGTGAAAGAGAAGGAGAAGGACGGTAAATTCATTGTTGGATTGTTTATGTACTTAACTAAATTGAGTAGCTTTACTAATCAATTACATAGAAGTTTTTGAGATTGTTTTTACACATTATTTTTGCAGCAAGTTCTACTTCATTATTCATGTGGCAACTTTATATTTGCAGACTTGTGAATTAAGGTTGGTTGTTACTTAATTTGTGTTTACTTTAATGATTTTTGACCTTTTCTTTACAATTGAAGTTAGGGAGAGACGAATTAAGATGGTGGAGCGGAAGACAATCTCAGATGAGTAGAGGAATTTTAGTGCATGATTGAGATCAGTCGGACCCATGTACTGCAAGTCATTGAATGTTTTAATCTTACAATCAGTTTTACTTTGTTTTTTAAGAAGGTGTTGTTGTCATGGACATCGAGGTGATTTCACATGCCTCCAAGTTGTATGTTTGGTGTAGAGCAATTGCATAAAAACTAATATGTGACTTTTTTGAGTAATAATATAGTTAAATCTCTTCTTTTGCCATATAATTGTCGCATCATCTTCTTCCTTCTTCATTGCACAACAACAAGGTAACCTCAATTGGTCTGATTTATTTTTTGGTATTGGTAACATTTTGATTTACCGTTTATTGATGCATTGATTCCTTTGTAATCACTTGCAGATCACCCGTCATCTCAATTTGAGCAATTAAACAGAGTTTTCTTACTCAGCACCGTAAGTTTCCTTCACTAATCCATGCATTGTTAATTCCACGTGTTTTTTTCAGATTACTTGTTGCTATATATATATATTGGTTTTGTTTTGATGAAAAGGGAAAACGTTCGAGATTTTTGATCCAAGAACCAAAGAAAAGATAGCGGATATTGCTGAAGGAGATAAAGATGATGTTGATTTGGCTGTTGAAGCTGCACGTTGATCCACAATAAGCACTGCCCATCTAAGTTTCCTCTAATGACAGTGGTTATAACAAGTTAATAAGGCAAAGCACTGATCTGCCTAACAACTGTTGGATATAAAGACTGTGGTACACAAAGACTGATGAAGATCATCCATTATTGAAGACCAAAGCACTCATGAAGACCAAAGCCCTGTTGAAGACAAGCACTGATGAACCAAAGGCCTGATCAACCAAAGGTGAACCACTACCCAACAGCATCAACAACAGTTATTCTACCTTTGTTTATGTTAACAGTGTTTATATGTAACAATATTTATCACATCAGTGTTTTATAGTCTGTTAGGTTGTTAGATGTTATCATCTCAGTGTTTATATGTAACAGTATTTATGACATCAGTGTTTATATGTAACAGTGTTTATCACAACAGTGTTTATATGTAACAGTATTTATCACACCACCTCAGTGGTTTGATCTGTACTATAAATTGAACAGTTGTTTGATCTTTATACTAATAAATAAAAATGAAGTACACTTGGATGATTATTAAGCTCCTCATTTTGATTGTTTGGGTATAGTATTCTTGAAATTGGTCTTTTTTTGCAAACAGAAACATCTGTTTATGGCCAAACATCTGTTTATGGCCAAACATGTGTTTAAGGTCAAACTTCTGTTTAAGTCCAGACAACTTATATATAAGGCCAAACATCTGTTTAAGCCCCAACATCTGTTTAGGTCTAAACACATGTTTAACCAGATCTACTGTCTTCTCATATTTTAACACTCTTCAAAATAGTTAAAACTGATAGTTTTAATTAATCATTAAAAGTATGTTACAACCACTGTGTTGGTTCAAACATCTGATTGTTAAAAGTTATCCACTGCTGAAAGACAACCTCTGTTTCTTCATTCTTCATGTTGACCATTGACTAACCAAACATCAGTGTTTCAATCACTGTTGGCTATCCACTGATAGTTGACATCCACTGCTCACATTTTTATTGTTGACATCCACTGATATTGACCATCAGTGGTTTCCCTAAAAAACACCCACTGGTCACATTTTTATTATTGATGGGGTTAATTAGTGATAGAATGTAATTATCAAAAGAAAACTAGAATTACAATGAAATTACCATTTTACCTATTCGTTACATTCCATTGAGATAAGAGTTCCTACAACATTGTTTTCATGATAAAAATTAAAGTTAAAATAAAAAAATAAAAAATAAATACTCTTGATGACAATTTGTTGCAAATCAAATCAGTAATTAATGCTAATTTCTTGAGCTTTGTACATTGAAAATATGCAAAATGTGAATTTCAAATTGAAGGTTATTATCTCTTAATTAAAGTTAAAATAAAAATTAGAAAAGTTATCATGACAATTGCTTTCAAATCAAATTAGTAATTACTGATAATATCAATAACTTTTGAAATTCAAAATATGGAAAATGGTAATTTAAAATTGACATTCTTTCTCTTTTTTTCCTACTTTGCATATCATTTCTAATATTTAATTACTTTAGCAAAGCAGGATATAAGGATAGGCACTACTTACCTTTCAAAACACATTTGCCATTGCATTTAATCTAAATTGTGAATGGAGAATCGGTAAGCTTGAATTCCAACCTTGATATTTTTTTATGAACATCCATGCTAATTGTATTATCATATTATGTTTATCGATAGATATATTTTACTTATTATTTTTTATATGTACAGTCTTCAAATGGAGGTTGCAAAGGTTAGCATGTTTAACGATCTTAATACATTCTCAAATAACTATTCGATCAGAGTGAAGATTGTTAGCATGTCGAGGAAGATGATGAATCAAAACAAAAATGAAACATATCGCCTTGATATGATCTTCATGGATGAGATGGTACCGTATATATTTTTCTTATTCCAAGGATTAATATGATCCTATCTGACAAAAAAATACCTTTTCAATTTCAACGAAGACAATTTCCTTTATCAGTTTGTTTTGCCATGACAATTAACAAGAGTCAAGGACAATCGTTATCAAAGGTTGGTCTTTATTTGAAAGATCATGTCTTCACTCATGGTCAGTTGTACGTTGCATTATCAAGGGTCAAGACCAGAGAAGGCGTTAAAATACTAATATTTAACGCTGATGGAAAACCAACAAATAAGACTTCTAATGTTGTTTACAAAGAAGTTTTTACTAGCTTGTAATCATTGTTTTTTTGGAGTTTTAACTTCCACCGTTCTAAGTATAGTTGTATATATATTTTCTTAATTACTATTTGGTTTAAACTTTATAAACTCTATTGTGTTTTGCATGTCAGAACCATGTGTGATAAATTTATTCGTAAGTAATTTACAATGCCGACAATTCTGAAGATCCCCGGGTTCACTGTCAATATGGAAGAAAATGATACAAGAAAACCGTCTGGAATAGATCGATAATCCAGGTGTATATATAATAAAACTATGTTTTCACCCGGGATTGCTTCCCAAGCTCGAGAAACTTACTTATGTTAAAAACTAATTATGATTAATACATGATTAAAAGGATACAAAAAATATGACATATTAATGGCTTTGATAAAAGAAAAATTATTTTTCTTTGTTAATGTGAATACCAAATGGATTGAACTAATTATCCACTTTACTCTTGTATCTCAATGTAAATGTAAATAACAAATTCAATAAGGGGTGTATGTGTAAATATTTTTCAATCACTTGAAAATCTTGGAAAACGAAAACACAACCGTCATTATACTTTTAGCATCATTAAACATCAAACATCTATCATCTCTCCTTTCAAAAATCTCTTCCTTACTGTCATTTTCTAGGGTTTCAAGTTTCATATTCTCCGACTTCTACAATTCAATCACCGGAGGTTTTGCTGTTTTTTCTTGAGCAACTGATATATACATTCATACTATAATGAACTTTGTAGTGTTTAACCGATCTTAATTCAAATCATATCTTGCTACAAATACGGTTTTAAACGTTTATTGCTATACATTAAAGATGGGTTTAGTTAGGTGTTTGAATCATTCGTTGAGAACATGTTAAAATACTCATTATTTGCAGAAAAACTTTAACCCATACTCTGTTTCTTTGATTAATTTCAGTAGATACTCTGTTAAACAATCATTATTGAAAGCAGTTATGGAAGTTGTAATTAAATGTTGATCAACGATTTGTTTGTATTTTTCAACACTTTGGGGTTTTGTTGTTTGGAATTTGTTTGTGCATGTTTTTATAATCATCAAGAATTATATCTTTGTTTTCTACCTTTGTAATAACTTATTACTGATTTAGATATTAAAATATGTTAATGACATCGTGTGATACTGAGTTTTTAGTTTAGTTAATATACTTTTTTTCTAACAGTTATAGTGTGTAATACAAAAAGTTCATTTTCCTCTTCGAAGCCAACTTTTTAATTTCAATCTTTTAACATCTTTACTGATTCAGGTTTTATCGTGTATTCTACATTTGTGAAGTTTCTTGATAACCCAGAATCATTGAAAGTGGTATGACATGTTTTTATATACATAATTTATTTTTATTGAAATATATATTTAACAGTTGTTATGGTTATTATTTTCTTACACTACATAAAAATTATATACAGGATGTACCTTTAGCCTTTGCTAATCAAAAGTGGGGAGACTGTTGGGAAAAAAATAAGTTGCGAATATATCATGAGTGTGGTAAAAAATGGGTTGTGAGGGTCAGAACACAAAATTCAACGCCAGTAATAACTGATGGTTGGAACAGTGTTGTTAAAGGTCTTAATCTGCCGAGGGATACTTAGTTGGTTTTCAGACCATTAGGAGATTTTGGGCTTGAACTTTCATGTTTTGTGGATGGCATTTGTGGTGAATCTTATTTCACGTTTAATCGTTATGCAAGATTTGGTTTTACGGTATGACTATTGAACTTAACTTCAATTCCTTTGCACCTTAAACTTGTCAACACTTATTCTCATAAGTTACATACTTCACGTATAGTATTCATTATTTTTAATTTTATGTAGGTAATTGAAGATTGTTTCATTAAACAATTTTACGTAAACAGCCCACCAAGTGGCAAATATCAAATCTGTTATAAGGGTTCTTACTGGAATGTGGAGGCGTCTAAGTTTGATAACAACTTTGTATTTGCTAAAGGATGGCCGGAAATGTGCAACGATGTTGGGATACTTGAGGATGATTTGCTTATCTTTAGCATAATTGATAATATTGTTTTTGAGTTATTAGTTTATCGAAACGAGACTGAGATTCAGTTGTCGAAGAAACATGAATCTGGCGATGATAGTGTACTTTAGATATCCAAGGCTGATTATTTTGAGAATGTATTCAAGGTATGTATGTATTTAGCATTAGCAGTAAAAGAATTATTAATTTTATCATTTTATTAATTATTCCATTAATGTTAAGCAGGACATCTATGAGGATGATAAAGTTGCGTCTTTAGGTGAAGGAAAAAACGTTACTCAGGTACTTACTTAATTATTAATATTATTTATTTTTAATTTAACACATATAATAATTTAATGTTTTTACAACTATTAGTAATATTGTTTACTGATGTTATATTTATCCAATAATGTAATATTTAGAAGAAGTTACCAACCAATGCAATACCAAAGGCTGTTAACTCATGTAAACTAGTCAAGTTTGATGCTGAATGCACGCCGAAGAGACGCATGTCTTCACGATTGAACAAAACACAAGATGTAAGTTTACCATCTTAAAGATTGTTATATTACTATGGTTATTAAAGTTACTCTATGACAACAGGTTAAGAAGAAAGGTAAAGTTACTTCTGACAGAAAAGAGACTATCAAGAAAATGACGAAGGGAAATGCCGCGTTACCTATCGACACAATTGATCATATTGGATGTTCTTCATCTGCTCATAAGGTTAAGGTATCTATACTTGCCACTTAATTAGTATATGTTATATAAACTGTTTTTTTGGCGCATATATTCAACATTCCTTTAATTCACATGTATATGTATACTTTTTCATCAAGGGGAAGAGAGCCGACAATGTTCATAAAAAGTGTAACCGTACAAATAAGAGTACAAAGACTTCAAAAAAACATTCTGGACATCTTCTCGACCCTGAGTTCTTTCACTTTATTAGTAAAGGAGACTATAGGCTGGTAAACCATTTTTTATAACAAACTAATGATTTATGTTTATTTGTCTGACTATTATTTTTTTCCACACAATACATGTAGCGTCTTCCCGCTGAAGTTACCAGACGAGCAGGTCTTTTTGTTGATCTTCATCCCTTGAAAGTTCAAAATATGGTTGGAGTTGTGGATGTTTATGATGTGAAGACGGAGTTAAATGAATGCAAGCCACGTTACGCGTTGGATGGTTGGCGGGAGTTCATGACTGAGAATACCTTGAGGTTTGGTGATATGTTGCACTTGACATACGTGTCTTCACAGCAGAAGATCATACTAAATGAGGTTACTTCAGTTTAACAACCTTTAAGTATGTTCTGATATCAGATATTATAACTGTGAATTATTTGATGGTCATGTTGCATGGTTTTTTTTGAACTTATTAACTTGATGTTTTGTTGATGTGTATGGCTAACATGATAAAACAATGTTATTAGCAGTTTGTGTTTTATATATAGATGATATCATGCTTCTTTTTGCTAATTGTAACTGCAATTAGTAGAAACTTGGTTTATTAATCGCAAATGTGACATTCTTCTGCATTTATGGGTTTATGAATTCCGAATAATGGATGGATATATATGACTGTATTTGTCATGCTATCTATAAGAAATCATGTACGGGTCAATTTGTTTGACTTTTGGTCAACATCTGCTTGAATTTTGGTCAACATCTCATTTAGTATTCAACAGACGTTTGAATAATTCAAACAGTGGTTTAAACATCTGTTTCACTTTTGGTCAACAGTTGATTGAAACCCATGTTAGGTTGAACAGTGTTTTGAAGAGGAAAACAGTGTGAGAAGACAGTAGATCTGGTTAAGTTAAACATCTGTTCAAGCTTAAACAGATGTTTGGCCTTAAACATATATTTGGCCTTCTATATCAGATGTTTGGACTTAAACAGATGTTTAACCTTAAACAGATGTTTGGCAATAAACAAATGTTTGGCCTTAAACAGATGGTTTGCCTTAAATAGATGTTTGGCCTTCTATATCAGATGTTTGGCCTTCTATATCAGATATTTGGACTTAAACAGATGTTTGACTTTAAACAGATGTTGGCCATAAACAGATGTTTGGTCTTAAACCAAACATCTGTTTAAGGTCAACATCTGTTTGAATATTGGTCAACATCTATTTGAGTTTTGGTCAACATCTCATTTAGTATTCAATCGAAATTTGAATAACTTAACATGTGTTTAAGTCATTTTTTCATTTTCTTGAACTCTATGTAATTTTGTAAAGAAGTACAAGAACAAACATTTTAACAAAATCCCAAATCACCTGATCATGTAAGTGCATTGAAGTAAAAGTGGAAATGATGTTATTCATATGGTCGTGTTGTGCTTTTGTTTGACCTCTAATATGGCTTCATGATCTAATCCGGTGATGTGACGACATTGTTATTGAATCCAATTAGATGCTTGATGTAATCAGGTCGTATTAATAACAAATAATAATTAATATAACTAAGTTTCCTGAGTCCGGGAAGCAATCCCGGGTAATAATCTAGTTTCAAATATAACAAAACTTATTTGGAATGAGCTGGTGGTTGAGCGGTAAGGGAGAGATTTGTATTTTAAGTGACTCAGGTTTGATTCCTGCTTCCACCATTTAGTTTTGGCGACACCTGGTGATGATGGAGACTAAGTGAGTATGTAGCAATTGCTAGTTCGATTCTTGAATTCAGCGAGTTTTACCTCATCGCACTGTCGTGCCTTAGGGTGAGTGTTCACTGGCTTCAGCCCTAGGTGAGGGTTTCCCAGGTTCAGAGGCGAGTGTATCTTGATGTGATGAATTTCGTCAGTAGCCCATATGTAGGATTCATTGACCGTTAAAAAAACCAAGTAATTATTATCGTAAACTATATCAATACTGGTACCCTAGCGAACTGATCCTGAAGGGGTATGGTCCCAAATCCCGTGTTGACTAATCAGCTCGCGCGCGGGACCATACTTATATCAGACCAATTTGGTAGCTTTCCCGACCTCGCACCGACTAGTCAGGTGTAATCCAGGTCGCGCTCGAGGTCAGGACCAACACAGGATTAGATTTGACACTTAACTCCGTGGATGAAAGCCCTGACTTCCTAGACCTTGCGCCGGCTACACGGGATATTCGCAGGGGTCGCGCGGACATAGGGCGCGAACATAGGAAGCACAGATAATCCTCAGACAAGTACCAAAGGTGCAAGTGTCAGAGCAGTGGGCCAATGAGCGTCCAACATGATGTATCCGATCATGCTGCAGGATGGACAATCGTACAGGGGAAAAAAGGTACACAATGACGCACACGTGGCACCAATCAACATGTGCCAACCACTGCTCCAAGATCTCCACTTAGCCGCTGATGACATACCAGACAACAAGGATAAGTATCAGGACATGTGGATCCATTCAGCGTGCGCCAGCTATCTTCTCGCCTAGAAGCACCAACGGTCGTGGCAGAGGAGACAGAATGGATATTCCTTATTGTCGATTACAAGCCCAAGGCCCATTAGCCCATGTCCTTCACAAACCACCCCGTCTATAAATAGTGAATTCAATCTCCAGGTTTAAGGATCACTCTCTTGTTCTCTCACTTTATACACACATTATTATCTTCAAAATAGATACCTATTCTCACGCCAGAGGGTGGTTACAGGGAGAATCCCCCTATTCTCCTCCTTGTAACAAGCTTACGGTGTGTTACTATTTTGCAGGATCATCATCACAGCAGCTTGGACGAGACAAAGAAGATTAACCTTTATTTGTCGAGGCACAAATCACAAACTAATCACCTGATTAGTTTGGTGTTTCTTCATTGGCGCCCACCGATTTTTTACAATGACTTTTCATCTTCTTTCTGAGCTGTATTTTCTCGATCTATTGCTGATCAAGGAATCCCTTTCCCACCATTCGGTTTGCACTCTCAAGTGGGTACGGCGGCGGACGACTCGCGCGCCCAAAACCTACCAGATGACGAGTACATCGAAGGGGAAGATACAAACGTTGGAGCCATCCGCGCAAGTGGTATCCGTACCATCAAAATGGTGAATCCAAGAAGTCATGGTGTTGGTCCTTCAGCACCAGCAATATCAGGAATGCATGCGATGTTAGGATTACCAGCGTGGGAAACTCTCGCCTCAAGGTTTGCAAAGAGTCAAGCAACTTTAAATCTCATCTATGCGCAACTATGCGCGCAGCAAGGGCAAGTTAAAGCCCAGACGCAACAGTCTCCAGTGGTGACACTAGCGCCAAGACAACTGAACTATGAGACGCAGCATCACGAGCGCGCGCGTAGGCAACAACACAACAGGGTACCATCACCGCGAAGACAAAGTGCTCGTAGTACGCGTGGCACTTATGGTGAAACAGAGAGCCACTATGACACTCACTTCCATCCGCAATGAAAACCTCCGTTGAGTGGCCGGCTCGGGCCGCGCAACATAAACAACGAGTGGGATCGAAACACTGATGAAGAGGACTCAACGTATCAACTAGAAGAGACCTCAGTTTTTAGCCGACTTCCAAATAATCATGAAGCCTACATGCCACGGGCGCGAATAACATATAACCCGTCGACTGAGCACGACTACAGCCTGGTCTACAGACCAGCAGCAGCGGCAGAGAAATCAAAGTTTGTTCGCGAGTTCACACTCACGCCGTTAGAAAAAGCCAAGCTTCCGCAATCCGTCAGTAAGTTTAACAACCTATCTGATTCAGATGACCATATTCAGTTGTTCGCAAGCGTCGGCATAGTAGGGGGATGGACCATGCCCATGTGGTGCCATCTTTTCAAGCAGACTCTGAGAGGGGCAACACGCGCATGGTTCGACAGCCTCCCGTTAAGGAAAATAAAATCTTGGACTGATCTGCAAGAGAAAATCCTTGCCCACTTCAGCCAGCAGCGGCGATACAAACGCGACACCTCCGAGGTGATGGATATCTGGAGGTGCGAGGGTGAAGGTTTGGAGGATTTCATAACTCGCTTCAACAAGGAGTGTTTGGATATTGGAGGTGTCAGCGAAGACCTTATGCGCGCCCACTTTAAGAAAGCCATACCCTGCAATAGCCTAATCAGGACTATCGCAGGGAGAGATGGCATGCCAAAAGAGTGGGATAAGCTGATGGAGGCAGCGAAGACTGTCGCACAGATAGAAGAAGCTTTGACTAGGTCGAGGTCTAGTCACTATTCGAAAGATCACTACTCAACGGATCATTACTCGAAGGACTATGCACACGAATCCAGCAAGCACGTCAAGAGGAAGAGACACTCTGACTGGAGGTCAAACCAATCGCACAACGATGATGAAAGACATCGTTGTGGTGAACACGCCGAGCTACAATTGACAAGATAGGGTACATAAAGACAAACAAAGGTGAGAATCACGAGAAACAGTGGACTCCGCTATGTAAGACACCCTTAGAGGTTCTTAACACGTAGAAATAGGATTTCAAAGATCCACCACCAATGCGCAGCAAGAAGGGCCAAGACCCTAACTTGTTCTGTGAGTTTCACAAAGATACCGGGCACTTGACAGATGATTGCTTCAGTCTGCGCATGGAAATCGAGAAAGCTCTGAAGAGTGGCAAGTTAGAGCACCTCGTGAAGAATGTGCGCAAGGAAGATCCAGAGGACCGGATGAACGGGTGATCAATGGGCTCATCGCATCACACCGAACCGAAATTAAACACTAGCGAGACCGTCCTTAGCCATATCCATGGCTCAAGGGTTGTTATCTCGGTTAAGAATCTCCCCCGTCGTGCTTAACGTCCGTCATGTCACACCCTGACCGCGTTAAAACAACGAAACCATGGCGGAAACGTCGGGGAGTAGAGCGACAAAATTATTGTTTCACAATCATGGATTCAAAAGTTTCGTTTTATTGAATTATTAAATATTCACATTGTCTTCAAGTTATAACAAACAAGTTAAACATAGTCTATCATCATTATTAAGTCACTAAGGCCTTGTCCAATCCTAAGTGAGCATGCATCCTAGTTGCAATCAACATCATTCAACACCACCTGAAACATATGTGAAAATAAAGTCAGCAAAGAAATGCCGGCGAGTACATAGGTTTTGTGAGAGTGTCAGATTCATGGCTCGTTTACATGTTACAATGCCTCGTTTGACTACAAGCGTCGATAATTGAAAACCTTGTTTTGAAAAGAGTTTGGTATTGAAATATGAATAACCAGCTCAAAATAAGTTGGTTATAGTTTATAAAATCTCGTTGCCATGAATCTTAACCCAAAACCTTTGTTTAAGTAAACCAAATTGTAAATCATTCTCATAATAAAACTCGTATTGTTTATATCGTTTAGTAAACATCGTTAATCGTCATCGTTTTGAAAACATTCGTCCAAGTGAACTAAATAACACCACGGAATGTAATATGATAAAAGCATTTATATATAGGAAGTACCAGCGACGTATCTACCATGATTTTATCACATTACACCCGTCCCGTTATCTAAACACTTACTAGAAACCAATCGTTCAATTGTACTTGTTTTCAAATCGTTTGTGTTATCGAAACCAATCGTTCAAATCGTTTAACTCGTTCAAATTGTTCAATCGTTCAAAATCGTTCTTGTTTTAATTGTGAAAACTAACTTATGGTCATCTCATTGATAACATTCAAACCTTCGTAACTCGTCCATCGTTCAACTCGTATTAACAAACCACCTTAGGGTAAGTTAACAATCATCAGGTTCAGTCGTTACCCACATAACCCCCATACATAACCACGGTGGCAGTCTGATAACGGGATTTGTCAGATCCTATGGTACCATAACATAATATTGGTCGGTTCAGCCAAAATTAATAAATGTCATTCGTTATGTAAATACGTCCAACAAGTTTGTTCACATTATCGAAATCGTTATGTTTAATATAAACCATAGTATTCGTTTTTGAAATCATCAAAAATCGTTTAACGCATATGAATCACCCCAAAACAATTGAAAAGAGTAAAATAGGGGAACTATGTACTCACATTGAATTGCAAAGTATCCTTGATCTAATGAACTATCAATGCTCGGGTAAACCAAGGAATTCAAGTAGTACCTAGTAATCAGATCACTAAGTTAATAAATCGGAACCTAAATCGGAAGATCGGGTAGAATGAGGTCTCGTAAACCAAATGAGTATTGGAACTCATGTGATATGGTTTAACAAAGCCTACATTATAAATCGGAACCTATCCTAAGTGCTTACGACCCGTTACGACCCACTAAGGTAGCTTATGCTACGTTAATGCGTCGTTCGCGCGAATGCGCGTTCGAGACACCTAAGTAGTCCTATGACAAGTATTATATGCCTAAATATGCTTAAATATGTTGCATAATCAGTTTAAGTGACAAAATTAAACTTACATATGCTTAAATTTCAATTATGCATAAAAAGGGCATTTTGGTCTGTTGGATCTGAGTTTCTTTTTGATTGTATTTTCGTTTGTAATTAAGATGGAAATGAAAGAGTTGTGCAGTGGAAATAAGATGAAAGCAAACTTTGCATACAATCAAACGAGAGTAATACTTTTATCAAACATCTTTACACAATGAATCGAAAGATTGAATTTGTTTCAACAACGATTACAATGATTGATGTAAGAATGCAAACTCCCCCTCAGCCAGAGCTCAGTAGTTTGTTCGTGCAAAGAAGACGATGTGATGAAAGTGCTAATAGAACAGTACAAAGTACTGAACTATTTATAGGCACTTGCAAACCACTGAGCATCTTAGCTGACGTCACCATGAAAGTGACATCTAACCTCCTAACAAACTCTAACCTCTGATCTATACAAAACACTGATGTAGTAACTACTGCTATTACATTACATTACATAAAAGACACATAAACAGCTGCTGCATCCTTCCACTGCTGTGAACCCAGCAGTGCTTGTCCGGATCAGCTGTACTTGACTCAAGGCAGTAGATTGAGTCAGCAGAGCTTTGGTCTTCTATCAGTCTTTAACACTTGGCAGTAGATACAAGGCAGCAGTTGTGGATCAGCACTTGGTAAGATCAGTAGATAGGAGATCAGCAGATACAAAGTCACTTTCAAGGGGAGAGATTTGCATGAACTAATCTGTAAACGTATGCTTATTCTGGATCCACTGCTCTGATCCAGTTTTGGCTTTAATTATCTGTTCCTCTGATAGGGTTCAATCCCAACAATCTCCCCCTGGAACAGATAATGCCAAAACTCTTCATTATTTGTGGAATTCTTTATTGCCTCATCAACAGTTCCCTTATCTGACCTTTAAATTGTAATTCAAAGTCTAGGGCATCTGTATCTTCATCATCCCTGCTGAGTGCAAGATCAAGGAGATCCTGCAAATCTTCAAGACTCAGGCCAAGAGCTTGTTCCCTTGATATTTTCTCCACTCCTCCACCAGACCTGAGCAAAGTCAATACGCAGGTCTGTTTGTCAGTTTCCCACTTTTGTATTTTTGAGCCTGGTGGGTTTCTTGGGAGATGTTTATTAGCAGAAGTATTTGGTGAGGCTGGCCTGTTCATAGCTGGCTGAGCAGCACTTGCAGATTGTTCCAATTCAAGATCTTCTTTTATCATTACTTCCGTGCCTGCTTTTACAATGGCATCTCCTGCTAATAGATCTTGAATTGTTTCCATGCTAAACTGGTTTTTGCTCCTTCTTTTGTAGATGGCAGCACCAGCTGGAGCATTGGTTCTTTTGACTTGCAGCTTTGGTGGTTTTTTAGAAACCGCTGCTTTGGAATAGTCAGGCTTTTGTGGAACTGTGGGATCTTTCTTTCTTAATTGTTCCAACTGTTTGTAAGTAGCCCTGACCACATCTTCTTTCCATCTAGCCACTTGTCTTTTGTTTCCATAATCAGCAGCAACCAGTTCCTCTTTCATTCTCTTCAGCTCTTCCTGTTTGTCAGGTACATTCTTTCTAAACTCTGCCCAGTTAGGAGGAGTGTGAGTGACATTCCTTTTTATCATGTCTTGGATTCTTGCTGCTTCATTTTCAAGCTCAGGAACAGTCCACTCTTTGTACATATATCTCTCTCCTTTGTACTTTTTGTGAGCCATGATGCTTTCAATGTAGTCTTTCTTCAGAGATTCAGCTGTTCTTTCAGAAATTTGTTGACTAACATTTTTTGCAAATTGCTCTAGGGATCTGACTTGTGTGAGCAGATATTGATAATTTCTTGAAATTTCTTTGTCAGACTTCCCTTGTGTGTTTCTTTTTGAGATATCCTCTGCTTGCTTGGCTTTGATTTCCAAGTATTCATCAACATTTTTAGGCCAAGGATATCCCTTTATTGATGGCAATCTCCTTTTGGCAGGGTCATCCTCATAGTAAAAGGATTTTATTTCATCTCTAACAGCTGCTAGTTCAAGAGGAAATTGAACACCTGCAGGAGGTAAGGGCTTGTACATTGGAACTGAAGAGAGAGGAACAGGTTTTGGTATTGTGACAAGTGTTAAAGATTTTGAAGATGTTTGTGGTGGTGAATTGTCATCATCTTTGAGAACTAGTCTTCTCCTTTTTGTAGGAGGGACTGATGATGCTTTGGATGGAACAGTAGTGGTAGATGTATAGGCAATGGATTGTGATTGACTAACAGCTGTTGAAACAACTGGTGTTTCAACCACTGTTGTCATTACAACAGATGTTATAACATCTGCTGTCTTCTGCTGTATGTCAGCAGGTGTTGTTTTTGGTGGTGAAGATGGTAAAGCAGTGGATGTTGTGTGTGTTGAAGTGGTGTGTGTTGATGGAACAGCTGTTTGGCAAGCAGTAGTTTTTGTAACTCCTGATGCATCAGCTGTTTTGTGTGGTGGTTTTTGAGCAGACTTTGAACGCCTGATAGGAATGGATTTGGGTTGCCTTACTTTTCTAGTAGGCCTCTTCTTTTCCTCAACAGGATTTTCATGATCCCTTGACCCAGAAGTACCCTGATCTGGATGATCCATTCTGTCCACCCTGGCTTTCCTTTTGGCCTCTCTATCTCTTTTTACACTTGCAACTGCTTCTGCTAGTGCATTTGTTGTCACATCAATTTTCTTGCTGCCATCTGGCAAAGGAATCTCTTTGGTCATGTTTGAATTTTCTGGCTCAAGATAGAGACCATCCTCTATACCCTTCTTTTTCCATTCCTTAATTTTCTCCCCCTTTTTGGCATTATCTTCTGGGAGTTGAGAAATGTAGCGGACATTTGGAGGAGCAGTGCCAGTGGTTTGCAAGATCTGAGTTTTGAGAGCCTTTAAATCAGCCTGAGTGTTCTTGAATCTTGACTCCAGTGCATTTCTCAGCTGTTGTACATGTGTTTCATGTTGCTGATCTGCTAATTGTGCTTGTTGTTGGAGAAAAGATTGAAATAAATTCCAGAGCTCATTTGTAGCAGGTGCCCTTTGTGGAACAGATGCTTGAGGTGGAACAGCAGTTGATTGTACCTTCTGAACTTGTAACACCTGTTGTAGCATATCTTTGAGTTCTGCAACAGAGTTATCAAGCTTTGCAATACGATCCGTCAATTTCTGGTACTTTAAACCATCACCCAAGTTAATGGGATCATCTGATTTCCCACTAGCAGTGGTTTTATCAGTGGTGGATGTAGGGAATATACTCCAAACATTAACCACTGATGCCCCTTTTTCTTGGTACTGGGGTCTTCTTCCTTCAACACTTGACAACCTTTTGATGTTGCCAGTAGGATAAATAAATCCACTGGTGGTTGGCAGAGGTGCTATAAAAGGAATTGCCTCCAAGGAAGTCTTATGAATGTAACCACTGTCCAAATGTAACCCAGTGGGTGTAACAGTTGTAGTGGCTGCTTCGCTTGGAATACCACCAAGAGTTACTTGTAACTCAAGGGGTGTAACCTCCTCAGGTTGTGTTGGTGGGTTAGCAAAGATTGATACATCAGACCCAGTCAGTTGTTGAGGTATATTCTCATTAATAGGTGATTGAGAAGGACTGGATAATGCCTGGTTCAAATCAATTGCATCCAACAGTGGTTTTATTGGTGAAGGAATTGTGGATGTGATGGTTGGTGTAGAAATAGGATGTGTCCCGGGCATTGGACTGTGGATGATAGAAACGAGTGTTTCCAGAGCATCATGATGTGGAGACCCTATTTGTACAACCTGTTCTTTTTGTGAAGAAACAGGAGGAGTTTCAGCTATGGGTTGAGATATTTGTACCAACTGCTGTGAGGAAGTAGCAGCAGTGGTTTCTTGTGACTTTTGTGTTGTCACTGGCAGGAGCTCTGGTATCTCATCCTCCAGAGATGCCTTTTTGATGGTTTTGGGGGGTTTTTGTGTTTTTCTTTTTGTTGGCTTTTTGGTGATTTTAGGTGTGGGTTTCAAAACAGTTGTGCTGCTGCTTTGATCACCTTGAGCAGTGGGCTCAGCAGCAGATACCTGAGGAGCAGTTGTAACTGCTAAAATCTGCTCAGGCACCTCTGCTTGTGTTTTGCAGGGTGCTAACATCCTTGAAAAAGTTTCAGTAGTTAAACTGTTTATTTGAGTAGGATCACCCTGGTTTATTACAGCTAAATCATTCTTACTGAATTTCTTTGAAAAATAGTAACTTAAAAACCTTGGAAATAGTAAGAATGATTTTGTTTCAACATTATTAACCAAATCTTTGAAAATTTCCCGAGAATAGTTAAAATTTTCTCCTTGAAGAATTGCATATCCCAGATTTTGAATCTTTAAAGGGATTTCATTGAAAGAAGTGGTTTTATTTGAAACACATAGTAGGAGGGTATGAAATAAAAATCTGGTTGCAGAAGGAAAGTAACCTTTTTCTAAGGTAATTTTCTTCATCATTGTGGCTTCATACCCTCTCTCAATGAAGTCAGTTTTTAACTCGTTTTTAGTGAAAGAAATTTTACCTTCCTGATCACCAAGTTGAAAGACCTCTGATATGGATTGTGGCGTGATTTGGACAGCTTTTCCCTTTATCGAAGAGTTTATGGTGGTTGCAGTGTCTCCTTGTTTTTCAAGGGTTGCATTTTTCCAGAACTCCCTTTGGGTCGCCAAATAGATTGGTGCATCGGCAATGATCAAGGTTTTGTACTTTGATTTTTCCATGAGATCAATGATGGAATCGAAATCTTTGGTGGTTCCTGGTTTTGTGAGAAGACCCAGGAGATTGGGAGATGGTTTATGTGGAATTTCAGTGGAGATTGCCTTTTGAGAGGCTGTTTTCGATGAAGATTTGGATGAGGGTTTTGAAGATTTCTTTGATTTTGTCATTTTGAGGATGATTGATCGAAGAAATTTGTGAAGAAATGTGAAGAAAAACTGCTTTGAGAAGAGAATTTTTAAGAATTCAATTCGACAGTAAAACCCTGTTTTGATGGTGAGTGGGGGATTTTATAGGGAAGAAAGTGAATGCTGAGGTGGCAGCCGTCACAAAAGGTCTGACCAATATGTACTGCCCACGTGACAACCCCTAATGAAAGTGAAGGACAGTACTTTTGTTGAAAGTGACTGATGAAGGCAGTGGTATGAAAGCAGTGGATGATTTTTACTATCAGTGGATAGCATATCAGTGGATAAGACACTGCTTTTTGAACAACAGAGTTTATCAAAGTAATGTGAGAGCAGGGGTTGACTTTCAGCAGTGGACAGACTTTTCAATTAGAGCAGACTTTTGAACAATCAGTGGTTAATGGCAGACTTTTAAGGATTTAATGAAAAATTTCATTTTTAGCTATTTTTAAGGATGGAGTTTTGATTTTCTGAAAACATTTTATTGCTTTTATTCATAGAAAAACAAGATGTTGCTTGTTATTCCATGTTCAGCATCCCAATTCTAGAGATCAAGCTTTCAAAAGTGGCTGTATCAAGTGCTTTTGTGAGCACATCAGCTAGCTGATCTTTAGTTGGGACATGATGCAGAGAAATCAAACCTTTTTCATAGCAATCCCTCACAAAGTGATGTCTGATGTCGATGTGTTTGGTGGTTGAATGGGAAACTGGATTTTTGATGATATTTTCTGCTGCTTGACTGTCCAACATGAGTGGTGTCTTTAAGGCAGTGATACCAAAATCCAGCAACTGATTTTGAAGCCACAGGAGTTGGGCTGTACAGCTTGCAGCAGCAATGTATTCAGCTTCAGCAGTGGATGTTGAAACAGCTGCTTGCTTTTTGCTTTGCCATGAGACTAAGCAATCACCTAGAAACTGGCACCCTCCTGATGTGGACTTCCTTGTTGTGTTGCAGCCAGCAAAGTCACTGTCTGAGAAACCTGAAAGCTTGATGTTCCCATTAGCTGGATACCAGATACCAAGTGTGGGAGCACCTTTTATGTATCTGAAGATCCTTTTTACAGCAATGAGATTTGATTTTCTGGGAGCTGACTGACTTCTTGCACAGACACATGTTGCAAACATGATGTCTGGTCTAGATGCAGTTAGGTACAATAAAGACCCAATCATGCTTCTATAAAGTGTTTGGTCAATCAGCTCATCCTTTTCATCAGACATGACCAGCTTATTTGTTGCCATGGGTGTACTGCATGGTTTACAATCATTCATATCAAATTTGGTTAAAAGTTCTTTAGCATATTTGCTTTGATGAATGAAAGTTCCATTTTGCATTTGCTGTACTTGGAGACCAAGAAAGCATTGCAGCTCACCCATTGCACTCATTTCAAACTCAGCTGTCATGAGTTCTCTAAACTCTTCACACATTGAGTTACATGTGCTTCCAAAAATAATGTCATCCACATAAATCTGGACAATCATTAAGTCCTTCCCTCTCCATTTTAAAAACAGTGTTTTATCAATGGTACCTCTTTTGAAACCATTTGAGAGTAGGAAGTTGGAAAGAGTTTCATACCAGGCCCTTGGTGCTTGTTTCAAGCCATACAAGGCTTTGTTTAGCCTGTAGACATGATCTGGATAAAATGGATCCTCAAAACCTGGAGGTTGACAAACATACACCTCTTCTTGAATTGTACCATAGAGGAAAGCACTTTTGATATCCATTTGAAACACCTTCATATTGTGGTTGACAGCAAAGGCCAGGAACAGTCTAATTGCTTCTAATCTTGCAACAGGGGAAAATGTTTCATCATAATCAATCCCCTCTTCTTGTCTGTAACCTTGAACCACAAGCCTGGCTTTATTCTTGACAACAATACCCCTTTCATCAGTTTTGTTCTTGAAGACCCACTTTGTGCCAATGGGACTAACCTCTTCTGGCAGTGGTACAAGCTCCCATACTTGTTGTCTTTTAAACTGTTGGAGCTCCTCTTGCATGGCTTCTACCCAGCTGTTGTCTTTCAGTGCCTCTTGGTACTTGACTGGCTGATGGAGTGATAGAAAACCAGCAAAAAGACAAATGTTTTGGGTTTGGCTTCTTGTGAGCACCCCTTCATTTATGTTGCCAATGATTTGATCAGGTGGATGAGATCTCAAGAAGATTAAATCTCCTTGGTATGGTATGATGGCATTGGTTGGTGAAGGCTGCAAATGTGTATCATCTGAGCTAACCACTGCTGGGGACTTTGATGATCCAGCAGTGGTTTCAAAAGGTGGTGGTATAGGAGGTAATGATGTGGACAACTGCTGACTTTTATCCACTGTTTGAGGACTTTTGTCAGCAGTGTTTGAGGAGGTGGAAGCAGTGGTTGATGGGCTACTTTGGTCAACAACTGTTGAGGTAGCAGTGGTTGAGCTTTGACAACTGTTTTGAACAGCTGATGCTTTTCCCTTTGTGGCAGACCTTTGAGGGATGATGATTTCATACCCATAGTCTGGTGTTGTATCCTCTGATGGACCTGCACTGTTAGTCTTGACAGCAGTATTTTCAAAAGTGAATTTTTCAAGATCAAACAGATCTGCAGGGTTTGCTGCGATTTTCATTGATGAAAGTTCATTGAACTTTACATTCAAAGTCTCCTCCACTGCCTTGGTCCATGTATTGAACACTTTGTAGGCCTTGGCAGTGGTTGAGTATCCCAGATGATAACCACAATCAATTTTGGCTGCAAATTTTGAAATGGAATCTTTTAAGTTCAAAATAAAGCATGGGCAGCCAAACACTTTGAAATATGAGATCAGTGGTTTAATTTTGTACAGAATTTCATAGGCAGTCTTTTTGTGCCTGGGGTTTATTAAAACTCTGTTCTGAACATAGCAAGCAGTGTTTACTGCCTCTGCCCAGAAAGTTAATGGCAAACCTGAATCTGCAAGCATGGTTCTGGCAGCCTCAATCAGAGTTCTGTTCTTCCTTTCCACTACCCCATTCTGCTCTGGTGTTCTTGGGATGCTGTACTGCCTTACAATCCCTTTCTTCACATAGAAGGCATCCAACTCCCTATTTTTGAATTCTGTGCCATTGTCACTCCTGAAGCTTTTTACTGGAAGGTCAAATTGCTTTTCAACCTGTATTACAAAGTCTTGCAAAATGCCTGCAGTTTCATCTTTTGAGTGCAAAAAGAAAGTCCATGTGAACCTAGAAAAGTCATCAACAATAACCAAACAATATCTTTTCTTTTTAAGGCTCATGACTTGAACTGGGCCAAACAAATCCATGTGTAGCATTTGTAAACACTGGGTTGTTTTGGACTCTTCAATGGACTTATAAGAACTTTTATGCTGTTTTCCTTTTAAACAGGAAATGCAATGTTCAGGACATGAAAACAATTTTTGTGGTAGGCCTCTCACCAAACCATTTTTTGAAATTTCTGTGATTGTCTTAAGATTTGTGTGTCCCAGCCTTCTGTGCCAAAGTTCTGTCTCTTTGTTAGAGGCAGCTGAGAACAGACAGGCATCAGCTCTGGGACACTCTTTTGACATGTCAACAACATAAACATTGCCACTTCTTTGAGCAACAAGTTTAGTTTGACCAGTTTTGATTATTGCTTCAATCTTTTTGACCATTTCTGGTCCAACAATCCTACAACAGTCTTTTGTGAAGAATGACCCAAATCCCCTGTCACTCATTTGGGACACACTCAGAAGGTTGAATTTTAGATTGTCTATCAGATTGACATTTTCAAATTTTACTTTTCCAGACTCCACTGTACCCGACCCCAGAACTTTTCCTTTACTATTATTCCCAAAGGATATATCACCCCCACCATGGATTTTAAAGTCTTTGAGGAGGGCTTTACATCCTGTCATGTGCCTGGAGCCTCCACTATCTACATACCAAAGACTATCAAAGCATGCAGAAGCTCCCTGCACATGAAGTAAAAGAATTAGTTCATTAAGGTCTCCAAAGCCAACAAGGCTTTGGATGGGGTCTCAACAGTGTCTGGGATGGATGCAAGATGATGGACAGTGGTTAGGTCAGGGGTTTGAACTGTTTTAGGACAGTGTTTCTCTAACCACTGTTGTGGGTCCTGACCAATCATCTGCTGGTAACCAAAAGGATGCTTGTTCACTTTGGGTTTAGAGGTCCTTTTGTAGGCCTCATAAACGTGAGGAATCCTTTGGTAAGACTGTTTTTCTCTGCCTTTTCTGAACTGATTGGCAGGGGGTGCATCAGTAACCTGAACATCTCTTTTGACAGATGTTTGGTTCAGCTGTTTTGTAACAGCTGTTTGAACTGGCACAAACAGTGGTTGTTTCTTGGTGAACTTGACAGATGATGAGGTGGATGATGATGATGAACTCAAGGATGTTTTCGCCATGTACTCATTCTTTTTCACATCAAAGTTTTTGAGATACACACATGCTTGAGTTTTGTGGTTTGTTTTACCACAAACAATGCAGCTTTCTGCTGAAACAATGACACTTGTTTTGTTTAAATCATAAGCTTTCAAATGGAAACAATCTTTTGTTAGATGATTCCTTTTTTCACAGAATTCACAAAACAAGTTATCAATTTTTTCTTTCTTCTTTCTCTTTTCAGACTCCTTTGCAGCAGAGGTTTTAACCACTGCTGGGACGTCCTTGAGGGGAATGACTTTAGCTTTTGGAGCCTTGACACCATCAATTGATGTAAAGTCCATTGGCTTGAAATTTTCAAGAATGTCACACTCATCAGACCATTTTGGTTTAAACTGGTATTCTTCAAGCTCCACAAAAGTAGAGGATTCCATTGGTCTGTCAAGTGTGATTTTGTTACCAAGTTTGTCAGTGATTTTCACTTCTTGGCCATTCTTGTTTTTGGGGATGAACTCAGTGGTTACATCAGTGGTTTGAACAGAGTTTTCAAAAGCAGTGCTTTCATCATCATGTTTTCTATACCCAACCCCAAACTTCACATTGCTTTTTCTCTGTTTTTCAAGCATAACCTCATATCCTTTGCAGGATTCCACCCATCTTTCACAAGTAATCTGGGCAGACTCCAACTCCTTTTTGCAAACTTGGTATTTTTCTACCATAGTTTGAAGTTGGGTTTTGGTTATACTCTGCTCTTCTTTCAAACAGCTGATTTCTTTTTCCTTTTCAGTCAATTTGTTTTTAAGTTCTTTTAAAGAGCTTTCAAATTTGACCTCATCAGTTAAGATTTTATCCCGAAGGTTTTCATTCACCTCTTTGATGTTAGCAAAAGCAATTATGCAATTGTCTGAACACAGTTTTTCAAGAACTTGAGGAGATACCTTGGCAGCTGCCATCATTGCACAATCACATTGATGATCCTCATCATCATCAGCTTTTACCTTCTTTTCACCAGCCTTTTCTTCTTTCTCTTCTTCTTTGTCCTCTATGGACCATGGATCTGTCATTGGTTCAATCAGGGTACCTGAACTTTCTCCCAACAGTAGTTCACCAGCCACAGCAGTAACCACTGCTTCAGTCACCTCTTCCACTGTTTCAAAGCACTGCTGTTCCTCCTCAGTTTCAACCCCTTCCTGTATTGACTCTAATGCCATCAAACAAAACTCATCATGAGAAGAATCATTAGAAGCATAGAGTGCAAAATTTTCATCATTAAGGTCTTCAGGCATACTGCTCCAGTCAACAAACCCTTGAGTGAAAAAACTTTGTTGATCTGGTTGTGCTGCTGCTGGAGCAGTGGTTTGAGGTGCAACAGGTTGCACTTGTACCTGTGGAGCAGGGGTTTGAACATATTGGATTTGTGGAACAGTAGTTTGGACATAATGTACTGGCACAGGGGCAGCAGCATAGTGAGCAGTGTTCACTTGAGCTGCTGGGGTATATTGGGCATAGTGCACAGTGTTTTGGTTTTGAGGTCTAGGATTTGAGCTAGGATGAGTAATTATGGGACCAGTAGTTTGACTCCTACATTCCCTAGCGAAATGTCCCAACCTATTACACTTATAGCACTTGATTTTCGATTTATCCAACCCAACCCTTAGATTCCCATGCAGACCTGGGAATTTTAGCCCTGTTCTTTTGTAAAACTTGCTAGTTCTAACACTTAGTAAAGCCAGTTGGTGCAGAATGTCCATTTCCTCTAAATCAGTGGGATCAAAATGTTGTAAATCATTTAGTTCAAAGCTTAAATTGTCTGACATCTGGTTATCATTTGCAGTGAATGCATAACTAGCAGAGTGAGGATCAGGGTTGTTAAAATTTGCACCAGCAGTTATGTCAATGAAGTGATCAAAACCCTGGTCCTTACCACTGCCCCCAGATTCTTCTTGACCCAGAAGAGCAGTATTACCGAAAGTGTAATCATCGGTAACTTTTCCTGACTCTTGTAACCTCCTTTTTTGGTTCAACTCCCTTTCATAGGTCAGGAGTCGACCGTGGAGTTGGGTCAAGGTCAGATCCTTGAATTCAGGTGAGTTTCGGGTGACAAAAGCTATGGTGTCCCATTTTTCGGGCAGTGACCTGAGGAACCTGCTATTTTGAGTTGAGTTTGTAAAAGTGGTGTTAACAAGCCTCAGTTCACTGATGAGACAGCTGAAACGCTCAAATTGTTGCGTTAGTGATTCACCTTTAACATAGCAAAATGTTTCATACTGTTGGTTCAGGATTTCCCTATTGTTTTCTATTACTTCCTCAGTTCCCCCAAATTGTTCCTTAAGTGCGTCCCATAACTCTTTAGCACTGTTACAATGTAACAGTCCAACATATATCTCATTGGGCAGCGCTGATGCTATGATGCTAAAAGCTTTAGCATCTAGTTCGATCTTTTGAAAGTCGGTTTCGGTATAATTTTCAACTGGTTTTGGAACGAACTTTTTAGCATCTTCAGCGCTTGGCACTGAAGGAACATGGGGACCATAAATGACAGACCTCCAACAACCTGTGCTTTGTTGAGCAAGGATGTGACCCATCCTTCTCTGCCAGATGTTGTACTCATTTCTTTTTAGCATAGGTGGTTTAAAAAGTGAGCCGATGTTGTTTTTATCATCCTGAGATTGTGACGTCATTCTTGTTGTTTTACAGACACTGAGAAATCAACTTTAATGGTGATTAATCCTTGCTCTGTTTTTCAACGGACGAACAAACGATCAGTATCAACTGTTATGAGCTGAACTATTTACGTCAAAATGATTGTTAAATCAAATTTGACTGTCCAAGCTCTGATACCAATTGTTGGATCTGAGTTTCTTTTTGATTGTATTTTCGTTTGTAATTAAGATGGAAATGAAAGAGTTGTGCAGCGGAAATAAGATGAAAGCAAACTTTGCATACAATCAAACGAGAGTAATACTTTTATCAAACATCTTTACACAATGAATCGAAAGATTGAATTTGTTTCAACAACGATTACAATGATTGATGTAAGAATGCAAACTCCCCCTCAGCCAGAGCTCAGTAGTTTGTTCGTGCAAAGAAGACGATGTGATGAAAGAGCTAATAGAACAGTACAAAGTACTGAACTATTTATAGGCACTTGCAAACCACTGAGCATCTTAGCTGACGTCACCATGAAAGTGACATCTAACCTCCTAACAAACTCTAACCTCTGATCTATACAAAACACTGATGTAGTAACTACTGCTATTACATTACATTACATAAAAGACACATAAACAGCTGCTGCATCCTTCCACTGCTGTGAACCCAGCAGTGCTTGTCCGGATCAGCAGTACTTGACTCAAGGCAGTAGATTGAGTCAGCAGAGCTTTGGTCTTCTATCAGTCTTTAACACTTGGCAGTAGATACAAGGCAGCAGTTGTGGATCAGCACTTGGTAAGATCAGTAGATAGGAGATCAGCAGATACAAAGTCACTTTCAAGGGGAGAGATTTGCATGAACTAATCTGTAAACGTCTGCTTATTCTGGATCCACTGCTCTGATCCAGTTTTGGCTTTAATTATCTGTTCCTCTGATAGGGTTCAATCCCAACATGGTCATTTTTCCTAAGGCATAAAAACTACCTATCATACAACTAATTAAACTAAGTGACCATAAGGTATAACCTCGGAAGGTTATTCCCTATACAACTATGGTCAAAATATATGCTTGGTCGGATCCTAACGATCGACCAAACGGATCGGGTTTGAAAGTCTAAGCGGTTGATAAGACCGCTTGACTTACGACCATATACAAGCACTAGACTAAAAGTGACGAGCTAAACATGTTAAAACATGTTTAACTAAGTTAGAAAACAAGTTTGATATCAAAACAAAGTGTTTTGATACCCGAAAATAGCTTCGATACAAAATACCCATAAACACGTATTTTGACCGAAACTTTGACTCGTCACTTCGACTAATCAACGTGGTAATCAGTAGGTATAGTCACAAGGGACTATAACCATCGTGATTACGCTCACGTTGCAAATTTCAGATGAACTTTGTGTTGACCAAATCGAGGTCAAAGCAGAAAGTCAAACACTGTTTGACTTTCATGCCTGAAAAGCATAAAAGCATGAAAGAAGCTTACAAAAGGTCCAAGCAAGGAAGGATTTGATCTAAAACGCTTAGGTATGAAGCTAAGGCTTCAACTTAGAGCATATTTAGAGCAAATGTGTGAGGAATGAAGGTTGAAACAAGTGGGTATTTATAGAAAGTCTTGGGTTTATAGGATCTTGACATGTGTTTTTGCAAGAATCAAGACTCAAATCTCACCATACACTTGTGGAACATGGTTTTGTATACAATGGGAGCTCCAAGTTCAAGCTGGTTGCTGAAAACTAAAATTCTGTCAACATGAAGGGCTCGCGTGCCGCCAGGGCTCCACCATTTGCTGTGGCGTGACGCCACCCCCCCTATCTGAACTAGAAAGTTTCACAAAATGGCAGAAATGGTCCCTGCAGCATGTTTAAGCCATTTTCGACGCGTTTAAACACCGTTAACCCATTTTCAAGGCTCTACAAGGATGTTAAAGCATAGGGGACTTGAAACATGCTTGAAATTATCCTGGATGTCGGTTCGTTTGGTCGTACAATCGCGTTATTCAGTTAATTACGACGAAAACTCGAACGGACGCGAAATCGATCCAAATGACACGAAGAATGGTATTTTTGCATTCCAATCAATAAAATAAAATATTTTAATGATTAAAATTTTTTTTGGATGTCCGGATATGTTCAGAACGTAAGATATGTGCGAAAATGCAAACTTATGCACTTTTTGACGCTTTTAGTCCCTGTTGATCAAATAAGTTTATTTTCGCATACCGAACCCCTCAAAGACTATTTCTAAGCTATGTAAAGGATATTTAGGGTATGTTTAGCTTATAATCAAGTTCCGAAATGTTCGTTACTATACGAATCGGCATACTTTCACAGTTTGACACAAATAGTCCCTGCGATCGAATAAGCTTGTTTTCGACACACCAAACCATCCAAAACTTATTTCTAAGTTATGTAAAGGTTATTTAAGGTATGTTAAGCCTATGTCACTGTTCCAGAGTGTTTTTCGCGTTAAACTGATTACGTTCACGCATTAGTTTGCGTATAACTTTCCAGAAAGCGATTTAAAGCTTGAAATTGAACTAGAATCAAATCGTAAAATCGTCAAACACAAATACATAAATATTAACACCAAAACACATCGTTTTATTGATAATTTGATATTGTTTTACATCGTACATCGTTTACAGAGCACAGTTGTCACAGTCTCCCCTACTTTAGGAAATTTCGTCCCGAAATTTTAACTAGAGGAAACTTGTAAAAACAATTATGGATATTTCGCTTTCATTTGGTCCTCACGCTCCCAAGTAAACGTTGGGCCATGTTTGGACTCCCAGCGAACCTTGACCAATCGAATCCGCTTGTTCTTCAATTGTTTGACTACACGGTCCATTATCTCCACAGATTTCTCGACGAAGTGCATCGTTTTATCAACTTGAATTCGTCGAGTGCGATATGAAGATCAGTATCGGCTAAACACTTTTGTAAATTGGACACGTGGAATGTTGGGTGAATATTCCCAAGTTCTGGAGGTAGCTCTAATCGATAGGCAACCTTTCCGATTCTTTCAACAATCTTAAATGGTCCAACATATCATGGTGCAAGTTTTCCTTTCTTTCCAAATCTCAACACTCCCTTCCAAGAGGATACCTTGAGTAGGACTTGTTCTCCGACTTGAAATTCCAAGGGCTTGCATCGCATATCCGCATAACTCTTTTGACGGCTTCTAGCTGTCAGAAGATTATCGCGAATTTTCTTGATTTTATCTGTCTTTTCCAGAATGAGCTCAGGTCCAGTAAGCTGAGCTTCACCGATCTCATTCCAACAGACAGGTGAACGACATTTTCGACCGTATAAAGCTTTGCATGGTGCCATATTGATGCTAGCATGATAACTATTATTGTAAGAGAACTCGATCAACGGTAGATGAGAATCCCAATTACCACCAAAGTCTATCACGCATGCTCTAAGCATATCCTCCAATATTTGTATCGTTCTCTCGGATTGTCCATCTGTTTGGGGATGGTAAGCGGTGCTTAGATTTAGTTGAGTTCCCATAGCAGATTGCATGGTCTTCCAAAAGTGAGATGAAAATCGAGCATCACGATCGGATATGATATCTAAAGGAACACCATGTCGAGATATAATCTCGTCAACATAAATCTTGGCAAGTTTATCAGCAGATAGATCCTCGCGAATCGGTATTAAGTGAGCTGACTTCGTTAATCGATCAATGATAACCCAAATAGCATCATGACCTCTAGATGTGCGCGGTAATTTTGTAATGAGATCCATCGCAATGTTCTCCCACTTCCATACCGGTATCTCTGGTTGCACAAGCAAGCCAGATGGTCGTTGATGTTCAGCCTTGACTTTAAGACAAGTTAGGCATTTCGATACGTACAAAGCGACATCCTTTTTCATACCAGGCCACCAGTACTGAGTACGAAGGTCCTTGTACATTTTATCACCACCAGGATGGATAGAATATCGAGACTTGTGTGATTCGTCCATCACTAAAGTGCGAAGATCGTCTTGTTTCGGAATCCATAAACGATTTTTGAAATAAAGTAACCCATCGTCTTTCGTTTCGAGTTTAAGTTCAAGTTGACGTGGTAATTCCTTACCCATCAAGTTCTGTGTAACACAAGATTGTTGAGCTTGCGAGATGCGAGTTTGAATATCATATAGAGTGCGAACAAAATTAAGCTTGACTAGTTCCTTTCGACTAAGCTCATCAGCTACAACATTCGCCTTACCAGGATGGTAGCGAATTTCGCAATCATAATCGTTTAAGAGTTCAACCCATCGTCGTAGTCTCATGTTCAGCTCCTTCTGATTGAGAATGTGTTGGAGACTTTTGTGGTCAGTGAAAACTACACATTTCGTGCCATAAAGATAGTGTCTTCAGATTTTCAGTGCAAAAACCACAGCTCCCAACTCAAGATCATGAGTGGTGTATTTCTTCTCGTGAACTTTCAGTTTTATTGACGCATATGCTATAACCTTACCTCGTTGCATAAGAACACAACCAAGGCCTAGGTTCGACACGTCACAATAAACAACAAAATCATCGTTTCCTTCGGGCAAAGATTGAACATGAGCATCACATAGTTTTTGTTTCAATGTTTGGAACGCTTCCTCTTGTATGGGTCCCCACTCAAAAGGCCTATTTTTCTGAGTCAAAGCAGTGAGAGGAACCACGATATTTGAGAAGTTCGAAATAAATCATCGATAATAACCAGCAAGACCAAGAAAAGAACGAACTTCTGTAGGTGTCGTAGGTGTGTTCCAATCCTTAATCGCAGCAATTTTGGAAGGATCCACATGAATACCATGCTCGTTAACAATATGACCCAAAAATTGAACTTCTTTAAGCCAGAATTCAAACTTGAAGCATTTAGCAAAAAGTCGTTCCCTCTTCAGGAGTTCCATCGTCAAACGAAGGTGTTGTTCGTGATCGGCTCGAGACTTTGAATAAATGAGAATGTCGTCAATGAACACAATGATGAACTTGTCAAAATAAGGCTTGCACACCCTATTCATTAAGTCCATGAAAATAGCTGGGGCATTCGTCAAACCAAAAGGCATGACTATGAACTCGTAGTGTCCATATCTTGTACGGAATGTCGTTTTGGGAATATCTTCTTCGAGTACACGAAGCTGACGATACCCAGAACGCAGATCGATCTTGGAAAAACATGTAGCACCTTGCAGCTGATCAAAGAGATCATCAATTTATGGTAGGGGATATCGATTCTTGATGGTAAGCTTGTTAAGCTCACAGTAATCGATACACATTCGAAAAGATCCATCTTTCTTTTTCACAAACAGGACTGGAGCGCCCTAAGGTGAATAACTCGGTCGGATGAATCCTTTGTCAGACAACTCTTGAAGCTGTTTAGATAATTCTTGCATCTCAGACGGTGCAAGACCATAAGGTGCTTTCGCAATCGGGTTTGCATTAGGTACCAGATCAATATGAAACTCGACTTGACGAACTGGAGGCAAACCAGGCAGTTCATCAGGAAATACCTCTGGATAATCTCGAACAATCGGAATATCTTGAATACGCTTGCTCTTGCCTTTTTCCTCGGTGACATGTGCCAGAAATACAACATATCGCTTCCATAAATAGCTTTGGGCTTTCGTACATGACATGAGTTTCAATCCACCAAATGGTTTCTCGCCACGAATCTCTAGAACTTCACCAGACGAAAGAGGAATACGAACAATTTTATCAAAACAAACCACCTCGACATGAAACTTAGTTAACCAATCCATCCCTATGATAATGTCGAAACTCCCAAGTTGCATCGGTGTGAGGTTAATAGGAAAAAGATGGTTATCGAGGTTCAATTGACAATCGCAAATAATGGAATCGAGTACAATAGGTTTACCAGTAGCAACTTCGACAGATAAGGGTTTCCTCAGTTTAGTTCTAGGCATCGAAAGTAAAGGCTCCAATGATAACGATACAAAACTTCTATTGGCACCAGAATCGAAAAGAACAGATGCAGGTCGATGGTTAACAAGGAACGTACCATTAACAACCTCGTTGTCAGCGCGAGCCTCATTGGCATTCAAATTGTATGCTCGTCCACGAGCGGGATTAGGATTCGCATTTGCGTTGGTATTCGGATTCGCAAGCCTCGGACAATTGTTGTGGAAATGACCCAATTCACCGCAGTTGTAACATGAACCAGGTGGGAATCTATCAGCATTTCCCTGAGCCTGTGCTGGATTCTGTGCAGCTTGATTTTGACCCAAACGACAAATGTTTGCTGTGTGCCCAAGTTTACCACAAGTAGTACACTGTTTACAAGCCTGTTGGGTCGCATGATGACTATTGCACCTATTGCAGTGAGGTGCGGTACCATCATACTGTTTCTTTGCAGGAGGTTGTGCTGGTGGGTTCTGAGCATTCTGTGCAGTAACAGCAAAATTTTGGGAAGGCTTGCGCTTCCTCGACCTCCTAGAAGACTCACCTTTCTTACCATTACCTTTAGCCTTGTCTTGAACGGAATCGGCCGACTGCTTCTTATCACCCCTGTGGGTCAGTTTACCTTTTCTGACTTGAGACTCAGTCAGAGTAGCAGCCAATTCAATCGCCTGACGCACAGTGGTAGGATAACTACCAGTTACAATGTCTTGCACAAAATCGGGTAGACCATCGATATACCTCTCAATTGCTTTCTCCAACGGGGTAACCATAGTAGGACATAACAAACTCAGCTCCTCATAACGATCCATATACGCACGGTTTTCTCCCCAATCTTGTTTCAGATCATCGAATTCTCGTTCCAAAGCCCTTATTTCGTGACGGGGACGGAACTATTTCATCATGAGAGCCCGTAGCTCTTCCCAAGTTTGTGCTAAAGCCACATCGGCAACCCTATCACGCATCACACCGTTCCACCGTGTTAAAGCATGCTTCTCGAAAACACTGAATGCAAACTCAACCTTTCGTTCATTCGGACACTGAACATGTCTGAACGTGCTTTCCAGACTCTCGAACCATTGTAGGAGCGCAGTTGCTCCTTGAGACCCAGAAAAATTTAGTGGTTTAGCCGAATGAAGGTTTTGAAACTACACTGAGCATTGTTGTTGTTATTGTTCGCTTGATTAATCTGAGTTATTAGGTTCGGAATTACAGCAGCGATCTGCTGAGTGATAATAGCTGCGAGTTCGGCGTTAGTTGGAGGTTGTGCATCTCGTCGCGGAGTCATGTTCTGAAAAGAACAAGGAAACATGAGAAACGAGTGAGATTGATAATTGGATAAACAAAAGAGGTATTGAAAACATCGACAGAACATAAGGAAAGTGATCATTCGCTTGTTACCTCCAACAAACAAACGATACACAATGACTAATCAAAGTAAATGGGTCAATATAATGTATCGCGAAGACAAGCTTTAGCCTATAAGTGGACACTCATCCTAAGAGTTCCCAGGTAAGAGTGACTGGTCCGATTATGTGGATTTGTACAAACACTCTAGCCTTAGACAGAAAACTCAGGATACAGGCATCCACCCTTCCAGATTGCACGTGTTCACATTATTCAAACCCAAACTTTGACGAGATTTTGAAAATTTAGAAGACATTAGCAAAAAATGAATCATCCAAAGGGTGGGTGATTATTTTCAAAATCATTTTGGAAACTTTGAAGGTTCAAAACCTTATAATAAATCATCTTTGAATAGATGATTGGTTTTCAAATCGGATTTATTATTGTGTTCTCATTGTGGTTATCACCTAAAGGTAGGTGACGGTATTGTTTTAAGATCTAAACGCAAGTAAACTCGCGTTGGGGTCCTAGAAAAGTTATAGTCTAGGTCAAAGCATTACTAATAACCTAATTCCCTATAACCATGAGCTCTGATACCAACTCTTCTGTCACACCCCGACCGCGTTAAAACAACGAAACCGCGGTGGAAACGTCGGGGAGTGGAGCGACAGAATTATTGTTTCACAACCACGGATTCAAAAGTTTCGTTTTATTGAATTATTAAATATTCACATTGTCTTCAAGTTAAAGCAAACAAGTTAAACATAGTCTATCATCGTTCTTAAGTCACTAAGGCCTTGTCCAACCCTAAGTGAGCATGCATCCTAGTTGCAATCAACATCATTCAACACCACCTGAAACATATGTGAAAATAAAGTCAGCAAAGAAATGCCGGCGAGTACATAGTTTTTGTGAGAGTGTCGGATTCATGGCTCGTTTACATGTTACAATGCCTCGTTTGACTACAATAGTCGATAATTGAAAACCTTGTTTTGAAAAGAGTTTGGTATTGAAATATGAATAACCAGCTCAAAATAAGTTGGTTATAGTTTATAAAATCACGTTGCCATGAATCTTAACCCAAAACCTTTGTTTAAGTAAACCAAATTGTAAATCGTTCTCGTAATAAAACTCGTATGGTTTATATCGTTTAGTAAACATCGTTAATCGTTATCGTTTTGAAATCATTCCTCCAAGTGAACTAAATAACGCCAGGGAATGTAATATGATAAAAACATTTATATATAAGAAGTACCAGCAGCTTATCTACCATGATTTTATCACATTACACCCGTCCCGTTATCTAAACACTTACTTGAATCCAATCGTTCAATTGTACTTGTTTTCAAATCGTTTGTGTTATCGAAACCAATCGTTCAAATCATTTAACACGTTCAAATCGTTCAATCGTTCAAAATGGTTCTCGTTATAATTGTGAAAACTAACTTATGGTCATCTCTTTTATAACATTCAAACCTTCGTAACTCATCCATTGTTCAACTCGTATTAACAAACCACCATAGGGTAAGTTAACAATCATCAGGTTCAGTCGTTACCAACATAACCCCCATACATAACCATGGTGGCAGTCCGATAACGGGATTTGTCAGATCCTATGATACCATAACCTAATACTGGTCGGTTCGGCCAAAATTAATAAATGTCATTCGTTATGTAAATACGTCCAACAAGTTCGTTCACATTATCGAAATCATTATGTTTAATATAAACCATAGTATTCGTTTTTGAAATCCTAGAAAATCGTTTAACACATATGAATCACCCAAAAACAATTGAAAAGAGTAAAATAGGGGAACTATATACTCACATTGAATTGCAAAGTATCCTTGATCTAATGAACTATTAATGCTCGGGTAAACCAAGGAATTCAAGTAGTACCTAGTAATCGGATCGTTAAGTTAATAAATCGGAACCTAAATCAGAAGATCGGGTAGAATGAGGTCTCGTAAACCAAATGAGTATTGGAACTCATGTGATATGGTTTAACAAAGCCTACATTCTAAATCGGAACCTATCCTAAGTGCTTACGACCCGTTACGACCCATTAAGGTAGCTTATGCTACGTTAATGCGTCGTTCGCGCGAATGCACGTTCGAGACGCCTAACTAGTCCTATGAAAAGTATTATATGCCTAAACATGCTTAAATATGTTGCATAATCAGTTTAAGTGACAAAATTTAAGTTACATATGCTTAAATTTCAATTATGCATAAAAAGGGCATTTTGGTCATTTTTCCTAAGGCATATAAACTACCTATCATACAACTAATTAAACTAAGTGACCATAAGGTATAACCTCGGAAGGTTATTCCCTATACAACTATAGTCACAATATATGCTTGGTCGGATCCTAACGATCGACCAAACGGGTCGGGTTCGAAAGTCTAAGCGGTTGATAAGACCGCTTGACTTACGACCCTATACAAGCACTAGACTAAAAGTTACGAGCTAAACATGTTAAAACATGTTTAACTAAGTTAGAAAACAAGTTTGATATCAAAACAAAGTGTTTTGATACCCAAAAATAGCTTTGATGCAAAATACGCATAAACACGTATTTTGACCGAAACTTTGACTCGTCACTTCGACTAATCAACGTGGTAATTAGTAGGTATAGTCACAAGGGACTATAACCATCGTGATTACGCTCACGTTGCGAAGTTCAAATGAAATTTGTGTTGACCACATCATGTTCAAAGCAGAAAGTCAAACACTGTTTGACTTTCATGCTTGAAAGCATAAAAGCATGAAAGAAGCTTACAAAAGGTCCAAACAAGGAAGGATTTGATCTAAAATGCTTAGGTATGAAGCTAAGGCTTCAAATTAGAGCAGATTTAGAGCAAATGTGTGAGGAATGAAGGTTGAAACAAGTGGGTATTTATAGAAAGTCTTGGGTTTATAGGATCTTGACATGTGTTTTTGGAAGAATCAAGACTCAAATCTCACCATACACTTGTGGAACATGGTTTTGTATACAATGTGAGCTCCAAAACTAGTTCATAGTATTGAGAAAGTTGCATAAAAGACCCCCAAGTTCAAGCTGGTTGCTGAAAACTGAAATTCTATCAACATGAAGGGCTCGTGTGTCGCCACGGCACCACCATTTTCTGTGGCGTGACGCCACCCCGCTATCTGAACTAGAAAGTTTCACAAAATGGCAGAAATGGTCCGTGCAGCATGTTTAAGCCATTTTCGACGCGTTTAAACCCCGTTAACCCATTTTCAAGGCTGTACAAGGATGTTAAAGCATAGGGGACTTGAAACATGCTTGAAACTATCTTGGATGTCGGTTCGTTTGGCCGTACGATCGCGTTATTCGGTTAATTACGACGAAAACTTGAACGGACGCGAAATCGATCCAAATTACACGAAGAATGGTATTTTTGCATTCCAATCACTAAAATAAAATATTTTAATGATTAAAAATTTTTTTGGATGTCCGGATATGTTCAGAACGTAAGATATGTGCGAAAACGCAAACTTATGCACTTTTTGACGCTTTTAGTCCCTATTGAATAAATAAGTTTATTTTCGCATACCGAACCCCTCAAAGCCTATTTCTAAGCTATGCAAAGGATATTTAGGGTATGTTTAGCTTATGATCAAGTTCTGGAATGTTCGTTACTATACGAATCGGCATACTTTCACAGTTTGACACAAATAGTCCCTACGATCGAATAAGCTTGTTTTTGACACACCAAACCATCCAAAACTTATTTCTAAGTTATGTAAAGGTTATTTAAGGTATGTTAAGCCTATGTCACTGTTCCGGAGTGTTTGAAGCATTAAACTGATTAAGTTCACGCATCAGTTTGCGTATAACTTTCCAAAAAGCGATTTAAAGCTTGAAATTGAACTAGAATCAAATCGTAAAATCGTCAAACACAAATACACAAATATTAACACCAAAATACATCGTTTTATTGATAATTTGATAATTTTTACATCGTACATCGTTTAAAGAGCACAGTTGTCACAGTCTCCCCTACTTTAGGAAATTTCATCCCGTAATTTTAACTAGAGGAAACTTGTGAAAACAATTATGGATATTTCGCTTTCATTTGGTCCTCACGCTCCCAAGTAAACTCTGGGCCACATTTGGACTCCCAACGAACCTTGACCAATTGAATCCGCTTGTTCTTCAATTGTTTGACTACACGGTCCATTATCTCCACAGATTTCTCAAAGAAGTGCATCGTTTTATCAACTTGAATTTCGTCGAGTGCAATATGAAGATCAGTATCGGCTAGACACTTTCGTAAATTAGACACGTGGAATGTTGGGTGAATATTCCCAAGTTCTGGAGGTAGCTCTAATCGATAGGTAACCTTTTCGATTCTTTCAATAATCTTAAATGGTCCAACAAATCGTGGTGCAAGTTTTCCTTTCTTTCCAAATCTCACCACTCCCTTCCAAGGGGATACCTTGAGTAGGACACGATCTCCGACTTGAAATTCCAAGGGCTTGCGTCGCATATCCGCATAACTCTTTTGACGGCTTCTAGCTGTCAGAAGATTATCGCGAATTTTCTTGATTTTATCTGTCTTTTCCAGAATGAGCTCAGGTCCAGTAAGCTGAGCTTCACCGATCTCATTCCAACAGACAGGTGAACGACATTTTCGACCGTATAAAGCTTTGCATGGTGCCATATTGATGCTAGCATGATAACTATTGTTGTAAGAGAACTCGATCAACGGTAGATGAGAATCCCAATTACCACCAAAGTCTATCACGCATACTCTCGGATTGTCCATCTGTTTGGGGATGATAAGCAGTGCTTAGATTTAGTTGAGTTCCCAAAGCAGATTGCATGGTCTTCCAAAAGTGAGATGAAAATCGAGCATCATGATTGGATATGATATCTAAAGGAACACCATGTCGAGATATAATCTCGTCAACATAAATCTTGGCAAGTTTATCAGCAGATAGATCCTCGCGAATCGGTATAAAGTGAGCTGACTTCGTTAATCGATCAATGATAACCCAAATAGCATCGTGACCTCTAGATGTGCGCGCTAATTTTGTAATGAGATCCATCGCAATGTTCTCCCACTTCTATACCGGTATATCTGGTTGTACAAGCAATCCAGATGGTTGTTGATGTTCAGCCTTGACTTTAAGATAAGTTAGGCATTTTGATACGTACAAAGCGACATCCTTTTTCATACCAGGCCACCAGTACTGAGTACGAAGGTCCTTGTACATTTTGTCAGCACCAGGAAGGATAGAATATCGAGACTTGTGTGATTCGTCCATCACTAAAGTGCGAAGATCATCTTGTTTCAGAATCCACAAATGATTCTTGAAATAAAGTAACCCATCGTCTTTCGTTTCGAGTTTAAGTTCAAGTTGACGTGGTAATTCCTTACCCATCAAGTTCTGTGTAACACAAGATTGTTGAGCTTGCGAGATGCGAGTTTGAATATCATATAGAGTGCGAACAAAATTAAGCTTGACTAGTTCCTTTCGACTAAGCTCATCAGCTACAACATTCGCCTTACCAGGATGGTAGCGAATTTCGCAATCATAATCGTTTAAGAGTTCAACCCATCGTCGTAGTCTCATGTTCAGCTCCTTCTGATTGAGAATGTGTTGGAGACTTTTGTAGTCAGTGAAAACTACACATTTCGTGCCATAAAGATAGTGTCTCCAGATTTTCAGTGCAAAAACCACAGCTCCCAACTTAAGATCATGAGTGGTGTATTTCTTCTCGTGAACTTTCAGTTTTATTGACGCATATGCTATAACCTTACCTCGTTGCATAAGAACACAACCAAGGCCTAGGTTCGACGCGTCAGAATAAACAAAAAAACATCGTTTCCTACAGGCAAAGATAGAACAGGAGCATCACATAGTTTTTGTTTCAATGTTTGGAACGCTTCCGCTTGTTTGGGTCCCCACTCAAAAGTCCTATTTTTCTGAGTCAAAGCAGTGAGAGGAACCGCGATCTTTGAGAAGTTCAAAATAAATCGTCGATAATAACCAGCAAGACCAAGAAAAGAACGAACTTCTGTAGGTGTCGTAGGTGTGTTACAATCCTTATTCGCAGCCATTTTGGAAGGATCCACAAGAATACCTTGCTCGTTAACAATATGACCCAAAAATTGAACTTCTTTAAGCAAGAATTCACACTTGGAGAATTTAGCAAAAAGTTGTTCCTTCTTCAGGAGTTCCATCGTCAAACAAAGGTGTTGTTTGTGATCGGCTCGAGACTTCGAATAAATGAGAATGTCGTCAATGAACACAATGATGAACTTGTCTAAATAAGGCTTACAAACCCTATTCATTAAGTCCATGAAAATAGCTGGGGCATTCATCAAACCAAAAGGCATGACTGTGAACTCGTAGTGTCCATATCTTGTGCAGAATGCCGTTTTAGGTATATCTTCTTTGAGTACACGAAGCTGATGATACCCAAAACGCAGATCGATCTTGGAAAAACATGTAGCGCCTTGCAGCTGATCAAAGAGATCATCAATTCACGGTAGGGGATATCGATTCTTGATGGTAAGCTTGTTAAGCTCACGGTAATCGATACACATTCGAAAAGATCCACCTTTCTTTTTCACAAACAGGACTGGATCGCCCCAAGGTGAATAACTCGGTCGGATGAATCCTTTATCAGACAACTCTTGAAGCTATTTAGATAATTCTTGCATCTCAGACGGTGCAAGACGATAAGGTGCTTTCGCAATCGGGTTAGCATTAGGTACTAGATCAATATGAAACTCGACTTGACGAACTGGAGGCAAACCAGGCAGTTCATCAGGAAATACCTCCGGATAATCTCGAACAATCGGAATATCTTGAATACGCTTCCTCTTGCCTTTCTCCTCGATGATATGTGCTAGAAATACAACATATCCCTTCCGTAAATAGCTTTGGGCTTTCGTACATGACATGAGTTTCAATCCACCAGAGGGTTTCTCGCCACGAATCTCTAGAACTTCACCAGACGAAAGTGGAATACAAACAATCTTATCGAAACAAACCACCTCGGTATGAAACTTAGTTAACCAATCCATCCCTATGATAATGTCGAAACTCCCAAGTTGCATCGGTGTGAGGTTAATAGGAAAAAGATGGTTATCGAGGTTCAATTGACAATCGCGAATAACGGAATCGCGAATAACGGAATCGAGTACAATAGGTTTTCCAGTAGCAACTTCGACAGATAAGGGTTTCCACAGTTTAGTTCTAGGTATCGCAAGTAAAGACTCAAATGATAACGATACAAAACTTCTATCGGCACCAGAATCGAAAAGAACAGATGCAGGTCGATGGTTAACAAGGAACGTACCATTAACAACCTCGTTGTCAGCGCGAGCCTCATTGGCATTCAAATTGTATGCTCGTCCACGAGCGGGATTAGGATTCGCATTTGCGTTGGTATTCGGATTCGCAAGCCTCGGACAATTGTTGTGGAAATGACCCATTTCACAGCACTTGTAACATGAACCAGGTGGGAATCTAGCAGCGTTTCCCTGAGCCTGTGTTAGATTCTGTGCAGTTTGATTTTGACCCAAACGACAAATGTTGGATGTGTGCCCAAGTTTACCACAAGTAGTACACTGTTTACAACCCTGTTGGGTCGCATGATGACCATTGCACCTATTGCAGTGAGGTGCGGTACCAGCATACTGTTTCTTTGCAGGAGGTTGTGCTGGTGGGTTCTGAGCATTCTGTGCAGTAACAGCAAAAATTTGGGAAGCCTTGCGCTTCCTCGACCTCCTAGAAGACTCTCCTTTCTTACCCTTACCTTTACCCTTGTCTTGAACGGAATCGACCGACTGCTTCTTATCACCCTTGCGGGTCAGTTTACCTTTTCTGACTTGAGACTCAGACAGAGTAGCAGCCAATTCAATCGCCTGACGCACAGTGGTAGGATTACTACCAGTTACAATGTCTTGCACAGAATCGGGTAGACCATCGGTATACCTCTCAATTTCTTTCTCCAACGGGTTAACCATAGTAGGACATAACAAACTCAGCTCCTCATAACGATCCGTATACGCACGGTGTTCTCCCCCATCTTGTTTCAGATCATCGAATTCTTGTTCTAAAGCCCTTATTTCGTGACGGGGACGAAACTCTTTCATCATGAGAGCCCGTAGCTCTTCCCAAGTTTGTGCCAAAGCCACATCGGCACCCCTATCAGGCATCACACCGTTCCACCATGTTAAAGCACGCTTCTCGAAAACACTGGATGCAAACTCAACCTTTCGTTCATTCGGACACTGAACATGTCTGAACGTGCTTTCTAGACTCTCGAACCATTGTCGGTGACCAGTTGCTCCTTGAGACCCAGAAAACTTTACTGGTTTAGCCGAATTGAAAGTTTTGAAACTACACTGAGCATTGTTGTTGTTATTGTTCGCTTGATTAATCTGAGTTATTAGGTTCGGAATCACAGCAGCGATCTGCTGAGAGATAATAGCTGCGATTTCGGCGTTAGTTGGAGGTTGTGCATCTCGTCGTGGAGGCATGTTCTGAAAAGAATAAGGAAACATGAGAAACGGGTGAGATTGATAATTGGATAAACAAAAGAGGTATTGAAAACATCGACATAACATAAGGAAAGTGATCATTCGTTTGTTACCTCGAACAAACAAATGATACACAGTGACTAATCAAAGTAAATGGGTCAATATAATGTATCGCGAAGACATGCTTTAGCCTATAAGTGGACACTCATCCCAAGAGTTCCCAAGTAAGAGTGACTGGTCCGATTATGTGGATTTGTATGAACACTCTAGCCTTAGACAGAAAACTCAGGATACAGGCATCCACCCTTCCAGATTGCACGTGTTCACATTATTCAAACCCAAACTTTGACGAGATTTTGAAAATTTAGAAGACATTAGCCAAAAATGAATCATCCAAAGGGTGGGTGATTATTTTCAAAATCATTTTGGAAACTTTGAAGGTTCAAAACCTTATAATAAATCATCTATGAATAGATGATTGGTTTTCAAATTGGATTTGTTATTGTGTTCTCGTTGTGGTTATCACCTAAAGATAGGTGATGGTATTGTTTTAAGATCTAAATGCAAGTAAACTCGCGTTAGGGTCCTAGAAAAGTTATTGTCTAGGTTAAAGCATTACTAATAACCTAATTCCCTATAACCATGAGCTCTGATACCAGCTCTTCTGTCACACCCCGAGTGCGTTTAAACAACGAAACCCCGGCGGAAACGTCGGGGAGTGGAGCGACAGAATTATTGTTTCACAACCATGTATTCAAAAGTTTCGTTTTATTAAATTATTAAATATTCACATTGTCTTCAAGTTAAAACAAACAAGTTAAACATAGTCTATCATCGTTATTAAGTCACTAAGGCCTTGTCTAATCCTAAGTGAGCATGCATCCTAGTTGCAATCAACATCATTCAACACCACCTGAAACATATGTGAAAATAAAGTTAGCAAAGAAATGCCGGCGAGTACATAGGTTTTGTGAGAGTGTCGGATTCTGTAACACCCCGTGTTTCGGAAGTCAAAGTTAAAGTCAAAGTCAAGGTCAAAGTCAACGACCGATCGCGCGACTTGACTTGTAATGAATTTCTTTTTTGTGATTATTTTAGTTGTATTATGTGGAGTACTTATCAATAATCGCAGTTTAATCGACCTATGTTAATCGCTATTAATCGACTTACGACTGTGAACAATACGAAGTAACAATGCGATAAAGTTAACTAAACACTAATCAATCTAATGCTAATCGAATCGACATCGAATCGCAATACGAATCGCAACTCGAATTAGGCGTTCTGGATATTGTTTTACGTGTGTGTGTTATTTATGTGTTACTTGTGCATGTTTATTTATGCCTCGTGGTGATCAATCGAAACGCAATCGCAACTCAATCGAATCGCAATCTACTCGAACCCGCTAAACGCAAGTTGCTTATAGTGATTGTATGTTAGATATAGTGGTTAGGATTAATGTGTAATACTATCGCATCGCTCACTCGAATCGAATCGCAACGCTCAACACACGAAACAAACTTGAAAACCAACACACCAAACCCACTCGATCGAGCGACCGCTCGATCGGATGGCCAGTCGACCGGGTCCCACCCGATCGGACTGCCATCCGATCGGTGGCCCACTCGACCCAAGATGCTTTTTGCCATTTTGGGAAACCCTATAAATACCTCACATGTCAACATCATTTGTGTCACAACACTCCATCCGAACCAGTCGCTCAAGCTATCTTATCTCTCGATTTCTCCTAATTCTTGTAAGTTTCTTCCTAGATCCTTGTACTTCTATGATCTACACTTGATTCTACACCTTTTCCACCGAACAATCTTCACTTTTAACCGTGAAATCACTAGATTTGAGGTGTTCTAGGGTGATGTCATCATGAAGTTCATAGGAACTTCAATGTTTGGCTTCATTCCACCAAGAACAACTTGAATCTGAATGATTTCCATATGAATTTACAATGTTTTCTTATAAATCTAAACATATTCGAGATGTAAGAGGATTGAAAGATGTTTATTCTATTTCTTTCAACTCTTTTACACTCAATACACTCAAACCGATAGAACCGGACCTTGTTCTGATCTTCTACCCGTTCTTGGTGATGCATTGGCTCAAGATCTGAGTTCTGTCAACGAGATAATTCATTGTCGGGTTGAACATGAACAAACCGTCAAGGAACAGTTGGCTGATTTGGGTTGGGGTGATTCACGTCCGATCGGACCGCTGGGACTTGACGAAGTTCTAGTTGTTAAACTGATGTCGTGTCGTCTCGATCAAATCGTAAACTTTCAAGCTTAACAAGTTCCAAAAACAAACACGTCACCCAAACGGATTGTTGTCCGATCGGATTACTATCCGATTGAACGACAAACCAGTAGGATGACTATGTTTTCCACACTTAAACAATTTTCAACATGTTCAATGCACAAGATTGCCACCCGATCGGATTACCATCCGATCGAGTGATTGTCTTGCTGTGAACTTGTTCTCACATGAGAAGACTCGCCAATCGGATCGCCGTCCGATCAATCAGTCGTTCGATCGACCGACCTGAAGGGCAGAGATACTTCTCTATTTTCAAAATGCTACAACGAAAACTTCAAAAGTCAAAGCATCATACACAAACACATCTATGCCAATGAGTGTCAGTCCGACCGAGTGGCCATCCGAATGGATGACCACCTGAATGGATTGATATCCGACCGAGTGGCTACCCGAACGGATTGTCAGCCGTCCGGATCACCATTCCACACTTGGTACTTTCCTCGTTTTATGCACCGTTTTTCGCTTATTCTATCATTAACTGTTCAGGCTAATCTCGCTCTTAAGCGCTCCCTTCAATACATCATCGCTATGAGTATACTCGATCCCTTTTTGATATACGTACTTTTGGGTGTTACATACATTACGAATATTCAAATCACATCGAACACACAACGCAAACACTTTTTAAACGCTAACCATTATTGCATGTTATATGTGACTCGATGATGCTTATTTGTTATGTTTACACATGGATTGCTATCTACCTGCCTTAGCAACGATAGTACTATAGTTTGGACTCAGCACCTGTTAACTCAGGGGTTGTTAAGGACCATTACTCACATGATCGCAGTGGCGAAAATGTGTTGTGAACTGCCTTATGCAGTCAACCCGCAGTTATTGGTATTGATAGGATCTTTGTCGATAACTTATGGCTTCACATCACACGTTGTACGTGCTGGTTATGCGTAATCGATTTCGAACTCTATTATGCTATTATTAAACTTGTATGCTCACCATTACACTATGTGTATTAACTTTTACTTTAACGTATGTGACAGGTGCCTAGGATGCTAGCCTGCCTTGTTTGCTGTGTGATGAAATTGAGGCTAGGAAAGAGTCCTAGAAATAAACGAATAAATTGTATATGTTGAAATCTGAGTTGTCGGATCAGTACTTGTTTATGAGACAATTATCTGAAATAACTGTTTTATTTTATATGTTATGGTATGGGACATGACATTTAAATATCTGGTAATTAATAGTTGTTGTGGATACTCATGGACAATCTGTTTCGCTCAGTGCCGCGCCCCGATGATTCCGCCATCGGTTGGGGTGTGACAGATTCATGGCTCGTTTACATGTTACAATGCCTCGTCTGACTTCAAGAGTCGATAATTGAAAACCTTTTTTTGAAAAGAGTTTGGTATTGAAATATGAATAACCAGCTCAAAATAAGTTGGTTATACTTTATAAAATCTCGTTGCCATGAATCTTAACCCAAAACCTTTGTTTAAGTAAACCAAATTGTAAATCGTTCTCTTAATAAAACTCGTATGGTTTATATCGTTTAGTAAACATCGTTAATCGTCATCATTTTGAAATCATTTGTCCAAGTGAACTAAATAACGCCACGGAATGTAATATGATAAAAGCTGTTATATATAAGAAGTACCAGCGGCGTATCTACCATGATTTTATCACATTACACCCGTCCCGTTATCTAAACAATTACTAGAAACCAATCGTTCAATTGTACTTGTTTTCAAATCGTTTGTTTTATCGAAACCAATCGTTCAAATAGTTTAACTCGTTTAAATCGTTCAATCGTTCAAAATCGTTCTCATTTTAATTGTGAAAACTAACTTATGGTCGTCTCGTTGATAACATTCAAACCTTCGTAACTCGTCCATCGTTCAACTCGTATTAACAAACCACCATAGGGTAAGTTAACAATCATCAGGTTCAGTCGTTACCCACATAACTCCCGTACATAACCATGGTGGCAGTCCGATAATGGGATTTGTCAGATCCTATGGTACCATAACCTAATACTGGTCGGTTCGGCTAAAATCAATAAACGTCATTCGTTATGTAAATACGTCCAACAAGTTCGTTCACATTATCGAAATCGTTATGTTTAATATAAACCATAGTATTCGTTTTTGAAATCATCAAAAATCGTTAAACACATATGAATCACCCCAAAACAATTGAAAATAGTAAAATAGGGGAACTATGTACTCACATTGAATTGCAAAGTATCCTTGATCTAATGAACTATCAATGCTCGGGTAAACCAAGGAATTCAAGTAGTACCTAGTAATCAGATCACTAAGTTAATAAATCGGAACCTAAATCGTGTAGGATCGTATTCTGACCCGAACGAGTCGTTCAGAGGAGTTTTAGTCAATTACAGGTGCGGAAAACAAGTAATCAACTTAGAAACAGCTAGATTATCACTTAAATCACCTTTCTGATTGATTTATAACAGATTACAATCAAATCTCGATCCGGCAGCACTTCGGTACGAGTTTCAAGAACATCGTTACTAATGATTTCGTGCTTGAGGTATATATAGACCTTGTGATTTCGCTCATATGGACAAGATGTCCATAAAAGCGAAACCCCTTACTTGCCATAAAAGCGAAACCCCCCCTCTCAGCATAGGGGTTTCACATATGTGTACATAGGGGTTTCACATATGCGTACATAGGGGTTTCACATATGTGTACATAGGGGTTTCACATATACGGACATGTCCATATATGTGAAATCACTTTTAAGGCTAATTAGGGGTTTCACATATACGGACATGACCATATATGTGAAATCACTTTTAAGGAAAACCCGTACAAAATGCCCTAATCTAACAATCTAAGACTAAGACTCGATACAAGACGAAGTCGACAGATGTAGTGCACCAACAGACTCCCCCTCAGATGTTGACGAGTCGCAGTGTCGAGTCTTTGTCAATATCATGTCTTCACATCTTCAGTCTTGATCTGTCTCTGGGCTTCTCTCTCTCAATCTTTTCTTGCATGTCTTCAGACTCCCCCTTGCGATATGCTGGCATTTCTTCAGTTCATCAACATCATCAGCTTTAGGATCGTTGTCTGGCTTTTCATCTAACATCTTTTCAATATCAATCAGCCTAATTCTTCATGTTCCAAGATCATTTCCTGGCTACTCCTGCACATTCTTAACCCAGAATTAAGTTTTTATGAATTTAACAAATTAAGTAACATGTGCACCAATAACAACTCTCCCTCTAACCACTTTCTTTATGATGAACCACTTGTTGTTTTTTTTTTTTAAATATTGACATTTTAAGACACACTTCCCCTCACAACAATGTCATCATGTTTAGCACTCGGAACTTTGAAAATTAGCTTTCCAACATCAGTTGTCGAAAATCTTTTTGACTTTTTCAAAAGTTTATGCTAAAACACACCGAAAATCTTTTTGTAATATTGAGTGAAAAGAAATGCAATAAAGAAATATTTACAAACAATATTTTTGTGAGTTTGTGCAAGAGGATCATATCAGTTTTTGAGACAAATCACCAACACCGTTAAGCTTCATTTCATTTTAAGTTCTAAACAATTCACTTAGATTGTCAGTATATTGATCCAATTAAATTTTCACACAAAGTTCAATTGATCTGAGATATGAGGTTAATGTTTTAAGCTCTTGAACTTATTCGTGTGTCCCACTACTTGAATATACTCCCGTATCCAGATCCCAATATTCAGTCTTACAGGTGAGTATACCACAGATGATATCTGTCAGGGGAATAAATTATAGTACGAGGGCCGTGAGAGCTCAGGTCGATCTTTCGATACGCAGAGAGATGACGGCTTTGACTTTTGGTGTGTCCCCTTTAGAGGATCTTTTGTTTCAACAGCCATGATTAGCATTTTTCAATGTTTCATCATTTTTTAGCTGAGGGTGAGCTATATTTCAAGCAAGCGTAAAGTATTATACGGGGACTAGGTCAGAAATTTCTTTCAGCAGAAGTCCCGGGATAATACCCCAGATATCACTGAGCATAAAGACCTAGTATCTCAGAATAAGGGACCTTTCAAACGAAATTTCAGGGGTTACCTATATATCCAAGTTTGTGTTAACCCACAGAACAAGCAAGTTTGAATTTAGGTTTATATCTCGTCACAATCTACTAAATGTGCAAAAACCTACTGACACATCATCAGTGAGATCGTTTATCACATTTTAATTTTCCATTTCTTTAGCATGTTGTGATAGTCCACTGATGTACTATCATTTCCTCTTTTATGCAACAAAAACTCATTTTTCATTTTATCATGTTTTTGGCTTTTTCAAATTTTCTAATGTTTTTGGATTTTCTGAAAATTTCTTACTCCCCCTAAAATGCAAACACATTTTAGGAAATTTGAAAACAAACTGTACACAAACATGACAACTAATATCGAATTGCTTCAATTCTCCATCCACTTGGCATAAACAATTAGAACTCCCCCTTTCACAAAACTATTTTCTCATTATGATTTCAAAACACTCAAGTTTGTTTTAACCAAAATGATTTGTCCGGAAAATAAGTTTTGTTAATTTTCAAACCACTTGTAGGTTAGGGGTTCATCACATTGTTTTACATTCAACCACTTGTAGCAAATCAAGTACAACTTAATGTCCCTGATTTACCACTTGCATGTATGCAACCTCTGTACTTCTTGTAAAAATATTCACAACATTCAAGCCTATGTAGGAATAAACCTCTACACAAACCATTTTACCAATCAAGATGCCGATTCCTGCTTCGCCCTTACCAACCTGGAAGCTCCGGCAATTCCTGCAGTATGACTTGCCAAAATTTAACTATTCACAAAAACAATTTTCAAGAAAGATGCCGATTCCTGATCCGCGATATAAACTTGGGATCTCCGGCAAGTCAGGTGTTTTAAGCAAAGAAAATGTCCACCCAAGCCTGACCAGCCTTGGGTGTTTTCAATTCAGAAGCAGTTGGAGTGTAAGTTGCTTTCTTTTTAGCATAAAACTCCTTTACCCCTTTCACCTTTCCATCAACCATTTTTCCGAAAATCTTCTTAACTTTCCCATTAAACGCTTTCTCAACATCAAAGTTATCCTTTTCAGAATAACTCTGATTTGAGATTTCAGATTTTCCAGTTTTCTTTTTAAAATTTTCAGTTCTTAATGGTGGAAAGTTCTCATCGTCCATTGAAAGAACTGAATTTTCATCACTCTTATCAAACTGTGGCTCCTCTGATTTTGTGGAATCAGATTCATCGCCAGATTTTGCATCAAATTTCTTAACAACCCATTTTTGGTTGTCAAGTTTAACACTTCGCCTGTAAAATCTCTTCGAACACTCACCAACTTCAAATGTTGAATTTTTGAAAACTTTAAATTTTTCAGTTGGTGGTTCAGTTTTATCAACAATAACTTCTTTCAGTTTTCCAGAAACTTCCTGTTTTGTGTTTGTCGCTTTCTGGCAATTCCATGCAATATGACCAACTTCATTGCATCGGAAACAGGTTCTTGTCTCTTTGTTCACATAAGCTCCATTCTTTCTCTTTTCAGCAAAAAACTCCTGGTTTGACTGTTTCCAAAATGAGCTCTTTGCTTCTTCTTCATGACTGGTTCCAGTATCCTTTTCCTTTGGCTTTTTGATTTTATCTTCATCTTTAAATGCCTCGAAACCTTCAACTGTTGGATAAATTCTATCCATTACGTAGTCACAACCTTTGTAACTTTGCAGCAATCTTCTGATTCTTTCATTCTCAGTTGCTTCACTATCCAACTCTTTCTTCCACTTTGCACATTCTTCTATGTACATGTTGATCTCTTTCTGCTTTGTCATCATGGTAGCATTCAACATCTTCATAGCTTTCTCTCTTTCAGTGTTAGTCTTCTCCAGACTATTCACATGTCTGTTCAGTACATCATACGACTTTTTCAAATTCTTTACATCAAACAATAACTGTTCTTTTAACTTTTCTAACTCACTAAACCTCTCATCTTTCTCTATACATGGTTTACAAGACTCTAAACATGTAAGACAAGGTTTTGTGATTTCAACAATTTTCTCAACTTCAACTATTTTCTCTACTTCAACTATCTTCTCAACTACTTTGACTTCTTTCAGTTCTTTTTCAGCTTTCCTCTCTTTCAGCTTCTTTAATTTTTCTGCAAAATAAAATTCAAAACTTTCAGAAGATAGATGAGTTTTTCCAACATTTACCTGTTCCGTCTCTTCATCATCACTTGTTTCTGACAAACTGTTTTCAGATGAAACAGATCCTTCATCTTCACTTTTCTCTTCATCAGATAACACTTCCATCCATTCCTTTAGCATTTCCGGCTTTTGAATAATATGAGCAATAAACGCTCCAACATTTGAATCAGCTGGAATATACTTGTCCCAGCTAAATCCTTCAGCCATTTTCTCATCATTTTGATCAACAATACTGTGGTAAGCTTTCCTGTTTGCATCTTCGATCATTTTTCCATGAGCTGTTTGTGGCTCTTTTTGTTGATGTGGTTGATGAGTGATTTGCTGATAAATGGTCTTCCGATAATAATCATCTTTCCCAGCAGACTCCTTTGCTCCTCTTGGCTCCTGATTCTTGCACTATCTTTTAAAGTGTCCTTTTTCCCTGCAACGAAAACAGACAACTTTAGATTTATCAAATCCAAGATTAGAAAGATTTGCATCCAAGAAATCAGTTCTCCCTGTCACCAATCTAAACTTTTCTGCTCTCCTCAAAACACTTGCTAAAGCCCATTTAATATCCATCAGTTCTAGCTCCTCTGCATCGATTTGGTCATAATCTTCTTTTGTTAGCATTGGATTACCAATTCTTCCGGCAATCAACCCTTCATAAGATTCCAATGCAGTAACCAATAATCCCATATGATGCTTTACTACTTCTTCAGAATAATTTTGACCGTTTTGAAGATGTAGAGCTACATTGCACTGAATTGAATGAGCATTTCCAGCAGATGAACTTTGAACACTTGGAGGATTCACCGTTGCGAACCCACTAGTGTTAATTGAACCTTGACTACTTGGTGTAGATTGATTTCCAGCACTAAATGCAGTTTGTATCTTTGGACTTGCTTCAGCAGTTTGAACATTTCCTTTATAGTACAATTTAATATCTTGTTGATGATTAGAACTGTTCATTCTAGCAATTTTCTGCTGCTCCAGATCCTGTGCCTCCAACTTCTCTATGAACTGTGCAATCGATAGCCTTTTAAACTGTCCGGAATTCTTCAATATCATCAAATATGTACCCCATTCCTGTTGCGGTAGCGCGTCTGCAAGCTTTTCAACCCATTCTGCTGGAGTTTTTGTTATCTTCAACTGTGACATGGTGCGTACAAGATGACAGTATCTTTCGATAAGACTTTTTGTTGTTTCACTAGGCATGCACACAAATAGTTCAAACTCTTTTTTCAGCAATGCTACTTTGCTTTGAAGCATTTCAGTACTTCCTTCAAATTTCGTTTTAAGAGCTTCCCAAATAGAATAAGCGTTTTCATCATGTTGAAGCAACACAAAAATATCTTCTTTAACAGCCTGTTGTAACAAATTGATCATCATCTTTTCTCCTTTGTAACTCTCTCTTTCTTGTTCCGTGAATTCTGAAATGATTTTATCAATTCCCGCTGAATTCTTTGGTCTCTCGTATTCAGTTTCGATGCTTTCCCAGGCTTTTAGATGATTCGCCTGAACCCAATTCTCAAAACGTTTCTTCCATCCGTGATAATCTTCAATTCCCATGAGTTTTGGAGGTTTTTGCATTGTTCCAGTTTCATTCTCCATGTTCATGTTCTTCGCAATTTCAGCCGGAGAAGCCGAAGTTGAAGCAAAAGCATTGTAAAACTCGGAATCCATTTTTCGGTAGCAACTTGAATTTCTTGATAATCACTTGATGAACACCTGACGAATACCTGATGTAAAAGTGAAATCAGAATGATATACTGTCTTTGGAGCGAAATCAAATTCAATTGAATGTCCTTTCGAGCGAAATCAGTATCTAAGATGACCCTTGGAGCGAAATCAGTCACTAAGATGACCCTTGGAGCGAAATCAGTTGTAAATGTGACACAAAAGCGAAATCACATGTAAATGTGACACAAAAGCGAAATCACATGTAAAATGTGACACAAAAGCGAAATCACTCAGAAGGTGTTTTGGACCATTTTTACTTTGAATTTGAAGCTCAAACTTTCAGGGATTTATCTATGACCAATTTCCTACGATCTGTGAAAATTTGAGCCGATTCCGACCGTTAAATCTTGGTCTGACGAAGAAAGAATGTGTAGAATTAAGAAAAAGTGATGAAATCCAGTAAATCTATGTAGAACTCCTCCTCCTGAAGCTCTGATACCACTTGTAGGATCGTATTCTGACCCGAACGAGTCGTTCAGAGGAGTTTTAGTCAATTACAGGTGCGGAAAACAAGTAATCAACTTAGAAACAGCTAGATTATCACTTAAATCACCTTTCTGATTGATTTATAACAGATTACAATCAAATCTCGATCCGGCAGCACTTCGGTACGAGTTTCAAGAACATCGTTACTAATGATTTCGTGCTTGAGGTATATATAGACCTTGTGATTTCGCTCATATGGACAAGATGTCCATAAAAGCGAAACCCCTTACTTGCCATAAAAGCGAAACCCCCCCTCTCAGCATAGGGGTTTCACATATGTGTACATAGGGGTTTCACATATGCGTACATAGGGGTTTCACATATGTGTACATAGGGGTTTCACATATACGGACATGTCCATATATGTGAAATCACTTTTAAGGCTAATTAGGGGTTTCACATATACGGACATGACCATATATGTGAAATCACTTTTAAGGAAAACCCGTACAAAATGCCCTAATCTAACAATCTAAGACTAAGACTCGATACAAGACGAAGTCGACAGATGTAGTGCACCAACAAATCGGAAGATCGGGTAGAATGAGGTCTCGTAAACCAAATGAGTATTGGAACTCATGTGATATGGTTTAACAAAGCCTACATTCTAAATCGGAACCTATCCTAAGTGCTTACGACCCGTTATGACCCATTAAGGTAGCTTATGCTATGTTAATGCGTCGTTCGCGCGAATGCGCGTTTGAGACGCCTAACTAGTCCTATGACAAGTATTATATGCCTAAACATGCTTAAATATGTTGCATAATCAGTTTAAGTGACAAAATTTAAGTTACATATGTTTAAATTTCAATTATGCATAAAAAGGGCATTTTGGTCGTTTTTCCTAAGGCATATAAACTTACTATCACACAACTAATTAAACTAGGTGACCATAAGGTATAACCTCGGAAGGTTATTCCCTATACAACTATAGTCACAATATATGCTTGGTCGGATCATAACGATCGACCAAACGGGTCGGGTTTGAAAGTCTAAGCGGTTGTTAAGACCGCTTGACTTACGACCCTATACAAGCACTAGACTAAAAGTGACGAGCTAAACATGTTAAAACATGTTTACCTAAGTTTGAAAACAAGTTTCATATCAAAAGAAAGTGTTTTGATACCCGAAAATAGCTTTGATACAAAATACGCATAAACACGTATTTTGACCGAAACTTTGACTCGTCACTTCGACTAATCAACGTGGTAATCAGTAGGTATAGTCACAAGGGACTATAACCCTCGTGATTACGCTCACGTACCAAAGTTCAAACGAACTTTGTGTTGACCAAATCGTGGTCAATGCAGAAAGTCAAACACTGTTTGACTTTCATGCTTGAAAAGCATAAAAGCATGAAAGAAGCTTACAAAAGGTCCAAGCAAGGAAGGATTTGATCTAAAACACTCAGGTATGAAGCTAAGGCTTCAACTTAGAGCAGATTTAGAGCAAATGTGTGAGGAATGAAGGTTGCAACAAGTGGGTATTTATAGAAAGTCTTCGGTTTATAGGATCTTGACATATGTTTTTGCAAGAATCAAGACTCAAATCTCACCATACACTTGTGGAACATGGTTTTGTATACAATGTGAGCTCCATAACTAGTTCATCGTATTGAGAAAGTTGCATAAAAGACCCCCAAGTTCAAGCTGGTTGCTGAAAACTAAAATTCTGTCAACATGAAGGGCTCGCGTGCCGCCACGGCACCACCATGTTGATGTGGCGTGACGCCACCCCCCTATCTGAACCAGAAAGTTTCACAAAATGGCAGAAATGGTCCCTGTAGCATGTTTAAGCCATTTTTGACGCGTTTAAACCCTGTTAACCCATTTTCAAGGCTCTACAAGGATGTTAAAGCATAGGGGACTTGAAAAATGCTTGAAATTATCTCGGATGTCGGTTTGTTTGGTCGTACGATCGCGTTATTCGCTTAATTACGACGAAAACTCAAACGGATGCGAAATCGATCCAAATTACACGACGAATGGTATTTTTGCATTCCAATCAATAAAATATTTTAATGATTAAAATTTTTTTTGGATGTCCGGATATGTTCAGAACGTAAGATATGCGCGAAAATGCAAACTTATGCACTTTTTGACGCTTTTAGTCCCTGTTGATCAAATAAGTTTATTTTCTCATACCGAACCCCTCAAAGCCTATTTCTAAGATATGTAAAGGATATTTAGGGTATGTTTAGCTTATGATCAAGTTTCGGAATGTTCGTTACTATACGAATCGGCATACTTTCACAGTTTGACACAAATAGTCCCTGCGATCGAATGACCTTGTTTTCGACACACCAAACCATCCAAAACTTATTTCTAAGTTATATAAAGGTTATTTAAGGTATTTTAAGCCTATGTCACTGTTCTGGAGTTTTTTTGTCGCGTTAAACTGATTACGTTTACGCATCAGTTTGCGTATAACTTTCCAGAAAGCGATTTAAAGCTTGAAATTGAACTAGAATCAAATTGTAAAATCGTCAAACACAAATACACAAATATTAACACCAAAACACATCGTTTTATTGATAATTTGATTTTGTTTTACATCATACATCGTTTATAGAGCACAGTTGTCACACGTCAATGCAACCGATGGTAAACTCAAGAAATGTTCTTCGTGACAATGAAGCCTCTAATGCCGGAAAAGGCGCGTATAACATACGTACTTCAGGCGGTTACATTGTTCCACCACATTGGACGCAAGATAATGGAGAAAATTTTTACATGTAATGCACAACCTTTGTAAGCGATGGTCGCGTGCCTGAGAAATTTACCAATACAAGTGTTGTTTACATCCTTTTTTCTTGTTATTTCCTACGGTACATTCAAGTTACAAATGCATGTTTAACTATCAGTACGCGCAAAAACACTACAGTAAATTACAAGCTCATGAATTAGGCGTCCACGATTCCCGTGAACAAAGCGCGGAGTTAGGCTATGATGTTCCAACACGAGCACACTTACATTCATTCGCGCTCCCTAAACAAAGTTTCTAACAAATGCAATAATTGTAACATGATATTGAAATAGCAAAAGTGTCACCTTATATTACAAGCGCAATTGCGCATCGATTACATTAAAAAAGGTAAAAGGCACTAAAAGCCTACATTACAAAACCTATGAACTAAGGCCAAGCTTCATTCCGCATTGCCATCACCGGCATCATAATCATTGTCATTGATCAACTCTAGTGTCTCAGGTGGCTCAAAGATCACCTTTAATCGCGTCACATAATCGTCATGTTTGAGCGCCTCGGAGACTAGGTCCATGACAGGAAAGGAGAGGTTGTCATAATTTTCTTCGGCCTTGCGAAAGCCTTTCTCCGCCTGTTTATTGGCCGAACAATGACGAGTGCCCCATTGGACGTCAAACGGAGTCTTGACATGCGACGTGCACTCAACGTAACCTTTGCGATGACCAGCATGGTGCGAAGCAACAGTAATTGCAGCCACTGCTCGGTCCATTTCATCAGAATTCAAGATAGAATTTGCCACCTATCCAAAGAAACAGAAACAAATAAGTAGAGAGTAACAAATCAGGTAAGGGAAATAGAGAGAAACTCACATGGACAATCCCATAATTCTAAAGCCTCTCCAAGTTGTTGATAAGGGGCTCTACAGTTGCTTGAACCTCCGTGTAGTTGTCTTGAACCACATCCAAGGCCGTTTAGCTAACCTTGCGCGCCTCCTCAGCAGGCTTAGACTTTAACTTTTCATCCTCGAGGTCAATCTCAAGCGACTCACTCTTCTTTTTTTCAACTTCTAAAGCTTCTTCTGACTCACGCAAGCGACATTTGAGCTCAGCAATCTCTATGTCCTTGCAAGCCATGTCCTTATCTTTAACGATGATTTGTTGTTGTTGCAACTCTACCTGCAAACCCTTCATGACAAAAATGAACAAGTTATGGAGTTTTCTTAACTCTAGTTATTTATTTAACACATGGAGACGGTACTAACCTGAAGGACCTCTACACGCTCTCGATGCGACTTCGCCTCCTCATACCTCTCCTTGAAGTCCGCTTCCGATTTCGTCAACGTTTCTACCCGCACCTTGAGATTGGAAATCTTGGTGCGTGCGACATACATCTTCTAGTTTTCTCTATCACAGGCCTCACGCCATTTGCGACGCTCCTCAGTAAGTGTATCTTCATACCAATACTCTCCACCATCGCGCAATGGCCTCACCAATACTCTTCACCATCACGCAATGGCCTCACGCCCATCACACTAGCGTGAGCCAGGAACGCGCGGTGGAAAAACTCCACATCTGCATTAGCAAAAGAAGTTAACATCAGAAGAGATCATCTTCACAAACTTCTTAAAATGAACAAAGGAATTTACCTTCGCCCTCCAGTAGGAGAACAGGCACATTAGCGTTATCTTGCAGCCATTGATCACTCATCCCCACCGCAACAAGCACTTGCCCACCAAACGCTTGGTTCAGCAGTGCTAGCAACTTTTCATACCAACCCACGCCGCGTGAGATATTCATGTCGTTTTTTTTTGGAATCGGCACCGAGTCACGAAATTGCATGACCATCGGCATCACCTCCGCGTGAATGAAAAGGAACTTTCCTTTCCAATTGTGATAACTCTTGGGCAGATTGATAAGTATCTACTTGCTGGAACGGACAACGAAGGAGAAGAAACCCAAATTGTTTTGCATTTGGTAAAGCGCCCTAAACTTATCAACGGTGGGTTCTTCTCCTTGTGATCTGCAAACAAACTCAAAATGCCGAATGTGGACCACGCCCAAGGAGATCAGTTGTGAAATATGGAACCCATAATACTGCAAGATAGAACCAAAAAAGTGGGTTTCCGGGAAATGGAAGTTACCTTCCCCAAAGAAGTCGGCAAAAAAGGGTGACGTACCCCGGCACTGCATCGGCGACAGTCTGCCCTTGAGCAGGCTACCAGGTGTAACACCTGTGCCTCCACGGCCATCAAACAAATACCAAACCAATGAAATATTATATTTCATACTTGGGATTTGTAAAAATATGTGTATCATTTGCACATATCAATTCTTGTTCAATTTCAAACTCTAAATCGCTTTCTGGAAGGTTATACGCGCACCGATGCGTAAATATAACCAGTTTAATGCAACAAACACTCCGGAATAGTGACATAGGCTTAACATACCTTAAATAACCTTTACATAACTTAGAAATAAGTTTTGAAGTCTTTGGTATGGCAAAATCAAGTTAAATCGCTTACAGGGACTAAAGTTGACAAACTGCGAAAGTATGCCAATTTGAACTGTAACAGACATTCCGGAACATGACCATAAGTTAAACATACCATAAATATCCTTTACATAGCTTAGAAATAAGCTTTGAGGTGTTCAGTGTGCTAAAATAAACTTTTGGGTCATTCAGGGACTAAAAGTGTCAAAAAGTGCACAAGTTTGCACTTTCACGCATAACTTACGTTCTGAATACATCCGGACATCCAAAAATTTATGTAAGCATGACTATATTATATTTTAGTGTTTGGCATAAGAAAAATCCATTCGTCATGCCATTTGGATCGTTTTTCGCGCTTATGCGCATTCCGTCGTAATTAAGCGAACATCGCGTTCGTACGACCAAACGAACTGACATCCGACATATTTTTGAGCATGTTTCATGTCCACAATGTTTAGACATCATTTTAGGGCCTTAAAGTTGGCTTTAAGGGCCTTAGAAGTGTCGGAAATGGCATAAACACATAACAGGGACCAAAACTGTCATTTCTGAAAGATGTTTGCTTATACATCGAATCTAGTCCTTCCCACTTGTTTCACATGGTTTTGGAAATCTATGGGCTGGTATTTTGGGCACATGGTATTACAATACCATGGGTGCTAGTGTATGGCCAAGATTGAAGCACTTTTTCCAAGAAACGATCCTAACGGTTCGGGAAATCCTATAAATACCCCACCCCCCATGCTTCAAAATTACAAGAACTTTGATTTGAGAAACTCTAAGTTGAAACTATTGTTTCATACCTGAGATTTTTGAATCGAAGTTAGCATTCGGGGACCCTTCGTAAGTATTCTTTCGTTCTTTTATTGCTTTTCGAGTCTGAAAGTCAAACTTTGTTTGACTTTCTACATTGACCAGTTATGGTCAATGCGAAGTTCGTTTGAACTTCGCAACGTGAGTGTAATCACGTTGGTTATAGTCCCTTGGGACTATGCCTACTGATTACCACGTTGTCTAGGGTCGTAGGGTAAGCGATCTAATAAATCGCTTATACCTCGAACCCGACCCATTTGGTCGATCATTAGGATCCGACCAAATACATTAGGTGACCATAGTAGGTAGGGAATAACCTTCCGAGGTTATACCCTATGGTCACATCGTTTGAGTAGTTGTATGATAGGTAGTTTATATGCCTTAGGTAAATTACCAGAATACCCTTTTCATGTATAATTGGTAATTAAGCATATGTAACCTAAACCTTTGTCACATAACTGATTATGTAACATGTTTAGGCATATTCTACTTGTCATAGGACTAGTTAGGCGGTCCGAACGCGTTTCACGCACACGACGCGTTAAAGTAGCATAAGCTACCTTAATGGGTCGCGATGGGTCGAAAGCACTTAGGTTTGGTTTCATTGTAGTATGTAGGCCTTGTTAAACCATATCATATGAGTTCCAACACTCATTTGGTTTACCAAGCCTCATCCTATCCGATCTCCCGATTTAAGTCCGGTTTATTTATATAGTTTTAGATTGTCGACTGATTCCGTGCTCTCTCTAGCTTTGTTTGGTTATTGTTCAAGACCTCTAAGCATTCTCAGGCGAGTACATTATTCCCCTATTTTACTGCTTTCAATTGTTTTGGGGTGACTCATATGTGCTAAATGTTTTCGATGTTATAACGATGGTTTCAAAAACGATTAAGACGATTTATACAAAACTAATAAAGATTTCAATAAAGTGAACAAACTTGTTGGTTGGGTTACATAACAAATGACATTCATTAGCAATGATTAAGCCGACCAGTATTAGGTTATGGTACCATAGGATCTGACAAATCCCGTTGTTTACTACACCCGTAGTTATGTGTGGGTGTTGTGGGTAGCGACTGAATCTGTAATTGTTAATTTACTCTTTGGTAAGGGTTTATTAATGCGAGATGTTAATCTATCCTTTGGTAAGGGTTTATTAATGCGAATTGTTAATCTATCCTTTGGTAAGGGTTTATTAATGCGAGTCAAGAAGGTTTGAATGTTATTAGCGAGACGACCATATAAGTAGTTTCACGACCTAAAACGAATTTAACGATTGGGTAAACGATTGGCTTCAAAGCGATATACGATTGGGTTTTGGTTATACATATTACATGATTTACATTGGGCATGAACATTACTTTGGTGGTTTGGTTTGACTAAGTGATTAAGTAACAATGCGTGTGGAATATGATACAAGCATGGTGGATACGCCGCTGGTACTTCCTATATATAAGTGTTTGTATGGTATTACATATTGTAGCGTTATTTGAATCATTTCAGTTTGAGACATAGAACATTTTATACAAGTAACATACTTTTCACAAGACAATTATTTACAAACAACTTATCTTATACAAACTCATTTTACATGGTTATTCATTTAATCATGCATTATTCTCTTATTTATACACATCACTTGAACTTATTATTTTTCAAATGATTTACAAAGACAAAGCAAATTACAAGGTTCATGACTAAACATTTTCTTAAAACAGAAGTCATGAATCTTATTTTCACAAAACCTATGTACTCGCCAGCATTTCTTTGCTGACCTCGTTTTCACATATGTTTCAGGTATTGTTGAAAGATATCGATTGATAGGATGCATGCTCACATAGGACTGGACAAGGCCTTAGTGACTCAATAACAATGATAGACTATGTTTAAATTGTGTATTTAGATTTCCAGACAATGTAATTATTCAATGTTTAATAAAACGAAACACTTTTTGGTACCCATGGTTATGAAACATTAATTCTGTTGCAACACGCCCCGATGTTTCCGCCGCGATTTATTGTTTTACGCGGTCGGGGTGTGACAGAAAAGATGGTATCAGAGCCAATGGTTATAGGGAATTAGGTTATTAGTAATGCTTTGACCTAGTCTATAACCTTCTTAGGACCCCTAACGCGAGTTTACTTGCGTTTAGTCATAAAACAATACCGTCACCTATCCTTAGGCGACGACCACAACAAGAACATAAATTTCAAAACCGCTTTGAAAACTAATCATCTGTTCTAGGATGATTGATTACTAGGTTTTGAACTCTCTATTATATGGTTTTGAACCCCTTTGAGTTTTCAAAACTTCGTCAAGGTTTTGGGTTTTAAATAATGTGAACACGTGCAAACTGGAAGGGTGAATGCCTGTATTCTGGGTTTTCTGTCTAGGCAAGCACTTCGTATACATCTCATCAGACGCGAGACCAGTTGTGCTTACCTGGGAATTCTTGGGATGAGTGTTCACTTATAGGCAAGCATGTCTTCGCGATACATTATTTTTGACCCATTTACTTTGATTAGTCACCGACTCATTTGTTTGCCTTAGGTAACAAACAAATGATCGCAATTTTCATGCGTTATCATTCTGTTTTGAATGTCCAATAATCTTTCACCTGTTTCTCCCTATGCCTTTCTTTTTCTTCAAGAATGTCTCTTCATCACGATGACGCCCAGATATCTGAGCAAGCAGCCAAATTCGCTCAGCGAATAGGCGAAGTAGTCCTGAAGACTGTTGAATTAGCTACTGCCATGTATCATCTCCAGGATGAAGCCACTCAAGAGTCACCAAGACAAGCAGGACCTAGTCAGGCGACAACACCATCAACCATTAAACCAATCAAGGAATCAAAGACCATGGATGAACGATCCCCTAAGAAGTCAAAGAAGCGAAAGGCTTCTCGGAACTTCGCCATGATCGCTCATGATTCCCTCGAAAATTTTAAGTACTCGTTTCACTCTAAGAAAAAAAGTACAGAAAATTAAGTGACATTATGAGTAATCGTGCTTTTCGCACATCTGTGCCTTTAAATCCTTGGTTAGATAACTAAGGGTATTTTCAAATCTCATACCCATTACGTTTTGATTTTTCAACATACACAGTACCAGTATTTCAAAACAATCTTCATGATCTCAAAACATTTCATATAGTTTGAAAAAAAAAAATTCTAGATGCATTGTCTATGTTATTTCAAAAACATTGGCCATGTTATCAAAACCAACCTTCCTAATTTCAAAATATTTCATATAGTCTGAAGACAATATTAACACAATACATTTTCTGATCAAGTGCATGAGTTCGAAAAGCATCATTCATGTCTTTCAAAAACCTTATACATAATTTCAAAATTCATCTCGCATGATTTTAAAACATTTTTGTAAATATATCTACCTAATACACCTACTTTATGATTTCAAAAAGTATTATATATAAGGTTTCAAAAACGTTAAACACATTTTTCTTAAAAGAACCCCATGCATAGTTTTCAAAAATATTTTCCTCATACATTGACTTAACCTTCAAAATTCTGCTTCATATGTTGCCTTGACATATCAAGCATCTCAACTTCATAAGCATTTTTACATCATGTTTTGACCTAAGCACATCCAGTGCAAGGTTTCAAAACATCTTCAACTTCTAAAATTCATATGGGATCTTTTTATCTTTACAATTAGATCCTTGTGGATGATTATCGTTCAAATCAGAGTCCTTAATAAGATTCCTTATGTACCTTAATTCGAACACTTCGGTTCCTAATAATCGAAATCGAATTTTCTTTTTGAATCTTTCTATCTTTATAGTTGGATTCTTGATAACGTTTAAAGTACCAAATGAAATCCACGAGATGGATTCCTAGTGTGCTTTAAATACATGTACTCTATTAGCAGAACAAATTTCTAGTTAAACAATTTTGTGGTTATGTGACTATGTGTTTATTCATCTTATGTTTTCTTGTATGCATTTTTGTGTTTTTAATACTCTGGATATTCGTTATCCAAATCCTCTCAGGATCTTTCATATCTCCATATGAGGGATTCGTAGCAGGATATTCAAAAGGTACTACCTTCAATCCTTAATGGGCTTCTATGTAATAGTTAAGACCCTTGGATTATATAGTACCACTCCATGATTCATAAGAGACCCTTTAGTGGTCTAGTCAAAAAGATTGATTCACAATTTGGTTAAAGAATGACATCTAGTGATGTAGCTGAACAGACTCCTTGATAGTCTATTTAGATCATTTATTGATTTAATTTAAAGGACTCTATGGCGGTCTAGTCACACTCATCACAGGATTGTTCATTTGGTTTTCCCCTACACATTATAAAATAGATTGTGTGAACTGTGCAAGGAATTGTTTGATTATGGACGCGTACATAATTATGAAATACAGTGCACGGTAACCACAGTAAGATTTATTATGTGTAAGAACCGATAGTGACGACAATAACGAAATGAGAACGATGTAATAGAGGTACGGTGGACGCACCAATGACGCTTCATATACTTGTATATAAGTATCCCTCTTACATTGCAATCATGATGTTATTAAAGGTTACTAGAAGTTCAGAACCCTAATCAATATTGTTTGATCTTTTCAACTTCATGTTTTAAACTCTCACAAGTTTCCTCTAAATAAATTTCGGGACGAAATTTCCTAAAGTAGGGGAGACTGTAACACCTGTGCCTCCACGGCCATCAAACAAATACCAAACCAATGAAATATTATATTTCATACTTGGGATTTGTAAAAATATGTGTATCATTTGCACATATCAATTCTTGTTCAATTTCAAACTCTAAATCGCTTTCTGGAAGGTTATACGCGCACCGATGCGTAAATATAACCAGTTTAATGCAACAAACACTCCGGAATAGTGACATAGGCTTAACATACCTTAAATAACCTTTACATAACTTAGAAATAAGTTTTGAAGGCTTTGGTATGGCAAAATCAAGTTAAATCGCTTACAGGGACTAAAGTTGACAAACTGCGAAAGTATGCCAATTTGAACTGTAACAGACATTCCGGAACATGACCATAAGTTAAACATACCATAAATATCCTTTACATAGCTTAGAAATAAGCTTTGAGGTGTTCAGTGTGCTAAAATAAACTTTTGGGTCATTCAGGGACTAAAAGTGTCAAAAAGTGCACAAGTTTGCACTTTCACGCATAACTTACGTTCTGAATACATCCGGACATCCAAAAATTTATGTAAGCATGACTATATTATATTTTAGTGTTTGGCATAAGAAAAATCCATTCGTCATGCCATTTGGATCGTTTTTCGCGCTTATGCGCATTCCGTCGTAATTAAGCGAACATCGCGTTCGTACGACCAAACGAACTGACATCCGACATATTTTTGAGCATGTTTCATGTCCACAATGTTTAGACATCATTTTAGGGCCTTAAAGTTGGCTTTAAGGGCCTTAGAAGTGTCGGAAATGGCATAAACACATAACAGGGACCAAAACTGTCATTTCTGAAAGATGTTTGCTTATACATCGAATCTAGTCCTTCCCACTTGTTTCACATGGTTTTGGAAATCTATGGGCTGGTATTTTGGGCACATGGTATTACAATACCATGGGTGCTAGTGTATGGCCAAGATTGAAGCACTTTTTCCAAGAAACGATCCTAACGGTTCGGGAAATCCTATAAATACCCCACCCCCCATGCTTCAAAATTACAAGAAATTTGATTTGAGAAACTCTAAGTTGAAACTATTGTTTCATACCTGAGATTTTTGAATCGAAGTTAGCATTCGGGGACCCTTCGTAAGTATTCTTTCGTTCTTTTATTGCTTTTCGAGTCTTTCGAGTCTGAAAGTCAAACTTTGTTTGACTTTCTACATTGACCAGTTATGGTCAATGCGAAGTTCGTTTGAACTTCGCAACGTGAGTGTAATCACGTTGGTTATAGTCCCTTGGGACTATGCCTACTGATTACCACGTTGTCTAGGGTCGTAGGGTAAGCGATCTAATAAATCGCTTAGACCTCGAACCCGACCCATTTGGTCGATCATTAGGATCCGACCAAATACATTAGGTGACCATAGTTGGTAGGGAATAACCTTCCAAGGTTATACCCTATGGTCACATCGTTTGAGTAGTTGTATGATTGGTAGTTTATATGCCTTAGGTAAATTACCAGAATACCCTTTTCATGTATAATTGGTAATTAAGCATATGTAACCTAAACCTTTGTCACATAACTGATTATGTAACATGTTTAGGCATATTCTACTTGTCATAGGACTAGTTAGGCTGTCCGAACGCGTTTCACGCACACGACGCGTTAAAGTAGCATAAGCTACCTTAATGGGTCGCGATGGGTCGAAAGCACTTAGGTTTGGTTTCATTGTAGTATGTAGGCCTTGTTAAACCATATCATATGAGTTCCAACACTCATTTGGTTTACCAAGCCTCATCCTATCCGATCTCCCGATTTAAGTCCGGTTTATTTATATAGTTTTAGATTGTCGACTGATTCCGTGCTCTCTCTAGCTTTGTTTGGTTGTTGTTCAAGACCTCTAAGCATTCTCAGGCGAGTACATTATTCCCCTATTTTACTGCTTTCAATTGTTTTGGGGTGACTCATATGTGCTAAATGTTTTCGATGTTATAACGATGGTTTCAAAAACGATTAAGACGATTTATACAAAACTAATAACGATTTCAATAAAGTGAACAAACTTGTTGGTTGGGTTACATAACAAATGACATTCATTAGCAATGATCAAGCCGACCAGTATTAGGTTATGGTACCATAGGATCTGACAAATCCCGTTGTTTACTACACCCGTAGTTATGTGTGGGTGTTGTGGGTAGCGACTGAATCTGTAATTGTTAATTTACTCTTTGGTAAAGGTTCATTAATGCGAGATGTTAATCTATCCTTTGGTAAGGGTTTATTAATGCGAATTGTTAATCTATCCTTTGGTAAGGGTTTATTAATGCGAGTCAAGAAGGTTTGAATGTTATTAGCGAGACGACCATATAAGTAGTTTCACGACCTAAAACGAATTTAACGATTGGGTAAACGATTGGCTTCAAAGCGATATACGATTGGGTTTTGGTTATACATATTACATGATTTACATTGGGCATGAACATTACTTTGGTGGTTTGGTTTGACTAAGTGATTAAGTAACAATGCGTGTGGAATATGATACAAGCATGGTGGATACGCCGCTGGTACTTCCTATATATAAGTGTTTGTATGGTATTACATATTGTAGCGTTATTTGAATCATTTCAGTTTGAGACATAGAACATTTTATACAAGTAACATACTTTTCACAAGACAATTATTTACAAACAACTTATCTTATACAAACTCATTTTACATGGTTATTCATTTAATCATGCATTATTCTCTTATTTATACACATCACTTGAACTTATTATTTTTCAAATGATTTACAAAGACAAAGCAAATTACAAGGTTCATGACTAAACATTTTTTTAAAACAGAAGTCATGAATCTTATTTTCACAAAACCTATGTACTCGCCAGCATTTCTTTGCTGACCTCGTTTTCACATATGTTTCAGGTATTGTTGAAAGATATCGATTGATAGGATGCATGCTCACATAGGACTGGACAAGGCCTTAGTGACTCAATAACAATGATAGACTATGTTTAAATTGTGTATTTAGATTTCCAGACAATGTAATTATTCAATGTTTAATAAAACGAAACACTTTTTGGTACCCATGGTTATGAAACATTAATTCTGTTGCAACACGCCCCGATGTTTCCGCCGCGATTTGTTGTTTTACGCGGTCGGGGTGTGACACCAGGCGTCCCATTCTACGGCAAACTGGTGGCCTCGAACCACCTACTCGAATAATCCTTCTTCCTATTTCAACGGTGGCACACCATCACCGGCTTCTTCCACCACCACTACATCGTCTGTGTTCGACATGATTAAAGGTGATTCTGGAAGAACTTGAAGAAGTTTCGAAGTAAATATGCAGAAACCTTAAGAAAAGGTTGAAGATCTGTAGAGAGTTCTTGAGTATTTGAAGATCTGCAAATAAGTCTTGATGATTTGAAGAGAGAAAGAGAAGAAAATCGAAGGAAAAGTAACTTCTGATCTTTCCTCTTGTGACATCTGTGTCACTTCAACCATCAAACAAATACCAAATCAATGAAATATTGTGTTTCATACTTGGGATTTGTATAAATATGTGTATCATTTGCACATATCAATTCTTGTTCGATTTCGAGCTTTAAATCCCTTTCTGGAAGGTTATACGCGAACTAATGCATAAACGTAATCATTTTAATGCAAAAAACACTCCGGAACAGTGACATAGGCTTAACATACCTTAAATAACCTTTACATAATTTAGAAATAAGTTTTGGAGGGTTTGGTGTGTTGAAATCAAGTTTATTCGATTGAAGGGACTATTTCCGTCAAACTGCAAAAGTATACCGAATCGAATGGTAACGAACATTCCGGAACTTGATCATAAGTTAAATATGCCCTAAATATTCTTTACATAGCTTAGAAATAGGCCTTGAGGTGTTTGGTGCGCAAAAATAAACTTTCTGATCAATAGGGACTAAAAGCGTCAAAAAGTGCATAAGTTTGCATTTTCGCGCATATCTTACGTTCTGAATATATCCGGACATCCAAAAATTTATGTAATCATTAAAATATTTTATTTTAGTGATTGGCATGATAAAATTCCATTCGTCGCGTAATTTGGTTGGTTATTTGCGTACGTTCGTGTTTCGTCGTAATTAACCGAACAACGCAACCGTACGACCAAACAAACCCACATCCGAGATGTTTTTGAGCATAATTTAAGTTCCCTATACTTTAACTTCATTTTAGAGCCTTGAAATGGGGTTAACGGGGCTTAAACGTGTCAAAAACGCATCGAAAACCGAGTTTTAGGCCTGCAGGGACAAAACTTGTAAATCTGCCAAACTTGTCAGGCGGGGCGCGTAAGCCTACCCCAATTTTTATGCGGTGCGTGACAGCTGCCCAGTACAGAAACATTGAATCTGGACTTCCAGCCTGTTTTTGATGGTTTTGTTCATAGATTTGCAATACCATTTGATGGTATTTGATGTCCCCATTGTTTTAAAAACCTTGTGCCCAAGTGTAAGGTTCAGATTCAAGTACGAATAACGAGAAATGATCCTAACTGTTGTGGGAATCCTATAAATACCCACTTGGTTTCTTTGGTTTCTCACACTTTGATCTGATTTTTGCTCTAAGTTGGAGTATATACTTCATACCCGAGCAATCTTTAGATCAAATCTTCCTAGCTTGGACCCTTTGTAAGTTTCTTTCGTGCTTTTATGCGTTTTAAGCGTAAAAGTCAGACAGTGTTTGACATTCTACTTTGACCAGTCTTTGGTCAACACAAAGTTCGTTCGAACTTTGCAACGTGAGCGTAATCACGATGGTTATAGTCCCTTGTGACTATACCTACTAATTACCACGTTGATTAGGTGTAGTGACGAGTCATAGTTTCGGTCAAAATGCGTATTTATGTGTATTTTGCAACCAAACTATTCTTAGGTATCAAAACCCTTTGTTTTGATAATCAAACTTGTTTTCTAAGTTCGTTAAAACATGTTTTAATATGTTTAACTAGTCACTTTCAGTTTAGTGCTTATATAGGGTCGTAAGATAAGCGGTCTAAACAACCGCTTAGACTTTCGAACCCGACCCATTTGGTCTATCATTAGGCTCCGACCAAACATATTTTGTGACCATAGTTGTATAGGGAATAACCTTCCAAGGTTATACCTTATGGCCACTTCGTTTAGTTAGTTGTATGATAAGGTAATTTATATGCCTAAGGAAAATGACCAAAATGCCCTTTTCACGCATAATTGGTAATTAAGCATATGCAACTTAACTTTTGTCACTTAAACTAATTATGTAACATGTTTAGGCATATAATACTTGTCATAGGACTAGTTAGGCGGTCCAAACGCGTTTTACGCGAACGACGCGTTAAAGTAGCGTAAGCTACCTAAACGAGTCGTAATGGGTCGTAAGCACTTAGGATAGGTTTCGATTTAGTATGTAGGCTTTGTTAAACCATATCACATGAGTTCCAATACTCATTTGGTTTACGAAACCTCATCCTATCTGATCTTCCGATTTAGGTCCGGTTTATTAACATAGTTACCTATATTAGGTGCCGTTTGATTCCGTGATCCCTCTAGCTTTGCTTGGTTATTATTTAAGACTTCTAAGCATCCTCAAGTGAGTACATAGTTCCCCTCTTTTACCGTTTTCAAAAGTTTTGGGGTGATTCATATGTGCTAAATGATTTCGAGTCTTTTAAACAAATGCTATGGTATATATTACTATCTGAACTGTTTGATCTATGTGAACCGTTTGGAACTGTTTGATTTATCTGAACCGTTTGGAACTGTTTGATCTATTTGAACTGTTTGAACCATTGGGTTAGGGAAGTGATTAGGTAACGGGGCTGGTGTAATGTGATAAAAGCATGGTGGATACGCCGCTGGTACTTCCTATATATAAGTGCTTTTAACACATTATATATCGTTGTGTTATCTAGATCACTTGGGCAAATGTTATCAAAACAAAGTTATATTACAAGGTTTTTCTAACAATAAGATTCATGGTATCGAGGTTTTATAAATTATAACTAATTTGTTTTGACTTGGTTATTTCAAATTACAAAACAAACATTTTACAAAACTTGGTTTTCTAATATCAATTAACAAAGTTGTTCAAATTATTTCAACATGTAAACGAGCCATGAATCTGACACTCACATAAAACCTATGTACTCGCCGCCATTTTTATGCTGACGTATTTTCACATTTGTTTCAGGTACTATAGTTGATGATGATATTGATGCATGCTCACATAGGAGTGGACGAGGCCTTAGTGACTTAATAACAATGAAAGTCAATTTGTTCATGTTTTGTTTCTAATTTCAATACAATGTAATAAACTTAATTCAATAAAACAGAACTTTAATCCACGTGTTGCGAAACAATGATTCTGTTACGACACTCCCCGACGTTTCTGTCGCGGTTTGTTGTTTTAACACGGTCGGGGTGTGACAGAAAAGTTGGTATTAGAGCCCATGGTTATAGGGAATTATGTTATTAGTAATGCTTTGACCTGGTCTATAACCTTCCTAGGACCCTAACGCGAGTTTACTTACGTTTAGTCATAAAATAATACCGTCGCCTATCTTTAGGTGACAACCACAACAAGAACACAAATTTTGAATCTGCTTTGAAAACCAATCATCAGTTCTAGGATGATTTATTATAAGGTTTTGAACCTTCAAAGTTTTCAAAAAAATCTCGTCAAAGTTTGGGTCTTATAATGTGAACACGTGCAATTTGGAAGAGTGGATGCCTGTACTCTGAGCTTTCTGACTAAGGCTAGAGTGTTCGTACAAATCCACAAAATCGGACCAGTCACTCTTACCTGGGAACTCTTGGGGTGAGTGTCCACTTATAGGCTAAAGCATGTCTTCGCGATACATTATTATGACCCGCTTGCTTTGATTAGTCATCGTCTCATTTGTTTGCCTTAGGTAACAAACAAATGATCACAAGTTTTATGCGTTGTCATTCTGTTTTGATTGTCCGATAACATTTCACTTGCTTCCCCCTATGACTTCCTTTCCTTTAGGATGTCTCTTCATCGCAGCAACACTCAATTGTATGAGCAGGCTACCAAAATTTCCCAACGAATAGGCGAAGTAATCCAGAAGACTGCTGAGCTAGCCGTTGCCATGTCGCGTCTCCAGGATAAGCCACCCAAGAAGCGTCAAAGGAAGCACAAGCCTAGCCTTTGAAAAGGTCAAAGAAGTGTAAAGCTTCAAAGAATCTCGCAGCGGTTGTACCAAATCAAGCAGAACCTAGCCAGGTGGTAGCACCACCAGCCAAGAAGCCGTACTTGGGAACAACCCCTTTTTGCAATCAGTGTAACCTCCATCACCATGCCAGTATCAAATGCCGAACATGTTTCAACTGTGGACTTTTGGGCCATACGGCAAGAGTCTGTCGTTCAGTCACTGTGTTGGACTAAGCTATTCAGAACCCTGTTCAATTTCAAGCAGATCCAGCACAAGCTCGTTTCCCACTTGGTACTTGCTAAAAATATGACGAAACGGGTTATTTCAGGATCAAATGACCAAGATTTTCAATGCAAAATCTGACCCACGGATGAGCATTTGGCTGATTAGTAGATGCTGCTGCTTTGAATAATCTGAATCTTATGTTTTTATCCCTTTCGTTTTTCTTGAACTCTGGAACAACTTGTTTGGTTTATAAATAAATAGTTGGTCACAATTTTGATGTATAAGTGTAGTTACATGTGTGTATGGCATACCCCTAGTATACCTACACCAAAGAACTATGTTCTTTATAAAATAAACTACTCTTGTAGTTCTCCCATTCATGTGATCACTCATGATTTCTTCAAGTACTCGTTTCATTCTAAGAAACGAAGTACAGAATATAAGTGACATTTTGAGTAATCACTTTAAATCCTTGTTTGGATATTTAAGGGTACTTTTTTCATAAGTCCTTCAACAGTCCTATACGATATACCCATATACATATCATTATATTCTGATTTTCATAACAGCATACATAGTATAGTTTTTCGAAACATCCCCTATGATTTCAAAGATATTTCTTATGATCTAAAAACATTTAAACCTAGTATATTTTCATATATCAAGTGCATGATTTCAAAAGCATTATCCATGTTTTCAAAAACCCTATACATAATTTCAAAATTTATCTCGCATGATTTTAAAACATTTTATAAACATATTTACCAAATACATCTACCGTATGATTTCAAAAGTATTACGTAAGGTTTCAAAATCATTAAACACATTTCTAAAGAACCCCATGCATAGTTTTCGAAAAACATTCTGCTCGTATGATTGACTTAACATACGCAGTACTTAACCTCCAAATTCTGCTTCATATGTCGCCTGGGCATATCTAGCATCTCAACCTCATGAACATTCTACCTTGTGTTTTGACTTAAACACGTCTAGTGCAAGGTTTCAAAATATCTCCCGTTATTCAAATTCCAAAATCCATATAGGATCTTCTTATCTTCACAACTAGATTCTTGTGGATGATTATCACTCAAATCGGAGTCTTTAATTGAATTCTTTGTATGCCTTAATACGTACATTACGATTCAATAAGGACAAAGCCGAATTCCTATTTAAATCTTCCTATCTTCATAGTTAGATTCTTGATAATGTTTAAAGTGCCAAATGAAATCCACGGATTGGATTCCTGGTGTGCTTTAAATACTCGTGTACAAATTAATAAACAAATTAACAAAATAATAACAAATTAATAACCAAGAAAACAATAATGTGCTTATGTGTTTATGTGTTGACCTAATCAAAGTTATCTCGAGCTTGTTCAAATTCTATCCCCTTCACATTATAAAACAAACTGTGCAAACTATGCAAAAAATTACGTAATTGTGGATGCATACATAATTATGGAATTTAGTGCACAAAAAAATCACAGCAAGTTTTTTCATGTATCTAGAGTTGACTCCATTCATTTCCATTTATGACGAAGAACCCGTTGAGGAAAAAGAATCCATTCATTTTCGCTTCTGAAAAATATCCGTTGAGGGAAATGAATATCCTTTTGATTATTCTTTCATTTCCATTTCTGACGAAGAACCCATTGAGGAAAATGAATCCATTCATTTTCGCTTCTGAAGAATATCCGTTGAGGGAAATGAATATCCTTTTGATTATTCTTTCATTTCCATTTCTGATGAAGAACCCGTTGACGAAACGGAATCCATTCATTTTCGCTTCTGAAGAATATCCATTGAGGGAAATGAATATCCTTTTGATTATTCTTTCATTTTCATTTCTGATGAAGAACCCGTTGAGGAAAATGAATCCATTCATTTTCGCTTCTGAAGAATATCCGTTGAGGGAAATGAATATCCTTTTGATTATTCTTTCATTTCCATTTCTGACGAAGAACCCGTTGAGGAAAATGAATCATCCATTTTCGCTTCTGAAGAATATCCGTCGAGGGAAATGAATATCCTTTTGATTATTCCTTCATTTCCATTTCTAACGAAGAACCCGTTGACGAAAATGAAGCATCTATTCATTTTCGCTTCTGAAGAATATCCGTTGAGGGAAATGAATATCCTTTTGATTATTCCTTCATTTCCATTTCTGACGAAGAACCCGTTGAGGAAAATGAAGCGTCTATTCATTTTCGCTTCTGAAGAATATCCGTCGAGGGAAATGAATATCCTTTTGATTATTCCTTCATTTCCATTTCTGAAGAAGAACCCGTTGAGGAAAATGAATCATCCATTTTCGCTTCTGAAGAATATCCGTCGAGGGAAATGAATATCCTTTTAATTATTCAGTCATTTCCACTTCTGACGAAGTACCTGTTAAGGAAAAATGAATCATCCACTCATTTTTTGCTATAAAGTATATAAACTGGGAAATGACAAGATTATGCCTTGCATACCATTGATGGGTTACTCTACGCAAATAGATGACACCTTAGATTCCATGCAAGACAATTTTCTAACACAACGTCACAGACAGACTCCTACGAATAAATTTCGGGACGAAATTTCCTAAAGTAGGGGAGACTGTGACATCTGTGTCACTTCAACCATCAAAAAAATACCAAATCAATGAAATATTGTCTTTCATACTTGGGATTTGTATAAATATGTGTATCATTTGCACATATCAATTCTTGTTCGATTTCGAGCTTTAAATCGCTTTCTGGAAGGTTATGCGCAAACTGATGCATAAACGTAATCATTTTAATGCAACAAACACTCCGGAACAGTGACATAGCCTTAACATACCTTAAATAACCTTTACATAACTTAGAAATAACTTTTGGAGAGTTTGGTGTGTCGAAATCAAGTTCATTCGATCGCAGGGACTATTTGCGTCAAACTGCAAAAGTATACCGAATCGAATGGTAACGAACATTCTGGAACTTGATCATAAGTTAAATATGCCCTAAATATCCTTTACATAGCTTAGAAATAGGCCTTGAGGTGTTTGGTGCGCAAAAATAAACTCTCTGATCAATAGGGACTAAAAGCGTCAAAAAGTGCATAAGTTTGCATTTTCGCGCATATCTTATGTTCTGAATGTATCCGGACATCCAAAAATTTATGTAATCATTAAAATATTTTATTTTAGTGATTGGCATGATAAAATTCCATTCGTCGTGTAATTTGGATCGTTATTTGCGTACTTTCGTGTTTCGTCGTAATTAACCGAACAACGCAACCGTACAGCCAAACGAACGGACATCCGATATGTTTTTGAGCATAATTTAAGTTCCCTATACTTTAACTTCAATTTAGAGCCTTGAAATGGGGTTAACGGGGCTTAAACGTGTCAAAAAACGCATCGAAAACCGAGTTTAAGCCTGCAGGGACTAAACTTGTAAATCTGCCAAACTTGTCAGGCGGGGCGCGTAAGCCTACCCCAATTCTTACGCGGGGCGCGACAGCTGCCCAGTACAGAAACATTGAATCTGGACTTCCAGCCTGTTGTTGATGGTTTTGTTCGTAGATTTGCAATACCATTTGATGGTATTTGATGTCCCCATTGTTTTAAAAACCTTGTGCCCAAGTGTAAGGTTCAGATTCAAGCACGAATAATGAGAAACTATGAAAACCCGAGTTTTCAAAGTCTTTCCTTGACGCGTTACTTATTTTCCATTCTGTTTTCGTAATTTGTTTGCGTTATAACATGTGCATGGTTGATTGATTTGGGTAGTGTCTTGTGGGTTTGTTTATAAAACTTAGGACTAGTTTATGTTTCATGTCCTTCAACTTCACTTCGACGAAACACCCTTACCCGACGAAACACCTTATGCGACGAACTATAAGATCTTCGTCGTCACCTCTGCCCGATGAATCATGATTTTTCGTCATCATCTCCCCGACGAAAAACACTTCTTTCGTCAAACACATAGTTCGCCGTATGGGCCGAAACCCAAGTGTGGCCCAAATATGTCTCAGTTATATTGTTTTGTAATCACACAATTATACGTAAGGCGATAGTTAGCCAACCCTAAACCCCTCTCTAAACAACGACGGCAGCAGCACATCGAAGCATCATCCTCCTTGGTTGAGCTTCTTTAGGCACTTGCCTGGCATCACCCTAGCACACGACTTCATCACCCTTCGGTCAGTAGATTCGTACTTGCGTATCTCTTGATTATTGTTCTTGTTTATGTGTGGAATTGTTTAAAAGATTGTATGCGAATGTGTGATGATTGTTGTTGCTAAGTAATCTCGTTAACAACTGATAGCACACATCTAGTAGTAATATTGGTAGCAATCGATGGACTAGGGATCTAGGTCGGATGGGTGGGTAATGAATCGTGCATGTAATGGAAAATCAATGATAAAGGATTGTCGGTGAACATATGTAAAACCTCGCATCACATAATTAGGTGATCTAATCCGATGTGGTCGTTGATTATGATGTTGACTTTTGATAAATAAATTGGTTGATAACTAGGGTTCATGAGAATTAAGGAATTAAACTGATTTGACCTACTTTGAATGCCAATGATCATGATTGATGTTATGAATTAGGGTTACGTTAACAAGATGATAGATTTGGGACGATACATGATGCGGGGGTTCCGACGATTCTTGTACAGTTTCATGTTCATATTCTGATTCGTTAAGTTCGTGTATTTAGTTGTTGGCATGATGATTAACATTTGATGATATGTCTAACAGTTTGATGAAACGGTTATGTTTGGAATGAATCTAAATGCTCGATGATTACTCATAGCTAGGATGTTAAATCGTGGATTGATTGGTGTTATTGAAACTGTTAAATCGATAACTGTTATTAGAGATCATAAGAGTAGTAACTGTATCATTATCTGATGAGGGACGACGTAAGTGACCCTCGACGAACAACCTGATGTTTTGTCACACACCTGCCGACGAAACACTTTGATGTTTCGTCACCTACATGCAGACGAAATACTTTGATGTTTCGTCACCCACCTTGTCGACGAATAACTGTGATAACTCGTCGCTCTGAAGGTTCGTCGTTAGGAAGGAACCTCATCAACAGAGTGTGGTTTATCATGTGTATGGAACTTGAATGTTTATTATCTGCCTGTTAATGATGTCAATTATGATTGAGGAAAACATGATTTTCTTATGATGAATAGCTTACTAAACTGTGAAGTACTATTACGTAACATGCATGTGATTAGTGGATTTGTATGAGATGCAATGGCTGTTATGTGTTATTCAATGATCGTTGTTTTGAATGCACACCGCGATTATAATTTACACGAGAACAATGCGAATGTAAACTGATATGCGTGCATGAATACCATAGGCTTCGACTGATTAAGTGTGAACGAATAACTAGTGATACCGAGCAAACCAAGGTGAGTTCACTTCTTTCAAAACAAGCATGCGTCCGGTGGGGACAATCAAACTAACAAAACTTGTAAATGGATTTTCTTAAACCCATATCCTTGTAGGGGATATGAGGCGGTTTTCAAATACCCACATCCTTGTAGGGGATGTGAGGCGGATTTCACAACGCATATCCTTGCAGGGGATATGCAACGGTTTTCAGTAACCGTTGATGTTGGATAATACACTCACTCTCTATCACTTAAGTCCCATCATACTACCAGGTTAGTTGCTTGTAGGGCAACGGGGTTATTAGTTGATAGCGCTATTAGGTTTGGCACCCTCACGACATACCTGGATAGGACGAGCGTGACCTAATAACTTTTAATCATGACCAATGTTTGATAGAGCATTGGAGAAGGGCAAAATGGGCTGTCTGCGGTATCGAGTTATTATCAACATAACATGAATCAGTATTCGGTAACGAACGGTTTAACAAATTAGTGAAATCACCAGCGTTGTCTGATACACGTTTTTCTGCATGCTTGCAGGCCTTTAGGTACATGATGTTGGAACTTGCTGTCTGGGATGCTGGAGTGGTCATGGGTCATATTACAAGGAATCACAAGACAAGTTTAATGACTTTTATACACCTGAGTTACGAAATTGTTGACTATTGTATTATGCTTTCGCTGATTAATAAATAATGTTTTATAATGCCTTATTCTAATAAATGAAAGTTTAATTGAATTATTGATATGAGTTCAATGTGATTGGTGGCTAGATCCTGGTATGCCATACGCCTCGTGGGGGACTCCGCATGTGGTATTTTGGGGGTGTGACAGTTTGGTATCAGAGCCACTGGTTATAGTGAACTTGGTTTTAAAACGTTTTTGTAAAACCAGACTATAACCGAACAGTTCTGAATACGTGAATACGACCATGACACTCAGCTCCAGATTGCAAGGTTCGTCTTTCTCACTTGTTGCATACATTACATGACTAGTACACATTTGTTTATGATGTAGCGTACGAACACACACACGACACTATGACATGGTTACATGAATTGTTTGCTTGCATTATGATGCGTTGATTGTATGTCATAGTCCTTGGATTTCTGTGATCTTATCATTTTGATAACCTCCGTTTGATATCTGAGTTTGAAGGACCATTTGACATGAGCTAGGAGGAACTGAGATGAGCATGCAAATCACAATATTATTGTGGGTGCACACATAATAATAATGTGAGGTGCATGCGAGTCCCAGTGAGCCTTAACAAGTGAAGAAGGGGTTATGTTCTGTTATTTGATCAAAGAGAAACGTAACAAATCTATAGGACTCATAGCAGTGATTGCCTCCTACCCGAACGTGATCTTTTCCTATCTCCCTGAATCCTTACGAATCTCGATGCTATCGAGTAATACGTGAACACCCATCCGAATGTCTAGCGAACTGTGTAGCATGTTAGGTGCTAGTACGAACGTCTCTGAGTTGAATGTCGCAGCGTCGAATGACTGGTTTATACCTTTCTCACTTATCCTCATTTGCTGGAACTTAACATACTGATGCCTTAGATCCCGAAGTGCGATCACTTCTGCAACACTCTAGCAGCATACCGTGTATTACTCAATCGGCATGCAAGATCGATGGACAAGAAGATGAGCGTAGTACCTTGCCGACCTCAGTATTAGGACGACCCTGGTTACCGGCAACGAACACCAGCAAAGTGACTGCAATCGAATCTCTAACCCTAGTCAGCGACTTATGAGAGTCAACCTTTACAAATCAATCAGGACATAAGCGATGACAAGTGAATATAGTGTTGAATGTGGTATTATGTGTAATTGACAGCACAATGAGTAGCGCCTTAGGACGTGACATGGAAGGTGACAAGATGGACCTTGTCGGTGAAAGATCATAGGGCTCCGTTTCAAGCAGTGACCTTAGAGACAACAGTCACGGCAACATCAAGGTACTCGTAATCATAGCCTACAATATGGAAACGAAGGTGACTTCGACAAGGATTGACTATTGTTAAAGTAGGACGACGACAACCAAGGGAACGACGACAGTACTAGAAATTCTCATAACAAAAACAACAACACCGGAAATGATGCTCAGGGAAGGGCATTTAGGATTGGTGTGGGCGACGCTAGGATTATGGCAACATGGTGGCCCGCACGTTTGGTGCGGTGCTAGGTGTGATATATTTTTATCTATGTTTTAGCCTTTTTTCTAACACGTAAATCAAGTTTTAAATTTATAAAACACGATATTCTACTAACACTTAAGCACACACACATGGGCAAGTGCACCCATCATGAGCGTAGTATAGTGTTGGTAAGATACCGAGCTCGTCCAAGGACACAAGAGCTTTTAATACCAGTTTATCCCCAACGTCTAATCAAATCAAAAGTTTGGAAAAAAGTTTTAAACATGAAAATAAAACTAACTAAAAATGCTGAAAATAAAAATAAAATAAAAACAGATAGACAAGATGAATCACTTGGATCCGACTCGCCTTTAGTGTAACCTATGATGAATTTCTCACTTTTGCACTTTTTAAGAGATTATATTAGTTATAGTAGGAGGCCCCTCTTTTGAAGGTGACGTTACCCTCAACCCAGTAGTTTGAGTCAGCAAGGATACAATCCTAAAGGGTCGGAATATTGGAAGATAATTAATTAAGTTATTAATGCGTAATGTGGTAGGCCCCTCTTTTGAAGGTGACATTACCCTCGGCTAAGTGGTTTGAGTCAGCAGGGATACAATCCCAAGTAGCCGGGTTAATGTAATAATAGTAGTTTACATATGAGGGGATCAAGCTATTCGCACCCTCGCCATCCAATACCAATGGGTATTGAAGGAGGTCCTAGTAAGCTTGACCCAGGTCCCTGCAGGATCTATACACTGAACAAGGCAAGAACCTTACCAAACCATTCCCTTAACCCCCGACCAGGTAGCCAACATATCTCTATATAGACCGTAGAGATATGAATGGTGTAAATCTTTTATTTTATATAGACAGTAAAATAACGCCAAGACACCACAGACAAATGATAAGGAAGTTTCACCTTCAACATAAGAAACTAGTTATTATTGTCATTAATACAAAACCAAATAAAAAGTGCGAAAAGAAAAAAAAACAAAAGTATTACACTAAATACTTGTCTTCACCAAGTGATGTAAGAGACTTAGGCAAACATGGGCTTTGATTGTCAAGAACTCTTACTATCAATCTTGGATCCCGAAACTACTACACACACCCTATGATGGATGATGGATGATGGTGGTGGATGTGGGTGGTGATGGTGGTGGAGGGTGGGTGAAGTGTGAGAGAGGTGGTTTGTTAAGGGATGATTTGCAAGTGAGCCAAGCACCCCTATTTATAGCCTGCACAGAAGCCCGGACATGGCCCCGTGTCCATTGGACATGGCCCCGTCTCCACCCATCTTCTCTTTCTTCATTAATTGCAGTTTGTCTGCATTAGTTGACCACGCCCCCGTGTCCGCTGGGCACGGCCCCGTGTGCAGAAGCGTATCTGTACTATCAAGATTTGCTCAGATTCTGCGATTCTTTGCGTTGACCACGGCCCCGTGTCCACTGGACACGTCCCCGTGTTGGGAAATAGAAGCTTCTACAATTTTGTCTTTTCTGCAGACACTTGGGCACGCCCTCGTGCTCACTGGGCACGGGGCGTGTTCAGTCTTCTGTTGTCTTGTTTTTTCTTGGGGAGATGCTGTCGAGGGGTCGGGCATGCCACGTTTATTCCTTTTCTTGTATTTGTGTTAGATTTAGCTGTACTTTTGCTTCTTTTGTTCATTTGAGCTCATTTAATCCTGAAAATACAAAAGGAAGATAAAAGCACACTTTTTCCAACATTAGTGCTTAAAAAGTGTTAGTTTTATGCCTTATTTGAAGTAATTTATATGTTGCATTTTGCACACATCAAATACCCCCACACTTGAATCTTTGCTTGTCCTCAAGCAAAACTCTTTATTTTGTGGCTTACACCCCAAATGGAATGGGTAGAAGAGAAGGTTTTGGGCTTGTCATAGAGTGTCAGGATTCCAAGATTCTTTATTAGGTTTTATTTTTATTTTATTTATAATCCTATTCGTTATGATTTATTTAGAACATTATATAAGAGAAATTACTTATTTGGGCATAACTTGCCTCTTTAAAATTTCATTTATATACAAGTTCACATATCTCACGGGAGATCACTAAACACTCGGCCGAAGAAGTATTTTTGTGAAACACTCGAGAGCGGCATGGAACTTACTTCTACCATATGCTTGCCAAGCAATCAATCCTCCTCCTTTTTAACTATGAACCTTTGTAAATATCAAGAGGACTTTGGGGAAGGGTTAGGCTTGGGTTAAAGGTAGGTGGTTTTGGGTTAGTGGTTAGTAGAAAAAGGGCGAAAAGGCGTAAAAAGCGTCGGTTTTTGTAAAACATTTTGTTTTTGTGACTTTTTATTCCAATGAATCATTTTTCAAACAAGATTTCTTTTGATGAGCTTGTTTGTTTATTGCTAGCTTCATTTTTCTTTTCTTCTTTATCATCATTTTTTTTCATAAGGATGTCACAAGAAAACCGAGCTTTGTTACTAAAATAAAGGGTTTAAAATGAAAAAGGTTTTGGTGGGTAAAGGGTGTTTGTTTTGGGAAAAGAAATGAAAAGGTTTAGGCTCAAAGGGGTTAACTAGGGGGATTTTGGGAGTGTGGTAAAAAAAAAGAAAAATAATGGTGCTGAAAGAAAAAGGGTTAGTCATAATGCCTCCATCATTTACTTACTTGGGTTTAAGTTGGTAAGGACTGGGAATGTATCGTCATGGCAAGTTCTAGAGTAGTAAGAAACCAGGCCTCACACAAGAAACGAAAGATGAGCATTTAATCTAAAGATGTGTTTTTGTATGCTCAATAAAGTCTCAAAACTCAGTTTTTGTGGGAATGGGTTTTTAATGTGATCAAGTATATATAATCAAATTTTAACTAGGTTTGTCATGCCGTTTCATAATTTTCTTATGTTGGTTCTTTTTATCACGACGCTATTGGTTGTAAATTAGTAAAAATATAACCTTTTTAGAACTTGTTATTCCCAAATTAAACCAAGACAAGTAAAAAAATCGAAAAAGTTTTTGAAAAAATTTGGGGTGATTAGCGGTTCCAATAGAGTTTTGTGAAAAGCTTGTCATTAGGACTTGCAAAATTCAAGGTTTTAGCATCCCCCCACACTTAAATTACACATTGTCCTCAATGTGTCCCAAAAATAAGTTTTTAGGTTGATTGAATGTGTAAAAGGTGTGTTAAAAAACAAAATTTTATGTTACTAGGCAACTGGACATGGCCCCGTGGTGTCCGGGCACGGCCCCATGTTCAGATTGCCAGTAATGCAAAGTTAAAAATGTAACAGAAGGCTGGACACGGGGGCGTGTTCAGTGAACATGCCCCGTGTCCAGATACCTGAACTAGGCATTTTTCTGCAGATCATTGAGCACGGGCCGTGTTGGCTGGGCACGGCCCCGTGTCGAACTTGCTGTAATGAAGAAAAATTGTCGGGAGGCTCTGTTTTTGTGCATGGGGCGTTGGTTCAAGCTTCACTTAGTATCCTTCACCATCCAGAGTGTGTTTTATCCCTGAAAATTAAAACTAAACTACAAAGCATAAAAGTTAATCTAAATTAAAACTAAGGATAGTTCTGCGGAATGCCTTCGTGGTGCGCCACGTTTATAAGGGTCCCTGGCTAGACCCAAAGTCAGTCATATGTCATGGTTTGCATCCCATGTTGCACCGTCAGAGAGCATCATCCAAACTTGAATCTATGACTTTCATATAACTGACCGGGTCATCGTCTTCTACTCTTTTCCCAACTCCGAATTTCATTTCCTTGTTCCCCACTCTCAATGTTAGAGTCCCACCATTCATGTCTACCACTGCGTGGGCCGTAGGTAGGAACAGTCTCCCCAAGATGAATGGTATTTCGGTGTCTTCCTCCATATCTAGTATGACAAAGTCGGCCGGGAAAACAAAGTCTCCTACTTTAACTAATAGATTTTCGGCGACACCTTGTGGGTATTTAACGGACCTATCGGCGAGTTGTATGCTCATTTTTGTAGGACTTGTTTTTCCTAGGCCGAGTCGGTCGAACATTGATGCGGGCATGAGGTTGATGCTAGCCCCAAGATCGGCTAGTGCATTGCGTATGGGAGATTCCCTAATTGAACAAGGAATGGTGAAGCTTCTGGGATCGATCTTCTTTTGTGGGGGCTTGTTGAGTAGCAAGGCAGAGCATTCTTCGCTTAAGTTAACTAATTGCAATGATTCGATTTTCCTTTTGTGAGTGAGGAAGTCCCTCATAAATTTCGAGTATTTAGGCATTTGAGTTAGGACTTCGACAAATGGAATATTGACATGCAATTGTTTTAGTAAATTTACGAATTTGGAGAATTGCTCATCGGTCTTTTGGCGAAGTAACCGACCAGGGTACGGTACCGGAGGATTCTTGGTGGGCTCTTGAACTGATGGAGGAGCCGTCACTTGTTGGGGCGTCGGCGAAGTTACGGTTTGGCTAGATCGGCTCTTTTCGGTGGTGGGTAGCGGAGCCTCCTCGGGACCTATGGTACGGTTTCTCAACGTGATGAGATGCACTTGCGCCTTTGGGTTGGTTTCGGTATTGCTTGGTAACGTGCCTTGAGGTCTCTCGGAGAAATTTTGAGCTAGTTGATTTATTTGTTTTTCAATATTTTGAATACCAGCTTGTTGATTTCTAAAGTTTGATTCCAATTATTGAAATCGATCCGAGTTTTTCTTTTCGGTGTCGGAGATGAGGCGAGAAACTGTATCCTCAAGCCTCTCTCGTCCTCCTTGTTGTTGAGAGAAATTTTGTGACTCGTTTCTTGGTTGTTGAAAGTTAGTTCGTTGGTTTAGATTTTGTTGGTTACTACTATTGTCGGGTTCTCTCCAACCAAGGTTAGGGTGGTTACACCATCCTTGGTTGTAGGTACCCGTTGGAGGACCCGACGGCCTAGGTCTGTTATCAATGTAGTTTACCGTTTCCGTTTGATTATCCATTTCTTTCATACAACTCCAATTTTCATGTGGCCCACCACACCCTTCACAAGCCATAACTGAGGCTGTTTTTGCCATTTCTAACTTTTTAATTTTTGAAGAAAGGGCCTCGATTTGGGCTTGCAATGAGGTGCTTTCATCAATCTTATGGGCGCCCGGGGCAATAGATTTTGTGCCTCGGGGAGTGTGCCACTGAAAATTGGTTTGAGCAATTTCCTCAATTTGATTATAGATTTAATTCGGGCGACGATTACCTAAAAGTCCCCCGGAGCTAGAATCAAGTGTTTGTCTTGTGTGTGGCAACAACCCATTATAGAAAGTGGAGACTTGTTGCCATACCGCAAGACCATGATGGGGACACTTTCTTAGTAGCTCCTTGAACCTTTCCCAAGTCTCATATAAGGATTCCCCATCCTCTTGTGAGTATGTATTAATTTCAGTCATTAATTTAGTCGTTTTAGCAGGAGGGAAATACTTATACAAAAACTTTTGGGCTAGTTCATTCCAGGTGTTTACCGAACCAACTAGGAGGGCGTTAAGCCAAGCCTTAGCTCGGTCTTTTAGCAAAAATGGAAACATTCGAAGGTGGATGGCATCGTTTGATGCTCCGTTGATCCGAAAAGTATCACGTATTTTCAAAAAGTTGGTAATATGTAAATGGGGGTCTTCGTCCGCAAGCCCATGGAAAGTTGCGGAATTTTGGAGCATTTGGATCAAGTGCGGCCGAAGTTCGAAGTTGTTGTCATCGACATTCGGCGCATTGATAGCGGCGCCAAGATTACCTACAGTGGGTCGTAGGTAATCCATGAGTGTACGTTGATCCGCCATTGGAAGTGAGTCCCCCGAATCTCTTTCTTGATTTTTAGCTTTAAGTCTTTTTTCTTAAAAAGCGTTCGGGTTCGTCTAGAGGTTCTTTTATGTCTCTACTAGAGCTGGAGCTCATACACTGTGTGGAAAGTTCAGGTGCGGTGCCTGGGTTCCAAGTCCTGTAAGAAAAACAAAAAGAACATTGGTCAGAAGTTTCACCACGGCCCCGTGTTCAGGTGAACACGGCCCGTGCTCAGAGATACAGTGATTGTTTTCTGGATCCCTGTTACTGGAGAGCTCGACACGGCCCCGTGCTGCACCTACACGGCCCCGTGCTCAGCCCTCTGTAACTCGGAAAATAAAAACTGTTAGTAACAACGCTGGGAACGGCCCGTGTCCGACCCGGCATGGCCCCGTGCTGAGCTCTGGAGAAAGAGAAAATTTAAGAAAAATCCTAAAAAACAGAAAAATAAGAAAAACGATTAGGCCGTTGATTCCTAACTTCCTTAAAATCCTTGTGTCCCTGGCAACGGCGCCAAAAACTTGGTGCGGTGCTAGGTGTGATATATTTTTATCTATATTTTAGCCCTTTTTCTAACACGTAAATCAAGTTTTAAATTATAAAACACGATATTCTACTAACACTTAAGCACACACACATGTGCAAGTGCACCCATCGTGAGCGTAGTATAGTGTTGGTAAGATACCGAGGCTCGTCCAAGTACACAAGAGCTTTTAATACCGGTTTATCCTCATCGTTTAATCAAATCAAAAGTTTGGAAAAGGTTTTAAACATGAAAATAAAACTAACTAAAAATGCTGAAAATAAAAATAAAATAAAAACAGATAGACAAGATGAATCACTTGGATCCGACTCACCTTTAGTGTAACCTTTAATGAATTTCGCACTTTTTCACTTTTTAAGAGATTATCTTGGTTATAGTAGTAGGCCCCTCTTTTGAAGGTGACGTTACCCTTAACCCAGTAGTTTGAGTCAGCAAGGATACAATCCTAAAGGGTCGGAATATTGGAAGATAATTAATTAAGTTATTAATGCGTACTGTGGTAGGCCCCACTTTTGAAGGTGACGTTACCCTCGGCTAAGTGGTTTGAGTCAACAGGGATACAATCCCAAGTAGCCGGGTTAATGTAATAATAGTAGTTTACATATGAGGGGATCAAGCTATTCGCACCCCTACCATCCAATACCAGTGGGTATTGAAGGAGGTCCTAGTAAGCTTGACCCAGGTCCTTGCAGGATCTATACACTGAACAAGGCAAGAACCTTACCAAACCATTCCCTTAACCCCCGACCAGGTAGCCAACATATCTCTATATAGACCGTAGAGATATGAATGGTGTAAATCTTTTATTTTATATAGACAGTAAAATAACACCAAGACACCACGAACAAATGATAAGGAAGTTTCACCTTCAACATAAGAAACTAGTTATTAATGTCATTAATGCAAAACCAAATAAAAAGTGCAAAAAGAAAAAAAAAACAAAAGTATTACACTAAATGCTTGTCTTCACCAAGTGATGTAAGAGTGATGTGCACAAAATGCAACATATAAATTACATCAATTGTGGCATAAAACTAACCCTTTTTTAGTACTAATGTTGGAAAAAGTGTGTTTTTTCTTCCTTTTGTATTTTCAGGATTAAATGAGCTCAAATAAACAAAAGAAGCAAAAAGACAGCTAAATCTAACATCAATACAAGAAAAGGAACAAACGTGGCATGCCCGGCCTCCCCAACAGCATCTTCCCAAGCAAAACAAGAAAACCGAAGGCTGAACACGCCCCGTGCTCAATGAGCACGGGGGCGTGCCCAAGTGTCAGCAGAAAAGACAAAGTTGTAGAAGCTTATATCAGCCACCACGGGGTCGTGCTCAGCGCACACGGGGCCGTGGTCAACTCTAAGATTCGCAGAATCTGGGGAAATCTTGATTGTACAGATACGTTTCTGCACACGGGGCCGTGCCCAGCGGACACGGGGGCATGGTCAACTAATGCAGACAAACTGCAATTAATGAAGACAGAGAAGAAGGTGGACACGGGGCCGTGCCCAATGGACACGGGGCCATGCCCGAGCTGCTGTTCAGGCTATAAATAGGGGTGCTTGGCTCATTTGCAAACCATCCCATGGCACACCACCTCTCTCACACTTCACCCACCACCCACCACCATCACAACACCATCATCCACCACCATCATCCATTGTCCATCATAGAGTGTGTGAGTCATCTCGGGATCCAAGATTGATCATAAGAGTTATTGACAATCAAAGGCCATGTTTGCCTAAGTCTCTTACATCACTTGGTGAAGACAAGTGTCTAGTGTAATACTTTTTATTTTTAATCTTTTCGCGCTTTTTATTTGGTTATGTATTAATGACTTTAATAACTAGTTTCTTTTGTTGAAGGTGATTCTTCCTTATCGTTTGTCCGTGGTGTCTTGGCATTATTTTACTGTCTGTATAAAATAAAAGATTTTCACCATTCATATCTCCACGGTCTATATGGGGATATGTTGGCTACCTGGTCGGGGGTTAAGGGAACGGTTTGGTAAGAGTCTTGCCTTGTTCAGTGTATAGATCCTGCAAGGACCTGGGTCAAATTTAGTAGGACCTCCTTCAATACCCACCAGTATTGGATGGCGGGGGTCCAAATTCTTTGATCCCCTCATATGTAAGCTACTATTAATACTTTAACCCGGCTACTTAGGACTGTATCCCTGCTGACTCAGACTACTTAGCCGAGGGTAACGTCAACCTTCAAAAGAGGGGCCTACCACAATATTCATTAATAACTTAATTAATTATCTTTCAATAATCCGACCCTTTAGGATTGTATCCTTGCTGACTCAAACTACCGGGTTGAGGGTAACGTCACCTTCAAAAGAGGGGCCTACTACAATAACTAAGATAATCTCGTAAAAAGTGGAAAAGTGCGGAAATAATCAAAGGTTACACTAAACACGAGTCGGATCCAAGTGATTCATCTTGTCTATCTGTTTTTATTTTTATTTTATTTTTCAGCATTTTAGTTAGTTTTATTTTTCATATTTAAAAACCTTTTTTCTAACTTGTGATTTGATTAGACGTTGAGGATAAACCGGTACTAAAAGCTCCAGTGTCCTTGGACGACCTCGGTATCTTGCCAACACTATACTACGCTCACGATGGGTGCACTTGCCCATATGTGTGTTTGGTGTTAGTAAAATATCGTGTTTTATAAATTTAAAACTTGACTAACGTGTAAAAAGGGCTTAAAATATACTTAAATATTTATACACACCGCACGCACATCAAGTTTTTGGCGCCGTTGCCGGGGACACAAGGATTTTAAGAAAGTTTGGAATCAACGGCCGAATCACTTTTTCTAATTTTTCTGTTTTTTTTAGGATTTTTCTTAGTTTTTCAGCTTCTGCGGAACTCAGCACGGGCCGTGCCTGCTGAACACGCCCCGTGCCCAATCATTGGAACTGGCAATCTTGTTTTAAGTCAGACAGTAAGCTGAACATGGGGCCGTGCCCACTCAACACGCCCCGTGCCCAAGATTCAGTTACTGAAAACAGAACCGTAAGATCCCGACGGTTGGTAATTTCTGACACAAACATGAGAGATACTGATATTTTTTACTTTCGGCACTCTTATGGTACATGGTGTCAAATATGTGGTGGCTCTTATAAAGAATTAGAATGTTATTTTCTAAATTATAAGCCCCACTATATAGACCCATTGTTTTCCTGTAGCCTTAAGAGGGGCGAAAGTAAAAATAATCCCTATCTCTCCCTCGAATGCTCTCAACCGGATCTTCTAGGAGAAAGGCTCCTTGATGAACTCTTTCAAATGGAAGATCTAATTCTTAATTGGTTAAAAGAACTTAGGATAGATTTCAATAATTTATCTCAAGACGATAACCAAGAAGAATTGTTGGGATCGCATTCAAACAACTTCGTTGTTCCCGACGTTACCTCTAACTATAGCGAGGACTTGAGCGATAGTCGTCCCTGTGCCGATTGTGCCGTGAAGGACTCTCCATCGACTTCGTTCGGTGCGTACATAGACCTGAGCGATTCAGCATACACCTTCTTGAACGAGAGCCCGGGAAAGGGTTGGACTTGTCCACCTACATTTAGCATAGGAATCACCCTCACTGACAACCTCTTGCATTCTAGTCTTAATCTAGAGCAATTAAGGTATCTTAGGCACTTTGGGGTTGTTCCATCCAGTAAGGAACCCCCCGATCCGGATAAGTTCCTTAGAAATAGACAAACTTCATAAACAGCCTTTCGACACGGGGCCGTGCCCAGGACAACACGCCCCCGTGTCCACCAAAAGATTCATTTCTGACTTTTTGTCAGAATACGGACAAAATGTGTCAGGATCTTGCCTGCACACGGGGCCGTGTGCAGCGTGCTGTCGTTTTCTATAAAGGCAGCCAAGAATCCTGCACATTTGGACCATCCATGGACAGAGATTTGAGAGGATCTTCTCACCTACCATCCTAGGTATTTTCTAAAAGAAGGTTCTAACAACCATCTTGTCCTTTCCTCTTTTATCCATTGCCTTCTTCTTCACCTTTCTTGCCTCAACACCTCCATTGAAGCTTGAGATCACCATGATCCCAAGCTTTATTGTGATGTTTGTTAGATTTTTGTCCAAGGAATCTTGTTAAAAATAAGTTGTGCAACATTGTTTTAAGTTATTTCTGCTCAAAAATGCTTCATAAGTTGGAAAAATAATTTGAAACTCTAAGATTCCTTGTTCCAAAAATCTGCAGAAAGATGAACACGGGGCCGTGCTCATTGAGCATGGGGCCGTGTCCGGAGTTACTGTTTCATTAAAATGAACTATTTTTGGTGTGTTTTCGTAGAATGTCTAGTCAAAACAGTGGAACCTCTTCTACGCACTCCAGAAACAGTCGAAGGGAAAGAATGTCATCAATTGAAGCAACTCTCGTACGCTACGTAATGGCATTACATGAGGCTCTTGATGAGATGACATCGGTAGAGGAGGTCCTAATAAACCATATAAATTATCTTACGGTGGGGTTGGAAAACAGTTTTCAAGAAATCAATCTCTTGCACCAGAGGTTGAACATTCTTGTGACACCTCCCATGGAACCAATCCTCCCTCAAGAGGATTGGAACTTAGTACTTGGAATCAACAACCCGACCGGATGGGACGACATTCCAGCGGAACCTCCTCTTGAAGATCTACAAGAAGTCCCGGTGGAGGTTGCACCCCCTCAAACCAACGCCAATGAGCCTGCCTTTCTTCTCCCAAGGGAGATAGAGGAGTGGCTCGCCGACGTGTGAGGGACCCATTCCCGGAGAAAGGAGTTTTTCAAGCCTTATCCAACCGAGAGAATTATCTTTTCGGAAATTTTGCTAATAAAATAAGTATTAGGCTAGAACTTCTTGGTTTAGATTTCTTGTGTTTCTTTTCACCTATTTTTAACTTATTAGGACTATTATGTAATTCTCTCTACTTGAATGAATGATGATTCTAGTTAAAATGGTGTTTGGATGATGTTGTAATAAAACACACTCGGGATGGTGAAGGATAACAAGGGAAACTTGAACCAGCACCCCATGCACGAAAACAGAGCCAACCGATAATTTTTTCTTCATTACAGCAGGTTCAGCACGGGCCGTGCCCGCCCAACACGGCCCCGTGCTGCACAATCTGCAGGAAATGCCCAGTTCAGGTAACTGGACACGGGGCGTGCTCACTGAACACGCCCCCGTGCCCATGATTCTGTTTCTCTTTTACAAACTTCTGTTACTGGCGATCAGAACACGGGGCCGTGCCCGGACACCACGGGGCTGTGTCCAGAGGCCCAGTAACATAAAATTTTGCTTTTTCACACCTTTTTACACATTCAATCAACCTAAAAACTTATTTTTGGGACACATTGAGGACAATGTGTAATTTAAGTGTGGGGAGGATGCTAAAACCTTGAATCTTGCAAGTCCTAATCACAAGCCTTACACAAAACTCTATTGGAACCGCTAATCACCCCAATTTTTTTTTTTTAAAAATTCATTTTTTTACTTGTCTAGGTTTAATTTGGGAATTTCATGTTCTAAAAAGGTTATATTTTTACAAATTTACAACCGATAGCGTCGTGATAAAAAGAACCAACATAAGAAAATTATGAAACGGCATGTCAAGCTTAGTTAAAATTTTGATTATATATACTTGATCACATAAAAACCCATTCCCACAAAAAGTGAGTTTTGAGTCTTTATTGAGCATACAAATACATATCTTTAGACTAAATGCTTATTTTTCGTTTCTTGTGTGAATAGCCGCTTGGTTCTTACAACTCTAGAACTTGTCACGACGATACATTCCCGGTCCTTACCAACTTAAACCCGAGTAAGTAAATGACGGAGGCATTAGGACTAACCCTTTTTATTTCTACACCATTAATTTTTTTTACCACCTACCCAAAATCCCCCTAGTTAACCCCTTTGAGCCTAAACCTTTTCATTTCATAACCCAAAACAAACACCCTTTCACCCACCAAAACCTTTTTATTTTTAACCCTTTTGTTTTAGTAACAAGCTCGGTTTTTCTTATGACTTTCAAAAAAAAAATTATGATGATGAAGCAAAAGGAAAATAAACAAACAAGTTTATCAAAAATAACTTTGTTTGATTATTGGCTTCATCAAAATAAAAATTTCAAAAAAATAGAAAGTCTTACGAAAACCGACGCTTTTTACGCCTTTCGCCCTTTTACTAACCACTAACCCAACTACCTACCTTTAACCCAAGCCTAACCCTTCACCCCAAAAGTCCTCTTGATATTTACAAAGGTGTATAGTTAAAAAGGAGGAGGATTGATTGCTTGGTAAGATTATGGTGGGAGTAAGTTCCATGCCGCTCTCGAGTGATCCACTAAAATACATATTCGGCCGAGTGTTGAGTGATCCCCCGTGAGGTATGTGAACTTGTATATAAATGGAATTTTAAAAAGGCATGTTATGCCCTAATAAGTAATTTATCTTATGAAATATTTTAAATAAATCGTGATGAATAGGATTGTAAATAAATAAAAATAAAACTTAATAAAGAATCTTGGAAGTCCCGACACTCTATGACAAGCCCAAAAACCTTCTCTTCTACCCATTCCATTTGGGAGTGTAAAGCCACATTATAAAGAGTTTTGCTTGAGGACAAGCAAAGATTCAAGTGTGGGGGTATTTGATGTGCACAAAATGCAACATATAAATTACATCAATTGTGGCATAAAACTAACCCTTTTTAGTACTAATGTTGGAAAAAGTGTTTTCTTGTCTTCCTTTTGTATTTTCAAGATTAAATGAGCTCAAATAAACAAAAGAAGCAAAAAGGCAGCTAAATCTAACATAAATACAAGAAAAGAAACAAACGTGGCATGCCCGGCCTCCCCAACAGCATCTTCCCAAGCAAAACAAGAAAACAGAAGGCTGAACACGCCCCGTGCTCAATGAGCACGAGGGCGTACCCAAGTGTCAGCAGAAAAGACAAAGCTGTAGAAGCTTCTATCAGCCACCACGGGGTCGTGCTCAGCAGACACGGGGCCATGGTCAAGTCTAAGATTCGCAGAATCTGGGGAAATCTTGATAGTACAGATACGCTTCTGCACACGGGGCCGTGCCCAGCGGACACGGGGGCGTGGTCAACTAATGCAGACAAACTGCAATTAATGAAGACAGAGAAAAAGGTGGACACGGGGCCGTGCCCGAGCTGCTGTTTAGGCTATAAATAGGGGTGCTTGGCTCATTTGCAAACCATCCCTTGGCACACCACCTCTCTCACACTTCACCCACCACCCACCACCATCACAACACCATCATCCATTGTCCATCATAGAGTGTGTGAGTCATCTCGGGATCCAAGATTGATCGTAAGAGTTATTGACAACCAAAGGCCATGTTTGCCTAAGTCTCTTACATCACTTGGTGAAGACAAGTGTCTAGTGTAATACTTTTATTTTTAATCTTTTCGCACTTTTTATTTGGTTATGTATTAATGACTTTAATAACTAGTTTCTTATGTTGAAGGTGATTCTTCCTTATCGTTTGTCCATGGTGTCTTGGCATTATTTTACTGTCTATATAAAATAAAAGATTTTCACCATTCATATCTCCACGGTCTATATGGAGATATGTTGGCTACTTGGTCGGGGGTTAAGGGAACGGTTTGGTAAGAGTCTTGCCTTGTTCTGTGTATAGATCCTGCAAGGACCAGGGTCAAATTTAGTAGGACCTCCTTCAATACCCACCGGTATTGGATGGCGGGGGTCCAAACTCTTTGATCCCCTCATATGTAAGCTACTATTAATACTTTAACCCGGCTACTTAGGACTGTATCCCTGCTGACTCAGACTACTTAGCCGAGGGTAACGTCACCTTCAAAAGAGGGGCCTACCACAATATGCATTAATAACTTAATTAATTATCTTTCAATAATCAAACCCTTTAGGATTGTATCCTTGCTGACTCAAACTACTGGGTTGAGGGTAACGTCACCTTCAAAAGAGGGGCCTACTACAATAACTAAGATAATCTCTTAAAAGGTGCAAAAGTGCGGAAATAATCAAAGGTTACACTAAACACGAGTCGGATCCAAGTGATTCATCTTGTCTATCTGTTTTTATTTTTATTTTATTTTTCAGCATTTTAGTTAGTTTTATTTTTCTTATTTAAAAACCTTTTTTTCTAACTTTTGATTTGATTAGACGTTGAGGATAAACCGGTACTAAAAGCTCCAGTGTCCTTGGACGACCTCGGTATCTTGCCAACACTATAAATCTTGGATCCCGAGACTACTACACACACTCTATGATGGATGATGGGTGATTGTGGTGGATGTGGGTTGTGATGGTGGTAAGTGTCAGAGAGGTGGTTTGTCAAGGGATGATTTTCAAGTGAGCCAAGCACCCATATTTATAGCATGCATAGAAGCCCGGACACGGCCCCGTGTCCATTGGACACGGCCCCGTGTCCTTCCATCTTCTCTTTCTTCATTAATTGCAGTTTGTCTGCATTAGTTGACCACGCCCCCGTGTCCGCTGGGCAAGGCCCCGTGTGTAGTAGCGTATCTGTACTATCAAGATTTGCTCAGATTATGCGAATCTTTGCGTTGACTACGGCCCCGTGTCCACTGGACACGCCCCCCGTGTTGGGAAATAGAAACTTCTATAATTTTGACTTTTCTGCACACACTTGGGCACGCCCCCGTGCTCACTGGGCACGAGGCGTGTTCGGTCTTCTGTTGTCTTGTTTTTGCTTGGGGAGATGCTGTCGAGGGTCGGGCATGCCACGTTTATTCCTTTTCTTGTATTTGTGTTAGATTTAGCTGTATTTTTGCTTCTATTGTTCATTTGAGCTCATTTAATCCTAAAAATACAAAAGGAAGACAAAAGCACACTTTTTCCAACATTAGTACTAAAAAAGTGTTAGTTTTATGCCTCATTTGATGTAATTTATATGTTGCATTTTGCACACATCAACATTCTTGGTAACTAAACGCTTCGTATATATTCTGCTTAACCCTGATGTTTCTTGAAACTGAGCCTGTTGTGGAAACGGCTGATGGCAAGTCAATTGAAACTTCATATGTTCGTTTGGATGCAAACTCGACCTTATGGGGCAAGTGCTCAACATCTACCTTCTTTCTACTACCCTTGATAGTTTCGATGCAATAGTCAGTATGGATGGGTTATCCAGATATCGCGCATATATACCCTGGGAGGAGGTAGCCGTCGCCTGGCATAAAGTATCCGAGTGGTGCAAAGGTTTGCAACAATTCAGCAATGAAGCCCAGCGGTGTCAACAGAAGGATTACCCCGCTATATTAGCAACCGTTACTGATTTAAAGGCTAAGGAGAAGAGGATCGAGGATCCACCAATTGTTCGTGATTCTTCTCGATGTGCTACCCGAGGAACTTTCAGGTTTACTTCCACAACTGTTAGGCAGAATCTCAGTTTGATCTCACGTCAGAGGCAGCCCTGATTACTCGTACTCTTACCGTCTTGCACCAGTAGGGTTGCAAGAGCTGTCTAATCAACTACAGTAACTGTTGAACAGGAGTTTTGTCGGACCTAGCTTTTCGCTGTGGGGAGCCCCAGTTATTGTGACAACCCGAGTTTTCAAGGTCCTTACATGACACGTTACTCGTTTCACAGAGTGTTTTCAAAACCCGTTTGCATTATAACTTGTTCATGATTGATATATGTTGGTGTATTGTATTATAGTTTGGTAAGTAATAAACTTGTGAAGTTATGAACTGTTTGAGTTATAAACATAACACATGCATCCTTACCCTTATGTCTGCAAAACATAGAAGTTTCCCCACAACCCTCACTCGACGAAACCTAGGGGTTTCGTCATGCACATTACGACGAAACTTAGGTGTTTCGGCCTGTGGCCTAGATGAGGCCCAGTTGCGAACCAGTTATATTAACCTCCTAACATCATGTAAGATCACAAACGGCGAAACCCTAACACAATTTTCCTCTCCCTTGCACCCGACGGCGATCATCATCCTCTCGAAATCCTTTCGCTCTCATCTCGCATCCGGTTAGTATGTGATGTTTCGGTTTAACCTGTTTGTTATGTAGTTGGTATAATCATTTGCACATGATTGTTATATCATGACTGATCTTAATGTTATGAATTATAGTTTGATTTGAATATGGTTAAAGATAGTTATGAATTCTGGCAAACCAATAAATTATTGATGATGTTGATGATGATTTGATTGGTTATGGTTCTTAGTGGCATGAATAGGGTTAATGATTTATGATTTATGCGATTTGACTATATTGATGACGAAACCATTGGAGCATGAGCAATAACTGTTAAAATCATAGTGTTAATCTGTTTGATCTATTTTGGGAACTGGTAAACATGTTTGCTGAAATCATGGGTAATGGGTTACTGAGGAAAAAGAAATTGGAACTGTTAAGTATGGGACGAAACTCCCTCCTCGGCGAAACACTCCAGTAGATGAAACATCCTAGAGATTCGTCACCTATTGTAACGACGAAACATCTTAGTTTTTCATCACCTGTCCTGTTGACGAAACGCCTCAGTGTTTCATCGGTTGATGTTTTGCCGCGTAGGGGATAGTTCACAGATTGTGGATAGAACTTGGATAATATGAATGATTGTTGACGAAACCATATTACTGTTTGTTAATGATATAAACTTGGACTGAGGAAACGTAATTTGGTTGTCATGTGTAGCATACTCGACTGTTAAGTAAATCATACATGTGAACTGTGGTATTGTACGAGTTTGAAAAACTGTAATGTGCTATTCGATGATTGTTGCTTGAACGAACACTCTGATTATAATATACACGTGAACCATGCGAATGTAAATTGATTACGTATACGTGAATACCGTAGGCTTTGACTGATTAAGTGTGAACGAATATCTAGTCATACCGAGCAAATCAAGGTGAGTTCACTGCTCTTTTCCCAAGCATGCGTCCCGGGGAGGGACATCTGGTAATTATCCCGGGGAGGGATATTGGGTAACGTTCCGGGGAGGAACGTCGGGTTATTGGGATGTTGGTTATTACACTCATTTCTATCGATAAGTCCCCTTACATCTACCGATTAGTTACCGGGGAGGCAACGGGGTTATTAGTTGATAGCGCTATTAGGTTTGGCACCCTCACACCGTACCGGGGAGGACGGTCGTGAACTAATACCTTAACCACTTGACCAATGTGTGATAGAGCATTGGGGTTTGGGCAAATAAATCTAGAGCCATCTGCGGTAATCGAGTTAATAACAACATCAAATCATTGAATCGTCTTATACTCATATCTGGTAACTAAAACATGTTAACAAACTTTGAACTCACCAGCGTCGTCTGACACACTTGTCTGCATGCTTGCAGGTCGTTAGATTCTTGATTATGGACTTGCTATCTGGGAGTGCTGGAGTGGTCATGGGTCACAACTCTTGGATACTTATTCTTGATTTGGTACATTGTTTTGAAACATTTGAACAACGAATAATCCTATGCTTCCGCTGAACGTTTACTTTGGTTTAACTTGTGACATGGATTATTATTATTATTATTATTATTATTATTATTATTATTATTATTATTATTATTATTATTATTATTATTATTATTATTATTATTATTATTATGAAATGAATCGAATGTTTTATTTAAATATTTATTATTGGTTCAATGTGATTGGTGGCTTGGATCCTGGTACGTCACACGACCCGCGGTGTTCCCGCATGTGGTATTTTGGGGGTGTGACAGTTTGGTATCAGAGCCACTGGTTATAGTGAACTAGGTTTTAAAAACGTTTTTATAAAACCAGACTATAACCGAACAACTTCGAAAATCGACCATGACACTCAGCTCCAGATTGCAAGGTTCGTCTTCTGTTTACTTTATGCATTACTTGCTTAGTAGTTACCCACACACGACTTGTATGAAACAACACTGTGCTGCATATCTTAGTGGAACTAGATAGTGTGGCACTACCCTTCGACTCATGTGAATATTAATCCCGTAATGCCTTTCGTTGTGCTATTTGAATGTGGGGGGAAACTTTTAGCGCAAGTTAAGAAGCACTGAGATAAGCATGCAAATTGCCTTATTATTATGGGTGCACACATAATAATAACGTGAGGTGCATGTGATTGCCAGTGAGGCTTAACGAGTGTGAGAAGGGTTCTGCTCTATTGTTTGGTGTAAACTTTGTAGTTGTAGATGTCAACGTGAGATTTGACTCCTACCTTATCTCGATTCTTAAACTTGTTCCCTCTCCTTATATAGAATCATGAGTGGACGAGGCCATGGACGTGGACACATCGCGATGACTCAGGCTGAGTTGACAAATCTGATTAACACCCGCGTGGCTGAGGCATTAGCAGCCTATCAAGCCGATATATGCCAAATCTTCTTTATTCTTGTGTTGCGTACACAACTCTTACCCTTGTGTTGTATTTCCTTTCGTCCATTAGGTCAGCATCCGCCTGCTTGCACTTTCAAGATGTTTATGGACTGTAAGCCACAGACATTCAGTGGGACTGAAGGGGCTGTGGGGTTATTACGTTGGTTTGAGAAGGCTGAGTCGGTGTTCGCTATGTGTAACTGTCCCGAGGGGGACCGTGTGAAGTATGCTACAGGCACTTTGGAGGATGGTGCCTTAACTTGGTAGAATGCCCAGGTGCAAATGTTGGGCATCGAGATGGCTAACACCACTACTTGGAATGATTTCAAGGAGTTGATGAGGGAGGAGTACTGTCCTCGTGATGAAATTCAGAAACTTGAAAACGAGTATTACAATCTGAAGATGGAGGGGTCTGAAATTGAAGTGTACACAAAAAGGTCACATGAGCTAGCAAACATGTGCCCTAACCTGTCTTGACCCCCACCTCAAAGAATCGAGTTGTATATCAAGGGATTTGCACCAGCAGTAAAGAGTTTGGTCACTGCTTCAAATCTTAACAACCTGCCTCAGATCATTCGTTTAGCACACAAGATAACCGACCAGGAGGTCGAGCGTGGTTCGCTACCTCCACGTGTTTCTGCTACTACTCCTGCTGCTACAGCTACCACACCTGCTGCTACAGCTACCACACCTGCTAATGATAACAAGCATAAATGGAACGATGCTGACAAAGCAACCAGTGTAAGTCAATCGCAAAAAAGGCCAGACAACAGCAATAAAAGTAGTCTCAGCCAGTCGTCCTCAGTTAACCAAGGATAGGGCAGCAATCCGAGTCAAGGCACCTACGTTGGTAAGAAGCCAAAGTGTAACACGTGTGGTTTTCATCATTATGGACCATGTGTCCGGGCTTTCCGTAGGTGTGAAAAGGTGGGCCATGAGGCAAAAGACTGTAGAGCTTCGCACCCAAAGCTGCAGCAGCGGCAAAATCAGCAGCATCAGCAACAGCAAAGGCAGCAACCCCATCAGAACCAGGGCTTTAAGAAGGGGTGTTTCCAGTGTGGGGACGAGGGCCACATTAAGCGGGATTGCCCTCAGTTGAATCAGAATGTTAACGACAACAACAACTGCCAGAACAACAACAATGCTGGGAACAACAACAATGGCAACAATAGGGGAAATGGTACTCGTGGAAGGGTATTCACAATTGGTGCTGGTGATGCTAGGAACGACGGCAATGTCATGACTGGTACGTTTTCTGTGAACAACCTCTTTGCTTTTGTATTATTTGATTCCGGTGCCGATTGGAGTTATGTGCCCCTAGAGTTCATTAAACGATTAGGGTTAACCCCAACACCTTTAGAAGCTAAGCATGTAGTAGAATTAGCCGATGGTAAAACAATTGAAGCCTCACATGTTCTTTTGGGATGTAAATTATATCTTGTGGGTCAAGTGTTTGATATTGACCTCCTTCCTGTTACCCTCGGTAGTTTTGATGTAGTGGTTGGTATGAATTTGTTGTCTAAGTACCAAGCTGAAATTCTCTGTAAAGAGAAAATCGTGCGTATTCCTCTCCCTAGTGGAGAATCGTTATCTGTTCAAGGGCATCGCAGTGGTGCGATGGTTGGTATCATCTCAGCTATGCAAGCGCAGAAGTGTTTACGAAAGGGGTATCCTGCTATTCTAGCACTTGTTACTGACACTCCGTCAGAAAAAAGAAGGATCAAAGACCGGCCAGTTGTTCGTGAGTTTTCTGATGTATTTCCTGAGGAACTACCTGGATTACCTCCTCACCACCAAGTGGAATTTCAGATTGATCTTGCGCCTGGAGCAGCTCTAATTGCTCGTGCACCTTATCGTTTTGCACCTGGAGAGTTGCAAGAGTTATCAAATCAACTTCAGGAGCTGTTGGATAGAGGCTTTATCCGACCCAGTTCTTCACCTTGTGGAGCCCCAGTATAGTTTGTAAAGAAGAAAGACGATTCCTTTCGTATGTGCATAGATTATCTGGAACTTAACAAGGTGACTGTCAAGAACCGCTACCCTTTGCCACGCATCGACGACTTATTTGACCATTTGCAAGGGTCCAGTTTTTACTCGAAGATTGACTTAAGATCGGGCTATCACCAGATGAGAGTCCGAGAGGAGGATGTTCCTAAAACGGCTTTTCGAATGCGGTATGGGCATTATGAGTTTTTAGTTATACCGTTTGGGTTGACAAACTCGCCAACGATTTTCATGGACCTCATGAACCGTGTATGCAAACCGTATCTCGACGACTTCGTTATCGTATTCATCGACGACATCCTAATCTATTCAAAGAGCAAGGAAGATCACAAGCGGCACTTACGACTTATTTTGGAGCTTCTGAGGAAGGAGCAACTCTACGCGAAATTCTCTAAGTGTGACTTCTGGATTCGGGAGGTACACTTCCTTGGGCATATTGTTAATGAATTGGGGATACACGTGGATTCTGCTGAGATTGATGCTATCAGAAATTGGGTGGCACCAAAGACTCCTTCAGAGGTGCGGCAATTTCTTGGACTCGCTGGGTACTACGGCAGGTTTATTAAGGACTTTTCGAAAATCGCCCAACCACTTACCTCGTTAACACAGAAAGGCGTTGTATACTCATGGGGAACGAAGAAAGAGGATGCTTTCCAGTTGTTGAAACAGAAACTTTGCAGTGCACCGATTTTATCTCTACCTGAAGGCACAGACGATTTTGTTGTATATTGTGATGCTTCTATACAGGGCCTCAGTTGCGTACTGATGCAACGCGAGAAGGTGATAGCTTATGCCTCTCGGCAGTTGAAGGTTCACGAGAAGAATTACACAACTCACGACTTAGAGCTGGGAGCCGTGGTTTTCGCGTTGAAAATCTGGAGGCACTACCTGTACGGTACCAAATGCACGATCTACACCGGTCACAGGAGCCTTCAGCATATTTTCAACCAGAAAGAATTGAATATGCGACAGCGTCGCTGGGTAGAACTTTTAAACGACTACGATTGTGCCATCAAGTATCATCCAGGCAAAGCTAATGTTGTAGCTGATGCCCTCAGTCGAAAGGAATCGAAACCCAAACGTGTTCGTGCTTTACAACTCACTTTTCATTCTAACCTACCCGATCAGATCCGTTCAGCTCAGACAGAAGCGTTGAAGGAAGAAAACATCGAAGCAGAGTACTTAAGGGGCATGGAAAAACGACTTGTAGAGAGATCGGATGGAATCCTCTACTTCATGGAGCGTGTATGGATCCCTTCGTTTGGTAACCTTAGAGAGCTTGTAATGGACGAAGCACACAAATCTCGATACTCTGTTCATCCCGGTTCGGATAAGATGTATCAGGACCTTAAAGTCATGTACTGGTGGCCGAAGATGAAAGCTCACATCGCGACTTACGTGAGTAAGTGTTTGACCTGCTCGAAAGTTAAAGTGGAATATCAGAAACCGTCTGGATTGCTGCAACAACCAGAAATACCCATGTGGAAATGGGAGCAAATCGTAATGGATTTTGTCACTGGGCTACCTAGGACTCAAAACGGGAACGACACAATTTGGGTGATCGTTGATCGCCTCACGAAGTCAGCGCACTTTCTAGCAATCAAGGAAATAGATAAGTTCTCACAGCTAGCTACTGTCTATCTAAAGGAAGTGGTTTCCAGGCACGGGGTGCCGACCTCTATTATCTTGGATTGTGACCCGTGTTTCATTTCAGATTTATGGCAGTCGATGCACAAATTGTTTGGCTCATGCCTCGACATGAGTACTGCTTATCACCCACAAACAGATGGTCAAAGTGAACGAACCATCCAGACACTAGAAGACGTGCTGCGGGCGTGTGTGATTGATTTTAGCAAGGGTTGGGAGAAACACTTGCCTTTGATGGAGTTTTCTTATAACAATAGCTACCATACCAGTATCCAGGCAGCTCTATTCGAAACATTGTATGGACGAAAATGTCGTTCACCTCTCTGTTGGGCTGAGGTGGGTGATAGCCAGATTACAGGCCCGGAACTTGTACTTGAAACCTCTGAGAAAATTGTTCAGATCAGGAATCGCATGGCGGTAGCGGGTGATTGACAGAAAAGCTATGCCGATAAGCGTAGAAAACCTTTGGAGTTTGCAGTTCATGATCGTGTTATGTTGAAGGTCTCACCCTGGAAGGGTGTGGTGCGTTTTAGAAAACGCGGCAAGCTGAACCCTCGTTATGTCGGGCCATTTAGAATTCTTGAACGAATTGGTAAAGTGGCCTACAAGCTGGAGTTACGTGCTGAGTTGGGTAACGTTCATGATGTTTTCCACGTGTCATAGCTGAAGAAGTGTTTGTCTGATGAGACACTTGTGGTACCGTTTCAGGAGCTGAAAATTGATGACAAGTTGAAGTTTGTCGAAGAACCTATCGAAATCATGGACCGGGAAGTCAAAGTCCGCAAGCATAGCCGAATTCCGATTGTGAGGGTTCGATGGAACTCAAGGCGTGGACCGGAATTCACGTGGGAACGCGAGGATCAGATGAAGCTCAAGTACCCTCACCTATTCCCAGCTGACAAATCAAAAGATGATGCAACTAATGAATTTTGGGACGAAATTCCCATTCAAGTTGGGGATGATGTGGCACCCGCGGAAAATCCACATTCATCCTGATCTAACATCGTGCTTATTTGGGTTGCTTATCAAATTTCGGGACGAAATTTCTTTCAAGTTGGGGATGATTTGACAACCCGAGTTTTCAAGGTCCTTACTTGACACGTTACTTGTTTCACAAAGTGTTTTCAAAACCCGTTTGCATTATAACTTGTTCATGTTTGATATATGTTGGTGTATTGTATTATAGTTTGGTAAGTAATAAACTTGTGAAGTTATGAACTGTTTTAGTTATAAACTTAACACATGCATCCTTACCCTTATGTCTGGGAAACATTGAAGTTTCACCACAACCCTCATTCGACGAAACCTAGGGGTTTCGTCATGCACATTACGACGAAACTTAGGTGTTTCGCCATGCGGGCCTGTGGCCCAGATGTGGCCCAGTTGCGAACCAGTTATATTAACCTCCTAACATCACGTAAGATCACAAACGGCGAAACCCTAACACACTTTTCCTCTCCCTTGCACCCGACGGCGATCATCATCCTCTTGAAATCCTTTCGCTCTCATCTCGCATCCGGTTAGTATGTGATGTTTCGGTTTAACATGTTTGTTATGTAGTTGGTATAATCATTTGCACATGATTGTTATATCATGACTGATCTTAATCTTATGAATTATAGTTTGATTTGAATATGGTTAAAGATAGTTATGAATTCTGGTAAATCAAAAAATTATTGATGATGATGATGATTTGATTGGTTATGGTTCTTAGTGGCATGAATAGGGTTAATGATTTATGATTTATGCGATTTGACTATATTGATGACGAAACCATTTGAGCATGAGCAATAACTGTTAAAATCATAGTGTTAATCTGTTTGATCTGTTTTGGGAACTGGTAAACGTGTTTGCTGAAATCACGGGTAATGGGTTATTGAGGAAAAAGAAATCGAAACTGTTAAGTATGGGACGAAACTCCCTCCTTGGCGAAACACTCCTATAGACGAAACATCCTTGTGATTCGTCACCTATTATATCGACGAAACATCTTAGTTTTTCGTCACCTGTCCTGTCGACGAAACACCTCAGTGTTTCGTCGGTTGATGTTTCGCCGCCCAGAGGATAGTTCACAGATTGCGGATAGAACTTGGATAATATGAATGATTGTTGACGAAACCCTATTACTGTTTGTTAATGATATAAACTTGGACTGAGGAAACGTAATTTGGTTGTCATGCGTAGCATACTCAACTGTTAAGTAAATCATACATGTGAACTGTGGTATTGTACGAGTTTGAACAACTGTTATGTGCTATTCGATGATTGTTTCTTGAACGCACACTCTGATTATAATATACATGTGAACCATGCGAATGTAAAATGATTACATATACGTGAATACCATAGGCTTTGACTGATTGAGTGTGAACGAATATCTAGTCATACCGAGCAAATCAAGGTGAGTTCACTGCTTTTTTCCCAAGCATGCGTCCCAGGGAGGGACATCTGGTAATTATCTCGGGGAGGGATATCGGGTAACATTCCGGGTAGGAACGTTGGGTTATTGGGATGTTGGTTATTACACTCATTTCTATCGATAAGTCCCCTTACATCTACCGATTAGTTGCCGGGGAGGCAACGGGGTTATTAGTTGATAGCGCTATTAGGTTTGGCACCCTCACACCGTACCGGGGAGGACGGTCGTGAACTAATACCTTAACCACTTGACCAATGTGTTATAGAGCATTGGGGTTTGGGCAAATAAATCTAGAGCCATCTGTGGTAATCGAGTTAATAACAACATCAAATCATTGAATCGTCTTATACTCATATCTGGTAACTAAAACGTGTTAACAAACTTTGAACTCACCAGCGTCGTCTGACACACTTGTTTGCATGCTTGCAGGTCATTAGATTCTTGATTATGGACTTGCTATCTGGGAGTGCTGGAGTGGTCATGGGTCACAGCTCTTGGATACTTATTCTTGATTTGGTACATTGTTTTGAAACATTTGAACAATGAATAATCCTATGCTTCCGCTGAACGTTTACTTTGGTTTAACTTGTGGTATTTTGGGGGTGTGAATCGAATGATTTATTTGAATATTTATTATTGGTTTAATGTGATTGGTGGCTTGGATCCTGGTACGTCACACGACCCGCGGTGTTCCCGCATGTGGTATTTTGGGGGTGTGACAGTTATACCCGTGAAGATAAGCCTTTTCGTATGTGTACTGATTATCAAGAACTCAACAAGGTGACCGCCAAGAACCGTTTGCCTCGACCATGTATTGGCAACCTGATGACCAGCTGCGAGGGTCAAGCTCCTATTCGAGGGTTGACTAATGAACGAACTATCATCAGATGGAAGTCCACGGGGAGAATGTTCCTAAAACGGCATATCGAACGCTGTACGGCCATTGCGACTTTGTATTCCATGATCTTTGGGTTAAACAACACACCAGCAGCTTTATGGATCACATGAATCGACCGTGTTTGTTGAGGACGTTTTGAATCTTTTCCAGGAGAAAGGAACACCATGGGCGGCATTTGTATCTTATCTTAGAACTCCCAAGGGAGGAGCCACTACACGCGAAGTCTCGTTAAGTGCAACCTCTGGATTCGAGAGGTACATATTTTTCTTGGTCACGTAGCCAACGAAGTGGGAATACACGTGGAACTCGCTAAGATCCATTTTATTAGAATTGGTCGGCACCAAGGTGTTCTTCGAGGATACAGCAATTTCTTGGTCTCGCTAGATACCACCGCAGATTCATCGAGAGATTTTCGAAGATCGCGCAGCTTTAATCTCTTTAGCACGGCAGGGTGCTATGTATTCGTGGGAGACAAAACAGGAGGACGTCTTTTTAGCTTTCGAAGCCCAAACTCAACAATGCACTGAGCATCGTCTTTACCCGAGGGTACGGGTGATCTAGCGGCATACCATGATGGTTTGAATCAGAGTCCCAGTTACACGCTGATGCGGCACGAGAAGGTAACGGTTTACGTAGTGGACTTACAGGAAGAATTGCACGAGTCATAACCTGTGGTGGAAGCCATGGTCTTTGGAGTTAAGATGGAGGCATTACTTGGACAGTACCAATTGCATTATTTAGACCGATCACAAGGGCCTCCCGTGTACCCTTGTTTTGAGAGAGCTAATTATATGATGGCATCGCTGGATGAAACTCTCGAGCGAATACGACTATGGAACCTAAGCGTATATGAGTTTGCAACTCACCATCGACTCTAGCCTACCCGATCAGATTCGCCCTGTTCACATCAAAGCACTGAAGGAAGAGAATTTTCAAGTTGGGTCAATGTGGGGCATGGAGAAGTAATTTTTGACAAGTTGTATGATATTCGCTACTTCATGGAACGAATAAGGATTCCACTATACAGCAATCCAAGGGAACTTGTATTGAGCGAAGCACACCAGCCTCGATATTCTAGTCATCTGGATTTTGATGGAATATATTAGGATTTAAGGACCTTGTACTGGCGACTGGGCTTGAAGGCCTACACAGCGAAGCATGTGAACGATGTTTGACTTGTGTGAAAGTCAAGGTGGAATATCAGAAAACTTCTAGTTTGTGCCAGGAACCAGAAACCCTCACTTGGAAATAAGAACAAACTGCCACGGATTTTGTCACTGGTCTACCTAAAACTCGGAATGGAAACAATATCACTTGGGTGATTGTTGATTATCTCATGCAACCAGTACACTCTCTTGCAATCAAGGAAACTGACGAGTCTTCACAGCTGGTGAATATCCCTCTGATAGAGGCGGCCTTTTGGGCACGAGGTGCCAACTCCTGTTATCTTTGATTTTAATCTATACCAGATTTATGAAAGGCATTAGACAACATTCTTGGCTCACCTCTAGACATGAGCATTACATATCGTCACAGGACAAACGGTTAGAGTAAACGCACCATCTTGACACTCGAAGACATGTTGCGAGCATGTGTGTGATTGACTTAGTGAAAATTGGAAGGACATATACCTTGGTTGAGTTCTACTGCAGCCGTTACCGTTCCAGTACCCAGACAGCTCTGTTTGAGGCATTGCATGGACGATAATGCCAACCTCCATGTTGGACTAAGGTGGTTGGCAACTTAATTACGAGTCTAAGACTTGTACTCGAAACTCTTGGGAAGATTGTTTGGATCAGAAATCAGTTGGCGGCAACGCGTGACCATCAGGAAAGCTGATAAGCTTAGGCAACAATAGGAGTTCGCTGCAGGCAAGCGAGTCATGTTGAAAGTTTCACCCTGGGAGGGTGTGGTACGCTTTGGAAAGCGTGGCAAGCTTAGTTTATGATGCGAAGGGCCATTTAGAATTCTTGAAAGAAGCAGTGACATGGCTCACAAACTCGAGTTACCTGACGAATTGGGTGACGTTCGCGATGACAATTATGCCTCGAATCTAAAGAAGTGTTTGACCAACGGAACACTTGTGATACCTTTATTAGACAAGTTGCAGTTGTCAAGGAGTCTATCGAAAGCAAGGACGAGGAAGTCAAGGTTCGTTAACATGGTCGAATTCTAACTATGAGAGTTCGTTGGAACTCAAGACGTGGATCGGAGATCACGTGGGGACGCAACGATTGGAGGAAGCTCTAGTACCCTCAGTTGTTCAACGGTTGTATCAACTTCTGATATCATCGACGAATTTCGAGACAAAATTTCTTTCAAGTAGGGGATAATGTGGTACCCGAGGAAAATCCACGGTCATCCTGATATGACATCTCGCCGCATTTGGATTACACTCATCAAATTTCGAGACGAAATTTCTTTCAAATTGGGGATGATGTGACAACCCGAGCTTTCAAGGTCTTTCCTCGACGTGTTACTTATTTGCCATTCTGTTTTCATAATTTGTTTACGTTATAACAAGTGCATGGTTGATTGATTTGGGTAGTGTCTTGTGAGTTTGTTTATAAAACTTAGGACTAGTATATGTTTCATGTCCTTCAACTTCACTTCGACGAAACACCCTTACCCGACGAAACACCTTATGCGATGAACTATAAGATCTTCGTCGTCACCTCTGCCCGAGGAATCATGGTTTTTCGTCATCATCTCCCCGACGAAAAACACTTCTTTCGTCAAACACATAGTTCGCCATATGGGCCGAAACCCAAGTGTGGCCCAAATATGACTCAGTTATATTGTTTTGTAATCACACAATTATACGTAAGGCGATAGTTAGCAAACCCTAAACCCCTCTCTAAACAATGAAGGCAGCAGCACATCGAAGCATCATCCTCCATGGTCGAGCTTCTTTAGGCACTTGCCTGGCATCACCCTAGCACACGACTTCATCACCCTTCGGTCAGTAGATTCGTACTTGCGTATCTCTTGATTATTGTTCTTGTTTATGTGTGGAATTGTTTAAAAGATTGTATGCGAATGTGTGATGATTATTGTTGCTAAGTAATCTCGTTAACAACTGATAGCACACATCTAGTAGTAATATTAGTAGCAATCGATGGACTAGGGATCTAGGTCGGATGGGTGGGTAATGAATCGTGCATGTAATGGAAAATCAATGATAAAGGATTGTCGGTGAACATATGTAAAACCTCGCATGACATAATTAGGTGATCTAATCCGATGTGGTCGTTGATTATGATGTTAACTTTTGATAAATAAATTGGTTGATAACTAGGGTTCATGAGAATTAAGGAATTAAACTACTTTGACCTACTTTGAATGCCAATGATCATGATTGATGTTATGAATTAGGGTTACGTTAATATGATGATAGATTTGGGACGTTACATGATGCGGGGGTTCCGACGATTCTTGTACACTTTCATGTTCATATTCTGATTCGTTAAGTTCGTGTATTTAGTTGTGGGCATGATGATTAACATTTGATGATATGTCTAACAGTTTGATGAAACGGTTATGTTTGGAATGAATCTAAATGCTTGATGATTACTCATAGCCAGGATGTTAAATCGTGGATTGATTGGTGTTATTGAAACTGTTAAATCGATAACTGTTATTAGAGATCATAAGAGTTGTAATTGTATCATTATCTGATGAGGGACGACTTAAGTGACCCTCGACGAACAACCTGATGTTTCGTCACACACCTGCCGACGAAACACTTTGATGTTTCGTCACCTACATCCCGACGAAATACTTTTATGTTCCGTCGCCCACCTTATCGACGAATAACTGTGATAGCTCGTCGCTCTGAAGGTTCGTCGTTAGGAAGGAACCTCATCAACAGACTGTGGTTTATCATGTGTATGGAACCTGAATGTTTATTATCTGCCTGTTAATGATGTCAATTATGATTGAGGAAAACATGATTTGCTTATGATGAATAGCTCACTAAACTGTGAAGTACTATTACGTAACACGCATGTGATTAGTGGATTTGTATGAGATGGAATTGCTGTTATGTATTATTCAATGATTGTTGTTTTGAATGCACACCGCGATTATAATTTACACGAGAACAATGCGAATGTAAACTGATATGTGTGCATGAATACCATAGGCTTCGACTGATTAAGTGTGAACGAATAACTAGTCATACCAAGCAAACCAAGGTGAGTTCACTTCTCTCAAAACAAGCATGCGTCCGATGGGGACAATCAAACTAACAAACTTGTAAACGGATTTTCGTAAACCCATATCCTTGTAGGGGATATGAGGCGGTTTTCAAATACCCACATCCTTGTAGGGGATGTGAGGCGGATTTCACAACGCATATCCTTGCAGGGGATATGCAACGGTTTTCAGTAAACGTTGATGTTGAAAAATACACTCACTCTCTCTCACTTAAGTCCTATCATACTACTGGGTTAGTTGCTTGTAGGGCAACGGGGTTATTAGTTGATAGCGCTATTAGGTTTGGCACCCTCACGATGTACCTGGATAGGACGGGCGTGAACTAATAATTTTAAATCATGACCAATGTTTGATAGAGCATTGAAGAAGGGCAAAAAGGGCCGTCTGCGGTATCGAGTTATTATCAACATAACATGAATCAGTATTCGGTAACGAACGGTTTAACAAATCAGTGAACTCACCAGCGTTGTCTGATACACGTTTTTCTGCATGCTTGCAGGCCTTTAGGTACATGCTGTTGGAACTTGCTGTCTGGGATGCTGGAGTGGTCATGGGTTATATTACAAGGAATCACAAGACAAGTTTAATGACTTTTATACACCTGTGTTACGAAATTGTTGACTATTATATTATGCTTCCGCTGATTAATAAATAATGTTTTATAAGGCCTTATTCTAATAAATGAAAGTTTAATTGAATTATTGTTATAAGTTCAATGTGATTGGTGGCTAGATCCTGGTACGTCACACGCCTCGCAGGGGACTCCGCATGTGGTATTTTGGGGGTGTGACAAAAACAATCCTAACAGTTGTGGGAATCCTATAAATACCCACTTGGTTTCTTTGGTTTCTCACACTTTGATCTGATTTTTGCTCTAAGTTGGAGTATATACTTCATACCTGAGCAATCTTTAGATCAAATCTTCCTAGCTTGGACCCTTTGTAAGTTTCTTTCGTGCTTTTATGCGTTTTAAGCGTAAAAGTCAAACAGTGCTTGACTTTCTGCTTTGACTAGTCTTTGGTCAACACAAAGTTCATTCGAACTTTGCAACGTAAGCGTAATCACGATGGTTATAGTCCCTTGTGACTATACCTACTGATTACCACGTTGATTAGGTGTAGTGACGAGTCATAGTTTCGGTCAAAAAGCGTATTTATGTGTATTTTGCAACCAAACTATTCTTGGGTATCAAAACCCTTTGTTTTGATAATCAAACTTGTTTTTTAACTTCGTTAAAACATGTTTTAACATGTTTAACTTGTCACTTTTAGTTTAGTGCTTATATAGGGTCGTAAGATAAGCGGTCTAAACAACCCCTTAGACTTTCGAACCCGACCCGTTTGGTCGATCATTAGGATCCGACCAAACATATTTTGTGACCATAGTTGTATAGGGAATAACCTTCCAAGGTTATACCTTATGGCCACTTCGTTTAGTTAGTTGTATGATAGGTAATTTATATACCTTAGGAAAATGACCAAAATGCCCTTTTCACGCATAATTGGTAATTAAGCATATGTAACTTAACTTTTGTCACTTAAACTAATTATGTAACATGTTTAGGCATATAATACTTGTCATAGGACTAGTTAGGCGGTCCAAACGCGTTTTACGCGAACGACGCGTAAAAGTAGCGTAAGCTACCTAAACGAGTCGTAATGGGTCGTAAGCACTTAGGATAGGTTTCGATTTAGTATGTAGGCTTTATTAAACCATATCACATGAGTTCCAACACTCATTTGGTTTACGAAACCTCATCCTATCCGATCTTCCGATTTAGGTCCGGTTTATTAACATAGTTACCTATATTATGTGTCGTTTGATTCCGTGATCCCTCTAGCTTTGCCTGGTTGTTATTCAAGACTTCTAAGCATCCTCAAGTGAGTATATAGTTCCCCTATTTTACTGTTTTCAAAAGTTTTGGGGTGATTCATATGTGCTAAATGATTTCAAGTCTTTTAAACAAATGCTATGGTGTATATTACTATCTGAACTGTTTGATCTATGTGAACCGTTTGGAACTGTTTGATTTATCTGAACCGTTTGGAACTGTTTGATCTATTTGAATTGTTTGAACCGTTGGGTTAGGGAAGTGATTAGGTAACGGGGCGGGTGTAATGTGATAAAAGCATGGTGGATACGCCGCTGGTACTTCCTATATATAAGTACTTTTAACACATTATATATCGTTACGTTATCTAGATCACTTGGGCAAATGTTATCAAAACAAAGTTATATTACAAGGTTTTTCTAACAATAAGTTTTATTACAAAAACGATTTACAATCTGGGTCTATATAAACAAATGTTTTTGGGGTTAAGATTCATGGCATCGAGGTTTTATAAATTATAACTAATATGTTTTGACTTGGTTATTTCAAATTACAAAACAAACATTTTACAAAACTTGGTTTTCTAATATCAATTAACAAAGTCGTTCAAATTATTTCAACATGTAAACGTGTAGGACCGAGTTTCATGATCGAAACCGTGATTATCATGATTATGTTCATAGACGGGAAGATCATAGACGGATGAAATACTTACTTGTATAGATTTGATAACATAACAAAGCAAGCCGGCCCGATTAACAAGATAATCGAACCTTTACCAGAGCCGTTTGGTTCCGGGGAGAGATCAAGTGGTGATCTCTCCCTGGTGAGGACTTGAACCTCCTAAAATCTACAAGTGTTTGAAATGACAAAGGGTTGCTATTTATAGCTACACCCCTTTCTCTTTCAAACACACATGGTCAACCGAATAACCCTCTCGTTTGACCACTTCAAACGAGCGGGTCTATACACGTTCGATAGACCGTTTCACTAACTATTACAAATTCAGCGTAAAATAATAAATCTAATCTATTCGACAAGCATCTGACACAAATCTGCATCAACAAATTCCCCCTTGTCCGTTGCTGTCGAATGCTGAAAATGCAACTGCAATCGATCTTCAGTCAAGTATTCATCTTCTCTGTGTTAACAAATTCCCCCTTGACCGATGATCCAGGTAAGTAGTATCTTGACGCTTCTTGTATAATAGTTCCCCCTCAAAGTACGCGTATCCGTGTTGAGCGTTGTGCAATTTCCTCAAAAGGCTCAATTGACCGATCTTCCGCTGATCTTCCAATACTCCAACCGGCATTTGATAAGGGTTCCATTCTTTTAAAAACTGCATCAAGTCTTGATCTTCAAGCATACTACATTGGTAGAGGTTTCTGGTGAACTGTCTTCTGTAAACCGTCTTTGTGTCACTAGAAAATCACAAACTCTACCACCTGTGATTGTGTTTAGAAATTTACCGAAGAAATTCAACATACGAAAATTTTTATTCCCCCATTTCTTTGGTAAGATCTCTAAACCTTAACAGATTCCCTTCCACTTTAAAGGAACTGTCGTTAAGTTTCAAATGTTCACCAATTCCCTTCACCTAGCGGAACTGTCGTCAATCTTCATTGACTGTTCTCGGTTATTCGAAAAATCAGGAAAACGGCTTTCTTCTTTGCATATTCTAGTTGAAAATGAAAGTCCCCTAGCCTCGTAGGATCCGACTTGTATCCCTCCAAAGTTCTGCTAACACCTAATCCGAAAACTTTCATCATAGGCATAACTCGACTTTGTGAACTCGTTAGGACCGGTATTGAGAATCTAGGTTCATACGTTCGTTTTCAAATGCGAAAATATGACAATAAACAAAATGCTTTCGAACATCTTCGAATAACCGATAACAAACATAAATACTGACGTGCGGAAGTGAACATACCGTTTTGTTTTTGGTTTTTGGCCCATAATAGTCGCGTCACCATTTTTGACATTTGCATCGGTAACCGTGACTACCCCACATTTTTCAAAAATCAAGTTCTCATCAAGCTTCATCATCTGTTTTCATCATTCTAAAGTGATTCCGTGCACTCCCGAACCCGTACGAATTTTGACGTTGACATTTAGACGTGCTGTTCAAATCCACTTTGCGAACACCCGACCACATTTTGTTCGCGACCCATTAGAATATTCTTGTACTCTCGGCCCATCCGTATTTGAGATAAATAGCGACCCAAAAGTAGATCCCAAACTACTACTGATTTTTTTTTACTTCCTTAGGTCCACCCATGTACACCAAGCTGCAATAAAACAAATTTGAGAAGCCCAAACCACAAGCCAAACAATTTTGTCATACTGATGTCAACAGCCATTATTCATGTGGGCTTAAAGAATTTTCATTAACCACAACCCATCATTCCCTTTGGCCTAGAAAACAATGCTCCAACCATATGGCCCAAAAAAAAAATATTACCTGATACATATATTCGATTAGGTGTGGCCCAACATGTGACAAGAATATTATAGCCCACCATTCAATAGATTGTTTTGCAAAAACCTAGTTGCAGCCAATTTACTTCAGCCGACAATGACAGTTGCTTGACTTCATCTCCTTCTTCGATATCCAGCTCCACCCAAAATTTCAAAACCCCTAAATGCAGAATACATAATCTAACACCAAATCTCTTCATCGATACACAGCATCAACCGATTCAGAAATGAACAGTGTCATCTTCATCGATACAACATACATCATCCATGAGGTTCATACTCCAGCGACTCTTTTTCTTCGATTAAACATCAAAGAACCAAAATCCCCAAATAAAAATCCGATCCGTCACTCATCATCTGTTTCACTATCAAAAGCAGCTTCTGCGATACATGAATCCCAAGATAAAGGTCCGACGAAACAGGTTAGTTAAAGAATTCAGTTCGACGAAACAGATATGTGGTTGTTAAGCGACGAAACACATGTGGATGTCGACGAAACTGAATCGACGAAACAGATTTATGTTGAAATCGACGAAACAAGAATCCTTTTGTGTGTGACGAAACAGAATAGCTTCCTGGTCGACGAAAGTGGAGGTGGTGTTTCATTATTGGGTCAGTTTCATCGGGAGTGGGTATGAAGAAACCCTAGTTCTCTTTAACAGCCGCCAAGAACATCAAGAACACAGCCACTGTTAATTTTTCAGATTTGACGAAAATCACACATTTGATGATGAAAACTTGAAATATGTGGTGTAAACATAAAACATAACCCTCTGATGCATTTCGTTTCAGGTCAGACCCATCCATTCGGGTCAGATCTGGGTATTTCTTCTTTTACACCTTTTTAACATCTTGAACAAAAATCATAATAAACTCAGATCTAGAGCACATGTGATTTAGCAAACTGTTAGATTCACTAAATCGGGCACCATGGCTCTGATACCAATTGTAGGACCGAGTTTCGTGACCGAAACCGTGATTATCATGATTATGTTCATAGACGGGAAGATCATAGACGGATGAAATACTTACTTGTATAGATTTGATAACATAACAAAGCAAGCCGGCCCGATTAACAAGATAATCGAACCTTTACCAGAGCCGTTTGGTTCCGGGGAGAGATCAAGTGGTGATCTCTCCCTGGTGAGGACTTGAACCTCCTAAAATCTACAAGTGTTTGAAATGACAAAGGGTTGCTATTTATAGCTACACCCCATTGTCTTTCAAACACACACGGTCAACCGAATAACCCTCTCGTTTGACCACTTCAAACGAGCGGGTCTATACACGTTCGATAGACCGTTTCACTAACTATTACAAATTCAGCGTAAAATAATAAATCTAATCTATTCGACAAGCATCGGACACAAATCTGCATCAACAAAACGAGCCATGAATCTGACACTCACATAAAACCTATGTCCTCGCCGACATTTTTATGCTGAGGTATTTTCACATATGTTTCAGGTACTATAGTTGATGATGATTGATGATGATATTGATGCATGCTCACATAGGAATGGATGAGGCCTTAGTGACTTAATAACAATGAAAGTCAATTTGTTCATGTTTTCTTTCTAATTTCAATACAATGTAATAAACTTAATTCAATAAAACAGAACTTTAATCCATGTGTTGTGAAACAATGATTCTGTGACGACACTCCCCGACGTTTCCGCCGCGGTTTGTTGTTTTAACGTGGTCGGGGTGTGACACCTCTTTACCTATTTATACCTATCGCATTTAATATGATGGGTAACTTTTCCGAAACAGCCGCAGCGCGTGTCCAACCACAGATCGACACGTCAGGCAGAAAACCCAGAGTGATAGTTACCACGCGCGCGTGAGCCTCACTCTCCTAACACCAGATGAAACGGCGCGCCTGACACAGTGACAGCATGATCGTCACTGCGTCAGCGGTCAACTTAACCGTCGATTTCACCACCAACTTGCACCAACCTGTCAAATCTTGTGTTTTCAAATTTCAAGAAGTTTCCCGAATAAATTAACAAATTACTTTAGAAGCAAACTAGATAGCTGCGCCGCGTGAATTGTGACACAATACACGCGCGCCAGCTTCCCTAGCACATAAGATGCCTTCCTAAATATCGAAACAAGCGCAGACTTAAGTTTTTTTATTTTTTTAGTCCAGAGCTCCAACCACTTGCCTCGCGCATTGAAGCAGCACTGGACTGGGGGGACATGAAGGGGTATGGTCCCAAATCCCGCGCTGACTAATCAGCTCGCGCGCGGGACCATACTCATATCAGACCAATTTGGTAGCTTTCCCGACCTCACGCCGACTAGTCAGGTGTAATCCAGGTCGCGTGCGAGGTCAGGACCAACACAGGATCAGATTTGACACTTAACTCCATGGATGAAAACCCTGACTTCCTGGACCTTGCGCCGGCTACATGGGATATTCCCAGGGGTCGCTCGGACGTAGGAAGCGCATATAATCCTCAGACAAGTACCAAAGGTACAAGTGTCAGAGCAGTGAGCCAATGAGCGTCCAACAGGCTGTATCCGATCATGCTGCACGATGGAAAATCGTACAGGGGACAAAAAGATACATAAGGACGCACACGTGGCACAAATCAACATGCGCCGACCATTGCTGCACGATCTCCACTTAGCTGCTGATGACAGACCAGACAACAAGGATAATTGTCAGGACACGTGGATCCATTCAGCGTGCGCCATCTATCCTCTCGCCTAGAAGCACCAACGGTCGTGGCAGAGGAGACAGAATGGATATTCCTTGTTGTCGACTACTGGCCCAAGGCCCATCAGCCCATCTCCTTCAAAAACCACCCCGGCTATAAATAGTGAACTCCACCTCACGGTTTAAGGATCGCTCTCTTGTTCTCTCACTTTATACACACATTATTATCTTCAAAATAGATACTTATTCTCACGCCGGAGGGTGGTTACAAGGAGAACCCCCTATTCTCCTCCTTGTAACGAGCGTACGGTGTGTTACTGTTTTATAGGATCATTATCACAGCAGCTTGGACGAGACAAAGAAGATTAACCTTTATTTGTCGAGGCACAAATCATAAACTAATCACCTGATTAGTTTGGTGTTTCTTCAGATCCCTATATTGGTATTCATTAGTCATTCTTATATTTCTTGATTAGTGTAAAGCACGTGTGGATGTCTTTTAAGTATATCATGACTTTATTTTTTGGTTTTATAATTGGTTTCGGTATTTTTCTAGCTACCGGTGCCACAGCGGTATCGTAGTATCTCACAACTTTATGTAACTTTTATCTAACTAGGTCTATACTATTGTAAACCTAATTTTATATTTGAGAAAATTACCAAATTAGCCAAGAAAAACTTTGACTTACCAAATTAGCCATTTGATGCCTCCTTGGAACAGGGCATCACATTTTTCGAGAGTTTTATGCGTCTGCAGGTCTTAAGGATTCGTCAGGGAATAGTCAAGCGACACGTGTGTTAATGATTGGGTGTGAAAAATTCGGCTGCTTCGAAGGCGTCTACCAGACGGATCCACTTTAGCTTGCATCTAGCTTAGTGTGATGCGTCTGGCTGGGTACAAGTTTTTATGCGTCGATCAGAGACGCTTCCATTTGTCAGGTTTTGGATGCCCCTCACAGCTGCTTCTTATGCGACTAGAAGACGCTTCCATTTGTCAGCTTTTGGATGCCCCTAACAGCTGCTTCGTATGCATCTAGAAGACGCTTCCATTTGTCAGCTTTTGGATGCCCCTCACAGCTGCTTCGTATGCGTCTATGGACGCTTCCTTTGTCAGCTTTTTCATAGCTGCTTTGTATGCGTCTACAGACGCTTTGGTTGTCAGCTTTCGGATGCGTCTTTACACGTTTATTTATGCGTCTATAGACGCCTCTACTTATGCGGGTGAGACGCAACACGTGTCAAACTACCCTATTTAGACGCATGTAATGTCGTACACCTTTGACTATTTAGTACTGACAGACGCATTGGAGGAGTCTCGAGACACTTTAGACAAAAAAAATTAGTTTCCGTTTTTATTTTTCTTTTATTTATTTGATGTATACACGTTTCTATTTTTAGATTAGATTCTAGGTACCAGTAGTACCATTACTCTAAACATTTTACAAAATTTCATCTCCAAATTTTTACAAAAAATATTTATCTTTATATTTTTTTTCTCTCTATTGATATGGCAGTCAGATTTGTTGTTTACTGTGGTGGCAAGTGGGTAGTCGTTGATGGGAGGCTAGAGTACGTGGTCCAACCAGATTCTGTTAGACGTGGTTTTGAAACTTCTACTACAATTTCTTATAACACATTTTTAAAAAATCTTAGTTAGTCAACAGGTCTTCAAAACATCACACGTGTATCTTACAAAATGTCAAGTTTTAGCGATCCCATTGATATAATTGATGATTCCGATGTTACTTTTTTTTTCAATATTGCGGAAAGAAACCCTCATGAGTTATTTAAATTATATGTGGTGCAAGAACAAGTTGGTTCATCTGTGGGTTCTTCCAATTTTTTTAAATGTCCCGATCTTAACGTAAATGTTTTTCCTGAAGATAAATGTAACGCATCATATAAATCTGGAGTTACTGATAATGTTAATTGTCCTCTTGAAAATAAAAGCCAGTTTTACATAGGTTATATTTTCCGTAACAAACAGGAAATGAAAATAGAATTAGGAAAAATGTGTCTTTCCGAAAGTTTTTCGTATAAAGTAGACAGATCATCCAAAACTTGTTACGAAGTATCTTGTATTGATGAGAATTGCCAGTGGAATTTCAAGGCAGCGAGTCGGGAATCTTGTGATGTTTTTTACATTAAACATTTTAACAACAAACATACATGTTCTAAGACGCAAACATATCCACATATGCGACAAGCAAAACCAATGGTGGTGGGTAGCTTATTAAAAGAACAATTCAAAGATTATGGACGGATATACCGTTTGACCGAAATTGTAAAGGATTTTAGGATTAAAGAAAAAGTCAATTTATCATACATGCAAGCATGGCGTGCGAAATGTAACGCATTAGAACTTTTGCAAGGTAGTTCGTCAAGTTCTTTTGCCGAACTTCCCGTCTATTGTTATAACTTGGAGAAGGCTAATCCAGGAACAGTGACACACATACGCACTGATTCTGAAAGTCGTTTTGAAATGTTATTTGTGGCCATAGGTGCGGTGGTAAGTGAAAGACTATAAATAAATAAATCAATAAATAAATTTTTCCACAAAAAACTAACATTATCGTATTGCTTTCAGATTCAGAGCTTTGTCCGTAATTTAAGACCGCTTATCATCATAGATGCGGCCCACTTGAAGGGTGAATTTAAAGGAACAATGTTTTTGGCTGTTGGCATGGACGGAAACAATCAGATTTTGCCTATTGGTTATGGCATTGGTAAATCTGAAGACGGTGAGTCGTGGACGTGGTTCCTTTCAAAACTGAAAGAATGCATCGGTGAGTATCCAGATTTGGCGATCATTTCTAACCGGACAGCTTCTATACAATTAGCCGTACGGGTTGTGTTTCCAAGAAGCTTTCACGGGTTATGTTGTCGTCATTTGATGGTCAACCTTCGTTTACCGTAAAAAAAAGGAATATGAGAGTCTTTGGTGGAAGACTTGCAAATCTTATCGGATATCCGATTTTCAAGAATCATTCGACGCGCTATGTGCCGCTGTTCCAAGATTACGGAACATTCTTATAGAAATTGGGTTTGATAAATGGTCAAGAGCACATTGTCCAGCCAGAAGATATCATTACATGACATCTAATAGCGCTGAATCTATGAATGCTTTATCAAAACATGCCCGAAAAATTCCAATAACCCAACTGATAGAATTTTCAGATAGTCTGTCCAAAAATGGTTCTATGATCGCCGGAACGAGGGAATTCAAGGGGAACACTTGCTTACAACGTGGGCTCAAAAAAAATTCAAGGCAAAGTTAAAGGTTCTCGTTCATGGGTGGTTGCTGGAATTGCCCAGGACAGTTTTGACGTTGATGACAGTGGAAAGAGAGGTTTAGTTGACTTCTCTAATGGAACATGCAGTTGTCGGGTTTGGCAAGTATTTGGGTTACCTTGCAGGCACGTTATTGCGGTATCTAGATTTTTAGGTGAACCAGATTGTGCTCATTATGCGATGTCGTGTTACACTAATGAAGTTTATAAATCCATGTATGAGGAGCATATAAATCCAGTCCCTGTTAAATAAGAGTGGGAAGTACCCGATGGACTGGTGAATCTGCAACCACCGCTTATTACAAAATGACAAGCCGGACGTCCGAAAGAAAACAAACGAATCCTATCGCTAGGAGAGGACCCAACTCCCATATATTGCGGTAAGTGCAAAACGTATGGGCATTCTCGTGCGAGCTATTTAGCACCGCCCAAAACAAAGACTTCTTCTCGCAGCGTCTCTAAGCCACAACCCATACCCGTCCAAGTTGAAGTCGGAGAATTTCAGGATTATGTACTTCAAAATACATACCCCTCGTACAATTTGGGTGATGATTAAAGAAGTTTTTTTATAAATTTATACCTAATGTATATCCTATTTAAGATATATTACAATCCTTATTTTATTTATATTAACTTTCTGTTTTAACTTTTTTGTAATTCACAAAAAAAGTCTTTCATAATTTAAAAAAAAGAACAAAATTTCACTAAATAAACAATTAACAAAAATTTCGATTCAATTAATTTATTTCACAACAATTAAATTAAATTATTTATTAGTCATTATTTATTAATTAAATTATTAAATTATTAAATTAACAAAAATTTTGATTCAATTAACTAAATAAACAATAATTTCACTAGGCATTATTTATTAATTAGATTATTAATGGGGTGTGAAACGTGCAGAATAGAGTTGATCTGCCATAAATCTTCTATATCTCATACAGGCATCTTGCATGTTTCGTTCCTGCCAGTTTGGAAGTACACTGTTTTGCACAAGATTTTGCAGTAACATAGACAATATCACACCCGAATTCCGACCAACCTAATGTTCCGATGTAGGCCAGACAACATCCCCGGTGTACTGCAACGCATCAGCCTCACTTAGTCCAGTATTTTCCCAATATTGTATACGACCGAGGAACCATAAGAAGAGACTCTCGAATTCTACTAGAGTTTGGTGTATCCTTCTGTGAACGCAGAATCGTTGCCCGCAATTAAGTGCATCACATTTATTGGTAAAAAAACGGTAATATTTAGTGAGTGCATATCTATCTTTAAGATTATCCATCCTTCTTTGTCTTGCGATACTGGTATGTAAACCTGAAAAGGAGATACGGTAAATATTTAGTGAGTGCATATCTATGTTGCTCATTCTTACAATGTAATTTTTTTTTACCGTATCCACTTCCCAAAAGGCAGGGTATAGTTCTACATCGCCAGTAGCGTATCCATAAGCATCTTGATCCTGTTCCGCCAGATGGTTTAAAAAATTTGGGGGTAGAATGGTCCAACCAACAGTATTTGATGAAAATGTCCCTCGACGATTTTCTGTTTCTCTATCTTGTATTAGCTTGTTACACCATGCACGGACATGCTATAAATTTTTTTAAATGATCATATTTAGAAATTATAAATAATATAAATAATAAAACTATGTAAAATAATCTAATTACCGTTTCTTGCATAAATCCATCTCCACAATACCCTAGTACTCCACCCCACCACTCTCTGTCTAATGGCGTTTGCCCCATATAAGTTGAATAGCAAAATTGGCTAGCACCATCGTAGTAGAAGTCAAGAACATTTTGTGACCAATAAACAGATTGGTCATCCCGATTAAGCCAAACAGTGTTCTCCACACAATCTGGAATGCTTGATTGACGCCTTCCTTTTGACGACATTATTGTGCAAATTTGTTGTGGTATGAAGAAATCCCACCAATGGTCCATATTTATAGACCAATAATAACTTCCACCTACCTCCTCTTTTTTTATAACTAATATTATTATTATAATTTTTTTAAACCGTTTCTTAAAAATAGGTAAAGGAAATATTAATAAAATAATTTAATAACTTTTTATAAAGTCTTAGAATTGTTTTTTTTTATTTAAAGGTATTTTTTTAACCTATACAAAATTAGCCTTTAATTATTGTGAATTTCAAAAGATGGAATGGCAATTTAGTTCTTTTATTAAACTTTAAGTTACAATTAAGATTATTTAATTGTTTCACACTAAATTTGCATTTAATTAAAAGATCCATGCCTATATATATAGCCTACTTCCCATTTTTTCATCATTCCACTTTCTTTGCTCTACACAAAACCTTCAAGAATATGGATGATTCATGGACCGAGGTTGAAGACATTGCCGTTGCAATGTCCTACGTTGAAACGAGACACCCATGCCGGCATGCGACTATGGATACCGCCTTTTGGGTCAGCGTGTTCCACAAGTTTTGTAGACATGTTGGTGAAACGGAACGAGATGTGAAGGAGGTGGAGACCCGTTCGGCCTACCTAAGGTGCATGTGTTCCAGGTTCAATGGAAGGGTAAAGGAAGCGTCCAAGGCAGCGTCCAAGGAAAAGAAGAAGGTAACTGAACAAGAAGTGATCGAGGAAGCAAAAGTAGAGTACCTCTTGACGTATCATGAAGACTTCGATCGGGTCTCTGTTTGGGAGATTATGAAGATTTACTTGTAAATCTTCATATAGTTCATCAATTATGTCTAAGATCACCTATTTGTTAACCGATTTTGGTTTTATGTACTAGTTTGGTTAACAAGTTTTTTTTTTAATATTTAAGATATGTATGAAACGCACCGTTTTGGTTATATTAATATCTATTATGTGCATTAAAATGGCCCGAAAATAGTGCATTAAATCTATTTGGTTATATTTAATGGATGGCATGTAAAGAACACACTAGCAATTAAGCAAACATATGGTAAAGAGAATATGTTGCTGCTATGCTGCATCCCCTTCTCATGCCAATGGGCCGGCCCAATGGCGTTTTTAATATCATTAGGTGTGCCTACTAATGGGCCAGACGCCAAATCTGAATCACAATTGCTGCACTAATGGAATGAGAATTTGGCCGAATAAGAATTGGACAATTGAATTGGGCCCCAAATCTGAATCAGAATTGGACCGAATCAGAATTGAGCCAAATCAGAATTGGGGAGAATCAGAATTGGGCCGGCCCAACCTGTAATAATGAGTTAGCTGCATGGGCTAGACCAAAATATTGTAATGTAAAACGGGCCATAAACAATAAACAAACCATTAAAAACACACTGTTTCAATAGTTAAAGCATAACCAGATTGGGCCGACCCAATGACATTTTTTTAAATCGAAAAATTTTAATTCAGTGGAAATACTATGGGCCGAATCAGAATTGGGCCATTGAATTGGGCCCCAAATCTGAATCAGAATTGGGCCGAATCAGAAATGGGGCGAATCAGAAATGGGCCGGCCCAATGCAAATGTTCAATGTCATAATACCTTGTTTACGGATCTATAACTTTTTCATCAACTTGTTCATCCACATCATTTTCAAATGATTGGCAACTACTGACGAGATCAAAGTTTTCCGGTAACAGACTATCGTAGAACATGATAGCCAACCTTTGTCTCATTTGGTAAGCTGCCTTTGCGGTGTTTTCTTCTCGATATAAGGGTTCCTTGTTGATCAACCTTTCCATGAAAATGCAAACCCATACACCACAATCTCCTAAACTCCCTGATTGTTGAGGTACTTGCCTGGGGTAAACGACTTTGAACGGCAACGACATCTTTAATGGCTCATCGGCTGAATAGTATCCATTGATGTGTAGCCATATGTCGAAGGCAAAATTGATGTGGTAAATGTCTTACGTTCTGTCTTTCACCATGGTTTCACTTTGCAATAAACTACACACGTAGGAATATGTAAATTGTAAGAAATTGATTCAATACACTACATTGGTATATATACGATATGACGAACCTGTCGTAAATTGTGAGAGTCCGATTGCGAAGGTAGAACACCGCCAAAAGCCAATGCACGTTTTTTATATTCAACGGAACATAAACCTATCCATGCATAAAAAAGTTGCTAGTAATTTTTTATTTTTAAATGAAATATATATAAACATTTCGCCATTCAAACATAATTTACCTCGTCAACTTCAGAAATTGGTGGAATAGGAATCAAGGACCCATTGAAATAGCCCTCCATCCTCCGGTGTGCATCACACTCAATTATGGTTAATTGAAAATAGGGTGGTAGAATGCTCCAACGATCGGTGTCGTTCCTCTGCTCGTACATCTTAATCATCCAACCGTATAAATGTTGTTTTGAAAAATTTTTAAAATAACATATTTGAAAATATAAATAATTTGAAAGCATGAATATTGATAATTTTCTTACATCATCACTTAACCAACCGGACCCGTCGTCACCTAGCAACGAAGACCAAAATTGTGGACCAACTTCACCGGCCTTCGTTTTTCCAAGCTTCCGGGTCCTTGAATCCATCTTGCTTACCAGTAAACGTTCGATGATATACCAATCTCGGATCTTTTGAATCTGTTTATCCGTACACGTACTATCTTCTTTGTTCTTGTTTCTCTTTGACACATTCTTGAACAAAACAAAAGGTGATAGCATAGACGGACCGGGCTTTACTAACCTCTCTGATCGCCGCAATGCGGCTGTCGGGGCATCATCGACTAACTGTTTTGTATTATTACATACAAGATGATCACACGGTTGCAACTTGACAGTTGCCACTTCATAATCACCAACATCATTAAAGTTCACAAACGAGTCTACTTCCGGATACACACATAGGTTTAAGTGATAACGAACATTAGTATATATTATTTTTGATGTAATAGAATTGCTTAAATCCTCGCAATACAACATTACCTTTCCGACTGAATGAACGCTACCATGATCAAGACTTAGACTCATTAGCTGGATAAGAAATAGACATATTAAATTATAGCATCACTATTACATAAAACACATTTATTTAATTTCACCCTCACCTTTGCCGCAATTAGCAAAGTTAGCTTCTCATTGTTCTCGTCCAATATGGATTTAAATTTTTCAACAAGAGACGATTCTAATTCATCCGTATTTGAAACATTTCCTCCATCATGAATTGCAGACCTTCTTTTTCTTGCTGGTTGGGTGGCTATGGGGGACAACTCTGCATAACCTTCAAACCCGTCAGCAACCCCATCATTTGGAATCTCACCACTATTGTGCATCGTATCATCATTGGGCTGCATGTTACGGGGTACCTCGCTTGCTATACGAATACTTTCAAAAAACTGAACACTCGATACGTACCACTCAGTCTGCATCTCCTGACTAGTGGGCAATATGGTTTGAATCGGACGGTAATGTTCATTCTAAAAATTGAATAATGAAAAGTTTTATCAATCAATTTATTCTAATCTTACTATATAACTGAGAATAAAATAACAAACTGCAGCAATTACCTTTTGTGCAGATTCAAAAATGCGTTCACCGGTGGCAGTTATAACCCTTTTTTTCCAGGCCCCCAACCCAAAAATCTTGGAATTGCTTCGGTTTTAAAAAATGAAACCATTTCCTTAAATTCTGGAAAGACTTCATAAATCCACATCTACACATATACATGAATTTAATTTATTTTATTTTAACTAAGCGGTTGCAATGTATTGCATCAGATTAAATCAAAATTTGTACCTTAAACGGCCAAACGCAACCAGGCAACGAGAACCCGGCGTTACCCTCTTGGTGTCGACGACTCAAATCATAAACATGCACATACGTGCTCAGCCAAAGATAGCTACCCCACAGAAAGTTGTTCCATGCTTCTAAATCATCAACCCAATTCAGAACCATTTTGTCAATTGATTCGAACCGTTGGGTACCTTTAAAACCTAACTCTAGTAACATCAACAGACAGATACGAAGACAATCGTCTTCACTGAGTTATGACCAGCCCGAATCAAATGCATCTTCTAAATGACGTAACTTTACATCGCGTGTCCCCGGGAAAATTCTTGATCTGAACGAACTAGGTGATCCATTAGATATCGTATTTGTAATCTGTCCAAATCTAAACCTGGTGATTAGACACAACTGGATGGGAGTAAAATGAATAAAATCATTCCCAAACACATAACTTATTCCATTGCTAGGATTATCAGTGGGAACCTGATGTCGTGCAACACAAAGCAAAAGTGGGCTTTCACAAATGACAGACTCAAGATCCAAATAGTGACCAAAGACCGTCTGCCTTAGCCTATGTTCTAAATTACCTGTCATTTTCTTCTTGATTTTATCTAGAACCGTCCAAGCTGCTCTAACTCTAATTCTAGGAGCCTTAGCCTACATCAGTGGGATAATGAATGGTAAACACTACAACAAAAACTAAAAACCCAATAACACTACCATAAAAAATTAAGATTAAGAAATACCAGTTTAGTGGTAGCCGGAAGAGTGTTGTCCAGCATAGCAACCGTATCTTCTACAGTGAATTCAATGTTAAAGTTTGGGATTGAGTCATCCTCCCAATAATTCTGATTCATTGTGCGTGTTTCCGTTACAAAAACGGGTCGGATCGGGTCGGAGAGTAACGGAATCGGGTTGGATCGTGTGGTTTACTGAGGAAAGATGGGTCGGAGCTCCGGCAAAGGTGGTCCCTGTTACCCGCTTCAGAAGTAGCAGCCTAGGAACAGTGCAACCACCACATGTGGTGGTCCCTGCAATGGGAGACGTCTAACACCGGAAGCGTCTATGGACCCCTCGTTTAATGTGTAGCTGCATCGGATGCCTCTATAATAACTTTAATTTCCATTAATAATTTAAGAGTCAAGAGCAGTTTCCTAGGCGTCTATGACGCATGGGATGCGTCGGACAGGTGTGTAGCTGCATCGGATTCCAGACCCAAATACTTTAATTTCCATTAAAAATTTAAGAGTCAAGGGCAGTTTCCTAGGCGTCTATGACGCATGGGATGCGTCGGACACGTCCCATCTCTTTAAATTCGTTTTTTTTTTATTTTTAATGTAATCTTTTTTTATATAAGTAACTTTTAATTTTTTTGTGTATTTTAAATCATATTTCATGATATTTTATGCGTCGGACACGTCCCTTCACATTTTTCTAGGATTCGTAGACGCATGGGATGCGTCGGGAACGTCCCATCTCATTTATCTTGTTTTTTTTTAATGTAAATTTTTTTTATATAAGTGACTTTTATTACAAGTGCAAAAACACATAAAAAATCTGTTGTTCCGTAAATTTTAAAAAAAGCCATGGCTGAACGGCGGGGAAAAGACTTAGCTGGTGAAGAATACTGCTCTCAACCTGCTAAAAAATCCTCAAGTTGGATCCTTAATCGATGGAGGAAGCCGGTGAATGCAACAGAAAGCGGAACATCATCCAACCCCCAAAAATGGGAGAAGAAGACTGTCTACATAATAGACATAGCCTACATCAGCACAACCGCAGTAGAAGGGCGATACCAGACGATGAAACAGAAAATTGGTCGAAAATGTGCTCGAATTCTACAACAGAGGCGACGCATCGTTCTGTTATTCAGCTGTTTTTAATAGATCAGTACAGCTTGACAAAAACTTTTGGGGAACTTTATTGGGATTTCGTTTCAACGGCTATCTCAACGACACAGTAAATTATATGAACAAATTTGCGTAAACAATAATTTGTTAAAATATGTTACTAACACTACAATTTTTACATCATATCGAAGCGTGGGTTGGAAGACTGATGAATTGGAGAAGTAGAAAGCTTCAAAAAGACCCCCTTGTTAAATCTACGTTGGACAATACTACCACCAAAGTTTTATGAGTGTTTATTGGAATCGGTGCCGAAAAACGCGGCTACTTACTGTAACGGTAAATTAAGCCCGTTTCCTTCCTTTTTTTGACATTGATTATGTTTTTTCCCGATCCCGCTAGAAAATAAGGAGTGGCTAATGCTACGTCTCGAGCTGGCAACCCAACAGCTGGTAATGTTCCCGGGTCAAGACATTTGTGCAGGCGAAAAATACAGTCAGGTTGTCATCCCTAGGCTGACAAAAATATGCGTATACTTAGGAGCAGTATTAGTTAATTTGCGCTATTAGAAAAAGACTGGAAAACCAGAAAAAATCATTTCATTTGAAATGAATGATGACTATGTCGTGTCAAACTGCTATTTGACTGGAAACGAATCTGTGTATCTATGTATGCTGATGGAGCATCTCGTTACAGATAAACCGATAAATCTCACCGGTGACATCAATCAAAAAATGAAGTCATATAGAAGGTTCATGGCAGATAATTTGTATTTCTGGCGTTGTTTACCACGTCCTAACGTAGTTTAATATGGAATTTTTAATTTACCTTCATGATCGTTTTACTTTGTGTTCTTTATGTAATAATTCCTTTATAATTTAATTAATAATAAAAAATAACAAAATCACTAAATATAATTTAATTAATACTATAAAAATAATAAAATCACAAAATATAATTTAATTGCTAAATTTTATATAAAATTTGTTTTTCATTTCTCTTTTATAATAAATCACCTAAAATATGAATTTCTTTAATAACATATTAACATTTTAATATTAAAAAATATAAAATATATTTATGTGTATTCATAAGAAATTACTGAATTATATATATAAAATATAAAATTTGTTTTTAATTCACCTAAAATTTGGACTACTTTTTGATAACATATTAACATACATTTTACCATTAATAACTATTTCTCTAATTTAAACGCTGGTCACTTGAAGGGGTAAGGTCCCAAAAACCTCATAATAAGTGCTTGGAACCATACCACAACCTTGCTTTTCAGCCTTGTACCTTGCGCGGCTGCGCACTAGTCTCACAAAAAGAGACTTAAAGAACAGTCAACAATCAACACTTGCGCGCCCAAAGGAAATCATAAATCCTTGCGCTTTCTCCCATAAACAAAGGATGAAAATCCCAAAATAAACACTTCCGCTTAAATATCCAGATTTGGATACTATTTACCCAGACTTGGGATTTATCTATTCAGCTGATTCCACACGATAAGGCGTCACACCAGATTACAGCAGTAATCTTCTAGAAGAAATACAATCGTGCACCACTAAGACGGTTATAACCGTCTGGACACGTGTCATCATCTCAGGCATCCCTGAAATCACAACGAAAGCATGTAATTGGAGAGTAATCTCCACTTGATCACTTTACACGTGGCAAATCCCCAGCCTTCGATCTAAGCCACGATCCGTGTGCTCTCACGTCGGATCCAGAAGCTTGACGGAAGGAAATGTAACCGCTTACGGGGTTAGCATCTTCCGTTAACATTTCACTAACGCGTTTTCCCGCCCAAAAGACTCCCGGCTATAAATATGAGAAATAACCCAGGTATGAATTCAAGTTACACACACTTCTCAAATACATCTTCTTCTTCATAACCCATACATATTCTCACACCGAAGTCGGGTCAAGGAGAGAACCCTTTTCTCCCCTTGGCGAGGCTAACGGTGTTTCTTTTTTGCAGAGTTTTCGGAGGAGGAGATCAGTCGTTACCAAATCGAACGAGAGTAAACTTACCTTTTTATGCGGATTCAAACCCCCTAGATAATTGATTCCGACCATTTATCTAGTGTTTCTTCATTGGCGCCCACCGATTCCTCTGTCTTATCAGTTTTCATCTCGTTTCGATTCAGTTCTTTTCTGTTTTCACATGTCAGAAAATTCATCATCTCATCGGCAAACCGGTCCTCGGCCGAACGTCAGAAACAATTTTCAAGTAGAAGGAATCCCAGAGGATGCCTCGGATGACAACGAGGTTTAATCCAATCGAGCAAACGACCCTGTCACTCCAGGAGTGTTACCAGCAAACCCTGCTCAATCAATTCTGCCACTAGGAGAAACTCCAATTTCCTGGTACGTCAGGTCTCAAGGGGCACTAAACGCAGTATACACACAGCTGTGTGCACAAACTGCTCCCATGACTCAATCACGGAGACCTGGATCTCGTGCTCATGCTTCCCAACGGGAGAATTCAACTTACGAGAATACAGAAGTTTATGCCAGATCCACATCAAAACGTGAGTACACTCAATCAGGGAGTCACCAGAGAGAACATCATGGTGAACCACACCCTCACCGAAGACAATCAGTTCACGATAGGTTGGGTTCCCAACAGAACACCCACACCGATGAGTCTGATCCAACATATCGTTTAAGTGCAAATACCAGTGTATTCAATCTATTGCAGCCAAATTACAATAAATGCAGGCCTCGTGCGGTGTATAACCCTGAGGCAGAACACAACTATGATTTGATTTACCGCCCTGCGGAAGCAGCGGAAAATTCAAAGTTCATTATGGAAATAGCTTTAGCTCCGCTTGAGAAAGCTAAACTACCATCCAACAAAGGTAAGTTTAATGGGCTGACAGACCCCGATGACCACTTGAGAGTGTTTACCAACGCAAGTCTGGTTGGGGGTTGGACCCTCCCGCTATGGTGCCATCTGTTCGTACAGACCCCGACCGGCCCAGCGCGAATCTGGTTCGATAACTTACCAATTGGACAGATCGAATCTTGGAAAGACCTGCGCGAAAAGTTTTTAACACATTTTAGCCAACAACGGCATTCCATTCGCGATACATCTGACGTCATGAACATTTGGCGCCGAGATGACGAAAATCTAGAGGATTTCATCACCAGATACAATAAAGAGGTATTGGAGATTGGCGGAGTTCATGAGCAACTAATCCGCACTCAATTCAAGTACGCGGTTAGATGCGATGACATGATTAAGGTCTTATCTGGAACAGAGGGCCTTCCAAAAAGTTGGGAGAAGATAATGGCGGCGGCCAAGGTTTACGCGCAAACTGAAAAGAACCTTACCACAAATAGGCCACCGCCACCACATAATAGGCCCGCGGACTTAAGCTCAACCGGCGAAAGAAGATTTAAGAAATCATGGCCTGAGTCTGGATCAGGAAGTCGTTCGTCTGAAGATGTTCGCGCAACAATCAACAAACTCACCGCGCAGCGGGAGAACATACAGGAGAATAGGGAGAGGCAGTGGACTTCCCTAATAAAGACCCCGGCGGAAGTTTTGAGTACTGAAGACTATCAATTCAAACCTCCGATCCCCATGAAAAATAAGCGTGGACAAGACCCGGCACAATACTGCGAGTATCACAAAGACAACGGGCATACCACTAACAACTGCATCTCTCTACGCACAGAAATAGAGAAAGCCCTCAAAAGCGGCGAACTCACACATTTACTCCAAAATGTGCGCAAAGAGATAAAGCAGATCACTCGGGGATAGAAGGGTCCAAGCAAAAGGGCAAAAACTTAAGAGACAACTCTATGAATTTCCCGCAGGAAAACACGATCTATCAAGCAAAGAGGAAATATTAGAGAGTAAGTTAAGTTTCATATAATTATATCAGCAAACTTTGTAAAAGCCTCTGTGCTCTATCCCTAAATAAAATAGCAAAGTTTCTATTATTCCTGTGTTTATTTTTACAAAGTGCATGCAATTTCTTTTAGTAAGCGCGAAAACATTATGGTAGTCATATAAAAAAAAAAGAGAGCCTCGTGAACGGTCAGTGATCACGTCACAAATGACCATAAGTTCACACATGAGCTTTATACCAACTTCATTCGCCTTACTCAATAAAAGTAAGCGTACTCATGCAAGATATTGTAAATAAACAGATAGAAACATCATGCTATTCCCAGCGTACAAATACGCTCTAAAAACTATCAAACACGGCAGTGTTTTAGTTACTTGCGCAACAGCGCATCAACAAAGACAGGGATATACATCCCAAATATTACAGGAAAATTGTTCAATAGATTTTTCAGCCTACGCTATATCTTCACCCTCATCCGGAAAGATTTCCCTTAGTTGCGCTACGTGATCGTCAGATTGCAGCGCAACATTTATTAGATCCATAACCGGAAGTTGCAAGTTGTTAAACTCTGTATTCAAGGCAGCAAGCGTGGCACTAGTATCTACGCCATAAGTAGCAGATTTGCTGGTATCCCAATCCACCTTCAAAGCGTTATTTACATGCTGAGAGCACTCAGCATATCCTTGGGCATACCCATCTTTACGCGCGGCAACAACTAACCGACCAACAGTTTTATCCAACTCTTCAGAATTTAGTACTGACTCAGCAACCTGCGGAAGTAAGAAAGGGTGAATAACAAGAAAGCGCATGAAGCAGTTCCACAACAAAAAGGAACAAACAACTTACACAAGCAATTCCACGATCTTTTAACCACGCCATATCACCCTTTAAGGGTTCAAGCTCGCTCTCCGCCGTGGCCCGCGCCGTTTCAGAATTTTCAAATTTTTATTCAGATTCAGCCAAACGACGAGAGGTTTCAGCCTTTTCAGAGTGCGCAAGCTCCAGGTCCTTTTTAAGTTTTTCCTGATCAGAAAGCAAAGCAGTAAGTTCTTCTAACTCTTTATCTCTAAGGGCAAGAGTGGCACAAGCTTGTACCTCTCGTCGCTCACTGCGCTCCCTATGGGAACGCGCTTCTTGTAAAGCCGCTTCTACATCAGCTTTCTCCTTCTTCAACTTTTCTACCTCCGCATCCTGGTTCTTCAATTTTTCAAACTCAGCCTTGAGGTTGTTAATGATATTACGGAGATTTGCCTTCTCAGCATTATCTTTTTCGCAAATTTTCCTCCAGTTTTTGCGTTCCTCGGAAAGGAGAGCAGCTTCAGCTTCCACTTTCCTCTTCCAACCAGCAACAGACCGGTCCTCGGTCTTGAGCTCAGCTTCAAACTTGGCCTGATCAACTTCCAATTTAGCCTTCATCTGAGCCAAGCGCTTCTCGTCTTTGGCAAACTTCTTCTGAGACACCTTAAAAGCTTCCCAGTCCTTATGCATACTATACCACTCACGCACTATGCGATGAGTGGTAGACACATGAGAAGCAGTCTCTTCAAGGTAAGCTTGATAGGTTTGTTCATAAGATCGGCCTTCTTGAAACTTGATCTCCCCAGGCGGAAGTATCCCCTGCAACCAATCTTGGCACACGCGCCAATCCGAGAAAGTGTCACCTTTCTTCAAATTCCAAACAGGGGCATGAGGCTCAGAGGCATCTTTCTCCATATAAGTCTGGTAGTAGTAATCCCCCAAAGTTTCTTCTGGGCGAATTGGAGAATGTGTACCAACACCAGCAGATGAGCTTTGCTCCTCAACTATAACCTTCTCAGCATGCTCAGGCATGGCATCAGAAGGTTTAGGGGAAGGAGTTGAAATTTTTTCAGCAGTTTGTTCCTTCCCCAAATTTTGAACAACAGTTTCGGGAGCTTGTGGATTACTAACACCAACCACAACCCCTGGAGCAACAACTTTTTTAGTTTCCACAGCAATATCAACAGGCTTCTCAGCCTCAACAGTCTTATCCACACCACCATCAGCAACCCCCGTAGGCTCTAACTGGTCAACAACAGAAGCACGCGGAGGGGTGGATGGAAACTCTTCATTAACCACAGATTGCAACTCTGTGGGAACAGGAGAAACAGGAACTTCTGGGAAAACAACAAAATCTGTAAAGATTTAATGCGCATAAAGGAAACAAGAAAAAGCAACACTTACCAGGAACAGGTTCCAAAATAAAAGCATCTAGATTCCCTTTTCTGGTAATTTTCTTCCTCTGAATCTTCTTAGAAGGCGGATCTTCAACATCAGTGTCAGCTTGTTTCCTTTTACCAGTCTTCCTGTGCACCAAGTGTTCAGGACTGGAATCCAAGTCAATAGGATCACTTGGGTTGGATGGGGGAATATCAGCAGAATCCCTCGGTTCAGGTTTCGGTTTCCGTACAGTTACTGCAGGTGTAAGACCCTCCAAAGAATCAGAAACCACCACATAATCACACCTGGAGTCAGAGGAACGGCGCATATCTTTCTTCTCTCCAACATTTTTTCCCTTCAAAGTTTGAACTTTAGCAGCCTCACCCTTCTTCGGCGCAGAGGTAGAAGTCGTCGCGCGTTTCTTCCTTTCAGGGCCTATGCCCAAATTCGACAACTCACCTACAAAAGCGCAAAAGAACAATTTACCCACAAGCGCAAACAGGAAAACAGAAACAAATATAGCTTACCAGCACCAGCAGCAGGTTGAGCAGACAAATCCGCATCCCGCGGAAGAACAAAGTTCTTTACAATCCTATGGTACCAAAGCTCTTCTTCAGGTTTCTTCTTGATGGTACCCATTTTTCCGCCTTCCCTCTTAAAGGCAACAACATACAGTGAAACAACTACAAGCAAGGATAGCAAGTCAAAAAAAAAAAAAAAAAAAAGAGGAAAGAAAGAAAAGAGGGAAAAACCCCAAACTTACTATGACCATCCTCCGTATATACTGGTTTATCGTCACGATCCATCTTCCAATTCAAGCTCATGCTGGCCCCGACAAGAACTTTCTCCGGCAAGACAATGTTCAGAACGTCCTTTAGATCCTGGTACCAGTTCTCATCAACAGGGGTCTGAATCGTTTCAATCGGAACATCTTCCTTCCCCCTTAAAACCATCCTCACCGGAATCACTCCGGCCTTGATAAAAAAGAATTTTTGTTTCCAATCGTGAAAGGATTTTGGGGGTTGCTGTAGAATCTTCTTTGCAGACGCCCTCTGAATGAACGAGTAAAATCCTTGGGTACAGTGCATCTGGTGAAAAACCCTAAATCGAGAAACAGTTGGCTCAATATGCATTGTCCGACACACAAATTCAAAATGCCGAACTCTAACCATGCCAATAGGGTGATGTTGGGAAATATGCAACTTATAATACTCAAGGAATTCAAGAAAAAATTTAGTAACAGGCAAACGAAAGTTGCCTTCACAGAAAAAATCCCAAAAAAGGGTAATATACCCAGCCGGAGCATCCGCTGCAGTCTGCCCCTCTTCAGGGTACAGAGCACCCCAGTTTTCCGGGAATTTGAAATTCCGAACCAAACCATCAAAAGTCGCCCTGGGCCACTTCAACGATAGAAGTTCAGTAGACATTTCTTCGGATAAGTCTTCTTGGTGTTCTCCGGTTGACATAAGAGGAAGAAACGATAAACTCTTTCTTGGATTATGAAGAAAGGAAGAGGAAGAGTTTTCAAAAAAGCAATGATTAAACAGGAAGAGGGCAATTCAAACAGACTTATATACTCACCGCAATAAATAGCATCGGTAACCGCTATAGCACCTTTTCCGGATATCACAGTTACCCAAGCAACAGAGCGAGTGAAAACCAACACAAACGCGCTTACACGCGCGCGTGCAAAACACCGACAGTAAGGAACAACTGACAGTGACAGCCTGTCACTCAGTTTTACTGTACCAGTCTCATTTAAAGTCAAAGATTTTCAAAAATCGTTACAATAAACAAAATGAATCTTCTCATAGAAATTTCCACATCTTCGAGCCAAAAAGCTTTTCCTCTTATAAAGTCCAGTGCTCCACTTACTTGCATAAGTGCAACAGTAGACTGGGGGGACTTGAAGGGGCAAGGTCCCAAAAACCTCATAATAAGTGCTTGGGACCATACCACAACCTTGCTTTTCAGCCTTGTACCTTGCGCGGCTGCGCACTGGTCTCACAAAAAGAGACTTAAAGAATAGTCAACAATCAACACTTGCGCGCCCAAAGGAAATCATAAATCCTTGCGCTTTCTCCCATAAACAAAGGATGAAAATCCCAAAATAAACACTTCCGCTTAAATATCCAGATTTGGATACTATTTACCCAGACTTGGGATTTATCTATTCAGCTGATTCCACACGATAAGGCGTCACACCAGATTACAGCAGTAATCTTCTAGAAGAAATACAATCGTGCACCACTAAGACGGTTATAACCGTCTGGACACGTGTCATCATCTCAGGCATCCCTGAAATCACAACGAAAGCATGTAATTGGAGAGTAATCTCCACTTGATCACTTTACACGTGGCAAATCCACAGCCTTCGATCTAAGCCACGATCCGTGTGCTCTCACGTCGGATCCAGAAGCTTGACGGAAGGAAATGTAACCGCTTACGGGGTTAGCATCTTCCGTTAACTTTTCACTAACGGGTTTTCCCGCCCAAAAGACTCCCGGCTATAAATATGAGAAATAACCCAGGTATGAATTCAAGTTACACACACTTCTCAAATACATCTTCTTCTTCATAACCCATACTTATTCTCACACCGGAGTCGGGTCAAGGAGAGAACCCTTTTCTCCCCTTGGCGAGGCTAACGGTGTTTCTTTTTTGCAGAGTTATCGGAGGAGGAGATCAGTCGTTACCAAATCGAACGAGAGTAAACTTACCTTTTTATGCGGATTCAAACCCCCTAGATAATTGATTCCGACCATTTATCTAGTGTTTCTGCATCACTTTTCTTGGGCTCCCCACAATCCATGTAGTTTGACTGACTATCACCAACTCGCAAACAGGAAAACTGGAGTTCTGCCATGGCACAATCGTAAGCAAAGCTTGTTTCTTCATCGGTGATACCGTCCCACTCATCATCAGTATTCAGAGGCGGCGGGTTAAATAAATTAGTATTTAAACGGGGTGGTGGCGGTGCACGGTAGCCTGGTGCCATTGTACGGCAGCCTGGTGGCGGTGTACAGTGGGTTGATGGCGGTGTACAGTGGGGTTGTGGCAGTGCACGGAAGCATGGTGGCGGTGTACAGTAGGATGGTGGCGGTGCACAGCAGCCTGGTGGCGGTACACAGTAGGCTGGTGGCGATGAACGGTAGCATGGTGGTGGGTTGCAATCACCCGATGGTTCAAATTCTTCAAATTCACCACCACCCATCTCTTCTAATTATTTCTTAAGTGGTATACTAGTTACCAAATTTTAAATATATAGATGGAGATATGGATAGAAATGTCAAATAAAAAAAAAGAAATAACATACAACTTTTTATTTACTTTAAATACAACAATTAAACCTAATAAAAAAACAAACCAAAATAAACCAAAAAAAAAAAATTACAGACTAAAAAAGATATTTTTTTTAAGCAATAACACGAAGTGAACCAATTCCTCCACAAAGCTCGGTCTCCAATTCCTCTCTGTTTTTGAATAATTTGGCGGCCTTGGAGGAGCGGTAGAAGACGTGGACGGGGGAATCCGATAACACCAAGTGATCCAACGTTCCCATTGTAGGTGAGTTCTTCGAATTTCTTCGTTAAACCACCTACCATAAAATGGGAGGACAGATCACTTCCGTCACTCGGGGCAGGTCCCGTCACCCATAAACACTAGGACTTCTAAAGCTCAGAAAAACGTCATCTTCAACACTGTTAAACAACTTCATTTTTATTTGGAGAGTATCAAAAGGCGGATACATTGACATAAGCATTTTATAAATCAGTTGGTTTGGAGAGAATATGTTGAAAATATCTGATTTTATTTATTATATATAGTAGAAGTGTTTGAAATAACAAAAAAATGTAAATGAATATGTGAAATATAAAAAAAGAAAAAGAAAAGCACGGAAACCGATTGCCCCCATGCGCCCCCATGCGTCTGAGAGCTCCTCCAAGGAGCCACTCAACGAGCCACAGCCAAGCCAGCCATTTGTCTCCGGATGCAGCTTAGCCGGACGCATCAGCCTACTTTTTCGCCCGGATGCGTTGGCGGCGGACCTATCAGGTTACTTTTGCCACGTGTCAAGTCACCATTGGCGGACCGCATTAAAAGTGGGATGCCCTACTCCAAAGAGGCATCAAATGGCTAATTTGGTAAGTCAAAGTTTTTCTTGGCTAATTTGGTAATTTTCTCTTTTTAAATTTCTTAAAGTTAATGTCTATTTTTACAAAATAACGATCATCACGTCTATTTATGTGATTATCCCAATGAATAATTGCGTTGATATTTTTTTATAAAATAAAATAAAAACTGTATGTGATTATAATTAGTCAAGCACTCATGTGTAAACTGTAAACGCAAGGATTCAAAATCAAACAACAACGTTATATTCACTTACGCAAATCACCAAACACCTAATCAACAACCAAAACTCTCCACTCCACTAAACAACAACCCTTAAAGCTCTTCATCATCCTTAGACACACAAACACCATCCCCTTCATAGCCATTACCCAACTCACAAATCTTCTCCCAAACATCAACCGGTACCGGCACCACCGACAATCTAGGCTGCCTAAACAACCCAAACTCATTACTCTTCACTTCTTGTTTCATCTCTTTCAAATCAACCGCCCTCCTCATCTCCCCAACCGCCTTCAAGTCTATAGCGCCCCCAACACCGACGTCGTCTTCGTACCATTCACGGACAACGGTTACGACACCGACTATGCAGCGTGACTTCGTCCCCGAGTGGTAGAAGAAGCAGAGGTCGTGTATACGGGCAGACTTTAGATGTTTGAGTGCTTGGTGGTTCTTGACACCGTCCCATTTGGATATGCCACCGTTGGATGCTTGGTCATCCCATGACCATTCTCCTGGCTCGGTTTTTAGTAGCCAGTATTGTTTTTCGTCTCTCTTGGACTTCCCCATTTTTTTTAATTTTCTGAAGCTTGTTTCATTTCATCTGTTTGCGAGAGTTTTGTGTTTATTTTATGGCGGGAATTAGGGTTATATTTACGATTTTGGCGCCAATTATAGGGGGGAAATTTGATTTATGTTAAGTTGTTGAATTTTATCTTTTTTTTTTACGTTTGTGGCCTTGTGGGGATACAAAATAAACGTAGTTTGTAAAACATGGTTTTAAAAGAGAATTTATGTTGTTAGTGTTATGGCAGTAAAGAAATCGAACGGACACGAATAAGGAATGTATTCGTTAATTAAAGAATGAGTTTGTTCATAAATTGTTTACGAACGTTTATTGAATCAGATTTTTTGTTTGTGTTCGTTCAATAAGGAAATGAACGTGTTTATGAACTGTTCACGAACACTTAACAAACACAAATGAACATAAACAATGTTTATGAACACAATTGAATACACACGAACACATAGTCATATTAGAATAAAAACTGCATTTTTAATCACAGAGATTGCTAAGAAAACAGCAAAAAATAAATAAGCACTTACCAAAAATATTCGAACATATTTGACATAGTTATCAGAAACATGATTAACACGCCATTAAGAAGTTTCTCATGCTTTAACACGCAACCTCTGCTAATGTTCGTTGGTTTAACTTAACAAACATAATTTCTTGTTCGTGTTTGTTCATTTACTAAATGAACGAACATAAACAAACTTTTCGCCGAACGGTTCACGAACTCTTTGCTAAACGTTTGGTTGGTTTACAGCCCTAGTTACTGTTTATTAAAAGTTATTATAACTCAAGACTTAATGGTCTAATGTCATTTGTGTTTTTGGTCGGGTATGAGACCCATTTGCATCACTAGGACCATGGCGGGTGGCATTGGTCCTCCCATTGCGTCACGTGTCCTTGGTAGGCTTATGGTTCTTAAGTCCGTAGGGGCTTATTGATTCGTGTGTGTGTGTGGGGGGTTGTGTAATTTTTAAAATACAAAGTTAATTTATATAAATCCTAATTGCAAAATGCTTCTATTGTTTGTACATTGTGCTTTATACGTTTTACAGGATATATTACTTTTGTACGGATGATTGGTATAATTGGGCGGTGGTGCAATTGTATTCGAAACCTACACTACGTATTGTACGTGTACTCATATCCTTCAATATGACTGAGAAAGAGACAACATAGCATTTGAGGTTGTGATTTCCTCACCATCATTAAGGAAGAACACCTAAGGCAATAGGAGCCTGAGATTAAGCTGTGACCATCTCCCTCCTAGCATTTATAGTTATTTTGTGGGAAAACATTTGTCGTCTGGATTGTTTAGGTATGCGTATGTGTAAAAAGTTATACATTGGGGTAAATTGTCACATATTAATAAAGAGTAAATTGCCATTTTAGTTCCAAAGGTTTGGTCTAAATTGTCATTTTAGTTCAAATAAGTTTTTTTGTTTTTTCCTCCGGGTCCCTGACTTTTCCATTTTCTTACCATTTTGATCACATTGCCCAACTTCAGTCTAAAAATCTGGTTATAACCGAGGGTATTTTTGGCATAACTGTTGTGCGGTGATAACCAGGGGTAGTTACAACATAATTTATAAACCTCATAATAATTTAATGCCAAAAATACACCTGATTATAACCTGGTTTTAGACTAAGTTAGACAATGTGATCAAAATGGCAAGAAAAAAGAAAAGTCAGGGACCCAGAGAGAGAAAAAAAATTATTTAGACTAAAATGGCAATTTGGACAAAAATTCAGGAACTAAAATGGCAATTTACTCATTAATAAAAGTAATTGGAGAAATAAGTGTAAAACTAAATAGTGATGTGAAAAATGGTAAGGTAAAAAGGTTTGTGATATGGAGTGGATAGAAGGGCCGCCCTGATATGGAGTTCGAATAAACGTGCTCTTAGGTCTTAACGAAATTAGATATTGGGTTCACTAAAGGTCTAAACCTAATGTCAATGGCTAATAACTAATCTAAATCATAAAAATAGTTTTGTAAGTTGGTCTATATTGGTGTTTGTATGAGTATACCCTATTAATTTTTTAATATACGTATCATTTTTTTTAAATGACGTGCCCTTCGAAATATCAGGCTCTGACCGATGGTCCTCCCCACCCACCTCAGAGCCGGCCATATAGACAAGTTTTTCGGGCTTTTAAATTTTGAACTCCACTTGTTGTAATTTCGTATTTTTTGTTTTGTTCTGAACTAGTTTTTGCCCCGCCCGCGTTGCGGGGCAATAAGCCGAATATTTCTCTCTCATAACATGTACGTCTGTGTTTCGGTTACTTGTACATACTACTCATAACACGATCTGAAAAAAATACATCGAGTCAACCAATTAAAACAAAAACACGACCATACTTTTACTAAAAAAAACTAAAACGATGGAAAGACTATAGTTTTAAAATGGGAGCAAAATTGTAATTTTTCAGGACAAATGAGCATGTACCAGGCATGCCTGGACGAATAAAAATTACACTATGTCCGCCCGCGTTGCGGGGCGTTAAATCAAATATTTCTTAGTTTCATAACATGTATGCATGTATTTAGGTTATTTGTACATATTACTTATAACACGATCTAAAAAAATACATCGAGACAATCAATTAAACGAAAACACTACCATAGTTTTGCTAAAAAAAATTAAAACAATAACAGGTCTGTAATTTTGAACTGGGGGTAAAATACTAATTTGTCAGGACCAATGGGCGAGTGTTAGACAAATGCTTGACACAATAAAAGTTACATTGAGTCAACCAAGCAAAATAAAACAGTACTATAGTTTTGCAAAAAAAAAAAGGTAAAACGATGGCAAGATCATAATTTTTAACAGGGGGAGAAATCGTAATTTTTGAAGTAGGAGCAAAATCATAATTTTGAATAGAGGGAAAATCGTAAAAATATTTTGAACTGGGGGCGAAATCATAATTATAAACTGAGTGCAAAATCATAATTTTGAGCTATGGAGGAAAACATAATTTTATTTTGATCTGTGGGAAAAAACGTAAATTTGTGTTGGGGGCAAAATCGTAATTTTGAGCTAGGGGCAAAAACATATTTTTATTTTGAACGGGGAAAAGGCGTAATTTTAGACGGAGGGCGAAACCGTAAATTTAAACAGGGAATAGAATTGGAAATGAGTTTTTGAACTGAGGCAAAAGCGTAAATTTTGAGCCAGGGCAAAAATATAATTTTAATTTGAATTAGAGGTGAAAACGTAATTTTAAACAAATGGCGAAACCGTAATTTTAAGCTAGGAATAAAATTAAATTAAAAATGGGTTGTTTCAATAGGGAAGTGCCAGGCAAGCTTCCTGGCACTATTCCCTTAACTTCAAAATGTACAAGTGGTTTTCCCCGCGCTACGCGGCAGGAACTCAGTTGGTATCAGTTTGGTAACGAAACTTGCTATAGCAACCGAAAGAGAAAACAAAAAAACTAAAGTCGTGATGCGCCCAAAAGGATATCGACACGTGTTTACTGTTTTATATCAATCGAAAACCATAAAAAAGATACCGGTTTGGATACTACCAATATTGGTACAGATGTTTGGTTGAAATCGGTCCAGTTCTTCACATATCGATACTCGTATAGTTTACGATTAGAAAAATGCATTTTTTAATATTATTAGCAGCACTCATATAGTTATAGTTTACGATAAAAAAATAAACTACTATTCATTGTCGGTTTGGTTCGATATTGTACGAAAGCGACATAAAATCCATTTTCAACAAAAATCAAATTAGAAAAAAATGCAAATAAAAATAATATTAAAACTTTAGATTTATTATTCATAAAGAAAAATGTTAAATACAAAATTATTTAAGGTATCAAGGAGTTATAATTTAAAACTTCAGTTAATATATTTAAACTGCTCATTACTGTTCATGAGCACTTTAAATTGACATGTATAACTAATTGATTTCCCCCCGCGCTTTGTAGTAGGATCTCGATCGGTATTGATTTGGTTTGTTTCCGTACCGACACAATCAATGCATTTGGTATAGCAATCAACATCTGCTCTACATCTGCCGAAAACCATAAAATGAACAAGGTGCCAATACCGAAGTTGTTCGGTCCGGCTATATATGGTACAATAAAGTACAGTAGCGATACAATATCAATTTATTGAAACTAAAAACATAAATATAAATACCGGTACCAAATATCGATGTTGTTCGTTTGGTTTTACGTTCGGTACAGTAGCAACACGGTGTCTACTTTCAATAAGATTTACCAAAAATCATAAATATGAATACCATCACTTATATTGTTCAGTCGGTTTTCCTTTCGATATGGTAGCAGCACGGTATCCATTTCAATAAGATTTATATCGGAATGTTGGAAAAAATTACATAGATGTGTATTTAGATTATTTTTTAAAAAAAAGTTAACGTACGCAAATTATAAAAAAAATATATTAAATGAACAATACTTAAAAAAAAACTATTTTGTTTTCATGCTCCATCTACTTTAATATATAAATAAATAATATATGTAATAAAAATATCTTTTAGTTGAATCAAAAGATTATAACAAACTAAAATAAACATATTTAGTTTAAATAAAAATATTTTAAGAATTGAACAATTGAAATTAAAAAAAAAAGATAAAGAATTAAGACACCACTAACAACTCTATAACAACTTTTTTATTTATCTTAGTTACTGTTCATCAACACTTTGTAATAATATATATATATAGTGGGATTCCCCAACGCTTCACGACCGGAATTCAATCGGTATCAGTTCGGATCGTTATGGTAACGACACTCACTATAATAATCGAAAGAGGAAGCATTACATCGATCGAAAACAATAAAAACAAATATTGATATTGGTACCAATGTTGTTTAGTTGATATATGTTGTTCAGTTGATATCGATTCAGTTTGTTTGCATTATATGTTTATTTTATGTCTACATTCCCATATTTATTTTTTGAAAATGGATAGTGTGCAAGCTATGATACCAAACCGAATCCAAACTGGTCGAACAACATCTAATCCATACCTGTATTTATTTTTATTGTTCTTTCTTTGGATAAATTGATACCGTATCGCTACCATACCATATCGAGCTGAACCGAACAACACCAATACTGGTATGCATGCATTTTTAGGTAGTGTTTGGTATGAGGTAATGGAGGATGGAATGGAATACTCCATTCAAGGGTAATGAAAAAAGAAGTGTTTGGTTGACCATGTGAATGGAATAAAGCATTACATACCCCATTCCATTCCTTCTAAAATTGTTAAAATCTATTCCTGGCCTACCCCCAGTTTTTTTTTTCATTCCGTTCATTAACAAAAGGAAGTTTCTCTATTTTGCCCCCATCCTCACCGATTTTCCCTCCCCTTCCATCGATATCTGATTTGCACATCCTCTTAACAAGGAATGGATTATGATTTGGTTATATATATCACCATCTTCATAGAGCAGAACGTCACTCCTCTAGAACCCTATTTGCCCAGTTCATTGTGATTTTCATCATTAGACACGAAATCAGGTAAATTGTTTATTTATTTGTTCAATTCTTGTGATTTTATCATCCTAGACTTTCACTGAATTAATGGTGAACTTACATACTTATTTAATTGCTAATATCATCGGTTCTGTTTTGTGAGTTTTAAGCAAAATTGAAGTTTTTGTTGGTATATTTAGCTTTTATTAATCTTCACCATGATAATCCAATTCATCGTATTTTTTAATTTTTGTGTTTCTGTTGGACGTAGTAAATTAGAAGAAAACACAAAGTAAAGTTTTTTTCATTCTTATTCAAGTTGTTCATTCCTTTTTCATATCAAGATTCTTGTTGTTCTGTTTTGATAGTTCGTATTATATATTCTATTTCGGTTATATGTATTGAATTACCGGTTTTTTTGTGAGTTTTAACTAGGGGTGCAAACGAGCCGAGCGGCTCGCGAGCTACTCGATACCGGCTCGAGAAAAAGCTCGAAATAAGCCGAGCCTTATCGAGTCCGAGCCGAGCTTGAGCCTAAACGAGACCAATTTTAATATTATATATATATTATACGTATTATTTAATATTGGCGAGCCGAGCTCGATCGAAAAATAGTATGCTCGAACTATGCCGAGCTCGAGCTTCAGAAAATCATGATAAGCCGAGATCGAGCCTAGTCTAGCTCGGGCTCGTTTACACCCTAGCGTGGACATATAAATACTAATGTGTGTGTATTTGATTACTAGTTAGACAATTGATTAATGATCGATGATTTATTGAGGTCTTATAACATGCTTTTGTTTATGATTTATTGAGGTCTTATAACAACTATTCACTGAGAAATGATTCATTGAGGCCTTATGCTTTTGGTTCAAACTACTGCCACACTTACATTTTGTTTATGATATCTTTTAATATTCTTTGAGGCCTTATGTTTATGACATTCTGTATTGCTTAAGTGCCAGTGTTGTTTATGTGTTTTCAAATCTTTTGAATGGTTCTTCTACCTGAATTATTATCTTTCGTTGCTAGTTCTGCAGCCAATTCCTTCCCACTTTGACCCATAACCAGCTAAGTAGTTAGCCACTAACTCCATCGAATTGAATAAATATAAAAATACTAATGTGTGTGTATTTGAATTATTTTCTTTCGCTGCTAGTTCTGCAATATCTAATGGGTCAAACTTGGTTTGTTTTTTATATATTTTTTCCATTCGTTGCTGGTCAAAGTTGGGTTGTCTCTAATGTGTCACCATTATTACGATTTTTTTTTATCCATTTATGTGTTTTCAAACCTTTAACTGTACATGCTATACTTACGAGGAGAAACCTCATTTGGATTGAATACTACTACAATTATGTCTAGACTTAAACTGAACAGCCAGAAAAAACAAAAGAAATTAGCCGCATTTTGTGCGTTGTGGCTTCATATACTAAACATGGTAACTTGGTATATGCGAGCTGTTCAAACAGTTATAAGTATACGTTTAGATATGTGTCCAGCTAGACCTTGCTACAAGATGTTCTACCCCGAGAGAAAAGAATATATGCATAGATTAGTGTACGAGAGTGACGACACTTGTCTTCATCAACTACGAATGTTTAGGGCAACATTCGTGACACTTAGTAGTATGTTGGAGGGGGGTGGAAAGTTGAAGGCGACTAAGTATCTCCAAGTAGATGAACAGGTAGCAATTTTCCTGTATGTTTTGGCACACCATGTGAAGAATCGAGTAGCGAAGTTTCAATTTCGCAGATCAGGAGAGACTATTAGTAAACATTTCAACAATGTGTTAAATGCTGTTATACGATTGGAAAATGAACTTTTTAAAAAGCCAGAGCCAATATTAGAAACTTCAACAGATGAAAGATGGAAATGGTTCAAGGGATGTTTAGGAGCAATAGATGGGACACATATAAGTGTACAAGTACCAGAGGAAGACAAGCCGAGGTACCGTAATCGAAAAGGAGAAATAACAACCAACGTACTTGCTGCTTGCACACCTGACATGCAGTTCATTTATGTATTACCAGGCTGGGAAGGATCTGCTGCTGATGGTAGAATTCTTCGTAGTGCTATGATTCGAGAGAATGGATTGCAAGTGCCTAAAGGTAACTACTATCTTGTTGATGCCGAGTACACCAATGGAGAGGGATTCCTTGCACCATTCCGAGGTCAACGATATCATCTGAATACTTGGTTAAATGGACATAGACCAGAAACGCCCGAAGAGTATTTCAACATGAAGCACTCTTCAGCAAGGAATGTCATCGAACGATGTTTTGGCGTTTTGAAGAAAAGATGGGCAATACTTAGAAGCCCATCTTTCTATCCGATCAGAACACAAAATAAAATTCTACTTGCATGTTGTCTTATGCATAATTTTATTCGAAGAGAAATGGCACATGATCCTTTTGATGATGATGAGTTTATTGACACAAATAATGATGCGGATGATGAAGATCTTGGCTCAAATGTGGAATATATTACAACAGTTGGGACCTCAAATGAATGGACAAACTTCAGACAAAATTTGGCAACATCTATGTTTAATGCATGGACATCTAGACATCATTGATTTATTAGACCATTATTTTTTAGTTATGTTATTTCGGTAATGTTTATTAGATGTTTTTTGTTAGAATAAATCTGAATGTTTTTATGTGTTTGTTATCTTATGTTTGTTATTTATAAATAATTGAATGTTTTATTATTTATATAAAATTGGTTTGTTGTGTGAAGACATGTAATCACAACTTGATTCTGAAAGGGGTCCAGGAAAAAAATAAAAAAAAATGGAATGAAGATGAAGATGAAGATGAAGATGAAGATGAGAAGCTTGTTGCAGCTATGCTTGATGTGCTCAATTCAGGTTCTAATTACAAATCCGATAATGGGTTTAAACCGGGCTTCTTTAGTGTAGTTGAACGACTACTAGCAATATCACTTCCCGGAGCTGGCATAAAAGCAAAGCCACATATAGAGTCGCGTGTAAAGACAATGAAGAGTGATTGGTCTGCTGTGCATGATATGCTAGCATGGAACAATACAAGTGGTTTTGGTTGGGATTACAATAATGGCATGCTTGAGGCTCCCCAGCCTGTTTGGCAAGCTTATATACAGGTAATTTATAATTATTTATGATCGTAGCCTTTTCTAATATTTGTTTTCATATTATTATTTTATGTCCTATTAACTTTGATCATGATGATGTGGCTTGTTAGGTGCACAAAAATGCCGCAAAATGGAGATCAAAGAAATTTCCTCATTACTGGGACTTATGTATTGTGTTTGGCAAGGATCGGGCAAATGGGAGAGATGCCCAAACAGCCGCTGATATTATATCCGATATGACCGGAGAAGAACCAGAGGCAGAGGCTACTGGGGATGCTGGATGATGTGGATCTTAATCAACCACTAAATAGCCCTTCATATGAAGCTTCTAGAGAAGACTCAAGTATACAACGAAAGAGGAAGAGGCGCAACAGTTGGGATCCTCTAATGAGTAGCTTGAAAGAGTCGGCATAAATAATTGGTGCGGAGATTAGGGAGGCTACAAATACTTTCAATAGAGTTTTTGGAACTGAGAGCAATAGAGAGGAACTATGTAACAATCTTTTTGCGGAGATGAACAAAGTTGTGGGTTTGACTACTCGTGAATGTGACAAGGCTGTATGTAAGCTCGCACAAAATGAAGAGTTGATGGTAATCTTTTTTAAGGTTGATGAAGAACGCAAATTTGGATGGGTAAAGACTATGCTTGAAGATATTGCTTGACGTGATATACGATGACTTTTGGATTATTTTTATTTTTTTTATTTTGCAGATCTTGGATGATTGTTAATTATTTTGGTTGGAAACTTTTGAATATATTTTGAATTATATTAGTTATGTTGATCAGTTCTTTTTAAACTTAATGGAAAACATGAAACACATACCTGTTATAGCATTCAAAGTAGTAGAGAATCCAGTCAGAGATCCAGCCATTGAGTTCGACATCTTTGTCAGGATGATCCGGTTCCTCTTTAGGGTGTAAAGTGATGATGGTGATGAAACCGAAACTAGGGTTGATTTCGGTTATGGGGAGAGAGATACGAATGTGATGTTATGAGGGTTTGTAATTGTGTAATGTGTCTAACCCTTTAACTATCTAATAAGCCCCTTATTTATACACCCAAGAGGAAACCTAATTAGTTAATAAGGGTAATATGGTCCATCAACAATTACCAACTAATTATAATAGGTTATTAATATATTTTGATCTAATATAATATAAATGATTATAAAGGCTACAAGATTAAATATTACATAAATAATATTTAATCTCACATTCTCCCACTTAGCCGAGTAATCATTTATCATGAGTATTAGGTAAGCCTGGCCAGGTGTTAACACTCATTTTAGCCTTAAACCAAGAACTATAGCAGAGAAATACAGCCGTTGAATCATCATTCGACTCAGGACCCCCATTAGTCATACTATAGCCTCAATTTAAAACCTAACAGTTACGATCAAAATATGTATAAGCCCTTTAGCGTCTGATTTGTATTTATATTTGTCTATATGTCATTACACCGGCAGAACATATGTTAGAGACATACAAAATCAAACTGAGGGAATTTTATTAATTAAAACATAAGCTAGTACAATATGCCATTAAAAAAGGTCTTTAGTAAGTCCCATATTCGATACATGTTCTTCGAAAACTTTAGGTGGGAGACCTTTAGTCATCGGATCCGCAAGCATATCTTTAGTACTAATATACTCAATACAAAGATTATTTTCCTCAACTCGTTCACGTACGAACAAGTACTTCGTATCAAGATATAAACCAGCTCCAGTCGAACTGTTACTGTTCGAGAAACTAACGGCAGCTGAGTTATCACAGTAAAGCTTCAATGGTCTAGAAATGGAATTAACGATTTTGAGTCCAGTGATCAGATTTCTAAGCAACATTCCATGACAGGTTGCGTTGTAAACAACAATGTATTCTGCCATCATTGTGGAAGTTGTAGTTAACTGTTGTTTATGACTCTTCCATGAGATAGGTCCGCCTGCTAACATAAAGATGTAGCCCGAAGTGGATTTCTTGTCATCTTTGCATTTGGCAAAGTCAGAATCAGAATAACCTACCACTTCTAAGTGATCACTTCTTCTATAAGTCAGTTTATAGTCTTTCGTCCCTTGCAGATATCTAAGGACCTTCTTAGCTGCTTTCCAGTGATCTAGGCCAGGATTAGTCTGATAACGACCTAGCATTCCAGCAATGTAAGCGATATCTGGGCGAGTACAGACTTGAGCATACATCAGGCTCCCGACTACTGACGCGTAAGGTATCTGGCTCATTTGCTCCTTTTCTACCTCTGTTGTCGGACACTGGAATGAACCGAAAACATCTCCCTTAACTACTGGAGCGACGGAGGGTTTGCACTGTTGCATGTTGTAACGTGCAAGGACACGATCTATGTAAGTCTTTTGAGACAATCCTAAGATCCCTTTGTGTCTATCTAGGTGAATTTCGATGCCAATGACGTAAGAAGCATCTCCGAGATCCTTCATGTCGAAGTTATGCGAGAGTAACCGCTTCGACTCATGCAACATGTCTAAACTATTACTTGCCAATAGAATATCATCTACGTAAAGGACAAGTATAGTAAAGTTACTCCCACTCATCTTGAGGTAGGTGCATTGATCCACTTGATTCTTCATAAAACCTTGCCTCTTCATGACTTCATTAAACTTGAGGTACCATTGACGTGATGCTTGTTTTAACCCATAAATGGATTTCTTCAACTTATAGACTAGATGCTCCTGACCTTCAGGTTTAAAGCCTTCAGGTTGTTTCATGTAAACATCTTCGTCTAAGTCTCCGTTAAGGAAAGCAGTTTTGACGTCCATCTGATGCAGCTCTAAATCAAAATGAGCTACTAGGGCCATAACGATCCTTAATGAATCTTTACGAGAGACAGGTGAAAATGTCTCTTGATAATCAATTCCCTCTTTCTGAGTGTAGCCCTTTGCAACCAATCTCGCTTTGTAGCGTTCAACGTTCCCATTCGGATCCAGTTTTGTTTTGAACACCCATTTACAACCTACAGGTTTGGCACCATTGGGTAATTCGACTAAATCCCAAACGTCATTTTTCTTCATGGATTCAAGCTCATCAATCATTGCTTTGTTCCATTCAGAAGACTGATCACTACTAATGGCTTCGTTATAAGAGATAGGATCATTGAGCTTTCCAGCATCCATTTCAGTCAGGTAGGTAACATAATCATCCCAATTAGTAGGCCTTCTTTGCCTAGATGACCTCCTGAGTTGATTATCGGGTTCAGCGTTGTCTTGGTTCTGAGCGTTTGATGTGCCTTCGTTATGAGGTATAATGGGTTCTGATTGTGGAGATGGAATTTGTGCAGTGGCTTCAGGTACAGTTGTTGCATGGGGTACAAGAGGAGTAAACGGAGTAATGATAAGCGACGAGTCTCTCCCCCCCGCGTCTTGTACTTCTTGCAATTCTTCGTAAGGGTTGGTACTGCTCCCACTGACCTTGAAATCCTCCAGGAACGCAGCACGCTTGGTTTCAACAATACGGGTGACATGGGAAGGACAATAGAAACGATAACCCTTCGAATGATCAGGATACCCGATAAAGAAACAGGTAACTGTTTTAGGGTCAAGTTTCCTTAGGAAAGGATTGTAAAGTTTTGCTTCAGCAATGCAGTCCCATACTTTCATATATTTAAGACTCGGTTTCCTTCCTGTCCAAAGTTCATAAGGATTTTTAGGGACAGACTTAGAAGGAACTCTATTGAGTATATGAACAGCTGCTTTTAACGCTTCAGTCCAGAGGAATAATGGTAAATTAGTGTTGGCTAACATACTGCGCACCATGTTCATAAGGGTACGATTTCTTCGTTCAGCGACACCATTCTGCTGAGGTGTACCAGGCATGGTGTATTGGTTCACAATCCCCTGGCCCTTACAAAACTCATAAAATGGACCAGGAGCTTGACCCACATCAGTATGTCTTCCATAATATTCACCGCCTCTATCTGATCTCACAACTTTAATCTGACGATCTAATTGCTTTTCAACTTCAGCTAAAAGTTGTTAGAGATTCAGACTTTTCCTTTATAAGATACAAGTACATGTAACGAGAATAATCATCAATGAAAGTGATAAATGAAGTATGTCCAGTTATACCAGCGATTTGATAAGGACCACTAATGTCAGTGTGAATGAGTTCTAATAAATTAGAGCTCCTAGTGGCACCTTTCTTATTCGCTAATGTCATTTTGCCTTTGAGACATTTCACACATGTTCTAAAATCAGTAAAATAGAGAGGAGGTAAGACTTCATCCTTTACGAGACGATTTAATCGTTCTCTTGAGATGTGGCCTAAACGTTGATGCCACAACATAGATGAAGTCTCTAAGTCTCGAACCTGTTTCATCTTTGTGAGTGATTCATTAATATTATATGACAACAAAGATTTGGAAAAATTATCATCTAGTTCTAATCTATAGAGACCACCATCCAGAATGCCAGTACCATAAACAACGGAATCATAGAGAATAGAGAGTTTGCGATGACCATGAGAAACGACAAAACCGTCCATGTCTAACTTTGGTCCTGATACAAGGTTCCGAGTTACCTCAGGAACATATAAGGTATCATAAAGTTTAATACATAAACCAGTTTTCAAAAATAATTGTAATGTTCCTATGGCGTCACTTCTAATTCCCGATCATCCCCAACTTTAAGTGTTCTTTGGTTTCTTCCCAGCTTCCGGATTGTAAGGAATCCCTGAAGTGAATTGGTAACATGAACCATAGAACCAGAATCAAACCACCAAGAATTAGCAGGAACATTTAAATTAAAGGACTCAAGTATCATGAAAAAATCGTTACCTTTCTTAGCCAGCCACTCCTTGAAGTCAGGGCATTCCTTTTGCTTATGTCCTGTTTTCTTACAGAACTTGTAGTAGGGTTTGCCTAAGGAGTTCTTAGAGCTGGAAGGTGCACTTGTATTAGGAGTTGGATTTGGCTTTTGAACCTTAGAAGCATCCTTTCTTTGATAATTGTTCTTCCTCTTCTTAGAGCTGGAGGTGGTGAAGTTAGCAACATCAGTATGGCGATCCATCTTCATATGCTCTTCCTCCTGCACGCACATAGCGATCAGCTCACTCATCGTCCATTTGTCCTTCTGAGTGTTGTAATTGATCTTGAATGCTTCATAGGACGAAGGAAGCGAAGTGAACAAGAAAACCATCACTGATCTCCATCTCTAGGCCCTTCAACTTATTGGCCATGTCATGCATCATCATGATGTGTTCGCGAATGCCGCTCCTCCCATCATACTTAGTCATCACCAGCTTGAGGATAAGAGTGCTAGCGTGTGCTTTTGATGTTCCCTTGAATTGATCCTCCACAGAAGCCAAATAGGTTTTAGCATCTTCAGAATCAGGAATGGCCCCTCTGATTGAGTTATGAATGGACTGCTTCATGAACATGAGAGACATGCAGTTACACCTAGTCCATTATCATGAAGTAACTGCTCAGCAGCAGTACTTGTAGCAGTAAGGTCCGCTGGCTTATTCTCTCTTAGAGCATAGTCAAAGTCCAAGAGTCCAAGTGTAAGCATGAGGGCATCCTTCCATGCAGCAAAGTTATCACCAGTCAAAGGTGGAATCCCCTGATTGGGTGCTGATAGTGGAAATAAGGTGAGCAAGTTATGATACTAAGAAAGAAGTCCTAATGTGATCTAAGGGCATGTTATACTAAGGCAGGCATAAGTAATGACCATTTTAATTATGAAGCTGTGATAATGTCTATTACTAACATCAAAATAATAGACTTAGTAAAATTCTATTTAAACGAAGACAAATCAGCTTTGGCCAGAAGTGTAATCATTTAAATATGTGTGCAAAGTAATTGTGACAAATCAGCTTTGGCCAGAAATGAGACAATCACTTTAGTTATGCACTTGTCAAGTCATGCTAAACATAAATGAATTAAATCAGCTTTGGCCAGAATTAAGACATTTCACGTTTGTAATGCATACTTAACATAGTTTTTTATAATACTTGAACAATAAATAGTTGTATTAAATCAGCTTTGGCCAGAATTAATACATCAGAAGCTCATTCAAGTTAAGCTATTTTGGTTTTGTAAAAATTATCTGATTCTGATTAGTTAAGTAAGTGTTAACAAAACCAAATATTTAATAGCAAACCACCTGTTAGCGCGGATCGATAAGGTTTCAAGTCTTCTGCGATCAGTAATGCCTTGTGCGATCGATAAGGCCCAAAACTTGTGTGATGTACATAAAGCCCAAGTCTTGTGCGATCATAAAGGACTTGTGCGATCAGTGAGGACTTGTGCGATCAGTGAGGCCCAAAATTTGTGCGATCAGTGAGGCCCAAAACTTGTGCGATTAGTCAGGCCCAAGTTTTGTGCGATCAGCACTATCTTGTGCGATCCACAGGTCTTGTGCGATTTCCCTTGTGCGATCAGATCTTTTTTTTTCTGATCTTGTGCGACTGTTATAGGGAAACTTGTGCGATTATGATTTCGAAACCACTGTTAATGCTGTTTATTGTGATAATTAACTGAAAAATCAAAATTTGAGGGATTGTGGGATATTGTTTCCTATTTTATTTCTGATCTAATCTTATCAAAAGATTTCAAAAATAATAACTGATTATCCCTTTAACAGTTTTTCGAAAATTTAATAGATAAAATTAAGATCAAAATCATTAAAACACCCACTAATCCAAATCATATTCCAAAATTTATGGAATTTTCGAATTTTCTTAGAACATTATGATGAACCCTAAAAAATAAAAACATAATTCTGGAAATCCGAAACCTGAATTTTAATGGTTTTGTAATGGATTTCGTGACAACAAGTTTAATCCTTTATGATTTCGAGTCAATTTATCAAACATATTATCCGAAAACAGGGATTTCGGCTCATGAAACTCGAAAACAGCCGAGACCTTTTAAGGCTTTAAAAATTTCGTTTTCCAGATTTTTGATCCCAGAATAATGGATACAAAAACAGAACGGATTTATCAACATATGCTCTGATACCACATGTTGATCAGTTCTGTTTAAACTTAATGGAAAACATGAAACACATACCTGTTATAGCATTCAAAGCAGTAGAGAATCCAGTCAGAGATCCAGCCATTGAGTTCGACATCTTTGTCAGGATGATCCGGTTCCTCTTTAGGGTGTAAAGTGATGATGGTGATGAAACCAAAACTAGGGTTGATTTCGGTTATGGGGAGAGAGATACGAATGTGATGTTATGAGGGTTTGTAATTGTGTAATGTGTCTAACCCTTTAACTCTCTAATAAGCCCCTTATTTATACACCCAAGAGGAAACCTAATTAGTTAATAAGGGTAATATGGTCCATCAACAATTACCAACTAATTATAATAGGTTATTAATATATTTTGATCTAATATAATATAAATGATTATAAAGGCTACAAGATTAAATATTACATAAATAATATTTAATCTCACAAGTTAAATATATTTTGTTTCTCATAATATATATTTATTATAATTTTTAATGGAAAATTTTATGAAAACTAGTAATTTTTCTTTATTTTGAGACAAGGGTATTGTTGTCATTTTCAATAAATTGTATTCCATTCATTCGTCTTTTTTCGCATACCAAACAACACAAAGTAATGTTTCATTCCATTCTCATAGGTTAACCAAACATGACCATGGAATGGAAATGACCCATTTCATTCCCTTGCCCATTCCATTCCTTTGACCATTCCATTCACTCGTTCATTCCATTACCTCATACCAAACAGACCCTTATGGTTTTTTGTTTGATAACAAATACTTTAATCGCATCTTATAAGTCGTATGAGAAAAGAAATATTTTAAAATCAAGTAAAGTGATTAACCACAAAATAATGAAAAGTTAGAAAAAAAAACAATATTAAAAAAACAAAACTTAAACTACCACTGTTCATCGACACTTTGTATTTGTATTCATATGTATAATGTATAATAATTAGCATATTGCATTTGGCCATACCATGCAACAATTAGTGGGGTTTTTTTATTTATGTGAAATTTCTAAAAACCAGGATTAAGACCCTTGAGTTATAGCCAAAAGCCATTAAGTTCTTTTGTTTTCCAGTGAACTAATTGTTTGTAGAAAGTTAAAAGTTTGTTATGCGATGCATATAACCAGAGAGCCTTATTTATAGGATTGAGTTATTCTACAAAAATAACTTTAAAAATAAGAAATATAAGAAACTATTATAGAGGGACAAGTGTCCAAAAAGAAATCAAGTGTAAAAAGTAATTTTGTCAAATAGAATAGAAAGATTATGCACATACAAGTCACGTATTATTTCCCCCTCATTTTTTAAACGTTCGTACCTTTTTTGTGTCATTTGTTTTAAAATAAAATTTATACCATAAAACCGAACGTTTATTTATCTTTAATATGAGTATCATATTGTTATATTTAAATTTTTTTCTTTGAAAACCCATTTGCGTATTACACAATGGACATAATGTATAACACAATAAGAAAACTCAGTTGCGTATTACAAAATGGACATAACGTAAAACACAATAAGTATTAAACTAGAAACACAATGGAAAGTAGACCAAAAACACAATCGATAACAACAGATAAAAGACACAATGGAAATAACATAAAACACAATGAGCATCAAATTAAAAACACAATGGAAAATAGACTAAAAACACAATTGATGACAACAAATAAAAGACATAAATGATGAGAGCAGATAAAAGACACAATAATGGACTTAAACACAATGGAGAATAAACTAATACGTAATGAACAACAGATTAAAACACAATGGATAGCAGAATAAACACAATAACCAGAATCTATAACACAATGTATAGAAACCCAAATATAGCATCATCTTCATTGTATCATAGGTTCTGGTAAAATACAATGGACAAAACCCAAATTAACACTATGTTATAAGATTTTATAATAACACAATGTATAGAAATCTTAGTAAAAAATGTAAGGACTAAAATCCAGTTAAAAGACACAATGACCACAACCTTTAATACAATACAAAGAAAATCCAGTAAAAGTGATTTTTTTAATTTATTTTTATATAATAATATATACTCATATTAAAGATAAAAAACCGCTCGTTATTATGGTGATTTTTTTTAAAACCAAATATCGTATGAAAAAGTTATGGACGTTTTAAATTGATGGGGGGAATTAGCATATGCCTTGCATATGGAGAGAGAAAATCAATATATGTAGAATTCCTTTTATTCCCTTCCATTATATTCTTTTACCTAAAACTAATCTGAACCCTCCAAATCTAAGATCAATGGACTAGAATCCTTCTTACCCTTCTTATTTATGTTGTTCTTTATATTTGATCCTAATCCCTTATTTATATAGTTAGTTTTACCAGTTTATATTGTCCTTCTTACCCTTCTATTTATGTTATTCTTTGTATTTGATCCTAATCCCTTATTTATATCGTTAATTTAACCAGTTTATACTGTATGTTGTGTATCTAACATGTTTACCATTGTAAATGTGCACCCCAAGTATCTATTAAGTTTTTTAGTAACGCATTTACATGGTGTGTATACCCCATTTACATTGTATAGTTGTGTGTCATTAATCTGTGTTTATTTTTGGTAAAAAATATTGGTCGATTATAAAACCCACACATGTATGTATATCGCCTCCTCGTGCCCCTTGCCTTAAAAAAAGGTTTGTGCAAGAACAACATATATGTGTATATGTATATATATATAGTGTGAGGTTGTAACACCTCGTAAAACCGTGTCCAATGATGTGTTGACACATGTACTAAACCCTAATAAAGTCAAACGTTGACTACGAGGGACTAATTTTGTCAAAATAAAAACTATGAATGTGGAGGGACTAAAAGTGTCAACATGCTTAAACTAAGCCTCTGAATGACCTTGCACGACATTCGTATTCTCATATTAAGCCACTTGTTGGATAATCGAAACCGTTTGCGATAAATTCAAAAGTTTGCGCGACGAAGGGTTAAAAGCATCAACATGTTAATTCTTATCTCTGAGTGACCTTTTAACGAACCGAGAGCTTCATGATGTTCGATCATACTCGCAGGAGTGCCTAATATTGGCCATTTAGGGCTTTGATTCCATTAAATGATAATATGCACAAGTTGCACGTTAAGAGGGTTAAAAGCGTCAACATGTTTAATTTTACCTCTGAGTGACCTTTTAACAAAACCCTGTCACACCCTGACTTTTGCGGAAGCGTGATTATGTGTGACTTTCTTAATATCATTGCATTCAATTATAACAACAGCTATATGATAAAAACCATAGATGGTCATCCATTGAATTAAGTTTAAAACACCACAAACATCATTGTTTGAAACATAGACTACGAATTCAAGTTTTACAAACCATACGAATTGTTTAGAGTTCCATACAGACTCATCAAAAGACTCTAAATAAAATCAGGCTTTGGTAGATGTGTCTCATCCAGGAATAAGACACACTAACCAAACCCTAGGACAACGGATGAAATCCTTTATTCTTAACGCGACTTGAAAAATCCAACGCCCGCCAGATCCACTTTTAATTCCCTGAAATACATGTATTTTGAAAACATCAACAAAAGTTGAGCGAGTTCATGTGCTTGTTTGTGTGTATGAATAAAACCTTGTAATCATTGTATGTATATATGTTTTGTAAATCTTGGTATGAAAGCAAAAGAAGGAAATAGATCGATTAATGGTTTGCAAGGCCATTAACATGCGTGCAACGGCATAGGAAGGCTCAAACCTAGCAGATTTTGTACCGGGCCTCTGGCTGTAAGACATAGTCACCTCATGGGCCAAACCCCGGTCCACATGGGTGTGGGCTCGCTACACCAAAATAGATCTATCACTCATGCCCCTCGGTCCTAACACAAGGATTAATGGACTTAGGAGTGCGCCCACCCATTCACATGATCTACTGTACTTTCCAAAGCTAACCATACCAATTGTAATTGTTTGTAATCGTTTTGTAACATGTACTTCACCCTCGAAGTTATAAAACAAAACATTTTAAATAAAAGGGGGGCATGAACTCACTGTCTTGCGTCTTCAACCACCGTAACTCAAGCTCCTTCGGGTAAACACGAATACCTACAACGTACTATGGTCTATTAGACGAGCGGGTCGTGCCTTGACTTAGTATTAATGTCTTTGAGTTACGTTTCTTTTGTATCTTCGATATTATTTCATGTTATATAATTATTTGTTAAAATAATAAATATTTTAATTTAAATTATATTCACTAAATTTTGGAATAATTGTTAAAACAATTATTTTAACTTAATACTTCCCAAGTATTCATACTTGTATATCATTCCCAAGGATGGGTGTATTTGTATTCTTATACTTGTATATTTTTGCCATGTATTGGGGTCGTATTCCGGTGTGTATTTATATGTATGAGAATACGTATTTTTATTGTATTAAGTATTCTTATACTTAATTTCGTATTAATTTTTCCGTAATATTTTCTCTAATAAAAGTCCACCAATTTATATTTCCAAAATATATAGTGTAATAAATTTTACTTAGAAAAATTATTTATAATTTTTCTTTTGGCAAAAATATTTGTATTTTCTCATAAGTTTCAAAGATAATAAATTTTCATGTCTAACTTGGAAAATATATATATAAACTCATTTTTCTCCCAAAATGATATATTTCATATTTATTCGAGAAAATATATCTTTCTCCTCAAAATATTGTATTTCGTATTTGTGTAACAAAATATATATTTCTTAAAAATAATATATCTTCTAAAAATTTCAAGAAAAATATATATTCACATATGCCAAAAATATTATATTTTTCCCTTGTCAAAAATAGGATATATTCTTGTAATGATCTTAAAAATCTTATTTTTGTTTCCTTTGGTGTCCAAAATATTATTTACCAAAATATACTTTGTGAATCAATTTCCTGAATATTTTGTAAGTCTTATTCTATAGTTCGGTTTTCACCAATAGTTTGTGTACAACTTGTATATTTATTCCTTGGAATTTTTGTAATATTTTGGATTGTAATTCTTGGTATTTTAATGTGTTATATTATTTCATGTCCTAAAATAATATAACTAATACACAAAATATACAAATAATCACACACATGGTGTCTTCTAAATATATATTTTCTAAACACATATTTAGTCACTTTTATTTATAAAAACCAACCTCCAATATTTATATTTTTGTAACAAAAAATTATGGCAAAGTTTTTATAATAATTTATGGTTTAACATACACTTGTAAACACTTGTTTAGAAATATTTTTCAAAGTGTTTGAATTTTTAGAAAATTTTGCCATAGTTTCCCCTAAAAATGGAGGTTTCCATGCTTTCAAGCATATCATTTTCTTTTGTAAAAATCATCACAATCAATCCACAAACAATATTAAACAACCTTTACTTACCAATTTTGCCAAAAAACAAGTATGATCTACTACTTCATGAACTTGAAATTTCACAAAAATTTATAGTAACTTACTAGTGTTATTAGTAAGCCTTGTTATCCTTTAAAGTGTGAATGATTCTTTAAAAACTTCATTTTTAAAGAAGATTGATTTTTATAACTTATGATCATGTTTTCTAAAAATATTTTCTTATGAATTCTTCTTGTTTCACAAGTGTTTCTACACTTGTTTAACCACCAAAAATAAGTTTTGTTTATGTAAGAACCAAGATTTAGTAAAACTTATATTTTTACCTTGGTTTCTTTAGAAATCATCCATAAATCTTTAGATCTACAAGTATTATTACTCACTTTGATCATTATTTTTTCAAGAAAACATTTTATTCTTTCAAGTTCATGCTTTATGTGTGGATGATCCATGAATCTCTAACATGTTCATCCTCTCATCTTGCTAGATTATGTTGTTAATCATGATCTAGCAAGATCATATGATGATCAACATCATTTTCACAAACAAATCAACAATCATCAAGCATAACAACTCATATTCATCAAGATTTCTTCATTACTCATGCTTATGTTCAAGTTTCATTCTTATGATTCTTAGTGTTCTTCAAGATTATGATTATGATCCTTCTTTTAAGCACTTAAAATGGAAGTAAACTAGCAAGATTAAGGTTCTTACCACTAGCACAAGGCTAGGGATGATCAAGTGAAGAAATCAAGTGGGTAAAAGCAAATAGAGAAGGTCCTTGCACTTCCGTAAGCTCCTAGCTTCCTTGTATGATCTCTAACACCTTTGTATGTATGTAGAATGTATGAAGAATGAAAGATGATGATGGTTGTGTGGTGTGGTGTCTTCGGCCGAGAGCATCAAGGGGTGGAGGAGGAGGATATGTGTGTGTTTCAATGTGTGATGAAATGAAGTTTAGAACTCACAAGACCTTCTTATAACCCATGTTACCAATTTAACTCTTGTACAATATGTTACACAAAGCAAGACAAGATCTAGTTTTTAATTGAAATAAAATCTTGAGGTAAGGGGCCATGTATGGCTGATTACTAGGTGGGGGAGGGTAGTAGAGTAGGTTTAAACTAAGTTAGGGGCTGTTTGGTAGCCTCTTAATGACCATTCAGATGCTACCTCTTAATGGTTTAAAACCTCTGAATGAATAAGAGGTAACCTCAAGTCTGAATGGTTAAGAGGTAACCCCTGAATGGTAAATCATCACATGTTACATTCTTCTACCTTCTCATTGGTAAAATTCTTAAGGGTTCCATTAAGAGGTAGCCTCTTAATGACCATTCAGAGGCTACCAAACAACCCCTAAGTTTGTTTAAGTTAAAAACCAAGTATATAGTTAGTTATTCTAGTTACTAGATATTTATGATGTATTATGATGCTCGGGGACCATAACTAGCTTGGTAATGTTAAAACAGTGCTTCTAGTGTAAATTTGATGTTTCGGGTAGTGTTCGGTTGTTCGGTTGGTTACTGGTTCGTTAAAGTGCTAAACTTTGCAGTTTAGTGTGCTTTATGTACTTTTTTGTGACACTTTTGATTCCCGACACTTAGGAAAACATTCAGGACCATTTAACCATATTTCTGCATAAAATTAGATTGTTAAAATGCTGATTTATGCTGAATTTTGCTGAATTCAGCACTCTATGTGAATTTTAAGCACTTTCCGACACTTAAACTATCACTTCGAAAGGCAGTTTTGTGATCCTCACTTTCCTACACACTATACTAGTGTGGTACTTAGTTTCTAGCTCATTTTGTGTCTTAATGCACTGTCTGTCTATGTGCTGAGTTCTGTCAGCATTTTCCCGATTTATCAGATAACTGTGCTAACTGCGACTAGTGCATCATTTGAGTCAATAAGCTATCATGAAATAATGATATGACATCAAGCAATCTGTGATGCACATGTTTGTATATGGCAATAATTAGTAAGCAGTTAATTGTAATTCAGCACAGTCCTTAAGCACTAATTATGGTTAATTAATTGTACGGATACCTGAAATTTGACAGTTGTCACATTCTCCCCCTGTTAAGAAAATTTCATCCCGAAATTTTAAGCTTTACTACTAGTTGCAGGGGAGTTAGGGAATAAATGCGGGTATTTTGCTTTCATGCGGTCCTCACGCTCCCAAGTAAACTCCGGGCCGTGACGTGCGTTCCATCGAACTTTGACGAGTTTAACTCTACTCCTTCGAGTCTTGTTAACTTTCCAGTCAGTAACCTCAACAGGTTCTTCGGTAAAGTGGAGTGTGTCGTCAATGGGAACTTCATCAGCAGGAATGACCATTGTTTCTTGAGTTGGACTCTTATTCAGATTAGACACATGGAATGTATCATGAACACCATTAAGTTCTGCTAGTAGTTCCAACTTGTATGCTACAGAGCCAATCCTTTCCAGGATTTTGAATGGTCTGATAAATCGTGGGTTTAACTTACCACGCTTCCCAAAGCGTGCCACAACTTTCCAAGGTGAGACTTTTAACAAAATAATATCTCCCACTTCGAACTCCAAAGGTTTTCTTCTTTGATCTACATAGCTCTTTTGTCAGTCACGAGCCGCCTTAATGCGCTCTCGGATCTGTATGATCTTATCTGTCGTCTCTTGGACCAATTTGGGACCAACCAGTTGTCTATTACCTGCATCTGCCCAGCATAAAGGTGATCGACACTTTCGTCCGTAGAGAGCTGCGAACGGTGCAGCTTGAATTCTTGTATGGTAGGTGAGTGTCCCAACTGCCACCAAAGTCCATTACGCATGCTCGTAACATATCTTCAAGCGTCTGAATCGTTCTCTCACTTTGGCCGTCTGTCTGTGGATGAAATGCGGTGCTCAAATTTAGCTGTGAACCAAACGCTTCTTGGAAAGATTGCCAAATCCTTTACACAAATCTCCCATCTCTATCAGATATAATCAAGATAGGCACTTCATGACGTGCAACTATCTCCCTGAGGTACAACTCAGCTAGCATACCTGTGTTATCCTTTTCCCTGATTGGCAGAAAGTGCGCAGATTTTGTCAGACGGTCTATGATTACCCAAATCTTATCATGACCTCTGGGTGTCTTGGGAAACTTCGTTATAAAATCCATCAAGATCTACTCCCATTTCCACATGTGTATCTCAGGTTGCTGTAGGAGACCTGAAGGCTTCTGATACTCGGCCTTCACTTTGGCACAAGTCAAGCATTTTCCAACATAAGTTGCAACATCACCTTTCAGTCTTGGCCACCAATAGAAATCCTTCAAATCTTGGTACATTTTATCCGATCCTGTGTGGATCGAGTACCTTGATTTATGAGCTTCATCAAAGATCACATCTCTAAGACCTCCAAAGAGGGGAACCCAAATTTGTCCCATGAAACACATGGTTCCTTCCTCCTTGGGTACCAACTGGTTCTCCATCCCACAGAGATATTCATCCTTCAAGTTTTCCTTCTTAAGGGCTTCCCTTTGTGCAGCACGAATACGCAACGAGAGGTCTGTTTGAATGATCATTTCCAAAGCCCTAACCCTTATGGCTTAATCCTCTCTTTTCGACTCAAGGCGTCTGCCACCATATTCGCCTTTCCTAGGTGATATTTGATTTCGCAATCATAATCGTTTAATAACTTAACCCATCGCCGCTGTCTCATATTAAGCTCTTTCTGATCGAATATGTGCTGAAGGCTCTTGTGATCTGTAAAGATCGTGCATCGGGTACCATAAAGGTAATGCCGCCAAATCTTCAAGGCAAACACCACCGCGCCTAATTCCAAATCATGTGTGATGTAGTTTTTCTCATGAACTTTCAACTGGCGTGAAGCATAAGCGATAACCTTCTGTCGCTGCATCATCATACATCCTAATCCCGGACGCGAGGCGTCACAGTATACCACGAAGTCGTCGGTGCCTTCGGGTAGGGATAATATAGGTGCAGCGCAAAGCTTGTTCTTGAGCAACTGAAAAGCTTCCTCTTGTTTATCTCCCCATTCGTACTTCTTGTCTTTTTGGGTGAATGAGGTCAGCGGTTGAGCGATTTTTGAAAAATCCTCAATGAATCTGCGATAATACCCGGCTAGACCTAGAAACTGACGGATCTCGGTTGGCGTCTTCGGAGTTTCCCAATTCTTAATCGCCTCGATCTTGGTGGGATCCACATGGATTCCATCTTCATTCACTACATGACCAAGGAATTGTACCTCACGCAACCAGAATTCGCACTTCGAAAACTTTGCGTACAGTTTCGCATTCTTGAGCAGCTCTAAAATGGATCTAAGGTGTTGCTCATGCTCTTCCTTCGTCCTTGAATAGTTCAAAATATCATCGATAAATACAATCACGAATTTATCGAGATATGGCTTGCAAACTCGGTTCATCAGATCCATAAACACTGCCGGCGCGTTTGTCAAACCAAACGGCATTACTAGAAACTCGTAATGTCCATAACGAGTTCTAAAGGCATTCTTCGGTATACTATCTTCTTGTATCGTCAGCTGGTGATAACCTGCTCGAAGATCGATCTTGGAGTAGTAACTTGAACTTTGAAGTTGATCGAATAAATCATCAATTCTCGGCAAGGGATATCGATTCTTGATGGTTAACTTGTTCAACTCTCGATAGTCAATGCACATACGGAAACTACCGTCCTTTTTCTTGACGAACAGAACTGGAGCTCCCCAAGGCGAGAAGCTTCGTCTAATAAATCCCTTGTCCAAAAGTTCTTGAAGCTGCGTCGACAATTCTTGCATCTCGGAAGGCGCAAGTTGATAGGGTGCCGTAGTTACAGGCGCGACGCCTGGAACTAAATCAACGTGGAATTCTACTTGTCGTTGCGGCGGCAATCCTGGCAAGTCCTTGGGGAAGACTTCAGGATATTCCCTTACCACAGGGATATTTTCCAGCTTTGGCTCTTCGGCTTCTTTATCAACAATGTGAGCCAAAAAGGCAACACATCCTTTTTGCAAAAACTTTCGGGCCTTCAAATAGCTGATAATCCTTAGAGGTCTATCCGGCTTCTCTCCATGAATCACGATCGCCTCTTCATTCGCCAATGGAATGCGGATAACCTTCTCATGGCATACGATTTCAGCTCGGTTACTTGATAACCAATCCATTCCAACTACCACGTCAAAACATCCTAACTCAACTGGTAGAAGATCAAGCGTAAACTCATGCTCTCCGAGCTCTATTACACAACCTTTAATCACTTCATTTGCCTCTACTAGCTTTCCATTAGCTAGTTCTATCTAGTACGGAATTTCTAACTTACTGGCAACTAACCCAAGTATATTCTTAAATTCTAGGGATACGAAGCTATAGTCGACACCAGTATCAAATAGTACAGATGCAAAGTGTTGGTTGATAGGGAACGTACCCGTAACTACGTTCGGATCCTGGCGAGCTTCCCTAGCTCCAATGTTGAAAACTCTTCCTTGGGCTTGATTGTTCTTTGGGCAATCTCGCTTGAAATGCCCGACATCTCCGCAACTAAAGCATACTTGCTTGTTTCCAGTACCACCCCGATGGTTGTTTTGGTTGCGGTTTCCATTACCAACTTGATTTCCAGAACCACCACGATTACCATTACCTCCTTGATTTCCACCTTGGTTTCTGTTGCCATAACCGTTGCCACCACGGTTTCCATTGCCATTACCATTTCCTATCTAACCATTATTTCCACGACCGGCACCATACCAGCATGTCTCTTTGGCATGGCCAACTTTTCCGCACGTTTCACACTTTCCAGCTCTGCATCGTCCAGTGTGATGAAACTGACACACATCAAACTTGGACAGGGTGCCCATATATCCCTTTCCTCTAACCTCAGCACCAGAAGTAGCAGCACCAGTCTTAACCTCGGCTGGTGGGTTCGCATCTCTCTTCTTGTTACCACTGTTGTTTCCTTGGGTACCCTTCTTGAAATTGGAAAACTTTCTTTTGTTCTCTCCTGACGACTCGACATGAGTCTCCTTCTTCTTTCCCTCTGAGATCGAAAACTTGTTCAATCTAATCGCTTCTTCAGTCAATGCCACGCTCAAATCAATGGCCTTAGTGATCGTCGGAGGTTTCGAAGTAGTCACCATGCTCATAATTTGGGGTGCCAATCCCCAGATGAAGTGTTCAACTCGCTTGAATTCCGGTTCTACCATGTAGGGGACAACGCGAGACAGGTCATGAAATCTCTGTACGTACTTAGCAATCTTGAGTCCATCCATTTTAAGATTCCAAAACTCGGTCTCCAACTTCTGAATCTCAGCTCTCGAGCAGTACTTCTTGCGCATCAGTTCTTTCATCTCATCCCAAGTCATACCATATGCTGCTTCCTCACCTAGAGTCTGAACCTGAAGGTTCCACCAGGATAGAGCTCTGTCTAGGAATAGTCCAGAAATGTAAGTGACCTGGTGCTCTGGCGCACACTTGCTCATTCGCAGCACATAATCTATCTTCTCAGCCCATCTAACGAAAGCTACAACACCTCCAGTGCCGTCAAAATTCAGAGGCTTGCAGTCAAGGAACTGCTTGTAAGTACAGCCTGTACCAGCAACATCATTCACAGTAAGCATTGGCAAACACACATGGAATGTCCAAACGTATCGTAATGTGTCTTTAGTGACTTAAACATTACCGTGTGGTGGGTTATTTCCGGAGGTACCTCCGCTGTGTTCAGAGCGTAAGGCCTCATGTTGTGCGATTGCTTGTGAAATCCGTTCATGCAGTTCTGCCTCTGTTGTGGGCAATTGATTGTTCCTTCGAGGAGGCATCTTCTATAAAGAAGATTGTATAGGTCAGGTCTTATTCATATAATAAGTATATAGTATGTATATGTAGTAGCAATTATTGTAGTAAGCAATCAGGTAACCAACACAATTATAATGCGAGCATGTAATTTAACAACGTATTTAATGAGAACATTACGATTGAGCTTTCATTAATCATCGACCACGCATATTTGTTACATGTTTTACAAAGTATAATATCAAAAGGGATCACAGGGTTACACTACCCTTATCCAAAATGTCTATCAGTCTACAACAGTCATACAGTCAAAAAGTGGTCTCCAAAAGGCTTTACTAGCTCAGCTCAATAGCAGTGCTCTCATCAAAAGCAAGCTACCGACATAAAACCAAAAACCGGCTATGCTGATGGTGGTGGAGCAACAAAAAGCAAGCTGCGCACATGCGCAAGCTCCTCCTCAAGATCATAAACATGACGCAACAGATAACTGATCTGCTTCTCAACAGTAAGAAATCGAGTATCGAACTCAGGAAATGGAGTAAGCGGTGCAGGAGGATGTGAAAATGGGGATGGTGATGAACGAGGAGCAAATGCAGGCTGACACGGACATGGCAAAGGTCGCGGTATCATCTCAAGCTCTAAAATCCTACGACTCATGATCTCATACTGGAGCTGCAATGATAGAAGTAACTCATCCCGTGTATAACCAATAAAATGTGAGGGATGGTAGGGATCAGAAATCGGCATGGTGTAAGGTGGGAACCATCTAAGTGGCTCGTCAAGTGGTGAAGAAGTAAAATGAGCAGAAGGTGCAGACTTAGGTATGTGAGGGAAAGCTGCTGATACATGAGGGTCATGGCTAGGCTGCTGGCTAGAAGTGCCTTCCCCTGGACGGGGTGCGGGTATATCCTGCAAGAAAACAATAGGCAGGTCGACACAGTGCACATCTGACTCTACCGGGTGAAAAGGAGCAACATCAACGGGTGCAGGTGCAAGTGGAGGAGTGACTGGCTCAATAACAGGAGGGTCAGTGGGTGCAGGAACTGGATCGGGTATGAGAGGTGCAATGTCAGGTATGCCAAATGGAACAGGGTCATGATCAGGAGCAGGTATCGGCTCAGGATCAGCGGGTGCATCAACAGGCTGATCAACAGGGATAAAATCAAGCTCAAGTCCCGGCTCAATGTCATGTGGAGGAGATTGTGCAGCTGATATGGCCGTATCATCGTCAGTATCAGTGGCGTAACGTCGCAACCCAACTGCCTGTAAGGCGGAAGATGACACATACGCAAAGGAATCTGGAACAGAGTGTAAGCTAGAGTCAGAAGAAATCTCAATAACAGGAATCCCCAGAAGTGGAATATCAACAATGTCCTCATCGAGCTCCCCATCACCATGAGCATCATCACGGGGACCATCAATAAACAAATCAAAATCATCATCAAAAAGATCGTCAAAGGGCCAATCCTCAGGAGGAATGACCATGAGAGGAACGGGAGCGAGGATCGGTGCCATGACATGCTCACCATCGGGGTGACCGATGATAAGATGATCGTGCACAAGAATAGGAATAACAAACGGATCCTAGTCCGGGATACCATCAGCAATCGATAAATCATCTCCAAAATTGGGCTGCGCAAAGGGCTGAAAATCGTCGTCATCATCGGACATCATCTCCAGGTCACTCTCTGTATCAGAAGTAAAGATCTCTGGCTCAGGGACAATCTCATCGTCAGAAACAACAGCCATAGGATCATGGTCATCGGACAATCCGCTATCAGATGACGACATGGTATCTGTAACATAACAATCACCACATATGCACATATATTAACTACTAACATTAAGCATGTAATCAATGACAAGGTAATCATGTATCCTTCCTAGTCTCCCAGACTAAACCATCCAGTCTCCCAGACTGAACTACCTAGTCTCTCAAACTAAACCACCCAGTCTCTCAGACTGAACCACCCAGTCTCCCAGATTGAACTACCTAGTCTCTCAGACTGAACCACCCAGTCTCTCAGACTGAACCACCCAGTCTCTTAGACTGAACCACCCAGTCTCTCAGACTGAACCACCCAGTCTCTCAGACTTAACCATAAACATAAACCATGAAAAGTGTTTCGTATCTTTTTGTTTGTAAAAATGTTTGTTTTCCTGGATCTGGGTGTTTCGTGTATGCAATGAAAACATGTTGTAAAAATATTTTCGTGAGAGCCCTAATGATTGTAGTCTAGACTCGAGAAGGAATCCTAGTTCGCTACAATCGAAGCTCTGATACCAAGCTGTCACACCCTGACTTTTACGGAAGCGTGATTATGTGTGACTTTCTTAATATCATTGCATTCAATCATAACAACAGCTATATGATAAAAACCATAGATGGTCATCCATTGAATTAAGTTTAAAACACCACAAACATCATTGTTTGAAACATAGACTACGAATTCAAGTTTTACAAACCATACGAATTGTTTAGAGTTCCATACGGACTCATCAAAAGACTCTAAATAAAATCAGGCTTTGGCAGATGTGTCTCGTCCAGGAATAAGACACACTAACCAAAACCTAGGACAACGGATGACATCCTTTATTCTTAACGCGACTTGAAACATCCAACGCCCGCCGGATCCACTTTTAATTCCCTGAAATACATGTATTTTGAAAACATCAACAAAAGTTGAGCGAGTTCATGTGCTTGTTTGTGTGTATGAATAAAACCTTGTAATCATTGTATGTATATATGTTTTGTAAATCCCGGTGTGAAAGCAAAACAAGGAAACAGATCGATTAATGGTTTGCAAGGCCATTAACATGCGTGCAACGGCGTAGGAAGGCTCAAACCTAGCAGATTTTGTACCGGGCCTCCGGCTGTAAGACATAGTCACCTCATGGGCCAAATCCCGGTCCACATGGGTGTGGGCTCGCTACACCCAAATAGATCTATCACTCATGCCCCTCGGTCCTAACACGAGGATTAATGGTCTTAGGAGTGCGCCTACCAATTCACATGATCTACTCTACTTTCCAAAGCTAACCATACCAATTGTAATTGTTTGTAATCATTTTGTAACATGTACTTCACCCCCGAAGTTATAAAACAAAACAGTTTAAAGAAAGGGGGACATGAACTCACTGTCTTGCGTCTTCAACCACCGTAACTCAAGCTCCTTCGGGTAAACACGACTACCTACAACGTACTATGGTCTATTAGACGAGCGGGTCGTGCCTTGACTTAGTATTAATGTCTTTGAGTTACGTTTCTTTTGTATCTTCGATATTATTTCATGTTATATAATTATTTGTTAAAATAATAAATATTTTAACTTAAATTATATTCACTAAATTTTGGAATAATTGTTAAAACAATTATTTTAACTTAATACTTCCCAAGTATTCATACTTGTATATCCTTCCCAAGGATGGGTGTATTTGTATTCTTATACTTGTATATTTTTGCCATGTATTGGGGTCGTATTCCGGTGTGTATTTATACATATGAGAATACGTATTTTTATTGTATTACGTATTCTTATACTTAATTTCGTATTAATTTTTCCAGAATATTTTCTTTAATAAAAGTCCACAAATATATATTTCCAAAATATATATTGTAATAAATTTTACTTAGAAAAATTATTTATAATTTTTCTTTTGGCAAAAATATTTGTATTTTCTCATAAGTTTCAAATATAATATATTTTCATGTCTAACTTGGAAAATATATATATATATAAACTCATTTTTCTCCAAAAATGATATATTTCATATTTATCCGAGAAAATATATTTTCTCCTCAAAATAATGTATTTCGTGTTTGTGTAAGAAAATATATATTTCTTAAAAATAATATATCTTCTAAAAATTTCAAGCAAAATATATTTTCACATATGCCAAAAATATTATATTTTTCCCTTGTAAAAAATAGTACATGTTCTTGTAATGATCTTAAAAATCTTATTTTTGTTTCCTTTGGTGTCCAAAATATTATTTACCAAAATATACTTTGTAAATCAATTTCTGGAATATTTTGTAAGTCTTATTCCATAGTTCGGTTTTCACCAATATTTTGTGTACAAGTTGTATATTTATTCCTTGGAATTTTAGTAATATTTTGGATTGTAATTCTTGGTATTTTGATGTGTTATATTATTTCATGTCCTAAAATAATACAACTAATACACAAAATATACAAATAATCACACACATGGTGTCTTCTAAATATATATTTCCTAAATACGTATTTAGTCACTTTTATTTATAAAAACTAACCTCCAATATTTATTTTTTTTAAACAAAATTATGGCAAAGTTTTTGTAATAATTTATGGTTTAACATACACTTGTAAACACTTGTTTAGAAATATTTATTCTAAGTGTTTGAATTTTTAGAAAATTTTGCCTTAGTTTCCCCTAAAAATGGAGGTTTTCATGCTTTCAAGCATATCATTTTCTTTTGTAAAAATCATCACAATCAATCCACAAACAATATTAAACAACCTTTACTTACCAATTTTGCCAAAAACAAGTATGATCTACTACTTCATGAACTTGAAATTTCACAAAAAATTGTAGTAACTTACTAGTGTTATTAGTAAGCCTTGTTATCCTTTAAAGTGTGAGTGATTCTTTAAAAACTTCATTTTTAAAGAAGATTGATCTTTACAACTTATGATCATGTTTTCTAAAAATATTTTCTTATGAATTCTTCTTGTTTCACAAGTGTTTCTACACTTGTTTAACCACCAAAAATAAGGTTTGTTTATGTAAGAACCAAGATTTAGTAAAACTTATATTTTTAACTTGGTTTCTTTAGAAATCATCCATAAATCTTTAGATCTACAACTATTACTACTCACTTTGATCATTATTTTTCAAGAAAACATTTTATTCTTTCAAGTTCATGCTTTATGTGTGGATGATCCATGAATCTCTAACATGTTCATCCTCTCATCTTGCTAGATTATGTTTTTAATCCTGATCTAGCAAGATCATATGATGATCAACATCATTTTCACAAACAAATCAATAATCATCAAGTATAACAACTCATATTCATCAAGATTTCTTCATTACTCATGCTTATGTTCAAGTTTCATTCTTATGATTCTTAGTGTTCTTCAAGATTATGATTATGATCCTTCTTTTAACCACTTAAAATGGAAGTAAACTAGCAAGATTAAGGTTCTTACCACTAGCACAAGGCTAGGGATGATCAAGTGAAGAAATCAAGTGGGTAAAAGCAAATAGATAAGGTCCTTGCACTTTCGTAAGCTCCTAGCTTCCTTGTATGATCTCTAACACCTTTATATGTATGTAGAATGAAAGATGATGATGGTTGTGTGGTGTGGTGTCTTCGGCTGAGAGCATCAAGGGGAGGAGGATGATATGTGTGTGTTTCAATGTGTGATGAAATGAAGTTTAAAACTCACAAGACCTTCTTATAACACATGTTACCAATTTAACTCTTGTACAATATGTTACACAAAGCAAGACAAGATTTAATTTTTAATTGAAATAAAATCTTGAGGTAAGGGGCCATGTATGGCCGATTACTAGGTGGGGGGGGGGGGGTAGTAGAGTAGGTTTAAACTTAGTTAGTTTGTTTAGGTTAAAAACCAAGTATATAATTAGTTATTCTAGTTACTAGATATTTATGATGTATTATGATGCTCAGGGACCATAACTAGCTTGGTAATGTTAAAAAAGTGCTTCTAGTGTAAATTTGATGTTTCGGGTAGTGTCCGGTTGTTCGGTTGGTTACTGGTTCGTTAAAGTGCTAAACTTTGCAGTTTAGTGTGCTTTATGTACCTTTTTGTGACATTTTTGACTCATGACACTTAGGAAAGCATTCAGAACCATATTTCTGCATAAAATTAGATTGTTAAAATGCTGATTTATGCTGAATTTTGCTGAATTCAGCACTCTATGTGAGTTTTAGGCACTTTCCGGCACTTAAACTATCCCTTAGAAAGGCAGTTTTGTAATCCTCACTTTCATACACACTATACTAGTGTGGTACTTAGTTTCTGGCTCATTCTGTGTCTTAATGCACTGTCTGTCTATGTGCTGAGTTCTGTCAGCATTTTCCTGATTTATCAGATAACTGTGCTCACTACGACTAGTGCATCATTTGAGTTAATAAGCTATCATGCAATAATGATATGACATCAAGCAATATGTGATGCACATGTTTGTATATGGCAATAATTAGTAAGCAGTTAATTGTAATTCAGCACAGTCCTTATGTTGGTGCATTCATCTGTCAACTTCGTCTTATATCGAGTCTCGGGTTCGTTGCGGATCTAAACAAGCATGACATCACAAGTGACATCACACATGACATCATGGAAGTATACAACACTAAAAGTCAAAACAGAATGTCATGACCGTTTCAATGTCCTGACCGTTTGAATATGTTGTAAGTTTGATATGGTGACCGTTTGAAAGAGGTGACCGTTTGAAGAGTGGTGTGTCACCTTCAAACGGTCAGGGTCATCTCCTATAAATAGGCTTCAAACTTTCATCGTTTTGTAACTTTCTGGCCAGAGCAACAAAGTGATGCCGAAGTGTTGTCAGGTTGTAAAACGTTACGAAATCAATCATACAACAGTTTAATGAGTAAATCTAGCTTAATTGCACTCTACACGTCTGTTTCCGCCTTTCGTGTTGAGATAAACTCTTCTAAACGACTCGTTCGGGTCTGAAAACGATCCTACAAGTGGTATCAGAGCTCAGGAGGAAGTGTTCATACCAATTCAGTTGCTTTTTCTATCTTCTACACCTTCTTTTCAAAACTGAACAAGTTTTCACGGATAAAATCGGCTAAAACTTTCACAATGTGTGCAGAATTGTATTTTAACAAACCCTTGAAAGTTTCAGCTTAAAATTCGAAGTAAAAGTGGTAAAAATGGACTGAAAACTGGTGTCTGTTTGAACGAAAAATGCCTGACTGTTTGAAAACTGCCTGACCGTTTGAAATTTACACCTGACCGTTTGAAATCTGCGCCTGACCGTTTGAAATCTGCGCCTGACTGTTTGAAATCTGCACCTGACCGTTTGAAAACTGCCATGACCGTTTGAAATGCACATGACCGTTTGAAAATATTGGGTTAACCGTTTGAAGCTGACATGACCGTTTGAAACATGGTTCCAGTTTGAAAAGTTTTGTGAAAGTTCATCGAATATTGTGTAACATTGAATTTGAGAATGTCAGTCGGTCACATGTGAGTGCTTAGTTCAAGAAATAGCATGTGATTTTGGATTGTTGATCAAGCATCATCACGTGAATTCATTTGGAGTTGGTTAGTTGCATGTGATCAGTAGGTTGAGGACAAATAGATTTGTGTTGGGTACTTAATATGTTCGGTTTAGTGGAGTTCAAGGTCCAATAAAATCAAGTTTGTACTAAAAGTTATCGGCAGCTTGTTGGCTAAGTGGATGTGTATCAGTTGGTCATGTGAGTATTTTGGTCAAGGTTGTACATGTGATTAATATCTTTGTTCAAGGTTTCGGCCCAATCAAAATCATTCATTAAAAGAGCCCATGTGAAACATTTAAGTATGTCGGCCTATATTAAAGTCTCTTGAATTCTTTAATTGTCAGACGGACATTTACTAGTCCACGTGATTCAAGTAGTTGTCGGTTATTAATCTTGTTTGCAAAAGACTGGGTTTGTATTAATTTTATGGTCATACATCGCATCAAAGTCATACGGTTCAAAGTTGCTTGAAACAGTTCACAAGAGGTGGTTCAGTTCATTTGAATTCAAACTTTTTCCAGGTCGTGTGGTTTAGCCAGGTCATTGGAAAAAGGTCGTTTGAATTTGATCCGGGTCATAGCAATCCGCACAGTTTGTCATTCTGCAGTCCGCACAGTGTGTCAACTTTCAGTCCGCACAGTGTGTCAACCTTCAGTCCGAACAGAATATTCACTAGTTCGAGTACCAGTCTTATTCAGTTAATTGAAAAGCGTTTAAGCTGATTATATTTTGTTTATTTGTTTGTCAGGTATTGTTAAAAGGTGTAACAGCTCATTTGAAAATCCGAAACATGGACGAGGATTTTTACAACGCATTCGCTACCCCAATAACCCAAATTTCTCTTGCACAAAACACGATGTTGAAAAACGAAACGGGAACAATGCAAAAACCGCCCAAACTAATGAACATCGAAGAATATAAGGGTTGGGAAGGCCGTTTCGAGAATTGGGTGCAAGCTAACTATCTTGATGCGTGGGAATGTGTTGAGACAAAATACATTCGACCGACGAATGATGATGAAGAAGTGGTTCCGATAAAATATCTAAGTGTCGATGCTAGAAAGAAGTACAAAGATGAGAAAATGATGTTAAGTCTTTTACAACAAGCTGTAAAAGAAGATATTTTGGTGCTTTTGCAACACAATGGAACTTCATATTCGATTTGGAAAGCATTAAGATCAAAGTTCCATGGTAGCCAAGAGATGGTTAAAAACAAGAAATCTCTTTTGAAGAAAGAGTTCGATTTGTTTCGTGGTTTGAAGAATGAGAACACAAGGCAAATCATTGAGAGATACTGCAATCTGCTAGCAAACATGAAGAGATTGAGTATTGAGAAAGACAATGAAGAGTTGATCGAGAAGCTTGCTGATGCCTTGCCACACGAGACTTGGGGAACATATCTCATGATGCTTAGAAACAAGAAAGGTTTTAGTAGTCTGACACTGAGCAAATTCATTGAAAAGATTGAAGCTCAGGAAATGGAGCAAAGAAAAGTTTTAAGGATGAAAGATTTTGACAGTGAACAAGACATCGGTCTTTACTACAAAGGTGGTGTTAGTGATAAATCCACCAACTTGTCACCAAAGGTTCAAACAGCTTTCAATGCAAAGAATTCATCTGATAGTTCATCCAAAGGATCAAGCAGCAATACAAGTTTTTCATCATATCCATCATTTGATCCAAACATTTCAACAACAAGAAATGGCAAAAAGCTTCAATGCAACATTGTATTGAACATTGAAAATGATCAGGAATATTCTGAAGGGTTAGCAAAAAGCCATATGTCTTTATTGGGAACTGTTCTTGAATCTTATGGTAGTTTTGTTGCAGGTCGAATCGGGAATCCAATGCTGACAAAGGAAGATTACGACCAGATCGATGCTGAAGAGATGGAGCTGATGGACATAAAATGGTGCTTGGCCAGCGTGTTGAGGAGAGCTGAGAAATTCAAGCAGATCACTGGAAGAGATGATCTTCGTGAGGCTGGTGTTTCTACTTTAGGTTTTGATAAATCTAAAGTCACTTGTTTTCGTTGTAGGGAGAAGGGTCACTTCAAGAGGGAGTGCACCAATCGCGAAGCAAGTGGAGCTCAGAATCCTTTTAACAACAACAATGATTACTACCGAAAAGCCATCTACCATCAAGTTGCTCAGCAACCATCTCAACAACATAAACATCAGGCACAAACTGCGCATGGAAGAAATGTGAATGAAGATTCTGGAAAGAGAGCGTGTGTGGTGAATCAAGATGAGAAGTCTTCAACAGCATTCAACTGGGATAAATATGTATCAGCTGATGGAAAAGCTTGTGTGATTGATCAAGATGATGAAAAGCTACCCGAGGGATTTAGCTGGGAAAATTTCACATGGGATAATTATGTTCCTGATCAAGCTATAGCTCACAAAGCTTTTGTAGCCCGAGTTGAAGAAGATAGCGATGATGATACTGAGTATTGGGCGAGAAAATTCGATGCTGATATGAAACTGATTGCAGAAAGTGACAGTGAAGATGAAAAGGTTAAAAAGAAGAAGAAAAAGGTAAAAACACCAGTGAGTAGTGATGACGAAGAAATTCCAGTGATCAAAAGGAAAGTAAAGGTTGAAGTTCAGAAGTTCAAGGTTGATCAAGAAGTTGATGCTAAAAAGATTCCAGTAAAGTGTGACAACTGTGAAGCTATCAAGAAGCAGAACAGCACATTGATCTATAACTTGAACCGTTTGAAGGAATCTTATGATGTGTTGAACAAAGCAATGAATCAATACAACCAAACAAGTGAAGAACAAGCAACAGCGATGAAAACACTTCAAGGAGCTTTCATGATAAAGCAAAAAGTGGTGAACAACTACATTCAGAAGTGTGCTGCTCTTGAACAGAAGCTAGAGTTACAAAGAATTGAAACGGAAAGAGTAAATCGTTTGTTGAAAAGTTACTCATGTACTTCTTATGTTATTGACAGGATCTATCCAACAGTAGAAGGCATGAAGGCATTTGAGGAAGAGGAGAATTCTGAGGCAAAGCATTCTGAAGAACAGAAAGGTTCTAAAGAAAAGACATCTGGTAAGAAACAAGGTGCAAATTACAACAAGTGTCCACCCCCGCTTGAAAATGGATATTCTCCGAGAAATCCAAATTCTGAAAGAGTCCAAAAGGCTACAAACTTACAATGGGAGTCGGAGTCGTCAGTCAATTTGCCAGAAAATATTGATGTGACATTTACATCATCTGACACTGATCATGAGTCCGAGTTAATAAAGAAAGTTGTCGATCAGGTGTCGGATAAAGATGAAACCGAGGAGTCAAAGTTGGAGTCAAACTCAGAGTCAAAGTCGGAGTCAGAGTCAAAGTCTGGTTCTGAAAGTTCAAGTTCGACAGTCAACAGTTTAAAGTCTTCAGTTAAAAGAGTTTACAACAAAGAATTTATGTTATCAAAATCTAATTTGAGTGACGAAACATTCAAAGTTGCATATACTTTGAATGATTCCGACAAATTATATTCTGATGAGGAATTTCCAATAAGAGGTGTAAAAACTGAGATGATAAAAAAGGTTTTCAAACTTATAGAAATTAACATTTCTGAAATAAAAGATTTAAATCTTATTGATAAACCTAAAAAATTCACCTCAAGAGTATAACAAAGATTAAATAGGAAAAAAGGTTACAGTTCTGGTTTTCACAAGAAACCAAACCCTAACCGTAATTTCAAAAAGAAAAGTCTTGGTTTTACTCCAACAGAAAAACAGAAAAATGAAAAATATGTTTGAGATTTTAAAGCAAAGATGACATTTGTTTCAGGTACTTCATCAGAAGAAGAAGAAAAGAAAGAATTCTGGAGACAATCGAACAAAGAATTCCTTGCGAAGAAGCAAGAAGAGATGAAGATTGCTTATCAGAAGAAGGAAACTCGAACCTGTTTCCAATGCAACAAAGTTGGACATATTGCCAGGGAGTGTTCTAAGGCAATACAATCAAAACAGGGAGTTTCTCGTAACCTGAAGGACAAAGAAGTTGTGTTTGAACCACCAATTGACAGAACTAAATTGTTTAAAAATTCAACTTTTGAGATTGGTGAAAGTTCAAACAAATTTTACCAGAAAAGAGCTAAATCTGACAACCAGAAATGGGTTGTTAAGAAATCGGTTAATAGTTCTAGCGATGATTCTGATAGGTCGAAATCAGAGGAGCTATCTTCTGGCGATGAATCTGATTCCACAAAATCAGATGAGCCACAGGTTGTTTCAAAAGGAGAAAAATCAGTGCCGATTGTGGATGATGAGAATTTTCCACCACTTCGGATTGAAAATTATAAAAAGAAAATTGGTAAAGTAGAGATTTCAAACCAATTTTATGATGACAAAAAGGTTTTTGATGTTGAGAAAGTCTTTAACTCCAAAGTTCATCATATTTTTGGAAAAATGATTGACAGGAAGGTCAAAGGAGTGAAGGAGTTTTACGAGAAGAAGACGAAGAAAGATAAAGTTGAACCATCCCTGGTTTGTGACTGGGATGGTACATACTACGAACAGTAAAACTCTGGACTTGCCGGAGCTCCCAGGTTGGTAAGAGTGGAGCAGGAATCGGCATCTATCTTTCTTGGTTGATAATTTTACAAGTGGTAAAGATGGTAAAGTACAGGTGATATTATTTAAATTGTTAGTTTTCTACAAATGGTATGATTGGTAGGAAAACCTACAGGTGGTTGAAGAAGATTTACACTTACAAGTGGTAAATCAAGGACATTAAGTTGTACTTGCATTTTCCAATAAAATGGTATTTGGTTGAAAGACAATGTGATGAACCAAACCCCTAAATTTATAAATTGTAAAATCAATCAACAAAACTTATTTTCCGGAAAAACCATTTGATTAAAACAAACTTAAGTGTTTTGAAATCAATGGGAAAATAGTTTGTTGTGAGGGGGAGTTCTGATTGTTTATGCCAAGTGGATGGCGAATTGAAGCAATTTGATATCAGTTGTCACTTTATTGTACAGTTTGTTTTCAAATTTCCTGAAATGTGTTTGCATTTTAGGGGGAGTAAATTTTTTTTCAGAAAATCCAAAAAACATTTGAAAATTTGAAAAAGTAAAAAACATGATAAAATGAAAAATGAGTTTTGTTGTCAAAAAGAGGAAATGATAGTACATCAGTGGACTATCACAACACGCTAAAGAAATGGAGAGTAAAAATGTGATAAACGGTCTCACTGATGATGTGCCAGTAGGTTTTCGCACATTTAGTAGATTGTGACGAGATATAAACCTAAATTCAAACTTGCTTATATCGTGGGGAACATCTCTCGGATATATGGGTAACCCCCGAAATCTTGTTTGAAAGGTCCCTCTTTCTGAGATACTAGGTCTTTATACTCAGTGACATCTGGGGTATTATCCCGGGACTTCTGATTTTGCGGAAGCAATGGCCTAGTCCCCGGAGAATACTTTACGCTTGCTTGAAACATAGCACCGCCCTCAGCAAATTGATGAAACAATAAAATTGATAGTCATTGCTGTTGAAACAAAAGATCCTCTAAAGGGGACACACCAAAAGTCGAGCCGTCATCTCTCTGCGTATACGGAAGTATCGACCTGAGCTCTCACGGCCCTCGCATTTTAACCCCTTACAGATATCATCTGTGGTATACTCACCTGTAAGACTGAATATTGGGATCTGGATACGGGAGTATATTCTGAGGTGGGACACGCGATTAAGTTTAAGTCTTTAAAACATTAATCTCGTATCTCGAAACAGTTGAACTTTGTGTGAGAATTTAAGTGGACCAGTATACTGACAATCTAAGTGAATCGTTTAGAACTTAAAATGAAATGAAGCTTAACGGTGTTGGTGATTTGTCTCAAAAACTGATATGATCCTCTTACACAAACTCACAAAAATATTATCTGTAAATATTTCTTCTCTGCATTTCATTTCATTACATTGAAAAATCCAAAAAGATTTTAGTGTGTTTTAGCATAAATTTTGAAAAATTCAAAAAGATTTTCGACAACTGGTGTTGGAGAGCTAATTTTCAAAATTCCGAGTGTTAAACATGATGAACAGGTTTGGGAAAGTATTTGTTTAAAGATGTTTGAAATGAAAATGATATTTCTGCAAGTGGTTCATCAGAGACTATAAATGTTGAATCATTTTAAAATTTGATCTACTAGTGGTCATCAGAAAATTTATTTTTGGGTAGAGCATGTGCAGGTTATTTGAATGATAGAAAGTCTGGTTCCGATACCTGAAGATTTTGTGATATTAACAAGCCAGACTGCGATCCCAGCATATCGAAAGGGGGAGTCTAAAGACATCCGAGTAGAGATTGTTCGTGGGAAGTCTGTTGGTGATGAAAAGAGAAAGAGAGAGATTTGAGGATACTTACAACGTCAAATACTTCAAAGAGTTCAAGAGGACTGATAAAGACTGAAGATGCGAAGACTCGACACTTAAGACTCGTCAACATCTGAGGGGGAGTCTGTTGGTGCATTCATCTGTCAACTTCGTCTTATATCGAGTCTCGGGTTCGTTGCGGATCTAAACAAGCATGACATCACAAGTGACATCACACATGACATCATGGAAGTATACAACACTAAAAGTCAAAACAGAATGTCATGACCGTTTGAATGTCCTGACCGTTTGAATATGTTGTAAGTTTGATATGGTGACCATTTGAAAGAGGTGACCGTTTGAAGAGTGGTGTGTCACCTTCAAACGGTGAGGGTCATCTCCTATAAATAGGCTTCAAACTTTCATCATTTTGTAACTTTCCGGCCAGAGCAACGAAGTGCTGCCGAAGTGTTGTCAGGTTGTAAAACGTTACGAAATCAATCATACAACAGTTTAATGAGTAAATCTAGCTGAATTGCACTCTACACGTCTGTTTCCGCCTTTCATGTTGAGATAAACTCTTCTAAACGACTCGTTCGGGTCTGAAAACGATCCTACACCTTAAGCACTAATCATGGTTAATTAATTGTACGGATACCTGAAATTTTGACAGTTGTCACAAACCCAAAGCTTAACGATGTTTGATTACACTCTCGGGAATATTTATAACCTACCTCGAAGATCAAAATGCCAAAAATTAAACTTTAATTGGCTTGGAGGGGCTTATTATGTCAAAAATGGAAGTGTATGAAGGTTTTAGGAGACCAGGGACCAAATTTGACAATTTCTAAAAGATTTTGGGTGGTAGCGCGATGCCACAGTCCACCCCCCTTTGCTCTGGCGCGACACGACGGCGTGATTTCCACATAATTCCTTGTACAGCTGCAGGTTTTTTTCCTTGTTCACCACATAAACCTCCTTCACTCACAAAATCAAAACTAGGAGCTCTTTAATGGTTTTTAACACCTGGATAGACAATTGGGGTGATCTTAGAAGCTCTCTAACACATAACATGATCCAAGGGAACCACCTTCAAGTATAAATAGGGGTTTTGGGTTGCCTTGAATCCTTGCACCTCTCAAAAATCATTCTTTCTCACTTCTCACTTGCTTTCTTGGGGATTCTTGTTTATAGGAGACCCCACTTCAGTCAAATTTTCAAGCTAGGACCCTTTGTAAGTGTCCTTAGCCACTAGTTCTTTTATTTGGCTTTTAAAGCAGAAAAAGTCAAGCGTTTACGATAAACGCTTTGACTTTTAGTTAGACCTTAAACGGTCAAGCCATGGTTCGCAACAAACATGGCTACGTGATCGTAATTAGGTAGGTGTTAATCTCTCAAAAGAACACCTCCTAAGAATCACGTTTGCTTGGTCAATTGACGAGTCAACATAATATTGTTTTAAAAAGTCAATGGTTCGGTTTTTAAAATAATTGCGATTTAAGTTTAAAAGTGTTCTAAAATATGTTTTATCACTTAAACAACTCGGTAATAATTATTAGAACACGTATAAACATGTTCGGCTCGTCAATTCCAGTTTTAGGGTCGGTTCGCAACTGAAAGTCGCAAAATTTGACTTTTACTTTGACTTTCGTTTATGAACCGAATCAGAATTAGTTTGCTACTGATTTAAGTGACCGTTAGGATCGTAATATGATGTAGTATAACTCCCTAAGGTTATATTACATGTCATATAGTAATCCGAGATTATATTGTAAGTTCCGTTATTATGTTTAAACTTGACCAAATTGCCCTTTTCGCTAAAAATAAGGTTTTAAGCATACATGAGCATGCAAATAAATTGTATTCTGACATGTTAACATGTTTAACATGTTTAGCATATTTTGTTGTTATAAATCTGGTCATAAACTGAGTTTGCTTAAATGGTCGTAAATTATGCTTTTAAAAGGACGAAAATGCCCTTTTTACATCTAGGATGATTACAAGCATACTTTATTGGTAAAACTTATTACCCACTGATATGATATCATAATTAGGATTATTTGGGATATCAAGTTAAGATTATATTCTGAGTTTATGCACAAGTCTTTGATAAGTATTATTAAATGACGATAATGCCCCCTAAGGAATTTAAATTAGTTTTTTAAGCATAATAATCATGTAAAACCTTTTACCTACTGATATGTTATGACAATTAACATATTTTAACTATTCAAAGTAGGTCATAACATCAGATTTAATAAAACATCGTTAATATCGTCATTTAACGACTTTTATGCCAATTAGGCGCATAGTATGGTTTTAAAACATGCTTATCACCCAAGACTTGTTACCTAGTGATTTTATAAATCATTTTAAATATTTTTACAGTAGGTATAAGTCGCGAACTCAGAATCCCAAATAAGTCCTTAAAACTATGTGTGAAAGGACCAAAATGCCCCTACGGTGCATAGTTTGGTTTTAAAGCATAAACCACACATATAGTCGATATCCTACTAATAGTATATCATAAATCAAATATTTTCTAGAATGTTTATGACCATAACATCAATTTACTTGCAAGTTTCTTTTATAAGTCAGAAAATGACCAAAACGCCCTTATGAGGCTTAATTCGGTTATAAAACCTTAATACTGATATTATAACATGTTTTAAGCATATTGACTTGTGGAACTTGTATATGTCACATCTGGTTACTCGTGATCGCTTATACGCTTACGGTTTGACTTACGTAACTAGTTTAAGTAAGTTTAACGAAACGGGTTTTACCCTATCATTTCTTTCTCAAAATCCAGAATGTATTTAGTTTACCCATATTTTACAAGTCTTCATACTTGTTGGGTCTAAATTTCATTCTATTCCGGTCATCGCTTAATCTAGCGTATCATACCGTTATTAATACTTTAAGCTAGCCGTCTAAGTCTATGACTTAAATAAGACCCGTTAGCATTCTAATTAGTTATTTATACCATCATTCCAGACTAGAGCCTTCCGGTAAATTTTACCTACGCTTACTTAATTGAATACAACTAAGTTATTATAAATCTTGCAATTTAAGACAGGAGCTAGCTCAGGTAAATACTCTTAACGTATTTTCCCTATACGGGCTTGGGATATGGTGAAATATTTACCGCATGGTCGGGTATGGGATTCGAAGACCTATGTGTCGGGAAATTCACATAACCCGTTTTAATTCGTATTTCTTGACTGGAATATTGGGGGTTAATGCGACCGTGTCCTGGATATCCTTGACTCATTAATTGCAAATGGCCACGACCTAAGCATAGGGTGTAGGCATACACCCGACAGATGTGATATGGTTTATTAAATAATTTTATACCCAATATAGGTTTCCCAATAAGGGAATAAGTGGTGTGTTGGTTAATCATGAACCGACATAGTACCGGGCCCCGTATGTAGAGCAAGTTATGTAAAACTGATAACATGAGATATAGTTTGTCCCAAGTATAAAAGATTTTCGTGCCTTGTGCACTTAAACCAATTTTTGAAAATATTTTCAAAATGTGCCGGTTGATTGTATTTACCAGTGAAAACTGACGTATTTTTAAAAGACTAAGTGATAGTTACAAATACGTAAATAGGCTGGAAGCTGCTCGGATTTGTTAGACGAGGAATTTGCAACTCCTTCGCATAAGCCATTAGTCTGATAAACTTCTTTCATATTTAATGATCCGCCTGTGGATTATTATTACAAGCTCGTCTGTAATTATTACTTTGGTATTTTCAGACAATTGAGTTGTAATAATATTTTATATTCCAAAAGACTTCCGCTGTGCTATTCTGTGTATGTTTGACTATGACGATATCAATCTTACGTCTCGATACTCCCCACCGGGCTGAGCTGTAAATATTGAGGTGTGACAGAGGTGCATTGGGAACACTAAAAATGCAGAGAACAGTGCATTTAACAAGTTAAATATATCATAAAAATTTAATTTAAAATACTAAAAATTATAATTTTCAAAAAAAAATAAAATTCAGAGTTAATGCATGTAAAGATATGTATAAGCTATTCTAATAAAAAAATCATTTTTGTAAAAAAACATTAGTTTTACCATTTTAACTGTTTTAAGCATTTTTTATAGTTTTTGAATTATTTTTATGTTAGAACCTAATACGTTTTAACCAAAAGTCGCAGCGGAAAATACAGACATCAAAATTTCTTTCTTTATAAATGTTCTAACATACTTGAAAACCATTTAAAAAGATTCCTTTAAAAGAATTACGTCATTCATCTTTAATTAACGTACCAAATATAACATGTGAATACAAACTAAGTGACCACCCTTCAGTACAATCCACGTTCTATAACTCGATCTTCACCCGCTTGTCCTTTTTGATAAATGGTAATGATCCGTGTAACCTGCGGTCACCATAAACAACCGTATACTTATATTATAAACACATAGCTAAAGGACCATGTTGCATTCTAACAACGCAAGATATCTTGTTCGACCATCCTTCCAAACCCATCCACTACTTTCCGGCATCAACTCACTTGGACCCAACGTTAGCATACCTGCACTTTTCATTTCATTCTCAACGATAACACGATTAGCAATGTGTACCATTAATTATATTGAAAACCCACAACTTCACATAAACATATTCTATTAATCTACATTCATTAAATTACATAACATACGTACACTTTCATATATCCGAGCACATACTTACGTTTCCCATACACACACATACACCTATAAGTTCATACTATATACACTCACTATGAATTCTTATTTATATACACACATATAATCACATCCATTTAATTTCTTTTAAGCACCATACTTTATTAGGCAAACCATTTTCCATATATAAACATGCTAAGTACTAGTTCCATCCATTCACACGTGTGTTACATCCAAGTACAATCATTCCTACTAGAATCATTCACATGCATAATGAAATCCACATTTACACGCACAAACATACATGCTACATCTTCGTGCAAGCTCCCGTATGGGTTCTGTCCTTACTTGTACCCCACAAAACTCTATAGTAGGCTTGGGGTACCTTTAGAAAGCTTAACGGGACCTTGGAAACAAAGAAAAACGAGAAAAACAAGTTTCCTGTATCGGACCCGCGTAGGCAGCAACTTAAGGCGTCGGCTGAAAAAAGGCATGGCGTCGGAGACGGCCTGCAATGGCGTCGGAGACGGCCTGCAGGGGCGTCGTCAACGCGACCTGCAGGTGCGACGCCGAATTTTGTTTCTTTGAGCATTTTGACTCCCTTTTCGGGCACCCCAAGGGTCCCGAAACATGAATTGACATTTTCCTAAGTCCCCAAATCGTTCCTATTCTAATTCTCATTTCCCAACATCCAATTTTCACAACTTGATTAATCACTTTCGTATTTGTGACCCGTTTGCTTATTCTATATGATTTTAAACATAATTAACTACATATAATCAAATTCCATCATTCTTACCTTGATGTGAATACTACTTTCCCATCCTTTTATGATTCCTAGTAATAAGCATATCTAACTTCATTTAAATAAATTAATAAGTGAGTTCTGTAATCACTTACCTCAAACGTCCATGTTCGTGTTTGTTCTTGTTTCCTTGTCTCTTCTTGACCCATAGCCTTCCGCACTTAAGTCCATGCTAATGTGATTTCTATTCTTTCATGTCATCAAATGCACAACATCATTAGTATGTATATTCATTCAAAATACTTTCATTTCAAATCCTTAGTTACATTGACGTTTATTAGTCAATCATAAATATACATAAGACATGAATCGATAATCAAATTATTCAACATCAAAAAATTACAATAATTCATCATACATAAGACATAACTCGACTAACACATGTCGTATGATCCCCCAAATCTTATATTTGTGTCACAATTTCTAACTATGCTATGTATACGTTGTTGACTTTCAGAAAGTCAACCTTCTTAGCATATGACTTCCAACTTATGAACACACACTCATATCGATATGGTAGACATAATAACAATGTCATGCACATATTATATTCATATTTTGTGGCACGTACAACTACACGATCACCTAGTTATATGCACATATAAACACATAATCGATTTTACACATACTAATGCACATTTCTACTCAATCATGAAATCAACAAGATTACCCACATGAATTCAATCAATTACACCTTCCTCATGTAAGTTTAATAACAGTTACATCATTATCACATTTTATTCGAAGTTCTTGCATACAAATTCACCTTCTAACTTCACTTAGACATTTCCTCAAACACTTGATGTGCATACTATTCTCTAAGCACATTGTACAAGTATCTTATTCATGTCTTCCTAGTTCATAACATCAAGCATCATGAATGTTTTTCTAGTCATGGATTGCACATGCAATACCATTAGACTATCCATACAACACCCTCAACTTTCTTATTTTCATACAAGAAATTTGTTATAAACTGTTCAGTTTCAAAACTATAGTTCCCGACCTCTGCTCGGAATTTCCTTCGGAGGTACTAAAGATCCATATACCAAAAAGCTGGAGTCAAAATTTCAGCTCAATCCAATGGTCGAATCTTCAGGAAAATCAATTTTACTAGGCTGTATTTTAACTAAAACGGGAATACGAACAGCTTTGAAAATGGGTTCCAAAGTCGAGCCTAAACAGCTTTGTTTCTCATTTCCATGGTTCAAAATGACCATTTAAGTGTTATTAACTTTATATAAAAAAATCAAGATGTTTCAACGGTTAGATTTCGCGGATCGTCCGGTTCTTTGTAACTGGGTTATAGAATAACATTATGGAAAAATTTGATTTATACAATTTTAACAACTTTTAGCAAGGATTTAGGGAAATCGGAGCTTACCATTGCGTTCGTAGCACCGATAATTGGTTCCAGGTTGAATCTCACAACTCCAACCACCTCCGGCCACCGCGAATCACCGCCAAACGCCACCACCGGCCACCCCTTTTTCTCTAGTTCTCTCTCTCTCTCTCTTATTTCTCTCTCTAACTTGAGAGAGAATTCTGCCCAAAATGAGCCAAAAAAGGGGCTTTTATACATTGAACTTTGCTATTTACATGATACTCCTCTTATGTTTGATTTTTATGACAATGGCCCTTCAACTTCGGGCGAGTCACAATATGAGGTAGTCGTATTTCCCGGAACTGAACCCATCATATTTATCAACATATATTAATAGAATACATTTCGTTACAACATGTTGCTACCCAACAGGTCATTTTCCCTCATTAATAATTCCCAACGAATTATAAAATAATATTTTATAACTTCATCTAAAATTGGATGTTAGCCTAGTATTTTATTTCATGATATACTCATATGGAAATGGGTTACTCGAATTTAAAATTCGATTTTGGGGTGTTACATTTTATCAAAAGGCTTCTACATGTATTTATATGTGAAAGTTTTTTATTTTGCTTTAAAAAATTATTTTTTAACATGTTGAATTGAATTTTTATGATACATTTAACATGTTAAATGCACTGTTCCCCGATTCCCCACTTTTTAATTGTTCTCCGTTAAACCCAACCATATATATATATATATATATATATATACGGTAGGGTTCTAGAGTGAACACTAGTGTATTTGTGAATTGAGTGAACAACTCCTGGCCATTGATTTACATCAATAAATCATAAAATACACTAGTGTATTTTCATCATCAAATCCTGACCATTGATTTAAACTTATGTATACACTTGTGTATTGATAATCAAGGGCTAGGATTAGTTCAATAGTGTTCACTATCAATGTCACACCCCAATCGATGGCGGAATCATCGGGATGTGGCATGATGCGAATAGGTTGCTCGAGAAAATCCATAACGACTAATTTAGTGACAATATTTAACAAGTTTAATATCCCATACTATCAAACAAATATCTCAAAAAAAGTCATAACGGATTACGAGTTTCTCAAACAGCAAAACATAATGTTCAAAACTTGCAAATAGTTTAGGCGGGTTTCTAGACATTCCTAAACCATTTCCAGCAGTATTCCATCAACTTGTTACATATGTTAAAATAAAAGCCAATACAATAATGTAAAGGCGAGTACACAAGTTTACATAAGTATAGTAATAATGCGTTTACGCATAACCAACATGTAACACGTAAAATGGCGAATCAAGTAAGCTATCGACAATGACACAGGCTAACCAACATGACTATGCGCGACATGTGTTCACCGAAGCGAGCACGTAAAATAAGTAAACCTTAATAACCCCTGAATAAATAGGTGCTGAGTCCAAACTATAGTACTATCATTGCTAAGGGTGGTAGGGTAAGTCATCACTGCGTAAACATAGCAAACAAGCATTCAACTAGTCATGTATAACATGCGAGAGCGGTTAGCGTTTATAAAAGAGTTTTAGCGTTGTGTGTTGTGTTTTGATAGAGAACGTTTGTAACACCCAAAAGTGCGTTAAGCGAAAAAGGGTTCGAGTATACACACAGTGTGTGCTTAACACGTAAACACGGTCTGGATGGAGTGGAGGGAGGGACCAGCCAGCGTACGGGAACAGAAGTGTATAAGTCTTCCAAAGTGCTAAAACGGTCGAAATCAGAGTGTCGAGTGGGAAACAAAGGCTTCGTACGATGCCAGTATCTTCGTACGAAGGTGTGCCTTCGTACGAAGGGATGCTTCGTACATGTATTGCTTCCATTGTCCAAAATCGAGTGTTCTCCGCGTCTTTCTTCGGGAAATCGAGTGTTCATCCCCCCAGCCTTAAGCTACTGATTAAACTTAGAGCCGGGGAGGTCTTTGTTTGAGTCACAGGTGGGAGCTTGGGCTGTGTTATGCGAAGCCGGGTGTGCTTTCGTACGAAGCCGGGACTTCGTACAGAACAGTCCAGCTCGCACAAGTGGCTGTTTTTTCGCGTTCGGAGCTGTTTTTTCGCCTGAATCGGATGTATGTTCGAGTCCTTTTCATGATGGTTTCGACACCACTTCGTCCCACTATCCAGTGAACGAAATATGTGTCGATTTTAGTCCGTTATTGTGTAAAAATCGAGTCTAACAAGGGTTTTTACTTGGACTAACACTTGGTGGGTGTAAGATCTTCAGATCTACAACTTGGGAAGCCAAAGCTAACCCAAATTACTCATTCAAGTCTAGATCCGTAGTAAAACAAGAGATTTTGATGAAAAAGATGAAGGTTTTCATAAAAATAGAGAAGTTTAGATGATAATAGAGAAGTTTGGATGAAATCAGAGTTAAACTCGTGATATATCATAGTGGAAATTGTTGTGAAAGATGTAAAAATAATAGATCTTACTTGGAAAATTGAGGGACAGCAGTTCAGGTGTGTTTTGGAGAGAATGGCAGCAAGTTAGAATGAGAGGAGAAGCTTGGGTATTTATAGAAGGTGTGGGATCGCGCAGGTGCCTTCATACGAATCCGGCTGTTTGGCGTGTTTCGCTTTCGTTTCGCGTGTCGGATGTTCATTTGGTGTGTTTGGTTGCGTTAGTTAGTTCGAGTACTTTAGGTATTTTAGCGAGGTATTAAGTGTTGTGTGTTAACGCCATAAAGCGAGTTTATGTGAGCGAGCGAGTGAGCGTTTAAGAGAGTGTTAATATATATATATATAAGTTCCCGCGTCTTGAGTTTGCGTTGCGTTGGTGTGAGAGCGAGCGAGTAGTTTAGATACTCACGTGATGTAATAGTATAAGCGAAAGCGTTATAAGCGTAAGCGTAGTGAAGTGCGATATAGCGTGTTGAAATAAGCGATGTAGTGCGAAAGTATGCGATGTAGCGTAGTAAGCGATATAGTTCACATTATGATCCGAATCTCTGGTGCTAGGCGTAACGAGAGTAACGAGCGCGAAAGTACGGGTTGTTACAATCAATGGGGTTGTTCACTAATGAACCTAACCCTATATATATATATGTATACGTATATATATATATATATATGTATACGTATATATGTATACGTATATATATATACGTATACGTACACGTATATATATATACGTACACGTATATATATAAGCAGGTTAATGTACAATTGCTCTTATCGTACAAAATGTTCGCGGTTATCCCAGTCGTACGATCTGGTGCGTATTCACTCTTGAACATACGATTTTTTCTGAAAAATCAACATGCGAAATTGCTTTATATACCAACATTCGATTTCATCATATTTCATCAAAATAATTAACATGCGATTTCCAACATGCTTTTTTATAACATGAGATTTCACAATCGCGTACGGGCGTACGATAAGCCCTATTGTACGTTACGCATTATATATATAGGGTGGGAGTTGGCTACAAAGTCTATTTTCCCTACAAAGTGTACAAAGTCATAAAACACCACAATTTTAGCCATAAAACACTCTCAAAACCCATAAATAACAAAATGGAGATTACTAAAACGTCACATTTGTGGGTTTTGTGTTGTGTTGTGGATAATAAGGCTTTGATTTTCGAATAACTAACATTAATGTGTTTTATGTTGATTATCATGTTGTGTTTTATATTCATAGTTTTACGATGGTGTGTTTGAAGTTTTTATGGACTGTTAGTATTTGAATATTGTGTTTTAGTGATCTTCACTCTGTTATTTATGGGTTATGGTGTGTTTTATGGCTGAAATTGTGGTGTTTTATGACTTTGTACACTTTGTAGAAAAAATGGACTTTGTAGCCGAACCCCACCCTATATATATATATATATATATATATATATATATATATATATATATAGGGAAAGTGTAAAATACTATATCCCTTAACGTACATTACATACGATATAGGGAAATCGCATGTTATAAAGTGAAACCCACACAATTATTTTTTCACAAACCAACATCATTCAAAACTACAAATTTGCATAAAAAATATTTTCATACATGCAAATATTTTTCTAATGCAAAATTGCATTTTATATAACAAAAAAGTCCCTAAATTTTCACTCGCCAACAAATACACAAATTTATGTTGATGTAAAATCACCAAAACATGTCTCGAAAAAATAAATGCACACAACTCGCCTTCATCTGTCGTTCGTTATCCTCGTGTTTTGAACAACAAAGCCCCAACACCTGTGAAAATCAAAGAAGAAAATAGAGCGTTTACATTCCACAAACGTGAAAACACTTTATTAACATATGTAAAACAAAGTGTTTACATACTCCACCATACCCAACAAAATTTTTACATTCGTCACCCGTTCCTAAAAACATTTTACAAAATCTTGTAAAATAAACATTTTTTTACAAACTTGTGTAAAAATATATTTACGTGTTACGTTTAGAGGAGCTCGAGCGCGAGTTCAGGGGCGTAAAAAACTTTTTTCTACCGCATGTAATTTTTTTTTTTACTTTCCACACCGTGCGCAAATTTTTTTTACATTCGGCAATGAATGTAAAAACATTTTTTCAAACGTATGTAAAAACTACAAATTTACAAACGTGAATTTACAAACATTTTTATAATTTTTTTGGTGCCGCCAACACGTAAATTTTTTATTCTTACCCCAACCCCGGTTGGAAATTATTTTTACGCCCTGGTTGTAAATTTTATTCCGCCTATGTTGTAATTTTTTACGCCCCTGTTAAAACATTTTAAACTTTTTTTACGCCCCTGTTGTAAACTTTTTTACGCCCTCGGTTGTAAACCTTTTTTACGCCCCGGTTGTAAATTTTATTTACACAAACATTTTTTTACACCCCGGTTGTAATCTTTTTTATGCCCCAATTGTAAACTCTTTCTACACCCCGGTTGTAAAGTTTATTGACACAAATGTAACTCATCAATGTCTTACCTTTTTGCATTGATTCCTTAATTTTAACAGCATCTTCTGGGCTCGTATCTGGACCATGTAGGAACCGACTACAATGCAACCCAATTCAACCTAAAAATCAACCAAACATATTTATAGTTCCGCCTAAAAATTAAGGTTTTGATACTTTGTCCCCAACCTTTATATACGTATAAAAGCGACACATCTACTTTTAAGAAAAAAATTAATTTACCCCACACGTAATACTTAAACAAAACTGACTAAACGAAGTAAAAAAACAATGTCCGACGTTTCAATTTTTATGTCTAAAAAAAATCGGTATAAAAACCACAAAATGTTTTTACGCACATCGTCAAGTTCTCATCCATCAGGCAAAGATAAAGAAAACAAACCTTAATTGATAAACATAAGACCAACCCCCTTTATGCTCATCCAACATTATTTACTACTGCACAAATAAGACTTGAATTCAACACAAATTGCATATTCACAGACATACTACTCACTTTACTTTATAGAAGTAAAAAATAAAAACTGAAAGCCACCTGCTTCTCCGAAATTGAAAACAACTTCAAAACAGAAAGTCGAACCAGAAACCTAAACTCAATCCCCATACCTGTTTTTCCACCGTGTGACATCTGTGCCTCCACGGCCATCGAAGAAATACCAAATCAATGAAATGTTGGGTTTTATACTTGGGATTTGTATAAATATGTGTGTCGTTTGCACATATCAATTCTTGTTCGATTTCGAGCTCTAAATCGCTTTCTGGAAGGTTATACGCAAACTGGTGCGTAAACGTAATCAGTTTAATGCGAGGAACACTCCGGAATAGTGACATAGGCTTAACATACCTTAAATAACCTTTACATAACTTAGAAATAAGTTTTGGAGGGTTTGGTGTGTCGAAATCAAGTTTGTTCGATCGCAGGGACTAGTTGTGTCAAACTATGAAACTATATCGATTTGTATAGCAACGAACATTCCGGAACTTGATCATAAGTTAAACATACCCTAAATATCCTTTACATAGCTTAGAAATAGGCTTTGAGGGGTTCGGTATGCTAAAATAAACTTTATTGATCAATAGGGACTAAAAGCGTCAAAAAGTGCATAAGTTTGCATTTTCGCTCATATCTTAAGTTCTGAATATATCCGGACATCCAAAAATTTATGTAATCATTAAAATATTTTATTTTAGTGATTGTCTTGATAAAATTCCATTCGTCGCTTAATTTGGATCGTTTTTGCGTTCGTTACGACTTCCGTCGTAATTAACCGAACAACGCAACCGTACGACCAAACGAACCGACACCCAACATATTTTTGAGCATGTTTCATGTACACTATGTTTAGGCATCATTGTAGGCCCTTAGAGTTTGCTTAACGGGCCTTAAACGTGTCAGAAATGAGCTTAAACACTTGCAGGGACTAAAACTGCAATTTATGAAACTGTTGCTGAACTGTGGACCTCAGGCGGCCCGCGTAAGGACACCCTTACTCTTACACGGCCCGTGTGAGTGTATCAGACTTGCAAAAATGTGTTTCTAGCCTGTTTCCAGCTGTTCCAGCTGTTTGTGAGTGTTGCAAATGGTATTTTCAGTACTATGGGCCATTCTAGGGGTGCCCAAGGTTTCACAAAACAAGGGGTGCACATGTACGGATGAGATCGAAGCACATTATTCGTTGAACGATCCTAACGGTGGTCCATTTCCTATAAATACCCCCACCCCTTCGCTCAAAACCCACACTTGATCCTGAAATTTCTCTAAGTTGGAGCTTTAGCACTCCATACCTGAGAATACTTGGGATCAAGACTCCTTTCTTGGACCCGTTGTAAGTCCTCTTTCGTTCTTTTATGCGTTTTTAGCTTAAAAGTCAAACTGCGTTTGACTTTCTGCATTGATCAGTTTATGGTCAATGCGAAGTTCGTTTGAACTTCATAACGTGAGCGTAATCACGATGGTTATAGTCCCTAGTGACTATACCTACTGATTACCACGTTGTCTAGGCTCAGTGACGAGTCGTAGTTTCGGCCAAAATGCGCATTCCCGCGTATTTTGTAACCAAACTACTTTTGGGTATCAAACCCATTTGTTTTGATACCAAATCTGTTTTCTAAATTCGTTAAACATGTTTTAACATGTTTAACTCGTCACTTTTAGTTTAGTGTTTGTGTAGAGTCGTAAGTCAAGTGGACTAAACACCCGCTTAGACTTTCGAACTCGACCCGTTTGGTCGATCATTAGGATCCGACCAAACATGTTTAGTGACCATAGTTGCATAGGGAATAACCTTCCGAGGTTATACCTTATGGTCACTTAGGTTTAATTAGTTGTATGATAAGTAGTTTATATGCCTTAGGTAAATGACCAAAATGCCCTTTTCATGCACAATTGGTAATTAAGCATATGTAACACAAACTATTGTCATTTAATTGATTATGCAACATATTTAATCATGTTTAGGCATATAATACTTGTCATAGGACTAGTTAGACGTCTCGAACGCGCTTTTACGCGGACGACACGTTAAAGTAGCGTAAGCTACCTTAATGGGTCGCAATGGGTCGAAAGCACTTAGGTTAGGTTTCGATTTAGAATGTAGACTTTGTTAAACCATGTCGTATGAGTTCCAATACTCATTTGTTTTACAAAACCTCATCCTATCCGATCTTCCGACTTAGGTCCGGTTTAATTATATAATTATTAGGTTGCCGATTGATTCCGTGCTCCCTCTAGCTTTGCTTGGTTGTTGTTCAAGACCTCTAAGCATTCTCAGGTGAGTACATAGTTCCCCTATTTTACTGTTTTCAATTGTTTTTGGGGTGATTCATATGTGCTAAATGTTTTCGAGGTTTTAACGATAGTTTCAAAAATAAAAGATATGGTTTATACAAAATTTATAACGATTTTGATAAAGTAAACAAACTTGTTGATTGTATTTACATAACGAATAATATTCATTAGTTTTGGCCGAACCGACCATTATTAGGTTATGGTACCATAGGATCTGACAAATCCCGTTATCAGACTGCACCCATGGTTATGTGTGGGTTAGGTGGGTAACGACTGAATCTGTGATTGTTAATTTACCCTTTGGTGGTTTATTAATGCGAGAAGCGATAGGCGAGTTGCGAAGGTTTGGATATTATTAGCGAGACAATCAAAAGTAGTTTTCACAATTTAAAACGAGAATGATTTAAACGACTAAAGCGATTGTTAACGAATTAAACGATTTGGGTAAACGATTGGTTTTTGGTTAGTGTTTAGATAACGGGATGGGTGTAATGTGATGAAAGCATGGTGGATACGCCACTGGTACTTCCTATATATAAGTGTTTTCATCGTATTACATACCGTGGCGTTATTTAGTTCACTTGGGTAAACGATTTTGAAATGATGTCACACAAACGAGGTTTTCGAATTGATATAAACCATAAGAGTTTTATTAACGAGTTTTATTAACGAGATGTTTTACAATTTGATTTAATTAAATAAATGTTTTGGGTTAAGAATCATGGCTACGAGATTTTATAAATTATAACCAACTTGATTTGGGTTGGTTAATTATGTCGCAATACAATACTTTTCAAAACAAGGTTTTAATTAAGTATTGCAACATGTAAACTAGCCATGAATCTGACACTCTCAAAAACCTATGTACTCGCCAGGATTTCTTTGCTGACTTTATTTTCACATATGTTTCAGGTGTTGTTGAATGATGTTGATTGCTAGGATTCATGCTCACATAGGACTGGACGAGATCTTAGTGACTTAATAACAATGATAGACTATGTTTAACTTGTTTATTTAGATTTCCAGACGATGTAAATATTTAATGTTTAATAAAACGAAACTTCAAATTTCCGTGTGTTTTGAAACAATGATTCTGTTACAACACTCCCCGACGATTCCGCCGCGATTTGTTTTCTTACGCGGTCGGGGTGTGACACACCGCCCAAAACCACCTGCACCATGGATCAGTCCAAGAAGTGAGGTGGTCCCGTAATCAAAGCCACCACCACCTGTACCATAGATCTGTTACCACCAGATCTGATTAGCTGCCCAAGCACCGTTCACCACCTACAACCATCGTTCCTACACCTTCTTAGATCTATAAACCCACACTGTCACCACCGACCACCGTCGCAGTCGTTGGAGATGAAACCTTCAGCCTTCACCACCACCGATTGAATGGATGTAGAACAAACGTTGTACAACACAACCATCACACCCCAACCGATGGCGGAAACATCGGGGCGCGATAATAAAATGTTGATTTCTAAGATGAGTTTCTAAGTATCATCCTAGCTTGATTTCTTCACGTCCAAACTTATCAACATGTATTAAAATACAATCAACAAAAATGTTGGCGTGTATACAAGTTTGAATACATAGCATAATAGTTTAGACGTATAAAACTCATATCCAACATGAACATATCGCAAGTTTCAGCATGCTAGTTAACGTTGTTCATATGATAACCCAAGTCTCCAACGCGTTAACGTGCCTTTCCTACTTCGTCGCAACGAAGATGAGGTAAAAGAATCAGAACTTAACAATACACCACAAGACTCAAAGAGCGGTGCGTTACCCCTATAGCGCTATAATTGTTAAGGTAGGCTACACATAATATTCAAACGTTCACATAGTATAAAAGTCTCAAGTATCACAAGTATCATGTTTTCATGTTTAATGCGGATAGAGTATGTTTATAAACAAGTTTCAAGTGTCAAGTGTTTTGATATAGAATACATGTTGCATCCCAAAGTGTTAAAGCAAAAAGGGATCGAGTATACTCATAGTGGGTGCTTAGAATCCAAAACACAGTGGGATTGGATCGAAGGGAGCGCTGGATCAGCCTGCGTGCGGGGAACAGAGCATAAGTCCTCTAAGTGCTGACCCGGTCGGGAACAGAGTGTCGAATGGTGCGAGAATCGAGTTAAAGTGTCTGACAGACTACCCGAGCGGTTGGTCATCCGGACGCATGGTCATCCGGACGGATGGCCAGTCGAATGGATGGGCTCCATTCGATCGGATGGTCATTCGAGTGGATTGTTTAAGTTTTTGATCATAGTGTTCTGTAAAAACAAACGACAAGTATTATCATAATCAGATCATTTGGACGGATGGTCATCCGATCGGATGACCATTCGAACAGATGGTTAGTGGGTGAAGTTTCGTAAAATTTTATAAGTTTTGAGTTAACGGAGACGGGGTGACGACGTGTCAAACAACGGAAACATACCAAACCCAACTCGTTCAATTGGATGGGTATCACCCCCTTTCGAACCGACGAGCTGTTTTTGATGGAATTTCATGTTTGGACCCGTAATTCGGTCCGTCTTCTGGTGGAATTCAGTTTTCAAGCCGACTCTCAACTAAGGAACGAGTCGAGAGTCTCTTTGAGTCTGCTTTCACCAATGTTTTGTATAAATCAAAAGAAAAGTTCGGAAAATCAGTTGTAAAACGTGAAGTTTATCAGATCCGAGCCGGAAACATGTGAAATTCCGTTAGATCTGGTATAATAAGTGTGATAATCCTTTAGATCTTGTATTAAAGTTGTGAAAATACTTTAGATCTGGAACTGATCTTGGTTAAATGGTGCTCCACAACAGTTTGCATAAGCAACCGAGTGGAAACCACCTTCAAGAGGCCCAAATCAATTGGTTTTTGAGAAAAAGTTGAAGTGTTCATGTGATTTTGATGAAGAATATAGTGTAGAAGTGATAAATGATGAAGGTTATACAAGATTTGAGGAGAAATACTTACAAAATGGCCTTGAATCGCAATTGGAGTGACTGAGAGTGACTTGAGTGCAGGTGATCGGATGGCAGAGTGAAAGGTGAGAATGAAAGGTTAAGTGTCCTATTTATAGTTGACAGTGACAGGGCTAGTTGAATGGCCGTGGTCGAATGGGGTCAAGTCGGTGCAAGAGTGTCAGGTGTCGGATGGCGTTCCGATCAAATGGCCATCCGGTCGGATGGTCATACGAGCGGATGGTCATCCGATCGGATGCTCATTCAGACAGCCGATTCTCGTTTGCTAGTTTTCCGACTTTGGTTCGTTTTGCAAGCGGGGTAAGTATTGCGTTGCGTATCATTGTGAGTGATCATTATTATGGCATTATTATTCCTTTGTGTTAAACTAGTCTCTCGTTTATCTAATATCAAAGCATAACAAGGGTCAAGTTTCTAGGATATATACATCGTTCACACACAAAGCATCACAAGGGTCAAGATTCACATCGTTCACACATAAAGCATCACAAGAGTCAAGACTCACATCGTTCATATATAAAAGCATCACATGAGTCGTTTAGACATATCGTTCGCACATATCGTTCACACATTTAATAAGCATCATAAGAGTGATCACATAGAGTAAAAGTCTCACATAGTTTAACATAATTAAGATTGAAATAGTCTCATTTTCATTATGATCGTTTATCTCCAGGGTGAAAGTATAACGGGACAGGAAGTACGACGAGACTCGCTGAGATAATAAAAGTATCAAAACGCAGGGTGTTACAGTCTCCCGTCCTTTAGGAGATTTATTCCCCGAAATCTAAGAGGAAGACTGAATAAAGAGCTGTGGATACTTGGCTTTCATTTCACTTTCGAGTTCCCAAGTGAATTCGGCGGCACACTTTCCTTCCCATTGGACCTTGACTATGGAAATTTTGCTGCGCTAGTTGTTTGGTACCTCGGTCCATGATTTCGACCGGATTTTCCACAAAATGAAGGTGCTCGTTTATTTGCAAGTCTTCGATGGGAACCTGAAGTTCCTCATCTGCTAAACACTTCCTGAGATTAGAAACACGGAATGTCGGATGTACATTGCTAAGGTCTTGAGGCAAATCGAGTCGGTAAGCCACCTTGCCAATCCTTTCGAGTATCTTGAAAGGACCCACATAGCAAGGGGCAAGCTTTCCCTTTTTACCAAAATGTATCACTCCTTTCCAGCGAGATACTTTGAGTAGAACGTGATCTCCAACATTGAATTCAAGAGGCTTACGCCTTTTATCAGCATAGCTCTGTTGTCTGCTCCTAGTCTTGATCAAGTTATCTATTGAATGATCTCAGGGCCAGTGAGTTGCTTGTCACCAATCTCATGCCAACTGAGGGGAGATCGGCACTTGCGACCGTATAAAGCTTCCAAAGGAGCCATCTGAATACTGGAATGGTAGCTGTTGTTGTACGAGAATTCGATCAATGGTAAATGTACATCCCAATTACCACCAAAGTCGATGACACAAGAACGGAGCATATCCTATAGGGTTTGAATAGCGCGTTCAGTCTGTCCACCCGTGTGAGGATGAAAAGCTGTACTAAGATTCAAGTGAGAACCCATAGCGGACTGAAAAGTTTGCCAAAGACGTGAAGTGTAGCGACCATCGCGGTCAGAGATTATGTCAATATGTATACCATGACGACGTATGATTTCATCAGTGTAGATTCGAGCAAGTTTCTCCACTTTGAAATCTTCACGAATAGGAAGAAAGTGGGCTGATTTAGTCAAGCGGTCAATGATTACCCATATGCTATCATCACCGAAAGGTGTACGGGGAAGTTTAGTTATGAAATCCATAGCAATGCTATCCCATTTCCAAATAGGGATTACGGGATGTTCGAGAAGACCTGAAGGACGTTGATGTTCGGCTTTAACCTTTGAGCAAGTGAGACATTTCGAGACGTACGCGGCGATGTCCTTCTTCCTACCAGGCCACCAGTAAGACGTACGTAAGTCATGGTACATCTTATCAGCACCAGGATGAATAGAGTATCGAGATTTGTGAGCCTCATTCATAATGAGCTCACGAACATTGTCGCGACCTGGCACCCAGATGCGATTGAGATAGTATTGAAGTCCATCAGACTTTGTTTCAAGCTGATCCATAGATGCACCTCGTATTTCAACGATTAGACTACCTTCGTTGGCTGACGAGTATTGAGCTTCACGGATACAAGCATGAAGATCACTAGTGATCTGGAAACAATGAATGCTACTGACATGAGTCTTACGACTAAGAGCATCGGCCACGACATTCGCTTTACCCGGATGGTAACGGATCTCATAGTCGTAGTCGCTAAGCAACTCTACCCATCGTCGATAACGCATATTCAGTTCCTTCTGGTTAAAGATATGCTACAGGCTCTTATGGTTAGTGAAAACCACTCACTCAGTACCATATAGGTAGTGTCGCCAAATCTTTAATGCAAAAACAACTGCGCCCAGCTCAAGATCATGGGTAGTATAGTTCTTCTCATGTATTTTGAGTTGTCGGGAGGCATAGGCGATGACTTTGTCCCGCTGCATGAGCACATAGCCAAGACCACGGTTTGAGGCATGGTAATATACCATGAATTCTTCATTCCCATCAGGGAGGGCAAGTACAGGAGCGTTACAAAGCAGATTCTTAAGAGTTTGAATAGATTCCTCTTGCTCAGGACCGCAAGCAAAAAGTTTCTCTTTCTGAGTTAACGAAGTGAGAGGTACATCGATCTTTGAAAAGTCCGAGATGAATCGACGGTAATAACACACCAATCCTAAGAAAGAACGAATCTCAGATGCAGATTTAGGCGCACTCCAATTCTTCACTGCTTCGATTTTGTAAGGGTCAACATGAATTCCTTGCTTGCTAACAACGTGCCTGAGAAATTGTACTTCATTAATCCAAAATTCGCACTTAGAAAACTTTGCGTATAAGCGTTCGCCACGTAAAATTTCTAACATGAGGCGTAAATGTCGTTCATGATCAGCTCGGGTTTTCGAATAAATAAGAATATCATCAATAAAGACTATAACAAAACGATCCAAGTAAGGTTTACAAACACGATTTATAAGGTCCATGAACACGGCGGGTGTGTTGGTCAAGCCAAAAGGCATAACTACGAACTCGTAGTGTCCATAATGGGTGCGAAAAGCGGTTTTGGGGATATCTTCTTCGAGAACATGGAGTTGACGATAACCAGATCGAAGGTCAATTTTAGAGAAACAACTTGCGCCTTGTAGTTGGTCAAATAGATAGTCGATACGAGGGAGAGGATAATGATTTTTGACGGTGAGTTTGTTGAGCTCGTAGTAGTCGATGCACATGTGGAATGAACCATCTTTCTTCTTGACGAATAGCACAAGAGCATCCCAAGGTGAGATACTTGGACGTATAAAACCTTTTTCGAGTAGCTCTTGCAGTTGACTAGATAACTCTTGCATCTCGGAGGGTGCAAGTTGGTAAGGTACCTTGGGAACAAGAGTTAAACCAGGTATGAGATCGATACAAAAATCAACAGATCGAGGTGGAGGAAGACCAGGAAGATCTTCAGGAAAGACATCAGGGAAGTCACACACTACTGGAACATCACTTACGTTCTTTCCTTTACCCTTTTGTTCCACTATGTGGGCCAAGAAAGCAAAGTACTGTTTACGTAAGCATTTATTCGCTTGAGTGCATGATATCAGTTTCAGTCCTCTAGATGGTCGGTCTCCATAGACGTGCAAAGTATCACCAGACGGGAGAGGTAAACGAACATACTTCTCGTGACAAGCGATTTCAGCATGGTTCTTACGCAACCAATCCATGCCGACTATGATATCAAAACTACCCAATTGCTTGGGTATGAGGTCATTAGTGAAAACGTGATCGTTAAGAGTCAGGGAACAATCAAGGAGAATGGAATCAACTAGAATAGACTTACCATCGACAATCTCGACTGAGAACGACTTATTTAGTTTAAAGCGTGCATAGTTTAGCAAAGATTCAAATTCTACGGACACAAAGCTTCTGTCGGCACCAATATCAAATAGTATCGAAGCGTAAAGATTATTAACGAGAAACGTACCATTAACGACATGATTGTCGTTACGCGCCTGATTCGCATTTGTGTTGAACGCTCATCCTCGAGCGGCTTGCTGTTACTCCTGATTCAGCTGGGGACATTGAGGACGGAGATGAGTGGTGTCCCCACATTTATAGTAGGCTCGCGCGTTGTTTGCTGGTTTGGGGTTCTGCTGAGCTGGCTGAGCTGGTGGTGTTGGCTGAACCAGATTGGCTTGACGATAGTACGGGGCTGTGTGACCATAGCGATTGCAGGTGGTACACTGGCGACAAGTTGCGTTGATAGGGTGATGATAGTTACAAGTGGCACACTTGGGATGAACCCCAGTGTACGACTTCTTGGTTTTGAGACTTTCGTTTCTTACCCTTGTTTCCACTTGGTTGCTGCACGATCTGGTTAGCTGGTTTCGAGGGGGCAGATGTGCCAAACTGTTTGTCACGGACGCGGCTGTTGTTCAGACTTGCTGCAAGATGGTAAACTTCTTCAATGGAGTCCAGTTGAGCTGCTTCAATTGAGTCACGCATGGAAGGAGGTAACCCATGAATGTACTTCGTGATCATGCGTTTGGGAGTAGACACCAAGTGAGGTACGGTTATGCTGAGTTGCTTGAAACGGGTAGTATAGGCCAGATTGTCATCACCAACTTGGTTCAGGTGCTAGAACTCATCCTCGAGTTTCTGCTGCTCATGCGGAGGGCAAAATTCAAGCATCATCAATTCCCTAACCTCGGCCCATGGTAAAGCATAAGCTTAATCATTGGAGTGGATGTTTCTCTCATTGGCCCACCATTCCAAAGCTCTTCCTTGGAAAACACCAGTAGCACTCCTAGTCTTTAGATGCTCAGGGCACTCACTGTTGATGAAAGTAACTTCTATGCTGTCGAACCATTCCAGCATTGCAGTCACCCCATCACTGCCTGTGAAAGGCTTAGGGTTGCATGAGACAAAGTGTTTGTAGTTGAAGCTCACAGGCTTAGGCTGGACTGCTTTCGAGTCAACAAACGAGGGAGGAGTGTTTGATCCCTGGATTTCAGTGACAATCTTGGGAACAATGCGTGCAATCTGGCCGGCCATGAAAGACATCATCTTTTTCTGAGTGTTAGCCTTAGACCATTTGTTGGAAAGTCGACTTGATGACATCTAAAGAGTCAGAACAAGGATCGGGTGAGACTTGATCATAATGTTTTGTTAATTTGATTTGTAACACAGAGTATATCACGTGACATATAAACATCCCAAATAGTATCACATAGTGCATATGTTTCACATAGCATAACAAGCTTCACAATATTTCACATAGAGTAACGAAAGCATCATAAATTTAGTTTGTTCATGAGATATTATTATTGTTTCAGATTGCAAAGATACGTGCGAGGTGTGTACGTTCTCAAAAGCCGCCGAAATAATAATAAGCATAAAACCACATGATAATTGAGATAACATAAAAGGGAGGCTTATTAAAACACAAGATTGTTTCGGGTAGAGAAACGTCGACTAAACCAAAGTGAATCGAGCCCCTTTTCGAAATAAGGTAACGTGCCTTTGCCTACTACACAAATACGCTCATCGATGTTAGGCCTACGATATTTGTCCTTTCGGTTACTACACATACTTAATCGTTTGGGAAAATTCGAGACTTTGGCGAGACTGAAAATCAAAGAGTGGGATTAGTTATCAAGATGCGAGTTTCACCTCTAACTTGGTAACATCGTATCCTGATATGGCTGGTACTTATCAAAAGATAAGACCACTAGAATAAGAGATGGAAATTTCCTTCAAGGTTTAGATATCACTCCTAACTTGAGAGTAAATTTCGTGCAAAATACAAGCATCAATGAGTGAAAGTTGTCATCAAAGGCGGGAATCACCCCTGTTTTGATGAGTCGTTTCAATTGTGTTACAAGAGTGTCTGCAAAGCATCCAAGTGGGTACTGTGTTAGCCTTAGGAAAGGCATGTAAATTTAACAATCAAGAAGAATTTGCTAGGAAGCATGTACGGTAGAGTGCATAAGTTTTAAACAACAAATAAGAGTCGAAGTTCCTAAAACTATAGACTAGGGCAAAGCATTCCTACTTATTCCTAATTCCCTATAGTTATGGCTCTGATACCAATCTGTCACACCCCAACCGATGGCGGAAACATCGGGGTGCGGCACTAAGTGAATCAGATTACTCAAGAGAATCCATAAGACTACTTGTTTCGATATATATTAATCAGATTTCATAATAAGCATCAAATGTCATACATAAATTAATCAAACAATTTGTATCAAAACAAAGATCAAAACATGTTTCAGAATATTGTTTCTCTAAGATGAGTTTCTAAGTATCATCCTAGCTTGATTTCTTCACGTCCAAACTTATCAACCTGCAACATGTATTAAAATACAATCAACAAAAATGTTGGCGAGTATACAAGTTTGAATACATAGCATAATAGTTTAAACGTATAAAACTCATATCCAACATGAACAACATATCGCAAATTTCAGCATGCTAGTTAATGTGGTTCATATGATAACCCAAGTCTCCAACGCGTTAACATGCCTTTCCTACTTTGTCGCAATGAAGAGGAGGTAAAAGAATCAGAACTTAATACTCCCCAAGACTCAAAGAGCGGTGTGTTACCCCTATACCGCTATAATTGTTAAGTTAGGTTACAGATAAGATTCAAACGTTCACATAGCATAAAAGTCTCAAGTATCACTAGTATCATGTTTTCATGTTTAATGCGGATAGAGTATGTTTATAAAAAAGTTTCAAGTGTCAAGTGTTTTGATATAGAATACATGTTGCATCCCAAAGTGTTAAAGCAAAAAGGGATCGAGTATACTCACAGTGGGTGCTTAGAATCCTAAACACAGTAGGATTGGATCGAAGGGACCGCTGGATCAACATGCGTGCAGGGAATAGAGCATAAGTCCTCTAAGTGCTTACCCGGTCGGGAACAGAGTGTCGAATGGTGCGAGAATCGAGTTAAAGTTTCTAACAGACTACCCTAGCGGATGGTCATCCGGACGGATGGCCAGTCGAACGGATGGGCTCCATTCGATCGGATGGTCATCCGAGCGGATGACCATTCGAACGGATGGCCATTCGAAAGGTGTGTAGGTGTCTATGGACTGTGTTTGTTTTTATCATAGTGTCCTGTAAAAACAAACGACAAGTATTATCATAATCAGATCATCTGGACGGATGGTCATCCGATCGAATGACCATTCGAACAGATGGTCAGTGGGTGAAGTTTCGTAAAATTTTCTAAGTTTTGAGTTAACGGAGACGGTGTGACGACGTGTCAAACAATGGAAACATAACAAACCCAACTCGTTCGATCGGATGGGTATCACCCCCTTTCGAACCGATGAGTTGTTTTTGTTGGAATTTCATGTTTGGACCCGTAGATCGGTTCGTCTTCCGGTGGAACTTAGTTCTCAAGCCGACTCTCGACTAAGGAACGAGTCGAGAGTCTGTTTGAGTCTGATTTCACCAATGTTTTATATAAATCAGAAGAAAAGTTTGGAAAAACAGTTGTAAAACGTTAAGTTTATCAGATCCGAGCCAGGAACATGCGAAATTCCATTAGATCTGGTATAATAAGTGTGATAATCCTTTAGACCTTGTATAAAAGTTGTGAAAATCCTTTATATCTAGAACCGATGTAGGTTAAATGGTGCTCCACAACAGTTTGCATAAGCAACCGAGTGGAAACCACCTTCAAGAGGCCCAAATCAGTTGGTTTTTGAGAAAAAGTTGAAGTGTTCATGTGATTTTGATGAAGAATATGGTGTAGCAGTGATAAATGATGAAGGTTGTACAAGATTTGAGGAGAAATACTTACGAAATGGCCTCGAATAGCGATTAGAGTGACTGAGAGTGACTTGAGTGTAGGTGGTCGGATGGCAGAGTGAAAGGTGAGAATGAAAGGTTTAGTGTCCTATTTATAGTTGATAGTGACAGGGCTAGTTGAATGACTGCAGTCGAATGGGGTTAAGTCGGTGCAAGAGTGTCAGGTGTCGGATGGCGTTCCGGTCGGATGGCCATCCAAATGAATGGTCATCCGATCGGATGCCCATTCGGACAACCAATTCTCGTTTGCTAGTTTTCTGACTTTGGTTCGTTTTGCGAGCGGGGTAAGTATTGCATTGTGTATCATTGTGAGTGATCATTATTTTGGCATTATTATTCCTTTGTGTTAAAACTAGTCTCTCTTTTATCAAGTATCAAAGCATAACAAGTGTCAAGTTTCTAGGATATACACATGGTTTACACACAAAGCATCATAAGGGTCAAGATTCACATCATTCACACATAAAGCATCACAAGAGTCAAGATTCACATCGTTCATATATAAAAGCATCACATGAGTCAAGAATTTGTTTAGACATATCGTTTGCACATATCGTTCACACATATAATAAGCATCACAAGAGTGATCACATAGAGTAAAAGTCTCACATAGTTTAACATAATTAAGATCGAAATAGTCTCATTTTCATTATGATTGTTTATCTCAAGGATAAAAGCATAACGGGACAGGAAGTACGATGAGACTCGCTGAGATAATAAAAGTATCGAAACGCAAGGCGTTAAACTCTCCCCTCCTTTAGGAGATTTCATCCCCGAAATCTAAGAGGAAGACTGAACAAAGAGCTGTGGATACTTGGCTTTCATTTCAAAGGTGGGTCGCGAATCCTGTAATGGTCGAGAAGTCTACAGGTGGGTGGCGCTTGTGTGTTGACTACACAGATCTCAATAAGGCATGTCCTAAAGACTATTACTCATTGCCTGAGATCGATAAGAAAATAGACTCTCTCGCGCCATTCAGGTGGAAATGTTTTTTAGATTGCTATAAAGGATGTCACCAAGTCTAGATGAAGTTGGAAGACGAAGACAAAACTGCTTTCTGCACTGACATCGGTATTTTTTGCTACACAAAGATGCCCTCCGGTGTCACACCCCGACCACGTAAAACAACAAAACGTGGCGGAATCGTCGGGGAGTGTTGTAACAGAATCATTGTTTCATAACACATGGAAAATTGAAATAATGTTTTATTGATTAAAAGAGTTACAATGCCTTAACAAACAAAGAAGTATAACAAAATTAACTAGTCTTGCATCTTTTAATGTCACTAAGCCCCAAGTCCGCCTAAGTGTATCTTGAACAATCCTATGCATCATTTCCTGAAACACATGTGAAAATAGGTACGTCAGCATAAAAATGCCGGCGAGTACATAGGTTTTGTGAAAATAGGATTCATGACTTATAAGTTTAGAAAAAGATTGTTTAACAAAGTCAGTCATGATCCTTGTAAAATGTTTTGTTTTATAAATCATTTGAAAAATGATGATATGTAGAAGAATAATGCAAGATTAAATGAATAACCAAGTAAAATGAGTTTGTATAAGATGAGTTGTTTGTAAAACAATGTCTTGTGAAAAATATTTTATTTGTATAAAAATGTTATATGTCTAAACTGAAATGATTCAAATAACGCTACGATATGTAATACCATACAAGCACTTATATATAGGAAGTACCAGCGGCGTATCCACCGTGCTTGTATCATATTACACACGCCTCGTTACTCAAACCACTTACCCAACAAACCACCAATGTAAATTGCCCATGTCTAAACCATTTGTCAAATGTCTTTGTGTAAACCATGTCAAAATGTTTATGTCAAATGTCAATTATGTAATGTATAAACAAAATGTCATGTATGGCAAGTGAAATATATATATATATATATATCCACTGAGCCATAGGTAAAATGCACAAAACAATGTATTGAAGTAAAACGAGGTTTAAATCAACGATATGTTTTGTGGAAATGCATGCTATACTGAATACAAACATTTATGCGGTGTTGTGAAAATGCATACATTCAAGCCTTGTGACTGTGGTGATAAACCCTCAAACAAATTAAAGGACTATCTGTCTTATGTTTTAATCGAATTCGGTCATTCCATCCATCCAAACAAACCTAGGACTTTAGGAACGGGAGTTGTCAATTCCTATGGTACCATTACCTACTAACGAGCGGCAGCTAATGTTAATGAATGTATATGGTCCCATTTAAACAAACCAAATGTCATATCAAAATGTAAGCATGTGATGAAAATAATGTACCCAGTATGCTAAGTAAACATACAAGGTAGAGATGTAAAATAATGTGTCCATATGTTACTGGAACATATGCAACAGAGATGCAATGTAAAGCAAATGTACTAAGTATGATGAACATACCTAGCATGAAAAGGTAATGTAAAACAATGCACTAGGTATGCACTAAATAGACATACATAGCGTGAAATGTAATGAAAACAATGTACTAAGTATGCGCTAAATGAACATACATAGCATAAAATGTCATGTAAAACGATGTACGAAGTATGCTACAAAGGACATACATAGCAAAAACACAATGAAATCATGTACTAATAATGTACTAATGAACATAGCAAGTATATGATATGAAAGCATGGAAAGCATGAAAATAACAAGTAGGCACATGTGTTTCACCCCAAAATGTTTGAAAAACAGTAAAAGAGGGGTCTATGTACTCACTTGAAGGTGCTTAGAAGTCTTAAACAACAACCAAGCAAAGCTAGAGGGATCACGGAATCAAACGGTACCCTATATAGATAACTACATAAATAATCGGACCTAAAACGGGAGATTGGGTAGTATGAGGTTTCGTAAACCAAATGAGTATTGGAACTCATATGATATGGTTTAACAAAGCCTACATACTAAAATGAAACCTAACCTAAGTGCTTACGACCCATTACGACCCGTTTAGGTAGCTTATGCTACTTTTACGCGTCGTTCGCGTAAAACGCGTTCGGATCGCCTAACTAGCCCTACGACAAGTAAGATATGCCTTAACATGTTGAATACTGTTGTTAAATCAGTTTAGATGTCAAAAATTAAGTTACATATGCTTAAAATGAATTTATGCGTAAAAAGGGTATTTTGGTAATTTTACCTAAGGCATATAAACTACTTATCATACAACTACTTAAACGACGTGACCATAAGGTATAACCTCGGAAGGTTATTCCCTATACAACTATGGTCACCTAATGTATTTGGTCGGATCCTAATGATCGACCAAATGGGCCGGGTTCGAAAGTATAAGCGATTGATTAGATCGCTTACCTTTACGACCCTAGACCAGCACAAATCTAAAAGTGACGAGCTAAACATGCTAGAACATGTTTAGTTAAGTTAGAAAACAGGTTTGGTATCAAAACAAACGGTTTTGATACCCTAGAGTAGTTTGGTTACAAAATACGCGAGAAAACGCATTTTGGCCGAAACTACGACTCGTCACTGAGCCTAGATAACGTGGTAATCAGTAGGTATAGTCACTAGGGACTATAACCATCGTGATTACGCTCACGTTATGAAGTTCAAACGAACTTCGCATTGACCATAAACTGGTCAATGCATAAAGTCAAACGCAGTTTGACTTTAACGTTAAAACGAATAAAAAGAACGAAGGAACACTTACAAAAGGGTCCCCGCAAGTATTTGACCCGATTCACTCTCAGGTAGGAAGCATATAAACCTCCACTTAGAGAGCTTGAATCAGATTCAAATGTGTGGGTTTGCAAATGAACTACGGAGGGGTATTTATAGGAAATGTAGAGCCGTTAAGATCGTTTCTTGGAGAAGGGGGCACGATCTAAGCCGTACACTTGCCACATTCTGATTTGGTACCTTGATGGGCACACAAACCGGCCCATAGAAACCCAAAAACCATGTGCACAAGAGGGTAAAAGCTGGATCAAGCTGGAAAACACTTTATGCTAATCTGGGGACTGCTTGCGCACCGTAACACTCATAGTGTTGAGGTGCGCAAGGACCACTTTCACAGAATTACACTTTTGGTCCCTGTTAGTGTTTTGAGCTATTTCTGACACGTTTAAGGCCCGTTAACCCCATTTCAAAGCTCTAAAATGAAGTTAAAGTATAGGGAACCTAAAATGTGCTCAAAAATGTCTCGGATGTCGGCTCGTTTGGTTGCGTTGTTCGGTTAATTACGACGGAAGTCGTAACGAACGCAAAAACGATCCAAATTAAGCGACGAATGGATTTTTATTATGCCAATCACTAAAATAAAATATTTTAATGATTACATAAATTTTTGGATGTCCGGATGTATTCAGAACGTAAGTTATGCGCGAAAATGCAAACTCGTGCACTTTTTGACGCTTTTAGTCCCTGAATGAGCATAAAGTTTATTTTAGCACACCGAACCTCTCAAAGCCTATTTCTAAGCTATGTAAAAGATATTTAGGGTGTGTTTAACTTATGTCCATGTTCCGGAATGTCTGTTACAGTTCGAATTGGCATACTTTCGCAGTTTGTCAATTTTAGTCCCTGTAAGCGAATTAACTTGATTTTACCATACCAAAGCCTTTAAAACTTATTTATAAGTTATGTAAAGGTTATTTAAGGTATGTTAAGCCTATGTCACTATTCCGGAGTGTTTTTTGCATTAAACTGGTTATATTTACGCATCAGATCGCGTATAACCTTCCAGAAAGCGATTTAGAGCCCGAAATCGAACAAGAGTTGATATGTGCAAATGATACACATATTTATACAAATCCCAAGTATGAAATACAATATTTCATTGGTTTGGTATTTGTTTGATGGTTGAAGTGACACAGGTGTCACAGTCTCCCCTACTTCAGGAAATTTCGTCCCGAAATTTATTTAGAGGAAACTTGTGAGATCTTGAAACATGAAGTTGAAAAGATCAAACAGTACTGGTTAGAGTCCTGAACTTCTAGTAACTTTAAATAACATCATGCTTGCAATGTGAGAGAGTCACTTATATACAAGTATATATAAAGTGTTATTGGTGCGTCCACCTTACCTCTATTACATTGTTCACATTTCGTTATGGTTGTCACTATCGGTTCTTACACATAATAAGTCTTACCGAGGTTTCCGTGCACTGAACTTCGTAATTATGTATGCATCCATAATTATGTAATTCCTTGCATAGTTACGTAGTGCATCTTATAATGTGTAGGGGAAGAAAGCAATGAACGAGCTTGTGATGATTGTGACTAGACCACCATAGGGTCCTTTTAATTAAATCAATAAATGATTTAAATAGACCTCCAAGGAGTCTATTCAGCTATATCACAACATGTCATTTTTAACCAGATTCTGAATCAATCTTTTTGACTAGACCGCTAAAAGGGTCTCTTATGAATCAAGGAGTGCTACTATATAATCCAAAGGTCTTGACTATCACGTAGAAGCCCAATAAGGATTTTAAGGTAGTACCTTTTGAATATCCTTCTACGAATCCCTCATATGAAGATATGAAAGATTTTATGAGGATTTGGATAACGAATATCCAGAGTATACAAAAACACAAAAATGCATAAATGAAAACACAAAATGTATAAGCACATAATCACATAACCACAAAATTGTTTATCTAGACCTTTAATTAATTTGTTTTGTTAATTGCGTACATGCATTTTAAGCACACTAGGAATCCATTCCGTGGATTTCATTTGGTACTTTAAACATTAGCAAGAATCTAACTATGAAGATAGAAAGATTCTTTTAAAAAGAAAATTCGATTTCGATTATAAGGAATCGAAATGTTCGAATTAAGGTACACAAGGAATCCAATTAAGGACTCTGATTTGAATGATAATCATCCAGAAGGGTCTAATTTTTGAAGATAAAAAGATCCCATATGGATTTTGGGAATTGAAAAGCGGGAGGCGTTTCAAAACCTTGCACTAGACGTGCTTAAGTCAAAACATGAGGTAAAATGCGTACGAAGTTGAGGTGCTAGATATGCCAAGGCGACATATGAAGCGGAATTTGAAGGTTAAGTCAATGTATGAAGAAAATATTTTTGAAAACTATGCATGGGGTTCTAAAAAAAATGTGTTCAATGTTTTTGAAACCTTATATATAATACTTTTGAAATCATAAAGTATGTGTATTAGGTAGGTATAAAAAAAATGTTTTAAAATCATGCGAGATGAATTTTGAAATTATGTATAAGGTTTTTGAAAACATGAATGATGCTTTTGAAATCATGCACTTGATATAAGTAATTATACTGTATTAATAACATTTTGAAATCATGAAGGTTGTTTTTGAAAATATAGACAATGTTTTTGAAATCATGCAGGTTGTTTTGAAAACTTAGAAAATGCTTTTGAAATCATGGAGGTTGTTTTTGAAAACATAGACAATGTTTTTGAAATCATGCAGGTTGTTTTGAAAACTTAGAAAATGCTTTTGAAAGCATGGAGGTTGTTTTTGAAAACTTATGCTATGCATGTTGAAAGAAAACAAAACGTAAATGGGTATGAGATTGAAAAATACCTTAGTTTTCTAACCAAGGATTCTAAGGTACAGATGTGCAAAAGCACGATTACTCATAATGTCACTTTATTTCTTGTACTTCGTCTCCTAGAATGAAACGAGTACTTAAAATGTTTCGGGGAAATCATGAGCGATCACTTGAAAGGGAGAATCACAAGAGTAGTTTGTATGGGACATAGTTCCTTAATGTAGGTATTATAGGGAAATGCCATACACATATGTAACTACACTTGTATATCAGAATTGTGAACAACAATTTATTTATAAACAAAACAGATTGTTTCACATTACAAGAAAAACAAAGAACAAAAGCATAAGATTAAAACAACACATCTTATACTCAGCCAAATGCTCATCTGTGGGTCAGATTTGCATTGACATTCTTTGATCACTTGTTCCTGAAATAGCTCGTCTCACCGTAGTCGTACCAAGTACCAGACGGTAAACGAGCTTGAGCAGGGTTGACTTGGAGTTGGTTTGGACCACCTTGGATTGGGTTGAATTGACAAGCATTTGCCAGGTGACCGAGTCATCCACATGAAGCACACAGACGACATTGCAGGTAAGCTTTGTGAGGTACATAACATTTGTTGCACATCAGTGCCGTACGGTCATAAGGTTTCCTGGCAGGAGGTTGAGCAGCAGCAAGGCTTATAGCAGCTTTGTTTTGGATAGCAAAGTGGCATACATCAACCAAATATCCCCACCATCCATAGTAGGTATATTTGAAGCAGGGTATGAAGTTTGAATGATGACGGTTGCATCGTTTGCACCATGGGGCAGCTCCTATGTATGGCTTCCTAGATGATGGCCTTGCCACTTGGCTAGGTCCCGCTTGATTAGGTGTAACAGCTGCGGGTTTCCTTGAAGCCTTACGTTTTCTTGATTTTGGTGCAGGCTTGACTTCTGCTTCCTTCGGTGACTCTTGAGTGGCTTCATTATTGAGACGAGACATGGCAATGCCTAAATCCACAGTCCTCAGAATCACTTCGCCTATTTGCTGGGCAAATTTGGCTGTTTGCTCGGACATTTGACCGTTGCTGAGAGGAAAAGACATTCTAGAAGAAAATGAGAGACATAGGAAGAAACAAGTGAAATGTTACCGGATAAACAAAACAGAACGGCAACGCATAAAAATTGCAATCATTTGTTTGTTACCTAAGGCAAACAAATGAGACGGAGACTAATCAAAGTAAACGGGTCATATTAATGTATCACTGAAGACATGCTCGCCTATAAGTGAACACTCCCCCTAAGAGTTCCCAGGTAAGAGTGACTGGTCCGATACTGCGGATTTGTACGAACACTATAGCCTTAGACAGAAAACTCAGAGTACAGGCATTCACCCTTCCAGTTTGCACGTGTTCACATCAAAAGACCCAAACTTTGACGAGATTTTGAAAATTCAAAGGGGTTCAAAACCTTACAACAGAGGGTTCAAAACCTAGTAATCAATCATCCTAGAACAGATGATTAGTTTTCAAAGCGGTTTTGAAATTTGTGTTCCTGTTATGGTTGTCGCCTAAGGATAGGTGACGGTATTGTTTTATGACTAAACGCAAGTAAACTCGCGTTAGGGTCCTAGGAAGGTTATAGACTAGGTCAAAGCATTACTAATAAACCTAATTCCCTATAACCATGAGCTCTGATACCAACTTTTCTGTCACACCCCGACCACGTAAAATAACAAAACGTGGCAGAATCGTCGGGGAGTGTTGTAACAGAATCATTGTTTCATAACACATGGAAAATTGAAATAATGTTTTATTGATTAAAAGAGTTACAATGTCTTAACAAACAAAGAAGTATAACAAAATTAACTAGTCTTGCATCTTTTAATGTCACTAAGGCCCAAGTCCGCCTAAGTGTATCTTGAACAATCCTATGCATCATTTCCTGAAACACATGTGAAAATAGGTACGTCAGCATAAAAATGCCGGCGAGTACATAGGTTTTGTGAAAATAGGATTCATGACTTATAAGTTTAGAAAAAGATTGTTTAACAAAGTCAGTCATGATCCTTGTAAAATGTTTTGTTTTATAAATCATTTAAAAAACGATGATATGTAGAAGAATAATGCAAGATTAAATGAATAACCATGTAAAATGAGTTTGTATAAGATGAGTTGTTTGTAAAACAATGTCTTGTGAAAAATATGTTATTTGTATAAAAATGTTATATGTCTAAACTGAAATGATTCAAATAACGCTACGATATGTAATACCATACAAGCACTTATATATAGGAAGTACCAGCGGCGTATCCACCATGCTTGTATCATATTACACACGCCTCGTTACTCAAACCACTTACCCAACAAACCACCAATGTAAATTGCCCATGTCTAAACCATTTGTCAAATGTCTTTGTGTAAACCATGTCAAAATGTTTATGTCAAAATACAGTCTATGAAATACGTATATCAATGTCAAAATGTCTATGTCAAATGTCAATTATGTAATGTATAAACAAAATGTCATGTTTGGAAAGTGAAATATACATATATATATATATATATATATCCACTGAGCCATAGGTAAAATGCACAAAACAATGTATTGAAGTAAAACGAGGTTTAAATCAACGTTATGTTTTGTGGAAATGCATGCTATACTTAATACAAACATTTATGCGGTGTTGTGAAAATGCATACATTCAAGCCTTGTGACTGTGGTGATAAACCCTCAAACAAATTAAAGGACTATCTGTCTTATGTTTTAATCGAATTCGGTCATTCCATCCATCCAAACAAACCTAGGACTTTAGGAACGGGAGTTGTCAATTCCTATGGTACCATTACCTACTAACTTGCGGCGTAGCTAATGTTAATGAATGTATATGGTCCCATTTAAACAAACCAAATGTCATATCAAAATGTAAGCATGTGATGAAAATAATGTACCCAGTATGCTAAGTAAACATACAAGGTAGAGATGTAAAATAATGTGTCCATATGTTACTGGAACATATGCAACAGAGATGCAATGTAAAGCAAATGTACTAAGTATGATGAACATACCTAGCATGAAAAGGTAATGTAAAACGATGCACTAGGTATGCACTAAATAGACATACATAGCGTGAAATGTAATGAAAACAATGTACTAAGTATGCGCTAAATGAACATACATAGCATAAAATGTCATGTAAAACGATGTACTAAGTATGCTACAAAGGACATACATAGCAAAAACACAATGAAATCATGTACTAATAATGTACTAATGAACATAGCAAGTATATGATATGAAAGCATGGAAAGCATGAAAATAACAAGTAGGCACATGTGTTTCACCCCAAAATGTTTGAAAAACAGTAAAAGAGGGGTCTATGTACTCACTTGAAGGTGCTTAGAAGTCTTGAACAACAACCAAGAAAAGCTAGAGGGATCACGGAATCAAACGGCACCCTATATAGATAACTACATAAATAATCGGACCTAAAACGGGAGATTGGGTAGTATGAGGTTTCGTAAACCAAATGAGTATTGGAACTCATATGATATGGTTTAACAAAGCCTACATACTAAAATGAAACCTATCCTAAGGGCTTACGACCCATTACGACCCGTTTAGGTAGCTTATGCTACTTTTACGCGTCGTTCGCGTAAAACGCGTTCGGATCGCCTAACTAGCCCTATGACAAGTAAGATATGCCTTAACATGTTGAATATTGTTGTTAAATCAGTTTAGATGTCAAAAATTAAGTTACATATGCTTAAAATGAATTTATGCGTAAAAAGGGTATTTTGGTAATTTTACCTAAGGCATATAAACTACTTATCATACAACTACTTAAACGACGTGACCATAAGGTATAACATCGGAAGGTTATTCCCTATACAACTATGGTCACCTAATGTATTTGGTCGGATCCTAATGATCGACCAAATGGGCCGGGTTCGAAAGTATAAGCGAATGATTAGATCGCTTACCTTTACGACCCTAGACAAGCACAAATCTAAAAGTGACGAGCTAAACATGCTAGAACATGTTTAGTTAAGTTAGAAAACAGGTTTGGTATCAAAACAAACGGTTTTGATACCCTAGAGTAGTTTGGTTACAAAATACGCGAGAAAACGCATTTTGGCTGAAACTACGACTCGTCACTGAGCCTAGATAACGTGGTAATCAGTAGGTATAGTCACTAGGGACTATAACCATCGTGATTACGCTCACGTTATGAAGTTCAAACGAACTTCGCATTGACCATAAACTGGTCAACGCAGAAAGTCAAACGCAGTTTGACTTTAACGTTAAAACGAATAAAAAGAACGAAGGAACACTTACAAAAGGGTCCCCGCAAGTATTTGACCCGATTCACTCTCAAGTAGGAAGCATATAAACCGCCACTTAGAGAGCTTGAATCAGATTCAAATGTGTGGGTTTGAAAATGAACTATGGAGGGGTATTTATAGGAAATGTAGAGCCGTTAAGATCGTTTCTTGGAGAAGGGGGCACGATCTAAGCCGTACACTTGCCACATTCTGATTTGGTACCTTGATGGGCACACAAACCAGCCCATAGAAACCCAAAAACCATGTGCAAAAGAGGGTAAAAGCTGGATCAAGCTGGAAAACACTTTCTGCTAATCTGGGGACTGCTTGCGCACCGTAACACTCATAGTGTTGAGGTGCGCAAGGACCACTTTCACAGAATTACACTTTTGGTCCCTGTTAGTGTTTTGAGCTATTTCCGACACGTTTAAGGCCCGTTAACCCCATTTCAAAGCTCTCAAATGAAGTTAAAGTATAGGGAACATAAAATGTGCTCAAAAATATCTCGGATGTCGGCTCGTTTGGTCGTACGGTTGCGTTATTCGGTTAATTACGACGGAAGTCGTAACGAACGCAAAAACGATCCAAATTAAGCGACAAATGGATTTTTATCATGCCAATCACTAAAATAAAATATTTTAATGATTACATAAATTTTTGGATGTCCGGATGTATTCAGAACGTAAGTTATGCGCGAAAATGCAAACTCGTGCACTTTTTGACGCTTTTAGTCCCTGAATGAGCATAAAGTTTATTTTAGCACACCGAACCTCTCAAAGCCTATTTCTAAGCTATGTAAAGGATATTTATGGTGTGTTTAACTTATGGCCATGTTCCGGAATGTCCGTTACAGTTCGAATTGGCATACTTTCACAGTTTGTCAATTTTAGTCCCTGTAAGCGAATTAACTTGATTTTACCATACCAAAGCCTTTAAAACTTATTTCTAAGTTATGTAAAGGTTATTTAAGGTATGTTAAGCCTATGTAACTATTCCGGAGTGTTTGTTGCATTAAACTGGTTATATTTACGCATCAGATCGCGTATAACCTTCCAGAAAGCGATTTAGAGCCCGAAATCGAACAAGAGTTGATATGTGCAAATGATACACATATTTATACAAATCCCAAGTATGAAATACAATATTTCATTGATTTGGTATTTGTTTGATGGTTGAAGTGACACAGGTGTCACATCCGGGATCAAGAATGCTGGCGCAACTTACCAGCGATTAATGGACAAAACGTTTGGAGATGACATTGGAAAGCATATCGAAGTGTACATTGATGTAACACCTCGAAAATTTCGGGTTTAATAATAAAACGACACGTGTCGTGTAAGACAAAACGCGTTGAAAACCCGGATTTAATAAAGATGTTTCGGCAGGATTTAAAGTGGCGTCATGTTAAATTGTTACCTCTGAACGACCTCAATTATAAATCCCAAGACCCGATATAATGTTACTACACATCTTTTACGCCCTCAATTCAGAGAATTATTGTAAATAAAGGAATTGCAAAAGCATGATAAGATCTCACGAAGAAAATGAATGATAAACCTTTGTTTTCGGGTCTTGTATATGCATTCAAATGAAACAAACTCAATTGGTAGTGTATGAAACTATTCTAGGCACTTTGTGGAGGTCCATAAGTGATAATTGAGACCCCAAACTCGGAAAAGAAGGTTACCCTTTCGAATTATTGAAAGAACAAGCAAAACAGCCCCTGAAGAAGCCATACGCATCGTAGGCCTTATACCCCTACGATGCGCAGGGTGTCCCCAGCGACCAAAAAAACAGGCTATTGCCTGTTATGCGCAATTTTAACCCACTTAGCCGGTTTTTCTCACTTGTGGACGACCCCTAGACATTCCTAGGCACTAGTAACAAGTGTTAATCAGTTGTGGATGGATCCTAGACTTTGTTGTCAACTTGTTGTGGTCATTGCAACTAGTATAAAAGGCCTTCAAGGTTCCAAACATTCCTCACAACTTCTCCTGCACTCTTGGATCATTTCTGGAACTCAAGCTTGCTTCCAAGTGATCATATCTCGTGCATAGGACTTCAGTAAGTGTTCTAATCTTTCTCTAATTACTTTTAGCTTAGTTAATTAGCTAAAAGTCAAACCGTCGTAATTACGGTTTGACTTCGAGATTAGTCAATAATGGCTCAGTCATATCTCGAATTAAAAGTAGTTATAGGTTGGTATTTATGTGGGTAATAAAACCTCAAAAGGGTTTCCCCTGATCACCATCGTAACCAGGTTAATTGTCGGGTCAAACGATTAATTAAAAAGTCAACATAATGCTTAAAATGTCATTTATGCATAATTAGCTATCTAGAATATATATAACCTGTTTGATCATTGTTATAACTTAGTAATAAGTGTAAGAACATGTCCAAACGTGTTCAACCCGACTATTTCCTGTTTAGACCCGGTTCGGAACCGAAAGTCGCATAGTTTGACTTTCGCTTTGACTTTCAGTTCTGACCCGTTTAGGCATGTTTTAGAAATGCCTTAGAGCTTTAATTGGACTAGGTTACATGTTAGAACAACCCTCTGTGGTTATACACCTTGGTTCATTAGTTATCCAATTAGTATGCATGTTTCCGTTAATTGCTCATATGTTGACTATTATGCCCTTATTACCTTAAAACGTGTTTTATGAAAATGTAAAAGTGTAGAAACCTTTGTTACTGATATATAGACTTGAATGCAAAGTTTGACATCAGTTTGACTTGTAGATTAAGAGTTATGCTCATTATCGCAAAACTAATGCTTTATGTTAATAAAATGGCGTAATTAGCGTATAGCCTATTTAAGCATACTTTTTGGTATCAAATCTTTTACCCACTGATGTAATATATTATTTTGGGATTTTTAAAGATTTTTAATTAATTTTAGGCCGAGCATAACTCGTAGTCGTAGGCTTAATTCGGTAATTGTCGGTTTTGCCCTTACGGGCCATAAAATGAGTTTTACACATCTAAACGACTCCAAACCTTTTGCTACTAATTAGTTATGATAAATAAATTATTTTAAGCCTTCTAGAAATATAAAAATATCAGATTTAAGTATCGAACCCGGTAATGGCCTTTAATCGCCTTATTTAGCGTTTTTAGCGCATAGTATGTTTTAAAATCATATTGGACATACCCGGGTTGATACCTACTGATGTAAGAGGAAAATTATAATATATTAACAGTAAGCAAAGGTAGATAAACTCAGACTTCAGTTTTGAGCTTTTCGGCTTATGTGAAATTACCAAAATACCCCTACGGGGCCTAGTTTTGTTAAAAATGATAAGTTTCACATACATGCTTTAACCTACTGATGTAACTTAGAAAATTGAGTATATTTTCTGATTACATCAGACCTGTAACTCAGATTGTCACTTAAACTCTTTTATAAACTTTTAAATGACCAAACTACCCCTACGGGGCCTAGTTTGTGTTTAAACACGTTTCGGGCATAACGAAAGACACCTTACAGATGTCACAACATATTTGAGACATAATTAACTTAGGAAACCTGTATATAGCTCTCATGACTACCCGTCACGCTTATTACGCGTACGGTTCGGTTTATGTAACAAGTTTACATAAATTAGCCGAAACGGGTCAAACCTTAACGGTTTTATCTCAAAATCCAGAATGTGAATAATAAACCCATATTAAACAAGTCTTCAAACTTGTCGGGTCTGAATCACATTCTATCCGGTCTTCGCTTAATCGTGCGTACGAACCGTATCTTGAAACTAGCCGGTCTAAGCTTAAGCTTAATAAAAGACCCGTTAGGATTCTAATAGGTTATATTAAACCTTCGTTCCAGATTAGGAGAACCAGTAAAAGCTACGTGCATTTTGCTTGTTGTGATAAATACTTATTCAGGTAAATACTTTTAACTTATTTTCCCTATACGGGCTTGGGTTACGGTACATAGCGTACCGCTTGATCGGGCATCAAATCTCCACGCTTAGTGGGTAGTTGAATAATTTGATCGGCTCGTTTAAATAGTCTTGTTTACTTTACAGCCTTTGGGGGGTTAATGACCATGTCCCGGATATCCTTGGCATTATCTTACGAGATAGCCACGACCTGAGCACGGGGTGTAGGCGTACACCGTCCGTGTATAACTCATTGATGTGGTGTGTCTATTGACCTTTAACCCGGACTAGATCCGGGCTACTGAACGCATAAGTAACATGTAATTCGTTCACAAGATTATAATATTAAATAATTCTCCCAAGTTAAATAAAAATGTTTATGCCATGTGCATCCAAACCAATTTTCAATCATTTTTCAAAATGAGTCAGTTGAAGGTATTTACCAGTGTAAACTGACGTATTTTCCCAAAAAGACTAAATGCAGGTACTAAACGTAATTGGCTGGGTTGTCTCCTTAGCATCAATAAAGAGTCTCGTAAGCTTAAGATGCCTGAAGTCTGTTGAACTATTGTTTCCATTTTATGTTCGATCCTTCTGTGGATAAACTTCCGAATATTGTGACAATTGATATTACAATATTAATTCGGTTGTATTATATTTTCAATTGCTTCCGCTGTGCTTAATAATATTGTGTTGTTTGACTATTACGTTGCCAACCATGACGTCACGATTCTCCCCCACCGGTGACACGTGGAAATCGGGGTGTGACAGGTTGGTATCAGAGCCAACACTGAGTGAATTAAACACTAGCCTTTTGTGTTTAATCTCAGTTACACAATTGCACAATCTAAACTTCTGAGTCTAGACTTAACATAGGAATAATCTTAATCCTAATATGAAAAATTTTTGCTTCCAATTTTTATTATTATTATTGGATACGTCGCCAAGCGAGGAAGCTGAACTAGGGATTCTCCACACCCGGAGCCTTGAAATGCTGAGCTTCGTACAGCGGCCAAGATGAGACGTGCAACCAAGGAGAAAGCATTCAGGAATTGAATGAAGAAGAAACTCCTTTGCTGAAAATTGTTTCCTCAATAGTCCTTATAAGGACATATTTAGCTTTTTAGTCCCTTCGAGGACAACATTATTCCTTTCAAGTCCCGCTTAGGGCAACTTTATACTTTTATTTTTATATAGTGGAATGATTAAGTTAAACTTTCATTCTAAACAAGAAATATTAAATAAATGGAAAATAACATTTCCTTTTGCAAGATCTACCATTATAATAAAATGGCAAAATCTAAAAAGGACAAGACCTAGCTTTGGGTGATATTAAGACCGGCCAAGATGGTAGTTCCAAAAATTAGATTCAGATCCATATTAACACCTCAATTTAAAATTGTTCTGCGTTAATTATAAATTAAGAATCTTAAGTGTGAAACCTAGCCTTCGGGTCAATTATAAGACCGGGCCAAGATGGTAAGACCAGTTAAAAAGATTCAAATCATAAATTAAGAATCTTAAGTGTGAAACCTATCCTACGGGTCAATTATAAGACCGGGCCAAGATGGTAAGACCTGTTTAAAAGATTCGTATTCCAGTTAACATCTGAAAACATGTTAACACTCCCATCAGATGTGATTCGTTGGAAATCACACACGTTATTAAGGATTCTTCAAAAGATCCTTAACCCAGTTTAATGATCGCTGAATCCTGGGTTTACATCATCAATTAAGATGATCATACTTTAACCATACGTGGTAATATAGTGCCTACGGGCCTTGCTCATTTCCACATGAGCCAGAATACAGTGGTAGCTACGACTCCCTGTCAGAAAAAGGTAATGAACTAGGTTCAAACCTCAAATGCTTAGATTCTCTGAAATCATAGCATATAAACTTATAAGTGTCCTTGTGACTAAGCCTGTTGTGCTAATATATTTAAAGGCCTTGATTCTCTGAAATCCTGGCTTATGATTTAAAAATTGTCCTAGTGACTAGGCCTTTTGTGCTATTAAATAAAACTGTTATTGTTGCTTTGATTCTCTGAAATCATAAGCTTATAATTTATAAATGTCCATGTGACCAGGCCATCGGGTGCCACAAATAAAACTGTTAATGTTTTATAATTAGGATAACTTATAATAGAAATCCTAAATATATATGATTAATAAATTAACCAAATATGGTCTCTGTTTACCATGGTTAATGAATTCCCCTAAGGGGCAATTCCGTAATAAACATCCCTTAGAAGGGAAGTGCCTATGGGCTATAGTTAATGTCCTCTGAGACTAAAGACAGTGGTAGCCTACAACTCCCTGTCAAGAAAAGGTAATGAACTTTAATTCAAACCTTAATGCCTCGATTCTCTGAAATCATGGTTTATAAATTTAACTTGTCTACGCGACTAGGCCATTTGTGCTATTATTAACTTATGAATTAGGATTTATGATAAAAATCCTGAATGAAATAAATATCCTTCCTTCCCTATCTGTATACATTTTAAAAAGAATCTTAAAGGTGAAACCTAGCCTATGCGGCCAAGATGGTGAAACCTACTCAAGGGATTCAGATCCTTGGTAACACTTAAGAACGTGTTAGCACTCTTGAGAAATGTGATTCGAGAAAATCACAACAATTATCCTTATATTGGATTCTTCCAATTTCCTTATCTAGCCTGGTGATTTAGAAATCACGGCTTATATCATCCCATAACACGATCATGTTATAAACATCCGTTAATGAAAAAGTGCCACGGGCTAAACTTGTTGTCCGATAAGACAACGACAGTGATGGTCTTTGACCTCATGTCTAAAATATTGGACTATGTCCAAACGTAATAGTCTATATGATCAATGCGATCATGACTAATATCATCTGATGCGATGATAGCATTATTAAACATCCTTTAGTGATGTTTTGCCTACGGGCTATAATATATTGTCCATTTGAGACATTGACATTGTTATCTTTATGATTCCTTGTCTGAGGTGGTGAGCTATGCTCAAGCCAAAATAGTCAATATGATTAATGCAATCATGACTTATATCATCTAATAGGATGAACCTATTATAAACATCCATTAGAGATGTTTCGCCTATGGGCCATATTATATCCTCCATGTGTGATAAAAACAGTGTGATCTTTACAATTCCCTGTCCAATGTAGTGAGCTATGCTCGAGCCTAATAGTCTATATGATCAATGCCATCATGACGAAAATCATCAATACGGTGATTAAAAATTTTAACATCCTTAATGATGTTTTGCCTAAGGGCTATATTATATTATCCAATTGAGACAAGGCAATTGCAATCTTTTGTGATTCTTTGCCCAAGGGGGGTGAGCTATACTCAAATCCCATAGTCTATACTATCATTGCGATCCTGACTAGTATCATGTGACAACCGGTAATTTACGGCCCTTAATTACGCGATTAACAGGAGATTAACGCAATAATAAATAGTGATTACAGCATAAATCAACTTAATTAGGCCTTTGGAGTGCCTAGGAATGCTTATCCGACTCTACAGTACGCGTATGAAGATTCGCGTGGAATCTGCGGAACAGCAAATGACAACGGACTGATACCGTACGAAATACTGACAACGCCGACAAAAACGGATTTTCTAAGAATATTTTATGCTCATGGAGTTTGGGTCGCGTTATCGGGTCTCGTAGAAATTACGGGCCGCTTACACATAAGACGGGATTGTGGGCCCGGGGCCCAAGCCCAAAGCCCACAAGCCTAAACCTACACATAATAGGCAAAATCCCTACAAATCTTTGCAAAATCTATACAAGATTTATAAAATCTTGTCAAATCCTACCAAAATCCCTAAAATGATTCTTGTCTCTAAAGAAGGAACACAAGAAATCTCCATAAGATCTTGACACACGAGGCATAAGAATAGAACATTGGGCAATACCCGGATAAATGTCTATAAAACCCTACCCCCCTTACTCAACCAACACACACACAAACACAGACATATGTCTGTCTCTCTTCCTCTCTCTCGAATATAGTTGCAGGCAACAACAAATAACCAAACACCCCCATCTCTTGGCTGCACATTCATACATACACTAGAAAAGGATATTCCTTCTTCTTCATGACCCAAAACCAACTCACATCACCCACACCCCCTCCTCTCGATCAGTTGGTCAAGCTGACCGGAGCCGTCACCGGAGCCGATGCCGGCGTCTTCCTTCTCCGACGACCACAACACCCCCACCCCCTTTTTAATTCGAACAACAAACCACCACCACCACTATTCGGTGGTGGTGCGGCGTCTGCAAACAGAAGAGAGGGAGGCGAGACAGAGAGAGACCGAGAAGAAAAAGAGAGAGAGCGGCTCCGCCGCTCACGGCGGCGACAGTAGCGGCTCGGCGGTGGTGTTATTTTCCGACAGATTCCACGATTAGGGACTCGGACCGGTGGTCGGCTTCAAGGTTCGGTGGACCTTGCCATTATCCGGCGGGTTTTGTTCGGGACTCTCAGTCCGTGTCTCGGTCCGACGGGTCACGTTAGACTCGGTTCAAGTCCGGTTCAAAGAGGTGATTCAGTTGGCTTGGAGTTTGGCTCAGTTTCAGACACAACTCGGTTGGGGGTGCGGGTCAACTCAGTTCAGGTTCGAGTCAGACGGTTCGGGTCAAGTTGTGAAGCGGTTCGAGTTGACTCGGTCAACTCAGTGAGTCGACTCGGCTCAACTCAGTCAACAAGTCAAACTCGGTCCAACTCGGTTCGACTCGGTGCATTTCGGTTCGACTCGGTCAAACTCAGGTCAACTCAGTTGACCCGGTCAACTCAGTCAAATGATTCAATGTTTCGTCACGCGAAGACTCGGTAAAGGATTTATGACGATTATTAGTTACGTTCAATTATTATTATCATACGCGAAATCGAGCTCGAACCGATCTATTTAAATATGCTTTACATCTTTATATAACTGACGAAATCTTATATATTGATTATAATGGTTGAATTTGACTGAATTTTGAAAATATAACGACAGCTTGTGTTGTCGGGGCGTCCAAAAACAGAGGAAACTCTGCCCGTTTTTCGAGAAAATCCGTAAAATAAAACGAGTTTTATTATAAAAACGTGCTTTTCTTGTAAAAAGACAACTATTGTTATAAAGCGACTTTTACGAGATACAAATATAAAGTTCCTTCGACCACAACTTGCAACATCACGAAAACAACGATTCGGATATTATCTTTTGGGTAAACCTTTTATAAAATAAAAGGCGAAATAATATTTTCAATTCTTTTATTTCCTTCGACAACTCTTTTATAAAGTCAATATAATTATTTATATTGTTTCAAACGCCGAACACACATTTATTTCGAATACCATACAACACAAATTCTTTTATAAAAATAAATATATTTTATATATTTATTTCAAACGCCTAAACGGCATATACATTTGACATATAGTGTACGAAACTTAACAAGTATAACTTAATCACTTTTATTAAGTTAACAACCTACCGTTGAATCGTTCGATTAGCGAATCGGTAGAGCTCGGTAACACGTAGACTAGTTACCGCTTGTATTAGAAACTTATTAGATACTCCATGTTAGGAATAATGTAGAATGCACGCTAGCGAGCCTCACTTTGGAAACGACATTACGGAGTCGTAATTAGCTAGCTTTGGACATGGAAATTCAGGTGAGTTCATAACCCCACCTTTTTACGATTTTACATTTTTCTAAATGTTTTCGGGGTGGAAAGACATGAACTTTTTGCAAAGCATACAAGAATTCCATATTTATAAACCATTTTACAAGCAAGATTTATCTGACACAAATGGTTTACGAAAAGCTTATGTTTTATACCGGTTTTTCAAACAAGCGTTTACACACGAATTCTAGTTTTCTAAACTACGAGAAAATACAAGAGTATACAAACACATGAGAATTGATACTTGACATAAAGAATACAAGAACTGAAAATTGATACTTGATATGATGGATACAAGAATGATACGAGAAATCGTGTCACGAATAGGGTACCATAAGCACCATTAATCGTGTACATACTTAGACCGCAGAACAAAAGGTTAGATCTAATGGGTTCCGGGCAGCCCCACTCTTGGCCACTCTTTTACCAAGCAGTGTTTTTGTGTCTCAGTCGTGAAGCGACTACAGAAAAATGCCTATGGTTTGGTGACTTCCTATGTCGTGTCACATGTTAATGGCCTTGCAACCCATTAACAACAAGATACATACAGAATACTTGATTTATATAAGAAAACATGATACATACAAGAACACGTGATTTATACAAGAGTACATGATACATACAGAAATACTTGAATTATACAAGATACATACCATGTTTTCATACAAAGTTTCTGTATAGCTTGACAAGAAAATGATTTTAAATTCGTTTTCTCAACATTACTTCAAAAACCAGTTATTCAAAAAGATTTATTTCAAATCTTTTATAAACAAACTATGAACTTGCTCAACTTTATGTTGATTTTTCGCATGTTTCTTTCTCAGGTTACAGTTCTAAGACAAGGCACGGTTGGAATAGGAGAACCATGTGGAGTCGAGTACTTAGTGGGCGTTCATTTTCTAAAAGACTTAGCTTATTTGCTTCCGCTGTGCAATGAAGATACCAGTCCAGTCACGCCAACGCTCTGATAATTCGGGGTGTGACAGATTGGTATCAGAGCTATAGGTTACAACGAATAGGGTTCTCTGTAGAGATACCTAGGCTCTAACCTCACTTTCCTCTGGGAACTTAGAATATTAAAACCTGAATACATACAGAACGCATAGTACTCGAATATGGTCTCCAACCGTTGCCGAAAAACAAACAGTCAAAAAAAATTTTGTTTTCAAAACATACGCTAAAGTGGTGTATACACGGTACACAAAACAGTCGCATACAGTACACGAAACCCTGAGAGCGTAGGAAACATGCATTTAAGACCTTCGGAAACTTATGTTAAAGTTCATTAAAGGTCATCACGTAGGAACTGCAAATATTAATTCGGGCACACACAATTATACATATTGTCTATGATGTTTTAACTTCCCGAGCAGGCAGCCTACGCATAACAAAACGCTAGTGCACGAGAATACATAGAACTCAAATTTTACGTCAACAGATGTCGGAGTACATCACATTCTACGCGAAACGAAACGCTGGCGCACAGGTATACGCAAGACTTAAGCTATACATCAACGGAGGTTGAAGTACGTCACATGCGACTATCGATCAGGAAGCGGCAGTTGGCACGCGGTCCTGCAAACGACACGAGTCATGCTAAGGAAAAGACGCAAGTCACCATATCCCCCCCCCCCCCTATTTCAGCTAATGACGAGTACGCTACATTCGACATTCTATGGTAATGTCGCCTAACAAACGGTTATCACATGCAACCCCAGGTAAAGTCCTTAAATTTCTTTTATTGAAATTTCGACTTTCACATTTACTGAGTAGATTTTCGTATCTCTACTCCTCTTGATGGTCATTGTGTCACGACCATTTCTTTCAGTATAGCGAATATTCATTTGCTTCACTTCTTGAAAATTCATATGTTACGCATGCATCGTTTGTTACGCATGTGGTTTGTTTCGAATAAAGCGTTTCATTAAAGTTCAAATATTATTTCGCTTGTGATTCGAATGACCCGCATTATTGAAATTGTTGGCTTCTTTGTTATCAAGTCAGCAAATTTTCTTGAAAATTCTTTTCTTTTCAAGTTACATACATGGTTTTTCGTTGTGACCATGCCAAAAGTTTTCTTGTCGATACATGCATTTACTGTCGGCTTGCGCCGAAATCAAATTCAATTGTTTGAACTTGTTCATTACACATATTCAATTCAAGACACCATATGATGTATTGAAAGCATCATATTCGAATTCGTTTTAACAAGCGTTTCATTGTTCTGAGTCGTAGTAGATTTGTTTGGCCTACGACTCCATTAGGTCGTTTGTTGATTTCGACACCTCGTGGTGTCAGAATAGACTTGTAGCTTGGGCTAATCATGATTGAGCGTTTCATGTAAAACACAGGTGATACTTGTTCGATCACCGCTATATTTGAATTGTTTCATTCACTACGACACCTTGTGGCGTCGGTAGAACTTGCAGCTTGGGCTGATCATGATCGAGCGTTTCATGCAAACTAGTACATTTGAGCTTGTTGAAATTTAAATTCATTTATTGGATGCAATCATTTCTAGAATTCATTTGCATATTGTAATACGTCCTTGAATACACATCATTCGAATAAGTCTTGATTCGATTTCATAATCGTTCACTTGGTACTATTCGCATTTACTTATACATAACGTAACTCTGAGGAGTTAACGTAGTCTAAATTTCGAGGACGAAATTTTATTAACCGGGGGAGAATGTGACAACCGGTAATTTACGGCCCTTAATTACGCGATTAACATGTCATACCCCAACCAATGGCGGAAACATCGGGATGAGACGAAGTGTGAAGATTGCTAGAGACATCATAACGCTATTTGTGACAATATTTAAATAATTCCCATTTCATTCCATAACTTCAAATTGTCAACATTACATAGTCTCAAATAACAACAAGTTCAAAAGAAATACGAACAACATAATCAAAATTGATACAACATATTAAACCTAAACGTCTATATGTGTATCTAGGCATCAACGCTACTTCTTTTCATAGCATCGTCATCATCAACCTGTAACATGTTTAAAATACAATTCAATGCAAAAGCAATGGCGAGTATACAAGTTTGGTACGTACATAGCAAAAGATAAGTTTTAAACAATTCCTCATAGCAAGCATGTGATTCAAGATAAACAATAAATATGGCATGTGTCTAACATATCAAACCAAGGAAACACAACAGGCTCATGACATTACCTCAAGTTTACGGGCGGGTCGTTAATCCTATAGCGCTACATATGTCACGGTTTGGCTCGTACGAAGTTAATGATAAGTTCAACACATAAGAATCACCCAAGTTTAAAGTATCAAGCCATCACGTATACAAGCATGTTAATAGGAATGTTCATGTGTTTAAGCAAAATGTTCATGTGTAAGTTGTTGATAAGTAAACATGTTACACCCCAAAAGTGGTAAAGTAAAAGGGGGAAATACGAGTATACTCACGGTTTTGCAAGTCTTGAACTTGAGAATCCGAGAGTGTGTTGGTGGTTGGATTAGCTAAGTTGGAGCACCTTGTCCTTCTACACAAAGGAACAAAGTGTATGAGTTTGGCGTTTAACGGAAGATTCGGAGTTTTAACATATCACAAGGTAAAATAAAGTATGCTACGGAAAATAATCATCTTTCTAACTTAGTAACCCTTGTATGACACTATGTAACCACTAGGATTAAAATGTTTTCATGGGTAGTACGCCCATTAGAATCATACTTGGTGTTCTAGGTCTTTAGATGATATTCTACTTACTTTAACATATAAACACGAGTTTAACATTAAAGGTTCGAATGAGTGTATTTACGTATATAGGGTAAGTATATTATTAGGTCCAATGATTCAAGTAGGAGGTAGAGGATTAAATCCCCATTTAGGTACCTCAAGTTTATCATAGATGTCAAGTATGGGGTAGGAAGAACTAGCTTCCGTTTAGGAACCCCTTGTATGTTCACCACTTCACTTGATGTAAAAACAACCAAGGAGGGTCATGAACTAGGATTAGTACAATAATATAAACAACCTAACTAAAGGAAATCATCAAATCATGTGAGGATTGTATGTTTGGAACAACCCAAGTTGTTCCATAATCACTCTACATCAAGAACTAGCTCGAACATGACTTGTGGGTCAAAATACCCTAACAAAACAGAAAGTATTTGAGGTTTTAATCTCTGATTTATAGTGTCTCAACCATGTTTTTAAGCTTAACCAACCATAAGAGAGGTTGTAAGCATTAGGACATTGGTGTGAGATGTGTTAGACACAAGTTGGATGAAGTTTAAACAAGTTTGTAAGAACATAAATCAAACAGAAAGTTTTGGATCATTTCAGGGGATTTCCAGATCTGATTTCTCCAAGGAGAAGTCAAGGAATCATACCCTATGATTATCCAAGCAATTAGGAAGAAGAATCAAGTGATTTCATTAAGAAATGAGCAAGTTATGCTCACTTTTGTGCAAGGTTATGAATCTGCCCGAAAATGCAACTTTGCTACTGATTTGAGAGAGTATTTGGAGTGTTTAGAGAGTGTTGAAAGTGTAGAAAGGTGTGGGGAAGGGTTGTATTTATAGTGGTTGAGTTTGGTGTTGATTGGTGGTGTGTAGAGGTGGAAGGAAGGTGATTGGGGATGGTTTGGAGTGTGGGATTCGTGCACAATTCGCGTCTGATTGAAGCTGGCACGAATACAGGTCTAATGCGGCCCGCATTAGATAACCCTTAAGACAAAGCGGGCCGCCCGGCCTTGCTTCTCAGACATAAAGTTTCCAAAAAATGACAGTTTAGCCCCTGAAGTTGTTTAATTGATGTTTTAAGGACTTTTAAGGACTATTCTTGTCATATAAGCATATTGTAAGGTATGTTTGAGTACGAGAAGTATAAACCAAGTATAATTAAGTGTAAAGCATCATAATCAAGTGTCGTTTATGTTCAAAGCGCATATTTTGCATAAGTTTCATGTATTTACAACTTTGGCACATAGTTTCCAAGAATTGCGAATAAGTATCATTTGTTCCACGAAATTGGATGTTTGAGCATGTATAAAGTATGTGTAACATGTAATTAACAAAATGCGAGTTTCATTCATGATCCAAGTCTCGGATTTTACAACGGTTTACAAGGAAAGAACGATTACAAGAATACAAAGTTTCCAAAAATAGAAATACGAACAAAACTTTCTATAAAGGGAAAGTACAAAAGAGTCGGGTGTTACAGTCTCCCCTCCTTTTGGGAATTTCGTCCCGAAATTGAAGAAGACTTAGGAAACAGGTGTGGATACTTTTCCTTCATGTGACTCTTGAGTTCCCAAGTGTATTCGGCGCCACGTTTACCTTCCCATCGAATCTTGACGATAGGAATTTTGCTGCGCCTCAATAACTTGACCTTTTGATCCACGACTTCGACGGGTTTCTCCACAAAATGCAAAGTGTCGTTTATCTGGAGGTCTTCGAGGGGAACTTGAAGTCTTTCCTCAGCGTGGCACTTCTTTAGATTGGAAACATGGAAGACAGGATGTACATTGTTGAGCTCCTCAGGCAGATCCAGTTTATACGCAACCGTGCCAATCCTTTCAAGAACCTTGAAAGGACCCACATAGCGTGGTGCGAGCTTTCCCCTCCTACCAAATCGAACTACGCCTCTCCAAGGGGATACCTTGAGAAGTACTAAGTCTCCTGTCTCGAATTCCATGTGTTTGCGATCTTTGTCAGCGTAAACCTTTTGTCGTTCCCTGGCCTTTAGTAAGTTGTCTCGAACCTGTAAAATCTTGTCCGTTGCTTCTTGTATAAGCTCGGGACCAGAGAGTTGAGAGTCACCAACCTCATGCCAACCACTAGGCGAACGGCACTTGCGACCATACAATGCTTCGAAAGGTGCCATTTTAATACACGAGTGATAACTGTTATTGTACGAGAATTCGACCAAGGGCAAGTGTCTATCCCAGTTACCACCAAAATCTAACACGCATGAACGAAGCATATCCTCTAAGGTTTGGATAGTACGCTCGGTTTGACCGTCTGTTTGAGGATGGAAAGCGGTGCTAAGGTTAAGAGCAGTACCCATAGCAGATTGAAAGGTTTGCCAAAGACGAGACGTAAAACGAGCATCACGGTCGGAAATGATGTCTAAGGGAGTACCGTGACGACAAATGATTTCATCCGTGTAGATTCGGGCCAATTTCTCGACCTTGTAATCTTCACGAATGGGAAGAAAGTGGGCAGATTTGGTCAATCGATCTATGATCACCCAAATACTATCGTAACCAGAAGAAGTACGGGGGAGCTTGGTGATAAAGTCCATGGCAATGTTTTCCCACTTCCACATAGGAATTATTGGCTGTTCAAGTAAGCCAGAGGGACGTTGATGTTCAGCTTTTACCCTTGAGCACGTGAGGCATTTTGCAACGTATGAGGCGATGTCTCTCTTCATCCCAGGCCACCAATATGATGTACGCATATCGTGGTACATCTTGTCGGATCCAGGGTGAACAGAATACCTTGTTTTGTGTGCCTCGTTCATGAGAAAGTCTCGAAGGTTGTCGCGATTTGGGATCCAGACACGATTGAGATAGTATAAGATACCATCGGATTTAGACACGAGCTCATGTTCCTTAGCGCCATGTACCTCTGCCGCGAAGTTTCCTTCGTTAATGGAGGCATATTGAGCTTTACGTATGCGGCTTTGAAGATCGTTAACCATTTGATGACAGCGAATACCCATTACATGAGTTTTACGACTAAGGGCGTCGGCTACTACGTTCGCCTTGCCTGGATGGTATTTGATTTCACAATCGTAGTCGTTTAACAATTCTACCCAACGGCGTTGACGCATGTTCAGTTCTTTTTGATCGAAGATGTGTTGTAGGCTCCTATGGTCGGTGAAGACCACACACTTAGTACCATAAAGGTAGTGTCGCCAAATCTTCAACGCAAAAACCACTGCGCCAAGTTCAAGGTCGTGAGTAGTGTAGTTCTTCTCATGTATTTTGAGTTGCCTTGACGCGTAAGCGATGACTTTGTCTCGTTGCATAAGCACACAACCTACACCGAGGCGGGAGGCATCGCAATACACGACAAAGTCGTCGTTCCCATCAGGAAGTGTGAGGATAGGAGCGTTGCAAAGCATGTCCTTGAGCGTTTGAAAAGACTCCTCTTGTTTGGAACCCCAAACAAAAGGTTCCCCTTTTTGAGTCAAGGAGGTTAAGGGGACGGCGATTTTCGAAAAGTTGGAGATGAAGCGACGATAGTAACCAGCAAGACCAAGAAACGAACGAATTTCAGATGGAGATGTAGGTGTGACCCAATTTTTCACAGCTTCGATTTTAGCGGGGTCGACGTGTATACCAAGTTCGTTGACAGTATGACCAAGGAATTGAACCTCTTTTAGCCAGAATTCGCATTTGGAGAATTTGGCGTACAGACGTTCAGTACGAAGAAGTTCGAGAATAAGACGCAAGTGTTGTTTATGCTCTTCTTGTGTCTTGGAATAGATGAGAATATCGTCAATGAAAACGATCACGAAACGGTCCAAATACGCTTTGCACACGCGGTTCATCAAGTCCATGAACACCGCAGGCGCGTTGGTCAAACCAAAGGGCATGACCACGAATTCGTAGTGACCATAACGTGTACGGAAGGCGGTTTTAGGCACATCTTCTTCGAGGACTCGAAGTTGGTGATACCCAGAACGAAGATCGATTTTTGAAAAGCAGGTTGCGCCTTGCAACTGGTCGAAGAGGTCGTCGATACGTGGAAGAGGGTATCGGTTTTTGATGGTAAGCTTGTTGAGCTCACGATAGTCAATGCACATTCGGAATGACCCATCTTTCTTTTTGACGAACAGAACGGGAGCGCCCCAAGGAGAAGTACTAGGGCGTATAAAGCCTTTATCAAGAAGCTCTTGAAGTTGACTTGAGAGCTCTTGCATCTCAGAGGGTGCTAAACGATAAGGAGATTTAGCGACAGGCGTTGCGCCAGGCACCAAATCGATTCGAAAGTCGACAGGACGAGCAGGAGGCGGACCAGGAAGGTCATCGGGAAAAACATCGGGGAAGTCACGTACAACGGGAACGTCGCTTATGCTTGGGCCTTTGTCCCTCTTTTCCACAATGTGGGCGAGAAAGGCGAAGGTACCCTTGCGTAAGCATTTGTTTGCCTTGGTACACGACATAAGCTTAAGGCCTTGAGAAGGCTTTTCACCATAGACGTGTAGAGAGTCACCGTTTGGAAGAGGTAAGCGAACAAACTTCTCAGAACATACAACTTCAGCACGAACTCGCCTAAGCCAGTCCATGCCTACTATGACGTCGAAGCTACCCATTTGCATAGGTATGAGATCGATTGAAAACGTATGATCGTTAAGGATCAAGGAACAATTGGAGAGGACGGAATCGACAGCGACGGTTTTGCCATTAGCGACTTCGACGGCGAAAGATTGTGGTAACTTAGAGCGTTTACACTTGAGCAAAGACTCGAATTCTAACGACACAAAACTTTTATCGGCACCGGTATCAAATAGGCATGAAGCGTAAACATGGTTAACAAGAAACGTACCAGTAATGACATCGTTCGCATTCTGAGCCTGAGCAGTAGTGAGAAGAAAAGCTCGACCTCGAGCGGGTGGCAAAGCTTGTTGTTGCTGCTGTTGTGGTGGTTGAGGTTGTTGTTGTGGTTGTTGCTGTCGAGGCTGTTGCGATTGGTAACGTTGAGGGCAGTAGTTGGCCATATGGTTGGTATCGCCACATGTGAAACATGCTCGCACAGGAGCGACTTGATTTGGAGCTAAAGGGGCTTGGTTTCGATAGGCCGGTGGTAGGTTGCGGCAGTATGGAGAAGTATGCCCATATCGGCCACACTTGTCGCACTTTCGACAATGAGCGTTTGGGTGGTGATGATACTGGCATTTACCACACTTAGGTTGCGTTCCAGTATAAACCTTGCGTGGAGTCTCATCGTTGGTAGAAGCAGGTACGGTTTGTAGGGGTTGTGGGTTTGGCGGAGTGACAACCGCATAATTTTGGCTTGAAGCCTTCCGCTTCTTGCCCTGGTTTTTCTTGGACGATTGGGAGGGTAAGGGCTCGTCAGTAGTAGTGTCAATGGTAGCTTGGCGTGCACTCTTCGTTGAAGCCTTGTCAAAGGTTCCATGAAGAACACAGTTGTTGTTAAGTTCGGTGGCTATACGAAAGGCGTCTTCAAGGGTTTGGGGGTTGGCAGAGGCAAGGTGGTTCGTTATGGAAGGTGCAACGCAACGGGTGAATTTGGCTATGGACTTGGGAACGGTCTCAACTTGTCCAGGACAAAGGACACTAAGCTGCTTAAAGCGCGTGATCAGGCCATCCATATCGCTCCCCTTCTGAGCAAGGATCCAAAATTCGTTCTCCAATTTCTGGAGTTCATGGGGAGGACAGAAATGGTCTTTCATGAGTTGTTTGAGATCATTCCAAGGCATAGCGTGAGCAACCTCGTTTCCCCTCTTGTTGCGTTCAGTCGTCCACCACTCGAGTGCCTTTTCGCGAAACACCCCGGTTGCATTCAGGGTTCTTAGCTCATCAGGGCAACCACTTTGTAAGAAGGTAAGCTCAATTGCATCGAACCAGTTCATCATGGCGGTAGCGCCATTCTTGCCAGTAAACTCTAGGGGTTTGCAAGCCATGAATTGCTTAAACTGGAAGGTTGACTTGGGTTTGTCTGCCTTCGAGTCGACAGAACCATGTGGTGAATCGGTGTTTGTTTGAATCTTGCTAACAACATCGGGTAGGACTTTAGCAAATTGTTTGGCCATGAATCTCATGCAATCCTTTTGTGACATGGTTTTGGAAGTCGAACCCTTCTTTGACTTGCTTTTCTTGGAAACGCTTGTCGACATCTAGAAGATTGAAAGAGAAGGAAAGGATGAGACTTCGATCATGAATTAAAAGTAAGGTTTTTTGCGTGTAAAAGCATGTAATTGTTCATGTATCATGTAAGTTCACATAAAGCATAAGTTTTCCAACATGTATTCAACAAGCATAACACGTAAGATTTGCGTAAAAGATGTAAATTTAGTTTGTTCACGAGGATTATTATTGTTCTTGGTTGCGATGACGTGCAAAACGAGTTTAAAAAAAAAGTTTGAAATGAAGAATGCTCAAGTATAAAATCACATATAAATTGAGATACATAAAAGAGAGGCTCAATAAAACATTGGATTGTTTCGGGTAGAGAAACGTCGACTATTCCAAAGTGGGTCGAAGGTTCTTTCGAATTAGAGAAAGCGTGCTTTGGCCTATAGGTAAGATACTCTCGTCGAGAAGCGATTAACGGTATCTTACCCTTCCAGTTACTACACGTCTCTAATCGATCAAACAATCGGGACTTTGGCGAGATCAAAAATCGAGGAGTGGGACTTAATCGACAAGGTGCGGGTTTCACCCCTAACTTGAAGATTTCGTACCCTAAATGTGGTTGGTACTTGTCGGGTCAAAATAAAATTTCGACACTTTGACAAGGGTCCACTAGAGTTGAAAAGGAAATTACCATTAAGTTGTGGATTTCACTCCTAGCTTAATGGTGAAATTTCGTGCAAAAATAGATCAAGGTAGGATGAGAGTTGTTTACCAAATTGTGGGTTTCACGCCTATTTTGGTAAAGTCGTCTCGCTTGTGTTACAAGAGTATACAAATAATCAAAAGTGTGTTTGTGTTAGCCTAAGGAAAGGCATGTAAATTTAACAACAAGAAGTGTAGCTAGGAAGCATGAAAGGTAGAATGCATAAGTTTTAAACAACAAATAAGAGACAAAGTTCCTAAAACTATAGACTAGGGCAAAAGCATGGCAATTTTCCTAATTCCCTATAGTTATGGCTCTGATACCAATCTGTCACACCCCAACCAATGGCGGAAACATCGGGATGAGACGAAGTGTGAAGATTGCTAGAGACATCATAACGCTATTTGTGACAATATTTAAATAATTCCCATTTCATTCCATAACTTCAAATTGTCAACATTACATAGTCTCAAATAACAACAAGTTCAAAAGAAATACGAACAACATAATCAAAATTGATACAACATATTAAACCTAAACGTCTATATGTGTATCTAGGCATCAACGCTACTTCTTTTCATAGCATCGTCATCATCAACCTGTAACATGTTTAAAATACAATTCAATGCAAAAGCAATGGCGAGTATACAAGTTTGGTACGTACATAGCAAAAGATAAGTTTTAAACAATTCCTCATAGCAAGCATGTGATTCAAGATAAACAATAAATATGGCATGTGTCTAACATATCAAACCAAGGAAACGCAACAGGCTCATGACATTACCTCAAGTTTACGGGCGGGTCGTTAATCCTATAGCGCTACATATGTCACGGTTTGGCTCGTACGAAGTTAATGATAAGTTCAACACATAAGAATCACCCAAGTTTAAAGTATCAAGCCATCACGTATACAAGCATGTTAATAGGAATGTTCATGTGTTTAAGCAAAATGTTCATGTGTAAGTTGTTGATAAGTAAATATGTTACACCCCAAAAGTGGTAAAGTAAAAGGGGGAAATACGAGTATACTCACGGTTTTGCAAGTCTTGAACTTGAGAATCCGAGAGTGTGTTGGTGGTTGGATTAGCTAAGTTGGAGCACCTTGTCCTTCTACACAAAGGAACAAAGTGTATGAGTTTGGCGTTTAACGGAAGATTCGGAGTTTTAACATATCACAAGGTAAAATAAAGTATGCTACGGAAAATAATCATCTTTCTAACTTAGTAACCCTTGTATGACACTATGTAACCACTAGGGTTAAAATGTTTTCAGGGGTAGTACGCCCATTAGAATCATACTTGGTGTTCTAGGTCTTTAGATGATATTCTACTTACTTTAACATATAAACACGAGTTTAACATTAAAGGTTCGAATGAGTGTATTTACGTATATAGGGTAAGTATATTATTAGGTCCAATGATTCAAGTAGGAGGTAGAGGATTAAATCCCCATTTAGGTACCTCAAGTTTATCATAGATGTCAAGTATGGGGTAGGTAGAACTAGCTTCCGTTTAGGAACCCCTTGTATGTTCACCACTTCACTTGATGTAAAAACAACCAAGGAGGGTCACGAACTAGGATTAGTACAATAATATAAACAACCTAACTAAAGGAAATCATCAAATCATGTGAGGATTGTATGTTTGGAACAACCCAAGTTGTTCCATAATCACTCTACATCAAGAACTAGCTCGAACATGACTTGTGGGTCAAAATACCCTAACAAAACAGAAAGTATTTGAGGTTTTAACCTCTGATTTATAGTGTCTCAACCATGTTTTTAAGCTTAACCAACCATAAGAGAGGTTGTAAGCATTAGGACATTGGTGTGAGATGTGTTAGACACAAGTTGGATGAAGTTTAAACAAGTTTGTAAGAACATAAATCAAACAGAAAGTTTTGGATCATTTCAGGGGATTTCCAGATCTGATTTCTCCAAGGAGAAGTCAAGGAATCATACCCTATGAATATCCAAGCAATTAGGAAGAAGAATCAAGTGATTTCATTAAGAAATGAGCAAGTTATGCTCACTTTTGTGCAAGGTTATGAATCTGCCCGAAAATGCAACTTTGCTACTGATTTGAGAGAGTATTTGGAGTGTTTAGAGAGTGTTGAAAGTGTAGAAAGGTGTGGGGAAGGGTTGTATTTATAGTGGTTGAGTTTGGTGTTGATTGGTGGTGTGTAGAGGTGGAAGGAAGGTGATTGGGGATGGTTTGGAGTGTGGGATTCGTGCACAATTCGCGTCTGATTGAAGCTGGCACGAATACAGGTCTAATGCGGCCCGCATTAGATAACCCTTAAGACAAAGCGGGCCGCCCGGCCTTGCTTCTCAGACATAAAGTTTCCAAAAAATGACAGTTTAGCCCCTGAAGTTGTTTAATTGATGTTTTAAGGACTTTTAAGGACTATTCTTGTCATATAAGCATATTGTAAGGTATGTTTGAGTACGAGAAGTATAAACCAAGTATAATTAAGTGTAAAGCATCATAATCAAGTGTCGTTTATGTTCAAAGCGCGTATTTTGCATAAGTTTCATGTATTTACAACTTTGGCACATAGTTTCCAAGAATTGCGAATAAGTATCATTTGTTCCACGAAATTGGATGTTTGAGCATGTATAAAGTATGTGTAACATGTAATTAACAAAATGCGAGTTTCATTCATGATCCAAGTCTCGGATTTTACAACGGTTTACAAGGAAAGAACGATTACAAGAATACAAAGTTTCCAAAAATAGAAATACGAACAAAACTTTCTATAAAGGGAAAGTACAAAAGAGTCGGGTGTTACATAACAGGAGATTAACGCAATAATAAATAGTGATTACAGCATAAATCAACTTAATTAGGCCTTTGGAGTGCCTAGGAATGCTTATCCGACTCTACAGTACGCGTATGAAGATTCGCGTGGAATCTGCGGAACAGCAAATGACAACGGACTGATACCGTACGAAATAATGACAACGCCGACAAACACGGATTTTCTAAGAATATTTTATGCTCATGGAGTTTGGGTCGCGTTATCGGGTCTCGTAGAAATTACGGGCCGCTTACACATAAGACGGGATTGTGGGCCCTGGGCCCAAGCCCAAAGCCCACAAGCCTAAACCTACACATAATAGGCAAAATCCCTACAAATCTTTGCAAAATCTATACAACAAGATTTATAAAATCTTGTCAAATCCTACCAAAATCCCTAAAATGATTCTTGTCTCTAAAGAAGGAACACAAGAAATCTCCATAAGATCTTGACACACGAGGCATAAGAATAGAACATTGGGCAATACCCGGATAAATGTCTATAAAACCCTACCCCCCTTAGTCAACCAACACACACACAAACACAGACATATGTCTGTCTCTCTTCCTCTCTCTCGAATATAGTTGCAGGCAACAACAAATAGCCAAACACCCCCATCTCTTGGCTGCACATTCATACATACACTAGAAAAGGATATTCCTTCTTCTTCATGACCCAAAACCAACTCACATCACCCACACCCCCTCCTCTCGATCCGTTGGTCAAGCTGACCGGAGCCGTCACCGGAGCCGATGCCGGCGTCTTCCTTCTCCGACGACCACAACACCCCCACCCCCTTTTTAATTCGAACAACAAACCACCACCACCACTATTCGGTGGTGGTGCGGCGTCTGCAAACAGAAGAGAGGGAGGCGAGACAGAGAGAGACCGAGAAGAAAAAGAGAGAGAGCGGCGCCGCCGCTCACGGCGGCGACAGTAGCGGCTCGGCGGTGGTGTTATTTTCCGACAGATTCCACGATTAGGGACTCGGACCGGTGGTCGGCTTCAAGGTTCGGTGGACCTTGCCATTATCCGGCGGGTTTTGTTCGGGACTCTCAGTCCGTGTCTCGGTCCGACGGGTCACGTTAGACTCGGTTCAAGTCCGGTTCAAAGAGGTGATTCAGTTGGCTTGGAGTTTGGCTCAGTTTCAGACACAACTCGGTTGGGGGTGCGGGTCAACTCAGTTCAGGTTCGGGTCAGACGGTTCGGGTCAAGTTGTGAAGCGGTTCGAGTTGACTCGGTCAACTCAGTGAGTCGACTCGGCTCAACTCAGTCAACAAGTCAAACTCGGTCCAACTCGGTTCGACTCGGTGCATTTCGGTTCGACTCGGTCAAACTCAGGTCAACTCAGTTGACCCGGTCAACTCAGTCAAATGATTCAATGTTTCGTCACGCGAAGACTCGGTAAAGGATTTATGACGATTATTAGTTACATTCAATTATTATTATCATACGCGAAATCGAGCTCGAACCGATCTATTTAAATATGCTTTACATCTTTATATAACTGACGAAATCTTATATATTGATTATAATGGTTGAATTTGACTGAATTTTGAAAATATAACGACAACTTGTGTTGTCGGGGCGTCCAAAAACAGAGGAAACTCTGCCCGTTTTTCGAGAAAATCCGTAAAATAAAACGAGTTTTATTATAAAAACGTGCTTTTCTTGTAAAAAGACAACTATTGTTATAAAGCGACTTTTACGAGATACAAATATAAAGTTCCTTCGACCACAACTTGCAACATCACGAAAACAACGATTCGGATATTATCTTTTGGGTAAACCTTTTATAAAATAAAAGGCGAAATAATATTTTCAATTCTTTTATTTCCTTCGACAACTCTTTTATAAAGTCAATATAATTATTTATATTGTTTCAAACGCCGAACACACATTTATTTCGATACCATACAACGCAAATTCTTTTATAAAAATAAATATATTTTATATATTTATTTCAAACGCCTAAACGGCATATACATTTGACATATAGTGTACGAAACTTAACAAGTATAACTTAATCACTTTTATTAAGTTAACAACCTACCGTTGAATCGTTCGATTAGCGAATCGGTAGAGCTCGGTAACACGTAGACTAGTTACCGCTTGTATTAGAAACTTATTAGATACTCCATGTTAGGAATATTGAAGAATGCACGCTAGCGAGCCTCACTTTGGAAACGACATTACGGAGTCGTAATTAGCTAGCTTTGCACATGGAAATTCAGGTGAGTTCATAACCCCACCTTTTTACGATTTTACATTTTTCTAAATGTTTTCGGGGTGGACAGACATGCACTTTTTGCAAAGCATACAAGAATTACATATTTATAAACCATTTTACAAGCAAGATTTATCTGACACAAATGGTTTACGAAAAGCTTATGTTTTATACCGGTTTTTCAAACAAGCGTTTACACACGAATTCTAGTTTTCTAAACTACGAGAAAATACAAGAGTATACAAACACATGAGAATTGATACTTGACATAAAGAATACAAGAACTGAAAATTGATACTTGATATGATGGATACAAGAATGATACGAGAAATCGTGTCACGAATAGGGTACCATAAGCACCATTAATCGTGTACATACTTAGACCGCAGAACAAAAGGTTAGATCTAATGGGTTCCGGGCAGCCCCACTCTTGGCCACTCTTTTACCAAGCAGTGTTTTTGTGTCTCAGTCGTGAATCGAATACAGAAAAATGCCTATGGTTTGGTGACTTCCTATGTCGTGTCACATGTTAATGGCCTTGCAACCCATTAACAACAAGATACATACAGAATACTTGATTTATATAAGAAAACATGATACATACAAGAACACGTGATTTATACAAGACTACATGATACATACAGAAATACTTGAATTATACAAGATACATACCATGTTTTCATACAAAGTTTCTGTATAGCTTGACAAGAAAATGATTTTAAATTCGTTTTCTCAACATTACTTCAAAAACCGGTTATTCAAAAAGATTTATTTCAAATCTTTTATAAACAAACTATGAACTCGCTCAACTTTATGTTGATTTTTCGCATGTTTCTTTCTCAGGTTACAGTTCTAAGACAAGGCACGGTTGGAATAGGAGAACCATGTGGAGTCGAGTACTTAGTGGGCGTTCATTTTCTAAAAGACTTAGCTTATTTGCTTCCGCTGTGCAATGAAGATACCAGTCCAGTCACGCCAACGCTCTGATAATTCGGGGTGTGACATATCATCGGTATGATGATCATAATACTAACATCCCTCGTGATGAAATGCCTACGGGCTATACTTTATTCTAATGTCGGAAGACAAAGATAGTAGTGATCTTTATGATCCCCTGTTCAAAATGGTGTGATTATACCCAAACCTAATAGTCAATATGATCGATGTGATCATGACTAATATCCTTAGATAGGATGGTTATATATAAACATCCATTAGTGATGTTGATTGGCTTATTTTTCTGCCAAATGAATCGTCTTTCAAGACGATGACAATAGTAGTCTATGACTCCCTGTCCAAAGGTGAAGAACCACGTTCAAACCTTGAAGCCCTAATATAATAAGATTGCGGCTAATAAATTAAGGTCCTTGGTGATAGACCATCGAGTTATGTTTTAAAGTCATTCATGACAAGCCTATGTGCTATAATTTGTCATTCGTGACAAGCTAACATATTAAATGTTAACATTCCTGGTGACAAGGCCGTTTGTGCCATATCTAAATGTCCTTTGCGACAAGGCCTTCGTGCCGTATAATCATTTATGTCCTTCATGACTGGGCTTTATGCCATATTTTTCTACATCCATCGGGGCAGGCTTCTATGCCATATATGTATATATATAATAAAAGCCTTTGAGCTATTCATGATCGTTCGTGTGCCAAAGACAGTCATGACATATGATCCCCTGTCAAACAAATATTGGATTAGTTCCAAGCTTTAAATGCCATTGATGGTCCTTTTGCGACCTAGGCTAGATATAATGGAAATACGTTTAAATAACATTCACTATGAATGTTCAGAACAAAATAGCCCATGCGGTTTATGAATGCCGTGGCTAATCTAAGTCAGGTCATCAGGATGATGACTAAAAAAAAAAATTGTTAAATCTTGGTGATTGGTACCAAGATTCGAGTATGGAAAACTCGGATGAGGTCGACGACAGTCGCAATACTATTAATGCGATGAAAGTTGACAAAACTACAAACGTAAACCTCAATATAAATGGAGTTAATCTCCAGGCTGTGGTTGACACAGCAGTTGGAAGGACCATAGAAAGATCATGAAACGATCCGAAGAGCCGAATGCTCCTCGCTCTAAATTTCATTCAAAACCATGTTCAATTGCTCATGAGAAGAGTTTTGTTCACACTTCATATGCGAAGGATGAACCAAAGGAGGAAGATAACTCCCAGAAATCTAAGAAAAAAAAAGAGCAAGAACAAGCTAAATAAAAAGCAACGAAAAAATGGTGGAATTGGCCGTCCCCGGAATCGAACCTGGGTCTAGGCCGCACCCTTTCGCGCGCCTAGCCAACTGAGCTAGGTGCCTAGTTTGTGAAACTTCTATTATTGATTAAATATAAGCACTTGTACAATAAACTTCCTTATCAGTTATCAATGATAATTTCTGCTAAGTGTCCTGTTTTAATACAGGCAATAATAAATCTTCCTGAACCATAAACTTAGCAAATTCCTATTATCATCCACAAGGTATAACTTACCAAGGAAACCATAGTAACCGATTCTTCTAGTATCGGCAAGGAATCCTTCCGAAAAATCTAGGAGTACTCTTTCTTTGCATAGAGTACGACAACATATGTTATTTTAATTATTTTCTCATTGTTTTCTGTCGCCTGCGAATGCCAAACTATGTTTGATAAAAGTGTCATATGAGGATTGGCGTATCCTAGTGTGTCCCATAGATTATTTCCATGTCTGATCAACATGGAGGTTTAATACATGGAACCCCTAAGATATCCCAATGATCATATTGTACTAAAGTCGACTAGTAGTATTCAAGGAAGATATCCAAAAATGGAAATTTTTCCAAGTAAATGTTCCCGATTAAGGAATTCGTGGACTTAGAACATAAAGGTGTCACTCATTTGACACGAACAATGATGGATGAACTGGAGCCTGAGATATGGAAAATCTCTATAGCCTCCTTGTATCTTAATTATCTTCTCAAAAGTTTCCCCTGCTTACCTCCTGGAATACAGGTAGAACTAAGATTAACATCCCGCTGTGGGCTGGAGTATTGTGAAAACTCCATATTGATTATGGAATAATCGAAACCTTGATTAAATAGGTTTTAAAACATAGGCACATAAAGCCTGACTCAATATTCTGAGGGTTTTATGTTATTAAATAAGAAAGACGGTTCATATTGCTTATGCATACATGCCGCAACCCTAATTAGGCAACGATTAAGAATTGCCATCAGCTACCCAGGAACTAAGGGCAAACTATTGGTGGATAGGCTTGAAGAAGTCCGTGGCCACCTATGTAGCTAAATGCTTGACAAGTGCGCAAGTCAAAGCCGAGCATCAGAAACCATCAGGTTTGCTACAACAGCCTGAACTTCCTACGTGGAAGTGGGAAATGGTGACTATGGATTTTATTACCAAGTTACCCAGGACAAGAAAAGGAAATGATAAAATATGGGTTACAGTTGATGGACTGACTAAGTCAGCTCATTTCTTACCCATCAAGGAGACTTATAGCTCCGATATGTTAGCCCAGTTATACGTTGATAAGATTGTGGCCTTACATGGCATACCTGTAGCTATTATCTCTGACTGGGATACTAGGTACACGTCACATTTTTGGAAGAGTTTCCAACAATCTTTGGGCACACGTTTGAATTTTAGTACGGCTTATCATCCTCAGACTGATGGTCAGAGTGAGCGTACTATTCAAACATTGGAAGACATGCTACGTGCATGTGCGATCGATTTGGGAGGTAGCTGGGATAAGAACCTACCATTGATCGAATTCTCCTACAACAATAGCTACCATACCAGCATTAAGGCTGCGCCTTTTGAGGCATTATACGGTAGAAAGTGTAGATCGCCAGTTTGTTGGGCGAAAGTTGGAGAAGTCCAGTTATCAGGACCAGAGATCGTGTTCGAAACAACGGACAAGATTGTCCAGATTCGTAACAATCTCCAAGCTGCCCGGAATAGGCAGAAGAGTTACGCTGATCCAAATCGGAAGGATTTTCACTTCGAAGTAGGTGACAAAGTCCTACTTAAAGTGTCACCCTGGAAAGGAGTGATGCGGTTTGGTAAGAAAGGCAAACTAAGCCCGAGATACATAGGACCCTTCGAGGTTATCGAACGTGTCGGGTCAGTGGCCTATAAGTTGAACTTACCGGAAGAGCTCAGTGGAATTCACAATGTGTTCCACATCTGCAATCTAAAGAAGTGTTTCGCTGACGAATCACTGGTTATACCACATACAGATGTGCATATAGACGCGAGCTTAAAATTTGTGGAAAAACCTTTGTCGATTGAAGATCGACAGGTAAGGAAGCTTCGAAGGAAGCATATACCTTTTGTAAAGGTCAAATGGGATGCCCGTAGAGGTCCCGAATTCACGTGGGAGGTTGAATCCACGATGAAAGAAAAGTACCCTTACTTGTTTCAGTAAATCTCGGGTCGAGATTTATTTTAAGGGGGTGAGGATGTAACACCTCGAAAATTTCGGGTTTAATAATAAAACAACACGTGTCGTGTAAGATAAAACGCGTTGAAAACCCGGATTTAATAAAGATGTTTCGGCAGGATTTAAAGTGGCGTCATGTTAAATTGTTACCTCTGAACGACCTCAATTATAAATCCCAAGACCCGATATAATGTTACTACACATCTTTTACGCCCTCAATTCAGAGAATTATTGTAAATAAAGGAATTGCAAAAGCATTATAAGATCTCACGAAGAAAATGAATGATAAACCTTTGTTTTCGGGTCTTGTATATGCATTCAAATGAAACAAACTCAATTGGTAGGGTATGAAACTATTCTAGGCACTTTGTGGAGGTCCATAAGTGATAATTGAGACCCCAAACTCGGAAAAGAAGGTTACCCTTTCGAATTATTGAAAGAACAAGCAAAACAGCACCTGAAGAAGCCATACACATCGTAGGCCTTATACCCCTACGATGCGCAGGGTGTCCCCAGCGACCAAAAAACAGGCTGTTGCCTGTTATGCGCAATTTTAACCCACTTAGCCGGTTTTTCTCACTTGTGGACGACCCCTAGACATCCCTAGGCACTAGTAACAAGTGTTAATCAGTTGTGGATGGATCCTAGACTTTGTTGTCAACTTGTTGTGGTCATTGCAACTAGTATAAAAGGCCTTCAAGGTTCCAAACATTCCTCACAACTTCTCCTGCACTCTTGGATCATTTCTGGAACTCAAGCTTGCTTCCAAGTGATCATATCTCGTGCATAGGACTTCAGTAAGTGTTCTAATCTTTCTCTAATTACTTTTAGCTTAGTTAATTAGCTAAAAGTCAAACCGTCGTAATTACGGTTTGACTTCGAGATTAGTCAATAATGGCTCAGTCATATCTCGAATTAAAAGTAGTTATAGGTTGGTATTTATGTGGGTAATAAAACCTCAAAAGGGTTTCCCCTGATCACCATCCTAACCAGGTTAATTGTCGGGTCAAACGATTAATTAAAAAGTCAACATAATGCTTAAAATGTCATTTATGCATAATTAGCTATCTAGAATATATATAACCTGTTTGATCATTGTTATAACTTAGTAATAAGTGTAAGAACATGTCCAAACGTGTTCAACCCGACTATTTCCTGTTTAGACCCGGTTCGGAACCGAAAGTCGCATAGTTTGACTTTCGCTTTGACTTTCAGTTCTGACCCGTTTAGGCATGTTTTAGAAATGCCTTAGAGCTTTAATTGGACTAGGTTACATGTTAGAACAACCCTCTGTGGTTATACACCTTGGTTCATTAGTTATCCAATTAGTATGCATGTTTCCGTTAATTGCTCATATGTTGACCATTATGCCCTTATTACCTTAAAACGTGTTTTATGAAAATGTAAAAGTGTAGAAACCTTTGTTACTGATATATAGACTTGCATGCAAAGTTTGACATCAGTTTGACTTGTAGATTAAGAGTTATGCTCATTATCGCAAAACTAATGCTTTATGTTAATAAAATGGCGTAATTAGCGTATAGCCTATTTAAGCATACTTTTTGGTATCAAATATTTTACCCACTGATGTAATATATTATTTTGGGATTTTTAAAGATTTTTAATTAATTTTAGGCCGAGCATAACTCGTAGTCGTAGGCTTAATTCGGTAATTGTCGGTTTTGCCCTTACGGGCCATAAAATGAGTTTTACACATCTAAACGACTCCAAACCTTTTGCTACTAATTAGTTATGATAAATAAATTATTTTAAGCCTTCTGGAAATATAAAAATATCAGATTTAAGTATCGAACCCGGTAATGGCCTTTAATCGCCTTATTTAGCGTTTTTAGCGCATAGTATGTTTTAAAATCATATTGGACATACCCGGGTTGATACCTACTGATGTAAGAGGCAAATTATAATATATTAACAGTAAGCAAAGGTAGATAAACTTAGACTTCAGTTTTGAGCTTTTCGGCTTATGTGAAATTACCAAAATACCCCTACGGGGCCTAGTTTGGTTAAAAATGATAAGTTTCACATACATGCTTTAACCTACTGATGTAACTTAGCAAATTGAGTATATTTGCTGATTACATCAGACCTGTAACTCAGATTGTCACTTAAACTCTTTTATAAACTTTTAAATGACCAAACTACCCCTACGGGGCCTAGTTTGTGTTTAAACACGTTTCGGGCATAACGAAAGACACCTTACTGATGTCACAACATATTTGAGACATAATTAACTTAGGAAACCTGTATATAGCTCTCATGACTACCCGTCACGCTTATTACGCGTACGGTTCGGTTTATGTAACAAGTTTACATAAATTAGCCGAAACGGGTCAAACCTTAACGGTTTTATCTCAAAATCCAGAATGTGAATAATAAACCCATATTAAACAAGTCTTCAAACTTGTAGGGTCTGAATCACATTCTATCCGGTCTTCGCTTAATCGTGCGTACGAACCGTATCTTGAAACTAGCCGGTCTAAGCTTAAGCTTAATAAAAGACCCGTTAGGATTCTAATAGGTTATATTAAACCTTCGTTCCAGATTAGGAGAACCAGTAAAAGCTACGTGCATTTTGCTTGTTGTGATAAATACTTATTCAGGTAAATACTTTTAACTTATTTTCCCTATACGGGCTTGGGTTACGGTACATAGCGTACCGCTTGATCGGGCATCAAATCTCCACGCTTAGTGGGTAGTTGAATAATTTGATCGGCTCGTTTAAACAGTCTTGTTTACTTTACAGCCTTTGGGGGGTTAATGACCATGTCCCGGATATCCTTGGCATTATCTTACGAGATAGCCACGACCTGAGCACGGGGTGTAGGCGTACACCGTCCGTGTATAACTCATTGATGTGGTGTGTCTATTGATCTTTAACCCGGACTAGATCCGGGCTACTGAACGCATAAGTAACATGTAATTCTTTCACAAGATTATAATATTAAATAATTCTCCCAAGTTAAATAAAAATGTTTATGCCATGTGCATCCAAACCAATTTTCAATCATTTTTCAAAATGAGTCAGTTGAAGGTAGTTACCAGTGTAAACTGACGTATTTTCCCAAAAAGACTAAATGCAGGTACTAAACGTAATTGGCTGGGTTGTCTCCTTAGCATCAATAAAGAGTCTCGCAAGCTTAAGATGCCTGAAGTCTGTTGAACTATTGTTTCCATTTTATGTTCGATCCTTCTGTGGATAAACTTTCGAATATTGTGACAATTGATATTACAATATTAATTCGGTTGTATTATGTTTTCAATTGCTTCCGCTGTGCTTAATAATATTGTGTTGTTTGACTATTACGTTGCCAACCATGACGTCACGATACTCCCCCACCGGGCCCACCGGTGACACGTGGAAATCGGGGTGTGACAATTGACGATCTTGTGAACAAGAGTCCTGAAGAGGACCAAATGTTGAAAGACATCAAGAATACGTTCAATTCTCTGCGAAGCGTGAACATGAAGCTCAATCCGAGCAAATGTTCTTTTGGAATGGAAGAAGGCAAATTTCTGGGTTTCGTGGTTACAAACGGTGGTTTTAAAGTTAACCCAGAAAAAGTCCAAGCAATTGAGAGAATGTCGTCACCGCACACAATCAAAGAAATGCAAAGAATAACCGGTCACCTAGCCGCGGTCAATCATTTTTTATCAAATCACGCGGCAAAATCTTACCCTTTCATCAGTACATTGTGCAATTGTGTGAAAAAGCAAGAATTTAAATGGACAGCTGAAGAAGAAGCAGCCTTCCAGTAGATGAAAGAATGCTTGATCAAGCTCCCTACTCTAACAACACCATTAGAAAAGGAACCCCTCGTTTTGTACTTGTCCACTTCAGACAAGGCAATTGGGTCGGTATTGCTAGTGGAGAGAGATGGAGTTCAATCTCCAATTTAATATGTCAATAGGGTGCTCAGTGATCCGGAAACACGCCATTCGACCATGGAAAAGTTGGTTCTCGCGATGCTACAAGCTTCCAGAAGGCTGCGCAGATATTTCACCGGTCATATTATCACTGTACTCACTAACTTTCACATCGGCACTTTCTTGTAAAAGCCAGAAACATCAGGCCGTTTGGCCAAATGGGCAATTGAAATAGGGGGCCATAACATCTTGTATAGGGCCATAACATCTTGTATAGGCTGCGTCCAGCTATCAAAGGCCAAGTGTTAGCGGATTTCATCATGGAAGTTCCAGAAGATAAAATCAAAGAATGTGAAGCAGTGGACACTCCCGTCCAGAACACATCGGATGAATTGTGGTTGTTATTCACCGATGGGGCCTCAAATGAAGACGATACAGGAGCAGGATTGCGCCTGGTCAGCCCAGAGAAGCATGAGTTCACCTATACTATCAAGTTGGATTTCAAAAATAACAACAAGGAAGCAGAATACGAAACATTCTTGGCAAGCTTACGCCTGGTCATCAAGATGGGGGCACAAAACTTACAAGCGCATGTTGATTCTCTGCTAATCGTAAGCCAAATTAATGGATTATATGACACAAAGGGCGAGGTCATGGCTTTATACTTGGAACAAGCAAGAGAACTGCTCCAAAGATTCAAATCATACAAGGTTGTTCACATCAACCGATCAGAAAACAAGCCCGCTGACGCGCTAAGTATGCTAGCCTCAACAGCATTTCAGCACCTCGCGAAAGATGTAAGAATTGAAGTTTTGAAAAACCCATCGGTACTGCTGTGCCAGGTCAACGTCATAGAAATAGGGCCACCTTCGTGGATGACCCCTATCATTCAGTATCTTCAAGAGGGGATTCTTCCAGAAAATAAGGCGGAGGCTAGGAAGATCCAAAACAAAGCGCTGTTTTATGAAATGAACGGGGGCATTCTTTACAGGAGATCATTTTTGGGCCCACTATTACGCTGCGTGGACCCCCCAAGATGCAAGTTACTTAATCATAGAAATTCATGAAGGCATCTGTGGAATACATGCGGGCCCTCGCATGGTTGTGGCAAAGATCATGAAAGCAAGCTATTATTGGCCAGGGATGCACATCGATGCTTTTAATGAACTGCACAAATGTGATGCCTGTCAAAGGCATGCGCCGAAGATCCTGCGACCAAAGGATGATCTGATTCCGGTATCAACAGCCTGGCCCTTCCAGTAGTGGGGGATCGACATGGTGGGACCCTTTCATGAAGCACCAGGCGTAGTTAAGTTCATAATTATCGCTATTAGTTACTTCACTAAGTGGGTGGAGGCAAAGGCCCTCGCTTCAACCTCAGCAATGATAGTGCAGAAATTCATTTGAGAGCATATCATTTGCAGATTTGACCTCCCACTCAAAATAGTGACTGATAATGGCACCAATTTTGCCTCCGAAGATCTTAAAAAATGGATGAAGGAATTGAACATTGAGCACACCTTCTCTTCCGTTGCGCACCCCCAAGGCAACGGCCAATTGGAAAGTGTCAACAAAAGCATAGTTGAAGGGATAAAGGCCCTCATGGGCACAAAATAACGAGGCTGGGTCGATGAGCTCCCTAGCATCTTGTGGGCTCATCGTACCATGCCAAAGACAAGCAATGGCGAGACCCCCTTCAACTTTGTTTACAGCTCTGAGGCGGTTATCCCAGCATAAATAGACCTCCCTTCGTCGCGCTTATCAGCAGTCAATAAGATTGAGAACGAGGCAGAGCGCTGCTTAGACTTGGACCTACTCGAAGAAAGGTGCGAGATCGCGCGCATTAAAGAGGCCAAGTATAAGACCCAATTGGAGCGATACTACAATGTGAGGGTGCGCATATGTACGTATACTCCAGGGGAATATGTGTTCAGGGACAACGAAGCCTCTAATGCCGAGCGCCCTAGAAAACTAGCACCCAAATAGGAAGGCGCATACTTGATTCATGAGGTGCTAGGAAAAGGGGTGTACAAACTGCGCACTTTAGATGGTCACATCATCCCACACACATGGAACGCTCAACAACTGCGCAAATGCTACATGTAACAACCTTCTGTGCATGTTGGCCACGCGCCTATTTCAGTTAGTTAATGAAAAATTTATCTATGTTTTATGATTACGTTCTTTTGTGCCTAAGTTATAAATGCATGTTAAACTTTTGATTAGCACCAAAACACTTCAGTAAATTACGAGCTCTTGAGTTAAACCTCCAAGGTTCTCCACGAACGCAGTGCGAGGCCGGGAAACAATACTTATAATGAGCCATACTTACATTTATTCGCGCTAACTTAACCAAAGTTTCTAACAACAATGCAATAATTGTAACACTTGACAGAATAAAAAGGCTAACTTAGTTCCATTCATAAAAGCGCGACCGCGCACCGTTTACATATTTAGAAACCACAAAAATTACAAGGCATTAAAAGCCCAAACATCCTACAATATATTCATCACCGCCATCACCAGCCGCTTCCTCCTCATCTGACAGTTCCACAATCTCCGGAGGAACTAGGATGGAGTTTAGCCGCGCCACATAATCATCGTGCTTTAGCGCCTCCGTGACCAATTCCATAACCGGTAGGGATAGATGGTCATAAAGTTCTTCAGCTTGAGAAAGCACCTTATCGGCTTTATCAGTCACAGAGCAATGACGAGTCCCGAAGTGCTGTCCTAGTGCCTCCTCAACATGTTGGGCACATTCGAGATAGCCACCACGATGCCCAATGGCACGCGCGACATCTGTAAGTGCCGCAACTGCTTGATCCCACTCCGTTGCATTCAGTATAAAGTTAGCAATCTATTCAAGAGAGAAACGAAATCGTGAAAACAAGTTAGCAAGCTATGATAACCTAAGGCAAAAAAGAGAAACACTTACAACAGCTACTCCATGGTTGCGTATCCATTCAGATTCGGAGACAAGCGTATCCACGATGGATTGAGCTTCAGCATAGTTCTTCTACGCTACATTCAAGGCCGAAGTGCTGATGTTGTGCGCCTCTTCGGCCGCTTTACGTGCCTCTTCGGCAGTATCAGCCTTCACCTTTTCAGCGGGTAGATCTATCTCTAAAGACTCGCTCTTCTCATGAGCCTCAAACAACCTATGCTTCAGCTCCGCAATCTCAACATCTTTACTACCCAAGTCCTTGTTTTTATACACGATTTGCGCATTAAATTCAACATACAAGTTTTTGAAAGAAAAGTTAGAAATATTCTAACAGTAAGGAGGTGTAAGAGGAAATAAAGCTAGCCTGTTGAACCTCAACGTGCTCTCTGTCAGCCTGAGCTTCCTCAACCTTCCCCTTCAACGTGACAACTTCATCCTCAAGGTTGGTAATCCTGGTGCGCGCAACATACATCCACTTATTATCATTATCACATATCTTCCTCCATTCTTGGCGCTCCTTCACCAGGAGCTCTTCAGCGGCGTGGAGTTTGGTTTCAGGCCATTGCGACCCCATTCTTCAGACTTTTTCTCTTTTTCAAAAGAGGCTTTTTCCTCTAAAAACTTGTTTTTCATCTGCTCAAACTCCCTGGCCTCAGCAGAAAGGCGCTCCCGGTACTTCTCACAGCTAGCACGCTCCCGGTATATAGTGCGCCACTCGAACACGATCTGATGGTGGGCGGAAGGGTGTTGGCCTCACCAACAATATATGCGCGGTATAAACCCTCATGGTTGTGCGCCCTCTGGCGATTCACCTCTCCCGGAGGAAAGGTCCCTAAGAACCAATCCCGACATGTTCCAAAATCAACATAGGTATCTTTCTGCTTCAAGCTCCAGATGGGGACATGTTTTTCTTCGCCACGTTGTTCTTCAGTATAAGTCTTATAATAAATATCCCCCAATGTGTCTTCCGCACCAACGGGGGATCGTGGCCTTGGAATTTTCTTTCCATCACCTTTCTGGCTAGCCGCGCCAGAGCCACTAGCACCTATACCAGCCGCAGTGGCAGAAGTATCTTGAGGCGACACATGTGCCTGTATGTTGGAAGCAGACCCCCAGCAACAGATTGTCGCAACCCCCGATCCCTTATCTGTCCCGGGAACGGGCGGACGCGAACTCAGAATTTTGGTGGTATCAGTTGGTTAATTTGGCAGCGGAAATTACATCAGGACCGTAGTTAGGAAATGTTTATCAGAGTAAAACCACCACATTTGATATTAATAAACATATGGGTAAAACCCAAGTTTTTTATTACAATATGTTTATAGGGATAAACCCTATTTTATTGAATTTAAAACATCGTCTTTTAGGTAACTTTTATAGCCACATTTTTCCCAAGCCTTCAGTGCTCTCCAGCTGGCTTTTTACTAATTGGCTGTCACATTGTATTACCTGAAACGCGTTTTAAAAATATTTGTCTGTGGGAAATACTGGTGAGTGAATCCCAGTTTAATCAAGAAACATCTTATCAATTAAAACAGTATTGAGAGCGATCACATTGTTTATTTCTACACAATTACTCATTCAGTATTGTCAATCCTAACTGGTGGGTCATATTACACATTGGCTAACTCGTTGTCCAATGGTAACGTATTGTCGTCCCGACTTACTACTCACAGTGTAGTAAATTTTGTATACAAAACCCCAACATACCGGCAGTAATTGAAGTACTACAAAGACTCAATCATCGCTTAATCACATTGTAAAACATTTAAGGTTTTGTAAAATATTACAAAAAGTTTAACAAAAATTGGATAAACTCACATTGCTATCTTAGACTTCGCGTAAGGGTTTCCAGGGACAAATCTATAATTTACACAAATGTACATAGGTTAGTATAATAACCCTTTGATAATATTAATGATACCCTCCCCGAGACGGTATTCCAACAACTACGTCGGGCAGAACCACGACAGTTGTTACGGAACCCTAAATCAATCGGGCAGCGTATCTAATACGAAACTGGGGTTATAATACTTACAACGGAGCAGAACCTCGCTAATTAGGGGGTATAATACCCGCGTATTATGCCTAATATCAGAATTTGAGATTGAGAAATGAATTTTGAACGATTTTTGGTTGAACCCGATGGCTCCTTTATATAGTTGCTGAACCTGGGTCTCTCGCGGCCTGCGTAACATAAGCCCAGGGCTTACGCGGCCCGCGTCAAAGCTAGTCAAAGGACTAGCTTGTCCGGCTCATCAGGTAGGTCCGCCACGATGGTGACACGTGTCGGCCTGGAGTGTTGTTGCGTTCTTGATCTCATGCGGCCCGCGTAAGCTTAGGGGGTGGATTACGCGGCCCGCCTAAACTTAAAATTCACTGGAATCAAGTTTTAACCTTGATACCGCCCGCGTAAGGGTTGGGGTGGGCCCTACGCGGCCCGCCTCAACTTAATAATCAGCTTGTAAATTTTGTTTTTAATGCTATACTGTATTTCGGGCTAGGTTTTCACCTAAGGGGTGTATTTTAAGACATATTGGGACATTTTTAAAATATAATAGGGTATCGGTTTATTGAGGATTGTTACATTCTCCCCACCTTGTTTTAGAGCTCGTCCTCGAGATCTACTAGAACAAGTGCGGATATTTCTTTTGCATTTCAGATTCAAGCTCCCATGTATACTCAGGTCCTCTTTTGGAGTCCCACTTCACTTTGACCAGAATTAGTCTCTTATGTTTGAGATTCTTGATTTTCTTGTCTTCAATTTGTAGAGGCCTTTCTACAAACTGAAGTTGTTCATTTACCTCTATATCTTTAAGAGGTACTATCAGTGATTCATCCTCTAAACACTTTTTGAGATTAGATACATGAAACACATCATGTATTCCTGCCATTTCCTCTGGTAGTTGTAGGTGATAGGCTACAGGTCCTATTTTTTTAATAATCTCAAAAGGTCCAACATACCTGGGACTTAGCTTTCCCCGTTTGATGAATTTTACTACTCCTTTCCAAGGAGAGACTTTCAACAATACTTTATCTCCTACTTGAAATTCCAATGGCTTGCGTCGGTTATCAGCATAATTCTTCTGTCGATCACGTGCTGCTTTCAATCGTTCCTTGACTTGAATAATCTTGTCGGTTATTTCTTGCACTATCTCAGGTCCAGATAGTTGCTTTTCCCCAATTTCTGCCGAACAGACTGGGGTTCGGCACTTTCGTCCATAAAGTGCTTAGAATGGTGCAGCATTGATACTTGTGTGATAACTATTACTATATGAAAATTCTATTAAAGGTAAGTGATTGTCCCAATTACATCCAAAATCAATTACACAAGCTCTAAGCATGTCTTCCATTGTCTGAATGGTTTTTTCGCTTTGTCCATCCGTTTGAGGATGATAAGTCGTGCTTAGATTTAACTTGTTTCCCATTGCCTTTGGGAAACTTGACAAAAAATGAGAGGTAAATCGGCTATCCCTATCAGAAACAATTGATAAAGGAATTCCATGTAAAGAAACAATTTCATTTACATATAACTTAGCTAACTGTTCCATACTGAAAGTTTCCTACATTGGTAGGAAATGAGCTGACTTGGTTAGCCTATCTACAATAACCCAGATTGTATCATTGCCTTTCTTTGTTTTGGGTAATTTAGTAACAAAATCCATTGTGATAAATTCCCATTTCCACACTGGCATTTCTAACTGTTGTAGAAATCCTGAGGGTTTCTGGTGTTCAGCTTTGACTTGTGAACAAGTTAAACATTTAGAAACATAGGCTGCTATGTCCTTTTTCATTCCTATCCACCAGAAATTCTTTCTTAAATCTTGATACATCTTATCACTCCCTGGATGCATCGTGTACTTAGACTTATGGGCTTCTTCTAAGATATGATGACGCAGGCTTCCTAATTTAGGTATCCACATTCTTTTCTTGTGGAATCTCCAAATTCCATCTGTTCCTTGTTCTAGTTCCTTAATCATTCTTTTTAATTTTTCAGTATCATCCTTGATTACTGATTCTTGTGCTATTCTAATTTGCTCATTTAAATCTACTTGTAGATTTAATTTAAGAGAACGTACCCTTTTTGGCTTTTCATGATATTTTCGACTTAAAGCATCTGCCACTACATTGGCTTTTCCTTCATGGTACTGGATATCATAATCATAGTCACTAACCATTTCCATCCAACGTCTTTGTCTCATATTCAACTCATTTTGCTTGAAAACATACCTTAAACTCTTATGATCAGTGAATATGGTAAACTTACTACCATAAAGGTAATGTCTCCAAATCTTAAGAGCAAAAATTATAGCTCCTAACTCTAAATCATAGGTTGAATAATTCTCTTCATGATTCTTAAGTTGTGTAGATGCATAGGCTATAACCTTTTGTCGTTGCATTAATACACATCCATAACCTAATTTGGAAGCGTCACAATAGACTACAAAGTCTTCAGCTCCTTCTGGTAACGCTAGTATGGGTGTATGGGTTAATCTTTTCTTAAGGATTCTAAAGGTTTCTTCTTGTTTTAATCCCCATTCAAACTTAACAGATTTACAGGTTAGCTTAGTTAAAGGAATGGCTATCTTAGAAAAATCTTGAATAAATCTTCTATAATAACCAGCTAATCCTAAGAAACTTCTAACCTCGGTTGGTGACTCAGGGGTTTTCCATTTAGTAATCGCCTCGATTTTTGTTGGATCCACGTGAATTCCATCATGATTGACTAGGTATCCGAGAATCTGTACCTATTCTAACCAAAATTCGCATTTGGAAAATTTAGCGTAAAGCTTTTCCTTTCTTAATAAACTTAAAAGTGCGTGCAAATGCTTTGCATGATCCTCTTTATTCTTAGAGTAAATGAGAATATCATCTATGAAGACGATTATGAACTTATCCAAATATAGCTTACGTATTCGGTTCATCATGTCCATAAATGCGGCTGGGGCATTGGTTAAACCAAATGGCATGACAGTAAATTCATAATGGTCATACCTCATTCTAAATGTGGTTTTAGGAATGTCCTCTTCCTGTACCTTTAATTGATGATATCCTGACCTTAAATCGATTTTAGAAAAAAATCGAGCTCCTTGCAGATCATCAATTCTTGGTAATGGGTACCGATTCTTAATCGTAATCTTGTTTAATTCACGGTAGTCAATGCACATACGCATCGATCCATCCTTCTTTTTAACAAATAAAATTGGTGCTCCCCATGGCGACGAACTTGGCTGTATGAATCCTTTTTCCAACAATTCGTCTAATTGTTTATTTAATTCTTGCATTTCTGCAGGTGCCAAACGGTAAGGTGCTTTGGCAATCGGTGCTGTTCCTGGTATTAAATGGATTCTGAATTCAACTTCCCTATCTGGGGGTTGCCCTGGCAATTCTTTTGGAAATGCATCTGAAAACTGAGATACTAGTAGAATATCTTTTAAATCATTTCCTTTAGTGTTAGTGATTATAGAAATCAAATACACTAATGATCATTTGTTTATATAACTTGCCGTTTTCATCATAGAGATGAATTTTGTGGATCTAAATGGTTTATCTCCTTTAATTGTGTTCGTTTTACCTTTTGGTGAATTTACTTGAATTGACTTTTGATCACATAAAATACTGGCTTTATTGGCTATTAACCAATCCATTCTTAAAACGACATCAAATCCTGCCAGATTCATGGGATAAAGGTTTGCCATAAACTTTTGATTTAAAATTTCTATTCTTGCTCCCTGCAAGATTTCAGAAATCCTAACAGTTTCTCCATTAGCTGTCTCTACTAAGCATTCTTGTGGTAGTTTAGTTAATGACTGATTTAGAAATTTGCAAAATGATGTATTAATAAACTTTGGTTTGCACCAGAGTCAAATAATACTTTAGCAAAGACATCATTAACTAAAAACGTACCAGCTATGACATCTGGAATCATCTTGGCTTCATCTGCAGTTAGAACAAATGCTCTAGCATTTTTAGTATTCTTGTTGTTTGTAGCTGGAGCTAATTTCGGGCAATTAGGCTTGATATGACCTTGTTCTCCGTAGTTGTAACATATCCTGTTGTTAGCTTTCTTCCTGCAGTCTTCTTCCTTGTGTCCCGATATTTTGCAAAAGTTACACTATATGGAGCATCTTCTTGAATGCTTTCTTTTGCAATTCTTACAGTAAGGTGTAGAGGTAGAACCTATATTTTTCCCTCGATTAAAATTTCCAGAACGAAATTCTTGTGTGAGCTTCTGGGTTAGGTTCCTCCTTTGATCCTCTTCTCGGGTATGGACTAATTCATCTGTCAAGGTATTTGCTAGTTCTACAGCTTCTTATATGGTTTGAGGTATAGCTGCCTTGACTACGTGTCTTATTTCCCCAATTAATCCCTAGATATAACGGGAGATCAATACTGGTTCAGGTGAAGCAAGAGTTGGCACTATTCTAGCATATTCGAAGAATAATTTAGTGTATCCCTTATTATCCACACCAGTCATCCTAAGGTTTAGGAATTTGTTTGTTATCTGTTCCTTTTCATTGGGTGGGCAGAATTTCCTTTCTACCTTGTCCTTAAATTCTTCCCATTCCATATTGTAAGTTCTATCACTTCCTTTTGATTGGAGGATAGTGTTCCACCATTCTAGTGCTGAATTCTTAAACAGATTAGAAGCAAACATTATCTTATCTTCTTCAGCACACTTGCTTATTCTTAAGACTGCCTTAGTCTTCTCTATCCAGCGTAGGGTTGTAATGGCCCATTCGTTGCCCGAGAATTCCATTGGTTTACAAGACCAGAATTCTTTATAAGAACAACCGTAAGACACGGTTCTTCTCCTTTTGGGAATGGGCATTTGAAGTACAGGTCCATTGTTCACGCTGTTTTCTGGTTCGATTGGTCGCTTACTGCTATGCTTACTTTTATTGTTCACTTCTTGAATCGTTTGAATAATAAATGGCATTGCATCTATGATTCCTTGTGCCATTATATGTTGAACGGCACTATTATCCATTTGGTTTCCATTGTTATTGATGCTCGGATTCTCATTAACCATGTTAGTGTTACTCTGGTTATCATTATTCAGATTTCCTTGATTTCCTTCGTCGGCCATCTGAATTTTAAACAATTACCAATCATTAATAGAATAATTAAATAGTTTAAGTAATAACCACATAATACACATATTGGTCAAAAACGTCGTGCATTGCGACTTTACTCTTTTTGATATAGTATGTGTCAAATACACACTAAAACAGAAATTAAAAATTTCAATACTACTATGCCTTGTTAACCACAGAGTGGTCTATACTACGATAGATTTATTATTATTACACATACTATTATTTTATCTCCTTCATGGATATGGATTTCCCCCGAAATCCATCTGGCGCTCATCGTATTTCTATACGAGTTGCTCTCCTACATACCTCATCCTCTCGCTACTTTCTATAATTTCTTCTCCAAAATTTCGGAGTTCTTGCAAATTCTCTGCACTCATTGGGGGTGCAGGTACTGGTATTGGCTCTGGGTACTGAGGTACTGGATTCTCCTGAGGGTATGGATTCTCCAAAATCTCCCTAATGTATTCATCATTGTCAACATAAGGATCTAGAGGGTCCAAACCTGGATATGCTGCTAAGTTCGGCAAGGTTTCTTCGTTTAAGTGATAGCGTGGCACATAATCCCTAAGATCATCAAACCATGGATCATAATTTGGATCTAGAGGATTAGGGGCTGGTATCATAGGTATCTCCTCAGGGTTAAAATCGTGCATTTTTACTTCCATCGGTTGAGTGGGAATCAAAGGTAAGGGTTATGGGGCTACTAGTTGTTCCAGACTTGGGTCAGCAGCAGTTGTAGCTAAGATATGGAAATTGGCTAGGCTTCTATTAAGCATATCCTGTGGATAGGCATTTGTCTTTCGCTTAGCGGCCACTAGAACTCTTTGCTGTTGCAACTTTCGCATTCTTTTCCTCTGCGCAAATGCTTCCTTACTGAGCCATCCTCTCTTTTTATGAGGGAATGGCTCTTCCGACTGAGCTTTAAAGGCAAACATCCCTTCTTCCTGATCAGCCGAATACCCAGAAAGGGCAGGCTGTGAAGAGGTACCTTCACTCCTAGGTGAATCAGACAACTGACGACACATGTCTGAGGATCCTTGATCACTCATACTGTAAACTAACAAATAGTCAAATAACACAAAACACATAATCACATAAATTATTTCCTAAAACAAAAATTTAGAATTTAAGTGTCAGCAGAACACTTCTTTGGCTTAGACCAGTGGCTAGGCTCTGATACCACCTTCTGTCGCAATCCCCGATCCCTTATCTTTCCCGGGAACGGGCGGATGCGAACTCAGAATTTTGGTGGTATCAGTTGGTTAATTTGGCAGCGGAAATTACATCAGGACCGTAGTTAGGAAATGTTTATCAAAGTAAAACCACCACATTTGATATTAATAAACATATGGATAAAACCAAAGTTTCTTATTACAATATGTTTATAGGGATAAACCCTATTTTATTGAATTTAAAATATCGTATTTTAGGTAACTTTTATAGCCACATTTTCCCAAGCCTTCAGTGCTCTCCAGCTGGGTTTTTACTAATTGGCTGTCACATTGTGTTACCTGAAACGCGTTTTAAAAATATTTGTCAGTGGGAAATACTGGTGAGTGAATCCCAGTTTAATCAATAAACTTTTTATCAATTAAAACAGTATTGAGAGCGATCACATTGTTTATTTCTACACAATTACTCATTCAGTACTGTCAATCCTGACTGGTGGGTCATATTACACATTGGCTAACTTGTTGTCCAATGGTAACGTATTGTCGTCCCGACTTACTACTCACAGTGTAGTAAATTTTGTATACAACACCCCAACATATCGGCAGTAATTGAAGAACTACAAAGACTCAATCACCGCTTAATCACATTGTAAAACAATTAAGGTTTTGTAAAATATTACAAAAAGTTTAACAAAAATTGGATAAACTCACATTGCTATCTTAGACTTCGCGTAAGGGTTTCCTGGGACTAATCTATAATTTACACAAATGTACATAGGTTTGTATAATAACCCTTTGATAATATTAATGATACCCTCCCCGTGACGGTATTCCAACAACTACGTCGGGCAGAACCACGACAGCTGTTACGGAACCCTAAATCAATCGGCCAGCGTATCTAATACGAAACTGGGGTTATAATACTTACAACGGAGCAGAACCTCGCTAATTAGGGGGGTATAATACCCACGTATTATGCCTAATATCAGAATTTGAGATTGAGAAATGAATTTTGAACGATTTCTGGTTGAACCCGATGGCTCCTTTATATAGTTGCTGAACCTGGGTCTCTCGCGGCCCGCGTAACATAAGCCCAGGGCTTACGCGACCCGCGTCAAAGCTAGTCAACAGACTAGCTTGTCCGGCTCATCAGGTAGGTCCGCCACGATGGTGACACGTGTTGGCCTGGGGTGTTGCTGCGTTCTTGATCTCACGCGGCCCGCGTAAGCTTAGGGGGTGGATTACGCGGCCCGCCTAAACTTAAAATTCAACGAAATCAAGTTTTAACCTTGATACCGCCCGCCCGCGTAAGGGTTGGGTTGGGTCCTACACGGCCCGCCTCAACTTTATAATCAGATTTTAAATTTTATTTTTAATGCTATACTATATTTCGGGTTCGGTTTTCACGTAAGGGGTGTATTTTAAGACATATTGGGACATTTTTAAAATATAATAGGGTATCAGTTTATTGAGGATTGTTACACAGATAATACTTGTGCAGTTTGGGTGGGGGCGTCATGCTGGGCGGCTACACTTGGAGTAGAAACTTCTGGTCCTTTACCTTTCAAGGGCTGGTCAAGCCCAGTAATATGCACAACCTCCGGACCCTACGCTTTATAATGCATAGCCGTAACAATGATCTCGATCTCCTTTAAAACTTCCTTTTCAGGAATAACATCGCCCGCAGGCTCCTCAACTCTTTTTTTCAACCTTCTTCTCAGGGAACGTCTTCGGAGGGATAATGACAAACTTGGTTTCTTGAGCTCCGGCTCCTTATCCTTTTTAAGCTCAGGCTCCTTAACCTTCACCGCAGGCTTCTTCAGAGCCTCTATAGAAGGGAAAAGTGTTAAAAATTTTACCAAGGAAAAAAGCATAAAACATGAAGGTTACAACACCAACCTGGTGAGAATTTATAAAGGCTCCGCAACCTATCCTGTTTCCCTATCGGCTGGGTCGCAGCAGCCTTTTGCGCTGGTGGAGTGCCCCCAGCAGTGGTCTCTTCACAAGACCTCTTCCTGGTCACCATCCTGGCACCTTCTTCTTCAACCTCTTCTTCTTCCTTTTCCTCATGAAGTGACAATGGAGTCGCGCCCGATTCGGGGGCACAGGAGCCTGCGCTCCCTGAGCTCTTTGAGGCAGCCGCGCCGCTCTTCTTCTCACCTATACGTGATAAACCCTCTAGTGAATCACTGGCAACAACATAGTCTTCAAGGTTACTCGGTCGAAAGCGAAGAGTACCTTTTTCAGGGATCTCACCAGTAGCGCGGCTATCTCCCGCCTTCTTGCTAGTCGCGCCAGTATCGACATCGACTTTCTTCCTTGTGGTTGTTTTCTTCTTCGTCGGAGCCTTCTTTGGTTTTTCCTCAGGGTCTATCCCTAGATTGCATAGTACACTTGCAAATATGTTAGACCAGGGACTTAGCTCTTCATTCGACGAGCCTACGGACTCCTCGTTGGAAAGATAAAGAATCTTTTTCCCAATAGAAGCCACGCCTCGCAAAGGCCTTGGTTTGGGAAGTTGCGCACCTTCGGTTGCAGTGGGAGGGCTAGCAAAGATCCCAGTCGGTGGATATAAGAAGTTCTTCTTAATCTGCTCGTACTAGAATACCTCACCGTCTCCCAAGGGATGAACTCCCATCGCGCCACCTAACGTAGGAAACACACTTTGGTAAAGCTGGGCAACTACAGTTAGAAATAACAATCAGGCGAAAGAATTTCGCAAGAAAAAAGATAATCGAAGTATGGGAATATACCTTCTACTTCAAACATCAAAACATGCACTTCCTTACTGCGTGCATGCCATTTATCACTCATGCCCGCCGCAACTAAAACCTGTTTGCCAAAAATCATGTTTGATGTAGCCAGTAACCGCATGTACTAGTCGGCCGTCTTCGGAATTGGAAGTTCTTCCTTTTCGATCTTATCAGACTCCCGGAAGATCATCGCAATCGAAATAACTTATTCTCGAATGAAGAAGAACTTCATCTTCCAGTCATGGAAGCTCTTGGGTGGGTTTGTTAGTATCTTCTTTGAAGCACGAAGAACAAACGAATAAAACCCCATGTTCCTGATTAACTGGTAAAAGGCTCTAAACTTTTCAACGGAAGGCTCCAGTCCCTGAGATCGGCATATAAACTCAAAGTGACGGATCCTCACCATCCCCATCGGGCTGAGTTGGGAGATGTGAAAACCGTAAAAATGTAGTATCGACGCCATGAAAGTGGTGGCCGGCAAATGGAAGTTGTCGTCAAGGAAGAAGTTGGCAAATAGAGTTATGTAACCGGGTGGGGCATCGGAGGCCGTCTGCCCTTGCTGAGGATATCGTGCATCCCATTCCACCGGAAACTAGAATCCCCTAACTATTTGCTCAAATAATCCTTGGTCCTATTTGAGAACCGGGACCGGACCAGCACCTTCCTCAACCAGAACAATCTCTTCTTCAGCCATCGCTTAAAGATCAGGAAGAAATAGATGAATATCTCTTGAAAGTTCTGGAAAAAACTTGAAGATAATCCAAGAAATCTTTGAAGATTTGAAGATAATAAGAAGATCAGAGAGAAAAAGAGAGAATTCGAAGGAACGGATGTGAATTATTCTCTCTATCTTCGAATATATATACCCATCGCATTTAATGCAATGGGTAAACGTGTCGAACGCACTACGTGCGTACCCAATCAGAGACCGCCACGTAAGGAGGGATTTTCGGAGTGAAGGTTACCATGCACGCGTGGGCCTCACTCGCCTGATAGCAGACGAACCGTGAGTGACAGCATGATGATCGCCATGCCAGCAGTCAACTCAAAGGTCACTATCAACGACATTCGCACCAACCTATCAGGATTCAAAATTCGAGGAGTTTCCCGCCTAATTTTAGAAGAAACTTCATGTTAAAGATAGCAAGAGTTGCGCCGCATACATCATCAGTCAATAATCATGCGCGCCAGCCATCAAAAGTAACAGCTATCAGGAAGCAGGTCTGGTAGCCGCGCTGTAGTAATTGACGAACACTTACACGTGCGTCGGCTACCAAGACTCAGCAAATGCTCCAAAAGCAAACCACTTACTTCTTTTTTCTAACTCCAGAGCTCCAACCATTTACTTCGTGCATGGAAGCAGCACTGGACTGGGGGGACTTGAAGGGGTATGCTCCCAAAAAGCCGCGCGGACTACTTAGGCACAGCCTAAGCCGCGCGCGAGGCCCAAGAAAGGATAAAGCCCAGATTCTACACTTAGCATCCTGAATGAAAGTCCTCGATCCCTAGACCTTGCGCTGGCTGATTGGACACACACCAAAGGCCACGCGAGGGTAGCGGCGCAGGTCATTCCAGGAAGCACGAAAGGTACGAGTGGTAGAGGAATAAGCCAATCAGCTTCCCACAGGCTGTATCCTATCGTGCAAGAGACAAAAATTACACAATGACGCCTACGCGGCACCAATCAGGGGGCGGCGACAACTGCCCTATGATCTCCACTCACCTGCTGATGTCAAAGGGACAACAAGGACGGCAACCCGGACACATGGCTCCAATCAAGGTGCGCCAGCACCGATGATCTTCTAGAAACACTAACTGTGACAACTGCCACTTTCTGGTAAATTACTTACATTTAAAGCAATGAATTACATAATATAAATACGTGATTAGAATATCCGAAATGCATGATTTCATGATATACATCTTAGAATACTTATGGAATATTCATTTATGATGCACATGATTCATTTTTAGTGGTTACATTTGAAATAGTGTAAACAGTGCATCGAAACAACTAGAGTAGTGCCTAGTAAACTAGCGTGCTGACAAAAACTCAGGATCCGCAGAAACTAGTGTAACGATATTTTTAGGACTCAGACGAAAGTCCAACATCAATTATACAATAAACCCTACGTGGAAATGCAAGGGTTTGGTCTAATATATTACCAATGTCCGATAGCACAAAAACTGCTCGAAAACTGCCAAAAAGCACCAAAAATGACCATTTCAATATTTTTCCGCAAAATTCAGCATTAGTGTTTTTATTACAAAGTGCAATATGGGTTGTTTAAACTCAAATTCCATATGAAAATACATAGGGAACATCATATAAAAATATAACCAAATGTTTCTCTACAACTTTCATAAGCAAACCTTTCAATTATCTTCTTGCGGAACGAGCGACAAAAGACTATCCGAACTATAAATTGACATATGTAGTGAACTAGTAAACATTATTTTTGGTCATTTTCATCCTATTCTTGATCATTCTAAGTCTTGAAACATCTTGAAACTTGGTAATATATAAAAACCTAAACATTTAAACCTTTTTACCTTTTAACCAAAACAAATAATTACCATTTCATTTTTACCACAAATGACCCCCCCCCCCCATGTTGAACCGCCAACAACAAGTGGGCCCCCACCCATTGTTTTTATTTTTATTTTTTATTTCTTGAATACTTATCCAAATTACTTAGGTGGATTATGAGGTGTAAGGCTTATAACATCTTCTCATAAATCACAAACACAATTACTTCTCACTTACACCTTATTTTTCACACACTTAAGAACTCTTTCAATCTTCATCCATTTCATCAAGAACACCTTCAAAAACCCACTTCACTTCTTTATTTTTCTTATGAACTACATGGAGTTTCATGGAACTTAAGAAGATCTAAAGCACCTAGAAGCTAAAGCAACCTTTTTCATCCATCCAAGAATTTTCTAACAACAAGATCTTCATCTTCTTTGGATCTTAATGTAGGTCCCTGAATCACGTATGGATCGTACAAAGACTGTTAATCTATCAAGGGTGCGGAATCCCCTTGATTGATCTTCGAACACAGAAACAAGATTATGTAGAAGAACAAGAACTCGAACACACAAACACACAAACTTCCAAACTGATCTTCTGTGATTATCAAACTCTTATAAGTGTTTTACAATCACTAAGATCTACAAGAACCTAAACAGCCGATTTCTGTTTTGTTCTTAACCTCTCAAACTTGAATGCTCTCCCACAAGTTGTCTAAAGTGTCTAACCCTAGAACTCAAGACTAAGGCTGTTTATATACACACAGCCAAGATCTCGAATTTGGGCTTTGCCCATATTACATTTGTCACATAAACTTGGGCCTAATAAACTTGTTACAAACTTGGACTGATTGGGCTTCATAGAGCTCGTTTTTCTTTAAGTCTTCATGATCCAATCTTCTGTTTAATATCCAAAGACCAATCCAAAGTTGTTGTCATATAACATGCACCAACAAACTCCCCCTTGACAATAGCTTGCAAAGGAAACTTTAGTCTTCAGAATTTCACAGTCTTTGGTCTTTGGATAGCGTCAGCTTCAACATGAATTCTGTCTTTGTCAGCAACATCTTTGTCAGCAACAGACTCCCCCTAAGCTGATGCATCCAATCACCAAATCTTCCAAGTTTTGATTCAGCATTCAATGTGTCTTCACAGCATCCACTCTGCATTGTAGAAGGAGGATTCTACCAAGCAGCAACAAACTCCTCCTCTCTTCACAGCAACTTCTCATCAACAAACTGCTTCAATCTGTATACTATAAAACAAACATCTCGAGAAACCATAAGAATTTTTCAACATAGTTAAAGAATTATTATTGTACAAGAGATAGTTAAACTGTATCAGATTAAGCATTTTCAAATAAAGCACCAACACGCACAAATTTTAACAAACACCTTATAACCTGCATGATTTTAAAAATTTTGAACCCACTTTCTAACACAGTCTCCCCCTTTTGGTAACAACTCCTCCAAGAATAACAGTTTTCCGTACATTAAGAATTTTAACAGAAAAAGACACTATTTTTGGATTTTTATATTTTCAAATGTAAAGACTGAAAGCAGTAAATAAATATATACGGACAATCTTTTTGCGAGTTTCGAGGGTAAGAGAATCATATCAGTGTACGGTCATGTCAAAAACGCTCTTGTTGTTCTTTTAGTTAACATTTAGATAAGCATCCTATAACGATTATCGGTATTGTTGTCCACATAAGCTCAACTTATCATATGTAATCATGGCGAGGGGATACGTTAAGGTATGATTTATACTTACCGACCGGTGTTCATCCACATCACGACACATTCCCGTATCAAGGTATGCACGAGGGTTCATCTTACCGGTGAGTATACCGATTATCATCTGTTTGACCGTATATGATGTGAGAAACTCACTTATTTTGATTGAAAACAAGCCCTATGTGATAGAATCACTTATTGATGAGGAACTTGATTTTCAGATGCATGAGGGCACAGGAGCAAGTCCGTGAACAGGTCAGTACTTTCGTACAGCAGAGAGACGAACTTGACTCCCGGATAAATGTGATATTTTATCACTTATTTTGGGGACATGTGATTGTTGATCACTTATTGAGGTCGAATGCAATATGTACACGTATGTATGATATCATGGAAGATCTAGACTTGCGTCCCCGTTATTTTTTGGTAAAAGATACAACCATGATACCCAGATGATAAGCAGCATAAAGACCGAATATCTCAGAACCTCGGCAATCTCTCAGACGAAATTTCGGTACTAAGACCATATGCCAATGAATGGTTCCCACCTGGTCTTCAGTCGATTTAAGTTTATATCACCCTGCACACTTTAAAATGATTGCGAGCCTACCGATACATCTTATATAGAGCTGCTTAGCATATTGCATTTAAGATTTAAAGAGGTTTAGACAGACCACTGATGTACTATCATTTTCTCTTTTGCTCGCCAGGAAACTCATTTTTGCTTTTCTATTGTTTTTGTGTTTTTGAAATTTTTCGATGTTTTTGTATTTTTGATTTTTAAGAAAAACAGTAAACTATTTACAAAAATTCTTATGAAAAACCAGTTATTCCGGATTCCTCATCCCATTGAGTTCGACTAAGTGTTCAAAGCGAGCTCGATCAAAAGCTTTTGTGTAAAGATCAGCAAGGTTATCTTCTGTGTCGACTCGGTGCAATTCAATTAATCGTTTTTCAGCACAATCCCGTATAAAGTGATGACGTATGTCAATGTGTTTAGTTCTACTGTGCTTTACGGGATTGTTTGTGATTGATATAGTGGCATTATTATCTATCATAATAGGAGTACGAGTGAAATCCAAACCGTAATCGCGCATCTGCTGTTGAATCCAGAGAACCTGAGAGCAACAGCTACCCGCAGCAATATATTCAGCTTCACACGTAGATGTAGACACACAGGATTGCTTCTTGCATTGCCAAGACACGATCCTGCCTCCTAAGAACTGACAACCACCTGTTGTAGACTTTCTGTTTGATTTGCATCCTCCAAAGTCTGAATCAGTGTAAGCAACGAACCTCAAATCACTATCAGCTGGATACCACAACCCAAGTTTAGGTTTCCCCTTCAAGTATCGAAGAATCCGCTTCTCTGCTTTCATATGTGACTCCTTTGGATTTGCTTGATATCTGGCACACAAGCATACGGCAAACATGATGTCGGGTCTTGAAGCAGTCAAGTACATTAGAGAACCAATCATCGCCCTGTATTGAGTTGGATCAACATCTTCAGTGCTTTCATGATCTGGGCCGAGATTGTGGTTCTCACAAATGGGTGTGTTGAAAGTAGTGCAATCATTCATTTTGAATCGAGCCAAAATGTCATACACATACTTTGTTTGATGTATAAACATCCCATCCTTCTTCTGTTCAACTTGTAATCCCAGAAAGTAAGACAGTTCACCCATAGCACTCATTTCAAACTTGCTCTTCATCACCTGTTCAAATTCCTTACATATGTTTTCGTCAGATGACCCAAAGATGATGTCATCCACGTATACCTGTACCAGCAGAAAATCTTCCTTCTTTCTCTTAATGAACAGTGTACCGTCAATCTGACCTCTTTCAAAACCATTCTTGACCAGATGTGTAGACAGTGTCTTGTACCACGCCCTGGGAGCTTGATGTAACCCATACAAAGCCTTATCAAGTTTGTACACTCGATCTGGATAGTCTGGATCAACGAACCCATCTGGTTGTGAGACATACACCACTTCTTGGACTTTTCCATAAAGAAATGCACTCTTCACGTCTAGTTGGTAAACTTTGAAGCCCTTGAATGAAGCAAAAGCCAGAAACAAACGAATTGCCTCCAACCTCGCCACTGGTGCAAACACCTCATTGTAATCAATCCCTTCTTGCTGATTAAAGCCTTTGACAACCAACCGACCTTTGTTGCGTGTGACAATACCTCTTTCATCTTTCTTGCACCTAAATACCCATTTAGTGCCAATCTCTCTCTCACCTTTTGGAAGGTCCACCAATTCCCAAACCTTCAACTTAGCAAACTGGGCCAATTCCTCTTGCATAGCTTCAACCCATGAATTGTCTTTAAGAGCCATATGAATGTTCTTCGGCTCCTCTTGGGAAATAAAGCAACTATACAAGCACTCGTTCACTATCCCAGTCTTCTCAATCGAGACAAATAACCCAGAATTTTCTGCTATGCTTCTTCTCGTCTGAACACCTACAGTAGGATCTCCCAGTATCATATCAACCGGATGATCTCTATTTGCTCGTGTAGTAGCAACAGCATCGACTTCTAGATTATCACCCAGGTTTGATCCAACCTCCCCCTGAATATATTGATTTGCAAACGGATTAATGAAATCCTCCCCCTGAAAGGGTTCAGAGTCACTATCGCTTGAATCATGATCAGCAGCACTTTGGGAAGTTCCCGGAACATCTGACATATCTGCATTTGATCTAGGCATAAATTCACCTTCATCGTCTTCACCAATCACTGTTTGAATCAGCTGAGAAGCATCTGCATCAGGAACCTCAGGAATATTAAATGATTTAAACACACTATCATAATCATATAATATAGCAGGACCACTCGTTGATTGTTGAGGTTTGTAAGAAGTAATTTCTACATTGAAAACAACCTCAATTTTACCAGTTTTTAGATTAAAAACCCTTTTATTCGGTGTGCCAGGCACGTAGCCCAGAAAGTAGCCTTCATCTGCCACCTCACCGAATTTTTGTTTATCTTTGTTTCGCACAATGGTGCAGGGTAATCCAAATGGTTCAAAGCCTGTTAAGTTTGGTTTTTCATTAAACATTAACTCATGACAAGTTTTGTTAAAACGTTTAACGGTCAAAACTTTGTTTAGGACGTAGCAAGCTGTATTCACAGCTTCTCCCCAGAAAAGAACTGGTAGCTTTGAATCTGAAAGCATCGTCCTAGCGGCTTCAATCAACGTCCTGTTTTTCCTCTCAGCGACTCCATTTTGCTGAGGAGTGTAAGGAGCAGAATATTGATGTTCTATTCCCTTTCGAAGACAGTAGAGATCCAGAATCCGATTCTTGAACTCCGTGCCATTATCACTCCTTATCCTCTTAATCCTTGCATCATGAACGTTTTCCAATTTTGTAAAAAGATCTATCAACATCTCTGCTGTCTCATCTTTTGTACCTAAAAAGAAAACCCATGAATAACGTGAGTAATCATCAGTGACAACAAGACAATAGTACTTTCCACCTATGCTCCTCACGTTCACTGGACCGAATAAATCCATGTGAAGTAAATCATAAGGGGCATTAATGGAATTTACTGTTTTAGACTTATGAGGTTTCTTGTGTTGTTTTCCCTTTTGACATGGAAGACATTTATCTTCCACTTGAAACCTCAGCAATGGAACCCCTTTCACTAGCTCGTTCTTTATGATATAATTCATTTGGCGGTAGTGAATGTGTGCCATGCGTCTGTGCCACAACATAGATTCAGCTTCAGATGCTTTTGACAGTAAACACGCCACCGCAGCAGTTGGATCCTTGGCACCCATGTCCATGACATAAGTATCATTTTTCCTTGGTGCACGCATAACTATCCAATCGTCCGGAATGACCAAACCCGGTTTCAACACCAATGCCTCAGTATTTGTAAAATGGACCGAGTGACCCTTGTCGCAGACTTGCGACACGCTCATCAGATTGTGTTTAAGCTGCTCAACATAGTTCACTTTGTCCAAAGTGATCTTCCCATTCGTCACTTTTCCTCGTCCAGTAATCTTACCACCTTTAGCACCAGCAAAATTTACATGTCCACCATCAAATTCTTCAAAATCAGAAAATAATCTCGCATCCCCCGTCATGTGCCTGGAGCAGCCACTATCAACATACCATAAGTTGATAATCCTCCTTAGCAGCTCCTGCACACACCAACCAAAAGATTAGTTAGATTGGGGGACCCAAGCCTTAATGGTCTTGGGTCGTCCAAATTCACCTACTACTTGAACATCCATCCAAGATCCATCACCCCTAATTGGAGTCTTGGATCTCGGACCTGTTGATGGAAATGGGGCATGATTTCTATAAGGTCTCTGGTCCTGAGGGTACTTATTTGTGTTTGGACTATGTGACCTTTGAAACTTTTGATTTTGATTCCAAGAACCTTGATTGTAATTTCTAAAGCCATTGTTATAAAAAGTTCGACCACCATTATTTTGGTATCGATTTTGATATTGACCTTGACTTCTGAAATTATTTAAATTTTGATTATTCATTCTTGGTGAGTTACTTCTAGGTCTGTCATATCTGCCTGATGTAGATTCAGGCTGAAATCTTGGTTGATTTCTTTGGAAACGAGGAACTTGTGGAGTTCCTTTTTCAGCCTTATCTACACCACTAGCAACACCCGGTTGTTGCTTTGGAGCAGATTTCTTTGGAGAATTTGTGACTTTCTCCTCATTATCACCTTGCTTCTCAGGTGATTTCCCTCTTTGTTTCTCACTAACTTGTGCTTCAACCTTTTTGTTAGGACAGCAGCTAGCTACATGTCCCTTTGTGTGACATTTGAAGCACGATCTCTTATTCGAAGACTTCTTAGTTGAAGCCTTTGAACTAGATTCTGGTTTTGATGATGATGCCTTGGAAGGATTTTGCTCAGTTTGCTTAATTTCAGATTTTTCTATGTTTTTGTTTCTAGCAAACTCTACATTTGATACATTTTCAATAACAGCTGTTTCGGTTTTCATATCACTTCCTTGAACAAAATTAACCTTTTTAACAAAAGTTTGATTATTGTTTTTAGAAGGTGTATTTTTCTTTTTCAAAACAGGTTTGCTGTTATTTTCCTTCTTAGCATCATTATCTTCAAACACATCACCTTGACTGGATGTGAAACTACTTGGTGATGTTGACAGACAGTCTGTAAGCTCATCCTCATCAGGTAGGAAAGAATAGTCATGACTAAGAGGAGGTGGGACTTCATTAAAGCCCTGGAATCCCACACTTGTCTTGTCATTACTCTTCTTTAACCCACCCATCATGTGTTTCATAACAAAAGTAGAATCCCTGAATTGACCTAATTTCTTTTCAAGTTCAACAATTTTGAGTTGTGCATCTGACAACTCTTTGCTTTTTTCAGAAATCTCTTTTGTTTTCTCAGCCATCATGTCATGAGCTAAGTCTATGACTTGAAGTTTTTCGTTTAGTTTGCTGGTTAAAACTTCAATTTCAGCTTCATAGCCTTTTATCTTTTTCAAATATGATGACTCGTTTCTTTTAGCAAAGAAATTTGATTCTTTTACGTTAGACATTTCGCTCACAAGACTTTTGTTTTGAGTTGACAATTTGTCAACTTCACCCTGTAGTTCACGACACTTTAAACACACAGAAGTGGCAGAGTTACTTACCTCTCCTGTCGATTTGTCTGAGTTGGCCATGAGAGCAGCAAGTTGAGCTTCCATTCTTTTGATGATTTCATCTTTCTCATCAGCTTCCATTTCATGCTCAGACTTAGGCTTATCCTCTTCAGCATCTGTTGTCTGATCAGCCTTATCTTCCTCAACTTCACTCTTCTTCTCAACTTTAGCCTCATCTACTGTAGCTTCACCATCATTGATTTGAGTGATCTCTGCCATGAATGCTTGAGTGACATTCTCATCATTTTCTAAGTGAATGCTCCAGTCATATGAGCCTTCTCTTGCAGTAGATATCAACGCCCTTGAGTTAGAGTTAGAGTTATTTGATGCATTCCGATTGTTTGAACTTTGATTCGTATTCTCATGCTTTTGTTTTTGACATTCCCTAGCGAAATGACCATAACTCTGACAGTTAAAGCACCTGACTTTGGTCTTGTCAAAACCTACGCTCTTTCCTACAAACTTCCTTCCAGTTCTGTTCATGAACCTCTTCACACGTCTCGAAATCATGGCCATCTGCCATTGTAGATCCATCTCTTCTAGATCATCAGGGTCAATCTGATCATAGTCTTCATCTAAAGTGGCGGGATCAGATATTTTCCCTTGAATGTAGTTCTCATAAGACGCAACAAAAGAAGCAAGTAGAGCAAGATGTTCTTCAGCAGACTTCACACTCATAGGCATTGACTTTGCACTACTACTTTGCTTTGAGGTTGATGTTCTCTTGACTCCTGTTGATCCTCCTGCAGCAGCTACAAAACACACATCACCATCCTCATTTACTGTGACCTGCTCCTTATCACACGAAAGAAATGCAGTTGCAGAGTCGCTAGAAGCATCATGAGGTGAAGAAGATGTAAGCCCATTGTATATCCCTGGATCTTGAACCTGATCATAACCAGTGTCCTTTTTCTTCATACAAAGCTCATAAGCTCTAAGCTTTCCAACTACTTCTTCCAATTCCTTCGTGTCATAATCTGCTTCTCCCTTAATCATGAGAGTGTAGATATCCCATTTAGCCGGTAGAGCATCAAGTAGCTTGTCATTTTTCTCTATGTCAGTGTAGCAATCTATATCATAATTGTCCAATTCTGACATCAGATGGTAGTATCGAGTGATGACGTCCTCAAGTGACTCATTTTTCATGTACTTGAACACAGCAAACTGCTTCTTCAGTAGATCAACCTTGTTCTTCTTGACATCAGGATTTCCCTCATATCTCTTCTCTAGTGCATCCCACATTTCCTTTGAAGTAGTGTACTTCTTAAAGGTATGCTTGATGCCATCAGGTAAATTAATGGCTGCCAAGGCTCTCTTTTCAGCCTCATACATTTTCTTTTGTTCGGCATCCATATCAACATAAGCAGTTATACGTTGTCTTCCCTCAAACTCATGAGTTGGGTTCACATACCCATCGTCTATGCAAATCCACATACGCGTGTCCTGGTACTCAACAAAAGATTGAAACCTATCCTTCCATGTCAAGTAGTTCTCCACCTTCATCATCTTAGGTGGTTTGTTCGTCGTGCCTACCTCATGTTCCATCCTTAAGAGTTCGTTCAATTTAGACATGTTCGACATATCAACGTAACAGACTGATAAAACCGTACAAAATTTTTCCGGAAACAGTGGTTACCAAATTACACCGTTACAAATTTTTTTTTTTTTTGTCCTAAAAATCCCACGAGTTCAACGGTGCAAACAGTTTCTCCAAACGAGCTACGGATCAATTTCTATTTGCAAAACTCTGAAATATTTTCGACGCTTGCCAACTGAAATTCCACCCCTTAATTCCTCTCTTAAATTCGCTGGTTCTGAGTTAATTTCGCTGATTATCTTTGCTGGACAAATTCGCTGGTATAATTTCGCTATTACGGCGACTAGTGAAGTCGCTGAAACCGTGATGATTTCGCTGTGGACAATCACACGGTTACCAAAGTCGCCTTTGGATTTAACGTCGCCGATAAATATGCTGGTTTCACTTAATTTCGCTGGTCTCTGAGATATCTGTTAAAATCGCTCAAGAGCTGATTGGGCCACCCAGCCACCCAATCCAGAAACATGCAGCAGCTAACAACTGCAGCAGCTGACCAACACGAAATCTGCTTCCTCTTTTGAAACTTTTCAAGCAAAGTCTCAATCAGATTTCCTACAAAACACGAAAACAGTCAAAACAAATAATCAAAACAGATCAAAATACACTAATTTTAAACTGTTCTTCAAGTGTTCTTCCTGTTCTTCGTGTTCTTCGCAAAAACCCAGAACTTTAACTCAGAATTTTGAACTGTTCTTCCTTGTTCTTGCTGTTCTTCACGAAAAATTTTGAATGAGACACCAAAACTTCTTCAACCGAAACACAACTTGAATCCAGTCTTCAGTCTTGAACCATGCACAAGAGCAAAAGCTCTGATACCAATTGTAGGTCCCTGAATCACGTATGGATCGTACAAGACTGTTAATCTATCAAGGGTGCGGAATCCCCTTGATTGATCTTCGAACACAGAAACAAGATTATGTAGAAGAACAAGAACTCGAACACACAAACACACAAACTTCCAAACTGATCTTCTGTGATTATCAAACTCTTATAAGTGTTTTACAATCACTAAGATCTACAAGAACCTAAACAGCCGATTTCTGTTTTGTTCTTAACCTCTCAAACTTGAATGCTCTCTCACAAGTTGTCTAAAGTGTCTAACCCTAGAACTCAAGACTAAGGCTGTTTATATACACACAGCCAAGATCTCGAATTTGGGCTTTGCCCATATTACATTTGTCACATAAACTTGGGCCTAATAAACTTGTTACAAACTTGGACTGATTGGGCTTCATAGAGCTCGTTTTTCTTTAAGTCTTCATGATCCAATCTTCTGTTTAATATCCAAAGACCAATCCAAAGCTGTTGTCATATAACATGCACCAACACTTAACATCATCTAGATCATCCCTAGCCTAGAGCTAGAAGTGAGCTTCTAAATTTATTTTTTTCTTTCTTACTTAATTATGTTATGATTATTATTATAACTTGTAATAAACAAAATAATCATACCTAATAATATGAAGATGCAAAGAAGCAAAAATACAAATCATGATATGTATATGTTTGTTTATGTGGTGATTAAAATTGTTATTTGCATATTTGATCTTGTTGAGATGATTAAGACATGCATAACTTGTTAGATGATGTTCAAAAAATATGATCTAACAAGTATACATGAATATGTTAAAGTTTTTTTTTTTAAAAAACTTAAAAGGTAATGGATGATCAAAATTTATGGTGTAATTAAAGTATCTAAGGTTTGTAATTAAAAACAAGATTTTTTACAAGATTATAAAAAGTAACATACAACATGAGATTTTTATAAAAGTTGTTAAAACTAGAAGTAAACTTGGTTTTTGAATTAGTTAACATATGTCATGTTCAAAACCCTACATGATTTTGAGATCATCTTGATAAGATTATGTTATAAATCTTATTATAAATCTTATGTATATTGTTTATAAAACTTATGAGTAAATTGTTGATGTTGATTTGAAAAGAAAAGATATGTTTATTTAACATGTCAAAGTGATTAAAACAAAGGTTATATGGCAAATTTTTACTAAAAACTTTATGTTATAAAAACTATCATTTTGATTAAATCTTTACAAGATTTACAAAGATTTAAAGAAAGGTTTTTATAAAAAGAAAAGATTAGATAAATATATTTTTTTTTTTAGAAAATATATATTTGTTCATTTTAACAAGTTATATGATATGTAATAATTGGTGTATTAGTTATATATATCAAAGATAGGAACTTGATTAAAATGGAAATAATAAACTCAAGAGACTTTATAATTAAATCTTACAAAACTACATATAAAAATGCCTTAAAGACATGTTACGGACAATACGAACAATCGGACATAAATTATGGTCAAAACGGATGACGGACGAACTTATGGACATATTACCAATCCGAGGACTTAATAAGGCATCTAGACGATCTTTCGACACGGACACAAAAATTACGTTATCATGAACAAAATTCGGACATTTTGAAACTTATAAAAACTATTATGTTTTTATTTACTAAAAAGTATACTTAGTTAATTTTATAAAAACGGTTTTATAATAATGAAAGACTTATACTTTTAATGGGCTATTTTTATATAAATGGGCTTACATTTTTAATGGACTTATATTCATAATGGGCTTAAACTAAATACATGGGCTAAGCCCAATATCAATAACTTATGGGCTAAGCACAATACCAAACTTATGGGCCCAAAAGCCCAACACTATTTAAGCCCAACACTATTTGGGCCAATATCATAATTTCTTGGGCTAAGTTCAATGACATAAATTGTAAAGAAAAACAAAGTTCAACGAACAATAAAGACATACAAGTCTTACACATATTTAAGACATAAGACTTGTACTCAAGTTATTTACAAAGACCGAAGTGTCTAACAAATATAACAACGATTGTAGGTCGCAACACTGTTCAGGACTACTGCACATGAAATCATATTTATTTCTACTCACTGACGCGATACTGTGAGTTCATGTCCCCTTTTCGTCTTAAATACTTTTCAAGCTTTACAACTATCGGGGAAAATACATGTACAATAAGTATGATAAGTCAAGGAATGAAACACCTTAGATCATGTGAGAAATTAGGGCCATAACTAAAGCACCATTAATCCAGTTTGGACCAAGGAACAAAGGGTTCGATCTAATGGGTTTTGGCGAGCCCCACTCATGGCCATTCATTTGCCTAGGAGTGCGTTTGTTGCCCTACGACATGGTGTCAATACAATTAAAATCATCTAGGGTTGGATTGCTTCCTAATTCGTCACACATATTAATGTCCTTGCAAAACATTAATGATCACGATTTCATTGACGCTTTTCATACTATATTTGATTCAAATACAAATACATTCTACATTTTTCGGATGTATCATGTACAACTAAACTGCATGAACTCGCTCAACCTTTGTTGATTTTTCTACTTAAACATGTATTTCAGGGAATTAGTGGACCTTGTCAGGGATTCTAATTCATGAAACAAGTATCAAGACTCCGTGCCATCTTTTGAAGGGTTTATCTATTATACTGCCGCTTTGCGGTGTTATAGTGGACAAAGCCTTAATGTTTAAAACTTTCGTTTTGGATGTATGAAATAATAACAACTTATTTTCTTTGAATGGTTTGTAAATTATAAACTTAATGTATGTTGCGCATCTTTTGAACAATTATGGTAATGGCAATGGAGTATGTTTTATTCATCTAGTATGTTTACTTATATCGTTATGCAATGAGAACCAACAGATCACACCTCGCGCTTCCGCTACGAGCAGGGTGTGATAGATTGCTATCAGAGCTTCGATTGTAATGAACCAGGATTCTTTCTCGAGTCTAGTCTACAATCACTAGGGAACCTCTCACGAAAACAATTTATACAAAAACAAGAGTTTTCATTGCATAAACAAAATCCATATCATACAAATCAAGCAAGGACATTAAGTGTCTTAGTCTCTAAATGGTAGACATGAAACATTAAGTTAATCCGCATAACATAAATAGAATAACTTAAAATGAACTTATGTGATTTCAACATTTGTGTATATATATATTTATTGAAAAATTAATTATTAATACATACGTCAAACCAATTATTTTCCAGGATATCATGTCTTCATCCGAAGGAAGCAACATTTATGATGATGTGGATCCTATGACACCTTCTTCAGATGATGATTACATACCAGAGGTTCAGGTCATTACATCGGATAGTGAGACGGAATCTGATAGCGATATGGATGATTTTCAGCCATTCGCATTTCTAGGGGATATTGTTGACGATGACGTATTAGTTGTACCTCCACTACTCAATGACATAGTTATCGTGGGTCACCCAGAGGGTGAACATGTAGTCGAGATTATACCTTTGGATGTACTTCCTCTTGCTATGGTGCCTTTCGTCGACCTTGACGAGGATGATGATGACATTGTCCCGGTGATTCCCATAGAGCATATAGATGATGACTTAGGAGACGGGGATGTTTACGATGTGGTTATTTTAGACATTGCATCACCAGTGGTCTCGGTGATCGATATTTCTTCGGATGCAGATACCGACTCAGATGCTTCCTCTTATGCATCCGTTACTTCGTCTGCACTGCAGGCCCTTGGCCTATAGCGCAACGTAGACTTTGGGGATGGCGTCATGCCAGCAGAGCCAGCCATCCCTGCTCCTGTTCAGGTCCCTGCTGCAGATATATCTCTTGAGCACATTCGCCTCATGCGCACTGATCATACCGATGAGGCCAGACCATCTGGACATGCCCATATACCACCCAGTGATATGGACCTATACTATCAGCAGTTTCACTCTGTCCCACAGGTCCCTGCCGAGCCTCTTATTGCACCACACTCTTCACCTCATGTTATGCCCATATCGGATCCATACCATCCATCGCATTTCCCAGCTGCTTCGACCGACTTACGTGCTCGTGTGCTGACACTTGAGCAGCAGATAGACTTTATTATCCGTCGAGTTCATGAACTCGAGGAGGAGCTTACTCACCTTCAGGGTTTGGTACTTCTGACTCCACCCCCACCAGCTCATTCACCATCCCATGCTCCACCACCACCACCAGGGTCACCACCATTACCCCCACTACCACCTCAGATACCACCAGTGGATTTACCTGCTCGTGTTTTGACACTCGAGCAGCAGATGGTTTTCCTTCACCGTTTGGTTCATGATTTGGAGGATAGGGTTTCTCATGTGTACAGGTCATTGTTCCTGACTCCACCACCAGTTTTTCCTCCGCCATAGACTTTGTGTTTGCAGGTACTTCTTTTGTGACAGGTAGCTAGATCAGCGTTTTGTGTACATAGACTCACACCAAGTTTCAAGACAACTGAAAGGCTAAAGACCGCATGGAATGAAGGAAAAATTTTGCCACCTTGTATATATACTAGTCTAGTGAGACCGGGGGATGTAGCCCGAGTCTATTTTGATTTCCTTTTCAAAAACAATCATGTAATCGGTTGTCAGTTATATATATAAGAAAACTTGGTGTTATCCTTTATATGCATCTAAATGTTATATGATACATGTTTTCTTGCTTGTATTGTTTGGTCTATTCGCATTATATATTGCTGGATTATATTTTTATTAATGTTATAAATGTGTTTTATATACTTAGTAAAAATATTTATTAACAAACCAACACCTAAACTTAATCATATATTCTTTTGGAAGAATAATGGCGCCAAGAAGACAACCTCCACGTACACGAACATCTAATCCACCCCCACCTCCACCAATGCCTACAAATGAGGCGGAATTGAATGCACTAATAGAAGAAAGGATTTCCCAAGCTATAGCCCTCTATGAGGCCTCACGTGCCGAACACAGCGGTGGCACTGGCGGATCAGGAGGCCCAGTACATGGCGGTACCTCTGGCGGAACCAATACCAATGGTAACACTTAGTTGTTTTGTCACAACTTACCCAATTCCTTTTATAATCTATTCGTGCGTTTCACTGTTTGCTCATTCTTAATCCGTTTATTTGTCTATTTCAGGATGCACATTCAAGCAGTTTCTAGACTGCAAGCCACTCAATTATGATGGCACAGGCGGTGCTGTGGCTTATGTGCGTTGGACGGAGAAAACGGATTCCACCATAAGAATGAGCAGATGCTCTATTGATCAGCAAGTCACCTACGTCACTGGTTTGTTCATCAATGAGGCCCTTACATGGTGGAATTTACAAGTGCAAACTTTGGGTGATAGTGTAGCATATGGATTGACATGGGAAGAGTTGAAAGAAAGGATGAGAGAAAAATATTGTTCCCGTGCTGAACTCCAGAAGTTGGAGAACGAATTTTGGAACCTTACCATGGTCGGATCTGATATTACCGGGTATACCCAAAGGTTTCATGACCTGTCTCCTGTGATTCCTTATTTGGTTACACCAGAATACAAGCGTATTGAACGCTATATTTGGAGACTTTCTCCCAAGATCCGAAGCCATGTTCCTGCAGCAGAACCCACGACTATCACGCAGGCGGTAACTTTAGCTGTGAGCCTTAATGAAGACGCGATCAGGATGAAGAAATATAATGTGAAAGGAGATGAGAAGAAAGAATCACATGTTGAGTCTTCCAATGATGGAAAAAGGAAGTACTCAAATTTCAAGAAGGGAACTCGTAGGAACAACAACTACAACAATAACACCAACCCCAACCCCAACAACAATACCAACAACTACAACCGCAATAACCACAACAACAATAACAACAACCGCAATCACAACAACCCCAACAATTATAACATAAAACAAGAGAATACTTAGGCAAGGCATGCAAAGGCGTTTGTAGCCACCAATGATACTTGCCCGAAAAAGTACTCAGGTACTATGCCCAAGTGTGAGCGATGCGCGTATCATCATGTGGGTAATTGTAGGAAATGTGACAAGTGTGGCAAGCTTGGCCACCGTACTGAGTCATGCTGGGGATCAGGAAATAGATCAGGAATAGAGAATAGAAACAACAATAAGAATGGAAATGGGCGTGAGCAAGGGTGTTTTGGATGCGGAAGCAAAGATCACTTCAAAAGGGATTGCCCTAAAGAAAACCAAGCTCGTGGTCGATCATTTGTGATTGGAGCCAAGGATGCGCGCCAAGACCCTAATGTGGTCACTGGTACGTTCCTCCTCAACAATCATTTTGCATCCATATTATTTGATACTGGTGCCGATTTTAGCTTTATCTCTGTGGAATTTAAAAATACTCTGGGACTAAAATGTAGTAAACTAGATGTCCTATATTCTATAGAATTGGCTAATGGTAAACTAGTAGAATCGGGGGAAGTTGTTACGGAGTGTTCCTTACAACTTGGAGAACAAAAATTCACTATCGATCTCTTACCTGTTTGTGACACCCCAGGAAAATCTGGAAAACAACGCAACTTAACTAGCTTCCTCAGTAACCACGCGCTAAATTTCGGGACTAAAGTCTTTTAACAGGGGGAGAATGTGACAACCCTCAAAATCCCATGTATTCCGTACAAATTATTAATGATAATTAAAGTGTCTGACGACTGTGTGGAATTACTTAACTGCTTTCTGATATCTGTGTTATGCTTACACGTATTTGTTAATATGCTAAGGAATATGCTAAGGAATATGCTAAGGAATATGCTAAGTAATATGCTAGGAATATGCTACGAATATGCTAGGAATATGCTAGGAATATGCTTGGAATATGCTAGGAATATGCTATATGGAAGATCTTATAAATACCACCATTCCACCAAGCTCTCTCTTCTCTCCCTCTCCTTTCCCTTGTTCGGCAGCCACCTTCCACCATACTACCACCATCATCAAGCTCTTTTTCAATCATTCCTCATACATACAAAGGTGTAAGAGGTCCAACAACGAAGCTCGGTGCTCTCGGAAGTGGAAGGACCTCCTCCATTCGCTATTAACCACCACATTTCTTCACTCGAACTTCCCTAGCCTTGAGCTAGTGGTAAGAACTTAGACCCGTTCATTCTTTATGTTATTTTAGTGGTTAATAGATGTTAGAATGATAAAAAGTTAAGAAACTTTAAAGCTCATGATCAAGTCTTGAACATAATGTGTTAAGGCGTGGATAAAGAGAAGTTATGTGTGTAAATCGTGTAGATCTTGTGTTGTTATGATTATTGGTTGATTATCTGATGTTTTGTTGATTGATATTGATGTTTAATGTTGTTGTGATTAATAAACTGGTTAACGGAATCGATCGAACATGATTTAGAAGGTTAAACACTGAAAGACAGAATCTGTCCCGGTTTTATAGCCAATTTCAGTTGGCTGTAAACAGGGCATAAATTCAACGAAAAACTGATATTTTGAATCTAAAATATGTTATTATGAAATACGGTTCTAATGGCACCGTAATCGTAATTTTTGGACTTCGTTTACTATTTTTAAAGTGTTAATTTGCAACAGCAACTTAAGCTGAATTTTGACAGCAATAAATGGGTGTCATACTTTCAGTCATAACCTGAGTTTTGTGATCAATCGGACCATGAAAAATTTACTGTAGATGACAACTGAAGTATTTGTAATTACCCCACTGGAATTTCGCAAATCGGACTTACGATGAATTTTTAATAAATTGTTTCGTGGACTGTGGTCAGAAATACATAAATCTGAGTTCAGTCCCAAATATGAATTTTTATAAAATATTGGTAATGAACCGGACCCCGATATTTTTACACAATAAAATATGGAATGTTTATGATATTCTATAAAAATTTGGGAATTTTTGGAATAATCTAACTATTTTATTTAAATGTCCGAAAACAGCCGGTTTTGAGTATTAATGCTGAATTGTCATAAGTTGTGACTTGCGTGTCTAAATGTCGAGTATGTTATCTGTGAATGATTTAGCAGGTTATATATGTTATGTTCATTATCGTATGTTTGATTTTGAGTGGGGAATGGATGGGAAACTTAGATGGGCATAAACCGTTACAGTGATGCATGTTGTGTGATAGATACGTGTAGGAACTTTGTGTTCTATTTGAAAGCCACTAAATGACTAACTGGTAAATCATACTAGGACGTGATTGACCGACCTTGACTGTTAGCTATATTGAGAATCTAACCGAGCAAACCGAGGTGAGTTCACACACTTTCTAAGGCATGGGATTCCCGGTGGTTTGGGAATGGGTTAAAGAATTAAAACTAAATCTACATATCCTCCTTGGGTAGGATATGTACGGCCATCCTCCATAGAGTGGATGCCATTATTAAACCTACGAATTCTCCTAGTGCAGAATACGTACGTTCGTCCTCCTGGTGCAGGACAACAACCTTTAAACTAGCTAGACAAAAACTCTATCATGAAGTCCCTCAATTTATATCGACTTAATCGCCGAGGCCAATGGCGAGCGGGTCATTAGTTAATAGCGCTATTAGGTTTAACAAACCTCACACCGTGCCGGTAGGACGGGCGTGTACTAATGGACTATGGCAGATTGTCAGTGATGATAGACACTGATATAGGGCACAACTTATTTGCGTAGCAGTCGATATCATACCGTCTAGTAGTTCAAACGGGGAAAACCCCCACTGATCATGGTTATGGATTGGGTAAAGAAAATGGAAATGGTTAAACATACTTTCAACTACGGGGTAACCCCCACGGCAAATAAGCCAACGAAAGTCAAACCACGTATTTCAGAAACAACTCAAAACTAAACAACCAAACGTGAACTCACTCAACTTTGTTGTTGACTCGTTGTTACATGCCTTACAGGTCGCTAAATGCTTGGAGCTTGCACGGGGAAGGAGTCGTTGTGGTGTACGGATTGTTATGTTTCGTACTTAATGTTTAAATCCTTATGAACTTACTAAACTTGCGTTTTGAAACTTTAACTTATGAACTATGGACTTATGCTTTTGAACTCACGTTTATGCTTCCGCTGTTTAAACCAAACAAGGTTAACTAGCTTTGGTCACCAATCGTATTATGTTTGGTTTTAATTACTTAATTGAGTTGTTCAATATGATTGGTGGCTCGATCCTGGTCACGTCACGCCTCCAAGCGGTGGAAATCCGCATGGTGGATTTTGGGGGTGTGACAGATTGGTATCAGAGCCATTGGTTATAGTGAACTTGGTTTTAAAAAGGGAAAAGTTTTTGATAAAACCAGACTATAACCAGTACAGTGCTCAACGATCCACAACGACGCTTCGCTCCAAGTGCAAGACTCGACACCATAAGTGGTATGATTTATGTTATATTGTCGGTTAGATAGTTCTCACTGTGCATTAGATAATGTTATATTTGCTATTTGAACCTTGTGTGCTTACTCCCTTCTGTCACTCCACACCTACGCACTTTGCGACACCTTTCTTACGTAAGTTCCTTCGACGTGAAGATCATGAGTGGACGTCTCGACATGACCCTGGGTCAGCTGACGACCTTGATTAACGAACGGATTGCTGAAGCCTTAGCAACCCAATCAAGGAATCAACCCATGCACTCTCCAACACGAATGGGCACCTCCAGGGCGTTCCTGGAATGCAAACCTCCGACTTTCGACGGCACTGAAGGGGCAATCGGCCTTCTGCACTGGATCCGAAGAATCGAATACGCATTCGAAGAGAGTGAAAGCCCTGCCAACAAACGAGTAGAGTACGCTACCAGCATGTTGCAAGGGAAAGCGTATTCTTGGTGGGACACACAAGTCCAGATGCTCGGGTTGGCAGACGCGAATGCCACCCTTTGGAGCGACTTCAAGGATTTGATTAAGGAAGACTTCTGCCACCTGGACGACATGCTGGAACTTGAAACAGAGTATTATGGTTTGAAGATGGAAGGATCAGAAATTGAGGCGTACACAAAGAGGTCCAACAACTTGGCTGACTTATGTCCTAACTTGTCACGACCCATATCTAGACGGATCAAGCTATACCTCAGGGGCTTAGTTCCGGAAATCCAAGGGTCTGTAGTGGAGGCCAACCTTTCCACAATCCAGCAAGTCATTCGTTTGGCGCACCGACTCACCGATCAGGCGGTGGAAGAGGGCAAGCTGCCCAAGCATGTTAGCACTACTACTGGTGCTCCCAGCAGTGACAAGCGCAAGTGGGGTGGAAATTCGGGCAGGGGTTCCACTCCAGTTCAGTCCCAGCCCCAGCGACGAAAGGCAAATGAACACCTGAGCCCCAGTCAGCAGTTTTCTGGAAAACAAGGTCAGGGTGGATACAGGGGAAATCACCCTAAGTGCAAACGATGTAGTTTGCACCACAGCTGGCCGTGCAACAAGGATCGTTGTCAGAAATGTAACAAGCTTGGACATAAAGCCAGAGATTACAGGAGCTCACGTCCTGCGAATCAGAATCGGCAACGGCAGCCACAAGCCCCACAGAACCAACAGCAACAGTAGGGTAACAAGGAATGCTATCAGTGTGGTGTTGAAGGTCACTTCAAGAGAAACTGTCCCCACTTGAACCGAAAACGGAACAACAACAACAACCAAGGAGACGAAAACAATAATGGGGGCAACAATAATGGTAATGGAGCCAGGGAACGTGCGTTTGTGGTTGAGCAGGATGATGCAAGGAACGATCCCAACGTTGTGATGGGTAAGTTTCCTTCTGGATGATTTCCTTGTTACTGTTTTATTTTATTCGAGTGCCGATACTAGTTACGTGTCCTTAAAAGTTAGTCAGATGCTTAAGCGTACCCAACACTTTTGAACACCAAGCACATCGTAGAGTTAACAAACGGTAAAAGTCTTGAAGCCACACGCGTAGTAAAAGGTTGTAACCTCGTCTTAGCTGGTCAGACTTTCTCCATCGATCTTATTCCTATCACACTGGGTAGTTTCGACGTCGTTATTGGGATGGATTGGCTATCTCATCACCAAGCGGAGATTGTTTGCAAGGAGAAAATCGCCTGCGTTCCTCATTCTGATAAAGAACCCCTCGTGATTCGTGGTGACAAGAGTGGTGCTGTCGAAGGCATCGCCTTTTTCCTTAAGGCCCAGAAGTGTCTGCAAAAGGGCCACACTGCCATTTTAGCACTCGTTACTGACACATCAACGGAAGAGAAGAAAATTGAAGACATCCCTGTTGTGCGCGATTTTCCCGAGGTATTTCCTGAGGAATTACCTGGCCTTCCGCCTCATCGCCAAGTTGAGTTTCAAATCGAGCTAGCTCCTAGAGCAGTGCCAGTAGCTCGAGCACCATATCGTCTAGCTCCATCAGAACTCGAAGAACTATCCACACAACTACAAGAACTCTTGGAAAAGGGTTTTATACGTCCTAGCTCTTCGCCCTGGGGAGCTCCAGTCTTGTTCGTGAAGAAGAAAGACGGTACCTTCAGGATGTGTATTGACTATCGCGAGCTTAACAAGGTGACTGTGAAGAATCGTTATCCTCTTCCACGTATTGACGACTTGTTCGACCAGTTGCAAGGGTCGAGCTATTTCTCCAAGATTGATCTGAAATCGGGATACCATCAGCTGAGAGTCCGAGATGAGGACGTCTCCAAAACAGCATTCAGAACTCGCTACGGCCATTACGAGTTTCTGGTTATGCCATTCGGGCTGACGAATGCACCAGCGGTCTTCATGGATCTCATGAACCGAGTGTTCAAGCCTTACCTGGATAAGTTCGTTATTGTGTTCATCGACGATATCCCGATCTATTCTAAGAGTCAGGAGGAACACGAGCAGCATCTACGACCTATGCTGGAACTTCTTCGAAAAGAGCAGTTGTATGCCAAGTTTTCAAAATGTGACTTCTAGCTTCGCGAAGTCCACTTTCTAGGCCATGTGGTAAACAAGGATGGGATTCACGTGGATCCATCTAAGGTTGAATCGATCAAGAATTGGCCTGCACCCCGTACACCAACAGAAATCCGCCAATTCTTGGGTTTGGCAGGATATTACAGAAGGTTTATAAAAGATTTCTCCAAGATTGCGCAACCTCTCACTTCACTGACTCAGAAGGGTGTCATCTATCATTGGGGTGATACACAGGAGTCCGCATTTCAACACCTAAAAGATAGACTTTGTAGCGCGCCTATCCTCTCATTGCCTGAGGGCACAGACGATTTTGTAGTCTACTGCGACGCTTCCATCCAAGGACTTGGTTGCGTGTTGATGCAACGTGACAAGGTCATTGCCTACGCATCACGCCAACTCAAGGTTCATGAAAGAAACTACACTACGCACGACTTGGAATTGGGAGCAGTTGTTTTCGCGCTTAAGATATGGAGACATTACCTGTACGGTACTAAGTGCACCATTTACACCGATCACAGGAGTCTCGAGCATATCTTCAAGCAAAAGGAGTTAAACATGCGTCAACGCCGATGGGTTGAGCTCTTGAACGATTATGAATGCGCAATCAAGTATCATCCGGGCAAAGCCAATGTTGTGGCTGACGCCCTCAGTCGAAAGGATACTATACCTAAGCGTGTACGTGCGTTACAGCTTACCATTCACTCTAGCCTTCCCGCTCAGATTCGCGATGCTCAGGTTGAAGCATTGAAAGCAGAGAACATCAGGGCTGAATCCCTACGAGGATCGAGGCAGCGACTAGAACAAAAGGAAGACGGCGCTTACTATGTAAACGGACGCATCTGGGTTCCATTTTATGGCAACTTACGCGAGCTTGTGATGGATGAAGCACATAAGTCTCGTTATTCGGTACATCCTGGTTCGGATAAAATGTACCACGACCTCAAGACTACGTATTGGTGGCCTGGCATGAAAGCCCACATAGCAACCTACGTCAGTAAGTGCTTGACTTGTGCGAGAGTCAAGACTGAATATCAGAAACCATCAGGCCTACTTCAACAACCGGAGATCCCGAAATGGAAATGGGAGCAAATTTCCATGGATTTTTTTTTACTAGCCTGCCCAGATCTCAACGCGGAAACGATACCATTTGGGTGGTCGTAGATCGACTGACCAAGTCTGCACATTTTCTAGCAATCAAAGAAACGGATAAGTTCTCTACTCTTGCAGACATTTACCTAAAGGAAGTGGTATCAAGGCACGGAGTGCCAACCTCCATCATTTCTGATCGTGACGCGCGTTTTACTTCAGAACTGTGGCAAGCAGTGCACAAGTCTTTTGGCTCACGTTTAGATATGAGCACCGCTTATCACCCACAGACGGATGGGCAATCTGGACGCACCATCCAAACCCTTGAAGACATGCTTAGGGCATGTGTAATTGATTTTGGTAATGGCTGGGAAAAGCACCTCCCGCTAGTGGAGTTTTCATACAACAACAGCTACCACACCAGCATACAAGCCGCTCCGTTTGAGGCATTGTACGGATGCAAATGCCGATCACCTCTCTGTTAGGCAGAAGTTGGTGACAGCCAAATCACTGGCCCAGAACTTGTGGTAGATACCACCGAGAGAATTGCTCGGATACGACAGCGAATGGCGGCAGCTCGTGACCGTCAGAAAAGCTATGCTGATAAGGGAAGAAAACCACTCGAGCTCCAGGTTGGGGATCGTGTGCTACTCAAAGTCTCACCTTGGAAAGGTGTAGTCCGCTTTGGCAAACGAGGCAAACTCAATCCGCGTTATGTTGGACCATTTGAAGTCATTGAGAAAATTGGCAAAGCCGCCTACAGGTTGAATCTACCTGAAGAACTCAGCGGAGTTCACAATGTTTTCCACGTGTCAAATCTGAAGAAGTGTCTGTCAGATGAAACCCTCATAGTTCCTCTTAAGGAACTCACTATCGACGACCAGCTGCGATTCGTCAAGGAACCAGTAGAGATTACGGATCGAGATGTTAAGATCCTCAAGCACACCAGGATACCTCTGGTCCGAGTTCGTTGGAATGCTCGTCGTGGCCCAGAGTATACATGGGAACGAGAAGACCAAATGAAACTCAAGTGTGCCCAACTGTTTAAGAAAAACGCAACCACTACTGAGGCTGAAGCTACTGCAGAATTTCGGGACGAAATTCCAAATCAACGGGGGGATGATGTGACACCCCAGGAAAATCTGGAAAACAACGCAACTTAACTAGCTTCCTCAGTAACCACGCGCTAAATTTCGGGGCGAAATTCTCTTAACAGGGGGAGAATGTGACAACCCTCAAAATCCCATGTATTCCGTACAAATTATTAATGATAATTAAAGTGTCTGACGACTGTGTGGAATTACTTAACTGCTTTCTGATATCTGTGTTATGCTTACACGTATTTGTTAATATGCTAAGGAATATGCTAAGGAATATGCTAAGGAATATGCTAGGAATATGCTAGGAATATGCTAGGAATATGCTAGGAATATGCTCGGAATATGCTTGGAATATGCTAGGAATATGCTATATGGAAGATCTTATAAATACCACCATTCCACCAAGCTCTCTCTTCTCTCCCTCTCCTTTCCCTTGTTCGGCAGCCACCTTCCACCATACTACCACCATCATCAAGCTCTTTTTCAATCATTCCTCATGCATACAAAGGTGTAAGAGGTCCAACAACGAAGCTCGGTGCTCTCGGAAGTGGAAGGACCTCCTCCATTCGCTATTAACCACCACATTTCTTCACTCGAACTTCCCTAGCCTTGAGCTAGTGGTAAGAACTTAGACCCGTTCATTCTTTATGTTATTTTAGTGGTTAATAGATGTTAGAATGATAAAAAGTTAAGAAACTTTAAAGCTCATGATCAAGTCTTGAACATAATGTGTTAAGGTGTGGATAAAGAGAAGTTATGTGTGTAAATCGTGTAGATCTTGTGTTGTTATGATTATTGGTTGATTATCTGATGTTTTGCTGATTGATATTGATGTTTAATGTTGTTGTGATTAATAAACTTGTTAACGGAATCGATCGAACATGATTTAGAAGGTTAAACACTGAAAGACAGAATCTGTCCCGGTTTTACAGCCAACTTCAGTTGGCTGTAAACAGGGCATAAATTCAACGAAAAACCGATATTTTGAATCTAAAATATGTTATTATGAAATACGGTTCTAATGGCACCAGAATCGTAATTTTTGGACTTCGTTTACTATTTTTAAAGTGTTAATTTGCAACAGCAACTTAAGCTGAATTTTGACAGCAATAAATGGGTGTCATACTTTCAGTCATAACCTGAGTTTTGTGATCAATCGGACCATGAAAAATTTACTGTAGATGAAAACTGAAGTATTTGTAATTACCCCACTAGAATTTCGCAAATCAGACTTACGATGAATTTTTAATAAATTGTTTCGTAGACTGTGGTCAGAAATACATAAATCTGAGTTCAGTCCCTAATATGAATTTTTATAAAATATTGGTAATGAACCGGACCCCGATATTTTTACACAATAAAATATGGAATGTTTTTGACATTCTAAAAAAATTTGGGAATTTTTGGAATAATCTAACTATTTTATTTAAATGTCCGAAAACAGCCGGTTTTGAGTATTAATGCTGAATTGACATAAGTTGTGACTTGCGTGTCTAAATGTCGAGTATGTTATCTGTGAATGATTTAGCAGGTTATATATGTTATGTGCATTATCGTATGTTTGATTTTGAGTGGGGAATGGATGGGAAACTTAGATGGGCATAAACCTTTACAGTGATGCATGTTGTGTGATAGATACGTGTAGGAACTTTGTGTTCTATTTGAAAGCCACTAAATGACTAACTGGTAAATCATACTAGGACGTGATTGACCGACCTTGACTGTTAGCTATATTGAGAATCTAACCGAGCAAACCGAGGTGAGTTCACACACTTTCTAAGGCATGGGATTCCCGGTGGTTTGGGAATGGGTTAAAGAATTAAAACTAAATCTACATATCCTCCTTGGGTAGGATATGTACGGCCATCCTCCATAGAGTGGATGCCATTATTAAACCTACGAATTCTCCTGGTGCAGAATACGTACGTTCGTCCTCCTGGTGCAGGACAACAACCTTTAAACTAGCTAGACAAAAACTCTATCATGAAGTCCCTCAATTTATATCGACTTAATCGCCGAGGCCAATGGCGAGCGGGTCATTAGTTAATAGCGCTATTAGGTTTAACAAACCTCACACCGTGCCGGTAGGACGGGCGTGTACTAATGGACTATGGCAGATTGTCAGTGATGATAGACACTGATATAGGGCACAACTTATTTGCGTAGCAGTCGATATCATACCGTCTAGTAGTTCAAACAGGGAAAACCCCCACTGATCATGGTTATGGATTGGGTAAAGAAAATGGAAATGGTTAAACATACTTTCAACTACGGGGTAACCCCCACGGCAAATAAGCCAACGAAAGTCAAACCACGTATTTCAGAAACAACTCAAAACTAAACAACCAAACGTGAACTCACTCAACTTTGTTGTTGACTCGTTGTTACATGCCTTACAGGTCGCTAAATGCTTGGAGCTTGCACGGGGAAGGAGTCGTTGTGGTGTACGGATTGTTATGTTCCGTACTTAATGTTTAAATCCTTATGAACTTACTAAACTTGCGTTTTGAAACTTTAACTTATGAACTATGGACTTATGCTTTTGAACTCACGTTTATGCTTCCGCTGTTTAAACCAAACAAGGTTAACTAGCTTTGGTCACCAATCGTATTATGTTTGGTTTTAATTACTTAATTGAGTTGTTCAATATGATTGGTGGCTCGATCCTGGTCACGTCACGCCTCCAAGCGGTGGAAATCCGCATGGTGGATTTTGGGGGTGTGACACTGTTGAGTTGGGTAGTTTCGATGTAGTGGTTGGCATGGATTGGCTATCCATTAATCAAGCCGAAGTCGTTTGCCACGAAAAGATCATTCGCATACCACTACTGAACGAAGAGACACTGGTGATACATGGAGAGAAGCGCGATACCCCATTACGGATCATTAAAAGCATGAAAGCCCAGAAGTGCTTACGGAAAGGGTGTATTGCTTTTCTAGCACATGTTGTGGACAAGAAGACTGATGGGCCAAAGTTGACAGATATTCCAATAGTAAAAGAATTTCCTGAAGTCTTTCCTGAAGACTTACCAGGATTACCACCTTATCGACAAGTCGAATTTCATATCTATTTGGTACCAGGAGCCGGACCCGTAGCTAAATCTCCATATCGGTTAGCACCTTCTGAAATGCAAGAGTTATCCACAAAACTTCAAGAGTTGTTGGATAAAGGATTCATTAGACCGAGCTACTCGCCTTGGGGAGCTCCAGTCTTGTTTGTAAAGAAGAAGGACGGAACTTTCAGGATGTGCATTGATTATCGTGAGTTAAATAAACTTACCATCAAGAATCGGTATCCATTACCGAGGATTGATGATCTATTCGATCAACTACAAGGGTCGAGCTTATACTCAAAGATAGACTTACGATCGGGGTATCATCAATTACGGATTCAAGAGGAAAGCATACCGAAAACGGATTTTCGGACTCGTTACGGTCATTACGAGTTTCTCGTTATGCCATTTGGTTTAACAAATGCACCAGCGGTCTTCATGGATCTAATGAATCGCGTGTGCATGCCGTATCTCGACAAATTCGTCATAGTGTTTATTGACGATATTTTGATATACTCTCGATCGACTGAAGAACATGAACAACATTTGAGAACAATTTTGGAATTGCTAAAGACGGAGAAACTATACGTGAAATTTTCCAAATGCGTATTTTGGATTCGCAAAGTACAATTTCTCGGGCATGTAGTGAACGAGAAAGGCATTCAAGTAGACCCGTCGAAGATAGAAGCGATTAAGAATTGGGAAGCGCCCAAGACTCCTATTGAAGTGCGACAATTTTTGGGCTTAGCGGAATATATTATTGGAGATTTATTGAGAATTTTTCAAAGATTGCTCAACCTCTAACTTCTCTTACACAGAAAGACAAGAAATTCGATTGGGGAGAGAAACAAAAAGCAGCATTTCAACTTCTTAAAGACAAGTTGTGCATTGCACCAATCTTATCATTACCCGATGGTACCAATGATTTTGTTGTATACTGTGATGCTTCGCATCAAGGTTTGGGTTGCGTACTCATGCAACGTGAAAAAGTTATCGCGTACGCGTCTCGCCAACTAAAAGTTCACGAAAAGAACTATACCACTCATGACCTTGAATTAGGTGCAGTGGTATTTGCTCTGAAAATATGGCGACATTATCTATATGGTACTCAATGTACTATTTTCACGGATCATAAAAGTCTACAACATATATTCAACCAAAAAGAATTAAATATGCGTCAACGACGTTGGGTTGAATTGTTAAACGATAATGATTGTGAAATCAAATACCATCCGGGCAAGGCGAATGTTGTAGCTGACGCCATGAGCCGCAAGGAGCGAGTTAAAACACTAAGAGTCCGAGCATTAGAAATGACAATTCACACAGATATTATCACTTGGATTCATAATGCACAACAAGAAGCGCTCAAGGAAGAGCATATTCAAGCTGAAACACTTCGAGGCATGGAAAAACAATTAGTGCCAAAAGAAGATGGAACTTTATACCTTATGGGTCGAATTTGGGTTCCACTCTTTGGAGGTCTTCGAGATGTTATTTTTGAGGAAGCACACAGGTCTAAATACTCGATTCATCCTTGATCGGATAAAATGTACCAGGATTTGAAAGAGTACTATTGGTGGCCTAAACTCAAAGGTGATATCGCGACTTATGTCAGAAAATGCTTAACTTGCGCGAAGATCAAGGCTGAATATCAGAAACCCTCGGGCTTGTTACAACAACCCGAGATTCCCGTTTGGAAATGGGAACAAATATCGATGGATTTCATTACGAAGTTACCCGGGACCTCAAAAGGCCATGACATGATATGGGTAATCGTCGATAGATTGACCAAGTCCGCACACTTCTTGCCAATTCGGGAGAAGGATAGTACTGAGAAACTAGCGGAACTCTATGTCAGAGAAATAGTGGCTCGTCATGGGGTACCTATTTCAATCATTTCGGACCGAGATGGTCGTTTTGTTTCTAGAATTTGGAAATCATTTCAACAGGCCTTTGGATCGCAAGTAAATCTGAGTACGGCCTTTCATCCTCAAACTGACGGCCAGAGCGAACGGACAATCCAAACACTCGAAGATATGCTTCGTGCGTGTGTTATGGATTTAGGCGGAAATTGGGATACTCATCTACCTTTAGTTGAGTTTTCCTACAATAACAGCTACCATACTAGAATACAAGCTTCACCATTTGAAGCTCTTTATGGTCGAAACTGTCGCTCTCCGCTATGTTGGGCGGAAACAGGCGATAGTCAGTTAATTGGTCCGGAGCTAGTCCAAGAGACTACCGATAAAAATTTCCAGATCCGAGACCGTATCAAGGCGGCTCGCGATCGACAAAAGAGCTATGCAAACAAAAAGCGAAAACAATTATCTTTCGAGGTTGGAGACAAAGTCTTGTTGAAAGTCTCGCCTTGGAAAGGCGTAGCGAGGTTCGGTAGGCGTGGAAAGCTAAACCCACGTTAAATTGGACCATTTAAAATCTTAGAAAAGATTGGCACTGTTGCATACAAGCTGAAGTTACCAGAAGAACTTAGCAGTGTGCACCACACGTTTCATGTGTCGAATCATAGAAAGAGTCCAACACAAGATACCGTTATCATTCCTGCGGATGAAATTCACATTGACGACAAACTCCAATACACCGAAGAACCTGTTGAGGTCACGGACTGGAAGGTTCAGAAAACACGGAGAAGTCGTATCAAGTTAGTAAAAGTTCGTTGGAACTCTCGTCACAGACCTGAGTATACTGGGGAACGTGAAGACCAAATGAAAGCAAAATATTCTCACCTATTTCCGAAGACTCCTACAAAGAATAACAAATCTCGAATTTCGGGACGAAATTCTCAATAACAGGGGGAGAATGTGACAACTGCCACTTTCTGGTAAATTACTTACATTTAAAGCAATGAATTACATTATACAAATACGTGATTAGAATATCCGAAATGCATGATTTCATGATATACATCTTAGAATACTTATGGAATATTCATTTATGATGCACATGATTCATTTTTAGTGGTTACATTTGAAATAGTGTAAACAGTGCATCGAAACAACTAGAGTAGTGCCTAGTAAACTAGCGTGCTGACAAAAACTCAGGATCCGCAGAAACTAGTGTAACGATATTTTTAGGACTCAGACGAAAGTCCAACATCAATTATACAATAAACCCTACGTGGAAATGCAAGGGTTTGGTCTAATATATTACCAATGTCCGATAGCACAAAAACTACTCGAAAACTGCCAAAAAGCACCAAAAATGACAAACACAATTACTTCTCACTTACACACTTAAGAACTCTTTCAATCTTCATCCATTTCATCAAGAACACCTTCAAAAACCCACTTCACTTCTTTATTTTTCTTATGAACTACATGGAGTTTCACGGAACTTAAGAAGATCTAAAGCACCTAGAAGCTAAAGCAACCTTTTTCATCCATCCAAGAGTCTTCTAACAACAAGATCTTCATCTTCTTTGGATCTTAACATCATATAGATCATCCCTTGCCTAGAGCTAGAAGTGAGCTTCTAAATTTATTTTTTTCTTTCTTACTTAATTATGTTATGATTATTATTATAACTAGTAATAAACAAAATAATCATACATAATAATATGAAGATGCAAAGAAGCAAAAATACAAATCATGATATGTATATGTTTGTTTATGTTGTGATTAAAATTGTTATTTGCATATTTGATCTTGTTGGGATGATTAAGACATGTATAACTTGTTAGATGATGTTCTAAAAATATGATCTAACAAGTATACATGAATATGTTAAAGTTTTTTTTTTTTTTAAACTTAAAAGGTAATGGATGATCAAAATTTATGGTGTAATTAAAGTATCTAAGGTTTTTAATTAAAAACAAGATTTTTTTACAAGATTTTAAAAAGTAACATACAACATCAGATTTTTATAAAACTTGTTAAAACTAGAAGTAAACTTGGTTTTTGAATTAGTTAACATATGTTATGATCATGTTCAAAACCCTACATGATTTTGAGATCATCTTGATAAGATTATGTTATAAATCTTATTATAAATCTTATGCATATTGTTTATAAAACCTATGAGTAAATTGTTGATGTTAATTTGAAAAGAAAAAGATATGTTTATTTAACATGGCAAAGTGATTAAAACAAAGGTTATATGGCAAATTTTTACTAAAAACTTTATGTTACAAAAACTATCATTTTGGTTAAATCTTTACAAGATTTACAAAGATTTAAAGAAAGGTTTTTATAAAAAGAAAAGATTAGATAAATATATATTTTTTTTAGAAAATATATATTTGTTCATTTTAACAAGTTATGTGATATGTAATAATTGGTGTATTAGTTATATATATATCAAAGATAGGAACTTGATTAAAATGGAAATAATAAACTCAAGAGACTTTATAATTAAAGTTTTACAAAACTACATATAAAAATGCCTTAAAGACATGTTACGGACAATACGAACAATCGGACATAAATTATGGTCAAAACGGATGACGGACGAACTTATGGACATATTACAAATCCGAGGACTTAATAAGACATCTAGACGATCTTTCGACACGGACACAAAAATTACGTTATCATTAACAAAATTCGGACATTTTGAAACTTATAAAAACTATTATGTTTTTATTTACTAAAAGTATACTTAGTTAATTTTATAAAAATGTTTTTATAATAATGAAAGACTTATACTTTTAATGGGCTATTTTTATATAAATGGGCTTACATTTTTAATGTACTTATATTCATAATGGGCTTAAACTAAATACATGGGCTAAGACCAATATCAATAACTTATGGGCTAAGCCCAATACCAAACTTATGGGCCCAAAAGCCCAACACTATTTAAGCCCAACACTATTTGGGCCCAATATCATAATTTCTTGGGCTAAGTTCAATGACATAAATTGTAAAGAAATACAAAGTTCAACGAACAATAAAGACATACAAGTCTTACACATATTTAAGACATAAGACTTGTACTCAAGTTATTTACAAAGACCGAAGTGTCTAACAAATATAACAGCGATTGTAGGTCGCAACAATGTTCAGGACTACCGCACGTGAAATCATATTTACTTCTACTCACTGACGCGATACTGTGAGTTCATGTCCCCTTTTCGTCTTAAATACTTTTCAAGCTTTACAACTATCGGGGAAAATACATGTACAATAAGTATGATAAGTCAAGGAATGAAACACCTTAGTTCATGTGAGAAATTAGGGCCATAACTAAAGCACCATTAATCCAGTTTGGACCAAGGAACAAAGGGTTAGATCTAATGGGTTTTGGCGAGCCCCACTCATGGCCATTCATTTGCCTAGGAGTGCGTTTGTTGCCCTACGACATGGTGTCGATACAATTAAAATCGTCTAGGGTTGGATTGCTTCCTAATTCATCACACATATTAATGTCCTTGCAAAACATTAATGATCACGATTTCATTGACGCTTTTCATACTATATTTGATTCAAATACAAATACATTCTACATTTTTCGGATGTATCATATACAACTAAACTGCATGAACTCGCTCAACCTTTGTTGATTTTTCTACTTAAACATGTATTTCAGGGAATTAGTGGACCTTGTCAGGGATTCTAATTCAGGAAACAAGTATCAAGACTCCGTGCCATCTTTTGAAGGGTTTATCTATTATACTGCCGCTTTGCGGTGTTATAGTGGACAAAGCCTTAATGTTTAAAACTTTCGTTTTGGATGTATGAAATAATAACAACTTATTTTCTTTGAATGGTTTGTAAATTATAAACTTAATGTATGTTGCGCATCTTTTGAACAATTATGGTAATGGCAATGGAGTATGTTTTATTCATCTAGTATGTTTACTTATATCGTTATGCAATGAGAACCAACAGATCACACCTCGCGCTTCCGCTACGAGCAGGGTGTGACACTAACGGTCGTCATAGAAGAGACAAGACGAATATTCCTTGTTGTCGTCTCCAGTCCCAAGGCCCATCAGCCCATCTCCTTCTACGCTACTCCGGCTATAAATAGGGACCTTCATATACAGGTTAAACCATTGTGCTCTCAACTCTCTTACTCTGAACACACACTTATTTCCTCAAAACAAGGACTTATTCTCACGCCGGAGAGTGGTTAAGAGGGAAACCCCGATATTCCCCTCTTAACGATCTTAACGGGGTGTTGATTGTTTTGCAAGAAGGATCACAGCTTAACTCAGGAAGGATTAAGAAGATTAACCCTTATGGTTGAAACATAAACCAAACTAATAAACCTAAAATTAGTTCCGTGTTTCTTCAATAATATAATGACACCGTATAACTTTGGATGCAAAATGATACCTATAAGAAAATTTGTAATGCCAATTATAACAAAAGCAATACCTAGGTCGAGTTTAATCTTTTCCAACTACAAATTTCTTTCTTTTTTTTTTCTTTATTACATAGAGTCTTTGCTAACTTGGTGTAGATAATAAAGGTATTTATACTTTGAAAAATGTTTACCTATATGGTTACTTTTCTTTATCTTCTTAATGTTTACCCAATCTACAGTTTTCTTTTATTTAAAAAAAATTAATTGAAAAATAAAAATTAGAGAGCACAAAATTCAGCAAAAATATGGATTATTTGTTGGTGCAGTTTTGTGTCTGTCGCTTGTTCTTATTACGTTGTAATTTGTACGGTCTTTATTTACGGTCTGTATAGTTTTGGTCGAGTCGGCCAAGTCAAGATATCCTCCTATCTTGACTTAGTACGACGTTTATTTTGTTAGCGTTGTAAAACAGTGTGCATGTGTGCAACTGTTAGTTGTTAATGTGTTTTGATCTTATTGCTGCAAGTTATGTCTGTGTATAGGGTCCCCACGAAGAACCCCTATTCTTCATGGGATTACATATTTCACGAACAATTGTATTTATCAGGCTTGTTCACCACGAAGAACCATTCTTCATGGTGACGGTTTATATGCTGGAATGGTCCACGAAGAACTCCTATTATTTGTCGGGCCTGAAGGATGTTCGTGGCCCAGTAACCTTCTTCGTAGGGTTACTGGGTGTTGGGCCTATATACACAGACAATTGCTCCTCATTTTAGTAAGAGAGTCCCTGAGAGTTGTAAGCACTGTGTGTATGTGTTGTACTGATTCTCTTCACTTAATCTAAGATTTTGAATCTTTGGTTACTTGTGTTTTACATTTCTTTGCTTCGGTTTGCATAACTACGTGGATTCCGCACTCGTATTTGTGTTAACAAAAAAGGAAGTAGGTTATCTTGATCCTCCATGGGACCTACAAGTGGTATCAGAGCTTTGGCTCACTTCTTGTTTAAAACCAAGCAAAACCTTGTGTTTGAGCAAGTTGTGAAGTTTTTGAAGTTTTTCTTGAACTTGAAAACAAGAAAATTAAGTTTTTCCAGAAAAAGTATTTAAAACTTAGTTAAAACCTGCTATTTGAAGTTACTTTTTACAAAAACCCAGTTAAAACACACGGAGACATGTTAGGACTTGGTTTTTCTTAAAATTTCTTGCAAAATTTGAGTTCGGCAAACTTTCCGGCGAGTCGTTTAACAGGAAAAGTCATCGTAAGTTGGTTGGTAGGGATAAGATTCAAAAGATTTACTGAAAAAGGCAATCTTTCGAATGTTTGTTTTTAACTATGTTAGGATATCCAGCTACCACCTTTCTTAAAATCAGAAAAAAGTGACTTACTGTAAAAGGGAGAATCTCACCAACCATTTCTCGAAAAACTTTATACACGAACAACCTTAACGAAGAATCTGCTTAACGAAGAATCATTCTTCGTGGGTAATCAGTCTCACGAAGAACTAGGATCTTTGTGGTTTTATCTGTCAACGAAGAATCATAGTTCTTCGTGACAATTGTTGTTCGTAGAGCTATTCTTAGTGGAGCATATTCTTCGTGGGCAGTGCCTTGTGTTTTTTACAGAGAGTTTGTAACTTCTTCAAAACTTACAAATTTGTCCTTTAACTTAAATAGTCTTTTATAAAACTTCAAAATGAGCTCAAATCCTTGAGATTGGAGTGATAACTCAAGTACACCACCAGATCCTTCACAATGGGTCAAAGGATTAATGCCCAAACCAGAAATTATCGCACATCAATGGGCATGTGTTGCAAATCAAAATCATAGCATTCAAAATCTTGTCTTAAGCGAGAGTGAAACGAGAAGCAATAATCGTCCACCAAAATTGAATCACATGAACGATTATCCATCATGGAAAAGTCGTTTTCATACGTATGTTCTAGGGCAAAATACCGAATTGTGGACATGCTTTATCACACCGTACAATATAGCTCTCGAAGAAGCAGGTTCCAATCCACAAGCTTTGGTGGGAATGAGCGATAATGATAAAAAGGCTTAAGATCTCGAGAAGAAAGCCTTTGCTATTCTTACTCAAGAACTTCATAAGGATATTTATCATTAATTCGCGTATTGTACAAGTACAAAGAATCTGTGGGACGTCTTGGAAGCTAGGGGAGAAGGAAATGCCACAACGAGAAAGATTCATCATGACTTGCTGAAGAAGAAATCTGAAGGATTTTTGTTCATGGAAAATGAAACATTCTTACGACATGGCTACTCGGTACTATCACTTGCTTAGTGAGATGCACTCATACAAGGTTACTGCTACACAACAAGAAATGGTCATGCGTTTTGCTGAAGCTTTACCACCCAAGTTGAATCAATTCATTGACTTGCTAAAGCATACAAGTGTTCTAGATACGCTTAGTATTTATGAATTCGTTCAGAAGCTTGAAAACAAGGATGAAGAAGAAATTCGAAAGGCAAAACGAATTCTAGTTCCCCAAAATCCTGAGATATACTTTGGAGGTATTAACACCGGAGTTAGTACCAGTCAGCAACCAAAGCTTCAAACCGCATTTGTGTCAAATACAGAGCCTTATGGGAGACCATTTGATCCAAAAGCCTATCTACCACCACCCAAGCCAGCTCAACCTTCTTGTCCTCTCACAGATCCTTATGGGAGACCATTCGATCCGAAAGCCTATCTTCCATTTTCGCAAGCTGCTCCTCAACAAACCCAACAACAACCATCTTCATTTGATCCAAAGCTTACTTTCCCTTCACACAAGTAGCTCTACAACAAACCCAACAACCTTCTCAACCAGATCCTCAACAAGCCTTTTATGGAAACAACAATTCTCAACAATCAAAACCCAACACCGTTAGATTTGATACCTCAAACTTCACCAAAGTCAGTGTGGAAGGTGCTTGGGAACATATAGAACTTCTAAACACAATGGTGAGTGCTTATTGTGGATTAGTCGCCGATCAGATTGGAAACATTAATTTGACAGATGAAGACTATAAACAAATAGACAGGGAGGAAATGAAACTGATGGATATTAAGTGGGCGTTTGCAAGTGCGGTGAGAAGAGCTAAGGACTACATGAGAAGAACGGGTAGAATAAGTTTGGAGAGTAAAAGGGATACTAAGTATGGTTTTGATAAGGATGCAGTGACGTGCTTCAATTGTGGTGAGAAAGGTCACTTCAAGCGGGAATGCACTCGACCCAGCAGACAAGGAAATCAAAATCCTTTCCGAAACCAGTCAAGCTCATCCAATGCTAATCAAGTAAACAATGAAAGGAGCATTGTTGCAGTTAACAACCCGGGTAACTCAAACCAGTCGGGGCCCTCCAATTCAAATAGGGCCTTAGTAGTTCATGCAGATGAAGGATGTGACTGGTCAGTTCAACTGGGAAATCAGGGAACTGAAGGAAATCTAGGAACTACTTGTTATGCTAAGATCATCAAGTATATTAAACATGTTCACAATGAGGAGTTCTCTGAGGATGATGACAGTTCTGGTTACAGCGGTAGCTCGGATGAGGAAAGCTCCAATGTGGGTGGTTATGGTTCAGATTCAGATGTAAAGGAAAATATTGATGCTGAGGTTGATAGTTTGCTTAAGGAAGCTGAGGATCTGAAAGAAGCTGAAGAGCTTAAAAGTTAGAAATCTGTGTTGGTAAAGAAAGCTGAAGTCACATCCAAGGAAACGGAAAAAATATTCACTGAGGATGGATATTTCTCATATCAAACAACCTTTATGGTAACTGTTGCAGCTTCGACTAGTAAGGTACACTCCCAAACTTCTAGTGTATGCAATGATTCTGTAGAATTGAAACGTAAGCTAGAAGTAGTTACTAGTCACAATCAGGGGTTGGTAGTTGACCTTTCGAAATGCAAGGAGGAAAATATGGCTCTAACTCATAATGAAAAAGAATTCAAAGCTGTAATTGAAATGCTTAAGAAAAGTGTATCTGAATTAACAAAACAGTTTTGAACAAGCAAACGGGTATTAATAACTATATTAATATCATTGAAGAATTAAAGAAAGAGTTAGCCATTGCCAAATGTGAGCATGATGATATCAAACTCAAATTGGAGAGTTATTCTAACTCCCGATATGTGCTTGATCATATCATCGAGGTTTAAAAGCTGAAAGGAGATGTTAAGTGCATTGGGTATAAATCGTGTCCACCTCCTTTGAGACACAATTATACCAAGTTGCCTGATGAGGAAGAAATGCGACGCTTTGAACCATCTGTACCTCTTAATCCCGAAGAGTTTGCAGCAGGCTTAGGGTTTAAACTGGATGATTCTTCAAAGGAATCTGAAAAGACAGAAAATGTGTCTTGTGCTGTGGAACAAAGTCCTCCAATAATTGTGGATTATGCTTCATCAAATGATAAATCAGATGAATCAGATGCGAGTTATAAGGATCAATCTCTTGATCAGAAGAAAGGAGTAGAAATTCCAGTTGAGAATCATATCTTGTGTGATCCTCCTACTCCAGTTGCCCCTGTTGCAGAATCAGTTGCTAAACAAGAGATTGATTCGATAAAATATGTGGAGGAATCTGTGTCTACGTTTAAGGGTGATAATGTGTTGTATACTTTGATTGGTGATGATAAAATTTACTCAAACAAGGATTTCCCAATTAAAAATGTTAATCCATCAATGATTGATAGAGTTTTGGAAGATTCTACTAGTAAGTTTTTGGGTAAGGTGTTCCCAAGAGTTACAGTAACTCGGTGTGATCCTATTCCAAAAGATGAAGTTAGAAAACAATACGGGAATCAAAAATTACCAACCGAGGAACAACCAATCGCCCCTAAAGGTAAACAACAGGAAAAACGAGCTCAAAAACCTAAGTTTGAACCAAAAGGAGCTCGAAACAAGAAAAAGGGAAGGGATGTTAAATTTGTGGCCTCAAGCGGTACTGACAAAATTGAGACTTTTGAAAACAAATCTAATATTAATTTTGTCCAACAAGTCGAAATCCTGAATTGTAACAGTGATAACAATTACACTCAACATACAAATGGGTGTGATAATAAAGCAAGTACCTCAAGGCCTACAAGTTCAACATCGGGACATCGAAAGGAATCTCCTAAATTTGTTGAAAGGAGATCATGTTTTAAATGTGGGGAATTCGGTCATATAATAAAAAAATTGTACAAACCCACCAAAACCAAAGTTGTACAAACCCTCCTGAAAAGGATTACTAATGTCGTCCTGTGTCACCTAAACAAGACAAACGTACTGTTAAGGAACAAGAAGTAAAATAACAGCTTAAAAATGTTAAGGTAATCGAGAAAGCATTAAAACCAGATGTTGTAGAAAAGGAACCAAGTTCATCAAACTCGTCAAAACCAGAAGTGTCTAAATCTGTAAATAATAATCAATCTGGCAAACGACAACAATCTTGGAAACCTAAAACCAGTACAGTTTCAGGGGGAGGCACACCATTTCCAAATCATCAAGAAATAGAAATCACAATTCTTGATGATAAGGGTCGACCCAAGACCACTAAGGCTTGGGTCCCCATCTCAAACTGATCGTGTAGTGTATTGTGCAGGGTGTTCCAGGAGGAACTGTGAATAGTCTTTGGATTGTTGACAGTGGAGCATCCCGGCACATGATAGACGACTTAAGGCTCCTGTATGATGTGAAAAGCATTAGGGGAGGTTATGTTGCCTTTGCTGGCGATAAAGGCGATTTCATCACTGGAGAAGGAATGATTTCCAATGGTGTTGTAAGTTTTGACAAGATCATTTATGTTCGACAAGTTGATCACAATCTTCTTAGTGTTTCGCAAATCTATAACAAGAAATTCACGGTTCATTTTGATGACACCGATTGTTATGTGCTGAAACCCGGTTTCAAGATTCCCAAAGAATGGATTCTGTTGACGGCTCCAAGAATTAATGATTTGTATATTCTTTACATGAGCCAATTTATTACCACGTCTGCACAAGTTACATGTTTTGTCTCAAAGGCCACTGAAAAGGAGTCCATATTTTGGCACAGACGTATGGGTCACATTCACTTGAGGAAAATGAACCATTTAGTGAGAAATAATCTTGTGAATGGTGTGCCAGTCAAGAGTTTTCATTTACAAGACTTCTGTGTATCGTGCCGAAAATGAAAACAAGCGAAGAAGTCCCATCCTATCAAGAAAGTCAACACCGTCAACATGCCTCTCGAACATCTTCATATGGACCTCTTTGGCCCTATGAAGCACAATACTACGTTAGGATATGCTTATTGCTTGGTTGTTACTGATGACAATTCAATATTTTCATGGGTAACGATGATGGCACATAAGAGTGAGACTTCGGGAATCCTCAAAAATCTGCTCACTTTACTTGAGAATTTATACACTTTGAAGGTAAAGCGAATCAGAAGTGACAACGGCACGGAATTCAAGAAGTAGGTTATGGATGGTTTTGTACTTCTAAGGGAATTCTGCATGAGTACAGTTCTCGTTATACTCCTCAACAAAATGGTGTCGCTGAGAGGAAGAATAGAACACTTATCGAGACGGCAAGAACTATGCTAGTAGAGTCGGAGCTTCCTGTTTAATTTTGGGGTGAGGCTGTGGCTACTGCTTGTTATACTTTGAATAGAGTTCTTACTGTTAAAAGGCATGGGAAAACATGTTTCGAATTGTTACGTAAAAGGAAACCGGATGTGTCTTACTTAGAACCTTTGGAGCTCCATGCATTATGATTGATCCACATGGAAAGTTTGGTCCAAGGGCTATCGAAGGTTTCTTTCTTGGGTATGCTACTCCAAACTTCAGGGTGTGGAATCTAACAACTAAAAGGATTGAGGAATGGGGTGAAGTTAGGGTTCAAAGGTACACTGAATGTGTGAGAGCTCTGGGATCTCCTTGGATGTTTGATTATGATGGACTGTTTGACTCCTTTAATCTGCCAACTTTTGATGATGCGTCTACAACAGCACAAATGTTACTTGAAGGTGATGCGGCAGTTGACTCATCATTAGTGCGACCAATTATTGTTAATCGACAAGAGTCTACTTCGGTTAATAATGTTGTTCAAAATGAGGAGTTTGAAGATGCAACTGATTATAATGTTTCTTCGGATGATGAGGAGTTTCATGATACAAATGAAGCAACTTCAGCTCCTGTTCAAGGTGTTTCTAAAGAAACTTCTCAGGTGCAGATTCAAGACAATGCTGAAGGGAATACATCCACATCTACCGCGTCTCCAGGCATCCATTTAGTTGTTGATTTGAATATCAACAATTTGGGTATAAATACTCGAGTTCCAGATGTTCCTGAAACTCGAATCCATGATACTCATCCTCGGCAGAATATTATTGGAGATGTCCAAAGTGGTGTGCAGACATGTAATCAGCTTCGAAACAACTAGAATGCTGGATTGTATTCGGCAATTAGAGAATCCGAGGAACAGAATGATTGGTCTTTCTCCTGCTATGTTTTTCAAGTTGAGCCGAAATCGTGGAAGGAGGTGATGAAAGACGATTCATGGGTTGAAGCAATGCAAGAGGAACTTCAGCAGTTTCAGAAATTGGGCGTGTGGAAATTGGTTGACAGGCCCCCGAACTATAAGAAGATTGGTACTCGATGGGTTTACAAGTGCAAGAAGGATGACGAGGTGTCGTTGTGAGAAATAAAGCGAGATTGGTTGTCCAGGGCTTTAATCAGGTAGAAGGTATTGATTATAATGAAATTTATGCACCGGTGGCACGCCTTGAGCCGATAAGATTTTCTTGGCTTATGCGTCATACAAGAAGTTCACTGTTTATCAAATGGATGTGAAAAGTGCATTTCTTCATGGTGTGGTTGAGGAAGAAGTATATGTTGAGCAACCGCCTGGTTTTGAAGATCCGATTCATCCTGACAGAGTTTGGCTTCTAAACAAGGCACTTTATGGTCTTCATCAAGCTCCAAGGGCTTGGTATGAAACGTTGTCTACCTATCTGTTGCAGAATGGTTTTTGGCATGGGTTGATCGGCTGTACTCTCTTCATCAAGGAAAGAAACTAGGATTTGTTGCTGGTTCAAGTGTATGTGGATGACATCATTTTCGGGTCCACAAACGATGAAATGTGCAAGGAATCGAGCGGGTGATGCAAGAGAAGTGCGAGATGAGTGTTATGGGAGAAATGAATTTCTTTTTGGGTTTGCAGGTTCATCAGTCTGAGAAAGGGATCTTCATTTATCAGACAAAGTACGTTGGGGATATCTTGAAGCGATTTCAGATGGAATACTCGAAGCCTGCGGGAACTCCTCTGGCTCAAAATCATGGAATTACTACTAACAGAACTAGTGAAAATGTGGAACCATCTCTTTATCGTGCTATGATCGGATCTCTCATGTATCTTACCGCCTCAAGGCTCGATATTATGTATCCAACGTGTCTTCTTGCTTGTTACCAGTCCAATCCAAAGGTTTCTCATATGATGGCCGTTAAGAGGATTTTTCGTTATCTGAAGGGTTGCCCAGACACCGGTCTTTGGTATCCTAAGGATGATAACTTTGATTTGATAGCATTCAGTGATTCTGATCATGGCGGCTGCAAAATTGATGCAAAGTCAACATCAGCGGGATGTCGTTCTTGGGGAATCACCTAGTCATGTGGCAATGTAAAAAGCAGACCTGTGTGGTCACTTCAACATGTGAGGCTGGCTGGGTACATTTCGGCTTCTAGTTGCTGCTCCCAGGTTTTATGGATCTAACAGCAAATGCGCGACTAGGGTTTTCAATTCCTAACTACTCCTATTTATGTTGATAATGAAGCTACTTTACAGATCACTCGTAAACCTGTACAACACTCTAACACCAAACACATCGAGATTAAGTATCATTTCAAACGAGATTGTTATGAAAAGAAACTTATCGAGGTTGTTAAAATCCACACGAATCACCAAGGTGCCGACCTGTTTACAAAAGCTTTTGATAAATCACGTTTTGATTATCTTCTTTTGGTTAATGGCATCAAGGTGAAACCCGAGTAGATCATCTTCGGCAAATCATTTTTGTAAATATATATTTTCTTAAAAACTAAAAATACAAAAAGATTTTCAATTTATTTACTTTTTGCATTTTAGGGGGAGAAATCTTAAGAAAATACAAAATATCAGAAAATTTCAAAAATCCAAAAATATTTTTTACTTATTTACTGCTTTCTGTTTTTACTTTGAAAAATACAAAAACATCAGAAAATTAAAAATAATCCAAAAATATGTTATTTAGTTATTTGAGGGGGAGTAATTCAGAAAATTCCAAAAACATTAAAAAATTTCAAAAATACAAAAACATTAAAAAATCACAATAACCAAAAATGAGTTTCTTGGAAAGATAAGAGAAGATGATGATACACCAGTGGTCTATCAAATATGGTCAAAAATGCAAAATGAAAAGTGATAAGCATCTCTACTAATGATGTATCTGTAGGCTCACAATTAGATTAAAACGTGCAGGTTGATATAAACATAACGAACTGCAAGCCAGGTGGGAACCATTCATTGGCATATGGTCTTGGTACCGAAATTTCATTTGATAGTATGCCGAGGGTCTGAGATATGTGGTCTTTATGCTGATTTATCATCTGGGTATCATGATTGAATCTTTTACCGAAAAATAATGGGGACGCAAGTCAAGATCTTCCATGATACCATACATACGTGTAAATATTGCATACGACCTCAATAAGTGATAAACAATCACATGTCCAAAATGAATAGGTGATAAAATATCACAGTTATCCAGGAGTCGTGTTCGTCTCTTTGTCGGTACGATGGTACTAACCTGTTCACGGACTTGCTCCTGTGCCCTCATGCATCTGAAAATCAAGTTCTCATCAATAAGTGATTTAATCACACAGGGTTTGTTTTCAATCAAGAATACATGAGTATCTCACAATCTATACGTTGAAACAGATGATAAACAATATACTCACCGGTAATTAGATGAATTCTCGTGCATGTCTTGATACGGGAATATGTCGTGAGTGGATGAACACCGGCGAGTAGTATAAATCATACATTAAAGCGTATCTCCTACTCGTGATTACATCTGATAAGCTGAGCTTATGTGGACAACAATACCGATAATTGTGGTAGGATGCTTATCGTAATTTTTACAAGAAACAAAATCCGTGTTTGACAAGACCGTAAGCCGGTATGACTCTGTTACCTTGAAACTCGAAAAAGGTGGTAACTTAGTGTACTGGTAGTTAATGTTGTTAATGTTTGTTTTAGTTTTACCTTTTTGCATTTAGATTTTTAGTTTTTTAATTTTTATTTATTTTAAAATTGATTTTTCTTGATTAGCCGAAGTTGACACACGAATGTTTTTACCGGGAAAAAGCCCAAAACGAACTCGTCTTTAATATCACAATGTCATAAAAACCCTTTTTGCAAAACTGGTGAACATAAAGCAAAATCTGTTAATCTGTTCATGAGTTCTTCTAAGTTGGTGATTGCTGTGAAGGAAAGGTTCATGAAGAACCAAAAGGTTCACGAAGAACCAAAGGTTCAACGAAGAACCTCAGGTCAACGAAGAATACTTTTAAGTCAACGATGAACCATTCTTCGTGGAGGGTTCTTCGTTGTGTTGGACCTTTACGAGGAACCTTAGATTCTTCGTGGATCAAGGTGTTTGGGCTTATTTGTGTTAGCCCATCATGATTCTTCGTCGGCCCAAAAGGTTCTTCGTCGAACCATGGTTTGTTCGTAGGGGGTCCGGTTATATAAAGGGGCAGGGTATTGGTGAAACCATATCCTTTTCAAATCTCACTTTTCACCTTTTCACTTTTCTCTCACCAAACATACTCTGTTCAACTGTTCATCTTCTCCCAAAAGAAAAACCTCAAATTTGCCCCTGTGTTAGAATCTTGTGTATAAAACATTAAAGTATTCTGTTGAAATATACCTTTGTAATGATTGATTGACACCAAAATCGGAAAAAAATCCACTGTTTTGATCAAGAAAAATAACTTCAAAACCCTAGGTTTCAAATCAACTGTTAATGTTGATGTTATGGTTTATCGTAGTGAAGAATCTAAGAAATCCAAGTTTTATAACTGTTATATCAAAGATAAAACTATTGTGAAACTAAATGTTTTCTGTATTTGTGAAGTAGATTGAATTATAGATTCTTTTTGGTTTCTTGAAGGGTTTTAACTGTGTATGGGGGTTATTCAAAAACGATTTTGAATACCTAGTTTTTGCTGTTAATGTTGGTTTGTTTGATTGAAGTGTCTTATATGTCCGGTGGTATGTTTGATTTTCTTTGTCAGTTTGTTTAAATGACTCTTGTCAGTGTCGAGTTAAAACTTGAAATTAATGATCTGTGTTAAAATTGGGGACGAAAAACTGGAACAGACGAAGAACAAATCTTGGATGTGATGAAGAACAGATTTGGGTAGACGAAGAACTGTAGTCAACGAAGAACTCATTCTTCGTTAACCAGGGTTCTTCGTAGTAACAAGGCCTGTTGTCATGTAGTTCTTCATAGACATTGATTCTTCGTACTGTAATTAACATGAATCACAGTTCTTCGTGGGGGTTAAACATTCACAGAATGTTCACAGTTAACTTGTTTGGATGTGTTTTCTTTTGTTTTGTTTTGGCAATTCTTCACATTATTGTTGTTTTGTGTACAGAATGGCACCTAAAGCACAGAAAAGAAAACCCGCAACGAAGAAAGCTGATAAGTTAGAAGTAGAAATCATGTCGGAACCTCGTCACAACATGATTGCTTATCTAGATCCGGAAGACAAGATCATTGAATACAAAGGGATTATGAAATGGTTACGTGAATCAAGGATCAACTATGCTATTACTCATCAGACTACCGTGTACAAGTCCTTGATAAAAGCTTTCTGGGATTCGGCGGAAGTTGTTGAAATTGATGGCAAGGAGGTGATACGAGGACGAGTAACAATCTAGACGCAATTGTTTATGTCATGATTCTTAACACTGTGTTACAACTTGGTGATGATCCTGATGCTTCATATTCCGTGCCGTTAAAATGTCAAAGAGGTTGTCTACTACGTATGAAGTGTGTTGGAGATATTCTGGGAAATCAACTGAACAAGTCATGGTTACCGCTCCTGTCACGGCCCCCGTCCCGGTGTTACCCGGTCCAGGAGTCACGGGACAGAAAACCCGTGGTATTTATTATTTGAGTTGACAGCGGAAGTTTAACAGGATCTTTTAAAACTTGAAAATGCCCAATTATTTTATTTCATAATTTGGGACAAACCCCGTAATTTACAATAGAGGAATTTCACGAGGAAATTCCCTGTTTTACAAAACATGTTTATTTATTTAACTGAGCCACCACTTCAAGCTTTATTAGTGCTCCGTAGCACTTTTCCTTGATTCACAGTAGGTCACCTGAAACATGTTTAAAAATATTTTATCAGCAGGGAAATACTGGTGAGTCACTCGATTTCAATAAAACGACACATAGTTATAAATTACAGCATAAGAGCGATTACAATGGCTACTATCTTATTTTTATCTGGCGCCGGGCCACACCCTGGTGACGATGGTCATACCACTATTGGGTCCTTTCACCCAAGTAGTGATGATTATCGCTATTAGGTTTGTTCACCTAACCGTGAGACATTAGTAATGTGCACAATACCCCACTTGCCAGTGATTCAAGATAACCACGACTTAATCCCTGTAACTATAACTTTTGAAAATAATTGGAGTATTGTAAAAGATTGTTGTTAAAAAGAGAATGACTCACATTGCAGGTTTATACGGGCAGAGTTTAGCCTACTGATTTATCCGTGTAACCTAGTTTAAATAACAATGCACATGAAACTAGGTCAGTAACTTAATACAACATTTATGATAAGCTCACGAAATAAAAACCCTCACGACGAATGACTAAAAGTATAGCCCTGATTTGGGCAGCAATTAAACATCCATCGGATCGGTTTCAATCAATCGGACATTGTATCATAGCAGTGATCGAGTTAATACCCTGTATCGTAGCAAGGTTTTCCTACTTTAAACTTGATTTTCGCACAGAATAAGTGTGATTTTGAAAGTTTTCTCGAGCACAGATGATCAGGCCATGCACAGGCAATTTATAGTCACATTTTAAGTTTTACGCGGCCCGCGTAAGTCTTAACATGGCTTTTACGCGGCCTGCGAGAACCCCTATCCTACATGTAGGGCTGGTGTGTCACGAGTAGGGTTGCCACGTGTGCAACACGTGGCCCAGAATGCTTATCTGGTCAACTTTAAGTTGACGCGGCCCGCGTAAGCCTAAGCTTACGTTTTACGCGGCCCGCCTGAAACTCAAAATTCTTGTTTTCTTGGTTTTTCATGCACATTAGGGTTTCAGGGGTCCGGGTTTTCACTTACGGGTCGTTTTGGGGTATTTTTGCAGGTCCTTACATCCTCCCCACCTTATTTAAAATCTCGTCCTCGAGATTTATTGAAATAGGTGAGGATACTTTCGCTTCATTTCTGATTCCAGCTCCCAGGTATACTCGGGTCCTCTTTTCGAATCCCACTTGACTTTGACCAGTACCAATATTTTGTGTTTGAGAAACTTAATCTTTCTATCTTCTGTTTGAAGCGGTTTCTCCACGAACTTCAATTTTTCATTCACCTGTATGTCTTGAAGAGGGACTACCAGGGATTCGTCAGATAAACACTTCTTGAGGTTAGATACATGAAACACGTCATGTACTCCAGCCAGTTCTGCTGGTAGTTGTAGGCGATAAGCAACTGGTCCTATTCCCTGGATTACTGGGAATGGTCCAATGTACCTTGGACTTAGCTTTCCCTTCTTACCGAACCGAACTACTCCTTTCCAAGGAGAGACTTTCAAGAGTACCTTGTCTCCAACTTGAAATTCTAGTGGCTTGCGTCGATTTTCTGCATAACTCTTCTGGCGATCTCGAGCCGTTTTCAGTCTTTCCTTGATTTGGGTGATCTTGTCGGTGGTTTCTTGCACAATTTCAGGACCCGATAAATGGCTTTCTCCTATTTCTGCCCAACAAACTGGAGTTCTACACTTTCGTCCATTCAGTGCTTCAAATGGGGCAGCCTCGATGCTTGCATGATAACTATTGTTATAGGAGAACTCGATTAAGGGTAAATGGTCGTCCCAATTTCCCTCAAAATCTATGACACATGCTCTAAGCTTGTCTTCCAGGGTTCGGATCGTCCTTTCACTTTGTCCATCTGTTTGGGGATGATAAGCCGTACTTAAATTTACTCGTGTCCCCATGGCTTCTTGGAAACTTGTCCAGAAATGTGAAGTGAAGCCACTATCTCTATCTGATACAATGGAGAGTGGGACTCCGTGTAGTGATACTACTTCGTCTACGTTCAACTTTGCTAACCTTTCCATGCTAAAGGTTTCTTTTATGGGTAGGAAATGAGCTGATTTGGTTAATCGATCCACAATTACCCAAATTGTGTCGTTACCTTTTCTGGTTTTGGGTAACTTAGTAACGAAATCCATGGTTATTAGTTCCCATTTCCATACTGGCATTTCTAGTTGTTGCAGTAGACCTGAGGGTTTCTGGTTTTCTGCCTTAACTTGCGAGCAAGTTAGACACTTAGATACATATCTAGCTATGTCTTTCTTCATTCCTATCCACCAGAAGTTATTCTTTAAATCTTGGTACATCTTATTATTACCAGGATGCATGGTGTATCTAGATTTATGGGTCTCCTCTAAAATTTTATTTCTTAAGTTTCCTTGCTTAGGTACCCAAATCCTTTTCTTGTGGAATCTCCAAATTCCATCAATCCCTTGCTCTAATTCCTTTATTCTTCCCTTCATTCCTTCAGCATCATCCTTGATTGCTATTTCTTGAACATTCTTCAGTTGTTCCATTAATTCTAATTGTAAACTTAATCTAAGAGCACGAACTCGTTTTTGCTTTTCATGATACTTTCGACTTAGGGCATCTGCTACTACATTTACCTTTCCTTCGTGATATTGAATATCACAGTCATAGTCACTTAGGATTTCCATCCATCTCCTTTGCCTCATGTTTAATTCTTTTTGCCCAAATATATATCTTAAACTCTTATGATCTGTATGGACAGTAAACTTACTTCCGTACAGATAATGTCTCCAAATCTTAAGGGCAAAAATTATGGCTCCTAACTCTAAATCATGAGTCGTATAATTTTCCTCGTGCTTTTTCAATTGCCTTGAGGCATACGCAATTACCTTCTTGCGTTGCATCAGTACACATCCTAATCCTAGTTTAGAAGCATCACAATAAACTTCAAAATCTTCTGTCCCTTCTGGTAAGGCAAGAATTGGGGCGTTTATTAATCTTTGCTTTAAAATCTTAAAAGCCTCTTCTTGTCTAGGTCCCCATTCAAACTTTTCTGCTTTACAGGTTAGCTTAGTTAATGGTACAGCTATCTTAGAAAAATCCTTGATGAAGCGCCTATAGTAACCAGCTAATCCTAGAAAACTTTTAACTTCCATAGCTGATTGTGGGATCTTCCACTTGGTGATTGCTTCTGTTTTGGAGGGATCTACGTGAATACCTTCGTGATTAACCATGTGTCCTAAAAATTGTACCTCTTGTAGCCAAAATTCACACTTCGAGAATTTGGCGTAAAGCTTCTCTTTTCTTAACAATGTTAAGAGTAGATGCAGGTGCTCACGATGTTCCTCCTGGCTTTTGGAATAAATAAGTATATCGTCGATGAAAACAATTACAAATTTATCCAAATATGGTTTACAGATCCTATTCATCATATCCATGAATGCTGCAGGAGCATTTGTTAATCCAAAGGGCATGACTGTAAACTCGTAATTACCATACCTAGTTCCGAAAGCAGTTTTAGGTATGTCTTCTTCTTGTACTTTCAACTGATGGTATCCGGAGCGTAAATCTATCTTAGAAAAATATCTAGCTCCCTGAAGTTGATCGAAAAGATCATCAATCCTAGGTAATGGATATCGATTCTTAATTGTAATCTTATTCAATTCCCTATAATCGATACACATTCGCATCGACCCATCTTTCTTTTTCACAAACAACACTGGAGCTCCCCAAGGGGATGAACTAGGTTGTATAAATCCTTTGCTTAACAATTCATCTAACTGCTTTTTCAATTCTAACATTTCGGTGGGTGCTAACCGATAAGGTGCCTTGGCTATCGGTGTAGTTCCAGGAATTTGATGAATTCTAAATTCTACTTCCCTATCGGGTGGTAATCCAGGTAGTTCTTCTGGGAATACCTCCGGGTATTCTGATACTACTGGAATTTCCTTAAGTTCCTTACCCTTAGGGTTAATGATTACCGAAATCATATACACTATTCCTTGTTTTCTTGAATAACTGGCCATTTTAATTACTGAAATGAATTTTAGTGGCTTACGTGGCTTGTCTCCTGTAATCACCACTATTTCTCCTATAGGTGTATGAATTTCTATGGAATTCTTATCACAGAGGATTCGAGCATGGTTGGCTACTAACCAATCCATTCCTAACACAACATCGAATCCAGCTAAATTCATAGGTAACAGGTTTGCAAAAAAATTATGGCCTAAGAGTTCTATCTTTCCTTCTTACAAAATCTTATCTATGTTAACATAATTCCTATCTGCCATTTCTACTGTAAAAATTTGTCTAAGGTTGGTTAAAGGTAGGTTAAGAGCTTGGCAGAATGAGGTATTTATAAAACTTTGGTTTGCACCAGAGTCAAATAATACTTTTGCATAAATGTCGTGAACTAGGAGCGTACTAGCTATCACATCAGGGATTAGTTCTGCTTCCTGGGTAGTCAGTTGGAAGGCTCTTGCGTTCTTTTTGGTAGTTCCTTCTGCAGGTTTGGCTTTGTTGTCAGCTGGTTTGACCAATTTAGGTCAGTCTGGTCTAAAATATCCAGCTTCTCCACAGTCGAAGCAAATTGTGGATTTCTTCCTTCTGCAGTCTTCTTCTTGATGCCCTGGAATTTTGCAGAAATTGCAATACCCTTTGCATCTACCAAAATGCTTTCTTTTACAGGTACTGCAAAATGGAGCAGTGGAAGATTGCCCGGTTCCCTTTTTCTTGAAATTACTACTATTACCCACACGAAATCCTTGGGTAATCTTTTGGGCCACTTCCTTCTTTCTATTTTCTTCTCGCGTACGCACCAGTCTGTCTGTCAAAGTGTTGGCTAATTCCACTGCATCGTCAATTGTGCGAGGTCTCACAGCTTTAATGATATCACGGATTTCGCCAATCAAACCCCAAATATAGCGAGAAATAAGTACCGGTTCTGGCGAAGCCAGGGTTGGTAAAGCTCTAGCATACTCGAAGAATGTCGAAGTATACCCTCGACAGTCTACATCCACCATCCGGTGGTTCAGGAACTTATTTGTCATTTGTTCCTTTTCATATTCGGGACAAAATTTTCTTTTTACTAGACTCTTAAATTCTGCCCAATTCATGGCATACGCCACATGTTAGTGCATGCGTCTGTCGACTTCGTCTTGTATCAAGTCTTGTAATTGTTTAGATAGATCATGGCACGGAAATCGAGGAAATAGGTTTTTAGGTAATTTCGCTTGAATTGACACATGTGTCATTTCAAACGAAATTAACTCTGGTAATTTCGTTTGAAGCTGATTCCGTGTGAAACTGATTCCGTTTGAGTCATGTTCAAGCAGAATTAGGTTGCCTATATATATGTGTTGTCTGATTTCGTTTGGGAGGACATGTATGTGTGATTCCGGAGCCGAAGTGCTGCCGAAGTGTCATCTCACTGTAAAACTTTGTCAAATCAATCAGAAAGACATTTAAAGTGAATATCTAGCTTAATCGAACTCGATATGTCTGTTTCCGCCTTTCATATTGAGTAGAACGCCTCTGAACGACTCGTTTCAGGTCAGAACACGATCCTACATGTGGTATCAGAGCTCAGGAGGAGGAGTTCTACTATATTCAGCTTGATTTCATCAGTTTTTCTAACTTCTACACCTTCTTTTCAAAATTGAACTTGTTTTCATGGTTAAAATGACTTGAAATTATCACATTATACGCGCATTTGTGTTTTAACAAACCGTTGAGAGTTTTAGATCTAAATTCTGATTAAAATCTGATCAATTTGTAATTTCGCTTGAAAAGTGTGTTTGAAATGATGATGTCAGCATAATTTCGCTTGAAACTGCACTTAATTCCGCTTGAAATCAGTATTTCGCTTGAGTAATTCCGTTTGAAATCAGTTATTCTGCTCCAAATTGGTATTTCGCTTGGGTGATTCCGTTTGAAAGCCTGATTCCGTTTGAAAGTCTTATTTCGTGTGAAAGTGATTCCGTGTGAAGTGTTATTTCGCTTGAAATTGTTGTGCAGGTAATTCCGTTTGAACAGGTGATTCCGTTTGAAAGGGCTATTTCGTTTGGAAGTGTCGTCTCGCTGTAAAACTTTGTCAAATCAATCAGAAAGACATTTAAAGTGAATGTCTAGCTGAATCGAACTCGATATGTCTGTTTCCGCCTTTCATATTGAGTAGAACGCCTCTGAACGACTCGTTTCGGGTCAGAACACGATCCTTCTGAAAGCGTCAGATTTTGAAATTTGTTGCCGAAACATGGAAGAGGAATTCTACAACGCGTTTGCTACATCCCCGACTACTCCAACTGAAATTGCTAAGAACATGAACATGGAAAATGAAACTGGAACTTTGCAAAAAACCCCTGAAGCTAATGGGAATTGAGGAATATTACAGTTGGAAAGATCGATTTGAAAACTGGGTTCAAGCAAATCATTTGAGGTCTTGGGAATGTGTTGAGAAAAAGTATGTTTTACCACGTACAGATTTGGGAGTTGAGAAAAAAGATTTATGAATTTGGGAAGCACTACGAATAAGACTTCACGCTCAATTTGGGAAGCACTACGAATTAAGTTTGAGGGAAGTGAGAAAATGATCAAGAGTAAAAAGGCATTGCTAAAGAAAGAATTTGACTTGTTTACAGGTTTGCCAGGAAAAGATACAAAGAAACTGATTGAAAGATATTGTCACTTAGTTCATTCAATGTCATTGTTAGACATCAACAAAGATCGTGAAGAATGGGTCGACAAACTAGCTGATGGTTTACCTCAGAAAGAATGGGGTACATTTTTGATGATATTGAAAAATACTGGAGAATATGATGGATTGACAATTTCCCAGTTTATTGAAAAGATTGAAGGTCAAGATCTAGAACAACAAAAGATTGCAAGAATGAACAATCCGAGTGAACAACAAGATGTTAAGATGTACTACAAAGGGAGTGTTCAGAATGTAGAAGCAAGCCCAAAAATCCAAACTGCTTTCAGTGTTGAAAACTCATCTGGATCAGTCAATCAGAATCCAAGCAGCAGTAGTGGATTTTCTCCATATCCGAGTGTAAATCCGAAAGCTTCAAGCTCAAGTCATCAAGTTCAAAGCTTAAACAACAACAATGGTCATGTCTTAAATTGCAACATCGCATTGCATCTTCAGAATGGTCAAAATTTTTCTAAAGAAGTTGTCAAAAGTCATATGGCGTTACTTGTTACAGCATTGGAATCTTATGAAGGATTAGTTGCAGGAAGGATCGGAAACCCCATGTTGACAAAAGAGGATTACGATTAGATCGATGCTGAAGAAATGGAGATCGATGCTGAAGAAATGGAGCTGATGGATATAAAATGGTGTTTAGCGAGTTTTTTAAGAAGTGCTGAAAAATTTAAGATGATTACAGGGAGAAATGATTTTCTGGATGCAAATGTATCTACTTTGGGTTTTGATAAATCTAAAGTTACTTGTTTTCGATGCAGGGAGAAAGGTCATTTCAAGAGAGAATGTACAAATCGAGAAGCAAGTGGAGCAAATAATCCGTTTGGAAAAGATGATTACTATCGGAAAGCCATATATCAACAAGTTGCTCATCAACCATATCAACAAAAAGAACCACAAACTGCACATGCTAAAATGATCGAAGATGCAAATAAGAAAGCTTATTATGGTATCATTGATCAAGATGATGAAAAAGTGGCTGCAGGTTTTAGTTGGGACAAATACATTCCGCCTCATTCAAAAGTAGCAGCGTTAATTGCACAAATAGTTCAAGAGCCAGATTTGATGACGGAATGGATGAAAGTGTTTGCCAAAGATGAAAAGAATCAAGATGATGAATCTAGTTCTTCAGATGCTATTTCAGAACAGACATAAGTGTTTGATCAATCTTTAACTGATGAAAGTGATAATGAGGAAGAAAATCATATTAATATTGCAAAAACTCATTTATCTCCTGAAAGTTTTCAATTTTATTTTGCAGATAGAGTGAAGAGGCTGAAAGAGAAATAAGCAGCAAAGGAACAGAAAAAGATGAAGAATAAAGGAGTTGATCAGGAAAATATTTGTGAACAAAATGAAAAAGTTAAAGATACTGAGCAGGTGATTGAAATTGAAAAGGTAGTTGATGATGAGAAGATAGTTGTTGCTGAAAAGGTGTTTGAAGCTGAGAAAGTGATTGAAGTAGAAAAGATAGTCGAAGTTGAAAAGATTATCGAAGTTGAAAAGATTGTTGAAGTTATCAAACCTTGTTTAAAGTGTTTGGAATCTTGCAAACAGTGTAAGGAGAAAGATGTTAAATTGAGTGAGCAAGACAAGATGAAAGAACAATTATTGTTCAATCTCAATTATGTGAAAGAATCATATGACGTGTTGAACAGAACGGTAACTGGTCTACAAAAGACAAATTCTGAAAGAGAAGATGCGTTGACTATGATGAATGCTGTGATGATGACAAAGCAGAAGGCTATTAATCATTACATTGAAGAATGTGCAAAGCTGAAGCAGGAGTTGGAAACGGAAAGGATTGAAAACGAAAGAATCAGATGATTACTGCAAAGTTATTGTAGTTCTGATTATTTGATTGATCGAATTTATCCAACTGTTGCAGGTTTTGAAGCATTTCAAGATAAAAAGCTTGAAGAAAAGGATACTGGTAAGAAACAAAGTGCAAATTATAACAAGTGTACGCCTTCGATTTGGGAAGGTTATTCTCCCAGAAAACCAAATGAGGAGCAAGTCAAAAAGGCTGTCAATATAAAGTTAAAGTCTGAATTAACTGATGAGTTACCAGAAAATATTGACGTCACATTCACATCGTCTGATACTGATCATGAGTCTGAGTTAATAAAAAAGGTGGTCGATCAGGTGTTGGATAAAGATGAGGAGTCAGAGTCAAAGTTGGAGTCCAAAAGTTTGAGTTCATCATCAGTTGACAGTCCAAAATCGTCAGTTAAAAGGGTTTACAATAAAGAATTTCTATTATCAAAATCTAATTTGAATGATGAACCAATCAAAATGGCATATACTTTGATTGATTCAGACAAATTATATTCTGATGAGGAATTTCCAATAAGAGGTGTTAAACAAGAAATGATCAAAAAGGTTTTCAAAGATAACAGAAATTAATATTTCTGAAATAAAAGATGTAAATCTTTCTGAAAAACCTAAACCTTACACCTCAAGAGTTCAACAACGGTTAAACAAGAAAAAGGGTTACAGTTCTGGTGCTGGTTTTCAAAAGAAATCAAACCATAACGGTAATTACAAAAAGAAGGGATTAGGTTTTATTCCATCGAAAAATCATAAAAATGAGAAAACTTATAAACCAAAAACTGTATTTGTTTCAGGGACAAGTTCAGAAGAAGAACAAAAGTGCTCATTCTGGAAGCAAACAAACGAAGATTTTTTTTGCAGAAATGCAAAAGTTTGAAAAGAATGGATCTTATCAGAGAAAGGAGACAAGAACCTGTTATCGATGTCAAGAAGTTGGTCACATTGCCTTAAATTGTCCTAAAGCAACCAACATCAAACAGGAAGTTGTTTCTAAACTTAAAGAAAAGATTGTTGAGATAAATGAACCACCAACTGAAAGATTCAAAGTTTTTAAAAATTCAACATATGAAGTTGGTGAATGTTCAAAGAAAAAAAATTACAAAAGAAGAGTGAATCTTGACAACCAGATGTGGGTTGTTAAGAAACCAGATGTGAAATCTGGCGATGAATCTGATTCCACAAAATCAGAGGAGCCACAAGTTGAGATAAAACTGGAAACATCAGTACCGCTAATGGATGATGTCAATTTTCCACCATTGCGGGCTGAAAATTTTAAACAAAAACTTGGTAAAGTTGAAATCTCGAATCAATTCTATTCTGAGAAGAAAGAATTTGATGTCGAAAAAGCTTTTAATGGAAATGTTAAAAAGATTTTTGGTAAGATGGTTGATGGGAAAGTAAATGGGGTAAAAGATTTTTATGAAGCAAAGAAGGCATCTTACTACCCGAGTGAAGATCAGGAGGTAACATCCAAGTTTGGTGAAGCTTGGATGTCTGTTTTTCATAAGTGATAAGTATGACTTGCCGGAGCTCCCAGGTTGGTAAGTGTGGAGCAGGTATCGGCATCTTTCTTGAGAAATTCACTTCGGTGATATTTCGATTTACAAGTAGTAAATCAGGGACATTAAGTTGTACTTGATTCTCTACAAGTGATATTTGTTGATTGATATTAAAATTGTTAAATATTTCAAGTGATTGAAAAAGAACAAAATGATGAATTGATCCCCATTTTTTTAAGTGGTAAAATCAACAAAACTTATTTTCCGGAAAAACCATTTGGTTAAAACAAACTTAAGTGTTTTGAAATCATAATGGGAAAATAGTTTGTTGTGAGGGGGAGTTCTGATTGTTTATGCCAAGTGGATGGCGAATTGAAGCGATTTGATATCAGTTGTCACTTTATCTTGTGCAGTTTGTTTTTAAATGATTTTGAATTTTAGGGGGAGTAAGAGATTTTTCAGAAAATCCAAAAACATTTGAAAATTCGAAAAAGCCAAAAACATGATAAAATGAAAAACGAGTTTTGTTGAGAAAAGAGGAAATGATAGTACATCAGTGGACATTCATGGCATGCTAAAGAATTGGAAAGTCAAATGTGATAAACGGTCTCACTGATGATATGCAAGTAGGTTTTTACACATTTAGTAGATTGTGACGAGATATAAACCTAAATTTCAAACTTGCTTATATCGTGGGTAACATCTCTCGGATATATGGGTAACCCCCGAAATCTTGTTTGAAAGGTCCCTCTTCCTGAGATACTAGGTCTTTATACTCAGTGATATTTGGGCTATTATTCCGGGACTTCTGATTTTGCGGAAGCAATGGCCTAGTCCTCGTATAATACTTTCTGCATTTGCTTGAAATATAGCACCGCCCTCTGTACAAAAAATGATGAAACATTGCAAAATGCTAATCATGTGCTGTTGAAGAAAAGATTCTCTAAAGGGAACCCACCTAAAGTCGAGCCGTCATCTCTCTGCTGAACGGAAGTTCTGACCTGAGCTCTCACGGCCTCGCATTTAACCCTTTACAGATATCATCTAGGTATACTCACCTGTAAGACTGAATATTGGGATCTGGATACGGGAGTATATTCTGAGGTGGGACACGCAAATAAGTTTAAGTACTTAAAACATTAATCTCCTATCTCGAAACAGTTGAACTTTGTGTGAGAATTTAAGTGGATCAGTATACTGACAATCTAAGTGAATCGTTTAGAACTTAAAATGTTTAAAGCTTAACGGTGTTGGTGTTTTGTCTCATAAACTAATATGATCCTCTTACACAAACTCGCAAAAATATTGTTTGTAAATATTTCTTTTCTGCATTTCATTTTATATAAAAAAAAATCAAAAAAGATTTTCAGTGTGTTTTAGCATAAATTTTGAAAAATACAAAAAGATTTTCGACAACTGATGTTGGAGAGCTGATTTTCAAAATTCCAAGTGCTAAACATGATGAGCATTTCGTGAGGGGGAGTCTGTGTTTAAATAAGAAAAGATTTTAAAGAGTTTTTCTTACAAGTGGTTCATTAGAGATTAACATTGTAATATCATTTATTGATTTGTGTATACAATTGATAAGCAAGAGTATAAATTTGTCAAATTTTAAATTTGTGAAATTTATTGTGAGGTAGAGTTTGTACAGGATTGAAGATTGGAGAAAGCCAGGTTTCTGATCCTAAGCTTAAAAAGAATCAAGAGATCTGATCAAGAGAATTAGAGTGAGATAAGAGCCAGGTAGAGATTCTGAAGATGACAGAGATTGAGGATGCTTTCATTGTCAGATTCTTCAGAGAGAGCAGAAAGACTGATAAAGACTAAAGATGTTGAAGACTCGACACTGAAGACTCGTCAACATTCGAGGGGGAGTCTATTAGTGCATGCGTCTGTCGACTTCGTCTTGTATCGAGTCTTGTAATTGTTTAGATAGATCATGGCACGGAAATCGAGGAAATAGGTTTTTAGGTAATTTCGCTTGAATTGACACATGTGTTATTTCAAACGAAATTAACTCTGGTAATTTCGTTTGAAGCTGATTCCGTGTGAAACTGATTCCGTTTGAGTCATGTTAAAGCGGAATTAGGTTGCCTATATATATGTGTTGTCTGATTTCGTTTGGGAGGACATGTATGTGTGATTCCGGAGCCGAAGTGCTGCCGAAGTGTCGTCTCGCTGTAAACCTTTGTCAAATCAATCAGAAAGATATTTAAAGTGAATATCTAGCTGAATCGAACTCGATATGTCTGTTTCCGCCTTTCATATTGAGTAGAACGCCTCTGAACGACTCGTTTCGGGTCAGAACACGATCCTACACCACATCACTTCCCTTAGCTTGTAGTACGGTGTTCCACCATTCGAGTGCCCCTTCTTTAAAAAGATGCAACGCGTACATGACCTTGTCTTCCTCGGCACATTTACTTATTTTAACTATTGCTTTGGTTTTCTCTAACTAATGCAGTGCAGCAGTTACCCCTTCATTGCCTGCAAATTCAACTGGTTTACAGGCAAGAAATTCCTTGTAAGTGCAACCAGACATTGCAGCTATCATTTTCTTAAGGAATGGGGCTTGCATCCTATCATTATCATTATTATTATTGTTGCCGCCTCCATTTACACTATTACTGAAATTGTCGTCGCGAGTATGTTTGCTGGGAATAATTGGTTGAGGTTCAACTGGATTTCGGGCAGCAGCAAGGATTGCTGGAATAGCATTGGCTATTTCTTGAGCAACAATGTTTTCTATATCTTGCCTATTAAAAAAGTGATGCTCATTGTTTTGCTCAGATTGGTTAACTTCATTAACTGGCTCATTGACGGCGGGTTCCATCTGATAATTTCAATATTTAAATTATTGGCACAAAAGAAAATAAATAATAATTAGTCACAATAAAACAATCACACATAATCATGTCAACACGTATAGCCAAAATTGTCGACTTTGCGAGTTGATCTTTCTATATATTAGTATGCATCCATACACATCAGTTATTTTATAAAAGTTTTATTTTAAGTTATTTTATATGATTATATTTTTATTAATATTTATTATTAAACACGTAACCACACAACCACATACGATCCCTGTCAGCTGGCACTTCAGAAATGACGTTCCCTCTCGTCGTATTTCTATGATATCCTCTCCCCCACTTCCCGAATTCTATTTCCTGCGTCCACTAGCTCCTCGCCATAGTGGCGGAGTTCAGCCAAGTTCTCAGTGCTCATAGGTGGGTTTGGTGCAGGCTCTGGGTCAAACTGGGGGACAAAAGTGTTAGGGTTATTCAAGAGATTCTGAAATTGCCAATCACTTGTCCACCATTCCTCCAGCTCTCCGGGTAGAAGTTGGTGGTTGACTATGGGATCTGGGATAGCTGGTTCCAAATTAGCTGGAAGTTGTGATTCAATTGGGTAATTGAAGAGGTTTTCATTGGCAGGTCCAATGAGGTCACAATTTGCCAGTTTGCGATCCAGCTCTTCCCATGGTGGCATTTTCTGGGCTTGCCCTGAACTTTCCCCGATCTCCTTTCCTTTGCCTTTATCTTTTGGTTCCTCAGTCTTTTTAATCCTCTGGGCAGCTGGCTTCTTCCTCCGTGCGCGTCTCCAGCCTATGATTCTCCTTCTTTTCTTCGTCTTGGGTTTCTCCTGGGCTTGAGCCTGGAACTCCATAGGTTCTTCAGTATCGGCCAGATAATCGGAAAAGTCTCTGGAAACTTCTACGTCAGCAGGATAGATAGTGAGATTTTAAAGTGCTTCAGACAACTCATTCATGCTGTTTAGCAGTTATAGAGAAAACAAAAAAATCCTAATTAAAAAGTTATATATTGCAAATTAAATTTCACAGAATCACATAGTGGCAAATTGAGAAATTAAGTATTTCTAAATACTTAATTGGCTTAAATCATTAGCTCTGATACCACCTTTTTCTGTCACGGCCCCCGTCCCGGTGCTACCAGGTCCAGGAGTCGCGGGACAGAAAACCCGTGGTATTTATTATTTGAGTTGACAGCGGAAGTTTAACAGGATCCTTTAAAACTTGAAAATGCCCAATTATTTTATTTCATAATTTGGGACAAACCCCGTAATTTACAATAGAGGAATTTCACGAGGAAATTCCCTGTTTTACAAAACTTGTTTATTTATTTAACTAAGCCACCACTTCAAGCTTTATTAGTGCTCCGTAGCACTTTTCCTTGATTCGCAGTAGGTCACCTGAAACATGTTTAAAAATATTTTATCAGCGGGGAAATACTGGCGAGTCACTCGATTTCAATAAAACGACACATAGTTATAAATTACAGCATAAGAGCGATTACAATGGCTATTATCTTATTTTTATCTGGCGCCGTGTCACACCCTGGTGACGATGGTCATACCACTATTGGGTCCTTTCACCCAAGTAGTGATGATTATCACTGTTAGGTTTGTTCACCTAACCATGAGAGATTAGTAATGTGCACAATACCCCACTTGCTAGTGATTCAAGATAACCATGACTTAATCGTTGTAACTATAACTTTTGAAAATAATTGGAGTATTGTAAAACATTGTTGATAAAAAGAGAATGACTCACATTGCAGGTTTATACGGGCAGAGTTTAGCCTACTGATTTAGCCGTGTAACCTAGTTTAAATAACAATGCACACGAAACTAGGTCAGTAACTTAATACAACATTTACGATAAGCTCATGAAATCAAAACCCTCACGACGAATGACAAAGTATAGCCCTGATTTGGGCAGCACTTAAACATCCATCGGATCAGTTTCAATCAATCGGACATTGTATCGTAGCAGTGATCGAGTTAATACCCTGTATCGTAGCAGCGTTTTCCTACTTTAAACTTGATTTTCGCACAGAATAAGTGTGATTTTGAAAGTTTTCTCAAGCACAGATGATCAGGCCATGCACAGGCAATTTATAGCCACATTTTAAGTTTTACGCGGCCCGCGTAAGCCTTAACATGGCTTTTACACGGCCCGCGAGAAACCCTATCCTACGTGTAGGGCTGGTGTGTCACGAATAGGGTTGCCACGTGTGCAACACGTGGCCCGGAATGCTTATCTGGTCAACTTTAAGTTGACGCGGCCCGCGTAAGCCTAAGCTTACGTTTTACGCGGCCCGCCTGAAACTCAAAATTCTTGTTTTCTTGGTTTTTCATGCACATTAGGGTTTCAGGGGTCCGGGTTTTCACTTACGGGTCGTTTTGGGGTATTTTTGCAGGTCCTTACAGCTCCGTTACAAGTTCTTACTCCATGTTCTGATTCAGTGTTTGAGTAATCGCGAAGTGGATACGATATGGCAAACAATGATCTGGTTAGGTTAATGGTGGCTTTGGTATTGAACAAACCGTTTAGTATTTCAAAGTACATCTTTGCTAACATGAAAGAAAATTTGGGAAGAACTGGAAGTATTACGGGAGGTAGCAAGTTTTCGATGTATCCACGTTTTCTTCAGATGATTATGAATGTCCAACATCCAGATCTCCCTAAAGATAACAACGATGTTCTGAAGATTGATGTCATGAAAGAACTTTCATTGAAAATATTTAGAGGATATGGTGCTAAGAGCTACAAGGAAAGCGATCCCCCACGAAAGTTATTCGGGTTCTTAGGAAGCAACACGTATGTAGCGCCGAAGAACGACAAGTGGCGATATGATAACAGTGATTCCGAAAATGAAGATCTCACTTTGAAAAAGATGATCGAAGATAAATTCGGTAAGAAGGGTGACGGAGATGATGATGACAGTGATGACGAAGGTGATGACGGTGATAACCAAGGTGGCGATGGTAGAGTTGTTGGTGCTAGTGGCTTAGGTTCTACCAGCGGTGATCAAAGCAAGCAGCCGGGTAATGATGACAAGTCGGATTCTGATGATAATCCACTTGAACCAGGATATGAGCGGTTTGTTGATGCACAATGTTTTAGACAAATCAGACGGATTCGAACAGAACACGATGCATATTATGTTCCATCCGATACCGAGTCTGAGAAGGCAAGAAAGAAGCAAGCTGCAATTCGACGCAAGAAGAAAAATCGAAAATCGATTAGTGCATCACAAACTCAACCTGCTTCCACACAACCATCAAAACCCGTTCATGAAGCCGATGTTAGTATTGATTTTGTCTTACCTGCTGAAGAAACCGAGGCAATGATGTCATCTCCCACAACAGCTTCAGAGCCACCGCCTACTACCACATATGTTGAGACACCCCCAGTTCGACCACCTACAGCTCAACCACATCATACAACATCATCATCTCAATCAGCTCGAGAAAAAGTTCAACAATAGAGTGTAGAACGACGTGGCACGATGTTCGAGCGTATGTCCGAGAGTGAGAAAGTGAACTTTTTATTCTCACAACTCCAAGCAGCAGCAGTTCAGATAAATTGACATACGGAATTCATGTCATCAAACCGCAAAATGAACGTTGCTCAACAATTAGAGATTAATTCATTGAATGAAATTCTGGGGAAACAACATGTAGAGATTGAGCACTTGCTAGCTGAGAATGCTCAGTTGAGGGCTGCAGATGCTGAACGGGAGACACAATTGCAATAAATAAGAGCAGCTGACAACGCTCGTGAAATTGACATGAATCGACTAAAGGAACGAAGCACTGTTGTTTTACGACCTGCGGAGAAGCTGTTTGGAAAGTGTGATGAGATAACAGAATGGTACAATTCCAGGAACAAAACCATAGCTGACAACGTCAAGTAAATGACTGGCAACTATGAAGTGACCAGAAAGCGAGTTAACATTCTTTGGGCTGACAGATGCAAAGCACAGGAAGTGTTACAGAAACGAGATCATGATAGTGAAGATCCCGGCAATCCTGATGTTCCTACATCAACTGCATAACCAGAAGGGTCTACTTCAACTCAAGTTGTCATTGGTTCTAGTTCTGAGCAGATCGTGACCGATCCTATTGCCTCAGGTGGTACTCAAGAGGAACAGGAAAAGTTATAAGGAATGCAAGATATTGAAGACATGGGTCTTCAGTTAGAGTTGATTGAAAGCGTGAGTGGTTTTGTTGGTGTAAGCTCAACGCGAGGTGGTGATAAGGTTTTAAGATCAGAAGATATAGCGTTACAGGTGTGTCACCTTGTAACTGGTGAAGAATTGGAAGAAGGAGAGATTATTTCTGACCTCTCAAGTGAACAGATTTTAGCGTTGAAAGAGATGGAGATAGTAGATGATGCTACTATCGACGAGATACCTAGTGAGCCTGAGGTAGTGAACTTGGAAGGTTTGGAAGAAATCGTGTTGGAAGGAGATGCAGAGAAGTCAACGTATGTTCGTAAAGACGGTACAAAATTTAATCCGTTTGATGGTGACTGGCTTCGTGAGAATGTAAATGAGATCGACGAAAAATTGAAGAGTCGTGATACATCTGCAATTCCCACTGATACATTTGAAGAATGGAGAAAACAGTTCTTGGCAAAGTTTCAAAAGCCAGCTCCTCCTCCTGTACAAGTTGACTACTTAAAGTATCAGAAGGATATACCGCAAGGAAAAATCCTTAGTTGGATGTTCATTAAAGATATTCACTGTATGGCGGTGAAACATGAAAACGGAATCCAATACTTTAACTCACTCCTTAGCATCTTAACTTTGCCCTTCTATGATGTTGCAGCACTAGCGAAATTAAACCTGATCAACAGATCTAACTATGAAGGTGCAACGCTTTTTGCAAGGAAGCTACGGATTGAACGTCGCAAGGGTTGGAAGGATGAATTGTACAAGCCTCAGTTCCCAATGCATGAGCAGATAAAGTATACGCTGGATCCGGACACCAACACTGCTCGTTACAAGCTTGTATACAAGCCAGTAAAGGTTATGGAATAGATACCTCTCATGCCGATGAAACAAGATTTTTTGGGTAACATGAAGCTGTGGTGCTATGATTCAGACACTCATGAAGTGGTCATCGTGTTCAAGAACGATGAAGACAATTTTTGAATGCTTGATCCAATGTGGATCGTGAATATGTCAGCTGGTGACATCAAGACAGTTCTTCAACACGATATCTTTTATGAAGACAAGGACGCCTATCAAGCGTTGCTATTTCAACGCGTCGCTTGTTTTTGATACTACCGAGGTATTCATGCGGGAAGCTCGTGGTCCAAGACAGGCCACTAAGGGATGAAGACCGAAGACCAAGCAACAGCCAATGGGGAGTTTGTTGGTGCAGTTTTGTGTCTATTACTTGTTCTTATTACGTTGTAATTTGTATGGTCTTTATTTATGGTCTGTATAGTCTTGGTCGAGTCGACCAAGTCAAGATATCCTCCTATCTTGACTTAGCACGACGTTTATTTTGTTAGCGTTGTAAAACAGTTTGCATGTGTGCAACTGTTAGTTATTAATGTGTTTTGATCTTACTGCTGCAAGTTATGTCTGTGTATAGGGTCCCCACGAAGAACCCCTATTCTTCGTGGGATTACATATTTCACGAACAATTGTATTTATCAGGCTTGTTCACCACGAAGAACCATTCTTCGCGGTGACGGTTTATATGCTGGAATGGTCCACGAAGAACTCCTATTTTTTGTGGGGCCTGAAGGATGTTCGTGAGCCCGGTAACCGTCTTCGTAGGGTTACTGGGTGTTGTGCCTATATAAACAGACACTTGCTCCTCATTTCAGCCAGAGAGTCCCTGAGAGTTGTAAGCACTGTGTGTATGTGTGGTACTGATTCTCTTCACTTAATCTAAGATTGTGAATCTTTGGTTACTTGTGTTTTACATTTCTTTGCTTCGGTTTGCATAACTACGTGGATTCCGCACTCGTATTTGTGTTAACAAACAAGTAAGTAGGTTATCTTGATCCTCCAAGTGGACCTACATTAAATTAATAGATTAATCCGATTAATCTATTTTTGTCTTTACGAAATAAAAATTTTGCAAAAAAATCAGTCAAATTCTGCAAAAAAATTGCAAATTCATAAAAAAGATCGGAAAAAAAAAATTAAAGTAATAGTCGCCTGGTTGCGTGATTATGGGAGAGCAATAGTTGTGGGAGAGCAATGGAAGAGAAAAATGACGTACTTTTTTTTCTTCTAAATAACAATAGAGGTAAACTAAATTTACCAATATAGATAAATAGTTTTCATAATACACCAAAAATATATATTTAAATATTTTCTACATCTACATCCATTTGAAAAAAAAAAACACTTTGTATATACATTGACCCAACTCATCTTATACAAATTTTATACAAATTTTATGAAAAAATATTAAGAAAAAAATATAAATATCATATAGATATCTATTTATGATGTGTAAAGAGTAAATTGCTATTTTAGTACTTGAGTTTTGACCAAAATTGTCACGTTAGTCCAAATAGTTTTTTCTTGCTATTTTAGTCCAAATAGTTTTGTTTTCTGTCATTTTAATCCCTAACTTTTGTCATTTTCATTCAACCCACTAACTCAATTCAAAAAATTTAGTTAACTTAGGTGAATTTTGGTCAAACCACATTTTTTTGCAGGTGCGATTGTATGGGAATAATGTTGTGCCGGTTTACATTGAAGATGATGGCGGTGGTTGTTGGTTTTACTATGATGGCGGCGGTGTTGGTTAATGACATGGGTGGCGGAAAAGTGGCCGGTGGTGGTGGAAATGGTGGGTGGTGATGGTGGTGGGGTGGGTGTGTGGTGATGGTGCAGGCAGGTGGTGGCGATGATAGAAGGTTGTGATGGGGTGGGTGGTGAGAGGTGGTGATGGTGGTCGATGAAAATGGCAAAAAATAACAAAAGTCAGGGATTAAGATGGCAGAAAACAACACTATTCGGACTAAAATAACGAGAAAAAAACTATTTGTTCTAAAGTGACAATTTTAGTTAAATCCTTGACACTAAAATGAAAATTTACTCTAATATAATTTACGATATTCTTATAATACTAAATGCTATAATATGAGATTTTCTAGATCCTGACATCTAGAATTAAATATTAGTTATTAAGATCTTTAATTTTGGTATGAACTATTTTTAAGGTAAATGTACGATAATTATTTTTTAGGTAAATCTACAATAGTAGGTATCCAATTATAAAAATCATAAAATTTCATTGCTCAAAATAAGTTAAGCGCATAACGGTTTTTTTTTTTTTTTTTGAAAGGTAAATATCATTAACACGCCAAAACCCGGAACAGGGGCGGCCAACAAACTAAAACAAAAAATTACATATTAACAAAACTATACCACTCAACCCAACTAACATTACAATCTTTTGATCTAGAGTTGAGCCAAAGAAAACCCATCGACTTAATTTCCCTAATAATCCCTTCCAATTTCGCGGGGGTGTTGTTAAATCTAGCCTCATTCCTAGCCTTCCAAATACACCAACATCCAATTCTAACTATGCCTTGAATAACTTCTTTTTTCTTTCCTTTAAGCCCAATATTTTCGTGAAATTCCAGGAGATCATTCACTGAGAAAGTCAGAATCGAAGGGACTTTACACCATAAACTCACTACAGCCCAAACGGTTGATGCCATATAACACGAGGTAAATAAGTGTTCAACCGATTCATCAACCTCTCCACAAAACACACACAGTTGATTCCCCTTGTCTATGTTCCTTTTCTTGAGCGCGTCCATAGTTGCCAGTTTATCCATACCGAGTCTCCAAATGAAGACATTACATTTCCGAGGAATCCATCCGCATCTGGAAGGAATATAAATTTCCTGAGCTCCCAGGTTTTTAGACAATAGATTCTTCACCGAGCCCACACTAAAATTGCTATCTACCGAGCCCAACCAAGCCCATTGGTCTATAGAGTCTTTTAACTCGACATTAAACAAAGAACTACATAAACCAATCAACTCATCTATCTCCTGTCCGGCAGCTAACGGTCGCTTCCAAAGCCAACTGAACCTCGATAACCCACCTGAATTATTGATCCTTTCTGCAATCTTGCAGTCCTTCTTAACCTCTAACTGGTACAAAGCTGGAAACCTGAGACATAATGGTCTTATGTCCAGCCAAGGGTCTAACCAAAAAAAGCTGGAAACCTGAGTCATTGCTCAAAATAAGTTAAGCGCATAACGTCGTTCAGTATATATGCGCGCACAGACGCACACACATAAATATCTTCGTAGTTTGAAAATTAACAATTATTATATATATTGATTTCGAGGATGGTTTTATTTTGTTTGAAAATTAACAATTTAACAATTATATTATATATATTGACTTCGAGGATGATGAATACTAACTTTATTTTTATAATATTATATAGTTTTTTCTTATTTTATTATTTAATATAGTGTTATTGGATTTTATTACCCTTAACTATTGGCCATTAGCCGCTGCCACCCCAAACTATCACTTTGATGCCCGCCACCTCCAACTTAACACTTAGTGTGTTCTGTCACAAAATCGCTAACTTTTGATCCTGTTAGTATATTTTTTGGGGTGTCCCAAGATCACTAAAACATTCCCAAGATCCCTATGACACCCCAAAAAGTGTGGTAACAGGATCAAAAGTTAGTGATCAGTTAACGATGTGGTGACAGAACACACTAATTGTTAAGTTGAGGGGTGACGGGGGTCAAAGTGATAGTTGAGGGTGGCAGCGGCCAATACCCAATAGTTGAGGGTGACAAAATCTAATAACCCTTTAATATATTATAATAGTTTATTATTATATTTACTTTAAATAGCATATTTTCCTTTTTATAAACATATATTTCCTTTACGTTTTTTTAATAATTGTTTTTCTCTTTTTTAAATTATATTAATTTTCTCGACTATTTTTGTCACACCCCGACCACGTAGAACATACAAAACGTGGCGGAAATATCGGGGAGTGTTGTAACAGAATTAATTGTTTCAAATCCATGGCAATTGAAGTTTCGTTTTAATGATAAAAAGTGTTACAATGTCTTAACAAACAAAGAAATACAACTTAATTAACTAGTCTTGCATCTTTTATTGTCACTAAAGCCCAAGGCTGTCTATGTGTATCTTGATCATCTTATGCAACAGCTCCTGAAAAACACATGTGAAAATAGGTACGTCAGCATAAAAATGCCTGTGAGATACATAGGTTTTGTGAAAATAAGATTCATGACTTAGGTTTGAGAAAATGTTTAGTCATGAACCTTGTTATTTGCTTTGTCTTTTAAATCATTTGAAAAACGATAAAATCAGATGATAAGTATAAATAAATGTAAGGTTAAATGAATAACCGAGTAAAATATGTTTGCATAAGATAAGTTGTTTATAAATTAATGTCTTGTGAAAAGTATGTTATTTGTATGAAATGTTCTATGTCTCAAACTGAAATGATACAAATAACGTTACGACATGTAATACCATACAAACACTTATATATAGGAAGTACCAGCGGCGTATCCACCATGCTTGTATCATATTACACACGCATCGTTACTTAATCATTTAATCAAACCAAACCAAACAATGTAAAATGTTCATGTCAAGATGTAAATCATGTCAAAATGTCTATGTCAAATATCCATGTCAAATGTCTATGTCAAATATCCATGTCAAATGTCTATGTCAAATGTCCCTGTCAAATGTCTATGTCAAATATCCATGTCAAATGTCTATGTCAAAATGTCATGTATGGCAAGTGAAAGGTCTCAACTAAACCATATGCACAAAAACAAAGTATTGAAGTAAAACTTGGTTTAAATCAAAGCTATGTTTTGTGTAAATGCATGCAAATATTTAATATGAACATTTATGCGGTATTGTGAATATGCATACATCCAAGCCTGGCGACTGTGGTGATAAACCCTTTAAACAAATTAAAGGTCTATCTGTCTTATATCAACGAATTCGGTCATTCCTTTCATCCCCTTTCCCTGGGACGTCCGGAACGGGAGTTGTCAATTCCTATGGTACCACTACCTACTAACGAACGGCATGATCGGTGTTAATGAATGTATTGTCCCATGTAAACAAACCAAATGTCATACCAAAATGTAAGCATGTGATGAAAAACAATGTACTAAGTATGCACGCAATGGACATAATTAGCATAAAATGTAAATGTAAAACGATGTACTAAGTATGAACGCAATGGACATACATAGCATAAAATGTAATGAAATCATGTACTATAATGTACTAACGAACATAGCAGTATATGATGTGAAAACAGGAAAGCATGAAAGTAACAAGTAGGCACATGTGTTCCACCCCAAAACAGTTTGGAAAACAGTAAAAGAGGGGTCTATGTACTCACTTGAGATTGCTCAGAAGTCCTTGAGTAACAACCAAACAATGCTAGAGATCGCGGATATCAAACGGCACCTAATATAGGTAACTATGTTAATTAACCGGACCTAGATCGGAAGATCGGATAGCATTAGGGTTTGTAAACCAAACGAGTGTAGAGACTCGTGTCATTTGGTTTAACAAGGCCTACATACTAAGTGAAACCTAACAAAATAGTTTACGACCCATTACGACCCGTTTAGGTAGCTTATGCTACTTTAACGCGTCGTTCGCGTGTAACGCGTTCGGACCGCCTAACTAGCCCTATGACAAGTGTTATATGCCTAAACATATTACATAATCAGTTATGTGACAAAGGTTTAGGTTACATATGCTTAATTACCAATTATACATGAAAAGGGTATTCTGGTAATTTACCTAAGGCATATAAACTACCTATCATACAACTACTTAAACGATGCGACCATAGGGTATAACCTCGGAAGGTTATTCCCTACCTACTATGGTCACCTAATGTATTTGGTCGGATCCTAATGATCGACCAAACTGGGTCGGGTTCGAAGGTATAGGCGATTTATTAGATCGCCTACCCTACGACCCTAGACAACGTGGTAATCAGTAGGCATAGTCCCAAGGGACTATGACCATCGTGATTACAATCACGTTGCGAAGTTCAAACGAACTTCGCATTGACCATTACTGGTCAACGCTGAAAGTCAAACAAAGTTTGACTTTCTGACTCGAAAAGCAGTAAAAATAAGGAAAAGAACGAAAGAATACTTACGAAGGGTCCCCGAATGCTAATCTAGATCAGTATAGTTCAGGTATGAAACAAGGTTTCAACTTAGAACACAACTAATAAGATTCTAGTGCCTTAAAACAATGAAAGGCATGGGGTATATATAGTTTTCGGGTAACCGTTAGGATCGTTTCTTGAATAACGTGATCGAATCTCGTGCGTACACTTGTCGGAATGTTATGGAACCACATATGCTCCTTAACTTAGTGACACATCAACTTAAAACATGTGGTTAAGAATCAATTAGTTGCAACTTGTAATTAGAAACATGGAATCTGGTCCAGAATAGGCAGTCGCGTAGCGCGACTGGTAAGGCTTTAGGCGTCGCGCTACGCCACTGACCCATCTGATTCAGAAATGTTTCTAAATTTGGCAGAAATGGTCCCTGTTGTGTTTTAAGCCCTTTTTCGATGCGTTTGAACCCCGTTAACCTCATTTCAAGGCTCTAAAATGAAGTTAAAGTATAGGGAACTCAAAACATGCTCAAAAATATGCCGGAGGTTGGTTCGTTTGGCCGTACGAACGCGATGTTCGCTTAATTACGACGGAATGCGCATAAGCGCGAAAAACGATCCAAATGACGCGACGAATGGATTTTTCTTAAGGCGAACACTAAAATATAATGTAGTCATGCTTACATAAATTTTTGGATGTCCAGATGTATTCAGAACGTAAGTTATGCGCGAAAATGCAAACTTGTGCACTTTTTGACACTTTTAGTCCCTGAATGACACAAAAGTTTATTTTAGCATACCGAACCCCTCAAAGCCTATTTCTAAGCTATGTAAAGGATATTTATGGTATGTTTAACTTATGGTCATGTTCCGGAATGTCTGTTACAGTTCAAATTGGCATACTTTCGCAGTTTGTCAACTTTAGTCCCTGTAAGCGATTTAACTTTGATTTCACCACACCAAACCTTCCAAAACTTATATCTAAGTTATGTATAGGTTATTTAAGGTATGTTAAGCCTATTTCACTATTCCGGAGTGTTCGTTGCATTAAACTGGTTATATTTACGCATTAGTGCGCGTATAACCTTCCAGAAAGCGATTTAGAGCTTGAAATCGAACATGAGTCGATATGTGCAAAAGATACACATATTTATACAAGTCCAAAGTATGAAATACATTATTTCATTGGTTTGGAATTTGTTTGATGGCCGTGGAGGCACAGGTGTTACAAATTTGATACTTATTTAATAAGTTACGTTTATAATTTTTTTCTAAAAACTTAAGTACGTAGTTGTGATTGAGTTCTTTCCTTGACATTCCATAATAAGTTTTGTTAAAACGACGTTATACTCAAAATAAAGTATTTATTTGGTATCATAAAACGGTACGATAATAAATTATATTATTCTAATGGTTTGACTTTCTAAACAAAATGCTTTATTTTGCAAATCATGTTTGTTTTACATTATTATTTTCTCGATTTCGTCGCAACGCGCGATATAAAAAAACTAGTATTTAATTAATTTACACGTTCTTTAGTTTGGGATTATTTTATCATTGGTAGAGTAAAATAATTTATGCAATTACCATTGTGTATAGAAATATTTCTGCGCGCACGGACGCAGACATAAATATCTTCGTAGTTTGAAAAATAACAATATTTAATTAATTTATAGGTTTTTTAGTATGAGACTATTTTATCATTGGTAGAGTAAAATAGTTTATGCAATTACCATTGTGTATATAAATATTTTTATCAAAAAAATACACATGATTGACACTTTGATGACAAAACTTGACCCAATAAAAAAAAAAACTAGAAACATTTAAAGACCGAGGCATCAAGCAACGGTAAAAAAAAGAAATCTAAAATCAAACCATCCGTTCCTTTGGGGTGGTGACGATTCGGAAAAAAAACTTCATTGGGTGGCTTGGGAGAGGGTGTCGCGGCCAAAAAAAATATGGCGGCCTCGGGATTAGCAAATTAAAGAACATCAATATCGCGTTGTTATCTAAGTGGGGGTGGAGATTCTTGGTGGATAAAAACAAGCTATGGTCTCAAACTATTGAAGCATTACACACGGTAAGGAATAAAGATGATTTTTTGCCTAGTAAAAAGTTGCTTTCGGGGGTGTGGTATAGTATTGTTCAGGTTCTAAATAATACCAGGATTGACGGAACGCCGTTGAGGAATTTTTTCAAGGCTTCGGTGGGGAATGGCATCACTACGGCCTTTTGGTTGGATCCGTGGATCACAAACAGGCCCCTTAAAGAGTTGTTTCCAGGCCTTTTTCAGCTCGAGCAGGAAAAAGGGTGCAGAGTCAAGTCTTGTTTCAGCGATGACTATCAGTTGACATGGAGATGGAAAAGGCCGATCAGGTCAGAAGAAGAGGTTAATGAGCTTGTTAATTTGTGTTCGATTTTGCTTCCCGTTTCATTGAACCAAAAACAAGACAGCTGGAAGTGGATTGGTGCCGAGGATCGTGAATTCAGTGTCAAGGCGGTTAAAAACCTTCTAGATTCCGAGCGAAGCCGGGCGGATGTTTATGTGCCGGAGGTTTGCTACTGGATTCCGAAAAAAGTTTCTATTTTTATATGGAAAGCTGAGATGGGTAGAATTGCAACGATGGACGAGTTAAGAAAAAGGAATGTCGGTGGAGGTGATATGGTTTGTTCGTTGTGCGGCGAGGCTGATGAAAGTATTGAGCACATCTTCAATAGCTGTTTCTATGCTTCTATGTTGTGGTCGTTCATTAGCAGTTGGTGCAAGTGCCAGAATCTTTTGGCTTTCTCATTCAGGGATTTAATCGAAGTTCACAATCACGTGGGGCTGAATGATCAGAAGAAAGATGTTGTTAAAGGTCTTATTAGGATCGGTTGTTGGAGCTTATGGAGAATGAGGAATGAAGTGAGGTTCAATAATAAAGCTGTAAATTTAGAGCATATTATTAGGGAGGTTAAAAATTTAGGTTTTTTGTGGTATAACACGAGATCAAAAAGAGAGGCTATTGTCTGGTCTGATTGGTGTAGTTTTGTAAATATGTAATATCTGTTGTTTGTGGCTGCCTCGGTTTGAAGGTAGCGGTTTGTTTCTAATGAAGTTTACCTTTCAAAAAAAAAAAAAAAAAAAAAAAAAAAACCATCCGTTCTTTTTACCATGATTCCTTTCACGATTATCGGATTTTCTTCTTTATTAATCAACATGCAATCATGCCAAGTGTGGATACATAATCAATTAGATTATAAAAAGATTTAATAAATATTCCAATTATTAAAAAGATATTACTCGGGATTGACATTAATCATGGAATAAATATCGAAACCGTTATAAATACCATATAATTAATTACACAGCAAAAATTGTATAAACCTTATTATTTATTTAAAAGATAAAATTTTATAATTTAAGATAGGTAAATTAGTACAATTGACGATTTCATGGTTGATTGTTATTGGTATAAACATAATCAAGATGCGCAGCACGCGTTCTTCTCATCAAGCATTCTTCTTCTCCAGCTCCACTGCAGTTCTCTACAGCTTCCACCTTTTCCGCCTTAAATATATAATTCATACAATTTCAAACATTAACTTTTAACAAAAACATGTTTAATCATTTAAAAAAAAATCATTTTCTAAAGTTTTAAGACACTATTCCAAGATCAAGTCATCAGCTATATAGAATAATGATATATGATATATAAGGAGAGAAAAGTTCACTTACCGTGCCATGAGTTTCAACCGGGGTAACAGTGTTGGAGGTCGGGATGGGGCGAGCGATGGTGTAGGATAACACCGAAAAGAGAAGGATTGCTATCATGCAAAGGGTGGTGATTCTAATGGCCTTAGACATGTTTGATCTCTGGATGGATGAAAAAGGACTGGTGTGATTAATTTATAGACGTTTTCAAGGTTGTAGAAGGGTAACTTAGGAATTTCATAATAAAAATTTTGGTGAAATAAATGACAAAACAACAAACCAATGTGTGTGAGAGAGACTAGAATGGTTAAATATTACTTGAAAATCTTTTAGAATGGAAATAGAAATCGGGGGTTGGCTCAAGCTTAAGGAAAGAGTATCAGTATCCGTAAATGAGGTGGTGGTGGAGCGGTAAAGGAGAGACTTGGTGTTCTAAGACGGGAGGTATGGTGTGGGGAGGATGGACGGCCATGTCACCGCCACGTAAGCCGGTGTGAGAATGAGCCTAAAGGGGATGGAACTAGGAAGTGGGGGATGAACCCCTTTATATATATTTACGTATGTATAGGTGTGTGTGAGGGGATGAGGCCCGGACGATGGGGACGAGGCTGGGGCGGCGATGGAGCAAGGGGTGGCAAGGCTGGGGTGGCGGCAAGGGGATGGGGCTGGGACGAGCCCCATACCTTCCAGTTTAAGGGGACTTAAGTTCAATTCCTGTCATCCGCACATTTTCTGCAGCACCTAGTGATGATGTAAGAGTAGGCGAATAGGTGAAGATCGCTAGTTAGATCCTTCAACTAAGCGGATTTTGTAAGAACTAGGTTCACTTTTAATAAAATATATTGCAAAAATATATATAATAAATAATAACGAGACTCTCGTTATTTGTGGGAAATTCTATTATAAAATACCGATGACAAAAACTAAATAAAATAATATAAAATACAACTAAATTGTACCAATCATGATTCAAAGCCAACGTCTTTGAAAACTTCAACCGCACATTCTAGATCAAAACTCCGCTGCAAGACAAGCAAAATCCTTGACGGTTTTGGTTGAAGATTGTGTTTGATACAGGACCCTAAACAGATTCCACACCTTCTCTCAGACGGTTTGTCACACCCCCAAAATCCACCATGCGGAATACCACCGCTTGGAGGCGTGACATGACCAGGATCGAGCCACCAATCATATTGAACAACAAAATTAAGTAAATAAAACCAAACACAATACGATTGGTGACCAAAAGGAAGTAAACCGATTTTAGGTTAACAGCGGAAGCATAAAACATAAGTTCGTAGCATAAGTTCGTAGTTCAAAAGTTTAAAGTCCCAAAACATAAGTTTCATTAGTTTATAAAGTTTATTCATTAAGTACGGGACATATCAGTTCGCATCCCACAACGACCACCTCCATATGCAAGCTCCATAGCATCTAATGACATGCAAAGCATGTAATAACGAGTCAACAACAACGTTGAGTGAGGTCACGGTTGGTTGTCCATTTTAGAGTTGTTTTCAAAAACATAGTTTAATCTCGTTCGGCTATCCAGCCGTGGGGGTTACCCCATAGTTCGAAAACGTTTATTAGTTAACCATCCCATGTTCACCTTCCCTGGCTATCCAGCCCGGCACTTTGGCCGTGGGGAGCTGCCCCAGTATTTTAAACTACCAGACTCGTTTATCATATCTACTACTAACAAAAGAAATCAATTGTGCCCTAGCGTCGGTGTTCTATCACCACCGACGTGCCATAGTCCATTAGTACACACCCGTCCAACTGGCACGGTGTGCGGTTTGTTAAACCTAATAGCGCTATTAACTAATGACCCGATCGCCATAGCCTCGGCGATTAAGTCGATACAAAAAGGGAGGGACTTCGCTGATAGAGTTCTAGTCCAGTAAGTCTAATACGTCCCAATAGGACGAGGAATTTACATTCCTGAACACGTCACAAGGACGAGGAATCCACATTCCTGAACACGTCCCAAAGGACGAGGAATCCCTATTCCTGTACCCATTCCCATTCCCACCAGGAATTTACCATGTTTTGTAGAAAAGTGTGAACTCACCTCGGTTTGCTCGGTTAGATTCTCAAATATAGCTAACAGTCAAGGTCGGTCAATCGCGTCCTAATAAGGTACGGATAACAATCAGTTTCTCATGCATAACACGTATCCTACGTACGGTTTATTTGCACATTACTTCTACCACATAACAGGCACACACTTTAACGATTTATGCCCATATATACTTCCCATCCATTCCCCACTCATAAGCAAACATACAATAATGCATATAACACATATAACATGTTAGATCATTCACAGATAGCATACTCGACATTTAGACGCGCAAATCACAACTTATGTCATTTCAGCATTAATATTCAAAACCGGCTGTTTTCGGACATTTTAATAAAACAGTTAAACTATTCCAAAAATTCCCAAATTTTTACAGGATGTCTTAAACGTTCCATATTTTATTGTGTAAAAATATCAGGGTCCGGTTCATTACCAATATTTTTATAAAAATTCATATTACGGACTGAACTCAGATTTATGTATTTCTGACCACAGTCCACGGAACAGTTTATTAAAAATTCATCGAGTGTCCGATTTACGAAATTCCAGTGGCGTAATTACAAATGCATCGGTTTTCATCTACTGTACAAATTTCATGGTCCGATTCATCACAAAACTCAGGTTATGACTGAAATTATGACACCCATTTATTGCTGTCAAAATTCAGCTTAAATTGCTGTTACAAATTAATACTTTAAAAATAGTAAACGGAGTCCAAAAATTACGATTCCAGTGCCATTAGAACCGTATTTCATAATAACATATTTTAAATTCAAAATATCGGTTTTTCGTTGAGTTTAAGACCTGTTTACAACCAACCGAAGTTGGCTGTAAAACCGGGACAGATTCTGTTTTCACATTCTAACTTACTAACTTGTGTTCGGTTGATTCCGTTAATCACGTTTAGTGACCACAACAACATCACACATTAATATTAATCAGTAAAACATCAGAATATCAACCAATAATCATAATCACACAAGATCTACATGCTTTACACTAATATTCATCCATTAACCACCTTGTTCATCACTTTAGTAGACTTTTAGACTTTGATCTTATATGTTCATAATTTTTAACCGACAAATCTCTTATTAACCACCCTAGACAAGATCAAGAAGGCATTTAGAGTCACTTACTACTAGCTCGAGGCTAGGGGAGAAACTAGGCGAAAAACGAGTGGTTAAAAGCAATGTAGCGAGGTCCTTCGCGTTCCGAATGCACCGAGCTCCTTTGTATGAGATCCTTAATCCTTGTATAAGCTTGGAATGGCAAGATCAAGATCGAAAGGTGGCTGTGGGGGTGCTTGTGTCTTCGGCCGAGAGTGAAAGAGAGGGAGAGGGAGTTGGTTTGTTGAGTTGTGATGAATGATATGATGGATTAAGGTTGCAACTTATAGATAATTTCCTTCAAGTTTAACCAATGGTTCTAATGCTAGCTAGATATTAGACAACCTTGATTTAAATAATCAAGTAAAGTACATGCGGTGGTCACATAGTGACCGAACTCGGTTGGGGGGGGGGGGGGGTCTCCTAGTTAGGTTCCAACTAATAGTTAAGTATTAGTTAGTTAAGTTGGAGGTTAACCATTTACTAGTATGTTATGCGTTGTGACGGGTGTTAGGGTATTCGGGGACCCTAACTGGCTCAGAAAAAAGAAAAACAATGCCATTGACAATATTTTTGGGTTCCGGGTGAAGTCCGGTTGTTCGGTTGAATGCTGATTCGTTAAAGTGCCAAATAAGCATTTAAAGTGTCTTTTATGTATATTTTCGTAACACTTTTAATTTCTAACACTTAGGAAATTATAACGAACTATTTAGTGACCTTTCTGCATACTACTAGTATGTTGACAAGCACATGTAAGCACATCACAGATATCAGAAAGCAGTTAAGTAATTCCACACAGTCGTCAAACACTTTAATTATCAATAATAAATTGTACGGAATACATAGGATTTTGAGGGTTGTGACATTCTCCCCCTGTTAAGAGAATTTCGTCTTGAAATTTAGCCTCAGTAGTGGTTGCGTTTTTCTTAAACAGTTGGGGATACTTGAGTTTCATTTGGTCTTCTCGTTCCCATGTATACTCTGGGCCACGACGAGCATTCCAACGAACTCGGACCAGAGGTATTCTGGTATGCTTGAGGATCTTAACGTCTCGATCCGTAATCTCTACTGGTTCCTCTACAAATCGCAGCTGGTCGTCGATTGTGAGTTCCTTGAGAGGAACTATGAGGGTCTCATCTGACAGACACTTCTTCAGATTTGACACGTGGAATACGTTGTGAACTCCGCTGAGTTCTTCAGGTAGATTCAACCTGTAGGCTACCTTGCCAATTTTCTCAATGACTTCGAATGGTCCGACATAACGCGGATTGAGTTTACCTCGTTTGCCAAAGCGGACTACACCTTTCCAAGGTGAGACTTTGAGTAGCACTCGATCCCCAACCTGGAGCTCGAGTGGTTTTCTTCCCTTATCAGCATAGCTTTTCTGACGGTCACGAGCTGCCGCCATTCGCTGTCGTATCTGAGCAATCCTTTCTGTTGTATCTACTACGAGTTCTGGGCCAGTGATTTGGCTGTCACCAACTTCTGCCCAACAGAGAGGTGATCGGCATTTGCGTCCGTACAATGCCTCGAATGGAGCGGCCTGAATGCTGGTGTGGTAGCTGTTGTTATACGAGAACTCCACTAACGGGAGGTGTTTTTCCCAGCCATTGCCGAAGTCGATTACGCATGCCCTAAGCATGTCTTCCAAGGTTTGGATGGTGCGTTCAGATTGCCCATCCGTCTGTGGGTGATAAGCGGTGCTCATATCTAGACGTGAGCCAAAAGACTTGTGCATTGCTTGCCACAGTTCAGACGTAAAACGCGCGTCACGATCAGAAATGATGGAGGTTGGCACTCCGTGCCTTGATACCACTTCCTTTAGGTAAATGTCTGCAAGAGTAGAAAACTTATCCGTTTCTTTGATAGCCAGAAAATGTGCAGACTTGGTCAGTCGGTCTACGATCACCCAAATGGTATCATTTCCGCGTTGAGATCTAGGCAGACCAGTAACGAAATCCATGGAAATTTGCTCCCATTTCCATTTCGGGATCTCCGGTTGTTGAAGTAGGCCTGATGGTTTCTGATATTCAGACTTGACTCTCGCACAAGTCAAGCACTCACTGACGTAGGTTGCTATGTGGGCTTTCGTGCCAGGCCACCAGTACGTAGTCTTGAGGTCGTGGTACATTTTATCCGAACCAGGATGTACTGAATAACGAGACTTGTGCGCTTCATCCATCACAAGTTCGCGTAGGTCTCCATACAGTGGAACCCAGATGCGTCCGTTTACATAGTAAGCGCCGTCTTCCTTTTGTTCTAGCCGCTGCCTCGATCCTCGTAGGGATTCGGCCCTGTTGTTCTCTGCTTTCAATGCTTCAACCTGAGCATCGCGAATCTGAGCGGGAAGGTTAGACTGAATGGTAAGCTGTAAAGCACGTACACGCCTAGGTATGGTATCCTTTCGACTGAGGGCGTCGGCCACAACATTGGCTTTGCCCAGATGATACTTGATTGCGTATTCATAATCGTTCAAAAGCTCAACCCATCGGCGTTGACGCATGTTTAACTCCTTTTGCTTGAAGATATGCTCGAGACTCCTGTGATCGGTGTAAATGGTGCACTTGGTACCGTACAGGTAATGTCTCCATATCTTAAGCGCGAAAACAACTGCTCCCAGCTCCAGATCGTGAGTAGTGTAATTTCTTTCGTGAACCTTGAGTTGGCGTGATGCGTAGGCAATGACCTTGTCACGTTGCATCAACACGCAACCAAGTCCTTGGATGGAAGCGTCGCAATAAACCACGAAATCATCGGTGCCTTCAGGCAATGAGAGGATAGGCGCGCTGCAAAGTCTATCCTTTAGGTGTTGAAATGCAGACTCCTGTGCATCACCCCAACGATAGATGACACCCTTCTGAGTCAGTGAAGTGAGAGGTTGCGCAATCTTGGAGAAATCTTTTATAAACCTTCTGTAATATCCGGCCAAACCCAAGAATTGGCGGATTTCTGTTGGTGTGCGGGGTGCAGGCCAGTTCTTGATCGATTCAACCTTAGATGGATCCACATGAATTCCATCCTTGTTTACCACATGGCCTAGAAAGTGGACTTCGCGAAGCCAGAAGTCACATTTCGAAAACTTGGCATACAACTGCTCTTTTCGAAGAAGTTCCAGCATAAGTCGTAGATGCTGCTCGTGTTCCTCCTGACTCTTAGAATAGATCAGGATATCGTCGATGAACACAATAACGAACTTATCCAGGTAAGGCTTGCACACTCGGTTCATGAGATCCATGAAGACCGCTGGTGTATTCGTCAGCCCGAATGGCATAACCAGAAACTCGTAATGGACGTAACGAGTTTTGAATGCTGTTTTGGAGACGTCCTCATCTCGGAATCTCAGCTGATGGTATCCCGATCTTAAATCAATCTTGGAGTAATAGCTCGACCCTTGCAGTTGGTCGAATAGGTCGTCAATACGTGGAAGAGGATAAAGATTCTTCACCGTCACCTTGTTAAGTTCGCGATAGTCAATACACATCCTGAAGGTACCGTCTTTCTTCTTCACGAACAAGACTGGAGCTCCCCAGGGCGAAGAGCTAGGACGTATGAAACCTTTTTCCAAGAGTTCTTGTAGTTGCGTAGACAGTTCTTCGAGTTCTGATGGAGCTAGACGATATGGTGCTAGAGCTACTGGCGCTGCTCCAGGAGCTAGCTCGATTTGAAACTCAACTTGGCGGTGAGGCGGAAGACCAGGTAATTCCTCAGGAAATACCTCGGGAAAATCGCGCACAATAGGGATGTCTTCAATTCTCTTCTCTTCCGTTGATCTGTCAGTAACGAGTGCTAAAATGGCAGTGTGGCCCTTTCGCAAACACTTCTGGGCCTTAAGGAAAGAGATGATGCCTTCGACAGCACCACTCTTGTCGCCACGAATCATGAGAGGTTCTTCACCAGAACGAGGAATGCGGACGATTTTCCCCTTGCAAACAATCTCCGCTTGATGATGAGATAGCCAATCCATCCCAATAACGACATCGAAACTAGCCAGTGTGATAGGAATAAGATCAATAGAGAAAGTCTGACCAGCTAAGACGAGGTTACAACCTTTAACTACGTGTGTGGCTTCAAGACTTTTACCATTAGCTAGTTCTACCATGTGTTTGGTGTTCTGGAGTGTTGGAGTGCGCTTAAGCATTTGGCTAACTTTTACGGACACATAACTAGTATCGGCACCTGAATCGAATAAAACAGTAACAAAGAAGTCATCCAGAAGAAACTTACCCATCACAACGTTGGGATCGTTCCTTGCGTCACCCTGACCAATCACGAAAGCACGACCTCTTGCCCCATTACCATTGTTGTTTCCCCCATTGCCGTTTCCATTCCCCTGATTGTTGTTGTTCTGGTTTTGATTTAGCTGGGGGCAGTCTTTCTTGAAATGGCCCTCAGCACCACATTGAAAGCACCCTTTGTTGTTACCTTGTTGTTGCCGCTGCTGGCGTTGATTGGGTGGGGCTTGCTGTTGTTGCCGGTTCTGATTCGCCGGATGCTGACTCCTGCAATCCCTTGCCATGTGACCAGGCTTGTTGCATCGATGACAGTTGCCTTTACCACATGGCCCACTGTGGTGCAAGTTACAGCGATTACATTTGGGGTGATTTCCCTTGTATCCACCCGGACCTCGATTCCCAGAAGACTACTGACTGGGGCTCCTGTACTCATCTGTCTTTCGCTGCTGGAACTGAGCTGAAGTAGAACCTTTGCCTGAATTCCCATCCTATTTTCGCTTGTTATCATTGGGTGAGTCAGCAGTAGCAGCACCAATACGCTTAGGCAGTTTGTTTTGTTCCACAGCTTGATCGGTGAGACGATGGGCTAACTTAATGATCTGCTGAATGGTACCCAGGTTGGCCGAAGTCACGTGGCTCTGAATCTCGGGTACAAGGCCCTTGAGGTAAAGCTCAATACGTTTGATGGGAGGGTCCACCATAGTAGGGCACAGAATGGCCAGTTCATTCGACCTCTTGGTATACGCCTCAATCTCAGACCCCGTCATCTTCAGATTGAAAAATTCCACCTCCAGTTTGTGGATGTCATCCCGACTACAGTATTGTTCTTTGATCAGTTCCTTGAAACCGTTCCATGGAGTGGCATTAGCAGCAACCAACCCCAGCAGCTGAACTTGAGCGTTCCACCATGTGAGCGCTACCCCTTCAAGTGTTCCGGTAGCATATTTCACCCTACGATCTTCGGGGCATTCGCACATCTCGAAAACCGACTCAAGCTTTTCAAACCAGTGAAGAAGGCCCACTGCTCCTTCGGTGCCACTGAAAGTGGTAGGTCGGCAGTCCATGAACGTCTTGAACGTGCACATAGGAGGTTGAGCATGTTGACCTGTTGCGCGAGAATAAAGGACAAAATTAAGCATGAGGGTTGGTTTGTGAAGGTGGGATCTAAACGTCCTAAGGTGGGTTGATATGGCAGGTTATACCTCCTGCAGGAACAGCTGCGAGTGCCTCAGCAACTCGTTCGTTGATCAAAGCCGTCAACTGGGCTTGAGTGAGGTTGATACGTCCTTCGCGTCCGCTCATGATCTTCATAACGAAGCAACGTAAGTGAGAAAAGTGTCGCGAAAGTGCGTAAGTGTGGGACGACAATAGAGAGTAAGCACACAAGGTTCAAATAGCAACTACCACATTATCTAATGCACAGTGGGAACTATCTAACCGACAATACCACATAAATCATACCACTTATGGTGTCGAGTCTTGCACGTGGAGCGTAGCGTCGTTGTGGATCGTTGAGCACTGTACTGGTTATAGTCTGGTTTTTATCAAAAACTTTTCCCCTTTTTTTAAAAACCAAGTTCACTATAACCAATGGCTCTGATACCAATCTGTCACACCCCCAAAATCCACCATGCGGAATACCACCGCTTGGAGGCGTGACATGACCAGGATCGAGCCACCAATCATATTGAACAACAAAATTAAGTAAATAAAACCAAACACAATACGATTGGTGACCAAAAGGAAGTAAACCGATTTTAGGTTAACAGCGGAAGCATAAAACATAAGTTCGAGCATAAGTTCGTAGTTCAAAAGTTTAAAGTCCCAAAACATAAGTTTCATTAGTTTATAAAGTTTATTCATTAAGTACGGGACATATCAGTTCGCATCCCACAACGACCACCTCCATATGCAAGCTCCATAGCATCTAATGACCTGCAAAGCATGTAATAACGAGTCAACAACAACGTTGAGTGAGTTCACGGTTGGTTGTCCATTTTAGAGTTGTTTCCAAAAACATAGTTTAATCTCGTTCGGCTATCCAGCCGTGGGGGTTACCCCATAGTTCGAAAACGTTTATTAGTTAACCATCCCATGTTCACCTTCCCTGGCTATCCAGCCCGACACTTTGGCCGTGGGGAGCTGCCCCAGTATTTTAAACTACCAGACTCGTTTATCATATCGACCACTAACAAAAGAAATCAATTGTGCCCTAGCGTCGGTGTTCTATCACCACCGACGTGCCATAGTCCATTAGTACACACCCGTCCAACTGGCACGGTGTGCGGTTTGTTAAACCTAATAGCGCTATTAACTAATGACCCGATCGCCATAGCCTCGGCGATTAAGTCGATACAAAAAGGGAGGGACTTCGCTGATAGAGTTCTAGTCCAGTAAGTCTAATACGTCCCAATAGGACGAGGAATTTACATTCCTGAACACGTCACAAGGACGAGGAATCCACATTCCTAAACACGTCCCAAAGGACGAGAAATCCCTATTCCTGTACCCATTCCCATTCCCACCAGGAATTTACCATGCTTTGTAGAAAAGTGTGAACTCACCTCAGTTTGCTCGGTTAGATTCTCAAATATAGCTAACAGTCAAGGTCGGTCAATCGCGTCCTAATAAGGTACGGATAACAATCAGTTTCTCATGCATAACACGTATCCTACGTACGGTTTATTTGCACATTACTTCTACCACATAACAGGCACACACTTTAACGATGTATGCCCATATATACTTCCCATCCATTCCCCACTCATAAGCAAACATACAATAATGCATATAACACATATAACATGTTAGATCATTCACAGATAGCATACTCGACATTTAGACGCGCAAATCACAACTTATGTCATTTCAGCATTAATATTCAAAACCGGCTGTTTTCGGACATTTTAATAAAATAGTTAAACTATTCCAAAAATTCCCAAATTTTTACAAGATGTCTTAAACGTTCCATATTTTATTGTGTAAAAATATCGGGGTCCGGTTCATTACCAATATTTTTATAAAAATTCATATTCCGGACTGAACTCAGATTTATGTATTTCTGACCACAGTCCACGGAACAGTTTATTAAAAATTCATCGAGTGTCCGATTTACGAAATTCTAGTGGGGTAATTACAAATGCATCGGTTTTCATCTACTGTACAAATTTCGTGGTCCGATTCATCACAAAACTCAGGTTATGACTGAAATTATGACACCCATTTATTGCTGTCAAAATTCAGCTTAAATTGCTGTTACAAATTAATACTTTAAAAATAGTAAACGGAGTCTAAAAATTACGATTCCGGTGCCATTAGAACCGTATTTCATAATAACATATTTTAGATTCAAAATATCGGTTTTTCGTTGAGTTTAAGACCTGTTTACAGCCAACTGAAGTTGGCTGTAAAACCGGGACAGATTCTGTTTTCACATTCTAACTTACTAACTTGTGTTCGGTTGATTCCGTTAATCACGTTTAGTGACCACAACAACATCACACATTAATATTAATCAGTAAAACATCAGAATATCAACCAATAATCATAATCACACAAGATCTACATGCTTTACACTAATATTCATCCATTAACCACCTTGTTCATCACTTTAGTAGACTTTTAGACTTTGATCTTATATGTTCATAATTTTTAACCTACAAATCTCTTATTAACCACCCTAGACAAGATCAAGAAGGCGTTTAGAGTCACTTACTACTAGCTCGAGGCTAGGGGAGAAACTAGGCGAAAAACGAGTGGTTAAAAGCAATGTAGCGAGGTCCTTCGCGTTCCGAATGCACCGAGCTCCTTTGTATGAGATCCTTAATCCTTGTATAAGCTTGGAATGGCAAGATCAAGATCGAAAGGTGGCGGTGGGGGTGCTTGTGTCTTCGGCCGAGAGTGAAAGAGAGGGAGAGGGAGTTGGTTTGTTGAGTTGTGATGAATGATATGATGGATTAAGGTTGCAACTTATAGATAATTTCCTTCAAGTTTAACCAATGGTTCTAATGCTAGCTAGATATTAGACAACCTTGATTTAAATAATCAAGTAAAGTACATGGGGTGGTCACATAGTGACCGAACTCGGTTGGGGGGGGGGGTCTCCTAGTTAGGTTCCAACTAATAGTTAAGTATTAGTTAGTTAAGTTGGAGGTTAACCATTTACTAGTATGTTATGCGTTGTGACGGGTGTTAGGGTATTCGGAGTCCCTAACTGGCTCAGAAAAAAGAAAAACAATGCCATTGACAATATTTTTGGATTCCGGGTGAAGTCCGGTTGTTCGGTTGAATGCTGATTCGTTAAAGTGCCAAATAAGCATTTAAAGTGTCTTTTATGTATATTTTCGTAACACTTTTAATTTCTAACACTTAGGAAATTATAACGAAATATTTAGTGACCTTTCTGCATACTACTAGTATGTTGACAAGCACATGTAAGCACATCACAGATATCAGAAAGCAGTTAAGTAATTCCACACAGTCGTCAAACACTTTAATTATCAATAATAAATTGTACGGAATACATAGGATTTTGAGGGTTGTCACACGGTTTTGTCTCCTAGGGTACAACAACCGGAACAGTATGTGTACTGTTGAAGATGACTCTCATACCCAAGATAGCGCCGGGTAATGGTGTTCTTAAAGTAGAAAAATTTAAGTTGTGTAAAACAATTTAGAGAATACTCTTCTCTAAATTTCCATTGAACAAAGATGATTTTATTGTGTGTATTTTTCTTCTTTCTTTTTTACTATGAACTCCCATGTTCATATTCATATATATACACACATAAAGATTAATCTTATTAAACTAGTCATAAATAAATAAGACATTAATCTTGTCATAACTAAAACCAATAATCTTTTAATAAAAAAAGATAATTAATATAGTTTTAATCTCTAATTAAAAAGTTTTAAGTGGCTAGTCAAAACTGCCATTTTCATTCATGACACGAATTAAACGAGTTGTAACAACTAGCTTGACCAGGTCCAACTATTTGCTTTGTTACTGTTGCAGACATGCGTGCGCGCCTGAAGTGGCTTGCCAGTCCATGTGCCGTAATGTATGGAACCCGCGTATGCGTGCGACACGCAGACCAGTGTGCCTGGTTACTACTGCAAACCTGCGCACGGTTGTTTTGGCTTGCTATCCCTCGCGTCACGCTAAGTGGACATGTGCGCCTTCGGAATCCGCTACGCACAAGGCCTTGCGCCATTCACGCTTGCGTGCCCCTTCACTACCAGCCGCGCTCCTGAGAGGCCTGCGCTACATCATCCGCTTAAGTCACCCACTGGTGCGCCAACCACATTCCTGACCATGCACACATGGACAAACAAACAAAGCCGGCTCTCAAGCGTGTCACAGCGTTGCTAGTGTGCGAAGTGCGCCATCAAGGCCCTTTAGGGTCCCTACTAGTGTTTGCATTTAAGGAAACAATATACAAGGAGTGCTCCTCTTTATAAACCACTTTAAGTTTTGTCATCCCACCTATGTGGGACACGTTGACAAAACTCAATCCAATTTTCTTATATTTGTTTGTTCCAAATATACAACTTCAAGCTTCAATATCTCATTCATCTTAGCTCTATTTTAGACATAGTTTGGTTCGTTATAATGTTCTCACAAGGAAGAACACAAACTCACAAAAAATTATTTATACAACACATATATAAATATAATTATTAGTGTTCAAAATATTTAGTGAAAAACCCAGTTTCACTAAAATTTCCAACAATCCCCCACATGAATGGAGATTGATAAACACACAAAATTCCCCGATGAAACCTCGACATTCGAGTATTGCGGGATAGGTAGGTTTTACCTTTGAACCTTCATTTGTAAAGTATACTTAGCCAACTAGGGTTTTGTAGACATGATGTCCTCGAACAACCTCTTATTTGTGTAAACAACAGTATACATTCACACAATACTTTCCCTAGTTAGGCCATCCTCTCATTATTGTGTCCTATTATGGTCCTAGAACACTAGCCTGGTTCTTCGAGAGCTCTCGGATTGCGCACCCCACAATGCCATTCGAAGCTACCATACTTCTCTCTCACATAGGTGATTCCCATGAATCATTAAAAGCATCATGGTTATTTGAGTTTCCTCAAATCGCTAACCTCAATATGCTTAACCTCACATCATTGTCACGGAATATTATAGGAATGAACTAGGACGTATTTAAACACCATTTTATAGTTTTAGGGGGATATTTAAACATACTAGCTTATATATAAACATATATATTAGCTTTGCCCCCAAAGTGACTAACTTTCGGTTCATGATTAAGTTGTCCTATTGAACCTAGATCTTGGGATCTCTAGTTAGCTAGGTTAGGTTTCCCTCATGTCCCTTTTCTATGGGCTTTAGTCTCATTCCACAACTTAATCTCTTATCAACCCATTGGTATGTTTGATCCAAAATTATCTTTAACTTCGCTTAGTCAATAGCGATAATTTGCAATTTGAGATCATTTGTTCTAACATGTTCTTGACCCACTAGTCAGTTTTTCCATTTAGTTAATTCGTAAGACTTATAACTCGTGATCTCATCCAGGATCTAGTTATGTACCTTGTCTTTAGAATGAAATGAAATTTAATTTATGGCCAGATGCATCTCCATGATGCCTTTGGTATGTCAGAACTGACATCTTATTAGATTTTGAATCTATCCAATTGGCGTTCGAGTCCAATCAACTCAATTGACTCCATATAACCATTGTGTACTCCACTTGGTCACGTGTTTACAATGTTTATTTGGATTATTAAAATCCTTATTGCCACACCTTCCACATTCAAATGCAAGTCGCTCCCATATTTAAGTGTTATTGGATAACATCCAAATGAGGTGATAAAAGGTTCTCCCTTTCATTTCGAGTTTTAGAAAAACTTCTCAACTACCATTTCTACATACCCTAAAGGGTTGTTTCTTAAATGGATCTCCTCCCACATTGCTTGTATTTTGATTAAGTTTGAGTAATCCTTTTTTATTGAAGTTTATATTTGTAGTTTGCTTTAAGCACAAAATTCGTTCTTATGTCATCACGTATTTTGAATGTTTAAAGTTAATTTAATCTCTGTCGAGCATATAAATTAACAAGGATTAGTCTAACATGCTTTAGACCACAATACTCTAGCATGTGAACAGAAGATGCATCATTCTGATTCATTATAGCCTTAAGAGATAACAAACTATCTATTGCAAACATTCGTTTCTTAGTTTAGACACAATAACGAAATTTTATTTTACCATTCCAAAAAACGTCGGTTTATAGGAAGGTCTCGAAGCCATAATTAACTTCATCCGTTAGGATCAAAACTCATTTGCCTTTTTATCTCCCAGGCTTCACCATTGACTCATAAGGACTTAAACATAAGCCTTAATTCCACTCACTTTAATGAACGATCTCTGTATAAAATCACTCAAGTCTTGAGATACATTCAATTAGATTGACTCTCAACAACAATGCATTCACATATGCCTATAGTGATATATACATTTACGTTGTTGTTTCGTTAAGACCGTGTATTGGGACACTCTCCCAAATAAAAGGACAAATCCTCCACATAGATCAAACAACATGTCTGGTGGTAGAGGCATCTACGAGTCCATCATTATTGTAAATATCCCATAATAAATTTGCAATATTTATTAAAATTATTTACAATAACAACATATATTTCTTTCATATGTTATATTCTTCGAGAAACAAACATGCGCATTTCCATGTTGATACTCAACATTAGATTACATATCTCGTCTCGTGTATTTCATATCAAATAATTCGTCACGTTTCTCACAATGTCGTCATATGTTTGATGTTTGATTTGCGACTTATTGCATAAGTCATGATCACAACCCGCTCATTGTGTTCGTGTAAATCACTTCTTACACTTTGCTTTAAGCATATGTATCCTTTATTATTTTGACAAAAAATCGTAGTCCCAAAAAATATATGTTTTGCACATCTTTTATATATTTATTATATTTAAACCATTTGTTTATGTAAAATAATACCAAACGATAGTCTACCATTTATAATAAAATAAAAGTGGACATATATAAAACGGATACACTAAAGATATCTAAACATCAAATGCCAAAGTGTTATTATCTTCAACACTTTTGACCGAAATAAACATAATTATATTGTTTGGTGTCATGTTTTGAGGTACTCCCTCATCTTGGAACACTAAGCTTGAATAATCACAAGTTGTCCAAAATATAAAGTTGTTTACAATTAACTACTCGCAAGTAGTTGAGCAACTTATTATATCCATAAAAACGTCGAGTTGTTTTTCACTAAATAATCTTTCCGAGACTATTATATGATTCAAGACGTTATACTTCTCGTGGAAGTATCGAATCACTTATAATCCTCAAAGACATGTTTTATTCGTTCAAGACATTTCTCGTTTTTGCAAGTGTTTTAAAATTAAACTATATATTTTTATGTCTTGATTACAATTCAATACAATAAACCTTATAATAGTTTATTAAATAAAACAGTTTCAAACTCGCTCGTTTCAACAATAAAACAAATACACGTCGTTTTAATAATTGGTTTATCATATTCAAACCGTTTCTAAAACACTCGTTAGAAAGTAAATGATTACAAATCGTTAAAATGTGTTTTTCAAAGAGAACCGATTCTAATGAGATCATTAGAACTTGAATGTTTAACAAAAAATAAAAATATTTGGTCCTATATGTTGAACCATTTCTAACGCGGTAGTTAGAAATAAAACGAGTACACTTATTCTCATAAGTCAATTTTGGTTTATTCAAATAAATGTCTTCTAACACGCTCGTTAGTAATAAATATAAACCTTTTCTAAAATGCTCGTTAGAAAATAAACAATTGCCAGATTTTTTAAATCGTTTCCAACACGCTTGTCAGAAATAACGGATTACAAAGTTTGTTATGAAGTTTATAATAAAATTATAAACTATTTCTAATATGCTCAATAGAAATAAACAAATACGAACTCATTTTAATATTTATGTAAATAATCCGTTTCTAACTTGCTCGTTGGAAAGTTATTAGTTTAGACGAAACCATTTTGAGATATATTATTCTACACATTTGATATTTGCCAATGAAGTACATTATAGAAGACCTTCTATTATGAGGCTTCCATTCCATCTACCTGGCCAACAACCTGTTGTTTTCGGCCCTGACGAGGATATTAACTCTGTTCTAAATAAACCGTCTGTTAAATCTTCAATATTTCTATCATGGATGGAACCACCTGTTGGCCAGTACACTTACATACGTTCAGTTCCCTATTTTTTATGTTTGGAAGCTTGACAAGCGAGTATGGGAACCAAGAAAAGGGAAAAAAATCAATTGGCAGGATTCATTCCGTACCTCCGTCTCTAGGTGAAGCTTATTTTTTGAGAATTCTTCTTAACAATGTTAGAGGACCAACATTGTTTGACGACATTAAAACAGTTAATGGTAAAGTTTATGATACATACAGAGATGCTTGCTATGCACTTGGTCTTTTAGATGACGATTCAGAGTATATGGAGGCAATAAAAGAAGCAAATTTAACTGGAAGCGCTTCATATATTCGAAATTTATTTTCTACGATGCTATTATCCAGTAGTCTTTCTAGACCTGAGGTTGTGTGGGAAAGTTCGTGGAAATACATGGCAGACGATTTTGTTTACAGACTAGCAAAATACCATCGAGTTACAGGTACCTTTTCTTTACACTGAATTTTATTACTTATATTTAAAAAAAAAATGATTTAATGTTTTGATTATTATTTAAATTAATTTATCTTAATATGATGAAATGGTTTCCCTATTCATAAATGATGTTTTTTTCTTTCGTATTGCATAGCGGTATCAATTCCAGATCACCAACTTAAGAACTATGTTTTGTGCGAAATTGAAAAGTTTTTATTGCGAAATAATTCTTCTTTGCGAAGATTTGAAACAATGCCATATCCAGATATGTCGTCTTCAGGTATTTCAGATTGTCGTTTGATATACGAGGAGCAGGCCTATGATACAACATACCTTGGAAATCTGTACGATAGTCAATTGACAATGTTAACTGACGAACAATGCTCTGTTTTTGAAGAGATTATGGCAGCAGTAAACAGTGATAACGGTTGGATTTTTTTCCTTTATGGCTATGGTGGAACAGGTAAAACATTTCTATGGAAGACATTGTCCATTGCAATTAGATCAAAAGGTTAAATCGTGTTAAATGTGGCTTCAAGTGGAATTGCATCGTTGTTGTTAGATGGTGGCAGGACTACACATTACAGGTTTAGCATACCGTTGAATCTTACTGAAGATTCGGTATGTAATATAAAACCAGAAAGTGATATGTCTAAATTACTTCATGAGACTAAATTTATAATTTGGGATGAAACACCTATGGTACACAAACATGCATTTGAAGCGCTCGATAGAACAATGAATGACGTTTTCAACATTGACACATCTTTCAATTCAGATATCCGGTTTGGAGGTAAGGTTATTGTTTTTGGTGGTGATTTTAGACAAATATTACCTGTTGTTCCAAATGGTGGGAGACAAGAGATTGTTAATTCCTCCTTATGTTCATCTTATCTGTGGAGTAAATATAAATTGCTAAGACTAACAAGAAACATGAGGTTAACAGTTGGAAGATCTACTGTTGATGTTGAAGAAATAAATACTTTTGCCAAATGGATTTTGGATTTGGGTGAGGGTAACGTTGGTGGTCCAAATGATGGAGAAGCAACTATTGAAATACCACAAGATCTTTTGATTACTAACGCATCTGATCCACTTGCAAGTTTAATTGATTTTGTTTATCCATCAATCTTGGAAAACGTAGACGACCATAACTATTTCAGTGAGCGGGCTATACTTGTACCTAAAAATGATGTTGTTCGTGAGATTAATGACAGGTTGCTAGCAACGTTTCCTGGTGAAGAAAAAGAGTATCTTAGCTCTGACAGTCTTTGTCTGTCTGATGATGTAAATTATACACAACAAAGAATTGTCACACCCCGATATTTTCACGTATTACCGGTGGGCCAGGTGGGGAGTATCGTGACGTAGTTGATATCATCATAGTCAATAATCACAGTTTAAATGCACGGCGGAAGTCTAAAAGTAATTTATACAATCGTAGTTTTAAAGTAACATAAAATATTACACAACAGAATGTAAGAAGATCCACAGGTGGATCAAAACAAAAGAAGTATTGTTCAACAGACTTAAAGTGATAAAAGCTTGCAAGACTCTTTATTTATTCACTCAGGAGTTCCAGCCCATTACGCTTAGTACCTGCACTTAACCTTTTTGAAAATACGTCAGTTTACACTGGTAAATACAATTAGCTGACTTTTTTTTAAAACATTTATAAAAATTAATTTGGATGTACAAGGCATAAAATCTTTTATAACTTGGGACAATTATTTAAAAATAATCTTGTATACAGATTTATATGTTTGTCGTCCATTCAGGACCCGGTTAGAAGAGCCAGATTAGATTAATTGACACACCACAAGTATATGCCCACAAGAGAGTGAGATACCGTTTATACATACGCAACTGTCAGGTGTATGCCTACACCCCGTGCTTAAGCCGTGGCCATTTCTAACAAATGTGCCGAGGATATCCAGGACATGGTCATTAACCCCCCAAAGGCATTGCATCAAACAAAACAGATTAAAACGGGTTACGTAAATGTATTAATCACAATCCGATTTAAATAACTACATACCCGACCAAGCGGTATTTTTATAATACCGTATCCCAAGCCCGTATAACGGAAAATCAAAGCAAAGCAAAAGTCTACTTTTGCGACTTTCGGTTCTGAACCGAGCCTAAACTCCGAATTGTCGGGTTGAACATCTCTAAACATGTTCTTATATTAATTACCAAGTTATTTTTGTGTTAAAACATGTTCCATAACCTCTACATTATCAGTTATGAATTTATTTGTAAAAACTGACCCGTTTGACTTTTTATTAATAAGTTTGACCCGACAATTGACCAAGTAAAAGTGATAATCAGTAGGTGCCCTTTTAAGGGTTTATTACCTACATAATTACCAACTCATAGCCACTTTTAATTCGAATAATGGCTGGACTGTTTGTGATTAATCACAAAGTCAATGCTTAATTACGATAACTTTGACTTTCGGTCATTAAGCTAATAAAACTTAAACTTAGGAAGCTAAGAACACTTACTAGAGTACTTAGCACGAATTTGCAACTTTAGAAAACTTCCTTGAGCTCCAGGAGGCTCCAAGGAGTGAGTTTTGAGTGAAATATTCCAGTGTGCAAATGAACAAGTTCAAACAAAGGGCCTTATATAGGAATTTCTACTATATATGATCAACCCACATGTCCCTACATTGATCCCAGATGATTCCAGGTGTCCCTAGTGCATGAAAAACCATTGGCTCAGACCCTGGTATCAAAATTTAGCATGCAAAGGCGGTGGAACTGGCTGAAACATGCAGCTGTCATTGTTTTCTGCATCTGACACTCTTACGCGGGCCGCGTAAGACTCAAAGAGAGTCTAGGCGGGCCGCGTGGCTCCCCTTTTACCGGAAAAAAACTTTTAAACTTTGCAGTTTTGGTCCCTGGTCCATTTTAAGTTTATTTAACTTCCTTTTATTGCATTTATGACCCCCATAGTTAACTTTTAAGGGCCTTGGGTCATATATTAACTCCGTTAGGCTCCCGGTTAGTTGTACAATCACCCGAAAAGGTCTCTTAAGAGCGTAGAAACCCCACGAAATCATTATTTATTATATATGGAAGCATAATGAAGTATTACAAAGCTTTGGGATCATTAAAAGGTCATTCAGAGGTAACTTTTAACATGTTGACACGTTTAACCCTTAAGCTTTGTAAAATTTTCAATTTAAGCAAAAACGGCTTTCTATGCCCGACAATTTCATTCATCAAAGAATACGAACATCTTGCAAGATCATTCGGAGGCACGAGCTTGGCATGATGACACGCTTGAACCTTTTACTAACATATTTACGTTGTTTGACAATTTTAGTCCCTCCAGATCACTCTATTACACGTTTAAAGTCCATGACACGTGTCTTTATTATATTGGGCATGATTTTGCGAGGTGTTACATCCTCACTCCCTTAAAAGAAATCTCGACCTCAAGATTTACTGAAATAAATGAGGGTACTCTGTTTCATTGTGGATTCAACTTCCCACGTGTATTCTGGACCTCTACGGGCATCCCATTTTACCTTCATAATCGGTACATGCTTCCTTTGAAGCTTCTTAACCTGTCCATCCTCGATCGACAAAGGTTTTTCAACGAACTTCAAGCTCTCATCTATCTGCACGTCCTTATGCGACATTGCTAGCGACTCATCGGCTAGACATTTCTTTAAGTTGCAGATGTGGAATACATTATGTATTCCACTAAGCTCTTTTGGCAGATTTAGCTTATAAGCTATAGTTCCGACACATTCGATGATCTCGAATGGTCCTATGTATCTAGGGCTTAGCTTGCCGTTTTTTCCAAAACGCATCACCCCTTTCCAAGGTGACACCTTGAGTAATACCTTGTCGCCTACCTCGAATTTCAGAGGTTTACGCCTTTTATTCGTGTAACTTTTCTGCCTATCCCTGGCAGCTTTGAGATGATCGCGGATCTGAACAATCTTATCTATCGTCTCCAGGACTATATCGGGTCCTGACAGTTGGACATCACCAACTTTCGCCCCGCAAACTGGCGTTCTACACTTTCTTCCGTACAAAGCTTTAAAAGGCGCTGCTTGAATACTCGAATGATAGCTATTATTGTACGAAAATTCAATCAACGGAAGATGGTCATCCCAACTCCCTCCTAAATCAATAACACAAGCTCAGAGCATATCCTCAAGCGTTTGAATCGTACGCTCGCTTTGCCCATCCGTTTGAGGATGATATGCAGTGCTGAAATTTAATCGAGTGCCTAAAGATTGCTAAAAGCTTTTCCAAAAATGCGATGTGTATCTTGTATCCCTATCAGAGATAATAGACACTGGCACTCCGTGAAGAGATACAATCTCATCCACGTACAACTGAGCTAGCTTGTCGGAGCTGTGAGTTTCTTTAATCGGCAAGAAGTGGGCTGACTTGGTCAATCTATCGACTATAACCCAAATAGTATCATTTCCGTGCTTCGTCTTTGGTAACTTTGTGATAAAATTCATGGTTACCATTTCCCATTTCCATGTGGGAAGTTCAGGCTGTTGCAGCAAACCCGACGGCTTTTGATGCTCTGCTTTAACTTGCACGCACGTCAGACATTTAGCCACATAAGTGGCTATAGATTTCTTCAAACCTATCCATCAATAATTTGCCTTTAAATCCTGGTACATCTTATCACTGCCAGGATGAACTGAATATTTGTAGCTATGAGCTTCTTGAAGAATCACATCTCGAAGTCCTCCATAGATTGGAACCCATATTCGTCCATTCAATCTTAGGATACCATCCTTGCCATATGATAATTGTTCAGCAGTTACTCCTAACTTCTCATTCGGATAGTTAGCTTCCAATACAGCTTCCTTTTGAGCGGCTAACAACCTTTCATTCAAGCTGTTCTTCAGTTCAATGCTCTTGGCATTGATTCTAATAGGCTTAACCCTTTCTTTTCTGCTCAAGGCATCGGCGACTACATTTGCTTTGCCTGGATGATATCGGATTTCACAATCATAATCATTCAGTGTCTCCATCCAACGACGCTGCCTCGTGTTTAGATCCTTCTGATTAAACAGATGTTGAAGGCTCATGTGATCAGAATAGATCACACACTTGGTTCCATAAAGATAGTGCCTCCAAAGCTTTAGTGCAAATACAACGACACCCAACTCCAAATCGTGGGTGGTGTAATTCTTTTCGTGCACCTTTAATTGGCTTGAACCATAGACAATAACCTTGCCCTTCTGCATAAGCACACATCCCATACCTATGTGCGATGCGTCACAATAAACCACAAATTCTTCAATTCCTTCTAGCAATGTCAACACAGGTGCATTGCTTAACTTCTGTTTAAGAATATCGAAGGATTCTTGCTGCTTGGGACTGACGTGCTGACGTAGTACACGCAAATTTAATCCAAATAACAACTATAGATAGTGGTAAATGGGTATCGAACTCAGGGAGTATGTGGAAAATGTGTTGATTTTATAGCTTTGCACTTTAACTAAAATTAACCTAATTTGCAGAAAGTAAAGATCAATAATTTGGATTGTTTGGTTTTAAAACTAAAATTAACTAAATAACTTCAAATAAAAGGTTAGTTGTAAAGCAGATTAGGAGAAAGCGACCATCCTAAACTTCCGGTTTGCTTTTGACAATTGTGTTTAAATTCACTAGAAAGAATCACGTAGACATGATTCACGTATGATTGTTTGTTCGTGATAAAAGGGAACTAAGTACTCGGATTATGAAAACGTGAGGTCCATAAGAACGTACGGTTTAGAATATGATCATAACATCAATCAACAATTTACAAACATTCACACACCATAATAAACAAACAAACATTGCAAGTCTACTATTCTAGAAATACGAATCCAAACACAAAAGTCATAGACAATCCTTCAATTTAGGATGATCACCATAAGTTTAGCCACACATAGCTTGGTGAATCATCATAGCAACAAGTTTAATGTTCATACGAATCGAAAACACAAACCAATTGTTTAGAAATGTTTGGAACCAAGCAAAACCAGCCAAAATCGCCCCTAAGATGCCAGAGAAACGTCCAATGATGGGATAATGTGAAAAGACACCCAAAAACTGATTAAATGAGGCAGTTACGAATTTCCTCGCAGCCTCCACCGTAAATTACCGTACCACCGTAATTTACGGTGGTCTTCAAAGTGTTACGGTGGGTGAAGACTGTGTTACGGTGGGAATATGGCATATTTCAGGGCCACCGTAATTACGGTGTCCACCGTAATTTACGGTGGAGCCCTGACTTGTGTGTTTTGTTTCTTCATTCCTCCCACGCACGACCCGTTCATCCCCAAACCGTCCAAAGCTGCGTTTTATCCCTTTTTAGCTCCCGAACCACACCTGAAACATAAGCAACCGTAGTCATCTAATTCAAGATAATTACGCGATTAAGTGAAGGATAAATCCATCTTTTAACATCATTAAGGGTTGTCCTATGGACCACCCGTCACATCCCCACACTTAACCGTTGCTTGTCCCAAGCAACTCATCAAATCATTTTCAAAACAAGTGACCAATGTAAACCAAGCATAAACATGTAGTCCTTTTACTAACCCCTTTTTAACACCCAAAATAACGCACCCCTCGCTAAGTCTCTCCTCTCGGTAACAAGTAAGTACTAGCATCTATGAGCTAGACACACAAAGGATAACAGGCGGTTGCACAACTATAGGCTTGTACCTAAATCAATCCTTCTCCTAACAAGTGCCAAACATGAATGCAAATCAAAGGGACTTTCAAGGTTTTAACGTGGCTAGGTGTATGGATAGGAAATGGAATATATATGAAGTAGCTAAAACTTAACCTGGTCTTTTATTACACACATAACAAACAAACAACTACCAAACTAAACTACTATATACAAGATAACTAAACATCACTTCTTTTTCGTTTTTTTTTCATTGCTTTTTCTCTTTTTTTTTTCTTTTTTTTCTGATTTTTTTTAACTCAACTTTCAACATAACATCAAATAAAATTACATACTACTAAACAATCACTAACACTATAAAACCGGGTCAAGTTGGGTAAATTTTTAGGTAACTAGCTAGGGGAAAACAAAAGATAGGCTTTTAGGCACAAAATTGGGCAACTAAATGTCCAAACCCCCGCCTCTCTCGCAACCAGGCTCATATATATAATTTATGAGGTCCAACCCCCCAAATCCCACACTCACACACACTAAAGACGAGGCTACCTAAATGCCCTTATCCTTTTCGCATTCACGCCCAACTAAGGACTCAAACCGTATCAAGGCACAAGTTCTAATGCACCCCCACCCGTAGCCACTCTCATCAAAGATAAATATTATTTATCTACATGTGTGGCTACAACTCTCACCAAGAATAAAATGGGTATCAAGGGCTGCCGGTGCATCAATTGGCGTTAATCTAGGGTGTTCAAATTCTCACATTTTTCGTTTGATTTACAAATTTTTCAAAAACTTCAAAAATTCCCCCCATCCCCACACTTGGGATACATTGACCCCAATGTATGGTTTTAGGAGGATTTGATCGCTAAACATCTTTAACATCACCCAAAGTTCACAAACTCAAACCACAAACTTCTTTTTGGTATTTTTTCATTTTATATTTTTCTTCTTTTTCTTTTTAAGACATCACACCGCCAACTCGCACCAACCCAAACATAACGTCACAACTCAAACTAACACCACCCAACCGCCCAACCATAAACATATCAAACTAAATAATATTCACAAAATATACAAGGAAGGAACACGACCTGACTAGTAATAGCGTGGTTGCGGAGGCCCAAAAATGGAAGACATCATGTCATTCCATTCGCCAAATGCAAATGAACCGCTACTACTCCCACCTTGTTGCGGAGCTCCTTCTTGTTGGCGGATCGATCTGTGACACCTGTGTCACTTCAACCATCAAAAAAATGCCAAACCAATGAAATATTGTATTTCATACTTGGGATTTGTAAAAATATGTGAATCGTTTGCACATATCAACTCTTGTTCGATTTCAAGCTTTAAATCGCTTTCTGGAGGGTTATACGCGCTCTGATGCGTAGATATAACCAGTTTAATGCAACGAACACTCCAGAATAGTGAAATAGGCTTAACATACCTTAAATAACCTTTACATAACTTATAAATAAGTTTTGAAGGCTTTGGTATGGCAAAATCGAGTTAAATCGCTTACAGGGACTAAAGTTGACAAACTGCGAAAGTATGCCAATTTGAACTGTAACAGACATTCCGGAACATGACCATAAGTTAAAAATACCATAAATATCCTTTACATAGCTTATAAATAGGCTTTGAGGTGTTCGGTGTGCTAAAATAAACTTTTGGGTCATTCAGGGACTAAAAGCGTCAAAAAGTGCACAAGTTTGCATTTTCGCGCATAACTTACGTTCTGAATACATCCGGACATCCAAAAATTTATGTAAGCACTAAAATATTTTATTTTAGTGTTTGGCATGAGAAAAATCCTTTCGTCACGCAATTAGGATCGTTTTTCGCGCTTGTGTGCATTCCGTCGTAATTAAGCGATCATCGCGATCGTACGACCAAACGAACCAACATCCGACATATTTTTGAGCATGTTTTGATGTACACAATGTTTAGGCATCATTTTAGGGCCTTAAAGTTGACTTTACGGGCCTTAGAAGTGCCAGAAATGGCCTTAAACACCAACAGGGACTGAAACTGTCATTTTGCAAAGTTGTTGTCTGATCAGGACCTTCAGGCGGCCCGCGTAAAACCAGGGCTATCCTTTACGCGGCCTGCGTCAGACTCTCAGACCAGATTCGATGTTTAAACAGGCTGTTAACAACTGCATTACCCACAAAACCCACTTGCACATGGTAATTCTGATACTAGGGGCTGGTTTTGGATGTGCACATGGTATTACAATACCATGGGTGCAAGTGTATGGCCAAGATCAAAGCACATTTCCCGATAAACGATCCTAATGGTGCTAGTATTCCTATAAATACCCACCCCCATAACTTGTAAAACCAACAAGAATCCTGATTTGAGAAGCTCTAAGTTGAAACCTTTGTTTCATACCTTAGCTACTTGGATCGAGATTAGCATTCGGGGACCCTTCGTAAGTATTCCTTCGTTCTTTTATTTCTTTTCGAGTCCGAAAGTCAAACTTTATTTGACTTTCTGCGTTGACCAGTTTATGGTCAATGCGAAGTTCGTTTGAACTTCGCAACGTGATTGTAATCACGATGGTTATAGTCCCTTGTAACTATGCCTACTGATTACCACGTTGTCTAGGGTCGCAAGGGTAAGCGATCTAATAAATCGCTTATACCTTCGAACCCAACCCATTTGGTCGATCATTAGGATCGAACCAAATACATTAGGTGACCATAGTAGGTAGGGAATAACCTTCCGAGGTTATACCCTATGGTCACATCGTTTGAGTAGTTGTATGATAGGTAGTTTATATGCCTTAGGTAAATTACCAGAATACCCTTTTCATGTATAATTGGTAATTAAGCATATGTAACCTAAACTTTTGTCACATAACTGGTTATGTAACATGTTAAGGCATATTCTACTTGTCATAGGACTAGTTAGGCGGTCCGAACGCGTTTCACGCGAACGACGCGTTAAAGTAGCATAAGCTACCTAAACGGGTCGTAATGGGTCGTAAGCACTTATGTTAGGTTTCATTTAGTATGTAGGCTTTGTTAAACCATAGTACACGAGTCTCCATACTCGTTTGGTTTACGAACCCTCATTCTATCCGATCCTCCGATTTAGGTCCGGTTTATTAACATAGTTACCTATATTAGGTACCGTTCGATATCCGTGATCTCTAGCATTGTTTGGTTGTTACTCAAGGACTACTAAGCAATCTCAAGTGAGTACATAGACCCCTCTTTTACTGTTTTTCAAACTGTTTTGGGGTGAAACACATGTGCCTACTTGTTACTTTCATGCTTTCCTGTTTTCACATCATATACTTCCTATGATCATTAGTACATTTATAGTACATGTTTAACAATACATTCCATGCTATGTATGCCCATTGTGTGCATACTTAGTACAGTTGTTTCATGTCACATGCTATGTATGTCTATTGTTGCATACTTAGTACAGTTGTTTCACGTCACATGCTATGTATGTCTATTGTTGCATACTTAGTACAGTTGTTTCACGTCACATACTATGTATGTCTATTGTTGCATACTTAGTACAGTTCACATGCTATGTATGTCCATTTGTTGCATTGTTCATCATACTTAGTACATTTGTTATTCATCACATGCTTACATTTTGGATACACATTACATGATTTACATTAGACATGAACATTTTACTTTGGTAGTTTGGTTTGAGTAAGTGATTAAGTAACGAGGCGTGTGTAATATGATACAAGCATGGTGGATACGCCGCTGATACTTCCTATATATAAGTGTTTGTATGATATCACATATTGTAGCGTTATTTGAATCATTTCAATTTGAGACATATAACATTTTATACAAATAACATACTTTTCACAAGACATTGATTTACAAACAACTGATCTTATACAAACTCATTTTACATGGTTATTCATTTAACCATACATTATTCTCTTATTTATACATATCATCTGATCTTATCGTTTTTCAAATGATTTACAAGACAAAGCAAATTACAAGGTTCATGACTAAACATTTTCTCAAACATAAGTCATGAATCCTATTTTCTCAAAACCTATGTATCTCACAGGCATTTTAATGCTGACGTACTATTTTCACATGTGTTTTCAGGAGATGATGCATAGGACTTATCAAGACATACTTAGGCGGACCTGTGCCTTAGTGACTTAAAACGAGACAAGAACTAGTTAAATTTTGTTATGTACTCTTTATTTCTTGTTTAAAGACAATGTAACTCGCTTGTTTGTTGAATAAAATGAAACTTTAAATTTCCATGGTTGTAAATCATTAATTCTGTTACAACACTCCCCGACGTTTCCGCCACGTTCCGTTGTCTCACGTGGTCGGGGTGTGACAGAAAAGATGGTATCAGAGCCAATGGTTATAGGGAATTAGGTTATTAGTAATACTTTGACCTAGTCTATAACCTTCTTAGGACCCTAACGCGAGTTTACTTGCGTTTAGTCATAAAACAATACCGTCACCTGTCCTTAGGCGACAATCACAACAAGAACATAAATTTCAAAACCGCTTTGAAAACTAATCATCTGTTCTAGGATGATTGATTACTAGGTTTTGAACCCTCTATTGTAAGGTTTTGAACCCCTTTGAGTTTTCAAAACTCTCGTTAATGTTTTGGGTCCTAAATAGTGTGAACACGTGCAAACTGGAAGAGTGGATGCCTGTACCCTGGGTTTTCTGTCTAAGGCTAGAGTGTTCGTACAAATCCGCAGTATCGGACCAGTCACTCTTACCTGGGAACTCTTGGGGTGAGTGTCCACTTATAGGCGAGCATGTCTTCGCGATACATTATATTGACCCGCTTACTTTGATTAGTCACTGTCTCATTTGTTTGCCTTTGGTAACAAACAAATGGTCACAATCTTCATGCGTTGTCATTTTCTTTCGACTATCTTTCGCTTCTTCCCTCCTATGTCTTCTATTTTCTTCATGGTGCCTCTTCATCGCAACAACAATGTCCGAACCAGGTGCTGCAATTGTCCATCAATTAGGCGTCATACTACCAGAAGACAGTTGATTTAGATATCAACATGACTCGCCTCAGGGATGAAGCCGTATTAGGGAACTGCTCCTTGGTGAAATCAATGCCACTGTCATCATCCGAATCAAATACCCTGTTTCAAGTGTACCCACGGTGGACGATGGAGACATTTGGTTAATATGTGCCGCCTTGTAATCCAAAGCAAAGCTGTTGTAAATCCTGCTACTGTTCAAACCTTCAAATTCTGCTTCATATGTCGCCTTGGCATATCTAGCGCCTCAACCTCATGAACTTTCTACCTTGTGTATCGACTTAAGCACGCCTAGTGCAAGGTGTCGGAACACCTCTCGTTACACAAATTCCAAAATCCATGTAGGATCTTTCTATCCTCATAATTAGATCCTTGTGGATAGGTATCGTTCATCGGAGCCCTTAATTGAATTCTTTATATGATTCAATACGTACATTACGATTCAATAAGGATAAAGCCGAATTCCTATTAAGATTTTATCTTCATAGATAGATTCTTGAAAATGATTAAAGTGCCAAATGAAATCCACGGATTGGATTCCTGGTGTGCTTTAAATATCCGTATCCAAAGATAACAAATTAAAGGTCAAATTAAACAATTATGTGATTATGTGCTTGTGTGTTCCCTTTTATGTGTTGTGTGATCCAAATTATGTTATCCAAATCCTCGTAGAATCTTACATATCCTGGTACAAGAGATTCATAGTAGGATACCCAAAGGTACTACCTAAAATCCTTAATGGACTTCTACGTTGTAGTTAAGTCCCTTGGATTATAAAGTACTATTCCAAAGTTTAAGGACAACATGTGTTGATAAGTTAAATAGATTGGTTCGACAATCTAGTTAAAGACATCCTACGTCGATGTAGTTAAATATTCCTCTTGGGTAGTTTAGTTGAAGAGATTGGTTCGACAATCTAGTTAAAGACATCCTACGTCGATGTAGTTAAATATTCCTCTTGGGTAGTTTAGTTGAAGAGATTGGTTCGACAATCTAGTTAAAGACATCCTACGTAGATGTAGTTAAATACTCCTCTTGGGTAGTTTAGTTGAAGAGATTGGTTCGACAATCTAGTTAAAGACATCCTACGTCGATGTAGTTAAATATTCCTCTTGGGTAGTTTAGTTGAAGAGATTGGTTCGACAATCTAGTTAAAGACATCCTACGTCGATGTAGTTAAATATTTCTCTTGGGTAGTTTAGCTAAAGAGATTGTTCGTTGATCTAATCCTGTGGTGATTACAGGATTATTCGTTTGATTTTTTTCCCATACGCATTATGAAATGAACTGTGCGGACTGTGCAAGGAAGTACGTAATTATGGAGGCCTACATAATTATGGAATTCAGTGCACAGAAACCACAGGAAGTTTTGTCATGTGTAAAGAACAATAGTGGCAGGAGTAATGATACGGGAGAAGTCTTGGGCTTTGACCGATGTCATTTTATCTTACACTTCCCAATCGTGAATTTAAGTTTCCTATGATAAGTCTTCATGGGAAACGTTCTCCTATCAATAGTTTGAAACTCCATGTTTTGCTGCTACAAGGACTTCACTTTGAGGGATTGACAATTTCGCTAAGAACCCTATCATGGCCCAGAGTTCTACTTAGGGTTCAAGGGGTTCATTCAAAGCGAAAACATCACCGTCGTCCTCACAAGTTTCTCCTAAAATTAAATTTCGGGACGAAATTTCCTAAAGTAGGGGAGACTGTGACACCTGTGTCACTTCAACCATCAAAAAAATGCCAAACCAATGAAATATTGTATTTCATACTTGGGATTTGTAAAAATATGTGAATCGTTGGCACATATCAACTCTTGTTCGATTTCAAGCTTTAAATCGCTTTCTGGAGGGTTATACGCGCTCTGATGCGTAGATATAACCATTTTAATGCAACGAACACTCCGGAATAGTGAAATAGGCTTAACATACCTTAAATAATCTTTACATAACTTATAAATAAGTTTTGAAGGCTTTGGTATGGCAAAATCGAGTTAAATCGCTTACAAGGACTAAAGTTGACAAACTGCGAAAGTATGCCAATTTGAACTGTAACAGACATTCCGGAACATGACCATAAGTTAAACATACCATAAATATCCTTTACATAGCTTATAAATAGGCTTTGAGGTGTTCGGTGTGCTAAAATAAACTTTTGGGTCATTCAGGGACTAAAAGCGTCAAAAAGTGCACAAGTTTGCATTTTCGCGCATAACTTATGTTCTGAATACATCCGGACATCCAAAAATTTATGTAAGCACTAAAATATTTTATTTTAGTGTTTGGCATGAGAAAAATCCTTTCGTCACGCAATTAGGATCGTTTTTCGCGCTTGTGCGCATTCCGTCGTAATTAAGCGATCATCGCGATCGTACGACCAAACGAACCAACATCCGACATATTTTTGAGCATGTTTCATGTCCACAATGTTTAGGCATCATTTTAGGGCCTTAAAGTTGACTTTACGGGCCTTAGAAGTGCCGGAAATGGCCTTAAACACCAACAGGGACTGAAACTGTCATTTTGCAAAGTTGTTGTCTGATCAGGACCTTCAGGCGGCCCGCATAAAACCAGGGCTATCCTTTACGCGGCCTGCGTCAGACTCTCAGACCAGATTCGATGTTTAAACAGGCTGTTAATAACTGCATTACCCACAAAACCCACTTGCACATGGTAATTCTGATACTAGGGGCTGGTTTTGGATGTGCACATGGTATTACAATACCATGGGTGCAAGTGTATGGCCAAGATCAAAGCACGTTTCCCGATAAACGATCCTAACGGTGCTAGTATTCCTATAAATACCCACCCCTATAACTTGTAAAACCCACAAGAATCCTGATTTGAGAAGCTCTAAGTTGAAACCTTTGTTTCATACCTGAGCTACTTGGATCGAGATTAGCATTCGGGGACCCTTCGTAAGTATTCCTTCGTTCTTTTATTACTTTTCGAGTCTGAAAGTCAAACTTTGTTTGACTTTCTGCGTTGACCAGTTTATGGTCAATGCGAAGTTCGTTTGAACTTCGCAACGTGATTGTAATCACGATGGTTACAGTCCCTTGTAACTATGCCTACTGATTACCACGTTGTCTAGGGTCGCAAGGGTAAGCGATCTAATAAATCACTTATACCTTCAAACCCGACCCATTAGGTCGATCATTAGGTTCGAACTAAATACATTAGGTGACCATAGTAGCTAGGGAATAACCTTTCGAGGTTATACCCTATGGTCACATCGTTTGAGTAGTTGTATGATAGGTAGTTTATATGCCTTAGGTAAATTACCAGAATACCCTTTTCATGTATAATTGGTAATTAAGCATATGTAACCTAAACTTTTGTCACATAACTGGTTATGTAACATGTTAAGGCATATTCTACTTGTCATAGGACTAGTTAGGCGGTCCGAACGCGTTTCACGCGAACGACGCGTTAAAGTAGCATAAGCTACCTAAACGGGTCGTAATGGGTCGTAAGCACTTATGTTAGGTTTCATTTAGTATGTAGGCTTTGTTAAACCATAGTACATGAGTCTCCATACTCGTTTGGTTTACGAACCCTCATTCTATCCGATCCTCCGATTTAGGTCCGGTTTATTAACATAGTTACCTATATTAGGTGCCGTTCGATATCCGTGATCTCTAGCATTGTTTGGTTGTTACTCAAGGACTACTAAGCAATCTCAAGTGAGTACATAGACCCCTCTTTTACTGTTTTTCAAACTGTTTTGGGGTGAAACACATGTGCCTACTTGTTACTTTCATGCTTTCCCGTTTTCACATCATATACTTCCTATGATCATTAGTACATTTATAGTACATGTTTTACAATACATTCCATGCTTTGTATGCCCATTGTGTGCATACTTAGTACAGTTGTTTCACGTCACATGCTATGTATGTCTATTGTTGCATACTTAGTACAGTTGTTTCACGTCACATGCTATGTATGTCTATGGTTGCATACTTAGTACAGTTGTTTCACGTCACATGCTATGTATGTCTATTGTTGCATACTTAGTACAGTTGTTTCACGTCACATGCTATGTATGTCTATTGTTGCATACTTAGTACAGTGCACATGCTATGTATGTCCATTTGTTGCATTGTTCATCATACTTAGTACATTTGTTATTCATCACATGCTTACATTTTGGATACATATTACATGATTTACATTAGACATGAACATTTTACTTTGGTAGTTTGGTTTGAGTAAGTGATTAAGTAACGAGGCGTGTGTAATATGATACAAGCATGGTGGATACGCCGCTGGTACTTCCTATATATAAGTGTTTGTTTGATATCACATATTGTAGCGTTATTTGAATCATTTCAATTTGAGACATATAACATTTTATACAAATAACATACTTTTCACAAGACATTGATTTACAAACAACTGATCTTATACAAACTCATTTTACATGGTTATTCATTTAACCATACATTATTCTCTTATTTATACATATCATCTGATCTTATCATTTTTCAAATGATTTACAAGACAAAGCAAATTACAAGGTTCATGACTAAACATTTTCTCAAACATAAGTCATGAATCCTATTTTCTCAAAACCTATGTATCTCATAGGCATTTTTATGCTGGCGTACCTATTTTCACATGTGTTTTCAGGAGATGATGCATAGGACTTATCAAGACATACTTAGGCGGACCTGTGCCTTAGTGACTTAAAACGAGACAAGAACTAGTTAAATTTTGTTATGTACTCTTTATTTCTTGTTTAAAGACAATGTAACTCGCTTGTTTGTTGAATAAAACGAAACTTTAAATTTCCATGGTTGTGAAACATTAATTCTGTTACAACACTCCCCGACGTTTCCGCCACGTTCCGTTGTCTCACGTGGTCGGGGTGTGACAAAATTGTGAATGATGGAGCGGCGGGGTCGGATACGATATACTACCATCATAAGGTGGTAGAGACGCATAATCCACATGTTCTGGATCCACAACCACCGGCCGCCCGGCGTGCCAATCTGCATGCAATCTTCTTGCTTGGTCATCATGGTATCGATTATTCATTTCCAACTCATGGGAATACGCGTGTGTGCAATTCCACGCCTCTTGACGATCGAGGTTTTGTTTCAAAGATCGCTCTATGCTTGCACTCATCATTGTATGTTGATCAAATAACGTCCGCTCTGAACCTGACCATGACTCAAAAATGGGTGCCGGAGGACGTTGGTTTTCGATAACCTCTTGCATCGTGCCATCATAAGCCCAATTCGGCACATAGGAACGTTCCGTGTAATCGTAAAAGGAACCACCATAACCACCTTGGCCCAGATTTCCACCATGCGGCTCGTCCGCATAATCATCATCACCACTTGGGGCTTCCGCATCACTTTCCGGCTCATCCGCTTCGCCCGGTAGAAGATCCCTTGCACCCACTTTTAATGCTCTCCATCTCTGCCCCTCCGACTTGAGTTTATGGTACCGTTCCGATTGCGTATAAGTCCAACCAATCCACAACTTGTCTAAAGTAAAAGGCTGATGCCTTTTTGTTGCCCCTTTATCTTCTGACGTGATTGCCTTTTGTTGCTTCATCAATCCCGTGATAATTCGGCAATAAGGGATAATATCTCTTCCCAACTTGTTTCGACAAATCCAGAGGTGGTTCATTATCAAATATCGGATTGGAAAACGCGGAGACCCATTGAGTAGCGAATAGAGGACGGGTACTTCCGGGTACCTCACTTTCTCCTTGTCCCCCCTTCGCGGAATGACATTTAAAATGCAGATTGCTAGCAACAACTTCGCTTCTATCTTCAAATTCCTCCGGTACAAGACTCCACTGTAAGTACCAGGAAAAAATAACGCTGCCAACATATCATTCCAACGAACATGCTTCTCCGGTTTAAGCAAAAGGTCCTCAAGACTAGGTATCATATAGTCACGAGCATGTAAACTGTCATACTTCCCCAATTTCTTTAGCGTGTCAAACGACATCTCTACCGGAATCCCATTCACCACACCCGTTAACTTCATTTGTGACGGCTTTTCGTATCTGTTGCACTTGAGGGTTGCCATCCATTCTTGAATTTCGGTTATGAACAAATTCTTGCTATCCTTGTCATAACAACTAAGTGCCGATTCCCATCCTAAAGCACGAAATTTGGCAAACACACCAAACGGGCTAAATTCAACTTCACGAACTTCCCTCTCGCAAATAAATGCGGCAGCCTTGTTTTTCAATCGATTCATACTGTCGTGAAAGAGTGTCGGTTGCCAATGTTCCGGTTGGTCATCCAAGGGACCCGACTCCTATCTTGGCTTTTCAGCCGGGTCCAACTCCATTTCTTCACCCTCGCTTTCACTTTCATCAACTCGACCCAAATATTGCCTCTTTTTTGGTTGTTGTTCCGGTTGCTTGCCCTTATCTTTAGACGAAGAAGATGAACTTGCTCCGGCTCTTTCTTTCGTTCGTACCATTTTTCTACACACATTAGAGCAAACAACACAACCAAACAAAATAAATTAGACCTTTTTCGCCAAAATATCCCTACACTTGCTTGTTACTATGGTTGTAGATGCTAGTGAACCAAAACTTTTATAAATCTTTTTCAAAAATTGGGCATGATGTCTCTACAATGTAGAGATTCCCAGAAAGTTCACTACTTTACATCAAACCTACATCAACAAACCATAACAATGTCCAAGTAACTAATTTCATGACAAAATCTAAGAACAAGCAAGTGGGTATAACAAATAACACAAACACCCTTACTTTTCACAATGCATCATCAAAACATAGCAAATAAACTTCCATACCTTTGTTTGAAGATGCTATAAACACAAGTGAAGGAAGAACTTCAAAAACCCCCAAAATTTTCGGACCTAGGGTTTGTGATTCGGACCTGAAAGCTTTGTTTTTCAGCAAATCTCTTCTCAAAATCAGAAAGTATGTGAAAAATTAGCCAAGTTAGACCTAGATTTCACTTGATTTGGCTAAGAATTGAGAGAGATATGAAGAATGGGAGGTTGAAGAAGGCTATGGAGTTCTTGTGGGTCTTGAGAGTGATAGATGAGAATGATGGATGAGAAAAGTGAAGAGAATATGAGTGGCTGGGGTTAATTCTCGAAACTGAATAGTATTTTTTTTTATGTACATGCGAAAACCGGATCGACCCTTCTGACTTCCAGGTCTACCGTAAATTACGGTATCACCGTAACTTACGGTAGAACCTGGAACAATATCCTTACCGTAACTCAGTGTGTTTTCACCGTAAAGCACAGAACCTTTCACTGGCCACCGTAAATTATGGTACCACCATAAATTACGGTGGCACCTGGGCCTTTATCCTTCGCCAAAAATTCCAATTTTTAGGTATATTTTTTCAGTTTTTCTGATTTTTTTGTGTTTTTAAAATTTTTCAAAAACATGTAAAAATTACCCTACCCCCTCGAAAATCCCGTGTTGTCCTCAACACAATGTTAGAGCAATTCGTCACCCGAATGTCCCCACACTTGTTTCAAACACAAGATTCAAGCGAGTACGGTAAATGTGCAAACTATACAAAACAAACAAAATGAAATGCTACTATTTAAACTACTAAACCTGGGCCTCTCATGGTTGTTCCTCATCGACCGGGCGTAAGATGTAGCCCGCTTTATCAAGCTCCAAGTTGTTGATGTCGTTCCCTTCCAAGTATGGCTTCAACCTATGGCCATTCACCGTTTGTTGTTTTAGTGTTTGCTCATCTTGGATATCTACATCACCAAACCTCCCAACTCGCCGAACGACATACGGGCCCATCCATTTGCTTTTAAGCTTGTCCGCAAACATTTTGAGTCTTGAATTATACAAGCAAACCTTTTGACCCACTTCAAAGGTTTTCTTCCTTAACTTTGCATCATGCACTATCTTAAGCTTGTCTTTGTAGGCCGAAGCACATTCATACGCCTCATCTCTAATCTCTTCTATCTCGCTCAATTGTAACTTCCTCATCTTCCTCGCCTCATCATAATCCGCATTTACCGTCTTGATAGCCCAATGTGCCCGATGCGCTATCTCCATTGGCAAGTGACAACCCTTTCCATAAACCATCCGGTAAGGTGTTGTACCAATCGGAGTTTTGTAGGCCATTCGGTATGCCGACAACACATCATCCAACCTGCTCGACCAATCCTTCCTATCCGTTCTAACCGTCTTCATGAGGATTTCTTTGATTTGATGGTTGGACACTTCGACTTGTCCACTCGTTTGCGGATGGTAAGGTGTGGCAATCCGGTGATTCACGCTATACCTATTCAGCAATTTTCCGAAATTAAAGTTCTTAAAATGCGAACCACCATCACTTATAATAACATGCGGAATACCAAAACGAGAGAAGATGTTGGATTGAACAAATTTACAAACAACCGAATGATCGTTTGTGTGTGTTGCAATAGCTTCAATCCACTTTGAGACGTAATCCACCGCTACCAAAATATATAGGAAGCCATTCGAATTCGGGAAAGGACCCATAAAGTCAATACCCCATACATCAAATATTTCAACAACCAAGATTGGTTGTAATGGCATCTCATCCCTCTTCGATATGCTTCCCATCTTTTTACAATTTATGCAATTTCTTGCAAACTCACACGCGTCTTTGAAAATTGTGGGCCAATAAAACCCACATGAAAGAACCCGGTAGCCCGTTTTATGCCCTCTAAAGTAACCTCCAAATGCGGATGAATGGGCATGAGTCAAAATTTCCATCACCTCCGTTTCGGGCACACACCTCCTAATGACTTGATCCGGCCCGATCTTGAAAATATCCGGTTCATCCCAAATATACTGCTTCACTTGGACCATAAATTGTTGTCTTCGCTTCTTGGTCCAATGATTTGGGATGGCACCCGTGGCTAAATAATTTACGTAATGGGCATACCACGGTGCAACAAATGTGGAAACGGCAAGGAGTTGCTCGTCGGGAAAACTTTCATTTATTTCACTAACATCGTCAAGCCCTTCAACCGGAATCCGAGACAAGTGATCCGCCACTACGTTCTCACTTCCCTTTTTGTCTCGGATTTCTAAATCGAACTCTTGTAGAAACAACACCCACCGAATCAAACGAGGCTTCGCGTCCTTTTTCTCCATCAAATATCGGACCGCACTATGATCCGAATAAACCACCACCTTGCTCCCCCAAATATAAGCACGAAACTTATCTAAAGCATACACCACCGCTAATAACTCCTTTTCGGTTGTGGTGTAATTGAGTTGTGCTTCGGATAAAGTCTTGCTTGCATAATAAATCACTACCGACTTCTTGTCAACCCGTTGACCCAACACTGTGCCAATAGTAGTGTCGCTTGCATCACACATTATCTCGAACGGCTTTGACCAATCCGGTGGTTGCAAAATAGGAGCTTTGGCCAAGTGTTCCTTCAAAACAGTGAAAGCTTGCATACACTCATTAGTAAAATCAAATGGGACATCTTTTAATAACAAGTTGCATAAAGGTTTGGTGATAACACTAAAACCTTTTATGAAACGTCTATAGAACCCCGCGTGTCCCAAAAATGACCTTACACCCTTAACATTTTTCGGAGGTTGCAAAGATGCTATTACCCGTATTTTTGCCTTATCCACCTCCATTCCCCTTTCCGAAATTACGTGACCCAACACAATGCCCTCTTGCACCATGAAATGACTTTTCTCCCAGCTAAGCACTAAATTCTTCTCAACACATCTTTTTAAAACGTTTTGTAATTCGTTGAGACAAGATTCAAAGCTAGTGCCAAAGATTGAGAAGTCATCCATAAACACTTCAAGCGACTCTCCAACCATGTCCGAGAAGATACTCATCATACATCGTTGGAAAGTTGCCGGTGCATTACACAAGCCAAATGGCATTCGCCGAAAAGCAAAGGTGCCATATGGACAAGTGAAGGTGGTCTTGTGTTGGTCATCCGGGTGTATTGCTATTTGATTGTCACCCGAATACCCGTCCAAAAAGCAGTAATATTTTTGACCCGATAATTTTTCAATAATTTGGTCAATAAAAGGTAGCGGGAAATGGTCCTTAGAAGTGGCGGCATTCAATTTTCGGTAGTCAATACATACACGCCACCCGGTGACCGGTCAGGTGGCAATTTGTTCACCATTTTCATCTTTGACTACTTGAATACCGGCCTTCTTAGGCACAACTTGGGTAGGACTTACCCAAGCACTATCCAAAATCGGATAGATAATCCCCGCATCCAACCATTTAATTACCTCTTTCTTTACTATCTCCCTTAAATTCGGATTCAATCGCCTTTGAGCTTCTCGTGTCGGCTTTGCATCTTCGGTGGTAATAATCTTGTGCATGACGATTGATGGACTAATTCCTTTTAGATCGGCAATCGTCCATCCAATAGCTCCCTTGTTCTCCTTTAACACTTCCAATAAGGCTTGCTCTTGTGCCAACTCCAAATTAGAGGCAATAATGACCGGTAGAGTGTCATTATCCCCTAAGAAAGCATACTTCAAGTGGCTCGGCAAGTCTTTAAGTTCCAACTTTGGCGTTTCCTCTAACGATGGTTTAGTACCCAAGTTTATCTCCACCGACAAGCCTTCGAATTGGTGAGTCCATGGCGGTCGACCTTCTTTCAAGGCCATGGCATCCTGTTTTTCCTCTTCAACCCGTAGGGCATAAGCATGTACCTTTTCAGAAAAATCACACAAGCAAACATACATACCATCCTCCTCATACTCATGCGGGTTGCATCCGTCAACTAAATCTACCATGAAACACTCATCAACACCGTTAGCATTAGAATTGTTAGTAAAAACATTCAAACACCTTTTTCGATTCCCAAAAGTCATATCGACTGTACCAAATCTACAATCGATCACAGCATGCGCGGTGCTCAAAAACGGCCGACCCAAAATGACATTTTGTTGTTGTTTTGGGTCCGCGGATGAGTAGTCCAAGACTAAAAAGTCAACCGGGTAGTAGAACTAATCAATTTTAACAATCACATTTTGAACCATCCCCCGGGGTAACTTATGAGACAAATCGGCTAAAAGAACCGTTGTCTCCACCCTAGCTAACGGACCAAAGTCATATTGGTCATATAAGTCCCTCGGTAAAATGCTCACTCTGGCTCCAAGATCTAGTAACGCCTTTGCCATTTGAAAATTACCAACTTGAATGTTAATTAATGGCGTGCCCGGATCTTGGAGCTTCGGAGGAAGCTCCCCATTCAAAACCGCACTTACTTGCCCAGTTAAATCCACCCGCTTAGGCATTTTCTTCTTTTGTTGCCTCTTTTGTGTACATAGTTCCTTTAGAAATTTAGCATAAGCGGGCACTTGTTTTATTGCATCAAGGAGTGGAAGGTTAATTTTAACTTGTTTAAACATGTCCCACAATTCTTCTTTTTGGGGACGTCTTGGTGCAATAAAATTTTTCCTACCCGGGTCAAGTAAAGCCGATGGAAACGGGACTTGACTCGGTTCACCCTCAACTTTTTCACTTTTTTCATTTTCACCGAAACCCGATTTATTAACATTTGATTCTTTAAGTTTAACCGGTGAAACTTCATCATCGCTATCATTACCCGTGATTTCCTCAACTACCCCCTCAACCAATTCGGGTGACAAATTAGCTTTAAATTCTTTTCCACTTCTTAAAACACTAACATGATGAACATTAACATTACCTCGTGACGTACCATGCGTAGGATTTACCTTAGTATCGCTAGGAAGTTGACCTTTGCTTTTCTTCAACTCCGCCACATCGGTTGCCAATTGACCCATTCGGGTTGTTAGTGATTGGATGCTCTTGTCACAAACCTCATCCTTTTGCATCCGGACTTCATCGAGTTGATTTCGTTTTTGCATCTCCGCTTGCATGCTCTTTAACATTTCCATCTTCTCGTTTCCACCCGAAGACCCCCTTGTTCTTGACCTGTTTGATATTGTTTTTGGTATCCTTGATTGTTCCCACCTCTATATCCACTTTGGTTGTTATAAGGTTGGCGCGAACCAAAGTTACCTTGGCTACCTTGAAAGTTCGGGTTAGCTTGATTTGAAGGGTTCCCATACCGAAAATTTGGGTGGTTCCTCAATCCGGGTGGTATGTGTTAGAATTCATGTTGTAGTTTCTACCACCCCCTCCTTGACCTTGTACCGCATGAACTTCTTCATATTGCCCTTCCACCATTCCTTGGCAATTTTCAGCCGCATGACCTATTTCATTACACAATGCACAAACATCATAAATTTGGTTAGTGGTTTGAACATTACCCTCATCTATTGCGTGCACTTGAGGTCGGGCAATGGCCGGTCGTGCTCTCCTTGATGCTTGAGCTTTCCTCTTAGATGTAATTGCCATTTGCACCCAGAACTCCCAATTGTCTTGCTCATAATTCATAGCAAAAGTGCCACCAGTAATAGACATTAAATCTCGAGCATCTTCGGCACTCAACCCCTCATGAAAAGCGTTCATCAATTCCCAAAGTTCAATTCCATGGTGAGGGCAATTCTTGATCATCATATTGAAACGCTCAAAGGCTCATGAAACATTTCACCTTGTTGTTGCTGAAAACTCCTCAATCCCTTCCTAGCATCATTAGTCTTTTGGGCGGTGTAAAATTCATCTAGGAAAATTTGTTGCATCTCCGCCCAAGTGTAAATAGATGCTGAAGGCAAAGTATAGAACCATTTCTTTGCCTTGTCCTCCAAAGAGAATTGAAACAAGACAAACTTGACATCATCGGCCAAAAAACCTTGACTCCCAAGAGTATTGCAAATTGAATCATAGGCCTCCAAATGAAAATACGGTTCCTCCGTTGCTAGACACTTATATTTCGGCAAACTTTGCAAGGAATTTTTTCTCACTTCAAAGGTCCTCCCTTGATCATTGTGAGGAATAACTACCGGTGAAGGGTTTTGAGTGATTACCGACCAAAAATGCGCTTCAATGCCTCTCGCATGTTCTCTAAGATGCCTTCTTGGTACACCCAACCGAACCCTTGGTCGAATAGGACCCATTGGCCTTTGCATAGGCCCTTGTGGTACATGTGGTTGAAATTGTTGTTGTGGCATCGGTTGGTGTTGAATCGGCCTTTGGAATTGAGGTTGTACGTTTTGCGGCCGAACTTGTTGCAATGGTATAGGGCGTTGCACTTGTGGCCCCTGTGGCCTTGGTCGAATGTGTTGTGGTATAAGTTGTTGTTGTTGAAACCCACCAACACTTGACATTCTTTGAGTTTGCCCTGGCACATAACCAAACTCTCCTTGATCACCATCACCCCTATAAGCATACCCGTCTTCATTATAACCCTCAAAATCTTCATATCCTTCCTCATAACCATCTCCCCCTATACCCGAAGATTGCCCAAATGGAAGGGTCGAGTATTGAAAGCCCGATTGGTTCGAGGGTCTAAATGTTGAAGTAGCATGGATAATGGTTGAATTCGGTGGTATTGAATAGTGGGAAGATGATTGACCCGTAGATGGGGGAAAGAAGTGTGATAATGGTGGGATTGTGGCTGAAGGGCTAAAGGTAAGATTGGGTTCAACTTGAGTAGTAATCGGTTGTGTGGTGTTGGTTGGTGTAGTGTCATGAGGTGGAGTAGGAACTGTAGTGGAATTTGGTATGGTTGTGTTTGGTGATGGTTGTGTGGAAGTAGGTATGAATGATGAGGTCGTTTGACCCGTTGTGGGTGGTATTTGAGATTCTTGCATGATGTTCCGTGGTGTGATGGGTGATGTAGGTGAACCAATAATTCTGTTTTCTCTTACTAAAACTCTGTTTTGTCTTAATGTTCTTTCGATCTCCGAATCAAATGACAATGGTGACGCTTTGTGAGAGCCTCTAGTATGCATGCACCTGTAGAACCTGCACACTAAACACACCAGTGTAAACCAGAAAATAACAAAGCAAAACTAACAAACTGACACACGTTGCGCACTACTCCCCGACAACGGCGCCAAAATTTGACGTGCTGTCGGAGTACACGCAAATTTAATCCAAATAACAACTATAGATAGTGGTAAATGGGTATCGAACTCAGGGAGTATGTGGAAAATGTGTTGATTTTATAGCTTTGCACTTTAACTAAAATTAACCTAATTTGTAGAAAGTAAAGATCAATAATTTGGATTGTTTGGTTTTAAAACTAAAATTCACTAGAAAGAATCACATAGACATGATTCATGTATGATTGTTTGTTCGTGATAAAAGGGAACTAAGTACTCGGATTATAAAAACGCGAGGTTGTTACCCGATAACCAATTGACTAATATCCAACCCTAATCCCTCCCGTGATATCTCGATTGTCAGCGACACCAAGAACGTACGGTTTAGAATATGATCATAACATCAATCAACAATTTACAAACAAACATTCACACACCATAATAAACAAACAAACATTGCAAGTCTACTATTCTAGAAATACGAATCCAAACACAAAAGTCATAGACAAACCTTCAATTTAGGATGATCACCACAAGTTTAGCCACACATAGCTTGGTGAATCATCATAGCAACAAGTTTAATGTTCATACGAATCAAAAACACAACCCAATTGTTTAGAAATGTTTGGAACCAAGCAAAACCAGCCAAAATCGCCCCTAAGATGCCAGAGAAACGTCCAATGATGAGATAATGTGAAAAGACACCCAAAAACTGATTAAATGAGGCAGTTACGAATTTCCTCGCAGCCTCCACCGTAAATTACCGTACCACCGTAATTTACGGTGGTCTTCAAAGTGTTACGGTGGGTGAAGACTGTGTTACGGTGGGAATATGGCTTATTTCAGGGCCACCGTAAATTATGGCGGCCACCGTAATTTACGGTGGAGCCCTGACTTGTGTGTTTTGTTTCTTCATTCCTCCCACGCACGACCCATTCATCTCCAAACCGTCCAAAGCTGCGTTTTATCCCTTTTTAGCTCCCGAACCGCACCTGAAACATAAGCAACCGTAGTCATCTAATTCAAGATAATTACGCGATTAAGTGAAGGATAAATCCGTCTTTTAACATCATTAAGGGTTGTCCTATGGACCACCCGTCAGGGACCCCAGTCAAACTTGACATTCTTGCGAGTTAATGATGTTAGAGGTGCAGCAATCCTTGAGAAGTTTTAGATGAAGCGTCTATTGTAACCTGCTAGACCCAAAAAGCTGCGTATCTCTGTAGGAGTCTTAGGCTCTTGCCAATTCACAATCGCTTCAATCTTAGCGGGATCCACCTGGATACCGCGCTCGCTCACCACGTGTCCAAGAAATTGGACTTCACAAAGCCAAAACTCACATTTAGAAAACTTAGCGTAGAGCTTTTCTTGTTGTAGAAGTTTAAGGATGCACCGAAGATGTCTTTCATGATCGGCTTGACTCTTTGAGTAAATAAGAATGTCTTCAATGAAGACAATGATAAACTTCTCCAAGTATGGTTTGCAAACGCGATTCATGAGATCCATGAACGCTGCAGGTGCATTAGTGAGCCCGAAAGACATCACCAAGAACTCATAGTGGCCATAACGAGTTCTGAATGCAGTCTTATGCACATCTTCATCTCTGACCTTTAATTGATGGTAACCTGACCTTAAATCTATCTTTGAAAAGTAACTTTCTCCTTGAAGCTGATCGAATAGTTCATCGATCCTGGGTAACGGATATCTGTTCTTGATTGTAACCTTGTTCAGCTCGCGGTAATCGATGCATAAACGCATTGATCCATCCTTTTTCTTTACAAACAGAATCGGTGCTCCCCAAGGGGACGAGCTAGGTCAAATAAAACCCTTTGCCAACAAATCATCCAACTGAGTCCTTGACTCTTTCATCTCAGTTGGTGCCAACCGATAAGGTGCTCTTGCAATTGGTGCAGTTCTAGGAATAATATCGATTCTGAATTTCACTAGCCTATCTGGAGGTAAACCAGATAGTTCTTCAGGGAATACTTTTGGATATTCAGAAATAAAGGGAATGTCTTCAATCTTGGGCTTTGGTTCACCAATGGTTACCTGTGCCATATAAATGACACAACCTTTCTTCAAACACCTCGACGCCTTAAGCATGGACACTTGCTTCGGTAACCCGTACTGCGTATCTCCGTGTATTGTTAACGGCTCACCATAAGGTGTTGGTGCATCCGTCTGCCGTCTACGTCTTATATCGAGTCTCAGTCTCGTTGCGAATCTGAACGAGAATGATGTCAACATCTTGGATGATGACATCATACTAGTAATGTCATCATGACATCATCACACAAAAGACAAAAGATTTAGATTGTTAAAGTTTGGATTTCGGTCAAAATGTTTCATGTCAGGTTCGCTTATTTGTCAAAAGTTAGGTCCGCTTTTATGTCAAGTGACAGGTTCGCTTGTGTGTCATGTATGTTGGAGCGGACCTGATCACCTATATATAGGTTCTATAAGCGGATCTACACACATAGTTCTAGGTGTTGTCTTCCGGTGAGCCACGAAGTGCTGCCGAAGTGTCGACAGGTTGTAAACGTCTTCCAGATTAATAATATCGACAGTTAAAAGTGAATTCGCGCTGAATTACACCGAAACACTTGTTTCCGCCTTTTGTTTCTGTGAAAAACTCTTCTACGCGACTCGTTCGGGTCGAAATTCGATCCTACAATTGGTATCAGAGCCAGTGAAGAAGAGTTCTTGTCAATTCAGCCGATATTTCTGTTTCTACATCTTTCTTTTTCGAAAATCAAAACTTTTTACGGTCAAAATCGCTTCAAATTCTCACATAACATTCGTAATCATAGATAAGCAAATCCTTGTAAGTTTCAAAGCTTGAATCGACCTAAAACATCGAATTTTTGAAGATTCGCTCATACGAACTCGTGATATTGATGATGTCATCAGCTGGTTCGCTTTTTAGGTCCGCTTATTAGGACATGTTTGTCGACAGGTCCGCTCGAGAGGTTCGCTCGTAGTTACAGTCATTTGAGATCCGTTTTTCTGGTCCGCTTATCCAGACATTATCTGGTCCGCTCATCTGGTCCGCTCATTTGAACAGTTGGGTTCCGCTTTTGTGACCAAGAGTGATTTCGACTTTGTGGCAACTAAGGTCATAGAACAGTGTAATCATGTGATCTGGTGCACCGTTTAATTCATGTGTTTGAACATTGAGTAGTGTGAACTATTTAAATGTGCTTTGAATTGTGTGATAGATAAATCTAAATTGTCGTTTTGCATGTATGTTAATCGGTTTGGCATGTGAAGCTTTAATAGGTGGTGTCGGCAAGAAATAATCATGGTATCATGTGATTTGTGTCAGTACCAGGTCATGAGAAATTCAGTTTGGATATAGGTTGAAGTTTGGGCGGCCAAATAGAATTCAGTATCATATTAGAATTGTCGATTTAGTGGATTATTGCGGCCCAATCAAAGTTTTATGTGATTTGAAATTGTTGGATATCACGTGAAAGGGTGTAAGGTGTGAATGTGATTTGAATTAAAAGGTGTCAGCACACTAATAGTTGTCGGCTTGGTGGTTATTTGAGGTCCAATCAGTTTAAAGTGTGCATATGATTCTTTATTAAAAAGAAAGATTATATTGTCGGTATTAGTGGATTCAAAGGTTAAAAAGGTTGGTCAAATCAGAATAAAGTGTGTGTCAGCTCATTTACGGCCAAATCGTTATCAGCCCAAGTTATTCAACGGTCCAAGTTTCAACATTATAAAGTGTCTTCAGCCCAAATCATCCTCTGGTTCATTTGTTCACTTTGCGAAATTCATTAAACGAGTCCACAAATCTTCGACACGAGTCTTAGATTGTTTTCATCAACACACACTTTTACGTATTCAGTTACTTTAAACTGGTCGTTTGTTTGATTGTCAACAGGTTTTCGACAGATATTTGCCCAAGACATGGAAGAAGAATTCTACAATGTGTTTGCCACACCAGTCGCTCCGGTCACAGCTGCTGGAAATTTATACAGTGAAAATGAAACGGGGACTCATCAAAAGCCGCCAAAGCTCATGTATATTGAAGATTTTCAGGGTTGGAAAAACCGCTTTGAGAATTGGGTTCAGGCTTATAGATTTGATGCTTGGTGTTCTTTACTGAAAGATTACGAGAAACCAAAGAATGAACGTGGGTTGGAAAAGGGTTTCAATGATTTTACTGAAGCTGATAAGTTGAAATACACTAGTGAGAAGATGATGATCAGCATCTTACAGCAAGCAGTTAAAGAAGACATCTTTGTCTTACTTCAACATAATGGAACTGCTAGATCAATCTGGGAAGCTTTACTTCAGAAATTCCGAGGGAGTGCTGATATGATCAAAAACAAAAAGGCCTTATTGAAGAAGTCGTTTGATATATTTACTGCATTTGATCATGAAACAACAAAGGAAACACTAGATAGATACTGTCATCTGGTTCTTGAAATGAAGAGATTGGATATTCAGAAAGATGATGATGAGTGGGTTGATAAGTTAGCAGAGGCATTACCCCAACAGAAGTGGGGAACTTATCTGATGATTGTGAAACTCATGAGGAAGACTGAGAGTATGAACTTGGCACAGTTTATCCAGAAGATTGAGGAACAAGAGCTGGATATTCAAAAGACTGCTATAATGACGAATCCAAATGCCAAACAAGATGTCAGTTTGTATTACAGAGGGAACAAGTTTGAAGCTACTCCTAGTCCTAGCCCGAAGATTCAAACTGGTTACAGTGCTGATAGTGCGTCTGGAACAAAGAGTAGCAATGTGACTCAAAGTAGTGGATTTTCTTCATCATTTTCAAGTTTTGATCCAAATAGCGCAACATCAACTTCTCAACGACAAAATTCAACACATCTTCAGTGCAATGTTACATTAAACATTCAAAATGGTCAGAATTTGTCTCCAGAAGTTGCCAAGCAACACATGGCATCACTGGTTACTATGTTAGAATCTTACGAAAGTTTGATCGATGGGAAGATTGGCAATCCAATGCTTACCAAAGAAGATTACGACCAAATTGATGCTGAAGAACTTGAAGTGATGGATATCAAATGGTGCTTAGCAAGTGCTTGGAGGAGAGCTGAAAAGTTTCAAGAGATTACTGGTAGGGATGAATTTCGAGGAATGGCTACCTCTCCATTGGGATTTGATAAATCAAAGGTTACCTGTTTCCGTTGTAAAGGAAAAGGTCATTTTAAACGAGAGTGCAAAAGTAAAGAAGCTATCGGGAATCAAGATAGAAACAATTATTATCAGAAATCAATCTTCCATCAGACTGCTCAACAACCTCAAATTGCACATGCTCATGCTACTAATGATGGAAAGAAGAAAGCTTTACTGATTCATCAAGATGATGAAAAAGTTGCAGAGGGATTTAGTTGGGATAAATACATTCCATCTGATTCAGGCTTTGTTGCTAGAATACTAGGTGAAGAGTCTAGTGAGAAAAGAATCCCGATATTTCCTGATCTTGGAAGCGATGTGGATACCGATGATGAGGAAGAACATCTCAACAAAGCTAGAAAAGGCATTGATCTAACTAGTTTTAATTTGTTTTTTGCAGATAAAATGGAGATGTTATACCAGAAGAAGATGGCTAGATTGAGGAAAGAGCTGGAAGCAGCAAAAATGCAAGCTGATGAAAAGACAAAGACAGAAGCTGTAAAAGCAAATGTTGAACCAGTGAATGAGAAAGTAGTTGATAAAATCGTTGAAGTGGAGAAAGTGGTGGAAAAACTTGTTGAAGTTGAAAAGATTGTTGAAGTTGAAAAATTAGTCGAAGTTGAGAAAATTGTTGAAAAGATTGTTGAAATAGAAAAGATTGTTGAAGTCGAGAAGATTGTTGAAGTTGAAAAGACTGTCGAAGTTGAAAAGATAGTTGAAAAAGTAGTTGAAGTCATGAAGCCTTGTGAGAAATGTTCTGAGTCTTGCAAAGTTTGTGAAGAAAAAGATAAAAAGATTGCTGATTTAGAGAAGATTAAGGAAGATTTACTGTCTGATGTGAAGTATGTGAAAGAGTCATACGATGTACTGAATAGGACAGTTGATGGGTTGAAAAGAACGAATGCTGAAATTGAGAAAGCAAATGAAAAGATGAGTGGAACGTTAATGACGAAGCAAAGTGTAATCAATGAGTACATCGAAGATTGTGCAAAGCTAAAGAAAGAAGTGGAACTTGAGAAGATTGAGAGTGAAAGGATTAAACGATTATTGTTGAGTTACACTACTTGTGATTATTTGATTGATCGTGTTTATCCTACTGTTGCAGGTCTTGAAGCGTTCATGGATAAAAAGACTGAAGATACTGATACTGGTAAGAAACCAAGTGTCAAGTATAACGGATGTCCGCCCCCGATCCATGAAACTTATTCTCCCAGGAATCCTAATGATGAGCGTCTAAAAAAGGCAGTCAACATCAAGTTAAAGTCTGAAATCATTGATGAATTACCAGACAATATTGATGTTACATTCACAGCGTCTGACACTGATCATGAGTCTGAGTTAGTAAAGAAAGTTGTCGATCAGGTGTTAGATACGGATGAAGAGTTAAAGTCGGAGTCTAAATCTGAGAGTTCGAGTTCGTCAGAAAAAAGTCCGAGTTCGTCTGAAAAGAGTCCGAGTTCACCAGTTAATAGGGTTTACAATAGAGAATTTCTGTTATCAAAATCTAATTTGAATGACGGATCGATCAAAGTAGCTTATACTTTGTATGATTCAGACAAATTATATTCTGATGAGGAATTTCCAATAAGAAGTGTAAAAACTGAAATGATCAAACAGGTTTTCAAATTAACAGAAATTAATATTTCTGAAATAAAAGATTTAAATCTTCATGAAAATCCTAAAAAGTACACTTCAACAGTTCAACAGAGATTGAACAAGAAAAAGGGTTACGGTTATGGTTCATGTTATCAAAAGAAACCAAACCACAACCGTAATTTCAAAAAACAAGGTCTGGGTTTCAATTCTTCAGAAAATTATAAAAATCAGAAAATTTATAAACCAAAAACAAAATTTGTTTCAGGAGGAAGTTCAGAGGATGAACAAAAGAAACCGTTCTGGAAGCAGTCGAATCAAGAGTTTCTTGCTGAGGTAAAGAAGAATGTGAGGAAGTTTGCTCAGAGAGTTGATAGAAGAACCTGTTTCAAGTGCAAAAAAGTTGGACACATTGCTTGGAACTGCCAAGAGTCCATGTATTCAAAACAGGGAGTGTCTTCTAACTCTGATATGAAAAAGAAGTGTGTTGATAAATCGACTTTGGAAGTTGGTGAAACTTCAAAACGTTTTTACAAAATACAAGTCGATTTGAGTAAACAAAAATGGGTTGTTAAATCTGAGGGTAATTCTGACAATGAATCTGATTCCATAAAATCAGAGGAGTCTTTGGTTGAGAAAAAGGTTGTGAATTCCGTTCCAGAAGTGAACGATGAGAATTTTCCTCAATTGTCAAAAGAAAATTTGATGAAAAAAGTGGGAAAGGTAGAGATCTCAAATCAATTCTTCGCTGATAAGGGAGAATTTGATGTTGAGAAGGCGTTTATTGGAAAAGTAAAACATATTTTCGGAAAGATGGTTGATGGGAAGGTTAAAAATGCTAAAGATTTTTACAAATCAAAATGTTGGTGGGACAGATGTTTGCCACCAAAATCACCCAAGGCTGATCAGGCTTGGGTGGACATAATGTTTGAGTAAAAATCCGGACTTGCCGGAGCTCCCAGGTTTGTAAGAGTGGAGCAGGAATCGGCATTTTCTCTTAGCAATTGATCCTACAAGTGGTACAGTTGGTAAAGTACAGGTGGTATATTTAAATTGTTATATTTTGATTTACAAGTGGTCATGGTTGGTGAGTGAACCTGTATGTGGTTGAATGTTTTCACTGACAAGTGGTTAATCAAGGTCATTAAGTTGAACTTGATTGGACCATAATTACAAGTGGTATCAGAGCTCAGATGGAAGAGATGTGTTTAGCAAAAACAACATCGAAAAGCAAAAAATGATAAATTCCCATCTTCAGAAAATTATCAAACTTGAAAAAGAAGGTGAATGTGCTCGAAAGAAAATCAAAGAGTTAGAAGAAAAGGAGTTAAATTCAGAAAAGGAAGATTTCTGGATAAAGCTTGAGAATAAGAATCTGAAAGAAAATGAGACAAAATTTCAAGAACAGATAAATGTTTTGGAAACTGAAAAGTCTGTTCTTGAAAACATAAAGATTGAGAATGAAAATTCTATCAAGTCTCATTTTGAGAGAATATCTCAGCTTGAAAATGAATCTGAGAATTCAAGGAACAAAATTGATGAACTTGAAAAGAAATTGAAAGGTATTGTGACTTCATCAGATAGTTTGAATTTTCCTTGTCCAAAACCGATCAATTCCGTTCCAATAAGTGACAAGGTCACAAACTTTGACAATGTCAAAGTTGAAGATTGTGATGAGAAAACTGATGATGATGAGAAAAAGAAAACTTTTTTGAAATTAAAAGAAATGTTTAAAGAAACTGTTTTACATTCTACTGAAAAAGGTGAATGTTCATTGCAAAAACCTGTAAAGAAGAATGTGGAACAAAAACAAAAAGATAAAAAGCCGAAAAATCTTCAAAAAGAAAATAAAAGCTCATCAGTTCAATCATCCAATCGAAATCAAAAATTACAAAAATCAAAAAATGAAAACTCTAAAATTGTTGGCAATAAGTGGTGCAGGTCAAACCACAGTGCTCAAAAGTCAAATCCAGCAAACAAGAGGAGCAAGGATTATCACCAAGCCAAACAGTGCTTTGATTTGAGCATTTGGGTTGAAAATGGTGATTGGTACGATAACAGAGTGTGTTACCGATGTGGTTATCAAGGACACATTGCTTTTAACTGCCAGAGTTGGAGATTTGAATCAAGAAGATGCTTTAACTGTAATATCATTGGCCATATTGCTAAAGATTGCTCAATGAGATCAATGAGAAGATCGAGGGCTGAATCTCAAAAGCAGGTAAAGAAACCAGTCAATGTCAAGCCCAAAGAACAGAAGGTTCAAGAACCTAAAGTTCAAGAAAACAAAGTGAAGCTTTCTCAGGGACAGGATAGGACAGACTAGAATAGTTAGAGATTCCACACCGAGGTGCTGCCGGTGTGAGGACTGATTGTAAACAACGTCAGATTAATAAAATCAGTGTTTAAAGTGATAAGTAAGCTGTTTCGACGTCGGTTTCTTAGTTTCCGCCTCTGAAACTGATAAAGTCTCTTCTGAACGACTCGTTCGGGTCGCAAACCGATCCTACTACTGTTTAAACCGATCCTACAAGTGGTATCATACTTACAAATGGTATTTGATGAACAATGTGATGAACCCCTAACCTACAAATGGTTTCTTAAAATCAACAAAACTAATTTTCCGGAAAAACCATTTGATTAAAACAAACTTAAGTGTTTTGAAATCACAATGGGAAAATAGTTTGTTGTAAGGGGGAGTTCTGATTGTTTATGCCAAGTGGATGGCGATTTGAAGTGATTTGATATCAGTTGTCATTTTTTTGTACAGTTTATTTTCAAATTTCCTAAAATGTGTTTGCATTTTAGGGGGAGTAAAAATTTTCAGAAAATCCAAAAACATTTGAAAATTTGAAAAAGACAAAAACATGATAAAATGAAAATGAGTTTTGTTGTATAAAAGAGGAAATGATAGTACATCAGTGGACTATCACAACATGCTAAAGAATTGGAAAGTTAAAAGGTGATAAACGGTCTCACTGTGGATGTGTCAGTAGCTTTTTAAACATTTAGTAAATTGTGACGAGATATAAACATAAATTTCAAACTTGCTTGTTCTGTGGGTTAACACAAACTTGGATATATAGGTAACCCCTGAAATCTTGTTTGAAAGGTCCCTTATTCTGAGATACTAGGTCTTTATGCTCAGTGATATCTGGGGTATTATCCCGGGACTTCTGCTGAAAGAAATTTTTGACCTAGTCCCCGGATAATGCTTTCTGCAAATGCTTGAAACATAGCATCGCCCTCAGCAAGCTGATGAAACAATAAAATTGATAGTCGCTGCTGTTGTAATGCAAAAGATCCTCTAAAGGGGACACACCAAAAGTCGAAGCCGTCATCTCTCTGCGTATCGAAAGATCGACCTGAGCTCTCACGGCCCTCGCACTATAATTTATTCCCTTACAGATATCATCTGTGGTATACTCACCTGTAAGACTGAATATTGGGATCTGGATACGGGAGTATATTCAAGTAGTGGGACACACGGATAAGTTCAAGTGCTTAAAACCTTAACCTCGTATCTCGTATCAATTGAACTTTGTGTGAAAATTTAAGTGGATCAATATACTGACAATCTAAGTGAATTGTTTAGAACTTAAAATGTATAAAGCTTAACGGTGTTGGTGATTTGTCTCAAAAACTGATATGATCCTCTTATACAAACTCACAAAAATATTGTTTGTAAATATTTCTTTACTGCATTTCTTTATATTCAAAAATCCCAAAAAGATTTTCAGTGTGTTTTAGATTAAATTTTGAATAATACAAAAAGATTTTTGACAACTGGTGTTGGAGAGTTGATTTTCAAAATTCCAAGTGCTAAACATGATGAACAGATGGTTTGGGAGAGTGTGTTTTTTTAAACATTAAAATGATATTTCTTCAAGAGGTTCATCAGAGGCTTTAAATGTTAGATCATTTTTGTGATATTTGCAAAGTGATGTCTGAATGTGTTCAGGTTATCATCAGAAATTTTATTTTTGGGTAGAGAATGTGCAGGTTATTTGAATGATAGAGAGTCAGATTCCGATACCTGAGGATTGTGTTATTTCAACAAACCAGACTGCGATCCCAGCAGATTGAGAGGGGGAGTCTGAAGTCAAAGCTGAAGAAGCAATTAGAGCCAGTGATGATTCTGGAACTACAAGAATGAAAGAGAAGATAGAGATTGAGGATACTCACAGCGTCAGACATTTCAAAGAGTTCGAGAGGACTGATAAAGACTGAAGATGCGAAGACTCGACACTGAAGACTCCGTCAACATCCGAGGGGGAGTTTGTTGGTGCATCCGTCTGTCGTCTACGTCTTATATCGAGTCTCAGTCTCGTTGCGAATCTGAACGAGAATGATGTCAACATCTTGGATGATGACATCATACTAGTAATGTCATCATGACATCATCACACAAAAGACAAAAGATTTAGATTGTTAAAGTTTGGATTTCGGTCAAAATGTTTCATGTCAGGTTCGCTTATTTGTCAAAAGTTAGGTCCGCTTTTATGTCAAGTGACAGGTTCGCTTATGTGTCATGTATGTTGGAGCGGACCTGATCACCTATATATAGGTTCTATAAGCGGATCTACACACATAGTTCTAGGTGTTGTCTTCCGGTGAGCCACGAAGTGCTGCCGAAGTGTCGACAGGTTGTAAACGTCTTCCAGATTAATAATATCGACAGTTAAAAGTGAATACGCGCTGAATTACACCGAAACACTTGTTTCCGCCTTTTGTTTCTGTGAAAAACTCTTCTACGCGACTCGTTCGGGTCGAAATTCGATCCTACATAAGGAGTCTTGATAACCACTTGCTTTTTATCGCATACGATTTGGGCTTGGTTATGAGATAACCAATCCATGCCTATCACTATGTCGAATCCAGCTAGTTTCAACGGAAGCAAGGACAACGGAAAAGAGTGATTCCTAAAGGATATAAAACATCCATCTAGAATGGTCGAAGCAGTCTCTATGGTACCATCGGACAATTCTACTTCATATTTAATGCTTAGAGTCTTAACATGCAGATTTAATAACTTACAAAATTTATTATTTACAAAAGACTTGTCTGCACCCGAATCAAACAATACTCTAGCATAAACATCATTGATTAGAAAGGTACCTGTTATCACATTGTCGTTCTGAATGGCTTCCTGGGCATTCATCTGAAAGACCCGTGCATTGGTCTTTTTAGTCTCTTCAGGCTTCCTTGCAAACTTGGGACAATTAGTCTTAATGTGCCCCTTCTCGTAGCAACCGTAACAGGTTGCGTCCTTCATCTTTTTGCAATCCAATGTCTTATGTTCCTTGGACTTACAGATCCCACACGCAATAGGCTTTGACTATGACTGCAATCTTGACTTGAGTCTACATTTCCCGAAATGATGTTTCTGGCAGGTCTTGCACTTGGGTTTCTTACCCGACTGTTGGTTATCCTTTTTAAACCCAGAACTCTTCTTATGATCTGAGTTCCCTTTATGTTTCTTATCAGAACGGCGTGAGTTCTCATCCTCACATTTTCTCTTTCCTTCATCGGAATTCTTAAGCGACCTCTGCCTGACCGCATCAAGAGTAAGAGATAACGACAAATCAACCACTGACCTGTATGTGGTAGGTCTAGATGCTTTCACACTTGCTTTAATTTCTGGAGCTAGACCTCCAATAAAACGAGCTATACGTTTCGGTTCCGGTGTGACCAAGTAAGGAACCAATCGAGACATGGTGTTGAAACTGGTAAGGTATGCCTGACAATCCAAGTTCTTCATGACCAAGGTCAAGAAGTCAGTTTCAATCCTTTCTACCTCATGTTGAGGACATAAATTATCTTTGATCAACGCAATAAACTGATCCCAAGACATGTTGTAAAGTGGGATCTTTCTTGTAGCTTGGATTAGAGACCTCCACCAAGCTAAAGCTTCACCTTTAAAAGATTGTGAAACAAACTTCACAATGTCCTGTTCGGCACAACCACTAATGTCAACCACTGTATCCATCTCATCTAGCCACGTCATGAAATCAATGGCTCCTTTCTCCCCTGTGAAATCCCTGGGCTTGCAGGAGACAAAATACTTATAAGAACATGTCTTAACACGTGGCTCTTGACTGAGCACAATCTTCTTAGACGTGACACTCCTTTGGTTTGAAGAGTGATGAGAATCGTCTTTGTGTGATGCATGCAACTTAGGTGGTGACTTTGAATGAGCCACAGATAGGGTCCTACTACGAGTACCACTAGATTCCTTGAACTGTCTATCCAAAGGTCTGGTGACAACATTATCTATCATTGCTTGCAAATCTGCACCAGCCACATTAACTCTGGTGGTGTCATTATTCTCCCTCGGGTGACTGTTAACTTCATCGGATTCAGCCATGTAGCTTGATTGCTACATAAAACAATTGACAATATTTTATTCAGAGATTTTTATGGAATCATCATTTTTTGATGGTTCATTAACCATGGTAGCTATAAACCATATTGGTTAATTTATTTAGTATTTTCTTTTATAATTTATCCCTAGTTATAAATCATTAGAGATATTAGAGTGGCACAAAAGGCCTAGTCACAAGGACAGTTTTAAAATTTTAGACCATGATCTTATAAGATCATGGCATTAAGGTTTGAACATAGTTCATTACCTTTTCTTGACAGGGAGTCGTAGACTACAACTGTCTTTTGTCTCATAGGACAATAAGTATGGCCCGCAGGCACATCATCACTAATGGATGTTTAAATTAAATAGAGAAAAGGAATTGGAAGAATCCAATATAAGGATGACTTATGTGATTTTATCGAATCACATTTGCCAGGTCTGCTAACATTTTTTCAGATGTTAACAATGATTTGAATCTTAAAAAGGTCTTACCATCTGGGCCATATCTAAAATGACATATAGGCTAGGTTCTACCTTTAAGATTTTCTTTCAATATTTATTGGCAGATTAATTACAAAAGGAATGATATTTTGATTTATTTCATATAATATATTCATACATATAATGAGAAATGAAATTTAAATTTAAAACATTCCATAAATAAATGAAAAGAAGTACATATTTGCCCTAAACGAGACTTTTAAACAAATAACATTGTCCTCGCAGGGACGGAAATAGAAGACAAGTGCACGCAGGGACCAAGTACATAAATAAAATGTCCATGCAGGGACTTGATTGAAAATAAAAATTACAACACAAATAAATAAGGAATTTTCAAAAATCCCTCTTCTTCTTCCCCTTGATCAGATTCGCCAAACCCTTAGGCAGACCCCGGCGGCTTCTACGCTCCTCTTGCACCTCCTGTTCCACCTGGTTCAACTTCTGAAGGATTTCCTGCTGTTGCGGCGGCTGAATCGGAGGTGGCTGCGGTGGCTGCTGCTGCGGAGGTTGAGAAGGTGGCGGGTATTGATACCCATAGGCTGGGTACCCCATTTGGTACGAAGCTGCGTAGGGCCCTTCAGGATGGAGAGCATTGTAGTTGGCCGCCTCGAGGTACGGGTCGACGGCAGGGGCATTGTAATAATTGTAACCCGGGTAAGCTGGCTGCTCAAACGGGTTATACAGCGCTGCACCGGCGTATGAAGGAATTGGGTTATCATAACCCATTGGTGGTGGTGGTGCGACTGGAGCTGAGTCGACTTCTGAAACTGGGTTTGAAGACCCACCCATCTACGAGTCTTCATATAGTGGCAGGTAGTGACTTCCACTAGAGTGTTGGGGGGTGCTGAAGTGGAAACCCCCTCGCACGGACATCCATGCACCTGATCTCCTTCGCCTCGGGGGTTCCGGAGGCGGCTGCTGCTCTGTTCTTGGCGGTGGCGGTGGTGTAACCGCCTGGAAATGCGAATCCTCAGAGGGATCCTGCTGCTGCTGTTGAGGTGGGTTGAAAGGGGGAGTAAACTCCCAGTGGTATGTGGCCCACCTTTCTTGAAAACTGTCTGGGCCCTGGTATGGCGAACCATGAAAAGATAATCCGTCAGAAATCTCGATGGGATGCGTCGGCGTCCCAGTTGGCATCTCCAGATTCGGATCTTCATCCATCTCTATATCCTTCATCTCAGGATAGTGGTCGTCAGGCCAAAAAGGGTTTGGACCCTCGGGTTCTGGAATTTGGTTATAGGATTGAACATGCTCTGAAAGTACGGGGTCGGGTCCTGGAAAGCCCGGTGTGATCCCGATCGCTGTAACGGGAAGAAGGAGTGGTGTGAGTGGTCGGACTCGTTGTTCTGGGGGAGCCCGAATGAGTCGTGGTCAGATGGTGAGGAACTGAGCGAGACAGAGCATCTCGCAGGCTCCAGGTAAGTCCTCCAATCCTCGTGGGGACTTGAGCTTAAAGTTGCTGAAGGAGTTCGCCGGTGTGATGGCCCGGCCTCGTGGTCATTAGGAGCAGTGATTAGCGCCTTGCCTCTTCCACCTCGTCCTCGGAATCGTGGCGGCATTTTCTTGTTCCTGTCAAAACAAACAAAAGAAACCAACAAAATAAATACAATAAGATTAGGATTAGTTCCTAAGTCATTTGCCTAGACTCGGAAGTCAAGGAATGTGCAAACTGTGTCATTGAGATTAAACACAAAAGGCTAGTGTTTAATTCACTCAATGTTGGCTCTGATACCAACCTGTCACACCCCGATATTTACACGTATTATTGGTGGGCCCGGTGGGGAGTATCGTGACGTAGTTGATATCATCATAGTCAATAATCACAGTTTAAATGCACAGCGGAACTCTAAAAGTAATTTATACAATCCGAGTTTTAAAGTAACATAAAATATTACACAACGGAATGTAAGAAGATCCACAGGCGGATCAAAACAAAAGAAGTATTATTCAACAGACTTAAAGTGATAAAAGCTTGCAAGACTCTTTATTTATTCACTAAGGAGTTCCAGCCCATTACGCTTAGTACCTGCACTTAACCTTTTTGAAAATACGTCAGTTTACACTGGTAAATACAATTAACTCACTCTTTTTGAAAACATTTATAAAAATTAATTTGGATGCACAAGGCATAAAATCTTTTATAACTTGGGACAATTATTTAAAAATAATCTTGTATACAGATTTATATGTTTATCGTCCATTCAGGACCTGGTTAGAAGAGCCGGATTAGATTAATTGGCACACCACAAGTATATGCCCACAAGAGAGTGAGATACCATTTATACATACGCAACTCTCAGGTGTATGCCCACACCCCGTGCTAAAGCCGTGGCCATTTCAAATAAATGCGCCGAGAAGATCCAGGACATGTTCATTAACCCCCGAAAGGCACTACATCAAACAAAACAGATTAAAACAAGTTATGTAAATGTATTAATCACAATCCGATTTAAATAACAACATACCCGACCAAGCGGTATTATTATAATACCGTATCCCAAGCCCGTATAACGGAAAAATAAGTTATAAGTATTTACCTGAGCAAAATATGAATTTAATCTCAGCCGTATAACAATCAGCAAGTGCAAATAGTTTTTACTGGGCTCCTAGATCTGGAACGAAGGTTTTAGTAACCTATTAGATTCCTAACGGGTCTTACTTAAGTTTAAACTTAGACCGGTTAGTTTTAATGAAAGGTTTACGGTTCAAAACGCAAGATTAAGCGAACACCGTATTAGAATGTGATTTAGACCCGACAAGTATGAAGACTTGTATAATGTGGGTAAATTAAACACATTCTGGATTTTGAAGTGAAAATGATAAGGTTTGACCCGTTTCGGTTAATTTATGCAAACTAGTTACATAAACCGTATCGAACGCGAATATGCATAACGGGTAACCAAATAAGTCATGTACAGGTTCCACAAGCTAATATGCTTAAAATATGTTATGATATCAGTAGGATATCTTCCATTATAAAAGAGGTTAAATAGAAAATCTGAGGTTCTGGTCTAAAATAATCAGTAAAAATATTTATTTTAATAAGTTATATCAGTAAGATATCATAAATATGTGAAATTTATCATTTATGACCAAACTATGCACCGTAGGAGCATTTTGGTCATTTCACATATGCTATAAGGGTCAAATTTGGAAATATAAGTTCAAAACTTTTACTTCCTATTTAAGTATAAAAATTTATTCATAACATCAGTAGGTAACAAGTCTTAGGTGCTAAATATGGTTTTAAACCATACTATGCGCCTAAATCGCATAAAAGTCGGTATTTGAAAAAGGTTATTTGATGTATAAAATTAGTAGAAAAAGGTTTGATATGTAAAGGATGTGTAAAACTCCTTTTATTAGCAAAAAGGGCATAACCGTCAATTACCGAGTCAATGCAAGAACCCTATGTTATGACCAGTTTAAAAGTTAACAAAAATTTCCAAAAATCCCTAAATATTATATCTTAATAGTAGGTGGTAAGTTTGGTGTCAAAATTTGGGTTTAAATAGGTTTTATGCCAAAAATCCCATTTAATTAATAAAAAAGCTTTTATTTTACGATATCGTGCATAACTTCTATTTTAGACCACAAACTGTTGTCAAACTTTTAGGACATACTTAAATATCAGTAATAAAGGTTTTTGTCCTCTCACATTTTCAAAAATCTCGTTTTAATATCAAAAGGGCATAATGGTCAACTTTTAAGCATTTAACGGAAACATGCAATGAACTAGGATTTCTATGGAACCAAGTTGTATAACCTCAGAGGGTTATACTAACCTATGATATGTTCCTAAAGGAACCCTAAGGCATATCTAAAACAAGCTACATCGGGTCAGAACTGAAAGTCAAAGCAAAAGTCTACTTTTGTGACTTTCGGTTCCGAACCGATCCTAAACTCAGAATTGTCGGGTTGAACATGTCTAAACATGTTCTTATATTAATTACCAAGTTATTTTTGTGTTAAAACATGTTCCATAACCTCTACATTATCAGTTATGAATTTATTTGTAAAAACTGACCCGTTTGACTTTTTATTAATAAGTTTAACCCGACAATTGACCAAGTAAAAGTGATAATCAGTAGGTGCCCTTTTAAGGGTTTATTACCTACATAATTACCAACTCATAGCCACTTTTAATTCGAATAATGGCTGGACCATTTGTGATTAATCACAAAGTCAAAGCTTAATTACGATAACTTTGACTTTCAGTTATGAAGCTAATAAAACTTAAACTTAGGAAGCTAAGTGTGACAACTGGCACAAAACCGGTAATTTTCGTACAATTTAATTAATACTTAATTACTGCAATTATATGCTTAAACGTCAACATTTCCAAGAGTACATACAAGGGTTAACATATAGACATTCCAGAAGCTAGAAAATGCACTAAAAAGCACCCGAAGCACACTTTAAATGCTGAATATTACACATTTCAGCAAAATTCAGAATTTTGACAAATTTATAACATGTAAAAAAATGACAAATTGTTCCAGAATACTTTCCTAAGTGTCGGGAATTGAAAGTATCACAAAAGGGGACATAAAGGACACTAAACAGTGCAATTTAGCACTTTAACAAACCGGTATCTAACCGAACAACCGTACATTACCCGGAACACTAAAATATTGCTAAAAGCATTGTTTTACTTTTTCTGAGCTAGTTATGGTTCCCAAACACTTTAACATACTACATAATACATGAAGGGCCATAACCATCAACACACCCAACACCTTTACTTCTCCTCACTCACTTCTACCTCTCAGCCGACCTCAACACCCTCACCACCACCATTTTTCGATCAAGCATCAACCAATCCAAGGCCATTCCAAGCTGTAACAAGGTGGTTAACGAAGCTTGGAACTCACGGAACTTGAAGGACCTCCATCACAAGCTTTTATCCACTCCATTTTTACCATTGTTCTTCCCTAGCTTGAAGCTAGTGGTAAGGCTCTCTTGATCTTGTTTACTTCATATTTTTAGTGGTTAAAATATGCATTATGTTGAAAGCACAAGAACACTAAAAGACTAGAGCATGAATCATAAACATAAAGCTTTACATATGATGAAATCTTGTTGAAATGATATTGTTTAGTGCATGAGTAATGTTTGTTGTTGATTTCTTGAGATGATGATGTTAATCATCACATGAAACTTGCTAGATGATGTTTAAACACATGATCTAGCAAGAGTGAGGATGATTATGTGACATCATAAGCTAATCATCTTCTAGTGTAGACATGAACTTGAAAATAAAATGATTTCTTGAAAAATGATAATCAAGTAAGTTGTTAAACTTAAAGATATAAGATTTATAAATGATTTTTCCAAGAAAACCAAGTTCAAAATATGATTTTTGAAAGATCATGGTTTTTACTAAACTTACACTATTTTTGGTGATAAGATAAGTGTAGAAATACCTATGAAACAAGAAGATGTATAAACAAACATTTTTGTAAAATATGTCTACAAGTTGTAAACATCTAAAACCTTCAAGAATGAAGTTTACCAAGTAGTAAATATATTTTGGAAGGTAACTAAGGCTACTAAACACTTTACCAAGTTACTACAAGTTTCTACAAAAACTTCAAGTTCATGATGTAGTGTAATTTACTTGATTTTGACACTCGGTAAGTGTTGAATGAGTTGTTGATGTTTGATGATGATTTAAAAGAAAATAAACACATGTTTTGAAAACATGGGAAACCTCCATTTTTAGGGGAAACTATGTCAAAATTTTTATAAATTTTGACACTTAGAAAAATATAAGTTTTTGAGAAACTTATTCCCAAAAAATGTTTCAAAAAATATTTACCAAGGTTTCCCTAATTTTTGTGTTAAGAAATGATGATTTCTTCAAGATTAAAATTGATATTAAGTATGTATATTTTTGAGGAAAATATATATATTTATTGATCACCAAATTTTGTGCTAAGTGTATGTAGTATGTATTACATGTAATAGTGTATTAGGACTTGAAAATACACTAAATACTCCTAAGAAGTAAAAATACAAAATACACATACCACATGCTTAGAGAAATACAAGAAAATATATTTATGAAAATATATTACTTGATAGAATAAATAACTTGAACAAGTTTTGAACATGAAATGAAGTTTTGGACAAAATACATAGTTCGGGTGAAAAAATACAAGATACTTATATTCATTTTTGAGAAAATAATATAAGTAAGACACATAGTTAAAAATATAAATTATTTTTAACACAAGAACAAATACATAAAAGATGGTGACTTGTACTTGTGCGATACAAGTCTAGTGACTAACGTTAATAAAACACGTTTTGGTCACGACACTAGATAAGCAAAAACCGGTGAAGTTTACGGCGCAAGGAACACAAAGTTGTGAGTTCATGCTCCCCCTTTTCTTTTAACTGTTTTCAGTTTTATAACTTCAGGGGTGAAGTACATGTTACTAAATGTTTACAGAAAGATACAAAATACATGAGTTATGGTATGATGGATACAAGAAATGAGGAATGATACGAGAAATCGTCTCACGAATAGGGTACCATAAGCACCATTAATCGTGTACATACTAAGACCGCAGAACAAAAGGTTAGATCTAATGGGTTTTCGGACAGCCACACTCTTGGTGAAAACTGGTACCAAGCAGTGCTTTTGTGTCTCAGTCGTGAATCGACAACTAGAAAAATGCCTATGGTTTGGATGCTTCCAATGTCGTGTCACATGTTAATGGCCTTGCAAACCATTAACAACCTAGATACATACAGAAATACTTGATTTATACAAGATACATACCATGTTTTCATACAAAGTATACAAACGTTCAATACAAGAACTGCATGAATTCACACCAACATTATGTTGACGATTTTATAAAAACTCACATGTATTTCAGGTAACTAAAGTGGATGTGCATGCGGTCATACTCTTGCTCTGGATGTCGTTTATGTTTATCTTTGAATAAAGTTGTAAACTTTCAGACAATATGCTGTCTTTTGATGTAAACACTTAAACTATGATTTCAGTTATGCAACGTTTGGCATTTGAAGTTATTTTTACGAGCATGTAGTATGTTTACCAATCGTATGCAATGAAAACCTTTCATGATCACACCTCGTGCTTCCGCCTTAGAAAGGGGTGTGACAGATTGGTATCAGAGCTGCGATTGTAGTGAACCAGGATTCCTTCTCGAGGCTAGTCTATAATCTTTAGGATCCCTCACGAAAACAATTTTTCAAAAAGTTTTCATTGCATAAAACTTTCCGCGACATCCACTACCTGAAACTGTTTTCAAAGAGTCAAGAAAAGACACTACGAGACTTATGGTGCACTGGAGTAGCACTTGTCTTTGACTAGAAATTACTTGCGATTATGTGTGATAATTGATATTTACATATACTAGAAATAGAATATCTTAGGTACTCGTGACTTTACCTGAAAAAAATGGCCTATCTGAAGGAAGTGATACGAGGATGAAACGAACTGTGCGGACTATGCAAGGAGTTACGTAATTATGGATGCATACATAATTATGGAATTCAGTGCACAGAAACCACAACAAGTCTTGCCACGTATAGATCCCTCAGTTCAAGAAAAGGTCAAACGTGAACACCCTTCCCCCAGCCTATTAAATACTCTGCTGGAGTAATAATTTAGGGTATAAAGACATGAACCGCCTATGTGAAATAAGATATTTTTCCTTTACATATATTAAACTTGTACTATGGGATGATGTAACCCTTATGCATTTTGCTTACCTTACAAACAGTAATGTAACAAGTTACCCTGATATGTGTAAGGACATCGGTGAATATCTTATGACGCATCAGTATTTATTTAATTATGCATGCTTGTTGCTGTATGAATTGATTTACACATCTGGCAGATTGTTTGATGTCACTTATGTGGTATATGCCTGTGTATATATATACTACTACTCTCTCGTATGACGATATCAAACAAATGTCTAACCCTGTTATGTTATGTTCCGACAGAACATGGCACCGAGAAGAGCTGTGACCAATCAGGATTCTGATCAACCTCCTCCTCCCCCACTGCCAAGAACTGCTGAAGAACTGAACGCTCTTCTGGAAGAAAGGATCTCCGTAGCTATCGCCCAGTACGAGGCGAACCACACCGAACAAAGTGGAGGACCAAGCAATGCTAGACGTTATGGGCAGGGAGACACATCTGGAGGAAGCACAGCTTAAGGCTGCACTTTCAAGCAGTTTCTCGACTGCAAGCCACTGAATTACGACGGCACGGGAGGTGCAGTGGCTTTTGTACGCTGGACGAAGAAGACTGATGCCACTATCTGCATGAGCAAGTGTTCCGCGGATCAGCAAGTCACTTTTGCTACTGGGTTGTTTGTCGATGAAGCTTGGACTTGGTGGAATTTGCAAGTCTAGACTCTGGGTGATGATGTCGCATATGGCATGTCTTGGGATGAGCTGAAGGAGAAAATGAGAGAAAAGTATTGCTCTCATGCTGAACTCCAAAGGTTGGAGACTGAGTTCTGGCACTTGACCATGGAAGGTGCTGACATTACTGGTTATACCCGAAGGTTCCACGATTTGTCGAGGGTGATCCCCTACATGGTGATTCCCGAATTTAAGCGCGTTGAACGCTACATTTGGGGATTGGCCACAGAATTTCGCAGCATGGTAACTTTGGCCAAACCTCAAACGATCACTGAGGCTGTAACTCTAGCTGTCAGCCTTACTGATGATGCTGTTCGAATGAAGAAGTTATCATTGAACCCAACATAAAAGACCGAGACGCATGCTGAGTCGTCTGGTGACAAGAAAAGGAAGCATTCGAATCTGAACCAAGCCACCCGCAACAACAACAAGGGTTCCAACAACAAGAAGCGCGACCCGCCTCAAGAGGCGAAAACTCTTGCAACCATGAATGACGCTCCTGCCAAAAGATACATGGGCACTCTGCCCATCTGCAACCAGTGCAAGCGTCATCACGAAGGAGTTTGTCGCATACCAAAATGCGAAAAGTGTGGAAAATTGGGTCACCATACTGAGGACTGTTGGGGAAAAGGAAAGAACGGGAATGGAAACCGCAACGGCGCTGGTAATAGAAACAATGGTGGAAACGGAAATGGCAATGCTAACCGGAATGGTAACGGAAATGGGCAGAACCAAGGATGCTTTAGTTGTGGAAGCAAGGATCATTTCATAAAAGATTGCCCAAGGGGAAACAATGATCAGGCTCGGGCATTTGTGATTGGAGCAAAGAACGCACGCGAGGACCCTAATGTGGTCACCGGTACGTTTCTCGTTAACAATCACTTTGCATCCGTACTATTTGACACTGGTGCCGATTATAGCTTCATGTCCGTGGAATTTAAACATATGCTTGGAATAGAATCTAGTAGATTAGATATTCCTTATTCCATAGAACTAGCCAATGGTAAACTTGTTGAATCAGGCGAAGTTGTTAGAGGTTGCACATTAGAACTCGGTGAGCAAAGATTTAACATCGACCTCTTACCTATTCAATTGGGTAGCTTCGATGTAGTGGTCGGAATGGACTGGTTGTCCAAGAACAAGGCTGAAGTTGTTTGCCACGAGAAAATCATTCGCATCCCTCTGGAGAATGACGAAACTCTCATCGTGCATGGAGAGAAACGAGACGCGCCTCTGCGAATCATCAGTTGTATGAAGGCACAGAAGTGCTTAAGGAAAGGATGTGTTGCTTTCCTAGCACACGTTGTAGATAAGAAGGCTGTGGAGCCGAAACTCGAAGACATTCCTGTGGTGAAGGAATTCCCTGATGTTTTTCCCGAAGATCTGCCAGGACTACCCCCGCAATGACAAGTCGAATTCCATATAGACTTGGTTCCAGGAGCCGCTCCTGTAGCCAAGGCACCCTATCGGCTTGCACCATCCGAAATGCAAGAATTATCTACACAACTCCAGGAGTTGTTGGATAAAGGATTCATAAGGCCAAGCTTCTCGCCTTGGGGAGCTCCAGTATTGTTCGTGAAGAAGAAGGATGGAACATTGCGAATGTGCATCAATTACAGAGAATTGAACAAGCTCACAATCAAGAATCGGTACCCACTACCGAGGATTGATGACTTATTTGATCCGTTGCAAGGATCAAGCTACTATTCCAAGATCAATCTTCGATCTGGATACCATCAGTTAAGAATCCAAGAGGAAAGCGTACCAAAGACTGCATTCAGAACACGCTATGGGCATTACGAATTCCTTGTGATGCCATTCGGGCTGACGAACGCACCAGCGGTCTTTATGGATCTGATGAACCGCGTTTGCAAACCATATCTCGATAAATTCATGATTGTATTTATCGATGATATCCTGATTTACTCATGAACGAAAGAAGAGCACGAGCAACATCTCAGAACTATTCTGGAACTACTGAAGAAAGAGAAACTTTATGCAAAATTCTCAAAGTGCGAATTTTGGATTCGCGAAGTACAATTTCTTGGTCACGTAGTGAATGAGAAGGGCATTCATGTAGACCCATCCAAGATAGAAGCCATAAAGAATTGGGAAGCCCCCAAAACCCCGACTGAAGTACGACTGTTTATTGAGAATTTCTCAAAGATAGCTCAACCGCTAACTACCCTTACGCCGAAAGACAAGAAGTACGACTGGGGTGACAAGCAGGAAGAAGCCTTCCAACTGCTCAAAAATAAGCTATGTGATGCATCGATACTATCCTTACCCGAAGGCAGTGAAGACTTCGTGGTATACTGCGACGCTTCGCGTCAAGGTTTTGGTTGCGTGCTCATGCAACGCCAGAAAGTCATCGCTTACGCTTCAAGACAATTGAAGTTACATGAAAGGAACTACACCATGCACGACTTGGAACTCGGCGCGGTGGTATTCGCCTTAAAGATCTGGCGACACTATTTATATGGTACTCGATGTACAATCTTCACAGATCACAAAAGCCTACAACACATATTTGACCAGAAGGAATTAAACATGCGTTAGCAGCGATGGGTCGAGCTGCTAAACGATTATGACTGTGAGATTAAGTACCATCCTGGAAAAAGCAAACGTTGTAGCAGACGCGCTAAGTCGAAAAGAAAGGGTTAAGACCCTAAGGGTTCGAGCATTGGAAATGACTATTCGAACGAACCTCTCTGCACGCATTCATGACGCACAACAAGAAGCCCTTAAGGGAGAAAATCATAGAACTAAATACCTCCGGGGTATGTTAAAATATACGATGCCAAACAAAGAGGGAACCTTATACTTTAAGGGGCGTATTTGGGTTCCGCTCTATGGCGGTATTTGAGAATTCATCCTTAATGAAGCTCATAAGTCGAGATACTCGATCCATCCAGGATCGGACAAAATGTATCAAGACTTGAAGGATTACTATTGGTGGCCGAGACTTAAAAGCGATGTTGCTGTTTATGTTGGAAAGTGCCTAACCTGTGCTAAGGTTAAGGCTGAATATCAGAAACCATCTGGGCTACTGCAACAACCAGAGATGCCAATGTGGACGTGGGAGCAAATCTCGATGGACTTCATAACAAAATTACCCAGGACCCCTAGAGGGCACGATATGATATGGGTAATAGTTGATCGATTAACGAAATCTGCGCATTTCCTACCAATCCGAGAGAAGGATAGCACTGGAAAGCTTGCGGAGATATACTTAAAGGAAATCGTGGCACGTCATGGAGTGCCAATCTCAATTATTTCAGACAGATATGGACGCTTTGTCTCAAGAATCTGGCAATCCTTTCAGGAAGCCTTTGGATCTTAGCTAGATCTGAGCACGGCCTTCCATCCGCAAACAGACGGCCAAAGTAAACGAACCATACAAACGCTAGAAGATATACTTCGCGCATGTGTTATGGACCTAGGCGGTAGCTGGGATACTCATCTACCTCTAGTTGAGTTTTCCTACAATAACAGTTATCATACGAGCATAAAAGCCGCACCGTTCGAAGCTCTGTATGGCCGCAAGTGCCGCTCGCCCTTATGTTGGGCAGACGCTGGAGATAAACGTATGGTTGGTCCTGAACTTGTACAAGAGACAACCGACAAGATTATGCAGATCCGAGAGCGCATTAAGGTGGCTCGAGATCGACAAAAGAGCTACGCTGACCGAAGACGAAAACCATTACAGTTCGAGGTGGGAGACAAAGTTTTGTTGAAGGTCTCACCTTTGAAGGGCGTAGTAAGATTTGGAAAGCGTGGAAAGCTGAATCCACGGTACATCGGACCATTCAAAATCTTGGAGAGAATTGGTACCGTGGCATACAAGTTGGAATTACCGGAAGAACTTAATGGAGTACATGATACGTTTCATGTATCCAACCTCAAGAAGAGTCCAACCCAAGAAACCGTGATCATCCCTTCGGATGAAGTGCATATTGATGACGCCCTCCGATTTACAGAACAACCCGTTGAGGTTACAGACTGGAAAGTCAACAAGACCAGGAGGAGCACTGTCAAACTTGTCAAAGTACGTTGGAACTCTAAGCACGGACCCGAGTACACGTGGGAACGTGAAGACCAGTTTAAAGAAAAGTACCCCCACCTGTTCAGGAAAACTCCTGCGAGAGATAGATCAACCTGAATTTCGGGACGGAATTCTTTTAACGGGGGGAGACTGTGACAACTGGCACAAAACCGGTAATTTTCGTACAATTTAATTAATTCTTAATTACTGCATTTATGTGCTTAACCGTCAACATTTCCTGATTACATGCTATACTTGTGAATTCATGCACGTTTTATACTACAAATATTGCTTTATGCATTAATGAATAGCGTTGGTTCAGAAATACTAGTAAACTCACCGGTAAGACACATTGTGTCAATAAATATGCAGAAAGCAGTCAGACAATAAAATTGGGGCCTAGGTGTAGGTCCAACATCAAGAATACATTAAAACCCAAGACTACATACAAGGGTTAACATATAGACATTCCGGAAGCTAGAAAATGCACTAAAAAGCCCCCGAAGCACACTTTAAATGCTGAATATTACACATTTCAGCAAAATTCAGCATTTTGACAAATTTATAACATTTAAGAAAAGAAAATGACAAATTGATCCAGAATACTTTCCTAAGTGTCGGGAATTGAAAGTATCACAAAAGGGGACATAAAGGACACTAAACAGTGCAATTTAACACTTTAACGAACCGGTATCTAACCGAACAACCGGACATTACCCGGAACACTAAAATATTGCTAAAAGCATTGTTTTACTTTTTCTGAGCTAGTTATGGTTCCCAAACACTTTAACATACTACATAATACATCCTACACTTGAAACACTAGATTTTTACATTTAACCTCCACTATTTACCTACATTATCATTCAACATACAAATTACCCCCCCCCCCCCATACTTGTAATCGGTCACCTGGTGACCCCACCATAATCCTCACTAGATTTTCTTAATCTTCCTAAGATCCTAATTGATATGGCTAGAGATTTGCTTGTACTATGTGAAACATACTAACCCATGGGTAATACACAAGATTGAGTTTATAAGAAGACATGGAGGGCCATAACCATCAACACACCCAACACCTTCACTTCTCCTCCCTCCCTTCTACCTCTCGGCCGACCTCAACACCCTCACCACCACCATTTTTCGATCAAGCTTCAACCAATCCAAGGCCATTCCAAGGTGTAACAAGGTGGTTAACGAAGCTTGGAACTCACGGAACTTGAAGGACCTCCATCACAAGCTATTATCCACTCCATTTTCACCATTGTTCTACCCTAGCTTGAAGCTAGTGGTAAGGCTCTCTTGATCTTGTTTACTTCATATTTTTAGTGGTTAAAAGATGCAATATGTTGAAACCACAAGAACACTAAAAGACTTGAACATGAATCATAAACATAAAGCTTTACATATGATGAAATCTTGTTGAAATGATATTGTTTAGTGCATGAGAAATGTTTGTTGTTGATTTCTTGAGATGATGATGTTAATAATCACATGAAGCTTTCTAGATGATGTTTAAACACATGATCTAGCAAGAGAGAGGATGATTATGTGACATCATAAGCTAATCATCTTCAAGTGTAGACATGAACTTGAAAATAAAATGATTTCTTGAAAAATGATAATCAAGTAAGTTGTTAAACTTAAAGATCTAAGATTTATAAATGATTTTTCCAAGAAAACGAAGTTCAAAATATGATTTTTGAAAGATCATGGGTTTTAGTAAACTTACACTATTTTTGGTGATAAGATAAGTGTAGAAATACCTATGAAACAAGAAGATGTATAAACAAACATTTCTGTAAAATATGTTTACAAGTTGTAAACATCTAAAACCTTCAAGAATGAAGTTTACCAAGTAGTAAATATATTTTGGAAGGTAACTAAGGCTACTAAACACTTTACCAAGTTACTACAAGTTTTTACAAAAACTTCAAGTTCATGATGTAGTGTAATTTACTTGATTTTGACACTCGGTAAGTGTTGAATGAGTTGTTGATGTTTGATGATGATTTAAAAGAAAATAAACACATGTTTTGAAAACATGGGAAACCTCCATTTTTAGGGGAAACTATGTCAAAATTTTTATAAATTTTTACACTTAGAAAAATATAAGTTTTTGAGAAACTTATTCCCTAAAAATGTATCTAAAAATATTTACCAAGGTTTCCCTAATTTTTGTGTTAAGAAATGATGATTTCTTCAAGATTAAAATTGATATTAAGTATGTATATTTTTGAGGAAAATATATATATTTATTGATCACTAAATTTTGTGCTAAGTGTATGTAGTATGTATTACATGTAATAGTGTATTAGGACTTGAAAATACACTAAATACTCCCAAGAAGTAAAAATACAAAATACACATACCACATGCTTAGAGAAATACAAGAAAATATATTTATAAAAATATATTACTTGATATAATAAATAACTTGGACAAGTTTTGAACATGAAATGAAGTTTTGGACAAAATACTTAATTCAGGTGAAAAAAATAGAAGATACTTATATTCATTTTTGAGAAAATAATATAAGTAAGACACATAGTTAAAAATATAAATTATTTTTAACACAAGAACAAATACATAAAAGATGGTGACTTGTACTTGTGCGATACAAGTCTAGTGACTAACGTTAATAAAACACGTTTTGGTCACGACGCTAGATAAGCAAAAACCGGTGAAGTTTACGGCGCAAGGAACGCAAAGTTGTGAGTTCATGCTCCCCCTTTTCTTTTAACTGTTTTCAGTTTTATAACTTCGGGGGTGAAGTACATGTTACTAAATGTTTACAGAAAGATACAAAATACATGAGTTATGGTATGATGGATACAAGAAACGAGGAATGATACGAGAAATCGTGTCTCGAATAGGGTACCATAAGCACCATTAATCGTGTACATACTAAGACCGCAGAACAAAAGGTTAGATCTAATGGGTTTTCGGGCAGCCACACTCTTGGTGAAAACTGGTACCAAGCAGTGCTTTTGTGTCTCAGTCGTGAATCGACAACTAGAAAAATGCCTATGGTTTGGATGCTTCCTATGTCGTGTCACATGTTATTGGCCTTGCATCCCATTAACAACCTAGATACATACAGAAATACTTGATTTATACAAGATACATACCATGTTTTCATACAAAGTATACAAACGTTCAATACAAGAACTGCATGAATTCACACCAACATTATGTTGATGATTTTATAAAAACTCACATGTATTTCAGGTAACTAAAGTGGATGTGCGCGCGGTCATACTCTTGCTCTGGATGTCGTTTATGTTTATCTTTGAATAAAGTTGTAAACTTTCAGACAATATGCTGTCTTTTGATGTAAACACTTAAACTATGATTTCAGTTATGTAACGTTTGGCATTTGAAGTTATTTTTACGAGCATGTAGTATGTTTACCAATCATATGCAATGAAAACCTTTCATGATCACACCTCGTGCTTCCTCCTTAGAAAGGGGTGTGACACTAAGAACACTTACTAGAGTACTTAGCACGGATTTGGAACTTTAGAAAACTTCCTTGAGCTCCAGGAGGCTCCAAAGAGTGAGTTTTGAGTGAAATATTCAAGTGTGCAAATGAACAAGTGCAAACAAAGGGCCTTATATAGGAATTTCTACTTCATATGATCAACCCACATATCCCTACATTGATCCTAGATGATTCCAGGTGTCCCTAGTGCATGAAAAACCATTGGCTCAGACCCTGGTATCGGAATTTAGCATGCAAAGGCGGTGGAACAGGCTGAAACATGCAGCTGTCATTGTTTTCTGCATCCGACACTCTTACGCGGGCCGCGTAAGACTCAAAGAGAGTCTACGCGGGCCGCGTGGCTCCTCTTTGACTGGAAAACAACTTTTAAACTTTGCCATTTTGGTCCCTGGTCCATTTTAAGTTTATTTAACTTCCATTTATTGTACTTATGACCCCCATAGTTAACTTTAAAGGGCCTTGGGTCATATATTAACTCCGTTAGGCTCCCGGTTAGTTGTACGATCACCCGAAAAGGTCTCTTAAGAGCGTAGAAACCCCACGAAATCATTATTTTTTATATATGGAAGCATAATGAAGTATTACAAAGCTTTGGGATCATTAAAAGGTCACTCAAAGGTAACGTTTAACATGTTGACACGTTTAACCCTTAAGCTTTGTAAAATTTTCAATTTAAGCACAAACGGCTTTCTATGCTCGACAATTTCATTCATCAAAGAATACGAACATCTTGCGAGATCATTCAGAGGCACGAGCTTGGCATGATGACACGTTTGATCCTTTTACTAACATATTTACTTTGTTTGACAATTTTAGTCCCTCCAGATCACTCTATTACACGTTTAAAGTCCATGACACGTGTCTTTTTTATATTGGGCATGATTTTGCGAGGTGTTACAAGAATATACTCTCCGGATGTGCTCAATGGTCTTAAAATATCAGGCTTACCAAATCATAGGTTAGTCCTTAAAGTTGGTGTTCCAGTAACGTTATTACGAAATATTGATCAACGGAATGGATTGTGCAACGGTACAAAGCTACAAGTAAAAAAGCTGCACAACCGTGTAATAGAAGCCGAGATAATATCTGGTGCAAATATTGGTACTTGCACATATATACCTCGATTAAACTTGATACCTTCTGATAAAAAGATTCCTTTTGCTTTTCAAAGAAGGCAATTTCCACTGGCCGTATGTTTTGCAATGACGATCAACAAAAGTCAAGGTCAGTCTCTTTCAAAAGTTGGTTTGTACCTCAAACAACCGGTATTCTCTCATGGTCAATTGTATGTTGCCTAATCAAGGGTGAAAACGAGAAATTGGGTCAAAATACTCATACTTGACAACAACGAAAAACCTACAAATAAAACAACTAATGTGGTGTATAAAGAGATTTTCAACGAATTGTGATATCTGCATATTGATGGTTAATAAAAAATTTTTACACGATCCGTTTCAAGACGTGTATATATTCATAACATTTTATGTAAACAACGATGATGAAGCGATATTATCTTGAATCAACCCATGTAATACACGGGTCCTTAGGCTAGTTTTAATATTTATGTAAATAATCCGTTCTACTTGCTCGTTCGAAAGTTAATAGTTTAGACGAAACCATTTTGAGATATATTATTCTACACAATAATTATTTCCAACTCGCTTGTTGGTAATTATTGACAATAATAATATATTCAAACACGTTTGTTAGACAATCTAAACATCTTATGCAATCATCATTTCTAATACGCTCGTTAGATAAGATAGATGATATCTTAACTTATTATTTTACAAAATAGTTATTTCTAACATGCTCGTTAGAAAGTAAAAGTATTATCACTTTGTTATTCATTCAACATTAACGTTTCTAACACGCAAGTTAGAAATTAAAAGTATTAAGGTTTGTTATTTCACAAAATAACTATGTCTAACACACTCGTTAGAAACATAAATATTTTAAAATCTTGTTACTTTTACCAAAATAACGGATTTCTAATAAGCTAATTAGAAACTATAAATATTTACAAAACATCTTAAATATATATCATTTTATGTAATGTTCTCCTTAGATAATTCCAACGTTCACACACATTTTATGGGTTTTCAAAATATAAAATTTTCTAATACGCTCATTAGAAAATAGTATTAATACACACACATAGACACACTCTCTCTCTCTCTCTCTCACACACACACACATATATAGGATTAGGTTCAAGAGTTAAAATTAGTGTAGCTTGCAAACTAAGTGAACTAATCATGGCCATACACGTGTGTAGATCAATGACCAGGATTTAATGTTGAAATACACTAGTGTATTTTACGATTTGACGATGAGACCTAGCCATACATGTGTTTAGATCAATGGCCAGGATTTGTTCACTTAGTTCGCAAATACAATAGTGTTCACGCTAGAACCCCACCCTATATATATATATATATATATATATATATGAGAAGGATCCGTTAGGAACCACCCTTTATTGCGAGAACCGCGAGAACCGGTGTGAACACAACAAAAAATACCTAAAAAACACACAATTTTTTTTTCTTTTAATCTTTTTTAATAAAAAAATTGCTACTTTCAGTAGCAAAAAAAATAAATTTTTTTTTATTTTTTTTGCTACTGAAAGTAGCGATTTTAATGTAAAAAATATAAAAAAAATTTTGATTATTTTTTAGGATTTTTGGGGGTTTAGTTTTTAACATTTTAGCTTAAGGGGGGGGGGGGGGTGGGGGCGTTTAGGTTTGGGGGTGTGGGTTAGGTTGTTTTAGCTATTTTAGGTTGTGTTCACATTGGTTCTCACGGTTCTCGCAATAAAGGTGGTTCTCGCATGAACCTTACCCTATATATATATACCTACATATATAATTCCGTTTATCTAAACGCGAACAAAACTCATGAACTCAGAAAAAACTTGAATCAAAACGTTCGTTTTGTAACACGTTATTCGGATTAAAGATTGTACTCCAATCCTAAAATCAATTAGATAATTTGTACTCCATAAGTATTTCCCAAAAAAATATTTAAAATCCAATTAATATTTTTAACTTTCGTGAACCTAAATACTCCTAGAGAAGTGATTTAAGATTGTGAAACAATCTTCACGAAAATCTGTTTTAAAATAATAACAAAATAAATAACAAATAATAACGAGACTCTCGTTATTTGTGAGAAATTCTACTAGTACAATACCGGTTACTTTAATTAATTAGACATAATATAAACTACGAGTTTATATTATTTCCCACAAATAACAAGAGTCTTGTTATTATTTATTATATATATATTTTTGTAATATATATTTTATTAAAAGTGAACCTAGTTCTTAAAATCTTAAAACAGATTTCTTGCCTCCTCTCAGACGGATCTATCTCCTAGGGTACAACAACCAGAACAGTATGTGTATTGTCGGAGATGACTCTCATACCCAAGATAGCACCGGGTAAATGGTGTTCTTAAAGTAGAAAAATTTAAGTTGTGTACAACAATTTAGAGAATACTTTTCTCTAAATTTCCATGGAACAAAGATGATTTTATTGTGTGTATTTTTCTTCTGTCTTTTTACTATGAACTCCCTTGTTCATATATATATATATACACACACATAAAGATTAAGGGGAAGGTTCATTGAGAATAAAATTTAATTGTGAAGAAAAAGAACAAAGGGTACAATTGTAAAACATTAAATAATTTTTCACTTATCACATTTGTTATCATATTTGACTAATTATTAGTCATAAAAACTATCATCTTTCACACTAATGTTTTTTTGACTACACACATCAAAAGTTACCCTACACCTTCTGAAATTTACCCTACACATATTGAAATTTATCCTACATAACCCATAATTTATCATATACACATTGTAATTTATCCTACACTCTAAATTATTTTATTTTATTTTTTGAAAAAATATATATTTTGAAGATAAGTTACAAATTTTAATGCAGTTAGCTATTAAAGAGGAATACTACTAATTAATGATCTTTGTAGGTTTACCATATTACCCTTATAGTAACATTAAATACTTATATTAAATGAACTAAAATGAAGCATTCTTATTGGTTGAAATTTCTTATTTTTTTTTCTTATAAAAAGTTCCTTCTCATTTGAACTCTCCACTAAAGATTAATCTCATTAAACAAGTCATAAACAATACATTAATCTTTTCATAACTAAAACCATTAATCTTGTAATAAACAAGATAATTAATATAGTTTTAATCTCTAACTAAAGGGATCTAAGTGGTTATTCAAAACTGCCATTTTCATTCACGACACGAATTAAACGAGTTGTAACAAATAGTTTGACCAATTCTAACCAATTGCTCTTTTACCGCTGAAGACATGCGCGCGCCTGAAGTGTCTCGCACTGTATGGAACCCGCGTATGCGCGCAACATGCAGACCAGTGCGCCTAGTTACTACTGCAAACCTGCGCGCGTTTGTTCCGGCCTCTATCCCTCGTGTCACGCTAAGTGGACATGTGCACCTTCAGAATCCGCTACACACCAATCCTTAAGCCATTCACACTCGCGCACCCCTGCACTACCCGTCGCGCTCCTGATAGGCCTGCGCCGCATCATCGGCTTAAGTCACCCACTAGTGCGCCAACCACATTCAGGACCACGCGCACATGGACAAAAATACAAAGCCGCACCCTTAGGGTGTCTGCTAGTGTTTGCCTTTAAGGAAACAATATACAAGGTGCTCCTCCTTATAAACCACTTTAAGTTTTGTTATCCCATCTATGTGGGACACGTTGACAAAACTCAATCTAATTTTCTTATATTTGTTTGTTCCAAACATGCAACTTTAAGATTCGATATTTCATTCATCTTAGCTCTATTTTGGACATAGTTTGGTTGGTTATAATGTTCTCATAACGAAGAACACAAACCCAAAAATAATTATTTATACAACACATATATAAATATAATTATTAGTGTTCAAAATATTTAGTGAAAACCCATTTTTACTAAAATTTCCAACAGGTTTTCCCAACCACACTGTCGTGCCTTCATGCGAGTGTTCACGGGCTTTGGCCCTAGGTGAGGGTTTTCCCCTGTTCGGAGGCGAGTGTATCCCGATGTGGTGAATTTCGCTAGTAGCCCCATTTGGAGAATTCGTTGGCCGTTCAAAAATTAGTATCAGTATCGGCCATCGGTTAGTTGTACGGCGCATGTTGTATTGCATAAGGTACAATTAGTTGATACATTCACTAGTTTTAAATGTAAACATATAAGTTTAATGGAGTTATACTTGTTTAGACTATGAGAGGGTGAACCACTTGTGTCCCAACTACTTAGAAGGCACATTAACGACACAACAAATGGGTTTTCCTTTTATTGGAGCTCATCCTTCTTGCATTGATAAATGTCATCAAAGAGGAGAAAACTATTTTATGAAAATGAATTTATTTAATTATCTATTCTTATGTTCCCGTTAAAAGAAACTGAAATTTGTTTGAATTCTGACCATTTGATCAAGCTAAAAGGAGATCTCAGCCGTTTAAAATACACCAAAGCTTCTAGAAGCAGCAGTTGGGAGCAGTTTTAGCTCCTGATTTGGCTCCCGCGGTTTTCCAAAATCTTCTCTTCAAAAAAACCGCCCACTATTCCCAAATTCATGCATTTGGATCTCATGTAACCTCCTTCCGTATACAACTTACGATCCTCCGTCTCATTTATATTTCTTGCATTTAGTTTAAGCAAACCCCTAACAGTTGTTCTTTTTCTCTTGAATTCACAACTTAATTAGTCAAATCTTCTGAAGGTTTGTTTGTGTGATTTTGAAATTAGGTTTAACTTTGGATGTTAGTTCACGGAGTGGAATATGCATTCGGATCTCATGAACCAGTATTTACTTTCCGCCAATCCATGTCTTCCTTTCATGTGTAAGTTGTTGAATCGGGTTATAGAAATTCGAACCGATATCACCTCTGGTCAATACAATCGCTAACACCCGCTGATTCTTGATGTGGACCAAAATTGTAAGTGCACTGCTACTTTAAACAATTAGTGTTTATACCGTCTATTTGAAGTTTAGTTTAATGTGGATGTGATTATAATTTGGTTCCATTGTTTGTGATCTAACAAATCAGTTTCTTGAATTAGGACATTTAGTCTTGCAACATTACCGACTATTCAACTGCTCTAATTCAATCTAATTTTATCTTATTTTTTATGTTTAGGGAAGTTTGAGCAGCATTGAGCAAAGTGGAGAATTTTAGTATTTAGAAAATTACTAGTGATGGAATGTGTATGTTTGGTGCCTTGGTATGATTTCTATGGCCTAGTGATTCTTTGATTTTTAATATGTTCAGAAAATGAGCAAGAAAGTAACAGCATGAAATAATGTAAAATCAAGAAAAAAAATTCTATTAAAATACAAGTTTCCATGGTAGGCATTCTAAGATTATATTCTATAAAACAAGAATAGAAAACTGAATTTTGTGGTTACTTAAAGGAATGTCTATGAACATGAGCTTTTCCATTTATCACACCCGACAAAACTGACCAGCACGCGTGAGTTTGGGTTCTTATGGGTCATTCATTATAAAGGCCATCCGGGTAGTTCTAGACACAGTTATAATGGGTTACTCTGGGTGAATAAAAAACAAATTAAAGACCTTCCGGGTCATTCTAGACACGGGTCAGATGGATCATTATAACTAAGATGGATAATTACTCAAAACTGAGAATGGGTCAGATGGGTCATTGTAAAGACCCCCGGGTCATTCTGGACACGGGTACCTGCAACCTAACGTACGGAAGAGAAATGAGAGGAATATACACATGAAAATCGAAGGAGAGAGACAAGAGGGAGATGAATGGCGGTGGGTGGCAGGTGGCGGGCAGTTGACGAAGATGCTGAAGCAGCTGGTTGTATTTGTTTATACCATTATAGTTTGTTGCTCCTTTACTTTATCAAACTTTATTTTTTATGTTAAGTTATTAAAATATTAATCAATCTTCGTTTTGCAATTTCTATTACAAGTATTTTCCCAATATTTTACGATGACTACCGACATAGTACAAAATTTATTTTTATACTTTTCTTTTTCAAATCAAACAATTATAAATAAGCGGTCTCAAACAATAGTCTAATCGTGATTTTTTAAAGCGACCCATTTTGACCCAAACCTGACCCGCACCCATCCTGACCCGAATCTGTTCTGACCTAGACCAAAATGACCCTTTTTAAAATGATCTGTTCTGACCCAGACCCATATTGAACCCCAACCTGACCCGCCCTTTTTGCCATGTATACTATATATTCATATGTTTTTTCCATTTAGCACTAATATACCACAGGTTCTTCTCATATCCTTATATACCTAAAAATATCATATTAGTTGATACAACTGATTTTTAAATATCACTTTAAGGTTTTCTTATAATTTTGTTTTCTGTTGTTAAATCTTACAATTTTCCCTAAAATGTTTTGTGTGAACTTATGCTGCAGATGAACAACGGATGCAATAAAAGAGATCTTGTGTGACATTGACAAAGAAAGGCATCAATATGAAGCATTAATTGCAATTACCATTGAACAATCTTTACAAAGGTAAAAATTGTGACATACTATACAAGAAACTCATGATTTGTAATATGTTGATGGGTCAGTTCTGATTTCGCAGAAACAGTTTGTCTAAAAGTTTTGTTTTTTAATAAATAACTAGTGTTAATAGAAATGGAAAACCCTTTTTTAACCTCAAATCTATCCAATTCTATAACTGATACATGCAGAAGAAGGATATCAATTCAAAAGATGAGGTGAGGTGATAAGGATGGAGAAAAAAAGCATATTGTAGAGGTTTCGCAAGATTGAGGTCACGAGTGCTTATGCTCTAGGATTTGTTTGTTATTGGGTTTATTTCAAGATGAAATTTACAACATGTGATGTATGATGTGACTAGTGTAAGATTGCAAGTTGGGCACAAAACGGTTGATCTCTCCTACTTCAAGACTTTGTGCTAGATACGTCTATTCTTGAAACTCAAGTAGGCAGATCTCTCTCTCTCCTTCTAAGTCGCTCCATGTATACATGTATAGTATTTGTATACCTATATGCATATATACGCCAAATAATAGTATTTTGAAATGAATCAATTGTGTATTTTATTGTATAAAATTCTTAAACATTTTGGATGTTAAATAAAGGTTGAAGCAAATTAATGGGGTTCTCTATGCTTTTTAGTATGCATATATAATACCTGAGAATTTGGTTTCGGAAATATGGGTTGCTGATATGAGAAAGCTTGAAGTTAAAATGGCTTTGTTGGTCAATTTTACTGTCTTTGCCTGAACCCATCCATCTTTAGAAGTATAATTTAGTAATTTAGAAGCTTTCCCGTTGTTATCAAATCCTTGGTCATGGGGTGGAAATTCCTGACACTTTAGAATACAAATAATAAAATACTTGTATCATTATATCATTCATACGCCCGTCAACCGGACGGGTATAGAACTAGTTTCTTTTGGTTGGAATGCAAATACAGATACATATACGGAAGTTATGATTTCCAAGTGTAACCGATTGGTGTGTATATTAGTTTGAAACTTAAAACGGAGATGGATCACAAACTAGGTTGTATATCCGGTATATATAGTTTCCCCATAGCATTCAATATTCACCGGTAGATACTAAAAACCCCAGACAATCGATTTATGTTGTAATCATTGGAATCCTAGCAGATGAGAATAAAAGGAAAGGGGAAGGATAGTAGTTTTATCATTTACGGCCAGAAATGACAATAAAACCCAAACCCGATTGGAAAACCTGAAACCCAAAACATTTGAGACGGGTTTGGGATGACTTTTGAATTTTTTCGTGGGTTTGTGACTGGTCAAGCATTTGTAATATGTTCGATTACCCAACCCAATTACCCAATAACATAGCCCTAGTTACCCGATTATATACCCAAGTAACCCGACATAATTTTCTTTATTTATTTCAATATAATTTAGAATAAGATTTTAAAAGTATAATTATGCAACTCATTCTAACTTTTAGTTTTTAAATTCAATTTGAAAATTAAACTTTAACTTATGGAACCCTAACTGACATCAACAATTCTATAGATATGTTGGATTTTATGTGTACTAGAATTTGTATTACCTAATTGCACATGAACCATCTAGATCAAGTTTTATTTGATTTTGTATTTTTCAATTATTGTTTCATTTTCTATCTTGCAATGAACCCACTTCTTGACGATTTGATGATTCTTACTATTTTATAGTGCAAATTAAACTTTAACTTATCCAACCCTATTTGCCTTGCTTGCTTTTAGAACATTTATTCCTTAAACTTTAACTTATCTAACCCTAATTGCCTTGCTTGCTTTTAGAAAATTTATTCCAATTGAATCCTTATGTCATAGGCTAGAAGATTATTGAGTCTGTTGGAGCTCTGGAATCATACATGCCAGCATAAGGCAATAAAGCGTTCAGAGAACCATCAACATGTTTCTCCCTGTTTCTTCAAGGAGGGTCTGCTTGAGTAGCACGTTCATTACCAATTGGATCATTGAGAACATACAACTTGTTCTCCCCCCCAAGAACATTTCAGGTTGCGATATCAATCAATGAAGTTGGAGTTGTTTAGTTTTTCCTTTCTAAGAATGGACTTTACATGGAACGGAGAATTTTTAGCGTTGTTTCTGTTAGTCATCTACAAAATTCAAACATATTTAATTTATTATTTTCATTCTTGATATCCTAAAAAATTTAAGACCCAATTTGCAAAAAATATCTTTGTAGGCCCATAGAGGAGGATCTAGAATAACCTTATCCTTGTTATCAAACACACCCGCAAGTGCGGAAACCAAGCGGGTATGCAACCAAGAAAAGAACACACAAACACAAGAGGAAGATTCAACGATTAAAGCTCACTTGTATTACTTCCAGAAGAGTTACAAAGTACAAAGTTTACACAAGAAACACTCTAACTCTCTCTGGTGTGCTCTCATGTCTAAACTGAGATACAAGGTCTATTTATACCCAAATAATCTGTAACTCAACGAAAGACTAACTGGGCCCAAACAAAGAGGCCCACGAAAGATGTGATCCCATGAAAAAGTGGGTCTTTCGCCCAAACCAAAACCAACGAAGAACCCCATATGAAGAATGTTATTCGTGGTATTACATGTGCCTTGTTCTTCGTTGGTCAGGCCAAAAAGAACAATTTGTTCTTCGTATAATGCATGGCCTAATAAGCATGACTTCTATTTTGCATGGAAGTTTCTTCAAAAACTTAATTCTTGCATGCATTTGGTCAAAGGACATGACATCATCATGGTGATTTCATGGTGATGTCAGCTTGCGGGTCTTCGGGCTTCGTGTGTCGATCGCTGGGGCGCACGACGGAAGAATGTCCCGACGTCGGGCTCGAACCAAATTGAGCCGAGCCGAGTCGAACCGAACCTAGCCGCATCCACAAATATGCATCATCAAACTCCCCATTGGATGCTTCATTCTTCACATTGTAGGATCTTCAGATGTCTCCGCTTGTCACAGTTAGGAGGTGTATCAGCAAAATCCCCCTTGAACATTGCTCGTGAGACGTTGATCTTTAAATCTTTAGATCCTTGTGGTGTTGATGAGAGGTCAGCGGCAACTCGATCATCTTGATCTTTTGATTGCGTCAATGTCGTGTCTTCATTCCACAGCTTGTCATCGAACACGTTCTCTTCGCCTTTAGCTGGTTCATATGCCGCATCTGCATACACAATAGTGCTAAACGCGTAATGAGAACAACCGCTTAGAATATAGTCAATACAAACAAATGACACAAAAGTGACCAACTCTCAATCAACTACCGGCTGACAACAGTTTGAAAGTTTAAAATTTGATTAATTTTAGATTTTAACTTTCAAAACTTGTTAACTTTGAGCGTTTATGAAGATGCAATTGTTTTAGGTTTAGATCAGGTTTCAGGTGGAAAAGACTTGAGATCCAACATTGGGCAATCAAATAATAAATTAGAAATAAAATCTTTTTGGTTTTTATAAAGTTTATATTAAAACACACCTAAAATCTTTTTGGTATTTTTGAATATTTCAAATTTAAAGACGGAAAGCAATAAATAAATATATACAAAGATGCAGAAACAGAGAAATGTAAATAAATATTTACATACATTCTTTTTGCGAGTTTCGAGGGTAAGAGAATCATATCAGTGTACGGTCATGCCAAAACACTCTTGTTGTTCAATTAGTTAACATTTAGATAAGCATCCTATAACGATTATCGGTATTGTTGTCCACTTAAGCTCAACTTATCAGATGTACTCGCGGTTAGGGGATACGATTAGTGTACGATTTATACTTACCGACCGGTGTTCATCCACACACGACACATTCCCATATCAAGGTATGCATGAGAGTTCATCTTACTGGTGAGTATACCATTTATCATCTGTTTTCAATGTATATGATGTGAGATACTCACTTATTTAAGGATGAATACAAGCCCTATATGATAAAATCACTTATTAATGAGGAACTTGATATTCGATGCATGCAGGGCATGAGTGCAAGTCCGTGAATAGGTTAGTACCATCGTACCCACAAAGAGACGAACTTGACTCTCGGATGATAAATGTGATTTAGAATCACTTATTCGGGGGTGAATATGATATTTTTTCACTTATTGTTGGTCGTATGCTTCATGTATTATATACATGTTTGCATGATATGTACACGTATGTATGGTATCATGGAAGTTCTAGACTTGCGTCCCCGTTTTTTTCGGTAAAAGAATCAACCATGATACCTAGATGATAAACAGCATAAAGACCACATATCTTAGAACCTCGGCAATCTATCAAACAAAATTTCGGTACCAAGACCATATGGCAATGAGCGGTTCCCACACAGTCTTCAGTCGATTTAGGTTTATATCACCCTGCACACATTAAAAATGATTGTGAGCCTACCGATACATCTTATATAGAGCTGCTTATCGTTTTCATTTTAGGTTCAAAGAGGTTTCGACAGAGCACTGACGTACTATCATTTTCTCTTTTGCTCACCAGGAAACTCATTTCTATTTTTCTATTGTTTTTGTGTTTCTGAAATTTTTCGATGTTTTTGAATTTTTGAATTTTTTCAATGTTTTTGTATTTTTGAAATTACTCCCCCTAAAATGCAAAAAGTACCAGAAATTAGAAAACACAATTAAATATTTACAAAAATGATTTTCGGATGTCGGTTTTACTCTTGCTTGACCTTAATGCCGTTTACCATAATTAAAAAGTCAAATCGTGATTTGTTAAAAGCTTTGGTAAAAAGGTCGGCACGTTGGTCATCGGTGTGGACCTTAACAACATCGATAAGTATTTTATCAAAACAATCACGTATGAAGTGATATTTGATCTCGATGTGTTTGGTTTTTGAGTGATGCACAGGATTTCTAGTGATCTGTACGGTAGCAAAATTATCAACAAAAATAGGAGTAGATAAGAATTCAAAACCGTAGTCTCGCATTTGCTGTTGGATCCACAGAACTTGGGAGCAACAACTTGAGGCAGAAATATACTCGGCTTCACAAGCTGATGTAGTGACACAAGTCTGCTCCCAAGTCTACACGTCAAAGTCGCAATCGAAGGATCGCCAACAAAAACTGTGAAGTAGTTGTACTGCCCAACAGCCAGACTCGTCAGGTTGCTACTCCCAACGCACCGCCTGTTAAGCGTGCGTATACTGGTATTCACCAAATGTGCCCTACTTGCACTTATCATCATCCAGTGGGAACAAATTGCCATTTCTGTGTCAACTGCAACCTCTATGGGCACTACACAGCTCACTGCCGCTCAGGCCCTCGTCAGCAAGCTCCTCAAGCTCTCGCCGCACCGCCAGCTCAACCCCTTGCTCCTCAGGTCAACCAGGCTCTTCCAACACAAGCTGCTAATGCACGAGTTTGCTACACTTGTGGTGACCCGAACCACTTTGCAAATGTCTGCCCGCAACGTGTTGTGAAACAATAGCCGCAACAACAACCACTGCCACAGCTGCAGCAGCAACACCGCAAGCAGCCCGTGGAAGAACTTTCAGATCAATGGTACGTTCCTTGTCAATGGTAGTTATGCTTCATGCTTATTTGATACTGGAGCCGATAACTGTTTTGTATTGTTTGAATTCGAAAAGCTTCTAAAACGTAAACGCGCTAACCTCCCAAGGACTTTCGACGTAGAAGTTGCCACATGAAGAACGATTACCGTCAGCTCCATTCTACGTGATTGTATTCTTGAACTCAACAATCACGTCTTTCCGATCGATCTCATACCTATGCAACTAGGTAGTTTTGATGTCATAGTAGACATGGATTTTCTTCGTGAGAATCATGCCGAATTTTTTTGTTTCGATAAGATGATTCGTTTCCCTCTTTCAAACGTTGATCAGTTATGTCTCTACGGTGAAGTACTCTCGAAGGAACTGAAGCTTATGTCGTGTATTCAAGCGAGTAAGTACTTACGCAAGGAGTACACCGCTTTTTTAGCCCATATCGTAGTACCGACGAATGAGAAGAAGACTGTGATAGACATTCCTGTTGTTTATGATTTCCCTAACGTTTTTCCCGACGATTTACCCGGTTTACCCCCCTACTCACGACATTGATTTTTGTATTGATCTTATCCCTGGTGCTATAACTGTTGCAAAAGCTCCCTATCTCCTTACACCATTCGAAATGCGCGAGCTATCTAGCCAACTTCAGGAATTTCTTGATAAAGGCTTCATACGCCCTAGCACATCACCATGGGGCGCACCCGTTCTTTTTGTGAAAAAGAATGATGGATCGTTCCGAATGTGCATCGACTATAGGGAACTCAACAAGCTTACTATCAAGAACCGCTACCCGCTTCCCCGAATCGACGATTTGTTTGACCAACTGCAAGGAGCTACGTGCTTCTCAAAGATTGATTTACATTCTGGTTATCATCAGCTGTGAATAGAAGAGCAAGACATACCGAAAACCGCTTTTCGTACTCGTTATGGCCATTATGAATTCGTGGTCATGCCTTTTGGTCTCACGAACGCACCCGCGGTCTTCATGGACTTGATAAATCGTGTATGCAAACCCTTCTTGGACCGTTTCGTTATTGTGTTTATCAATGAAATCTTTATTTAGTCGAGGCAGAGAGCCGATCAACATCTCCAAGTGTGAATTTTGGCTCGAGGATGTTCAATTCCTCGGTCACATCGTTAACAGTCAAGGAATTCACATTGATCCCGCGAAGATTGAAGCTGTAAAATGTTGGATTACACCAAAGACTCCGTTCTTTCCTCGGATTGGCGGGTTATTACCGTCGATTCATCGCCGACTTTTCTAAAATCGCCGTGCCTCTCACTTCCCTAACTCATAAGGACAAACCTTTTACTTGGGGCTCTGATCAAGAGCACGCCTTTCAAACCCTCAAGCATATGCTTTGCAACGCTCCCGTTCTCGCACTCCCCGACGAGAACGACGATTTCGTTGTTTATTGTAATGCCTCTAACCTAGGACTTGGTTGCGTGCTTATGCAACAAGACAAGGTTATCGCGTATGCGTCTCGACAACTCAAGGTCCATGAGAAGAACTACACTACCCGTGATCTCGAACTTGGTGCAGTTGTTTCTGCGTTAAAGATATGGCGATAGTACCTTTATGGTACAAAGTGTACGATCTTCACCGACCATAAGAGCTTACAACATATCTTGAACAAGAAAGAGCTGAACATGTGCCAACGTAGATGGGTTGAACTTGTCAATGACTATGATTGTGAGATACGCTACCATCATTGCAAGGCAAACATCGTAGTCGATTCCCTTAGTTGACGAAGCTATGTGCATAGTATTCATAACGTTCAGGCCTAGAATGATCTCGAAGCTCTAATTCGCGATGCACAACACGCATGCTTCATTGAGAATATCTTGAAAGAGGAGATGAAGTGTGGTGCCGAAACTCAGTTAGTGACCAAATCGAACGGTATCTTTCATTATCTCGACCGTATTTGGATTCCTAGTCTTCATAATCTCCGGGAGATATTGATGACTGAAGCCCACAAATCCCGATATTCCATTCACCCCGGTGCTGACAAGATGTAGCAGGACCTCAGTTCTAGGTATTGGTGGCCGGGCATGAAGAAGGATATCGCTTTGTATGTTTCAAAATACCTAACTTGCTCGAAAGTTAAGGCCGAACATCAACGACCCTCTGGTTCACTCGAACAACCCGAAATCCCGATGTGGAAATGGGAGAGTATAGCCATGGATTTTATTACGAAACTCCCTCGAAAGCCTTCTGGTCACGATAACATTTGGGTTATCGTTGATCGTCTTACGAACTCCGCTCATTTCTTCCCGATACGAGAAGACTTTAAGGTTGAACGATTAGCACGAATCTATACCGACGAAGTCATTTGTCGACACGGGACACCTCGTGACATCATCTCTGACTGCGATGATCGTTTCACCTGACGTCTCTGGGAGACATTCCAATCCGCTCTTGGTACGACTCTCAATCTCAGTTCCACATTCCATCCCCAGACCGATGGTCAGACTGAGCGCACGATCCATACCCTCGAAGACATGCTTCGTTTGTGCATTATAGATTCTGGTGGTAATTGGGATTTTTATTTACGTTTTGTAGAATTCTCGTACAATAGCAGTTATCACGCAAGTATTCAAATGGCACCCTTTGAGGCACTATATGGTAGAAAATGTCGATCGCCTATTGTATGGAACGAGATCGGAGACGCACAAATCACCGGTCCCGAGTTAATACAAGAAACGCCAGACAAGATTCTCCAAATAAGAGACGATCTCCTCAAAGCTCGGAGTCGTCAAAAGAGCTACACCGATAAACGCCACAAGCCCCTAGAGTTCGAAGTTGGAGATCACGTCCTCTTAAAGGTTTCACCTTGGAAAGGGGTGACCCGTTTCGGCAAGAAAGGGAAACTAGCGCCACGATCCATGGGCCCCTTTAGGATTTTGGAAAGAATTGGTTAAGTGGCCTACCGACTCGAGTCACCGGTTGAACTCAGTAACGTACACCCAACTTTCCACGTCTCAAACCTCAAGAAGTTTCTAGCAGAAGAAAATCTTCATGTACCTCTTGAAGATTTGCAAATAAACGAGACACTACACTTTGTGGAAAAGCCAGTAGAAATCATGGATCGAGAAACCAAGAAACTTCGACGCAGTCGCATTCCCGTAGCGAAGGTTTGCTGGGAAGGCAATCGCGGCGCCGAGTTCACTTGGGAACTCGAAAGTGCTATGAAAGCTAAATATCTGCAACTCTTTGTTACGTCTACTACTTAATTTCGGGACGAAATTCACTAAAGTAGGGGAGACTGTAACAACCTGACTATTCCGTTGTTTCTACTTACCGTTGTTACTAATCGTAAACGTTTGTACTCCCAGATTCGGATTATTAGCAATGGGTTAAACTATGTTTTGAACGCATTTTATATCACTCATATATCGCAGTTATCGCATCTAAACGCTATTTATATCGCATTTATCGCATTTAAACGCTTATTACTTGAACGCTTATCACAACGCAAACTCGAAATGCGGATTTATTTATATTATTTGTGTTATTTGTGTGTTTATTTGTTTAATATGTTATGTGAAACAACGCATCGCTTAAAAAGCTAAAACGCACACTCTAGCAACTCGATTTATCAAGTTAAAATGTAACACAACGCAATACTTAATATCTCGCTAAAATACTTAAAGTACTCGCACTAACTAACGCAACAAAACACATCAAACAAGCATCCTATACGCGAAACAGAGAACTTTATCACCAAACTGGCCCCTTCGAACGAAGCCAGCAGCTTCGTACTGCCTTCGTACGAAGGCAGCTAGCTTCGAACAAGGTCAGCAGCCCACTCCTATAAATACCTAGCCCTCCTCTTTCATTCTAACTTGCTGCCATATTCTCCAAAACGCTCCTAAATTGCTGTCCTTCGATTTTCAAGTAAGATTTACTAATTTTACAAGTTTCACAACGTTTCCACTATGATTTTACACAAGTTTATCTTTAATTTCATCCAAACTTCCTTGTTTTCATCCAAATTTTTATATTTTCAACTAAACTTCATCTTTTTCATCTTAACTTCTTTATTTTCATGAAAACCTTCATCTGTTTCATTAAATCTTTTTATTTTACTACGAATCTATACTTGAAAGAGTGATTTGGGTTAAGCTTTGGCTTCCCAAGTTGTAGATCTGAAGATCTTGCACTCACCAAGTGTTAGATCTAGGTAAAAACCCTTTTAAACTCGATTCTTACACAAAAATGGACCAAAACCGACACATATTTCGTTCACTGGATAGTGGAACGAGGTGGTGTCGAAACCGTCATGAAAAGGACTCAAAAACACATCCGATTCAGACGAAAACACAGCCTCAACTTCGTACGAAGGCGCTAGTTTCACACAACACAACCCAAGTTCTCGCCTGTGACTCGAACAAAGACCTCTCCGGCTCTGAGTTTAATCAGTAGCTTAAGGCTGGAGGGATGAACACTCGATTTCCTGAAGACCGACGCGAAGAACATTAGATTTTGGACAACGGAAGCAACAAAAGTACGAAGTCACTGGCTTCATACGAAGCCTCTGTTTCCCACTCAACATTCTGATTTCGACCGTTTCAGCACTTTGGAGGACTTACGCTTTTGTTCCCGTACGCAGGCTGATCTGGCGCTCCCTTCAATCCATTTCTAGCCCGTGTTTACTTGTTAGACATGCACTGTGAGTATACTCGAACCTTTTTTTGCTTAACGCACTTTTGGGTGTTACATACATTTTCTATCAAAATACACAACACTTAAACTCTTTATAAACGCTAACCGCTCTCGCATGTTATATGTGATTAGTTGAATACTTGTTGCTATGTTACACAGTGATGACTTGCCCTACCGCCCTTAGCAACGATAGTACTATAGTTTGGACTCAGCGCCTGTTTAGTCAGGGGTTGTTAAGGATCACATACTTTACTTTACGTGTTCGCTACGGTGAACATGTGTCGCGCATATTCTACTCTCAGTCATGTGGTTAGCTTGTATCATTGTGGATAGTTTACTTGATTCACCCGTTACATGTTACATGCTGGTTATGCGTAAACGCATTTTATACTATACTTATGCAAACTTGTGTACTCACCTTTACATTATTGTATTGACTTTATTTTAACGTATGTGACAGGTTGATGGAATATTTGCTGCAAAAAGGATAGGAATGCTAGAAACCCACAATAAAAAGCTAAGTTGTCGGATTTGATCTGTTTGAGAGATTTTGATATCTGTTATGACTATTTGTGGAATATTTGTTTGATAGTATGGGATATTTTTTGTCCAAAATTTTGGAATAACGACATAGAATGTTAAACAGTATGTGCCAAGAAATGAGTAGTAAAAAAATGAGAAACTTGTTAGAGGTCGTGACGTCATCCTAGTACAAAATAAAATATAAAAAATAAATCATTTACTTACTCATTGTACAAAACATAATTGTTCTTTATATAGTTATCCAAAGGAAAATATCGCTCTCCTAGTTAGGGAAACCCGTGTTACTTTTATTCAGTTACATAACCAAATGTGTTAATGCTTTTGTGATTATTAATGTCAAGATCATGTGCTTCATAATATTCATGCACAAAATCACTACTTTCTGAGAAGTCTAAAAGACCGTTAACATATAAAACATTGGGTCGGGTATGACACCAATAAAACTTATTTCCGACGCCCTTTCAACATTTTTTTAGCTATTTGTGGTTTTGATCGGGTTAAGACTACGTGGTTGAAGAGGAATGACAAAGAAGACGTCGCTCCACAAGGAGGTAATTCAAGTGAAATCTATGAAGACGATGCACTAGCTCCTAAGTATTATTATCGATAAGAGCATTAAACTCATTAGTCTTGGCATGGTTTCAAAAAGCTTTGCTTTGGTTAAGGCTTTTTTTTGGCAGTGCGGTGGTGACGGACAATGGCAACCCGTGTGTGATAAGTTTCATTATTTTCTCAGACATACATTTCAATACCCTTTACTTCAAGAACATATTTAAGGTGTAGTAAGCGGAAATTGTGTTATGAATCTTATATATATATATATATATATATATATATATATATATATATATATATATATATATATATATATATATATATAACCTTCTCTTTACATAAAATCAATTGAGAAGTAATTTCATGATTGTGTTATGTTTATTTGAACTAAAGTTATCAAAAGTCTGGGTAATGTTCCCCCTCTCACGGGCGGCAAACCCTATCTACGAAAATATTTCAAAATGACATAATCATGTAATCACACTCTTTCAAGAAAACTTATTTCTAAAAAAACTTATTTCTTGTCTTTAAACATAAATTCTTGCTATCTACCATAGCTCTCTACTGTGACAATCATCTCTCTCCACCTCTCCTACTCTCTCTGTCTGTCTGTCTCTCTCTCTCTATTTCTCCCACCTATATCTATACCCCACTAACCAAACCTCCATGATGAACCTCGTTTCTTCGTCCAAAATTTTGGAATAACGACATAGAATGTTAAACTGTATGTTTCGAGAAATGAGTAGTCAACAAAGGAGAAACTTATTGGTAGCCCGTGATGTCATCCTCTTACAAAAGCAAATTCAAAAAATCATTTTTCTTATTTTTTTAGAAAACGTGATCTTTATATATCGGAAATCGTTATCCGAAGGCAAATATCACTCTCCTAGTTAGGGAAACCAGTGTTACTTTTATTAAGGGGTGTATATATTTGCACACCAAAATGCCTATTTGCACACTAAACCCTAGCTTAATATACGCCGTGTATAGGTCTATACGCTGCGTATAGCCACCTTTTTCAATTTTCAAGAGAATCTCCGACACGATGTGGGAATTTGTCACTTTTTTTCTTTTTTAAGAAACATTGTAATAGATTATTTATCGTTTTAGAAAACTTTTATAATACGTAATTTTTAAAAATAATTCTTTAATACTAATTTTTATTCTAACTTGTTTAAAAAATAATTCTTAAATAAATAAAAAACATTGTTAAGTATTCTATCGTATAGTATAATAAAAGTCTCGTATAGGCCTATGGATGTAATATGGTATCATATAGTGTAGTATAAATCTCGTATAAGCCTATACGTGTAATAGAATATCGTATCGTATTGTATCGTATAGTGTATTATAAGTCATGTATAGTATCATCTCGTATAGGCCTATAGGTGTAGTATGGTATACTATCGTATCATATCATATGGTATAGTGTAAGTCTCGTATAGGTCTCGTATAGGCCTATGGATGTAGTATAGTTCCTACGTAGGCCTATAGGTGTAGTATAAGTATCGTATAGGACTGACTATATGTGTTGTTTAGATCCCGTATACTACGCTACACTATACGTGACTTAAGTTATACTACGCTATATGATACGATACGATACTACATCTATAGTTCTTTAGGAGGTCTATATGTGACCTATACTATACGATACTACACCTATACACCTATACGGGACCTATACTACACTATACGATATGATATCACACTTATAGGAACCTATACGAGACTTATACTATACACTATATGATATGATACTATACGATACGATACGATACAATACAATACAATACGATACTATAGGATACCACACAACACCCGTATAGGCCTATAGGTGTAGTATTGGTCCCGTATAGGCCTATAGGTGTGGTTTAGGTCCCGTATTCGTCTATAGGTGTACTATAAGTCCTGTGTATACGCCACATACAGGGCTATACTTAGCATATGGTAAAAGAGACAATTTTACCTCTGGATTGGGGGCTATACGCAGCCGAAACCAGGGTTAAAATTGTTTTTTTAACCCTTTATATACGCCTCGTATGGGCCTATACGCAACGCATATAAAAGGTGGTTTTTTTACCCCAAGCCTTTGGTAAAATTCTATTTTTGACCCTTTATATATGCCGCGTATAGGCCTATACGCATTGTATATACAAGGTGTTTTCTTTAGGAAACTATTTTATACATTAGTTATCGTTCTAGTAAAGTTCTATAATAAGTACTTTAGAAATACATTTTTAAGTATCATATCGTACAATATATACCTCGTATAGGCCTATGGATGTAGTATCGTATCGTATCGTATCGTATACTGTTGTATAATTCTGGTATTGGCCTATAGGTGTAGTATAGTTTCATATCTTATCGTATCGAATAATGTAGTATAAGTATCGTATAGGTCCCATATAGGTGTTGTATATGTCTATAGGCTTATACAGGACCTATAGTACACCTATAGGCCTATACAGGATCTATAGTACACCTATAGGCCTATACGGGACCTAAACCACACCTATAGGCTTATGCGGGACCTATACTACACCTATAGGCCTATACGGGTGTTGTATGGTATTATATAGTATCGTATCGTATAGTATTATATCGTATAGTGTATAGTATAAGTTTCGTATAGGTTTTGTATGTGCCTATAGGCCTATACGGAACATAAACCACACCTATAGGCCTATAATGGACCTATACTACACCTATAGGCTTATACGGTGTCGTATGGTATCCTATAATATCGTATCATAATGCATTGTATCTGTAGGTCCGGCTAGGGGAGGATCTAGTCGCCTAATCCTTGTGTACAAACCAACCCGGTTGTGCGGAATCCAACCGGGAAAGCAAACCGAGATCGAACACGTCAAGAACACGAGATACAAGACCCAAAGATTCAAAGTTTAACACACTTGTATATTTATGATAAGAGTACGAGTACAAGATGATACAAGATCCGGTTAAACACAAACACACTAAAACTTCTCTCTCGGTTCTCTCCGGTGCTCACTTGTGCGCTGCTTTTTCTTGTCCGTTGCACACCCACACTCCACCGAAAACACTTGTTTTCGGTATTTATATTTGATCTGCACATGTTTTGCGATTGGGCTGTTGAGTTCGGCCCATGTGTAGAAGCCCAATGAATATGATTGGCCTAAACTCAATGTGACCATGCACGTTCAAATATGCAGATTATCATATGCACTTGTATTTAGTCAACATGAGTGACATCATCATGACATCACCAAGGTGATATCATGGTGATGTGTCGACGGGAAAGGCCGCGGCGCTTCGTGCTTCGCGTGACGAACTCTGGGACGCACGACGGAGGAAAGTCGTGACGTCGGGCTTGAGCCGAACCTAACCGGGTCGAACCGAAACGAGTTGAACCGAACCAAGTCGCGTCCACATAATATGTATCAACAAACTCCCCCTTGGACGCTACTCGTGAGGTTCATCTTCCATGTCTTCCATGTCGGAGGATCTTCAAAGTCTTCACGTCTTGAAAGCAGAAAGTGTATCAACAAACCCCCCTTTTTATGTAGGAAGTGTGTTGACAAACTCGCCCTTAACATAAGCTCCCCCTTGAGTTATGCTCGTGAAATACTTATTCTTTATGGATTGAGATCCTTGTGGTGTTGATGATGGCCAGCGGCAACTCGATCATCTTCATCATTTGAGTGCCTTCACGTTGTGTCTTCATTCCGAGGCTTGTCATCGACCATGTTCTCCTTGCCTTTAGAATCTGCACATGCAAGAAATCTAAACGCGTAATGAGAACAACTGCTAAGAATATCATAAGCAAACGACACACATGTGACCATTGTTCAATCAATCACCGTCCGACAGTTTGAAAGTTTAACAAATTTGTCAATTTTAATTTTTAACTTTCAAAACTTTGCAAATTTCGACCGTTTATGAAGATTTAGTCGTTTCGGTTTTCGTTCATGTTTCAGGTAACGAAGACTCGAGTTCCAACATCGTACGATCGAAAATAAAATAGAAATAAAATCTTTTTGGCTTTTATAAAGTTTATATTAAAACACACCTAAACTCTTTTTGGACTTTTTGAATATTTCAAATGTAAAGACTGAAAGCAGTAAATAAATATATACAGAGTTGCAGAAACTAAGAAAAGTAAATATATACAAACATTCTTTTTGCGAGTTTCGAGGGTAAGAGAATCATATCAGTGTACAGTCATGCCAAAACGCTCTTGTTGTTCAATTAGTTAACATTAAGATAAGCATCCTATAACAATTTTCGGTATTGTTGTCCACTTAAGCTCAACTTATCAGATGTAATCATGGCGAGGGGATACGTTAAGGTATGATTTATACTTACCGACCGGTGTTCATCCACATCACGACACATTCTCGTATCAAGGTATGCACGAGGGTTCATCTTACCGGTGAGTATACCGATTATCATCTGTTTGACCGTATATGATGTGAGATGCTCACTTATTTTGATTTGAAAACAAGCCCTATGTGATAGAATCACTTATTGATGAGGAACTTGATTTTCGATGCATGAGGGCACAGGAGCAAGTCCGTGAACAGGTCAGTACTTTCGTACAGCAGAGAGACGAACTTGACTCCCGGATAAATGTGATATTTTATCACTTATTTTGAGGACATGTGATTGTTAATCACTTATTGAGGTCGAATGCAATATGTACACGTATGTATAGTATCATGGAAGATCTAGACTTGCGTCCCCGTTATTTTTCGGTAAAAGATACAACCATGATACCCAGATGATAAGCAGCATAAAGACCGAATATCTCAGAACCTCGGCAATCTCTCAAACGAAATTTCGGTACTAAGACCATATGCCAATGAATGGTTCCCACCTGATCTTCAGTCGATTTAAGTTTATATCACCCTGCACACTTTAAAATGATTGTGAGCCTACCGATACATCTTATATAGAGCTGCTTATCGTTTTTCATTTAAGGTTTAAAGAGGTTTGGACAGACCACTGATGTACTATTATTTTCTCTTTTGCTCGCCAGGAAACTCATTTTTGTTTTTCTATTGTTTTTGAGTTTTTGAAATTTTTCGATGTTTTTGGATTTTCAAATTTTTGGATTTACTCCCCCTAAAATCAATAAACTAAGACAAATTTAAAACACAAAGGTATTTACAAAAATGATTTTCCGATGTTGGTTTTACTCTTGCTTGACCTTAATGCCGTTTACCAATAATAAATAGTCAAATCTTGATTTGTCAAATGCTTTGGTAAAAAGGTCGGCACGTTGGTCATCAGTGTGGACGTAAGCAACATCGATTAGCCTTTTCTCAAAGCAATCACGTATGAAGTGATACTTAATTTCGATGTGCTTAGTCTTTGAATGCTGCACAGGATTTCTAGTGATCTGTAAGGCAGCAGAATTATCAACGTAAATAGGAGTAGTTAGGAATTCAAAACCGTAGTCGCGCATTTGTTGTTGGATCCATAGGACTTGGGAGCAACAACTTGAGGCAGCAATGTATTCCGCTTCGCATGTTGATGTAGCGACGCACGTCTGCTTCTTGCACTGCCATGTGACTAGGCGATTTCCCAAAAACTGACATCCAGCCGTTGTGGATTTGCCGTCGATTTTGCATCCGCCAAAATCAGAATCACTGAATGCGATCAAGTCAAAGTTATTATCCCTAGGGTACCATAGACCGGTGTCAGGGTAACCCTTCAAATAACGAAAAATCCTTTTTACAGCTGCAAGATGTGAGGCCTTCGGGTTCACTTGATATCTGGCAAGCAGGCACGTTGGGTACATTATATCTGGTCTTGATGCTGTGAGATACATAAGAGATCCGATCATCGCGCGGTAGTGTGAGGGGTTAACAGCTTCACCCTTCAAGTCTGTAGTAATTCCGTGATTTTACGGCAATGGGGTACCGATGGGCGTTGCATCAGACATCTGGAACCGGCTCAAGATGTCACCAACATATTTAGTCTGATGGATGAATATCCCAGACTCAGTTTGTTGCACTTGTAGGCCCAAAAAGAAGGTCATTTCCCCCATAGCACTCATCTCGAATTTATCCTGCATTACACGCTCGAAATCCCTACACAAAATATCATTAGTAGAACCAAATATAATATCATCAACGTATACCTGTACCAGTAGAAGATCTCCATCTTGTTCTTTGATGAAAAGAGTACAATCGATAAGACCTCTGCGAAATCCATTCTCCAGCAAATAATTAGATAAGGTTGCATACCAAGCTCGCGGTGCTTGATGTAGACTATAGAGAGCTTTGTTGAGCAACCAAACCCGATCGGAATGGATAGGATCTTCAAAACCTGGAGGCTGTTCGACGTACACCTCTTCTTCCACCACACATGTAAGAATGCACTTTTGACGTCCATCTGATATACCTTGAAACCTTTGAATGAGGCATAAGCCAGAAAGATCCGAATTGCTTCTAGACGTGCAACAGGTGCATACACTTCGTTGTAGTCGATCCCTTCTATCTGACGAAAACCTTGAACGACTAGCCTTGCTTTGTTTCGAATAACGACTCCAAGGTCATCCTTTTTGCATTTAAACACCCAACGGGTACCAATCTTCTTGTAACCAGCAGGTTTCTCTACGAGTTTCCAGACACCAAGCTTCTGGAATTGTTGCAGTTCTTCCTGCATTGCTTCAATCCATGAGTTATCTTTCAAAGCTTCTTTCCAAGTTCTTGGCTCTTCCTGTGAGACATAACACGCGAAAGACCAATCATTTTGTTGACCAGATTCTCTAATAGATGCATACAAGCCTGAATTGTTGTTGTTTCGCAACATGTTTCTTGTTTGAACGCCACTTTGTACATTTCCGATGATGTTTTGTTGAGGATGGGTATTGTGAATCCTTGTTTCTGTATTATCTGGAACTGGAATGTTTGTACCCAGATTGTTGAGATTGAGATCAACAACCAATTCAATGCCCGGAATTGACGAAGAGGATGATGCAGTAGCTTCAGCTGTTCTAGGGACATCCACTGGAGGTGTACCCTCTGAAGTACCATGAACTGCTGTTGTTGGAGCTTCTTGATCTGCATCTAGAAATTCATCATCCTCTGAAGATTCGTTCAATTCGGTAGCATCGTGAAAATCCTCATTATCAAGAGCATTATTGTTCACTGAAGATGGTTCTTGATTGACAATAATGGGACGAACCAACGGTGAATCTGTTGCATTGTCACTCTCGAAAAACATCCTAGCCGCAGCGTTTTCTTCAACTGCTTCAACATTGATCGAATTGAAAATGTCATCGTACTCAAACATCCAAGGCTGACCAGGATTTCTAACCGGCAAAGTGTGCCTTTGTACTCTGACTTCAGACCATTCCTCGACCCTTTTAGTCTCTAGATTCCAGACTCTTAAGTTCGGGGTGGAATACCCAAGAAAGTATCCTTCAATGGCTCTTGCCCCAAACTTTCCATTAGGATCGATTAGTGTGCACGGAGCTCCAAACGGTTCAAGATATGACAAATCTGGCTTCCGTTTGTTAAGAAGCTCAAAGCAGGTCTTGTTGTGCCTTTTGACTGTAAGGACTCGGTTCAACGTGTAACATGCAGAGGACACAGCTTCAGTCCAGAATGGAATGGGCAACTGCGATTCTACCAACATAGTCCTAGCAGTCTCGATCAATGTGCGGTTCTTACGTTCAGCGACGCCATTTTGTTGAGGAGTATAAGCTGCACTAAATTCGTGAAGAATACCTTTTGAAGTGCAAAACTCCGCCATGGCATGATTTTTGAATTCGGTACCATTGTCGCTACGTATCCGCCTAACCTTCAAGTTATAAAGATTCTCAATCTGAATGATCAAGTTTTTGATAATACCGAAGGTTTCGCTCTTGTGTGCCATGAACGCCACCCAAGAAAATCTTGAATAATCATCAGTTATCACGAGGCAATATTGATCATTCCTAATACTTTTGTGCTTGACAGGACCGAACAAATCCATGTGCAAACGTTCAAGAGGAACAGCCACCGTGTTGATTTTCTTTGTAGGGTGTCGCTTCTTTGTTTGTTTTCCTTTCTGGCACGAGACACAGATGTCTTGAAGATGGAAGTTTTTAAGAGGAACACCATTCACCAATTCATTTGACACCAAATGATTCATTTTGCGTAAGTGAATGTGACCCATTCGTCTGTGCCAAGAGATTGAGTCTTTTTCTGTGGCTTTGGAAACGAAACAAGTTGCTTGTGCAGACGTTGTGATAGCTTGGCTCATATCAAGGACATACAAATCATTTATCCTTGGAGCAGATAAGAGAATCCATTCTTTCGGAATTTTGAAGCCGGGTTTCAGCACATAACATCCATTTGCATCAAAGTGTACTAAGAACTGCTTATCACAAATTTGAGAAACACTAAGGAGATTGTGATCAAGTTGTTGTACGAAGTTGATCTTATCAAAACTAACAACCCCGTTGGAAATCATTCCTTCACCCGTAATATATCCGCCTTTATCTCCAGCAAAAGCAACATAACCTCCTCTAATAGATTTGACATCGTAGAGAAGCTTCATGTCGCCTGTCATGTGCCTGGATGCCCCACTATCAACAATCCAATGACTACTGATAGTTCCTCCTGGAACACCCTGCACATGAACTCACATAATTAGTTGGAGATGGGGACCCAAGCCATTGTGGTCTTGGGTCTTCCATTTTCATCAACAACAATAACTTCTATTCTTTGATGATTTGAAAATTGTGATGGTCCCCCTGATTCAATAACAGTTTTTGGTTTCAAGGTCTGTTTTGTTATACCAGTTTGTTTGTTTGAAATTTTAACTTCGTGATTGTTTGAAGTTTTTGAAAACTTTGAACTTTCTGGTTTAACTGAAACAGATTGTTTTTGAACCACATCAGTTTTAAGTGCCTTTTCAATCACCTTGACTTGTTGGCGTTTCTGTTTCTTTTCCCTTTCTTTTACAAGTCGGGGATCTTGTTTTACAGAAACAGATCGCTTTTGGTGATTGTGTTCACGGGGATCATCTTCTTTGGCTTTCAACTTATGAAGATACGGACAGTTTCGAATTATGTGTCCAATGGTACCACATTCAAAACATGATCTTCGTTCAACAAACCCCGAAGTATCATGTGATCGTCTTGCCGATGATGAACTTTGTGATCCCGAGGTACTAGGTTTTGAACTATTTGGTTCATTCCTTTTCATCACTGTTGCTTTCTTGACAAAATCTAAGTTAGATTGATTTTCAAACTTTTCAATTTTGTCCGTTCCCTTAGATTTCACAAAGTTCACATTCTTTTTCTTCTTCTGATTCGGCTTCCTTTGACTTTGAGTCGGTGTTTTACCTTTTGGTTTGGTATGATTTTGCTGTTTTTGCACTGTTGGTAATTTTTGATTGCCATATTGTTTTCGAATTTCGGCCTTTGGAATAGGAGGCACTGTGTCACTGTAACAAGTGATCCTGTCTTTCCCAAAAACTTACTTGTTGAATTTTCAAAGACTTTACTGATTAAAGATTGATTAACATTCTTAATAGGAAAATCTTTGTCTGAATAAATTTTATTATCACCAACAAGAGTGTACAGCAAATCCACACTCTCCGACTCTTTTGCAGACGTGGACTCGATTGCAACAGTCTTAGCGGGTTTTGCCGGAGGATCACACAGAATATGATTTTCAAGAGGTATGTCCTCTTCTTTTATCACCGCATCAGACTTTGCTGAATCAGTATCATCAGATTCATCATCAGAAGAATCAGCATCCTCAATCACAACTGGAGGATCCTGATTTTGTTCAGCAGTTACAAATGTATCTGCTGACGCATCTGAATCTGATGATACTTCCTTCTTGTATCCGAGTCCTGTTGCAAATTCCTCAACATCTAAAGGAACAGATGGTTCAAAGAAAACTCTATCTTCCTCATCCGGCATGGCATCATAATTATGTCTCACAGGTGGTGGACATTTCTTGTAACCTATGCATGTGACATCCCGTTTCTCTTTCTGTACGTCAATGATGTGATCCAACACATAGCTAGAGCTCAAATAACTGTCTAGCTTAAGTTGGATCGCCTCACTTTCAGTTTTGACACAAGCCATTTCCTTTTGCATTACTTCCAGACGAGTTATATACAAATTAATGTCAGTTTGTTTTCTGGAAACCATTTTAGTTAACTCGGTTTTATCTTTCTTTAACTTTTCAATTACCGACTTAAACTCCTTTTCATGGTTTTCATAAAACATGTTGGCTTCAGTGCACTTCGAAAGATCAACGGTCAATTTCTGATTGTGAATGAATGTCACATCATATTTCTCTTGCAAAGCCTCGTGTTTGCTTTGCAATTCACACCACTTTTCATTCAATGAAACATGTTTGTCTTGCAAGTCAAACAAACTAGCTTGTAAAGCATCATGTTTGCCTTGCAACTCAGACATGTTTGCCTCTAAATCAGCACATTTAACACACAAACTATCACAGTTATCACAACTAACAGAAGTGGGTTCGTCGACACATACCTGACTTGATGAACTGTCAACATTAGCCATAAAGGCTGAATGGAGAGAAGACGAAGAATAAGCAGCTTGATCCACCAAAATAGATCTTCTTTGAATTCCTGCTCCAGCTTCTTCCAATAGCTCATCAATATCTGCATTAACTGACGCACTTGATGTGTCATCTTCCTGATCATTCCCTGAACTCAAAGACTCTTCATCTGAACTTCCACTGTAACCGGAGCTGTTTTCATCTTCAGAAGATTCATCACCATTGGTGGAAGATTCTCCACCACTGGCGTGTTTAAGATCCTTGACAACTTCAGCAAAACAAGCTGTTCCATCTGGAGCATCATTTCCCAACTGAATTGACCAATCACAACCTTCATCTACATGAACCACAAGTGCCTGGTTGGCATTAGATGGTCCTGCTTGACTCTGGTTGTTGACAGGCACCAATGTGCGCTCATTGTTCCTTACTTGGTTCTGATTTGCCCTGTTGCCTTGACCTCTGAAAGGATTTTGGTTTCCATGTTGAGACGGCCTCGTACATTCACGTTTGAAATGACCACGTTCACCACAATTGAAACACTTAACAGCCTGCTTATCAAACCCATACTTGGTGTCTTTCTTTCTTTCCAAGCTGGTTCTGCCTGTTCTTTCCTTGAAATCCTTTGCTCGCCTAACAGCACTGGCAAAGGCCCACTTGATGTCCATCATCTCCATCTCCTCTTTATCGATCTGCTGATAGTCTTCTTGTGTCAGATTAATGTTACCAATCTGACCTTCCACTAATCCACAGTATGCGCTCACCAAAGTGTTTAGCAGCTCCATGTGTTCCTTTGCTACTTCCACACTGACTTTAGAAAAGCTTGAGGTGTCGAGCCGTACTGTATTTGGCTTTGATTGTTGACCAGCAGATGATGTGCTTCCATAACACGCTTGCTGTTGAGGAGGAAGTGGATTCCCATACATGTCTGTTGGTCCGGTAGATTGAGGAGGAAGTGGATTCCCATACATGTCTGTTGTTCCGGGAGATCGAACTGGTAATGGATTTCCGAACATATCAGTTGGTCTGAGAGGTCGTTGGCTTTGTTGTTGTGGTACTGATTGAGGGACTGGTTCAAGCGGATTTCCATACATGTCTGTTTTTGTAGGGACCGGAACTTGGATAGTATTGCCATACATGTCAGTGCTAGTCACAAACGCTGTTTGAATTGGAGCATGTGAAGAAGGTTTTGTAGAAGTGCTAGAAGTTCCATAATACATTTCAGGATTTTGTGGCACTGGAACTCTTTTTGCCTTGAGAGTTTCTTCCTGATTCTTGTTTTCCAGGATTTGAACAAAGTCATTGAAACTTGTTGTAGCTAAAGTGCCATTGTACTTCATGATTTCCAAGAAAGTATTCCATTGAGGTGGCAACGCATCTGCAAACTTTTTCACAATCTCTGCTGAAGTTGTAACAACCTCAAAATTTGACAATTCAGTCAGCAGATGATTAAATCGACTTGTCAAATCTCCTAAAGATTCATTCTCCATACAAGTAAAACCATCAAACTCTTTCTTTAGCAGTTCTTTTCTCAATTGACGTGTCGCTTCATTTCCTACGCCCCTTGTCTTCAATGCGTCCCACAACCTTTTCGTTGTCTTGTAACTGACAAATTGATGATAAATATCTTTACTTAACGCCTGAGTAAGAATGGCATATGCCTTCTTTTCCAAATCATAGACCTTCTTCTGATCTTTCGTAAGATCTGCAAACGTAGCAGCAGATGATGCGGCAACCTCTATTGTTTGATCGAAATCTGTGATGAACCGCAACCACAATTCTGTATTTTGACCAAGGACGTATGTATGAAATCTGTCAATCCATCCTGGATATTCGTATAAGTGCATCAACTTTGGAGGCCTATTCAAACTTCCGGTTTCGCTCTCGCTTAAGAGAATGCTTTGAACACTTGGAGTTTGATTCGATACGAATGCCCATTGACCGATAGATATAGCATTAGCTTGCGAAGATGAATCTGGAGTCGGAGTACCAAAATACATTTCTGTATTTACCAGTCTACCCCATCTTGGATTCATTTTTGATCAAGAAAAATAATACCTGAAAATCACACCTCAAACAAACAGTTAAATCACTTATACAATTTTTTTTTTTTTTTTTTAAATCTTGACAAAACAAAGTCCCACGAAACAAAGATACGACGAAACAGGTCTTGCGATATAATACGATGAAACACACTTCTTGAAAGATAAGCGACGAACACGGTCTTGTGCGCGTCAACAACTAATCTATTCTTGTGCGTTGACAAACCTTGTGCGAGCCCAAATTAAATCAGATTCTGATATATCAATGAAACAGAAGCCCAAAACAGAAGCCCAATGTTTGTACGAGTAATCAGGTCTTGTGCGACCAGAATATCCAAAAGCCCAAATAGAAGCCCAGCTACGATCCAAATTGTTGTGCGACTGAAATCAGCTTGTTCGATCCTGTTAATTCGCTGGCTTTTCTGTTAGATTCGCTGGTAAGTTTAAATTCGCTGGATTTCGCTGCCTATTCTCGCTATTACGACGATCAAAAAAATCGCCGAAAAACCGTAATAATCTCGCTGAGGACGATTACACGGTTACCAAAGTCGCCTTTGGATTTGAGTTCGCCGGGTCAGGCAATTTCGCTGGTTACTGAAATCAAATTCGCTGGTTACTGAAATCAAATTCGCTGAAATCAGGTCCCAACTTCGCTGAGTTATGCTTGTGGTTACTGAAATATCAGGCCTCAAATTCGTTGTTTTATCCTTGTGCGATTGAGATATGTTGACTTTCTATGCTCTGACACAAAGCAGATATCACTTTCGGCTACACCTTTTCCCAATTCACCAACTAAGATATGATTTGTACTATTATAATCAAAACACACTTCTCAATTAAACATCATCATCATGCAATGTCTGCCACCTTTCAACCTTAGTAAAATAATTAACAACAAAATTTCAAACCCAAATCAGATCAAACAGAATCTTGTCAAGAACATTTTGAATATGGTTTGAAGATATGAAGAACAAACCCAGAAATATAAGTTTTCTGGTGAACTGAAGATTTTCCGAACACGAATTTGACCGAAACTTCACTAAAAACCAACTTTAAATATGTGAAAATGATGAACAACAAGGTTTTTATAAGAACTAACAACAAAATACCAGAAATTTCGAAGTTTTGAACTGATTTTTCAGAAAAATAAGAACTTCAAAAAAATCTGAAACAAACCCGAAAACTACTCGGTTTTAACAAGGAGAAGAGCCAAGGCTCTGATACCACTTGTAGGTCCGGCTAGGGGAGGATCTAGTCGCCTAATCCTTGTGTACAAACCAACCCGGTTGTGCGGAATCCAACCGGGAAAGCAAACCGAGATCGAACACGTCAAGAACACGAGATACAAGACCCAAAGATTCAAAGTTTAACACACTTGTATATTTATGATAAGAGTACGAGTACAAGATGATACAAGATCCGGTTAAACACAAACACACTAAAACTTCTCTCTCGGTTCTCTCCGGTGCTCACTTGTGCGCTGCTTTTTCTTGTCCGTTGCACACCCACACTCCACCGAAAACACTTGTTTTCGGTATTTATATTTGATCTGCACATGTTGTGCGATTGGGCTGTTGAGTTCGGCCCATGTGTAGAAGCCCAATGAATATGATTGGCCTAAACTCAATGTGACCATGCACGTTCAAATATGCAGATTATCATATGCACTTGTATTTAGTCAAGATGAGTGACATCATCATGACATCACCAAGGTGATGTCATGGTGATGTGTCGACGGGAAAGGCCGCGGCGCTTCGTGCTTCGCGTGACGAACACTGGGACGCACGACGGAGGAAAGTCGTGACGTCGGGCTTGAGCCGAACCTAACCGGGTCGAACCGAAACGAGTTGAACCGAACCAAGTCGCGTCCACATAATATGTATCAACAGTATCCTATTGTATAGTGTATAGTATAAGTCTGGTATAGGTTTTCTATAGGTTTTGTATATGTGCCTAGAGGCCTATACGGGACTTATACTACACCTATAGTCCTTTAAGGGACCTATACTACACCTATGCCTATACGGGTGTTGTATGGAATCCTATAGTATCATATCGTATTGTATCGTATCGTATCATATAGTGTAGTATAAGTCTCGTATAGGTCCCTTATAAGTCTTGTATATGCATACGATACTACATCTGTAGTTATATACGAGGCCTATTCGGGACCTATACTATATGATACTACACCTATAAGGGACCTATACTACACTATACGATACGATATCACACTTATAGTCTAATACGAGGTCAATACGTGACCTATACTACACCTATACAAATGCTGTATAAAAAGTTTGTAAGAAATACTTACTTTTTTGTTTATTTAAAATAGAAAACTTATATTTTTTTATAAAACTTTGCTAAAACGATTAATGTTGTATAAAAGTTTGTAAAAAAAAACACTTATATACGCCGCGTATATAGGAGCAACCAGACCAAAACTGACATCGGTCAGACACTGATTTTTATGCAACCTATACGCAGCGTATGTAAACCCTAAAGTGTGCAAATAGATACCTTGGTGTTCCAATAGTTAAGTCTTATTAAGATACGCTATAACCAAAATTGTTAATGCTTTTGTGGTTATTAATGTCAAGAACATGCGTTTCATCATATTCTTGCACAAAATCACGGCTTTCCGAGAAGTCTAAAAGACCGTTGACATATATAATTGATTTCCGACGCCCTTTCAACATTTTTTAGCTATTGTGGTTTTGATCAAGGGTGAGGGTACATAGTTGAAGAGGAATGATAAAAAGGATGTTACTCCACAACCAGGTAATACACGTGAAGTCGATGAAGAAAAAGAAAGGAACATGACCAAAGGGTTACTATTGTTGTTTTTTAAATACTATATATGTATTGAAATAAAATAATTATTTTCGAGAACACACATTAAAGTTTGACAAATGAAACAAATTTGTAATATTATAAAAGGAAAGAAGTATTAGGGTTTAAAATTACAAACTAGTGTAAGTTTATAAAAGGGGCGGCGCCTCTTTTTCACAAAAATATAAGCACATGTTTGCTCCGCATCTTTCAACGTGAACACCGCATGCGACACCTTCATCCCGTCTTCTTCGCCGCTGAAAATTCAGGTGTTTCTTCTGAACTCTTTTAGTCTCCAACTCTTTAGATTACTCAATTATTTTGTATACACAGTATTACGTTGTCGATATGCGTCTTGTTCTTGATTTTGGAATGTGAAAATCCTTTGCGTATATGTATTTTTTGTGTAGCTGTTTTCATGAGCATTTGAAACCCTTATCGGGCACACTTTGAGACAATGATTAGCGATTTGACATATCAACCCATAATGTGTGGCATCGATCAATTTTTTTTTCTGTCAGATTGATATTTTTTTAAAATATAGAGAAATTTTGTGAATATCGGAATTGCACTTCTTTAGATGACACACGCCTTTGTCAAATCTGATATAAACACTCCCTTAATTTTATGCTTACTTTTTGTATCTGTATTTTTAGATGAACCGTGGTGTAGTTTTTTTCCGCCTTCGGCAGGTAGGTTTTGGATACTTAAAAACAAATTTAGAATAGACTATATGTCATTGTATTAGCCAAAACATTTATGTCCTTGATTAGTTGCCTATGGACATCCTGTCTGATGAATGTTATATCTTGTTTCGCATTTGTTGAGATTATTATGCGATAATAATCATATATGTGGCACTTGAGGTTTAATGCACTGGTATGCCTAACTCTATTTAAAGTGGATGTTTGACACCATTAATATGTAATGAATGTATTGACTTTACATGTACACAAAACAAGCAATTAACTTTATATAAGACCATGGGATATGGTGGGGCTTGGGTTGGGGGCATGAGTTGACACGTGGAAAACAAACCCAAACCCACGCCCGTGGGGTATGGTGGGGCTTGGGTTGGGGGCATGAGTTGACACATGGGGGCATGTGAAATGGCTAGTTTGGTTTGGCCATTGAGAGCCCGCCATGTCACCTTGCTAGCCCGCCCCACGCCCGGCTTCAAACCCAAGCCCCAAGGGCCACGCCCCAACCCAAGCCCACCCGGGGTGGTGGCTTGGGCGTTTTCCCCTAACCCAAGCCCCATACCCCATAGTCTAACTAGCTATATAAACATCCATCAGACAGAAGCATTAGCATCACATTGGAGTTATTTGTAGTTCATTGTGCTTAACAAGTATACTTATAGCATATTGAGTGATGTCAAACAGTAGTTGTCTGTTCTGTATAAAATTGTCATTATTTGCTCTGAATGCGATTCGGGTTTTCAATATAAAGATATTTGTGACACTGTCCCCACATTTGGTAACTAACTAACTAACCAACTAGCAGCTATGCAATTTTTAATTGTCATGCGCTCTGGTGGTGTTTTCTTTGTTAACTAGTAACTAGTTCATTTAAGTCTTGAGAAGTTGACTCTGGCACTTATTAAACTTGTGTTTATATCAAAGTCGCGTATCACTAGGGTGCTGATAACGGGTGACCTCTTTCTATATAAACTCAGGCTCCTGTTATTTTGTTTTACTTTCTTATTGCTTTGTGTTGATACATGATTGTGGACGCGACTCGACTTGAGGAATGTTGACTCGTGCAATGGCTTTCCTCCGTCACGTACAAGATCAACAATGATAGATCAAGACTTCAAGGACTGAATATAGTTCTTTGAGCTGAAACAAAGAAATCAAGACATGGGCTAACAAGATCGGCTGAATCAAAGGAATGACTTGGGCTTATAACAGCTTTGGCGAAACATCTTTGGGCCCAAGCCCAACATCGGCGAAACAAGTATATAGTTGACGAAACAAGCCTGTTTCGTCAACCTCAATCCACTTTCGTCGAGTTTGGTTTTGATTCGCCGAGTCACTTCAGTTTCGTGGTGTCTGTTACTATATATAGACAGAAGACACAAGAGAGAACAAACACACTGAGAGAGAGTTTACAGAATAGATTTGTAAACATTGAGCTTGTAACTGATCTTTTCATACGTATTAATACAGAGGTGTTAATCGTTGAGTCTTGTGTGTCATCATTTTACGTGTTCTATCTCGGTTTGCTATCTCGGTTGGATTCCGCACAACCGAGGTGGTTTGTATACAAGGATTAGGCGACTAGATCCTCCCCTAGCCGGACCTACAAGTGGTATCAGAGCCTTGGCTCTTCTCCTTGTTAAAACCGAGTGTTTTCGGGTGTGTTTCGGGTTTTTGAAGTTTATATTTTTTCATGAAAAATCTGTTTGAATCTTCAAAAATCCTCGTATTTTGCTGGAAGTTCATATAAAAACCTTTTATTTTTCACGTTCACATGTTAAAAGTTGGTTTTTAGTGAAGTTTTGAGCAAAGTCGTGTTTCGGAAATTTGTCGGTTTACCGGAAAATTCAGATTTTCTGGAAGTGTTCTTCATATCTTCATAATATCTTCAAAGTGTTCTTCATTCTGACAACCTTTTGATCCATTGGCAGTTATCTTTTGAGTTGTTTGTGCATTGGTAATTGTTTTACTGATTAAAATAATTCACCACCTTACTTTGGTTGGTAAATTGAGAAGAGTGATAGTTTGAAAAATCGTATCTTGTGTCAGATCAGATAAGGTTCAGCCGAAAGCAGTCACCAACTTTTTACCCACCACCTGTCACCTTACAATCAGTTTCACCAAGCCCATTATCCACAAATCTGTTTCGCCGATAAACAATTAAATTGGGCCTGTTTCGTTGTCTGGGAGCCCAACTTTATATATCAGTTTCGCCACAAAACAAAAATTCAGTTTCGTCAACATTCTGTTTCGTCGTGAAAGTTGTAATTTTTAAACAGAAGGTTTGCACTAGTTGTTTAACTGTTTGTTTCAAGTGTGTTAATCAGGTTGTTATCATTCATACGTCAAATATGAGCTGCACAAGCCCTTGGGATTGGAGTACGGATCCACTACCAGATCTAAAACAGATGTCGATGGCCGAATATATGAATCGTACCATACCTCAACAACAACAGTCAATAAGTGCAAGTCAATGGGCAATGGTGTCGAATCAAAATCAGAGTATTCAAAATATTTTGCTTAGTGAGAATGAGACGGGTAGCAACAATCGCCCTCCAAAGTTAAATTACATGAACGACTATCCATCATGGAAGGGTCGTTTCCATAACTACGTTCTAGGGCAAAACACAGAATTATGGACGTGTTTCATCTCTGCATTTAGTGAAGCTCTTGAAGAAGCAGGATCAAACGCGACAACTTTCAATAACATGCAAGAAGCCGACAAAAAGGCATATGATCTGGAGAAGAAGGCGTATGCTATTCTCACTCAAGCACTTCACAGAGACATCTTTCATCAATTCTCATATTGTAAGACCACGAAAGCTTTATGGGATGCATTGGTAGCGAGAGGAGAAGGAAATGCAGCTACTAGAAAGATACGCCATGATTTATTGAAGAAAGAGTTTGAATCATTTCAGTTCTTGGAGAATGAGACTCTAAATGATATGACTACTCGTTTTTATCATTTGATTAGTGAAATGACTTCCTATAGTGTTGCTACAAATCATCCAGAAATGATTGCACGATTTGCTGATGCTCTACCTCCTAAGTGGAGTCCATTCATTGAACTTCTAAAGCATACGGGCGCTCTGGATGCAGCCAATGTCAGTCTTTATGAATTCATTCAGAAGTTGGAGAACAAGAACGAAGAGGAAATTCGGAAAGCTAAAAGGATTGCATCTGCACCTCTTCAAAACACAGAAATGTATTTGCCTGGTTTTAGTCCTTCGGCTAGTTCTAGTTCCATTCAGCAACCGAAGCTTCAAACGGCGTTTGTATCCAATACAAACTCTTCTCCGTTTCCATCGCAACCACAGTGGAATCAAAGTGCTTACATGTCACAATCTCTATCTCAACCTCCACCTCAAGCCCAACCACAACAACAACAAGCGCATTATACCAACAATCCTTCACCCCAAAACACCAACACTGTCAGAGTTGATACTTCCAATCTTTCAAAAGTCAGTGTAGAAGTTGCAAAGGAACATTTGGAACTTCTCAACACAATGTTCAGTTTATACTGTGGATTGGTAGCAGGTCAAATTGGAAACATCAATATGACCAATGAAGATTATCAGCAGATAGACCGTGATGAAATGGAGTTAATGGATATCAAGTGGGCGTTTGCAAGTGCAGTTAGAAGGGCAAAGGATTTCATGGCTCGAACAGGAAGAACTTCGTTGGAAGGCAAAAATGATACGAAGTATGGGTTCAATAAAGATGCTGTTACATGTTACAATTGTGGCGAAAAGGGTCACTTCAAACGTGAGTGCACCCGACCAAGCAAGCAAGGCAATCAGAATCTGTTCAGAAATCAGACGAGTACTTCTAATGCAAATCAAGACAATCCTGAACGAAGGATAGTAGCGGTGAACAACAATCAGAACCAGAACCAGTCTGGACCTTCAAACACCAATCAAGCATTGATTGTTCAAGCTGATGAAGGATGCGATTGGTCTGTACAATTGGGAGATAATAATCAAGGAGGTGGAACTGCATGCTATGCAAAAATTATCAATCACATCAAGCATGTTCACAAGGAAGAGTTTTCTGAAAGTGATGATAGCTCGGGTTATAGTGGGAGTTCAGATGAAGAAAGCTCGAATGCAGGAGATTCTAATTCTGAAAATGGATCTTTTTCTTATCAGACTGCCTTTATGGCGAATGTCTCGGCCTCGACAAGTCAGGTAAAGTCTGAAACTCCTAGAATATGTAGTGATTGTGCTGATTTAAAACATGAATGTGCTAATGCTAAACATGCTTTTGAAGAATTAAAACATGAATGTGATAGAGTGAAACTTGAATGTGATACGATTCATAGTCACAATCAGAGTTTAGTTGTTGAACTGTCAAAGTGCAAAGAGGCAAACATGGCCTTAGCTCGCAATGAAAAAGAGTTTAAAACAGTTATTGAAACCCAAAAGAAAAGTGTTTCCGAATTAACAAAAACTGTTTGTAACAAACAAATTGGTATTAATAACTACATTAATATCATCGAGGAAACAAAGAAAGAGCTAGCCGTGGTGAAATGTGAGCATGAAGCGATCAAGCTCAAATTGGAGAGTTACTCAAACTCCCGATATGTGCTTGATCACATCATTGACGTTCAACAACTAAAGGGAAACGTTAAAGGCGTTGGTTATAGGAAGTGTCCACCCCCTTTGAGACACGACTATACCAAGTTGCCCGATGAGGAGGAAATGCCGCGTTTTGAGCCAACTGTACCTCTTGATTATGAGGAAGTTACAACTGGCTTAGGGTTCAAAACGGACAATTCATCGGAGGGCTCATCTGATAGCAAGGAAAAGTCATCATGTGCTTCAAATCAAAGTCCTCCAACCATTGAGGACTATGATTCTTCGGATGATGAATCAGATGTGAGTGATGAGGATAAATCTCTTGACGATAGAAAAGGAGTAGAAGTGCCTTTTGAGAATCACATTCTGTGTGATCCTCCTACTCCTGATGTTCAATCAACTGGTGCTAAACAAGAGATAGATCCTATCACTGAGAAGGTGTCTACTGTTAAAAGTGATAACGTGTTGTACACTTTAGTCGGTGATGATAAAATTTATTCAAACAAAGATTTTCCAATCAAAAACGTCAATCAATCATTGATTGATAAAGTGTTTGAAGATAATACAACTAAGTTTTTGGGAAAAGCGATCCCGAGAGTTTCAGTAACTCAGTGTGATCCTATTCCAAAAGCTGAAGTGAGGAAACAATTTGGAAACCAAAAATTATCGACTAAAGAACAACCTGTCGCTTTTAAGGGTAAACAGCAACAGCAGCGAGCTCAAAATTCTAAAGGTTCACAACCAAAGGTTGAGACCAAAGGAGCTCGTTTCAAGAAGAAAAACAAAGATATCAAGTTTGTAGCATCAAGGGGTAGTGATAAAATTGAGACTTTTGAAAATAAATCAAACACCGATTTTATTCAACAAGTCAAGATTTTAAAACGTAACAGCCAAAACAATTACACCCAGCACACAAACGGGTGTGAAGCAAGTACCTCTGGGTCTACAGGTTCAACACGTGAAAGTCGAACCGGTTCTCCTAAGTTTGTTGAAAGGAGAATTTGTTTCAAATGTGGGAAGGTTGGGCACATCATTAAAGACTGCAAAAACTCGCCCAAACCAAATTTTGTTGAAAGACCCCCCTCTGAACAAGGTCACTCACAACGTCGTCCTGTTTCTCCAAAACATGATAAAAGAACTGTTAAAGAACAGGAAATAAAACAACGACGTAAAATTGTGAAGGTGATTGAAAAGGCGTTGAAACCGGAGGTTGTCCAAACAAAGTATGTTAAATTAGAAATTAAAAATGAAAAACAAAAACAGATTTGGAAACCAAAATCGGTAACTGTTTCAGGGGGAGGTGCTGTGTTTGAAAATCATCAGGAAATCGAAGTCACAATCCTCGATGATGAAGGACGACCCAAGTCTGTTAAGGCTTGGGTCCCCCTCTCCAACTAATCTCTGAGTGAGTGTGCAGGATGTTCCAGGAGGAACTATCGATAGTCATCGGATTGTTGATAGTGGAGTGTCCATGCACAAGATCGGCGACAAAGATGTTGTTGCCTGTGATGGAGAGAAGAAAAAGGAAAGAAAACAGAATTGTCTGTTGTAAGAGATTGAAAGCTTCGACAAAATGGAAATCATTTTAAAAGGTGATTGTTAAAGGCTTTGATCGGGTCCCCAGGGTAGATTCAAATCAAAATGTACGCACATGCAGCACGTTTGAAGTTCAAAATCAACAAGATGAACGTGCAGTGTACATTTCTTCGCGGTGTGATTGAAGAAAATGTGTTTGTTGAACAAACCAACCGGGTGTGCGGATGCCTTGGCGTGGATTGAACAACCGCACACTACTTCTGAAAGAGAAAGACAAAAACCTTCGCTGGTGAAATGTGGAAGACCAGCCGGACCCAAAGGTTTTTGATCTTGTTGCTGTGAAGAGATTTCTAAGTAGCTACAAAATCGACTTTGAAATCCACACCGGGTGGATATCCAGTTTGGGAGAGCACTCAGATTCCTTGCAATGCACGAAGCAGTTGCAGGATACGGTTTTAAATTTCTAATCTCTCCTATACTTGTCGATATTTAAGCTGCTTTGTGAATTATTATCTCGTATAGCACTCTTTGAACAGACACGTTGAACTCGAATATCACCTCACACGTGATTGTTTCACTATGAAACTCGTCAATGTTGTCATGGTCTGCACCGCATACCGACATGCCAACTGATTTTTCCAAAATTCGATAAATCATTTGTGATTCAAAATTAATTTTGGTTAATGGCATTGAGGTAAAACATGAGTTAACCGACATCGAGAAATCCTTTTTGTAAATATCCTTTGTGTTTTTAAATTTTATCTTAGTTTGTTGATTTTAGGGGGAGTAAATCCAAATTTGAAAATTCAAAAACATCGAAAAATTTCAAAAGCACAAAAACAGTAGAAAAACAAAAATGAGTTTCCTGGCGAGCAAAAGAGAAAATGATAGTACATCAGTGGTCTGTCGAAACCTTTTCGAACTGAAATGCAAAATGAAAAATGTTAAGCAGCTCTATATAAGATGTATCGGTAGGCTCACAATCATTTTAAAGTGTGCAGGGTGATATAAATCTTAAATCGACTGAAGACCAGGTGGGAACCACTCATTGGCATATGGTCTTAGTACCGAAATTTCGTTTGAGAGATTGCCGAGGTTCTGAGATATTCGGTCTTTATGCTGCTTATCATCTGGGTATCATGGTTGTATCTTTTACCGAAAAATAACGGGGACGCAAGTCTAGATCTTCCATGATACTATACATACGTGTACATATTGCATTCGACCTCAATAAGTGATCAACCATCACATGTCCAAACAAATAAGTGATAATATATCACATCTATCCGGGAGTCAAGTTCGTCTCTCTGCTGTACGAAAGTACTGACCTGTTCACGGACTTGCTCCTGTGCCCTCATGCATATGAAAATCAAGTTCCTCATCAATAAGTGATTTTATCACATAGGGCTTGTTTTCAATCAAAATAAGTGAGTTTCTCACATCATATACGGTCAAATAGATGATAATCGGTATACTCACCGGTAAGATGAACTCTCGTGCATACCTTGATACGGGAATGTGTCGTGATGTGGATGAACACCGGTCGGTAAGTATAAATCATACCTTAACGTATCCCCTCGCCATGATTACATCTGATAAGTTGAGCTTATGTGGATAACAATACCGATAATCGTTATAGGATGTTTATCAAAATGTTAACTAAAAGAACAACAAGAGCGTTTCGGCATGACCGTACACTGATATGATTCTCTTACCCTCGAAACTCGCAAAAAGAATGTCTGTAAATATTTATTTACTGCTTTTAGTTTCTGCATCTTTGTATATATTTATTTATTGTTTTCCGTCTTTACATTTGAAAAATGAAAAATTCCAAAAAGATTTTAGGTGTGTTTTAATATAAACTTTCTAAAAGCCAAAAAGATTTTGCTTCTAGTTTATTTTTGATTGACTGATGTTGGAACTCGAGTCTATCCTACCCAAAATCCTGATTGTAAGCCGGAAAACAATTGCGTCTTCATAAACAGTCGAAGTTAACAAATTTTTGAAAGTGTTGGTACACTTTATGTGGACACGACTCGGCCCGGTTCGACTCGGTTCGGTTCAACTTGGTTTCGACTCGGTTAGGTCCGGCTCAAGCCCGAAGACACGACATTCCTCTGTCGTGCGCCCCAGAGTTCGACACGCGAGGCACGGAACGCCGCGAGCCATTCCCGTTTTACACCTCACCATGACATCATCATTGTGATGTCATGGTGATGTCTTAGTTTGTCTCATATGGTGAAATTATGTGAAAGTTGTAAACAGATTGAAGACTGGGCCGTAATTCTTCAATATGGGCCGAAGACTTGTGAATGGACTTTGAACTATGAGTGGGCTTATACATCGACGAAACAGATAGATTTAGTATATGTATGTCGACGAAACAGGTGTGTTTCGTCGACTTTAGTGTTTCGCCGAGAGTTATTTCAGTTTCGTCATGTTCTGGTCTTAGATTAGTATATAAATACCATCTCAGTTTCACTTTGAAACAGAGATGAGTGCAGAGAGATCAGAAAATACTTGTAAAGAAACTCTGTCAAAATTCCGTCAAAACTGTGTTTGTATCAGTTTGTAATCGGTTCTCATCCCGTTAATCAATAGAGTGTGTTTCATTGGTTAATCCGTGTTATTTATTAACTGTGTTTGGTTTGCACCGTCTCGGGGATTCCGCACCCGTTACCGTGTTTGTTATAAACAGGGAATAGGTTTCTCGTTATCGATCCTCACTGGGAAAAACGGGACCTACAATTGGTATCAGAGCCTTGGCTCTAATCCTTGTTTAAAACCAAACAAGTTTCGGTTTTTATCAAGTGGTTTTTAGTGATTTTTCAGATTTTGTTCTTTAAAAAAAAAAAAAAAAATTATATATTTTCTGGAAAAAGTCCCTAAAATCAGTGTTTATGTTGGTGTTTTGCTAAAAGTTTGTTCAAAAACCTTGTTTGTTTGAGTGTTTACATATTAGCATTTGGTTTTTGTTGAAAGTTTTAAGCAAAATCTCGTTCGGAAAATTTGTCCGGTGAATAATCTGGCCGGAATCATCATTTTGTTCATCTAATATTCATAGTGTTCTTCATTTTTATCAACTTTTGATCTTTTGTGAATTTACTATGCAAGTTGTTTATTGATTATAATATAATTGTTTGACATTTGTGTATTGTTGATGATGGTTTGTTGAATATAGAGAAGTCTAGTATACAACAAGTTTGAAAATTAAGGCTCTGTGTCAGAAGATAAGGTTCAAAGATAATATCTAGTCTGTTTCGTCGCAAATAATCAGCATTCTGTTTCGTCGCAAATAGTTCAGCATTCTGTTTCGTCGCAAATAGTTCAGCATTTTGTTTCGTCGCAAATAGTTCAGTATTCTGTTTCGTCGCAAATAGTTCAGCATTCTGTTTCGTCGCAAATAGTTCAGCTTTCTGTTTCGTCGCAAAAAGTTCAGCTTTCTGTTTCGTCGCAAAAAGCTCAGCTTTCTGTTTCGTCGCAAAAAGCTCAGCTTTCTGTTTCGTCGCAATACATATAGCAGATCTGTTTCGTCATCATCATTCACACCTGTTTCGTCGGATCAAAAGTCAAACAATCACTTTCGTCGATCAACAAACAACATATCAGTTTCGTCGATTGTGATCAAGACTTCAAGTGTTTCGCTGATATCATCAAACAACAAAACTGTTTCGTCTCACAACTGTTTCGTCGATACTTGTTATTTTTAAACAGAAGGTTTTAAAAAAAAATCGGTTTTCACTTACATATATCAATCATGAGTTGTACTAGCCCTTCGGATTGGAGTATGGAACCGAGACCAGGTGAAGATCGGACTTCGGCAGCCGCATGGGTAAAGATGGTTTTTGGTGAGAAATCTATAAGTGCAACTCAATGGGCTTTGGTATCAAATCAACATAAAAGCATTCAAAATCTTTTGCTTAGCGAGAGCGAAACGGGAAGCATCAATCGCCCGCCAAAGCTGAATCACATAAATGACTATCCGTCATGGAAGGGTCGTTTTCACACATATGTTTTAGGGCAAAACACAGAACTTTGGACGTGTTTCACTACTGAATGCAACCTTGCTCTCGAAGCAGCATCATCAACTGAAGCGGGTTTTACTAATATGCTTGAAGACGACAAGAAAGCGTATGATCTTGAGAAGAAGGCGTTTGCAATTCTCACACAAGCACTTCACAAAGACATCTATCATCAATTCGGCTATTGTACAAGCACGAAAGCGTTATGGGATGCCTTGGTAGCAAGAGGTGAAGGAAATGCAGCGAAAAGAAAGACACAACATGATCTGTTGAAGAAGAAATTCGAATCATTTCATTTCTTAGAGAATGAAACCCTAAATGATATAACTACTCGTTATTATCATTTGATGAGTGAAATGTATTATTTTGGTATTCTTGCATCTCAACAGGAAATGGTAGCACGGTTTGCTGATGCTCTACCTCCAAAGTGGAGTCCATTCATTGAGCTTCTAAAGCATACGGGCGTTCTGGATACGGTTAATATCTATGAATTCGTACAGAAGCTGGAACACAAGAATGATGAAGAAATTCGGAAAGCAAAACGAATTGCTGCTTCTCAAAATATCAAAATGTATTATGGAGGAGGTTTTAACCCGTCAGCTAGTATTCAGCAACCAAAGTTACAAACGGCGTTTGTATCTAATACAAACTCTTCTCCGTTTCCTCAATCAGCTCCACCACCGGTTTTCGATCCAAGTGCCTATTTTCCTAAACCTACTGTCGATTGTGGTTCGGCCATACCGTTAGGAAACAGTGATCAAACAAAAACTGCGCTTTATGCTGAAGTTGTCAAGAATGTCAGCGATGGTGAATCTTCAGGAAGTTATTACAGTTCAGAATCGGACGTCAAGGAGGGAATGGATTCTGAAGCTGATAATTTGTCGAATGATGCTAACGAGAAATCTGACTTGATCAAGAAAGCTGATGCTACTTCAAAAGAAATGGAGAAGATTCTCACTGAAGATGGATCTTTCTCTTCTCAGACTGCCTTTATGGCTAATGTCACAGCTTCTACAAGTCAGGTAAAATCCGAAACTCCTAGCATATGTAGTGATTGTGCTGATTTGAAACATGAATGTGCTAATGCTAAACATGCTTTTGAAGAATTAACACATGAATGTGCTAATGCTAAACATGCTTTTGAAGAATTAAAACATGAATGTGCTGAATTGAAACGTGAATCTGAAACGGTTCATAGTCATAATCAGAGTTTGGTTATTGAACTGTCTAAGTGCAAAGAGGCAAATATGGCTTTAGTTAGAAACGAAAAGGATTTTAAATCTGTAATTGAAACTTTAAAGAAAAGTGTTTCCGAAGTGACCAAAACTGTTTATCATAAACAAGTTAGTATTAACGATTACATTAACATCGTTGAGGAAACCAAAAAGGAACTAGCCATTGCCAAATGCGAGCATGATTCAATCAAGCAAAAGTTGGAGAGTTATTCTAACTCCCGATTTGTGCTCGATCACATAATTGACGTTCAACAACTGAAAGGGAACGTGAAAGGCGTTGGGTATAGGAAGTGTCCGCCCCCTTTGAGAGACAACTATACTCGAACGCCCGATGAAGAGGATATGCCTCGGTATGAACCCAGTGTACCTCTTGATTATGAGGAAGTTACTACTGGCCTAGGGTTCAAACCGGATAATTCATCGGAGGGCTCATCTGATAGAAAAGAAAAGTCATCATGTGCTTCAAATCAAAGTTCTCCAACTATTGAGGACTATGATTCGTCGGATGATGAATCAGATGTGAATGACCGGGATGAATCACTTGATGAAACGAAAGGAGTAGAAATTCCAATTGAGAATCATATTCTTTGTGATCCTCCTACTCCTGCCGTGCAACATGTTGCCAAGCAAGTGATAGATCCTGTCAAGGATGTCAAAGATGACAATGAATGTGTGTCTGCTGTTAAGAGCAATAACTTGTTGTATACTTTAGTCGGTGATAACAAAATTTATTCAAACAAAGATTTTCCAATCAAAAACGTCAATCAATCATTGATTGATAAAGTGTTTGAAGATAATACAAGAAAATTTTTGGGAAAGACAATCCCTGGAAAACAGAAATCACCGACAAAGCAACAACCTGTTGCTTCTAAAGGTAAACAACAGCAACAACGAGCTCCAAAGCCAAAGGCTAAGGTTGAATCAAAAGGAGCTCGTTACAAGAAGAAAGCAAAAGATGTCAAGTTTGTAGCATCAAGGGGTACTGATAAAATTGAGACTTTTGAAAACAAATCAAACACCGATTTTATCCAACAAGTCAAGATTTTAAAACTTAACAGTCAAAACAATTACACTCAACATACAAATGGGTGTGATGAAAGAGCAAGTACCTCAGGTTCTACGGGTTCGACATCTGCTGGTCGATCAAATTCTCCTAAGTTTGTGGAAAGGAGAACGTGTTTTAAATGTGGGGAGTTTGGGCATATCATTAAGAACTGCTCAAACACTCCTAAAGAGAAATTTGTGGAAAGAGCACCTCCTGAAAAGGTTCACCCACAACGTCGTCCTGTTTCACCAAAACATGATAAACGCACTGTTAAAGAACAGGAAACAAAACAACGACGTAAAAATGTGAAGGTGATTGAAAAGGCGTTAAAACCGGAGGTTGTCCAATCAAAGTCTGTTAAGTTAGAAATTAAAAATGAAAAACAAAAACAGATTTGGAAACCAAAATCGGTAACTGTTTCAGGGGAAGCTCACTCCATTCCGAATCATCATGAAATCGAAGTCACAATCTTCGATGATGAAGGACGACCTAAGTCTATGAAGGCTTGGGTCCCCCTCTCCAACTGATCTCTGAGTGAGTGTGCAGGATGTTCCAGGAGGAACTATCGATAGTCATCGGATTGTTGATAGTGGAGTGTCCATGCACAAGATAGGCGACTCAAAGCTCCAAGATATTGTTATTTCTAGGAGTGGTTGCCTTTGATGGAGAGAAAAAGAAGAGAAGACAGAATTGTCTGTCGAAAGAATTTGAAAATCTTCGACAAAATGAAAATCATTTCAAAATGTGATTGTTCAAGGCTTTGATCGGGTCCCCAGGATAGATTCAAATCTGTGAAAATGTACGCACCTGCAGCACGTCTGGAGTTCAAACTCAACAAGATGAACGTGCAGTGTACATTTCTTCGTGGTGTGATTGAAGAAAATGTGTTTGTTGAACAAACCAACCGGGTGTGCGGATGCCTTGGCGTGGATTGAACAACCGCACACTACTTCTCAAAGAGAAAGACAAAGACCTTCGCTGGTGCAATGTGGAAGACCAGCCGGACCCAAAGGTTTCTGATCTTGTTGCTGTGAAGAGATTTCTCAGTAGCTACAAAAATCGACTTTGAAATCCACACCGGGTGGATATCCAGTTTGGGAGAGCACTCAGATTCCTTGCAATGCACGAAGCAGTTGCAGGATACGGTTTTAAAATTCTAATCTCTCTTTTACTTGTCGATATTTAAGCTGCTTTATGAATTAGTATTATCTTGTAGCACTCTTTGGCCAGACAATGTTGTCATGGTCCGCACCACTTACCGACGTGCCAACTCATTTTTCCAAAATTCGATAAATCATTTCTGATTAAAATTAATTTTGGTAAACGGCATTGAGGTAAAACATGAGTTAACCGACATCGGGAAATCGTTTTTGTAAATATCTTTGTGTCTTTTAAATTTATCTTAGTTTGTTGATTTTAGGGGGAGTAAATCCAAATTTGAAAATTCAAAAACATGCAAAAAAATTTCAAAACGCAAAAACAATAGAAAAACAAAAATGAGTTTCCTGGCGAACAAAAGAGAAAATGATAGTAGATCAGTGGTCTGTCTAAACCTCTTTAAAACTGGAATGCAAAATGAAAAATGTTAAGCAGCTCTTTATAAGATGTATTGGTAGGCTCACAATCATTTTAAAGTGTCCAGGGTGATATAAATCTTAAATCGACTGAAGGTCAGGTGGGAACCATTCATTGGCATATGGTCTTAGTACCGAAATCTCGTTTGAGAGATTGCCGAGATCTGAAATATTCGGTCTTTATGCTGCTTATCATCTGGGTATCATGGTTGTATCAAACCGTAAAAATAACGGAGACGAAGTCTAGATCTTCCATGATACTATACATACGTGTACATATTGCATACGACCTCAATAAGTGATCAACAATCACATGTCCAAACAAAATAAGTGATAATATATCACAAAATTCTTTGCGGGAGTCAAGTTCGTCTCTCTGCTGTACGAAAGTACTGACCTGTTCACGGACTTGCTCCTGTGCCCTCATGCATCTGAAAATCAAGTTCCTCATCAATAAGTGATTCTATCACATAGGACTTGTTTTCAATCAAAATAAGTGAGTTTCTCACATCTTTTATACGGTCAAACAGATGATAAACGGTATACTCACCGGTAAGATGAACTCTCGCGCATACCTTGATACGGGAATGTGTCGTGTGTGGATGAACACCGGTCGGTAAGTATAAATCATACCTTAACGTATCCCCTCGCCATGATTACATCTGATAAGTTGAGCTTAAGTGGACAACAATACCGATAATTGCTATAGGATGCTTATCTTAATGTTAACTAATTGAACAAAAAGAGTTGTTTTGGCATGACCGTACACTGATATGATTCTCTTACCCTCGAAACTCGCAAAAAGAATTTCTGTAAATATTTGTTTACTGCTTTCGTTTCTGCATTTCTGTAAATATTTATTTATTGCTTTCCGTCTTGACATTTGAAAAATGAAAAATCCCAAAAAGATTTTAGGTATGTTTTAATATAAACTTTATAAAATCCAAAAAGATTTTGCTTCTAGTTTATTTTTTGATTGACCGATGTTGGAACTCGAGTCTATCCTACCCAAAATCCTGATCGTAAGCCGGAAAACAATTGCATCTTCATAAACTGTCGAAGTTAACAAGTTTTGAAAGTTAAAGATTTAAAATTGATCAGTTTCTAAACTTTCAAACTGTTGTCGGTCGGTAGTTGATTGAGATTTGATCTCAAATGTGTCATTTGTTTAAATGTTAACTATATTCCAAGTGGTTGTTCTCATTATGTGTTTAGCTTTCTTGCATGTGCAGATGCTAAAGGCGAGGAGAACATGTTCAATGACAAGCTTTGGAATGAAGACACAAAGTGGAGGCACTCAAAGGATAAAATGATCGAGTTGCCGCTGACCCTTCATCAACACCACAAGGATCTGAAGAATTGACAAGTCAAAAGATTCACGAGCATGACTCAATGGAGAGTTCATTCTAAGGGGGAGTTTGTTAACACACTACCTAAATGAAAAGGGAGTTTGTTGATACACTTTCTACTTACGAAGCGTGAAGACTTTGAAGATCCTCCGACATGAAAGACATGAAAGACACAGAAGACGAACCATCACAGAAGACGAACCTCACGAGTGGCGTCCAAGGGGGAGTTTGTTGGTACACTTTATGTGGACACGACTCGGCCCGGTTCGACTCGGTTCGGTTCAACTTGGTTTCGACTCGGTTAGGTCCGGCTCAAGCCCGAAGACACGACATTCCTCTGTCGTGCGCCCCAGAGTTCGACACGCGAGGCACGGAACGCCGCGAGCCATTCCCGTTTTACACCTCACCATGACATCATCATTGTGATGTCATGGTGATGTCTTAGTTTGTCTCATATGGTGAAATTATGTGAAAGTTGTAAACAGATTGAAGACTGGGCCGTAATTCTTCAATATGGGCCGAAGACTTGTGAATGGACTTTGAACTATGAGTGGGCTTATACATCGACGAAACAGATAGATTTAGTATATGTATGTCGACGAAACAGGTGTGTTTCGTCGACTTTAGTGTTTCGCCGAGAGTTATTTCAGTTTCGTCATGTTCTGGTCTTAGATTAGTATATAAATACCATCTCAGTTTCACTTTGAAACAGAGATGAGTGCAGAGAGATCAGAAAATACTTGTAAAGAAACTCTGTCAAAATTCCGTCAAAACTGTGTTTGTATCAGTTTGTAATCGGTTCTCATCCCGTTAATCAATAGAGTGTGTTTCATTGGTTAATCCGTGTTATTTATTAACTGTGTTTGGTTTGCACCGTCTCGGGGATTCCGCACCCGTTACCGTGTTTGTTATAAACAGGGAATAGGTTTCTCGTTATCGATCCTCACTGGGAAAAACGGGACCTACAGAAAGTTAAAAACTAAAATTGACCAATTTATTAAACTTTCAAACTGTCGGACGGTGTTTGATTAAACAATGGTCACACGTGTGCCGTTTGTTTATGTTACTATATTCCAAGCAGGTGTTCTCATTACGCGTTTAGATTTCTTGCATGTGCAGATTCTAAAGGCAAGGAGAACATGGTCGATGACAAGCCTCGGAATGAAGACACAACGTGAAGGCACTCAAAAGACAAAGATGATCGAGTTTCCGCTGGTCATCGTCAACACCACAAGGATCTCAAGTACTGAAGATCAAGTCATTCACGAGCATAACTCAAGGGGGAGCTTATGTTAAGGGGGAGTTTGTCAACACACTTCCTATATGAAACGGGGAGTTTATTGGTACACTTTCTACTTTCAAGACGTGAAGACATTGAAGATCCTCCGACTTAGAAGACAAGAAAGGCGAATCTCGCGAGTAGCGTCCAAGGGGGAGTTTGTTGATACATGATTGTGGACGCGACTCGACTTGAGGAATGTTGACTCGTGCAATGGCTTTCCTCCGTCACGTACAAGATCAACAATGATAGATCAAGACTTCAAGGACTGAATATAGTTCTTTGAGCTGAAACAAAGAAATCAAGACATGGGCTAACAAGATCGGCTGAATCAAAGGAATGACTTGGGCTTATAACAGCTTTGGCGAAACATCTTTGGGCCCAAGCCCAACATCGGCGAAACAAGTATATAGTTGACGAAACAAGCCTGTTTCGTCAACCTCAATCCACTTTCGTCGAGTTTGGTTTTGATTCGCCGAGTCACTTCAGTTTCGTGGTGTCTGTTACTATATATAGACAGAAGACACAAGAGAGAACACACACACTGAGAGAGAGTTTACAGAATAGATTTGTAAACATTGAGCTTGTAACTGATCTTTTCATACGTATTAATACAGAGGTGTTAATCGTTGAGTCTTGTGTGTCATCATTTTACGTGTTCTATCTCGGTTTGCTATCTCGGTTGGATTCCGCACAACCGAGGTGGTTTGTATACAAGGATTAGGCGACTAGATCCTCCCCTAGCTGGACCTACACTTTGGAACGCCCGTTTTTGTGGTATGTTTATCACAATTAATGTTACTTGTATGACGCGGCTTTTCTTAACCAAGTTAGTGCAGACTTAAGGGGAAAATGTTAAATGAAGTGGCCATAACTGCATTTTAAGAAATTGTCTGGGTACCATAACCTTACTTTATGAAAAAAAGTATAGCGGTTGTGTATGTAAATTTTTCTTAAAAAGAACCAGCCATAGGTGCAGTCATTCTTTTCTGCTTGACATGTTAAAAAAACTAAATATGTTTCATAAATTCCGTTTGCCGTTATTAGATAGTTTGTTGTCTAATTAATGTCCTGTTATTTAAATACTACACCCGTTCTGGTATTCATTATATTCATGATTTTATGTAGGTTCAGTGTTACTCATTCCAAAACAATGATTCGGAAATCCAGTAAGCAAGAGGAAACCCGCAACATTAGTTCCAAAAAAGGGAAAACGGTTGATACACGTTATTCTCATTCAGAGGAATACAATCAAGAGTCTCTTAGAGTCATCTGTCTTCTCAGGAATGTTTTCAAGGCGGAACTGGGTGAACATCGCCATCATGATGTTGGTACGCACATGCTTTTTGGACTAACAATCCGTGCTGTTTTATTAGATTCCGGTTTTGTGGAGACCAATCCAGTTTCAAAGTCGTTGAACGCGAATAGCAACTCTAATGTTGAAAGGAAGCTATTGTAGAATTTACGGGTGTTTGGTTGGTGGAACAACGGTGCATTCCGTGCTCTTAGACAAAGATAGTTTATCATTGTTCTCAACCGTGGTGTGGGCTAACTGCGAACGAGTGATTGTAGTTATGAAGGCAACCAACACTGCCACCAAAATCCAACCAAAAAAAGAAGTTCTAAAGTATTGGAAACAAATCAAAGACGAGCTTGTGCTACCACTTTTGACAGATTTGTGTGAGATAGCAGGGCTTGAGACCCCGCCTTGTTTTATGGGGCTGCCAGATGAACTCAAATTCAAGATTTTAGAGTCGGTTTCAGCGTTTGATTTGGCAAGGGTGAGCTGTGTTAGCTCAAGACTGAGATGTTTGGCGTCGAGCGACGAGCTATGGAAGCGCAAGTACCACGAGCATTTTGGGGAAGTTGTATGTGTCTATAATGGCGGGAGGACTTACAAAGAGATATTTGTTAACGCTTGGAAAAGTTGGGTAGACTGGGAAGAGTACCAAACCCAATGTATGTGGGCATCTTATTTTTATAATTCTAATATAACCCAGACTCTTCTAAGGCTTGGGTTTTGCACCCACTATGAGCGGATAGGCTCTCCGCGGCTTCCTTAAGGCGGACGCTTCAGTTTGGTTTTTACTTTATTCAGTTTATACTCAGTTTTGAGTTCTTTGAACTATTTGCTTTGAGTACATTGATGTGTTGGTTTCTTTGAACTATTTGCATGTGTTTTGAGTTCTTGCTTTACAACTTGTTCGGTTGATGACAAAACCTTGTAAATTGTTGGGTGATATAGAGTAGGTTGACTCACGTTAAGAAATAGGGTTAATCAAAATATAAAAGATCGATGACAAAGACCTATGTTTGATTATCATCTTAAATTAACAAACTTTAGCATCATGTCTATATGATTGCCAATTAATTGAGTAACCTAAGTTTTGTGAAACCTAGAACCTGAAGTTTGGAGGAAGTTACGTTTTATAAATCTGATATCTTTTCTCGTAGTTAGTTTAAAAATATCTTTCAAATCAATTAAAACCCTCAATTCTAGATTAGTAGTAGTTAATTAAATAATTTACAACCCAAGAAATGTGAGCATTAGTGGCGACTCTTTTAGTGGCAACATGGAGTATTAGCGGCGACTTGTCCTTGGATCCGTGCCCTTGTGTCTAGGTTAATACTGATCGTTGATATGAGGTATGATCAATGGCTAAGGTTTTATCAGAAAAGGCGGGGTTTTTCCCTCCCTCCCAGGGTCACTTTTTCTCAATCTCCCCCAAATTTACATTTGCAGCAAAACACTACCAACCTCCAAAATCACGCTACCAGATCCAATCTCACTACCGTAAGCATTCTCAGTTGTAACCAACAACCACCTCCAATCTAACCACCGTATTCTGCCACTACCGAACACCACACCACACCCACACCATCACCGACCTTTATTCCCCTACCGGACGAACCTCCACCGGACGACCACCACTCGAGCTTTTGTTCTCACCACCCGACGAACCCCCTTAAGGTTAGTTTCTCTTTTCATCTTGTTTTTTAAGAATTCGGAATTAGTTTGCAGTGTTTGATTTGTGTAATTGGAACACTATTTAGGCTCGCGTATTTGAGAAGAATATTAACTTGCAGCTGGTATATTGATTAAATGAAGAAGATGGATATAATTTAGGAACCCTAAATAGGAAGTTGAAAAGTCAAACTAATTGTTGGTCTTGATAGCACAAATTAATTGTTGTTCGTTTGATTTGCTTGAAATCCTATTAAATGGAAAACAAAAGGTCAACCATTTGAAAATCTGGTGAATTGTTGATTTATGTGTGAAAAGCTGGCTGTGAACTAGGGTTGGTTGATTAGTAGATATCTGGCTACAAATACACTTGAGCATACAAAAATATCTTCAATTTTGGGGAAAAAAGCTTAATATGCAATTTTAACACAACATATATATAATTCAGTGTAATAAAGAACTTTATATTAGTACAAGTACAAAATGAACTTTGTATTCGTATAAAATGACCTTTATAAACATATTTGGTTGGAGTTTTACAGCGAACTCATTGCAATATTATGGCCCTTGATCAACAAAACGATAGGTACCAGTCCCGTACCGAACATTTTCGCTACCGGTACCCAGTTTTGATGATTTTCAGTACCGGTACTACACTCATCCCTAGCCGTATATGGCTGGAAAATACGTTTGTACGTGGCTGGAAATAAAGCTGTACAGGTATGGATATATGCCGGCATTGGGCTGGGCAAACACTCGTATTATTGGGCAAACACTCGTATTATCGGGTTAGGTTGGTGTCAAGTGTATTAGGTTGCTGTGTATTTCAGGTTTCAATGCTGTTGTTGCATGGTGTATCTTTTGCTCTAGAGTCGGTTTTGTGTCCATCACCCGCTTTGTCATCCTCATCACTCATAAATACAAAGAAGCTCGAATTCTTGTTCTAGGGCTTGACAATGCTGGCAAAACCACTATACTTTGTATGATCACTGTTTTTTTATTGGATTTGATATTTTATGCTAGTTAAGTTTTGTAATGGTTGTTGATTTGGTGTTGAATTGGTGTTTAGATCGGCTTCACGTGGGCGAAGTTGTCTCCGCTATTCCAAGTTGGTTCTGTTTCTTGTTTATGTTTGATTGGATTTGTTGATTGATTGTGTGGACTGATGTGGAGTTTTTCTGTGCAGCGTTCGGGTTTAATGTAGAGACGGTGCAATATAACAATATAAGTTTCAAGTTTGGGATCTCGGTATGATTGATCGTTTGCTAATTGTTATCGATTTGGATTTGTTATTATTTTCTGTATTTTTTGAATTGTTCTTTTGAAAGAAAGAGTTAGATAGTAAGTCATATGTTTAGACCATAGTTGGCAAAGGCGCAAAGGCCGGGTGAGCCTTGGGCCTAGGCGCAAGTCGCTTAAAAAGCAAGAGCCCTAGTAAGGAAGGTGGATAGCATAAACATACACTTCTTTGAGGTTTTAGAAGTAAACACTTTCTTGCCATGTAAGTATCATAGCTGGCCCGTAAACACTTTTTGACGGATTAAAACGGATCAGGCTGGCCCGTAAACACTTTCTTGCCATTTTTCTAAATATGTAATGGTTTAAGTATGATTAAAAATTATATTATTACAATGAAGATATGATTTAAATACAACGGTTTAGGAAGTTTTATGCATTCTAAATACATTTTGGGTGACTTTTGACCCGTTTGATATGTTTCTATTATAACCGATCAAAATTTAACCCATGTGACCTGTTAGAGACTTAGAGCCAAAGTATCACTTTAATTATGCTAATCATATTTTTTAATGATACAAATTTATATTAATTCAGGTTCAATCTGTTGATCATGGTGAAAATTTGGTGGGGAGCAGAATAAAAGTTTGGTGTCCTTTGCGTAAAATGTAAGTACCATAGCGCACATAGTTGAGATTCATGAATATTGGTGGCTCTATTAAGTGATACTTTTTGCTGCAGTTATGAGAAAGGAGTTGTTAAATCATTTGACTGTGGATTAAAGAAGCACAAGGTCCAAGTGGTCAACTAGTGTTTCATATATACTTTGATTAATGCTGACTTATGTTGACCAACATTATGCTATATTTTTTAGGTATTATATGATGAGGGTGATGAAGAACGCGTTGACCTCAAGGGGGAATGATGGAAGCTGTTTGAAAATGTGTCTGCTATACCTGATTCTGTACGTATATCTTTCTATATGCTAATTATATTATGCTTTACATTTCTAAGATTTATAGATTTATGTGACTGAAACAAGATATCCAAACGGGCTACTTATTTTAGATTAGTAGATTACCTTTAATTCATATTCACTCTATACAGGTAGGAAATGATTCATCTCATGAAAATGGTATAATTTGTCTCCAAGGCTACAAAGTGAAGCAGAGCTGTGCACCAATTCTTGAAGCCATTTTCAACAAGCATGGCGACATTGCAGCCAATTGCGTATTCAAAACATCTTCTGCAAGAACATATTTCCTTGAGGTAGTTTGCGAAATTGTCGAGCGGATTCAAAGCATTTTAAAACCCTTTTCCGTCAATAATATGACCTTGCTTTAAATTTTGTAGCATACTAATGTGTAAAACATTGTCGACTTTGTATAGAAATTGTCCTTAAATAGTGTACATATAATCTTTTGTTCTCCACATGTATGTTTGGTATGTATTTGGAAAAAATGGAAAGTAATTTACCGGAAGCAGTAAAATGGAAATTTTTTTTACTGTTTTTAACTTCTAGTGGCGACAAATGTCAATTTTAATTTTTAACTTTCAAAACTTTGCAAATTTCGACCGTTTATGAAGATTTAGTCGTTTCGGTTTTCGTTCATGTTTCAGGTAACGAAGACTCGAGTTCCAACATCGTACGATCGAAAATAAAATAGAAATAAAATCTTTTTGGCTTTTATAAAGTTTATATTAAAACACACCTAAACTCTTTTTGGACTTTTTGAATATTTCAAATGTAAAGACTGAAAACAGTAAATAAATATATACAGAGTTGCAGAAACTAAGAAAAGTAAATATATACAAACATTCTTTTTGCGAGTTTCGAGGGTAAGAGAATCATATCAGTGTACAGTCATGCCAAAACGCTCTTGTTGTTCAATTAGTTAACATTAAGATAAGCATCCTATAACAATTTTCGGTATTGTTGTCCACTTAAGCTCAACTTATCAGATGTAATCATGGCGAGGGGATACGTTAAGGTATGATTTATACTTACCGACCGGTGTTCATCCACATCACGACACATTCTCGTATCAAGGTATGCACGAGGGTTCATCTTACCGGTGAGTATACCGATTATCATCTGTTTGACCGTATATGATGTGAGATGCTCACTTATTTTGATTTGAAAACAAGCCCTATGTGATAGAATCACTTATTGATGAGGAACTTGATTTTCGATGCATGAGGGCACAGGAGCAAGTCCGTGAACAGGTCAGTACTTTCGTACAGCAGAGAGACGAACTTGACTCCCGGATAAATGTGATATTTTATCACTTATTTTGAGGACATGTGATTGTTGATCACTTATTGAGGTCGAATGCAATATGTACACGTATGTATAGTATCATGGAAGATCTAGACTTGCGTCCCCGTTATTTTTCGGTAAAAGATACAACCATGATACCCAGATGATAAGCAGCATAAAGACCGAATATCTCAGAACCTCGGCAATCTCTCAAACGAAATTTCGGTACTAAGACCATATGCCAATGAATGGTTCCCACCTGATCTTCAGTCGATTTAAGTTTATATCACCCTGCACACTTTAAAATGATTGTGAGCCTACCGATACATCTTATATAGAGCTGCTTATCGTTTTTCATTTAAGGTTTAAAGAGGTTTGGACAGACCACTGATGTACTATCATTTTCTCTTTTGCTTGCCAGGAAACTCATTTTTGTTTTTCTATTGTTTTTGAGTTTTTGAAATTTTTCGATGTTTTTGGATTTTCAAATTTTTGGATTTACTCCCCCTAAAATCAATAAACTAAGACAAATTTAAAACACAAAGGTATTTACAAAAATGATTTTCCGATGTTGGTTTTACTCTTGCTTGACCTTAATGCCGTTTACCAATAATAAATAGTCAAATCTTGATTTGTCAAATGCTTTGGTAAAAAGGTCGGCACGTTGGTCATCAGTGTGGACGTAAGCAACATCGATTAGCCTTTTCTCAAAGCAATCACGTATGAAGTGATACTTAATTTCGATGTGCTTAGTCTTTGAATGCTGCACAGGATTTCTAGTGATCTGTAAGGCAGCAGAATTATCAACGTAAATAGGAGTAGTTAGGAATTCAAAACCGTAGTCGCGCATTTGTTGTTGGATCCATAGGACTTGGGAGCAACAACTTGAGGCAGCAATGTATTCCGCTTCGCATGTTGATGTAGCGACGCACGTCTGCTTCTTGCACTGCCATGTGACTAGGCGATTTCCCAAAAACTGACATCCAGCCGTTGTGGATTTGCCGTCGATTTTGCATCCGCCAAAATCAGAATCACTGAATGCGATCAAGTCAAAGTTATTATCCCTAGGGTACCATAGACCGGTGTCAGGGTAACCCTTCAAATAACGAAAAATCCTTTTTACAGCTGCAAGATGTGAGGCCTTCGGGTTCACTTGATATCTGGCAAGCAGGCACGTTGGGTACATTATATCTGGTCTTGATGCTGTGAGATACATAAGAGATCCGATCATCGCGCGGTAGTGTGAGGGGTTAACAGCTTCACCCTTCAAGTCTGGAGTAATTCCGTGATTTTGCGGCAATGGGGTACCGATGGGCATTGCATCAGACATCTGGAACCGGCTCAAGATTTCACCAACATATTTAGTCTGATGGATGAATATCCCAGACTCAGTTTGTTGCACTTGTAGGCCCAAAAAGAAGGTCATTTCCCCCATAGCACTCATCTCGAATTTATCCTGCATTACACGCTCGAAATCCCTACACAAAATATCATTAGTAGAACCAAATATAATATCATCAACGTATACCTGTACCAGTAGAAGATCTCCATCTTGTTCTTTGATGAAAAGAGTACAATCGATAAGACCTCTGCGAAATCCATTCTCCAGCAAATAATTAGATAAGGTTGCATACCAAGCTCGCGGTGCTTGATGTAGACCATAGAGAGCTTTGTTGAGCAACCAAACCCGATCGGAATGGATAGGATCTTCAAAACCTGGAGGCTGTTCGACGTACACCTCTTCTTCCACCACACATGTAAGAATGCACTTTTGACGTCCATCTGATATACCTTGAAACCTTTGAATGAGGCATAAGCCAGAAAGATCCGAATTGCTTCTAGACGTGCAACAGGTGCATACACTTCGTTGTAGTCGATCCCTTCTATCTGACGAAAACCTTGAACGACTAGCCTTGCTTTGTTTCGAATAACGACTCCACGGTCATCCTTTTTGCATTTAAACACCCAACGGGTACCAATCTTCTTGTAACCAGCAGGTTTCTCTACGAGTTTCCAGAGACCAAGCTTCTGGAATTGTTGCAGTTCTTCCTGCATTGCTTCAATCCATGAGTTATCTTTCAAAGCTTCTTTCCAAGTTCTTGGCTCTTCCTGTGAGACATAACACGCGAAAGACCAATCATTTTGTTGACCAGATTCTCTAATAGATGCATACAAGCCTGCATTGTTGTTGTTTCGCAACATGTTTCTTGTTTGAACGCCACTTTGTACATTTCCGATGATGTTTTGTTGAGGATGGGTATTGTGAATCCTTGTTTCTGTATTATCTGGAACTGGAATGTTTGTACCCAGATTGTTGAGATTGAGATCAACAACCAATTCAATGCCCGGAATTGACGAAGAGGATGATGCAGTAGCTTCAGCTGTTCTAGGGACATCCACTGGAGGTGTACCCTCTGAAGTACCATGAACTGCTGTTGTTGGAGCTTCTTGATCTGCATCTAGAAATTCATCATCCTCTGAAGATTCGTTCAATTCGGTAGCATCGTGAAAATCCTCATTATCAAGAGCATTATTGTTCACTGAAGATGGTTCTTGATTGACAATAATGGGACGAACCAACGGTGAATCTGTTGCATTGTCACTCTCGAAAAACATCCTAGCCGCAGCGTTTTCTTCAACTGCTTCAACATTGATCGAATTGAAAAAGTCATCGTACTCAAACATCCAAGGCTGACCAGGATTTCTAACCGGCAAAGTGTGCCTTTGTACTCTGACTTCAGACCATTCCTCGACCCTTTTAGTCTCTAGATTCCAGACTCTTAAGTTCGGGGTGGAATACCCAAGAAAGTATCCTTCAATGGCTCTTGCCCCAAACTTTCCATTAGGATCGATTAGTGTGCACGGAGCTCCAAACGGTTCAAGATATGACAAATCTGGCTTCCGTTTGTTAAGAAGCTCAAAGCAGGTCTTGTTGTGCCTTTTGACTGTAAGGACTCGGTTCAACGTGTAACATGCAGAGGACACAGCTTCAGTCCAGAATGGAATGGGCAACTGCGATTCTACCAACATAGTCCTAGCAGTCTCGATCAATGTGCGGTTCTTACGTTCAGCGACGCCATTTTGTTGAGGAGTATAAGCTGCACTAAATTCGTGAAGAATACCTTTTGAAGTGCAAAACTCCGCCATGGCATGATTTTTGAATTCGGTACCATTGTCGCTACGTATCCGCCTAACCTTCAAGTTATAAAGATTCTCAATCTGAATGATCAAGTTTTTGATAATACCGAAGGTTTCGCTCTTGTGTGCCATGAACGCCACCCAAGAAAATCTTGAATAATCATCAGTTATCACGAGGCAATATTGATCATTCCTAATACTTTTGTGCTTGACAGGACCGAACAAATCCATGTGCAAACGTTCAAGAGGAACAGCCACCGTGTTGATTTTCTTTGTAGGGTGTCGCTTCTTTGTTTGTTTTCCTTTCTGGCACGAGACACAGATGTCTTGAAGATGGAAGTTTTTAAGAGGAACACCATTCACCAATTCATTTGACACCAAATGATTCATTTTGCGTAAGTGAATGTGACCCATTCGTCTGTGCCAAGAGATTGAGTCTTTTTCTGTGGCTTTGGAAACGAAACAAGTTGCTTGTGCAGACGTTGTGATAGCTTGGCTCATATCAAGGACATACAAATCATTTATCCTTGGAGCAGATAAGAGAATCCATTCTTTCGGAATTTTGAAGCCGGGTTTCAGCACATAACATCCATTTGCATCAAAGTGTACTAAGAACTGCTTATCACAAATTTGAGAAACACTAAGGAGATTGTGATCAAGTTGTTGTACGAAGTTGATCTTATCAAAACTAACAACCCCGTTGGAAATCATTCCTTCACCCGTAATATATCCGCCTTTATCTCCAGCAAAAGCAACATAACCTCCTCTAATAGATTTGACATCGTAGAGAAGCTTCATGTCGCCTGTCATGTGCCTGGATGCCCCACTATCAACAATCCAATGACTACTGATAGTTCCTCCTGGAACACCCTGCACATGAACTCACATAATTAGTTGGAGATGGGGACCCAAGCCATTGTGGTCTTGGGTCTTCCATTTTCATCAACAACAATAACTTCTATTCTTTGATGATTTGAAAATTGTGATGGTCCCCCTGATTCAATAACAGTTTTTGGTTTCAAGGTCTGTTTTGTTATACCAGTTTGTTTGTTTGAAATTTTAACTTCGTGATTGTTTGAAGTTTTTGAAAACTTTGAACTTTCTGGTTTAACTGAAACAGATTGTTTTTGAACCACATCAGTTTTAAGTGCCTTTTCAATCACCTTGACTTGTTGGCGTTTCTGTTTCTTTTCCCTTTCTTTTACAAGTCGGGGATCTTGTTTTACAGAAACAGATCGCTTTTGGTGATTGTGTTCACGGGGATCATCTTCTTTGGCTTTCAACTTATGAAGATACGGACAGTTTCGAATTATGTGTCCAATGGTACCACATTCAAAACATGATCTTCGTTCAACAAACCCCGAAGTATCATGTGATCGTCTTGCCGATGATGAACTTTGTGATCCCGAGGTACTAGGTTTTGAACTATTTGGTTCATTCCTTTTCATCACTGTTGCTTTCTTGACAAAATCTAAGTTAGATTGATTTTCAAACTTTTCAATTTTGTCCGTTCCCTTAGATTTCACAAAGTTCACATTCTTTTTCTTCTTCTGATTCGGCTTCCTTTGACTTTGAGTCGGTGTTTTACCTTTTGGTTTGGTATGATTTTGCTGTTTTTGCACTGTTGGTAATTTTTGATTGCCATATTGTTTTCGAATTTCGGCCTTTGGAATAGGAGGCACTGTGTCACTGTAACAAGTGATCATGTCTTTCCCAAAAACTTACTTGTTGAATTTTCAAAGACTTTACTGATTAAAGATTGATTAACATTCTTAATAGGAAAATCTTTGTCTGAATAAATTTTATTATCACCAACAAGAGTGTACAGCAAATCCACACTCTCCGACTCTTTTGCAGACGTGGACTCGATTGCAACAGTCTTAGCGGGTTTTGCCGGAGGATCACACAGAATATGATTTTCAAGAGGTATGTCCTCTTCTTTTATCACCGCATCAGACTTTGCTGAATCAGTATCATCAGATTCATCATCAGAAGAATCAGCATCCTCAATCACAACTGGAGGATCCTGATTTTGTTCAGCAGTTACAAATGTATCTGCTGACACATCTGAATCTGATGATACTTCCTTCTTGTATCCGAGTCCTGTTGCAAATTCCTCAACATCTAAAGGAACAGATGGTTCAAAGAAAACTCTATCTTCCTCATCCGGCATGGCATCATAATTATGTCTCACAGGTGGTGGACATTTCTTGTAACCTATGCATGTGACATCCCGTTTCTCTTTCTGTACGTCAATGATGTGATCCAACACATAGCTAGAGCTCAAATAACTATCTAGCTTAAGTTGGATCGCCTCACTTTCAGTTTTGACACAAGCCATTTCCTTTTGCATTACTTCCAGACGAGTTATATACAAATTAATGTCAGTTTGTTTTCTGGAAACCATTTTAGTTAACTCGGTTTTATCTTTCTTTAACTTTTCAATTACCGACTTAAACTCCTTTTCATGGTTTTCATAAAACATGTTGGCTTCAGTGCACTTCGAAAGATCAACGGTCAATTTCTGATTGTGAATGAATGTCACATCATATTTCTCTTGCAAAGCCTCGTGTTTGCTTTGCAATTCACACCACTTTTCATTCAATGAAACATGTTTGTCTTGCAAGTCAAACAAACTAGCTTGTAAAGCATCATGTTTGCCTTGCAACTCAGACATGTTTGCCTCTAAATCAGCACATTTAACACACAAACTATCACAGTTATCACAACTAACAGAAGTGGGTTCGTCGACACATACCTGACTTGATGAACTGTCGACATTAGCCATAAAGGCTGAATGAAGAGAAGACGAAGAATAAGCAGCTTGATCCACCAAAATAGATCTTCTTTGAATTCCTGCTCCAGCTTCTTCCAATAGCTCATCAATATCTGCATTAACTGACGCACTTGATGTGTCATCTTCCTGATCATTCCCTGAACTCAAAGACTCTTCATCTGAACTTCCACTGTAACCGGAGCTGTTTTCATCTTCAGAAGATTCATCACCATTGGTGGAAGATTCTCCACCACTGGCGTGTTTAAGATCCTTGACAACTTCGGCAAAACAAGCTGTTCCATCTGGAGCATCATTTCCCAACTGAATTGACCAATCACAACCTTCATCTACTTGAACCACAAGTGCCTGGTTGGCATTAGATGGTCCTGCTTGACTCTGGTTGTTGACAGGCACCAATGTGCGCTCATTGTTCCTTACTTGGTTCTGATTTGCCCTGTTGCCTTGACCTCTGAAAGGATTTTGGTTTCCATGTTGAGATGGCCTCGTACATTCACGTTTGAAATGACCACGTTCACCACAATTGAAACACTTAACAGCCTGCTTATCAAACCCATACTTGGTGTCTTTCTTTCTTTCCAAGCTGGTTCTGCCTGTTCTTTTCATGAAATCCTTTGCTCGCCTAACAGCACTGGCAAAGGCCCACTTGATGTCCATCATCTCCATCTCCTCTTTATCGATCTGCTGATAGTCTTCTTGTGTCAGATTAATGTTACCAATCTGACCTTCCACTAATCCACAGTATGCGCTCACCAAAGTGTTTAGCAGCTCCATGTGTTCCTTTGCTACTTCCACACTGACTTTAGAAAAGCTTGAGGTGTCGAGCCGTACTGTATTTGGCTTTGATTGTTGACCAGCAGATGATGTGCTTCCATAACACGCTTGCTGTTGAGGAGGAAGTGGATTCCCATACATGTCTGTTGGTCCGGTAGATTGAGGAGGAAGTGGATTCCCATACATGTCTGTTGTTCCGGGAGATCGAACTGGTAATGGATTTCCGAACATATCAGTTGGTCTGAGAGGTCGTTGGCTTTGTTGTTGTGGTACTGATTGAGGGACTGGTTCAAGCGGATTTCCATACATGTCTGTTTTTGGAGGGACCGGAACTTGGATAGTATTGCCATACATGTCAGTGCTAGTCACAAACGCTGTTTGAATTGGAGCATGTGAAGAAGGTTTTGTAGAAGTGCTAGAAGTTCCATAATACATTTCAGGATTTTGTGGCACTGGAACTCTTTTTGCCTTGAGAGTTTCTTCCTGATTCTTGTTTTCCAGGATTTGAACAAAGTCATTGAAACTTGTTGTAGCTAAAGTGCCATTGTACTTCATGATTTCCAAGAAAGTATTCCATTGAGGTGGCAACGCATCTGCAAACTTTTTCACAATCTCTGCTGAAGTTGTAACAACCTCAAAATTTGACAATTCAGTCAGCAGATGATTAAATCGACTTGTCAAATCTCCTAAAGATTCATTCTCCATACAAGTAAAACCATCAAACTCTTTCTTTAGCAGTTCTTTTCTCAATTGACGTGTCGCTTCATTTCCTACGCCCCTTGTCTTCAATGCGTCCCACAACCTTTTCGTTGTCTTGTAACTGACAAATTGATGATAAATATCTTTACTTAACGCCTGAGTAAGAATGGCATATGCCTTCTTTTCCAAATCATAGACCTTCTTCTGATCTTTCGTAAGATCTGCAAACGTAGCAGCAGATGATGCGGCAACCTCTATTGTTTGATCGAAATCTGTGATGAACCGCAACCACAATTCTGTATTTTGACCAAGGACGTATGTATGAAATCTGTCAATCCATCCTGGATATTCGTATAAGTGCATCAACTTTGGAGGCCTATTCAAACTTCCGGTTTCGCTCTCGCTTAAGAGAATGCTTTGAACACTTGGAGTTTGATTTGATACGAATGCCCATTGACCGATAGATATAGCATTAGCTTGCGAAGATGAATCTGGAGTCGGAGTACCAAAATACATTTCTGTATTTACCAGTCTACCCCATCTTGGATTCATTTTTGATCAAGAAAAATAATACCTGAAAATCACACCTCAAACAAACAGTTAAATCACTTATACAATTTTTTTTTTTTTTTTTTAAATCTTGACAAAACAAAGTCCCACGAAACAAAGATACGACGAAACAGGTCTTGCGATATAATACGATGAAACACACTTCTTGAAAGATAAGCGACGAACACGGTCTTGTGCGCGTCAACAACTAATCTATTCTTGTGCGTTGACAAACCTTGTGCGAGCCCAAATTAAATCAGATTCTGATATATCAATGAAACAGAAGCCCAAAACAGAAGCCCAATGTTTGTACGAGTAATCAGGTCTTGTGCGACCAGAATATCCAAAAGCCCAAATAGAAGCCCAGCTACGATCCAAATTGTTGTGCGACTGAAATCAGCTTGTTCGATCCTGTTAATTCGCTGGCTTTTCTGTTAGATTCGCTGGTAAGTTTAAATTCGCTGGATTTCGCTGCCTATTCTCGCTATTACGACGATCAAAAAAATCGTCGAAAAACCGTAATAATCTCGCTGAGGACGATTACACGGTTACCAAAGTCGCCTTTGGATTTGAGTTCGCCGGGTCAGGCAATTTCGCTGGTTACTGAAATCAAATTCGCTGGTTACTGAAATCAAATTCGCTGAAATCAGGTCCCAACTTCGCTGAGTTATGCTTGTGGTTACTGAAATATCAGGCCTCAAATTCGCTGTTTTATCCTTGTGCGATTGAGATATGTTGACTTTCTATGCTCTGACACAAAGCAGATATCACTTTCGGCTACACCTTTTCCCAATTCACCAACTAAGATATGATTTGTACTATTATAATCAAAACACACTTCTCAATTAAACATCATCATTATGCAATGTCTGCCACCTTTCAAACTTAGTAAAATAATTAACAACAAAATTTCAAACCCAAATCAGATCAAACAGAATCTTGTCAAGAACATTTTGAATATGGTTTGAAGATATGAAGAACAAACCCAGAAATATAAGTTTTCTGGTGAACTGAAGATTTTCCGAACACGAATTTGACCGAAACTTCACTAAAAACCAACTTTAAATATGTGAAAATGATGAACAACAAGGTTTTTATAAGAACTAACAACAAAATACCAGAAATTTCGAAGTTTTGAACTGATTTTTCAGAAAAATAAGAACTTCAAAAAAATCTGAAACAAACCCGAAAACTACTCGGTTTTAACAAGGAGAAGAGCCAAGGCTCTGATACCACTTGTAGGTCCGGCTAGGGGAGGATCTAGTCGCCTAATCCTTGTGTACAAACCAACCCGGTTGTGCGGAATCCAACCGGGAAAGCAAACCGAGATCGAACACGTCAAGAACACGAGATACAAGACCCAAAGATTCAAAGTTTAACACACTTGTATATTTATGATAAGAGTACGAGTACAAGATGATACAAGATCCGGTTAAACACAAACACACTAAAACTTCTCTCTCGGTTCTCTCCGGTGCTCACTTGTGCGCTGCTTTTTCTTGTCCGTTGCACACCCACACTCCACCGAAAACACTTGTTTTCGGTATTTATATTTGATCTGCACATGTTGTGCGATTGGGCTGTTGAGTTCGGCCCATGTGTAGAAGCCCAATGAATATGATTGGCCTAAACTCAATGTGACCATGCACGTTCAAATATGCAGATTATCATATGCACTTGTATTTAGTCAACATGAGTGACATCATCATGACATCACCAAGGTGATGTCATGGTGATGTGTCGACGGGAAAGGCCGCGGCGCTTCGTGCTTCGCGTGACGAACACTGGGACGCACGACGGAGGAAAGTCGTGACGTCGGGCTTGAGCCGAACCTAACCGGGTCGAACCGAAACGAGTTGAACCGAACCAAGTCGCGTCCACATAATATGTATCAACAGTATCCTATTGTATAGTGTATAGTATAAGTCTGGTATAGGTTTTCTATAGGTTTTGTATATGTGCCTAGAGGCCTATACGGGACTTATACTACACCTATAGTCCTTTAAGGGACCTATACTACACCTATGCCTATACGGGTGTTGTATGGAATCCTATAGTATCATATCGTATTGTATCGTATCGTATCATATAGTGTAGTATAAGTCTCGTATAGGTCCCTTATAAGTCTTGTATATGCATACGATACTACATCTGTAGTTATATACGAGGCCTATTCGGGACCTATACTATATGATACTACACCTATAAGGGACCTATACTACACTATACGATACGATATCACACTTATAGTCTAATACGAGGTCAATACGTGACCTATACTACACCTATACAAATGCTGTATAAAAAGTTTGTAAGAAATACTTACTTTTTTGTTTATTTAAAATAGAAAACTTATATTTTTTTATAAAACTTTGCTAAAACGATTAATGTTGTATAAAAGTTTGTAAAAAAAACACTTATATACGCCGCGTATATAGGAGCAACCAGACCAAAACTGACATCGGTCAGACACTGATTTTTATGCAACCTATACGCAGCGTATGTAAACCCTAAAGTGTGCAAATAGATACCTTGGTGTTCCAATAGTTAAGTCTTATTAAGATACGCTATAACCAAAATTGTTAATGCTTTTGTGGTTATTAATGTCAAGAACATGCGTTTCATCATATTCTTGCACAAAATCACGGCTTTCCGAGAAGTCTAAAAGACCGTTGACATATATAATTGATTTCCGACGCCCTTTCAACATTTTTTAGCTATTGTGGTTTTGATCAAGGGTGAGGGTACATAGTTGAAGAGGAATGATAAAAAGGATGTTACTCCACAACCAGGTAATACAAGTGAAGTCGATGAAGAAAAAGAAAGGAACATGACCAAAGGGTTACTATTGTTGTTTTTTAAATACTATATATGTATTGAAATAAAATAATTATTTTCGATAACACACATTAAAGTTTGACAAATGAAACAAATTTGTAATATTATAAAAGGAAAGAAGTATTAGGGTTTAAAATTACAAACTAGTGTAAGTTTATAAAAGGGGCGGCGCCTCTTTTTCACAAAAATATAAGCACATGTTTGCTCCGCATCTTTCAACGTGAACACCGCATGCGACACCTTCATCCCGTCTTCTTCGCCGCTGAAAATTCAGGTGTTTCTTCTGAACTCTTTTAGTCTCCAACTCTTTAGATTACTCATTTATTTTGTATACACAGTATTACGTTGTCGATATGCGTCTTGTTCTTGATTTTGGAATGTGAAAATCCTTTGCGTATATGTATTTTTTGTGTAGCTGTTTTCATGAGCATTTGAAACCCTTATCGGGCACACTTTGAGACAATGATTAGCGATTTGACATATCAACCCATAATGTGTGGCATCGATCAATTTTTTTTTCTGTCAGATTGATATTTTTTTTAAATATAGAGAAATTTTGTGAATATCGGAATTGCACTTCTTTAGATGACACACGCCTTTGTCAAATCTGATATAAACACTCCCTTAATTTTATGCTTACTTTTTGTATCTGTATTTTTAGATGAACCGTGGTGTAGTTTTTTTCCGCCTTCGGCAGGTAGGTTTTGGATACTTAAAAACAAATTTAGAATAGACTATATGTCATTGTATTAGCCAAAACATTTATGTCCTTGATTAGTTGCCTATGGACATCCTGTCTGATGAATGTTATATCTTGTTTCGCATTTGTTGAGATTATTATGCGATAATAATCATATATGTGGCACTTGAGGTTTAATGCACTGGTATGCCTAACTCTATTTAAAGTGGATGTTTGACACCATTAATATGTAATGAATGTATTGACTTTACATGTACACAAAACAAGCAATTAACTTTATATAAGACCATGGGATATGGTGGGGCTTGGGTTGGGGGCATGAGTTGACACGTGGAAAACAAACCCAAACCCACGCCCGTGGGGTATGGTGGGGCTTGGGTTGGGGGCATGAGTTGACACATGGGGGCATGTGAAATGGCTAGTTTGGTTTGGCCATTGAGAGCCCGCCATGTCACCTTGCTAGCCCGCCCCACGCCCGGCTTCAAACCCAAGCCCCAAGGGCCACGCCCCAACCCAAGCCCACCCGGGGTGGTGGCTTGGGCGTTTTCCCCTAACCCAAGCCCCATACCCCATAGTCTAACTAGCTATATAAACATCCATCAGACAGAAGCATTAGCATCACATTGGAGTTATTTGTAGTTCATTGTGCTTAACAAGTATACTTATAGCATATTGAGTGATGTCAAACAGTAGTTGTCTGTTCTGTATAAAATTGTCATTATTTGCTCTGAATGCGATTCGGGTTTTCAATATAAAGATATTTGTGACACTGTCCCCACATTTGGTAACTAACTAACTAACCAACTAGCAGCTATGCAATTTTTAATTGTCATGCGCTCTGGTGGTGTTTTCTTTGTTAACTAGTAACTAGTTCATTTAAGTCTTGAGAAGTTGACTCTGGCACTTATTAAACTTGTGTTTATATCAAAGTCGCGTATCACTAGGGTGCTGATAACGGGTGACCTCTTTCTATATAAACTCAGGCTCCTGTTATTTTGTTTTACTTTCTTATTGCTTTGTGTTGATACATGATTGTGGACGCGACTCGACTTGAGGAATGTTGACTCGTGCAATGGCTTTCCTCCGTCACGTACAAGATCAACAATGATAGATCAAGACTTCAAGGACTGAATATAGTTCTTTGAGCTGAAACAAAGAAATCAAGACATGGGCTAACAAGATCGGCTGAATCAAAGGAATGACTTGGGCTTATAACAGCTTTGGCGAAACATCTTTGGGCCCAAGCCCAACATCGGCGAAACAAGTATATAGTTGACGAAACAAGCCTGTTTCGTCAACCTCAATCCACTTTCGTCGAGTTTGGTTTTGATTCGCCGAGTCACTTCAGTTTCGTGGTGTCTGTTACTATATATAGACAGAAGACACAAGAGAGAACACACACACTGAGAGAGAGTTTACAGAATAGATTTGTAAACATTGAGCTTGTAACTGATCTTTTCATACGTATTAATACAGAGGTGTTAATCGTTGAGTCTTGTGTGTCATCATTTTACGTGTTCTATCTCGGTTTGCTATCTCGGTTGGATTCCGCACAACCGAGGTGGTTTGTATACAAGGATTAGGCGACTAGATCCTCCCCTAGCCGGACCTACAAGTGGTATCAGAGCCTTGGCTCTTCTCCTTGTTAAAACCGAGTGTTTTCGGGTGTGTTTCGGGTTTTTGAAGTTTATATTTTTTCATGAAAAATCTGTTTGAATCTTCAAAAATCCTCGTATTTTGCTGGAAGTTCATATAAAAACCTTTTATTTTTCACGTTCACATGTTAAAAGTTGGTTTTTAGTGAAGTTTTGAGCAAAGTCGTGTTTCGGAAATTTGTCGGTTTACCGGAAAATTCAGATTTTCTGGAAGTGTTCTTCATATCTTCATAATATCTTCAAAGTGTTCTTCATTCTGACAACCTTTTGATCCATTGGCAGTTATCTTTTGAGTTGTTTGTGCATTGGTAATTGTTTTACGGATTAAAATAATTCACCACCTTACTTTGGTTGGTAAATTGAGAAGAGTGATAGTTTGAAAAATCGTATCTTGTGTCAGATCAGATAAGGTTCAGCCGAAAGCAGTCACCAACTTTTTACCCACCACCTGTCACCTTTTTGACGAAACAAGATCTTGACGAAACAAGATCCTTGACGAAACAAGAATTGGGCTTTGTTCTGTTTCGCCAAAAGTGAAAGTGAATTTGGGCCCTGTTTCGTCAACTATATTTGTGGGCTCCTTGTTTCGCCAATTACAAATTACAATCAGTTTCGTCGACCCACTTACAATCAGTTTCACCAAGCCCATTATCCACAAATCTGTTTCGCCGATAAACAATTAAATTGGGCCTGTTTCGTTGTCTGGGAGCCCAACTTTATATATCAGTTTCGCCACAAAACAAAAATTCAGTTTCGTCAACATTCTGTTTCGTCGTGAAAGTTGTAATTTTTAAACAGAAGGTTTGCACTAGTTGTTTAACTGTTTGTTTCAAGTGTGTTAATCAGGTTGTTATCATTCATACGTCAAATATGAGCTGCACAAGCCCTTGGGATTGGAGTACGGATCCACTACCAGATCTAAAACAGATGTCGATGGCCGAATATATGAATCGTACCATACCTCAACAACAACAGTCAATAAGTGCAAGTCAATGGGCAATGGTGTCGAATCAAAATCAGAGTATTCAAAATATTTTGCTTAGTGAGAATGAGACGGGTAGCAACAATCGCCCTCCAAAGTTAAATTACATGAACGACTATCCATCATGGAAGGGTCGTTTCCATAACTACGTTCTAGGGCAAAACACAGAATTATGGACGTGTTTCATCTCTGCATTTAGTGAAGCTCTTGAAGAAGCAGGATCAAACGCGACAACTTTCAATAACATGCAAGAAGCCGACAAAAAGGCATATGATCTGGAGAAGAAGGCGTATGCTATTCTCACTCAAGCACTTCACAGAGACATCTTTCATCAATTCTCATATTGTAAGACCACGAAAGCTTTATGGGATGCATTGGTAGCGAGAGGAGAAGGAAATGCAGCTACTAGAAAGATACGCCATGATTTATTGAAGAAAGAGTTTGAATCATTTCAGTTCTTGGAGAATGAGACTCTAAATGATATGACTACTCGTTTTTATCATTTGATTAGTGAAATGACTTCCTATAGTGTTGCTACAAATCATCCAGAAATGATTGCACGATTTGCTGATGCTCTACCTCCTAAGTGGAGTCCATTCATTGAACTTCTAAAGCATACGGGCGCTCTGGATGCAGCCAATGTCAGTCTTTATGAATTCATTCAGAAGTTGGAGAACAAGAATGAAGAGGAAATTCGGAAAGCTAAAAGGATTGCATCTACACCTCTTCAAAACACAGAAATGTATTTGCCTGGTTTTAGTCCTTCGGCTAGTTCAAGTTCCATTCAGCAACCGAAGCTTCAAACGGCGTTTGTATCCAATACAAACTCTTCTCCGTTTCCATCGCAACCACAGTGGAATCAAAGTGCTTACATGTCACAATCTCTATCTCAACCTCCACCTCAAGCCCAACCACAACAACAACAAGCGCATTATACCAACAATCCTTCACCCCAAAACACCAACACTGTCAGAGTTGATACTTCCAATCTTTCAAAAGTCAGTGTAGAAGTTGCAAAGGAACATTTGGAACTTCTCAACACAATGTTCAGTTCATACTGTGGATTGGTAGCAGGTCAAATTGGAAACATCAATATGACCAATGAAGATTATCAGCAGATAGACCGTGATGAAATGGAGTTAATGGATATCAAGTGGGCGTTTGCAAGTGCAGTTAGAAGGGCAAAGGATTTCATGGCTCGAACAGGAAGAACTTCGTTGGAAGGCAAAAATGATACGAAGTATGGGTTCAATAAAGATGCTGTTACATGTTACAATTGTGGCGAAAAGGGTCACTTCAAACGTGAGTGCACCCGACCAAGCAAGCAAGGCAATCAGAATCCGTTCAGAAATCAGACGAGTACTTCTAATGCAAATCAAGACAATCCTGAACGAAGGATAGTAGCGGTGAACAACAATCAGAACCAGAACCAGTCTGGACCTTCAAACACCAATCAAGCATTGATTGTTCAAGCTGATGAAGGATGCGATTGGTCTGTACAATTGGGAGATAATAATCAAGGAGGTGGAACTGCATGCTATGCAAAAATTATCAATCACATCAAGCATGTTCACAAGGAAGAGTTTTCTGAAAGTGATGATAGCTCGGGTTATAGTGGGAGTTCAGATGAAGAAAGCTCGAATGCAGGAGATTCTAATTCTGAAAATGGATCTTTTTCTTATCAGACTGCCTTTATGGCGAATGTCTCGGCCTCGACAAGTCAGGTAAAGTCTGAAACTCCTAGAATATGTAGTGATTGTGCTGATTTAAAACATGAATGTGCTAATGCTAAACATGCTTTTGAAGAATTAAAACATGAATGTGATAGAGTGAAACTTGAATGTGATACGATTCATAGTCACAATCAGAGTTTAGTTGTTGAACTGTCAAAGTGCAAAGAGGCAAACATGGCCTTAGCTCGCAATGAAAAAGAGTTTAAAACAGTTATTGAAACCCAAAAGAAAAGTGTTTCCGAATTAACAAAAACTGTTTGTAACAAACAAATTGGTATTAATAACTACATTAATATCATCGAGGAAACAAAGAAAGAGCTAGCCGTGGCGAAATGTGAGCATGAAGCGATCAAGCTCAAATTGGAGAGTTACTCAAACTCCCGATATGTGCTTGATTACATCATTGACGTTCAACAACTAAAGGGAAACGTTAAAGGCGTTGGTTATAGGAAGTGTCCACCCCCTTTGAGACACGACTATACCAAGTTGCCCGATGAGGAGGAAATGCCGCGTTTTGAGCCAACTGTACCTCTTGATTATGAGGAAGTTACAACTGGCTTAGGGTTCAAAACGGACAATTCATCGGAGGGCTCATCTGATAGCAAGGAAAAGTCATCATGTGCTTCAAATCAAAGTCCTCCAACCATTGAGGACTATGATTCTTCGGATGATGAATCAGATGTGAGTGATGAGGATAAATCTCTTGACGATAGAAAAGGAGTAGAAGTGCCTTTTGAGAATCACATTCTGTGTGATCCTCCTACTCCTGATGTTCAATCAACTGGTGCTAAACAAGAGATAGATCCTATCACTGAGAAGGTGTCTACTGTTAAAAGTGATAACGTGTTGTACACTTTAGTCGGTGATGATAAAATTTATTCAAACAAAGATTTTCCAATCAAAAACGTCAATCAATCATTGATTGATAAAGTGTTTGAAGATAATACAACTAAGTTTTTGGGAAAAGAGATCCCGAGAGTTTCAGTAACTCAGTGTGATCCTATTCCAAAAGCTGAAGTGAGGAAACAATTTGGAAACCAAAAATTATCGACTAAAGAACAACCTGTCGCTTTTAAGGGTAAACAGCAACAGGAGCGAGCTCAAAATTCTAAAGGTTCACAACCAAAGGTTGAGACCAAAGGAGCTCGTTTCAAGAAGAAAAACAAAGATATCAAGTTTGTAGCATCAAGGGGTACTGATAAAATTGAGACTTTTGAAAATAAATCAAACACCGATTTTATTCAACAAGTCAAGATTTTAAAACGTAACAGCCAAAACAATTACACCCAGCACACAAACGGGTGTGAAGCAAGTACCTCTGGGTCTACAGGTTCAACACGTGAAAGTCGAACCGGTTCTCCTAAGTTTGTTGAAAGGAGAATTTGTTTCAAATGTGGGAAGGTTGGGCACATCATTAAAGACTGCAAAAACTCGCCCAAACCAAATTTTGTTGAAAGACCCCCCTCTGAACAAGGTCACACACAACGTCGTCCTGTTTCTCCAAAACATGATGAAAGAACTGTTAAAGAACAGGAAATAAAACAACGACGTAAAATTGTGAAGGTGATTGAAAAGGCGTTGAAACCGGAGGTTGTCCAAACAAAGTATGTTAAATTAGAAATTAAAAATGAAAAACAAAAACAGATTTGGAAACCAAAATCGGTAACTGTTTCAGGGGGAGGTGCTGTGTTTGAAAATCATCAGGAAATCGAAGTCACAATCCTCGATGATGAAGGACGACCCAAGTCTGTTAAGGCTTGGGTCCCCCTCTCCAACTAATCTCTGAGTGAGTGTGCAGGATGTTCCAGGAGGAACTATCGATAGTCATCGGATTGTTGATAGTGGAGTGTCCATGCACAAGATCGGCGACAAAGATGTTGTTGCCTGTGATGGAGAGAAGAAAAAGGAAAGAAAACAGAATTGTCTGTTGTAAGAGATTGAAAGCTTCGACAAAATGGAAATCATTTTAAAAGGTGATTGTTAAAGGCTTTGATCGGGTCCCCAGGGTAGATTCAAATCAAAATGTACGCACATGCAGCACGTTTGAAGTTCAAAATCAACAAGATGAACGTGCAGTGTACATTTCTTCGCGGTGTGATTGAAGAAAATGTGTTTGTTGAACAAACCAACCGGGTGTGCGGATGCCTTGGCGTGGATTGAACAACCGCACACTACTTCTGAAAGAGAAAGACAAAAACCTTCGCTGGTGAAATGTGGAAGACCAGCCGGACCCAAAGGTTTTTGATCTTGTTGCTGTGAAGAGATTTCTAAGTAGCTACAAAATCGACTTTGAAATCCACACCGGGTGGATATCCAGTTTGGGAGAGCACTCAGATTCCTTGCAATGCACGAAGCAGTTGCAGGATACGGTTTTAAATTTCTAATCTCTCATATACTTGTCGATATTTAAGCTGCTTTGTGAATTATTATCTCGTATAGCACTCTTTGACCAGACACGTTGAACTCGAATATCACCTCACACGTGATTGTTTCACTATGAAACTCGTCAATGTTGTCATGGTCTGCACCGCATACCGACATGCCAACTGATTTTTCCAAAATTCGATAAATCATTTGTGATTCAAAATTAATTTTGGTAAATGGCATTGAGGTAAAACATGAGTTAACCGACATCGAGAAATCCTTTTTGTAAATATCCTTTGTGTTTTTAAATTTTATCTTAGTTTGTTGATTTTAGGGGGAGTAAATCCAAATTTGAAAATTCAAAAACATCGAAAAATTTCAAAAACACAAAAACAGTAGAAAAACAAAAATGAGTTTCCTGGCGAGCAAAAGAGAAAATGATAGTACATCAGTGGTCTGTCGAAACCTTTTCGAACTGAAATGCAAAATGAAAAATGTTAAGCAGCTCTATATAAGATGTATCGGTAGGCTCACAATCATTTTAAAGTGTGCAGGGTGATATAAATCTTAAATCGACTGAAGACCAGGTGGGAACCACTCATTGGCATATGGTCTTAGTACCGAAATTTCGTTTGAGAGATTGCCGAGGTTCTGAGATATTCGGTCTTTATGCTGCTTATCATCTGGGTATCATGGTTGTATCTTTTACCGAAAAATAACGGGGACGCAAGTCTAGATCTTCCATGATACTATACATACGTGTACATATTGCATTCGACCTCAATAAGTGATCAACCATCACATGTCCAAACAAATAAGTGATAATATATCACATCTATCCGGGAGTCAAGTTCGTCTCTCTGCTGTACGAAAGTACTGACCTGTTCACGGACTTGCTCCTGTGCCCTCATGCATATGAAAATCAAGTTCCTCATCAATAAGTGATTTTATCACATAGGGCTTGTTTTCAATCAAAATAAGTGAGTTTCTCTGTGACAACCCGCACAAAACCAGGTATCCGTACGACTTAATTAATGATTAATTACTACTTAATTACTGTGCTTGATTGAACTAGCTGATGAACTGCTACCAGCATATTGATACATGCACCTACTTGCATCATACTTTATTTGCTGTCACTACATTATTTACGTGCTGAACCCTAGTGACAAACATGATGCACAAAAAGCACAGTAGCACCAAACGGATACACAGTGAACATGCTGATATAACCAGCATCAGGCAAATACTGCCTCTAAGGCCTGTTAAGAGCCTCATATATTTTGGCTACACTGGTAGTGAGTGTAGGATATAAGGGTTGTGTTACCGCGTCTCTAGGGGATAAGATACACTGATTCGGATGTGCCAGAACGTACTTTAAGTACCAAACACAGCACTTTAGCAACTTAACCAGCTTCTAGCTGACTAGTAAAGTGCCAAAAATGAGAAAATATTACTAGACACTTTCTAAAGTGTCGGGAAAACAAATTGTGTCACTAAAAATGTAATAACGACACTTTAAAGTCTTTTGTAACACTTTAACGAATTACTATCCAACCGAACAACCGGACTTTACCCGGAACATGAAAATATTAATATTTTCACTAGCTATATTTTTTCTGAGCCAGTTAGGGTCCCTGATTACCCTAACACCCGTCATCACGTGCGACATACAACTAACAAGGTTAAATATTTAACTAACCTTTTTAACCTAAACTAACTCCTAACTACACTACTTAAAATCGAACTAACCTCCCACCCATGCCATAACCGGCCTCAATTAGGGGAACAAACAAGTACCAGGTTTGATTATAATATTGAGTTATGTTGGGTATCTAACTAACACTAAGACCAATGGATAATACATTTAGATTTTGCCTATAAAAACCCACTAAACACATGGGCTTATCCACTAAACACCACAACAAAAAAAAAAAAAACTACTCTCTATCCCTTACCCACTCACGGCCGAACACCCCACCATCACCCACCATATTTTCGGTTCTTGTCTCTTCATTCCAACAACATACACATATCAAGGGTCGCGTATTAGGAGCTTTGGTGCAAGCGGAACACGAAGGACCACTCTCGTTAGCTTTTATCCACCCCGTTTTCGTCACGATTCTTCCCTAGCCCCGAGCTAGAGGTATATCACGTAAAACTCATATTTAAGCTTGTTTAATTTGGTTAAAAGGAATTTTATCGGTGAAATATCGTTAACACGCGTTTTGGAACCTTAAAGTCTACTAAAATCACAAAAATGGAGGTTAATAGCACATGTCTTGTGTAAAAGTCGTAGGACTTGAAATTTGTGTTTATCTAGACCCGATCTATAATGTGGTAGCTCGAATCTTCGTTTAACCCGACTTTGTAAAATCACGTATCATCACATAAGCTTGTTTTTGAAAGATACAAGGGTTAAAGGTGAAACACTACCACATTTTAGAGACATGAACTTGTGTAGAAATATTATACTTGTGTAAAAGTGATTTAACCGGTAAAATGGTGTTTAAAACTAGCGGATCTACGTATCCGCAAGTGGTATTTTTGAAAGACCACACTTTAAAGAAATCACGTTTTTCTAAAGATGGATCTTGCACTAATAAATATGATTTTATAAACCACAAGTGTATAGACACTTGTGAAATAAAGAGATCCGACAAAGAAGTGTATTTGTCACTTGTTACTAGAAGTTGTAAAGACGGTTTTCTCTAAACACGAGGTTTTTACAAGATTAAAGTTACTTTATATAGAAATCCACATATATAAAGGTGATTTACATTATTGATGCGGAAAAACTGCAAGTTCATGCGATTATGCAAATTTACATACTTGTTGACTAGTTTGATGTGTCGGAAATTGTTTGATTGAGTAAAGAAGGTTGTTGAATTGTTTTGTTAAAAGAAAACGATACGCTTGAAAGCGTGGCCACCTCCAGTTACAGAGGAAACTCTGGCGAAATTTTCTAAAAACCTAACACTTAGACTTTTTATACAACAAGTGTTAGAACTATCTTTGGACATGTTTTCAAAACATAAATTTCGCCAGTGCTACATTTTACTAAATATTCGGAGGTGGGATTTTCACAAAGATTAACGTGATAAATATATTTGTCACAACACTGTTTATGATTATTTTGTGAAATACATAAATATTATTTTAGAATGAAAATAATATTTACAAGCGTTAATGATTCCAAAACTTTGCGAACGCTTACACAAACATATAAGTTACAACGGTAATTACATTACCACACTATTGATAAAACGTAACTTACGCACATGTATTAAATCCCCCATCCTTGGGAAAGAAGAATAACTACCAAGTGTATACGGAACATAAACGCGAAATAGTTGTCTAACTATTTCCCAAAGACATAAACTATAAAGCTAAAGCACGGCCGTCCGTCTAATAGAATTAGCACTTGTAGGTCGTTGCACAGCTTACTATATTGGAGACGCTGTTAGAGATACGCATTCACTGTGAGTTCATGTCCCCCTTTTCTCTATCTGTTTTCAGTTTTCTTAACTGCGGGGGTGAAATACATGTTACTTTGTTTACAAGTACTTTATACACGGTATGAATAACGTAAGGAGGTTTAGATCATGTGAATGGGTAGTTAGAACACCGAGGGACTCGAGCGGTAGATCTATTTGGGTGTAGCGAGCCCAGCTCTAGGCCAAACGGACCTCTCTGAGGCTAACCACAACGGACCTGGAGTGACTTGGTTGCCCAACGCAAAAATCGGCTAGGTCGTGTCTTACTATTTGCATTTCACAACATGCTAATGGCCTTGCAAACCATTGGTGATCACAAGTCCTCTTACACTGCTACATACCAGGAAACTTTTATACTTACAAGTGTTTTTACTTACTCACTTGCACATGAACTCGCTCAACATTATTGTTGATTTTTCAACTCACATGTATTTCAGGAAATTAAACGGATCTGGCACGGTATGGAATGTTTTCCGCTGCATAATGTCATGAAGTCATCAGGGTTTAGGGGATGTGTCTCTTACCTGGACAAGACACAGTCCTTAAACCACGTTTATGTTATGTTTTAGTTTGTAATGTTATTGAACGAGGTTATGGTTGATGGTTAAAACAATGGTACTGTATTTTGTTTTCAAAACTTAATGGATGACTTGCATGGTTTTTAAATTCATATAGCTTGTTATGATTAAGCTATGGTATTAAGAAGTCACACCAAAATATACCACGCTTCCGCAAAGCCAGGGTGTGACAGCTTGGTATCAGAGCTCTGATCATAGCGAACTAGGATTCTGTCTCGAGTCTAGACTATGATCACTAGGGCTCTCACGAAAACATTTTTCTGCATACCACTTAAGTCCAGATCCACACTTTTTACAAACAAATGTTGAGCACATTTTATTAATTATAAGTTCAGCTTGGAGGGCTGAGGATCGATCTGGAGGATCGAGATGGTCAAGGTAGTTGAGCACGTTGGTTTGTTATAAGATCGATCTGGAGGATCGAGATGATCAAGGTAGTTGAGCACGTTGGTTTGTTATAGGATCGATCTGGAGGATCGAGGTTTGGTTTAAGTGAAGGATAGAGCAGTCTTGTAGACTGAATGAAATTGACTAGTAAGACTAGGAGAAGTATGTGATACCCTACTTGGTGACTTATGTGATTAACTGATTATATGATTGATTATTATACGTATATGTGTTTGTGTTACAAACGTTATACTTTCATCAAGTACTAGAAAGATGGGCACTACGAACCCCATGACCATAGTATCAGACGACATAGTTCAACGAAGCACGAGGTATACATTTCTGATACTACCGGCACAGACAATGACGACTTTCAGCCCTTTGTACACTGCCTGAAGTCGTAGCAGAGCCTACTGATGGCCATTTTGTTGGGATTTTACCACTGCCGGTGATCCCTGCTCCTGTGCCCCTTGCCGCTTATCCCGTTGATGATACGCCCTCTCAACAAGGCCTCTGAAGACGATAACGATCTACTGGAGGAGGACCCATTCGAGGGCAGGGCCTTATTACTGCTGGTATTAGACTACTACATGCGGACGCTCCTATAGGGGAAACTTATGACCATTCCCCTATCCCAGACTCATTTGAGTTTCTGACACCCGCATCTTCGCACATACATGGAATGCAGCACTACTTACACGACGCCGACCCTGATACGGCATCACTAGCTGCACCGGACCCCGCACACAGTTCTGAGTATTGATCATGATTATGAGGACAATTCTGTTTTTTCCGCCTGGTGTTGATCCAGACCATGACATTAAGTTTATGCACTTAGACGAGCCCTTGGGGGATCCTGTAACCCCTGTGATTGTTGATCCAGCTGATTTTGAGATGGAGTTTTTGATTCAAAGCTAGTCGTGGCCCCTGAGCCAGGCATTGCTCCTGACCCCGCATTGGAGTATGACCCTGTTCATGCCAATGCACCGGCTGTTGCTCCTTGATTGATCATCTGCTTGGATGCGAGAAAATTTGGGGTAACTGTGCAAGACAATTTATTATTACGGGGGCCCACGTAATAACGATTTGTAGTGCACAGGAATCCTGGTGGACTCTGCAGGCCAAGCTAATGATAACCTAAACACAAATGACCTAGGCGTTGCAGCCTCGAGTTCATTCTATTACAAGCAACAAGCCAAATTGACGAGCCTATGTGAGGGCTCAGGAATTTATTTCCCCACTTATACAGTGAGTATATTTGCGTGTGAAATGGGGTGATTACATGATGGCTTACGTTGCTACATTGTCCAACCCGCTTCACACTATTTCGACAAAAAGGGAATGTCACCCAGACGTGACACAAGCACCGGTACGTTACTGAGGACAGAAGACGAGCTGCAAGAGCGCACCTCACAGATAAATGCACGACATGAAGACCTCCACTCTAAGTACAACGACGGCATTACTGGAGATAACCCTCCAACTGGCTGCACCTATAAACAGTTCCTGAACTGCAAGCCTTTGAACTTTGTCAGAACCGGAGGCACCGTTGCATTTATTCGTTGGTCCAAAAGATCGACTCCACTCTAAGAATGAGTAACTGTTCGCCCCAACAGAGTGTAAACTACATCTCAGGGATATTTCTAGATGGCACACTCTCTTAATGGAACCTCCAGGTTCAGACCCTTGGCACAGACGCTGCTTATACACTGAGCTGGGACGAGCTCAAGGAAACGATTGAGAAGAAATGTTGTTTTAGGACAGAAATTCAGAAACTTGACGTGGAGTCCTGAAATTTGAGAAAGGACGAACCAGAGACTCCTGAACATGACCAGCAATCGCACGACTTGTCTAGGGTCGTCCCCTACTAAGTCATTGATGTAGTATGAAATAGTAGTGTACTTGCGAGCTTTACATTGTGGTCTCGAATTGTGGCAATACAATCACAGTATTCTTATCACATGCGATGTTCAATCAATTGTTTACGTCCTATAACATAAGAGGTTATGTGATTGACTTGTTGATAACATGAAATGTTATGTGTCGGTATTGCTGAATGCATACGTACACTTCACTTGCTGTGACCTAACCTATGTGCAACATCTTTTAGAAGATGCCGCCAAGACGCGAAATGCGCATGCCCACCTCTGAGGCAGAACTTAAGGAGATAATTGCTGCAGCTATAGCGCAGCACGAGGCCCTACGCTCCGAACCAATCAAAGGTACCTCAGAAAATAACGGTTGTTCCTACTGGCACTTCCTCAACTACAAGCCTCCGACGTTTGACGGCACTGGGGGTGCCATAACTTTTGTAAAATGGATTGAAAGTATGGAATCCATCTTTCGAATGAGTGGCTGTACGCCAGAACAACAGGTCCCATACGTTTTTGAGTTGTTTCAAGATGGAGCTCGATTATGGTGGAATCTTCAGGTTCGAATAATGGGCCTAACTACAGCATACGCGTTAACTTGGGATGAGTTGAAAGGAATGATGCATAAGAAGTATTGCCCCCACACGGAAACCCAGAAGTGGGAAGATGAATTTCGGAGCCTAATGATGGAAGGTCCGAAGGTGTTGGAGTACGTGCAACGACTTCATGATCTGTCACAAATTGTTCCATACCTGGTAAAACCAGAACTGAAGAAATTGGAACAATTCATTTGGGAACTAGCACCTCAAGTCTTGAGCTTGATGACAACATCAACGCCACCAACAACTGATGCTGCAAGTAAGATGGGTTTGGCACTCGCTGCGGAGGCAATTAGACTAGAGAAACTCGCAGACCCTGACAAGGAGACTCAGGTAGAGTCATCCGGAAAGAACAAAAGGAAGCTCACTGAAGGTACCCGAACGAATAATGAGAACAAAGGAAAGGGTTATATGGGCACTCTGCCCAAGTGTAACACATGCCAGCGTCATCATTCTGGCCAATGTGGACTGAAAACATGCGAAGTATGTGGGAAATGTGGTCACTTGAAGGACACTTGTTGGGCCCCTGCCGGTCAGGGAGGCCAAGGAGGATTTGGGAATAAAGATAATAACCGTGGTGGTTTTGGAAGTCGCCCACAGGGAAAAGATTACAAGGGTATCCTACCTAAGTGCGACAATTGTTTACGTTATCATGTCGGGCGATGCAAATATGGAAATTGTGGTAACTGTGGCAAGGTGGGACATGTCACGGAAACTTGTTGGCAAAATACTAAACTTAGTAATGAGGACCAGGATGGTAGTGAGAATCACGAAGGGGACAACGACAACATTAATTGTCAAGGCAGAATGAGTGTTGAACAGAAGCGTGCTCGAGGATGTTTAAACTGTGGAAACAAAAAGCATTTCAGAAGATATTGCCCGAAGACAATCAGGCGCAAGGATGAAAGCTCCCCGTCGGAGCTAGGGAGACACGCCAGAGATCCAAGCATGGGTAGCGGTACGTCCCACATTACCCAATATTATGCATCTGTATTGCCAACTACTGTTGCAAATTTTACGATTCACAATTCTAGTATTCAAGGACATAATTGGTTTACGTAGCGAGTAAGTAGTTATTCCAGTACCCATTAGAACTAGCTCAGGGGAAGCTAGTGGAAGCCAACGCGGTAACTGGAATCGACACGATAGAACCCGGAGAGCGTAAGTTTACGCTAGATCTATTGCCAGTTGAGTTTGGAAGACTTCGACGTGATGATTGTGATGGACTTGTTGACGAACAACCGTGCGGAAATTGTCATCCGCGCCCCAACAATGAACGAAGAAATGATCGTGACTCATGGAGCAGGATACGCTCCTGCGGATTATAAGAAGACCCAAAAATTCTCGCACAAAGGATGTGTTGCATTCTTGGCCCATGTTATGGAAAAGGAAGTCGAAGAACTAAAACTCAAAGGTATCCTTGTGATTGGAGAATACCCCGAAGTCTTCCTCGAAGACTTGCCGGAATCATCTCCTCACGATTAGTCGAATCCCGCGTCGACTTAATTCCGGGCGCTGCACCCGTGGTCGATGCATCATAGCAACTTACATTTTCGAAGATGCAAGGACTGACAGAGGAGTGTTAGCAATGGTTAGAGAAGGAAGATAACAGACCAAAATTTCCTTTTGGGGTAACCCCATCTTTTACCCATCAAAAAGAAGGACGATGATTTTCAATAAACATCAACTACAGAGAACTGAAAAAGCCGACAATCAAGGATAGATATCCTCTGCCAAGAATCGACGATCTGTTCGATCAACTTCAAGGTTCAAGCTTTTACTCTAAGATCGATCTTCGAGCTGGATACCATCAATTAAGGATACAGGAGGAAAGTATCCCGAAAACAGCCTTCCGAACTCGCTATGGACACTACGAGTTCCCCGTTATGCCATTTGGTTTGACAAACGCACCTACGGTATTCATGGATCTAATGAATAGAGTTTGCAACCCATACTTGGACAAGTTCGTGATTGTGTTTATTGATGACATCTTGATTTACTCAAAGACGAAGGCTGAACACGAACAACATCTTAGAGCCATTTTGGAGCTGTTAAAGAAGGAACAACTGTACGCCAAATTCTCCAAGCGCGAGTTTTGGCTACGCGAAGTCCAGTTTCTTGGACATATGGTTAATGGGGATGGAATTCATGTTGATCCCACAAAGATTGAGGCAATCAAGAATTGGGAGACGCCTACAACGCCAACCGAGATTCGACAATTCTTGGGCTTGGCTGGCTACTATCGAAGGTTCATCGGGGATTTTTCAAAAATCGCTCAACCGTTGACGCTCCTGACCCAGAAGGATAAGACGTTTGATTGGGGAATCAAACAGGACGAAGCGTTTCAGATATTGAAGGATAAGCTTTGTAACGCGCCAATCTTAGCTCTACCAGAAGGTACCGACAATTTTGTGGTATACTGCGACGCATCGCGTCAAGGATTGGGTTGCGTGTTGATGCAACGCCAAAAGGTCATTACCTACGCATCGCGCCAACTGAAGGTACACGAAAAGAACTATACCACCCACGATTTGGAGCTTGGCGCAGTGGATTTTGCACTAAAGATCTGGAGACACTACCTGTATGGTACGAAGTGCACAATCTTCACAGATCACAAAAGCCTACAGCATAAATTCAACCAGAAGGAGTTGAATATGAGGCAAAAACGATGGGTTGAGTTGCTAAACGACTACGACTGCGAGATAAAGTGTCACCCAGGGAAGGCGAATGTAGTCGCCGATGCCCTAAGTCGTAAAGAAAGAATCAAACCCATAAGGGTTAGAGCCTTGGGAAATGATCATACGAACCGATCTTTCCTCGCGCATTCGTGCTGCACAAAAGGAAGCTCTCAAAGGAGGGAAACCTTGAGGAAGAATATCTCCGTGGAATGGAGAAGCTTTTGGTACCAAACGAGGAAGGGACATTATGTTTTGAGAAAAGGATTTGGGTTCCTCTGTTTGGTTGATTAAGGGAAGTTATTTTCGATGAAGCGCACAAGTCGCGGTACTCTATCCACCCTGGATCGGATAAGATGTACCAAGATCTCAAGGATTACTATTGGTGGCCTAGGATGAAAGGCGACGTTGCTATCTACGTGAGCAAACGTTTAACGTGCGCTAAGGTCAAGGCAGAATACCGGAAGCCTTCGGGACTTCTGCAACAACCTGAGATTCCCAAGTGGAAGTGGGAACAAATCTCAATGGATTTTGTTACAAAACTGCCAAGAACGCCAAGAGGCCATGATATGATTTGGGTGATTGTTGACCGCCCAATAAAGTCCGCACATTTTCTGCCAATCAGGGAGAAAGACAGTACTAGTAAACTTGCGGAAATTTACATGAGAGAGATCGTAGCACGTCATGGAGTACCTCTCTCGATCATCTCTGATAGAGACGGAAGATTTGTGTCAAGAATATGGCAATCTTTCCAAGAATCTTTTGGCTCACAATTAAATCTGAGCACTGCGTTCCATCCGCAAACTGATGGCCAGAGCGAGCGAACAATACAAACGTTGGAAGACATGCTGAGGGCATGTGTTATGGATTTAGGAGGTAGCTGGGATAAACACTTACCCTTGGTCGAATTTTCATATAACAACAGCTACCACACCAGTATTGGTGTTGCGCCTTTTGAGGCCCTATACGGACGCAAGTGCCGATCCCCACTATGTTGGTCTGACGCAGGTGATAGGCAGCTTGCTGGTCCCGAGATCGTCCAAGAGACGACTGACAAGATCGCGCAAATTCTTAAACGCATCGAAGCCGCTCGCCACAGGCAAAAGGCCTACGCGGATCCAAACCGGAAGCATGTGGACTTCCAAGTCGGAGAAATGGTGTTGTTAAAGGTTTCGCCCTGGAAAGGGGTAGCACGCTTTGGGAAGCGTGGAAAGTTAAATCCACGCTACATTGGTCCCTTTAGAATTCTGGAAAGAATTGGGACAGTAGCATACAAGTTGGACCTACCTGCTGAACTAAATGGCGTTCACGATACATTTCACGTATCCAATTTAAAGAAGAGTCCAACTCAAGTCGACGTTGCCATTCCTATCGACGAGATTCATATTGACGACACGCTCCACTTCGTTGAAGAACCTGTTGAGGTCACGGATTGGAAAGTTAACAAGACCCGCCGGAGCAGTGTCAAACTCGTCAAAGTTCGTCGGAATGCCAGACATGGTCCTGAATTCACATGGGAACGTGAGGACCGGATGAAAGAGAAATACCCCCACTTATTTCCTAAGAACCCTGCTTCTACAAGCAGAACTTAAATTTCGGGACGAAATTTATTTAACGGGGGGAGAATGTGACAACCCGCACAAAACCAGGTATCCGTACGACTTAATTAATGATTAATTACTACTTAATTACTGTGCTTGATTGAACTAGCTGATGAACTGCTACCTGCATATTGATACATGCACCTACTTGCATCATACTTTATTTGCTGTCACTACATTATTTACGTGCTGAACCCTAGTGACAAACATGATGCACAAAAAGCACAGTAGCACCAAACGGATACACAGTGAACATGCTGATATAACCAGCATCAGGCAAATACTGCCTCTAAGGCCTGTTAAGAGCCTCATATATTTTGGCTACACTGGTAGTGAGTGTAGGATATAAGGGTTGTGTTACCGCGTCTCTAGGGGATAAGATACACTGATTCGGATGTGCCAGAACGTACTTTAAGTACCAAACACAGCACTTTAGCAACTTAACCAGCTTCTAGCTGACTAGTAAAGTGCCAAAAATGAGAAAATATTACTAGACACTTTCTAAAGTGTCGGGAAAACAAATTGTGTCACTAAAAATGTAATAACGACACTTTAAAATCTTTTGTAACACTTTAACGAATTACTATCCAACCGAACAACCGGACTTTACCCGGAACATGAAAATATTAATATTTTCACTAGCTATATTTTTTCTGAGCCAGTTAGGGTCCCTGATTACCCTAACACCCGTCATCACATGCGACATACAACTAACAAGGTTAAATATTTAACTAACCTTTTTAACCTAAACTAACTCCTAACTACACTACTTAAAATCGAACTAACCTCCCACCCATGCCATAACCGGCCTCAATTAGGGGAACAAACAAGTACCAGGTTTGATTATAATATTGAGTTATGTTGGGTATCTAACTAACACTAAGACCAATGGATAATACATTTAGATTTTGCCTATAAAAACCCACTAAACACATGGGCTTATCCACTAAACACCACAACAAAAAAAAAAAACTACTCTCTATCCCTTACCCACTCACGGCCGAACACCCCACCATCACCCACCATATTTTCGGTTCTTGTCTCTTCATTCCAACAACATACACATATCAAGGGTCGCGTATTAGGAGCTTTGGTGCAAGCGGAACACGAAGGACCACTCTCGTTAGCTTTTATCCACCCCGTTTTCGTCACGATTCTTCCCTAGCCCCGAGCTAGAGGTATATCACGTAAAACTCATATTTAAGCTTGTTTAATGTGGTTAAAAGGAATTTTATCGGTGAAATATCGTTAACACGCGTTTTGGAACTTTAAAGTCTACTAAAATCACAAAAATGGAGGTTAATAGCACATGTCTTGTGTAAAAGTCGTAGGACTTGAAATTTGTGTTTATCTAGACCCGATCTATAATGTGGTAGCTCGAATCTTCGTTTAACCCGACTTTGTAAAATCACGTATCATCACATAAGCTTGTTTTTGAAAGATACAAGGGTTAAAGGTGAAACACTACCACATTTTAGAGACATGAACTTGTGTAGAAATATTATACTTGTGTAAAAGTGATTTAACCGGTAAAATGGTGTTTAAAACTAGCGGATCTACGTATCCGCAAGTGGTATTTTTGAAAGACCACACTTTAAAGAAATCACGTTTTTCTAAAGATGGATCTTGCACTAATAAATATGATTTTATAAACCACAAGTGTATAGACACTTGTGAAATAAAGAGATCCGACAAAGAAGTGTATTTGTCACTTGTTACTAGAAGTTGTAAAGACGGTTTTCTCTAAACACGAGGTTTTTACAAGATTAAAGTTACTTTATATAGAAATCCACATATATAAAGGTGATTTACATTATTGATGCGGAAAAACTGCAAGTTCATGCGATTATGCAAATTTACATACTTGTTGACTAGTTTGATGTGTCGGAAATTGTTTGATTGAGTAAAGAAGGTTGTTGAATTGTTTTGTTAAAAGAAAACGATACGCTTGAAAGCGTGGCCACCTCCAGTTACAGAGGAAACTCTGGCGAAATTTTCTAAAAACCTAACACTTAGACTTTTTATACAACAAGTGTTAGAACTATCTTTGGACATGTTTTCAAAACATAAATTTCGCCAGTGCTACATTTTACTAAATATTCGGAGGTGGGATTTTCACAAAGATTAACGTGATAAATATATTTGTCACAACACTGTTTATGATTATTTTGTGAAATACATAAATATTATTTTAGAATGAAAATAATATTTACAAGCGTTAATGATTCCAAAACTTTGCGAACGCTTACACAAACATATAAGTTACAACGGTAATTACATTACCACACTATTGATAAAACGTAACTTACGCACATGTATTAAATCCCCCATCCTTGGGAAAGAAGAATAACTACCAAGTGTATACGGAACATAAACGCGAAATAGTTGTCTAACTATTTCCCAAAGACATAAACTATAAAGCTAAAGCACGGCCGTCCGTCTAATAGAATTAGCACTTGTAGGTCGTTGCACAGCTTACTATATTGGAGACGCTGTTAGAGATACGCATTCACTGTGAGTTCATGTCCCCCTTTTCTCTAACTGTTTTCAGTTTTCTTAACTGCGGGGGTGAAATACATGTTACTTTGTTTACAAGTACTTTATACACGGTATGAATAACGTAAGGAGGTTTAGATCATGTGAATGGGTAGTTAGAACACCGAGGGACTCGAGCGGTAGATCTATTTGGGTGTAGCGAGCCCAGCTCTAGGCCAAACGGACCTCTCTGAGGCTAACCACAACGGACCTGGAGTGACTTGGTTGCCCAACGCAAAAATCGGCTAGGTCGTGTCTTACTATTTGCATTTCACAACATGCTAATGGCCTTGCAAACCATTGGTGATCACAAGTCCTCTTACACTGCTACATACCAGGAAACTTTTATACTTACAAGTGTTTTTACTTACTCACTTGCACATGAACTCGCTCAACATTATTGTTGATTTTTCAACTCACATGTATTTCAGGAAATTAAACGGATCTGGCACGGTATGGAATGTTTTCCGCTGCATAATGTCATGAAGTCATCAGGGTTTAGGGGATGTGTCTCTTACCTGGACAAGACACAGTCCTTAAACCACGTTTATGTTATGTTTTAGTTTGTAATGTTATTGAACGAGGTTATGGTTGATGGTTAAAACAATGGTACTGTATTTTGTTTTCAAAACTTAATGGATGACTTGCATGGTTTTTAAATTCATATAGCTTGTTATGATTAAGCTATGGTATTAAGAAGTCACACCAAAATATACCACGCTTCCGCAAAGCCAGGGTGTGACATTCTCACATCATATACGGTCAAATAGATGATAATCGGTATACTCACCGGTAAGATGAACTCTCGTGCATACCTTGATACGGGAATGTGTCGTGATGTGGATGAACACCGGTCGGTAAGTATAAATCATACCTTAACGTATCCCCTCGCCATGATTACATCTGATAAGTTGAGCTTATGTGGATAACAATACCGATAATCGTTATAGGATGTTTATCAAAATGTTAACTAAAAGAACAACAAGAGCGTTTCGGCATGACCGTACACTGATATGATTCTCTTACCCTCGAAACTCGCAAAAAGAATGTCTGTAAATATTTATTTACTGCTTTTAGTTTCTGCATCTTTGTATATATTTATTTATTGTTTTCCGTCTTTACATTTGAAAAATGAAAAATTCCAAAAAGATTTTAGGTGTGTTTTAATATAAACTTTCTAAAAGCCAAAAAGATTTTGCTTCTAGTTTATTTTTGATTGACTGATGTTGGAACTCGAGTCTATCCTACCCAAAATCCTGATTGTAAGCCGGAAAACAATTGCGTCTTCATAAACAGTCGAAGTTAACAAATTTTTGAAAGTTAAAAACTAAAATTGACCAATTTATTAAACTTTCAAACTGTCGGACGGTGTTTGATTAAACAATGGTCACACGTGTGTCGTTTGTTTATGTTAGTATATTCCAAGCAGGTGTTCTCATTACGCGTTTAGATTTCTTGCATGTGCAGATTCTAAAGGCAAGGAGAACATGGTCGATGACAAGCCTCGGAATGAAGACACAACGTGAAGGCACTCAAAAGACAAAGATGATCGAGTTGCCGCTGGTCATCATCAACACCACAAGGATCTCAAGTACTGAAGATCAAGTCATTCACGAGCATAACTCAAGGGGGAGCTTATGTTAAGGGGGAGTTTGTCAACACACTTCCTATATGAAACGGGGAGTTTGTTGGTACACTTTCTACTTTCAAGACGTGAAGACATTGAAGATCCTCCGACTTAGAAGACAAGAAAGGCGAATCTCGCGAGTAGCGTCCAAGGGGGAGTTTGTTGATACATGATTGTGGACGCGACTCGACTTGAGGAATGTTGACTCGTGCAATGGCTTTCCTCCGTCACGTACAAGATCAACAATGATAGATCAAGACTTCAAGGACTGAATATAGTTCTTTGAGCTGAAACAAAGAAATCAAGACATGGGCTAACAAGATCGGCTGAATCAAAGGAATGACTTGGGCTTATAACAGCTTTGGCGAAACATCTTTGGGCCCAAGCCCAACATCGGCGAAACAAGTATATAGTTGACGAAACAAGCCTGTTTCGTCAACCTCAATCCACTTTCGTCGAGTTTGGTTTTGATTCGCCGAGTCACTTCAGTTTCGTGGTGTCTGTTACTATATATAGACAGAAGACACAAGAGAGAACACACACACTGAGAGAGAGTTTACAGAATAGATTTGTAAACATTGAGCTTGTAACTGATCTTTTCATACGTATTAATACAGAGGTGTTAATCGTTGAGTCTTGTGTGTCATCATTTTACGTGTTCTATCTCGGTTTGCTATCTCGGTTGGATTCCGCACAACCGAGGTGGTTTGTATACAAGGATTAGGCGACAAGATCCTCCCCTAGCCGGACCTACACTTTGGAACGCCCGTTTTTGTGGTATGTTTATCACAATTAATGTTACTTGTATGACGCGGCTTTTCTTAACCAAGTTAGTGCAGACTTAAGGGGAAAATGTTAAATGAAGTGGCCATAACTGCATTTTAAGAAATTGTCTGGGTACCATAACCTTACTTTATGAAAAAAAGTATAGCGGTTGTGTATGTAAATTTTTCTTAAAAAGAACCAGCCATAGGTGCAGTCATTCTTTTCTGCTTGACATGTTAAAAAAACTAAATATGTTTCATAAATTCCGTTTGCCGTTATTAGATAGTTTGTTGTCTAATTAATGTCCTGTTATTTAAATACTACACCCGTTCTGGTATTCATTATATTCATGATTTTATGTAGGTTCAGTGTTACTCATTCCAAAACAATGATTCGGAAATCCAGTAAGCAAGAGGAAACCCGCAACATTAGTTCCAAAAAAGGGAAAACGGTTGATACACGTTATTCTCATTCAGAGGAATACAATCAAGAGTCTCTTAGAGTCATCTGTCTTCTCAGGAATGTTTTCAAGGCGGAACTGGGTGAACATCGCCATCATGATGTTGGTACGCACATGCTTTTTGGACTAACAATCCGTGCTGTTTTATTAGATTCCGGTTTTGTGGAGACCAATCCAGTTTCAAAGTCGTTGAACGCGAATAGCAACTCTAATGTTGAAAGGAAGCTATTGTAGAATTTACGGGTGTTTGGTTGGTGGAACAACGGTGCATTCCGTGCTCTTAGACAAAGATAGTTTATCATTGTTCTCAACCGTGGTGTGGGCTAACTGCGAACGAGTGATTGTAGTTATGAAGGCAACCAACACTGCCACCAAAATCCAACCAAAAAAAGAAGTTCTAAAGTATTGGAAACAAATCAAAGACGAGCTTGTGCTACCACTTTTGACAGATTTGTGTGAGATAGCAGGGCTTGAGACCCCGCCTTGTTTTATGGGGCTGCCAGATGAACTCAAATTCAAGATTTTAGAGTCGGTTTCAGCGTTTGATTTGGCAAGGGTGAGCTGTGTTAGCTCAAGACTGAGATGTTTGGCGTCGAGCGACGAGCTATGGAAGCGCAAGTACCACGAGCATTTTGGGGAAGTTGTATGTGTCTATAATGGCGGGAGGACTTACAAAGAGATATTTGTTAACGCTTGGAAAAGTTGGGTAGACTGGGAAGAGTACCAAACCCAATGTATGTGGGCATCTTATTTTTATAATTCTAATATAACCCAGACTCTTCTAAGGCTTGGGTTTTGCACCCACTATGAGCGGATAGGCTCTCCGCGGCTTCCTTAAGGCGGACGCTTCAGTTTGGTTTTTACTTTATTCAGTTTATACTCAGTTTTGAGTTCTTTGAACTATTTGCTTTGAGTACATTGATGTGTTGGTTTCTTTGAACTATTTGCATGTGTTTTGAGTTCTTGCTTTACAACTTGTTCGGTTGATGACAAAACCTTGTAAATTGTTGGGTGATATAGAGTAGGTTGACTCACGTTAAGAAATAGGGTTAATCAAAATATAAAAGATCGATGACAAAGACCTATGTTTGATTATCATCTTAAATTAACAAACTTTAGCATCATGTCTATATGATTGCCAATTAATTGAGTAACCTAAGTTTTGTGAAACCTAGAACCTGAAGTTTGGAGGAAGTTGCGTTTTATAAATCTGATATCTTTTCTCGTAGTTAGTTTAAAAATATCTTTCAAATCAATTAAAACCCTCAATTCTAGATTAGTAGTAGTTAATTAAATAATTTACAACCCAAGAAATGTGAGCATTAGTGGCGACTCTTTTAGTGGCAACATGGAGTATTAGCGGCGACTTGTCCTTGGATCCGTGCCCTTGTGTCTAGGTTAATACTGATCGTTGATATGAGGTATGATCAATGGCTAAGGTTTTATCAGAAAAGGCGGGGTTTTTCCCTCCCTCCCAGGGTCACTTTTTCTCAATCTCCCCCAAATTTACATTTGCAGCAAAACACTACCAACCTCCAAAATCACGCTACCAGATCCAATCTCACTACCGTAAGCATTCTCAGTTGTAACCAACAACCACCTCCAATCTAACCACCGTATTCTGCCACTACCGAACACCACACCACACCCACACCATCACCGACCTTTATTCCCCTACCGGACGAACCTCCACCGGACGACCACCACTCGAGCTTTTGTTCTCACCACCCGACGAACCCCCTTAAGGTTAGTTTCTCTTTTCATCTTGTTTTTTAAGAATTCGGAATTAGTTTGCAGTGTTTGATTTGTGTAATTGGAACACTATTTAGGCTCGCGTATTTGAGAAGAATATTAACTTGCAGCTGGTATATTGATTAAATGAAGAAGATGGATATAATTTAGGAACCCTAAATAGGAAGTTGAAAAGTCAAACTAATTGTTGGTCTTGATAGCACAAATTAATTGTTGTTCGTTTGATTTGCTTGAAATCCTATTAAATGGAAAACAAAAGGTCAACCATTTGAAAATCTGGTGAATTGTTGATTTATGTGTGAAAAGCTGGCTGTGAACTAGGGTTGGTTGATTAGTAGATATCTGGCTACAAATACACTTGAGCATACAAAAATATCTTCAATTTTGGGGAAAAAAGCTTAATATGCAATTTTAACACAACATATATATAATTCAGTGTAATAAAGAACTTTATATTAGTACAAGTACAAAATGAACTTTGTATTCGTATAAAATGACCTTTATAAACATATTTGGTTGGAGTTTTACAGCGAACTCATTGCAATATTATGGCCCTTGATCAACAAAACGATAGGTACCAGTCCCGTACCGAACATTTTCGCTACCGGTACCCAGTTTTGATGATTTTCAGTACCGGTACTACACTCATCCCTAGCCGTATATGGCTGGAAAATACGTTTGTACGTGGCTGGAAATAAAGCTGTACAGGTATGGATATATGCCGGCATTGGGCTGGGCAAACACTCGTATTATTGGGCAAACACTCGTATTATCGGGTTAGGTTGGTGTCAAGTGTATTAGGTTGCTGTGTATTTCAGGTTTCAATGCTGTTGTTGCATGGTGTATCTTTTGCTCTAGAGTCGGTTTTGTGTCCATCACCCGCTTTGTCATCCTCATCACTCATAAATACAAAGAAGCTCGAATTCTTGTTCTAGGGCTTGACAATGCTGGCAAAACCACTATACTTTGTATGATCACTGTTTTTTTATTGGATTTGATATTTTATGCTAGTTAAGTTTTGTAATGGTTGTTGATTTGGTGTTGAATTGGTGTTTAGATCGGCTTCACGTGGGCGAAGTTGTCTCCGCTATTCCAAGTTGGTTCTGTTTCTTGTTTATGTTTGATTGGATTTGTTGATTGATTGTGTGGACTGATGTGGAGTTTTTCTGTGCAGCGTTCGGGTTTAATGTAGAGACGGTGCAATATAACAATATAAGTTTCAAGTTTGGGATCTCGGTATGATTGATCGTTTGCTAATTGTTATCGATTTGGATTTGTTATTATTTTCTGTATTTTTTGAATTGTTCTTTTGAAAGAAAGAGTTAGATAGTAAGTCATATGTTTAGACCATAGTTGGCAAAGGCGCAAAGGCCGGGTGAGCCTTGGGCCTAGGCGCAAGTCGCTTAAAAAGCAAGAGCCCTAGTAAGGAAGGTGGATAGCATAAACATACACTTCTTTGAGGTTTTAGAAGTAAACACTTTCTTGCCATGTAAGTATCATAGCTGGCCCGTAAACACTTTTTGACGGATTAAAACGGATCAGGCTGGCCCGTAAACACTTTCTTGCCATTTTTCTAAATATGTAATGGTTTAAGTATGATTAAAAATTATATTATTACAATGAAGATATGATTTAAATACAACGGTTTAGGAAGTTTTATGCATTCTAAATACATTTTGGGTGACTTTTGACCCGTTTGATATGTTTCTATTATAACCGATCAAAATTTAACCCATGTGACCTGTTAGAGACTTAGAGCCAAAGTATCACTTTAATTATGCTAATCATATTTTTTAATGATACAAATTTATATTAATTCAGGTTCAATCTGTTGATCATGGTGAAAATTTGGTGGGGAGCAGAATAAAAGTTTGGTGTCCTTTGCGTAAAATGTAAGTACCATAGCGCACATAGTTGAGATTCATGAATATTGGTGGCTCTATTAAGTGATACTTTTTGCTGCAGTTATGAGAAAGGAGTTGTTAAATCATTTGACTGTGGATTAAAGAAGCACAAGGTCCAAGTGGTCAACTAGTGTTTCATATATACTTTGATTAATGCTGACTTATGTTGACCAACATTATGCTATATTTTTTAGGTATTATATGATGAGGGTGATGAAGAACGCGTTGACCTCAAGGGGGAATGATGGAAGCTGTTTGAAAATGTGTCTGCTATACCTGATTCTGTATGTATATCTTTCTATATGCTAATTATATTATGCTTTACATTTCTAAGATTTATAGATTTATGTGGCTGAAACAAGATATCCAAACGGGCTACTTATTTTAGATTAGTAGATTACCTTTAATTCATATTCACTCTATACAGGTAGGAAATGATTCATCTCATGAAAATGGTATAATTTGTCTCCAAGGCTACAAAGTGAAGCAGAGCTGTGCACCAATTCTTGAAGCCATTTTCAACAAGCATGGCGACATTGCAGCCAACTGCGTATTCAAAACATCTTCTGCAAGAACATATTTCCTTGAGGTAGTTTGCGAAATTGTCGAGCGGATTCAAAGCATTTTAAAACCCTTTTCCGTCAATAATATGACCTTGCTTTAAATTTTGTAGCATACTAATGTGTAAAACATTGTCGACTTTGTATAGAAATTGTCCTTAAATAGTGTACATATAATCTTTTGTTCTCCACATGTATGTTTGGTATGTATTTGGAAAAAATGGAAAGTAATTTACCGGAAGCAGTAAAATGGAAATTTTTTTTACTGTTTTTAACTTCTAGTGGCGACAAATGTCGCCGCTAAAGGTCAACATGTCTTTTAGCGACGGACCATTAGCGGCGACTTGTCGTCACTAAAGCCTTTAGCGGTGACATGTACGACTTTTAGCGACGACAAAAGTCGCCGCTAATGCTCCTGTTTTCCTGTAGTGTTAGCTAAGCACTAACCACATATTCTCTGTAGATATGATACCCTACTTACGCTATCTACTTAATTTAATTAGGTTTTTGAAACGGCGTCATTTTGACGACTGTGGTAAGGGTCATGCAAAAACCTAATTTCCGATGCCCTTTTGTGGTTATTAATGTCAAGAACATGCGTTTCATCATATTCTTGCACAAAATCACGGCTTTCCGAGAAGTCTAAAAGGCCGTTGACATATATAACTGATTTTCGACGCCCTTTCAACATTTTTTAGCTATTGTGGTTTTGATTGTGGGTGAGGTTACTTGGTTGAAGACGAATGATAAAAAAGACGTTACTCCCCAACCAGGTAATACAAGTGAAGTGGATTAAGAAAAAGAAAGGAACATGACCAAAAGGGTTACTATTATTGTTTTTTAAATACTATGTATTGAAAAAAAAAATAGTTATTTTCGATAAAACACATTAAAGTTTGACAAATGAATAAAACACATTAAAGTTTGACAAATGAAACAAATTGCAATATTATAAAAGGAAGAAGTGTTAGGGTTTAAAATTACAAACGAGTGTGAGTTTATAAAAGGGGCGGCGCCTCCTTTTCACCAAAATATAAGCACATGTTTGCTCCGCTTCTTTCTACGTGAACACCGCATGCGACACCTTCATCCCCTCTTCTTCGCTGCTGACAACTCAGGTGTTTCTTCGGAACTCTTTTAGTCTCCAACTCTTTAGATTACTCAATAATTTTGTATACACACTATTACTCTGTGGATATGCGTCGTGTTCCTGGTTTTGGAATCTGAAATTCTTTTGCGTATATGCATTTTTTGTGTAGCTGTTTTCATGACCATTTGAAACCCTTATCGGGCACACTTTGAGACAATGATTAGCGATTTGACATATCAACGCATAATGTGTGGCATCGATCATATTTTTTCTGTCAGAATGTTTTTTTTTTTTTAATATAGAGAAATTTGGAATTACACTTCTTTTGATGATACACACCTTTGTCAAATCTGATAACCTTGATTACCTTCTTGGCAACTTTCCCTTAATTTTATGCTTACTTTTTATATCTGTATTTTTAGATGGCGTGGTGTAGTTTTTTTCTGTCTTCGGCTGGTAGGTTTTGGATACTTAAAAACAAATTTACAATAAACTATATGTCATTGTATTAGCCATAATATTTATGTACTTGATTAGTTGCCTATGCACATGCTGTCTGATGAATGTTATTTCTAGTTTCGCATTATATTGGCTTCCATGTCAATTGTTGAGACTATTATTCGATAATAATAAAAAATGTAATGAATGTATTGACTTTACATGTCCACAAAACAAGCAATCATATTTATATAACTAGCTATATAAACATCTATCAAACAGAAGCATTCGCATTACATTGAGGTTATTTGTAGTGCATTGTGCTTAACAAGTATACTTATAGCAGAATGAGTGATGTCCAACAATAGTTTGTTATAAAATTTTCATTATTCGCTCTGAATGCGATTCTGGTTTACAATATAAAGATATTTGTGATGCTGTTTCACACATTTGGTAACTAACTAACCAACTAACTAACTAACTAACTAACTAACTAACTAACCAAGGAGCGGGTATGCAATTTTGTATTATCGTGCGCCCTGGTGGTGTTTTCTTTGGTAACTAGTAACTAGTTCATTTATGTCTTGAGAAGTTGACTCTGGCACTTATTAACCTTATGTTTATATCAAAGTCGCCTATCACTAGGGTGCTGATAACGGGTTGTAGGTCCCTCGGAGGTTGAGGTTAAACCTATTCCTTGTTATATCTAACACACTAGCAAGTGCGGAATCCAAGCTAGCATGCAAACCGAGATAGAACACGACAATGATGAACACACAAGACTCAACGATTAACACCTCTTGTATTAATACGTATGAAAGGTCGGTTACAGCACAAGGTTTACAAAGTATTCTGCAAACTCTCTCTAACTCTCGTGTGTGTGTTCTCTCAACAGAATGCTCTCACTTCTGTCTCTCTTTTGTGTCACTCTGAAGTGAACACAATACATGGGTATATATACCCAAACACAGATCGTCTGGTCGAAGGATCAGATAGACTGATCGAAAGATCATCTATCGATCTGAAACAGCTCGAAGGATCCACATATACCTCGAAGGATGATATCCTTCGAGGTCCATCCATATCTATCGGAGGTTTATCTTTCGAGCTCATCGAAGGATCTAAACTATCCTTCGATGACACATCCTTCGACCCAAACATCTTTCAACCAATGTGCTAACTGTTTGGTCAAGTCAAACCAGGAGGATGGTTGACTTGGTCAAACTTACATCGAACGCACATAATAACAAACCTAAGACTTAACTCAGACTATCTCAAGACATCGTTTGGTATCATGACATAATACAGACAAAGTACAGACACAAGTGCACCAACAAACTCCCCCTTGGCTGTAGCTTTGTCTCGATCTTAATTCTTGTAGGTCCCTCGTGTCTTCAAGTCTTTGACGTCCTTTCAAATCTTCAATGTCGGAGGATCTTTAAAGTCTTCACGTCTTGAAAGCAGAAAGTGTACCAACAAACTCCCCGTTTCATGTAGGAAGTGTGTTGACAAACTCCCCCTTAACATAAGCTCCCCCCTGAGTTATGCTCGTGAAATACTTGTTCTTTATGAATTGAGATCCTTGTGGTGTTGATGATGGTCAGCGGCAACTCGATCATCTTCATCACTTGAGTGCCTTCACATCGTGTCTTCATTCCGAAGCTTGTCATCGACCATGTTCTCCTTGCCTTTAGAATCTGCACATGCAAGAAATCTAAACGCGTAATGAGAACAACTGCCTGGAATATCATAAGCAAACGACACACATGTGACCATTGTTCAATCAAACACCGTCCGACAGTTTGAAAGTTTAACAAATTGTTCAGTTTTAAGTTTTTAACTTTCAAAACTTGCAAATTTCGACCGTTTATGAAGAATCAGTCGTTTCGGTTTTCAATCAGGTTTCAGGTATGGAAGACTCGAGATCCAACATCGTACGATCGAAAATAAAATAGAAATAAAATCTTTTTGGCTTTTATAAATTTATATTAAAACACACCTAAAATCTTTTTGGTATTTTGAATATTTCAAATGTAAAGGCAGAAAGCAGTAAATAAATATATACAAAGATGCAGAAACTGAAAGCATTAAATAAATATTTACAGACATTCTTTTTGCGAGTTTCGAGGGTAAGAGAATCATATCAGTGTACGGTCATGCCAAACGCTCTTTTTGTTCAATTAGTTAACATTAAGATAAGCATCCTATAACAATTATCGGTATTGTTGTCCACTTAAGCTCAACTTATCAGATGTAATCATGGCGCGGGGATACGTTAAGGTATGATTTATACTTACCGACCGGTGTTCATCCACATCACGACACATTCCCGTATCAAGGTATGCACGAGGGTTCATCTTACCGGTGAGTATACCGATTATCATCTGTTTGACCGTATATGATGTGAGATTCTCACTTTTTTTGATTTGAAAACAAGCCCTATGTGATATAATCACTTATTGATGAGGAACTTGATTTTCAGATGCATGAGGGCACAGGAGCAAGTCCGTGAACAGGTCAGTACTTTCGTACAGCAGAGAGACGAACTTGACTCCCGGATAAATGTGATATTTCATCACTTATTTTGTTTGGACATGTGATTGTTGATCACTTATTGAGGTCGAATGCAATATGTACACGTATGTATAGTATCATGGAAGATCTAGACTTGCGTCCCCGTTATTTTTCGGAAAAAGATACAACCATGATACCCAGATGATAAGCAGCATAAAGACCGAATATCTCAGAACCTCGGCAATCTCTCAAACGAAATTTCGGTACTAAGACCATATGCCAATGAGTGGTTCCCACCTGGTCTTCAGTCGGATTTAAGTTTATATCACCCTGCACACTTTAAAATGATTGTGAGCCTACCGATACATCTTATATAGAGCTGCTTATCGCTTTACAGTTTAGGTTTAAAGAGGTTTAGACAGACCACTGATGTACTATCATTTTCTCTTTTGCTCGCCAGGAAACTCATTTTTGCTTTTCTATTGTTTTTGTGTTTTTGAAATTTTTCAATGTTTTTGGATTTTCAAATTTTGGATTTACTCCCCCTAAAATCAATAAACTAAGACAAATTTAAAACACAAAGGTATTTACAAAAATGATTTTCCGATGTTGGTTTTACTCTTGCTTGACCTTAATGTCGTTTACCAATAATAAATAGTCAAATCTTGATTTGTCAAATGCTTTGGTAAAAAGGTCGGCACGTTGGTCATCGGTGTGGACGTAAGCAACATCGATTAGCCTTTTCTCAAAGCAATCACGTATGAAGTGATACTTAATTTCGATGTGCTTAGTCTTTGAATGCTGCACAGGATTTCTAGTGATCTGTAAGGCAGCAGAATTATCAACGTAAATAGGAGTAGTTAGGAATTCAAAACCGTAGTCGCGCATTTGTTGTTGGATCCATAGGACTTGGGAGCAACAACTTGAGGCAGCAATGTATTCAGCTTTGCATGTTGATGTAGCGACGCACGTCTGCTTCTTGCACTGCCATGTGACTAGGCGATTTCCCAAAAACTGACATCCAGCCGTTGTGGATTTGCCGTCGATTTTGCATCCGTCAAAATCAGAATCACTGAATGCGATCAAATCAAAGTTATTATCCCTAGGGTACCATAGACCGGTGTCAGGGCAGCCCTTCAAATAACGAAAAATCCTTTTTACAGCTGCAAGATGTGAGGCCTTCGGGTTGACTTGGTATCTGGCAAGCAGGCACGTTGGGTACATTATATCTGGTCTTGATGCTGTGAGGTACATAAGAGATCCGATCATCGCGCGGTAGAATGAGGGGCTAACAGCTTCACCCTTCAAGTCTGGAGTAATTCCGTGATTTTGCGGCAATGGGGTACCAGTGGGCGTTGCATCAGACATCTGGAACCGGCTCAAGATGTCACCAACATATTTAGTCTGATGGATGAATATCCCAGACTCGGTTTGTTGTACTTGTAGGCCCAAAAAGAAAGTCATTTCCCCCATAGCACTCATCTCGAATTTATCCTGCATGATGCGCTCGAAATTCCTACACAAAACATCATTAGTAGAACCAAAAATAATATCATCAACGTATACCTGTACCAGTAGAAGATCTCCATCTTGTTCTTTGATGAAAAGAGTACAATCGATAAGACCTCTGCGAAATCCATTCTCCAGCAGATAATTAGATAAGGTTGCGTACCAAGCTCGCGGTGCTTGATGTAGACCATATAGAGCTTTGTTGAGCAACCAAACCCGATCGGGATGGATAGGATCTTCAAAACCTGGAGGCTGTTCGACATACACCTCTTCTTCCACCACACCATGTAAGAATGCCCTTTTCACGTCCATCTGGTATACCTTGAAACCTTTGAATGAGGCATAAGCCAGAAAGATCCGAATGGCTTCTAGACGTGCAACAGGTGCATACACTTCGTTGTAGTCGATCCCTTCTATCTGACGAAAACCTTGAACGACTAGGCTTGCTTTGTTTCGAATAACGACTCCACGGTCATCCTTCTTGCATTTAAACACCCAACGGGTACCAATCTTCTTGTAACCAGCAGGTTTCTCTACGAGTTTCCAGACACCAAGCTTCTGGAATTGTTGCAGTTCTTCCTGCATTGCTTCAACCCAAGAGTTATCTTTCAAAGCTTCTTTCCAAGTTCTTGGCTCTTCCTGTGAGACATAACACGCGAAAGACCAATCATTTTGTTGACCAGATTCTCTAATCGCCGTATACAAGCCTGCATTGTTGTAGTTCCGCAACATGTTTCTTGTTTGAACGCCACTTTGTACATTTCCGATGATGTTTTGTTGAGGATGGGTATTGTGAATCCTTGTTTCTAGATTATCTTGAACTGGAATGTTTGTACCCAGATTGTTGAGATTGAGATCAACAACCAATTCAATGCCCGGAATTGGCGAAGAGGATGATGCAGTAGCTTCAGCTGTTCTAGGGGCGTCCACTGGAGGAGTACCCTCTGAAGTACCATGAACTGCTGTTGTTGGAGCTTCTTGATCTGCATCTAGAAATTCATCATCCTCTGAAGATTCGTTCAATTCGGTAGCGTCGTGAAAATCCTCATTATCGAGAGCATTATTGTTCACTGAAGGTGGTTCTTGATTGACGATAATGGGGCGAACCAACGGTGAATCTGTTGCGTTGTCACTCTCGAAAAACATCCTTGCCGCAGCATTTTCTTCAACGGCTTCAACATTGATCGAATTGAAAAAGTCATCGTACTCAAACATCCAAGGCTGACCAGGATTTCTAACTGGCAAAGTGTGCCTTTGTACTCTGACTTCAGACCATTCCTCGACCCTTTTAGTCTCTAGATTCCAGACTCTTAAGTTCGGGGTGGAATACCCAAGAAAGTATCCCTCAATGGCTCTTGCCCCAAACTTTCCATTAGGATCGGTTAGTGTGCACGGAGCTCCAAACGGTTCAAGATATGACAAGTCTGGTTTCCGTTTGTTAATAAGCTCAAAGCAGGTCTTGTTGTGCCTTTTGACTGTAAGGACTCGGTTCAACGGATAACATGCAGAGGCCACAGCTTCAGTCCAAAAAGGAATCGGCAATTGTGACTCTACCAACATAGTCCTAGCAGTCTCGATCAATGTGCGGTTCTTACGTTCAGCGACGCCATTCTGTTGAGGAGTATAAGCTGCACTAAATTCATGAAGAATACCTTTTGAAGTGCAAAACTCCGCCATGGCATGATTTTTGAATTCAGTATCATTGTCGCTACGTATCCGCCTAACCTTCAACTTATATAGATTCTCAATCTGAATGATCAAGTTTTTGATAATACCGAAGGTTTCGCTCTTGTGTGCCATGAACGCCACCCAAGAAAATCTTGAATAATCATCAGTAATCACGAGGCAATATTGATCATTCCTAATGCTTTTGTGTTTGACAGGACCGAACAAATCCATGTGCAAACGTTCAAGAGGAACAACCACCGTGTTGATTTTCTTTGTAGGGTGTCGCTTCTTCGTTTGTTTTCCTTTCTGGCACGAGACACAGATGTCTTGAAGATGAAAGTTTTTAAGAGGAACACCATTCACCAATTCATTTGACACCAAATGATTCATTTTACGTAAGTGAATGTGACCCATTCGTCTGTGCCAAGAGATTGAATCTTTTTCTGTGGCTTTGGAAACGAAACATGTTGCTTGTGCAGACGTAGTGATAGCTTGGCTCATATCAAGGACATACAGATCATTTATCCTTGGAGCCGACAAGAGAATCCATTCTTTGGGAATTTTGAAGCCGGGTTTCAGCACATAACATCCATTTGCATCAAAGTGTACTGAGAACTGCTTATCACAAATTTGAGAAACACTAAGAAGATTGTGATCAAGTTGTTGTACGAAGTTGATCTTATCAAAGCTAACAACCCCGTTGGAAATCATTCCTTCACCCGTAATATATCCGCCTTTATCTCCAGCAAAAGCAACATAACCTCCTCTAATAGATTTGACGTCGTAGAGAAGCTTCATGTCGCCTGTCATGTGCCTGGATGCCCCACTATCAACAATCCAATGACTACTGATAGTTCCTCCTGGAACACCCTGCACATGAACTTACATAATTAGTTGGAGATGGGGACCCAAGCCATTGTGGTCTTGGGTCTTCCATTTTCATCAACAACAATAACTTCTATTCTTTGATGATTTGAAAATTGTGATGGTCCCCCTGATTCAATAACAGTTTTTGGTTTCCAGGTCTGTTTTGTTATACCAGTTTGATTGTTGGAAAATTTAACTTCGTGATTGTTTGAAGTTTTTGAAAATTTTGAACTTTCTGGTTTAACTGGAACAAATTGTTTTTGAACCACATCAGTTTTAAGTGCCTTTTCAATCACCTTGACTTGTTGGCGTTTCTGTTTCTTTTCCCTTTCTCTTACAAGTCGGGGATCTTGTTTTACAGAAACAGATTGCTTTTGGTGATTGCGTTCACGGGGATCATCATCAATTGCTTTCAACTTATGAAGATACGGACAGTTTCGAATAATATGTCCAATTGTACCACATTCAAAACATGATCTTCGTTCAACAAACCCCGAAGTATCATGTGATCGTCTTGCCGATGATGAACTTTGTGATCCCGAGGTACTAGGTTTTGAACTATTTTGTTCATTTCTTTTCATCACTGTTGCTTTCTTGACAAAATCTAAGTTAGATTGGTTCTCAAACGTTGCAATTTTGTCCGTTCCCTTAGATTGCACAAAGTTCACATTTTTGTTCTTCTTCTGATTCGGCTTCCTTTGACCTTGAGTCGTTGTTTTTCCTTTTGGTTTGGTATGATTTTGCTGTTTTTGCAATGTTGGTAATTTCTGATTTCCATATTGTTTTCGAACTTCAGCCTTTGGGATAGGAGGGCACTGTATTACTGTAACACGTGATCCTATCTTTCCCAAAAACTTATTTGTTGAATTTTCAAAGACTTTACTGATTAATGATTGATTAACATTCTTAATAGGAAAATCTTTGTCTGAATAAATTTTATTATCACCAACAAGAGTGTACAGCAAATCCACACTCTCCGACTCTTGTGCAGACACGGACTCGATTGCAACAGTCTTAGCGGGTTTTGCAGGAGGATCACACAGAATATGATTCTCAAGAGGTATGTCCTCTTCTTTTATCACCGCATCAGACTTTGCTGAATCAGTATCATCAGATTCATTATCAGAAGAATCAGCATCCTCAATCACAACTGGAGGATCCTGATTTTGTTCAGCAGTTACAAATGTATCTGCTGACGCATCTGAATCTGACGATACTTCCTTCTTGTATCCGAGTCCTGTTGCAAATTCCTCAACATCTAAAGGAACAGATGGTTCAAAGAAAACTCTATCTTCCTCATCCGGCATGGCATCATAATTATGTCTCACAGGTGGTGGACATTTCTTGTAACCTATGCATGTGACATCCCGTTTCTCTTTCTGAACATCAATGATGTGATCCAACACATAGCTAGAGCTCAAATAACTGTCTAGCTTAAGTTGGATCGCCTCACTTTCAGTTTTGACACAAGCCATTTCCTTTTGCATTACCTCAAGGCGAGTTATATACAAATTAATGTCAGTTTGTTTTCTGGAAACCATTTTTGTTAGCTCGGTTTTATCTTTCTTTAATTTCTCAATTACCGATTTAAACTCCTTTTCATGGTTTTCATAAAACATATTGGCTTCAGTGCACTTCGAGAGATCCACGGTCAATTTCTGATTGTGGATGAATGTCACATCATATTTCTCTTGCAAAGCCTCGTGTTTGCTTTGCAATTCACACCATTTATCATTCAATGAAACATGTTCGTCTTGCAAGTCAAACAAACTAGCTTGTAAAGCATCATGTTTGCCTTGCAACTCAGACATGTTTGCCTCTAAATCAGCACATTTAACACGCAAACTATCACAGTTATCACAACTAACAGAAGTGGGTTCATCGACACATACCTGACTTGATGAACTGTCGACATTAGCCATAAAGGCTGAATGGAGAGAAGACGAAGAATAAGCAGCTTGATCCACCAAAATAGATCTTCTTTGAATTTCTGCTGCAGCTTCTCCCAATAGCTCATCAATATCTGCATTAACTGACGCACTAGATGTGTCATCTTCCTGATCAATCCCTGAACTCGAGGACTCTTCATCTGAACTTCCACTGTAACCGGAGCTGTCTCCATCTTCAGAAGATTCATCACCATTGGTGGAAGATTCTCCACCACTGGCGTGTTTAAGATCCTTGACAACTTCAGCAAAACAAGCTGTTCCATCTTGAGCATCATTTCCCAACTGGATTGACCAATCACAACCTTCATCTACTTGAACCACAAGTGCCAGGTTGGCATTTGATGGTCCTGCTTGACTCTGGTTGTTGACAGGCACCAATGTGCGTTCATTGTTCCTTACTAGGTTCTGATTTGCCCTGTTGCCTTGACCTCTGAAAGGATTTTGGTTTCCATGTTGAGATGGCCTCGTACATTCACGTTTGAAATGACCACGTTCACCACAATTGAAACACTTGACAGCCTGCTTATCAAACCCATACTTGGTGTCTTTCTTGCTTTCCAAGCTGGTTCTGCCAGTTCTTTCCATGAAATCCTTTGCTCGCCTAACAGCACTGGCAAAGGCCCACTTGATGTCCATCATCTCCATCTCCTCTTTATCGATCTGCTGATAGTCTTCTTGTGTCAGATTAATGTTACCAATCTGACCTTCCACTAATCCACAGTATGCGCTCACCAAAGTGTTTAGCAGCTCCATGTGTTCCTTTGCTACTTCCACACTGACTTTAGAAAAGCTTGAGGTGTCGAGCCGTACTGTATTAGGCTTTGACTGTTGACCAGCAGATGATGTGCTTCCATAACACGCTTGCTGTTGAGGAGGAAGTGGATTCCCATACATATCTGTTGGTCCGGTAGATTGAGGAGGAAGTGGATTCCCATACATGTCTGTTGGTCCGGTAGATCGAACAGGTAATGGATTTCCGAACATATCAGTTGCTCTGACAGATCGTTGGCTTTGCTGTTGTGGTGCTGGTTGAGGAACTGGTTCCAGCAGATTTCCATACATGTCTGTTGGAGGAGGCTTGACCGGAACTTGGATAGTATTGCCATACATGTCAGTACTTGACACAAACGCTGTTTGAATTGGAGCGTGTGAAGAAGGTTTTGTAGAAGTGCTAGAAGTTCCATAATACATTTCAGGATTTTGTGGCACGAGAACTCTTTTTGCCTTGAGATTTTCTTCCTGATTCTTGTTTTCCAGGAGTTGAACAAAGTCATTGAAGTTTGTTGTAGCTAACGTGCCATTGTACTTCATGATTTCCAAGAAAGTATTCCATTGAGGTGGCAACGCATCTGCAAACTTTTTCACAATCTCTGCTGGAGTTGTAACAACTTCAAAATTTGCCAATTCAGTCAGCAAATGATTAAATCGACTTGTCAAATCTCCTAAAGACTCATTCTCCATACAAGTAAAACCATCAAACTCCTTCTTTAGCAACTCACGTCTTAATTGACGTGTCGCTTCATTTCCTACGCCCCTTGTCTTCAATGCGTCCCACAACCTCTTCGTTGTCTTGTAACTGACAAATTGATGATAAATATCTTTACTTAACGCCTGAGTAAGAATGGCATATGCCTTCTTTTCCAAATCATAGACCTTCTTCTGATCTTCCGTAAGATCTGCAAACGTAGCAGCAGATGATGCGGCAACCTCTATTGTTTGATCGAAATCTGTGATGAACCGCAACCACAATTCGGTATTTTGACCAAGGACGTATGTATGAAATCTGTCAATCCATCCTGGATATTCGTATAAGTGCATCAACTTTGGAGGCCGATTCAAACTTCCGGTTTCGCTTTCGCTTAAAAGAATGCTTTGAATACTTGGAGTTTGATTTGATACGAACGCCCATTGACCGGTAGAAATTGCATTAGCTTGAGAAGATACCGGTGCAGAAGATGACGGAGTACCAAAATACATATCTGTATTTACCGGAGTACCCCACCTTGGATTCATTTTTGATCAAGAAAAATAAAACCTGAAAATCACAAACTTGTTAAACATAAACAGACTAAGGTCGAAGGATCAAGACTTGTTCGAAGGATCAACAGTGTTCGAAAGATCACTGTTGAGTTTCGAACAATGATTTCGAAAGATTCTCCAAACGAAGGATCCTTATCTTTCGAAAAAGAGCTGTAGACCGAAAGATGTATGCTTCGAAAAGATTCCTTGGATCGAAGGATAAGTCACAGACTTCGAAGGATGTTCGAAGGATGATTATCTATCGAACCTCCTATGATCGAAAGATGATCTTTCGACTTCGAAGGATATCCTTCGATCTGATCTGACACATTTGACAAAAGTGACAGGTTGGTGAAAAAGTTGATGGGTTGGTAGAAACTTTCGGCAGAAGGTATGTTCAGACCATACTTTCTGCCAAAACAGATTTTGAACAATAAAATATTACCCAAAAAGGACAGATCTTAACCAGTAAACCGGTACCGGAGTAAGCCGGAATTTTGGCCGGAAATTACCAACCTTCTCAAAAACAAGTTTTTAAGTTACCCAACCCGTTCTTTAACACACCCGGTTAGTTTAGAACACGTTTTAACGTCTGGAAATGCGAGAAAAACAGTAAAAACGGTTGCTAAAACAGTGAGTTTTTGTCCAAAACACTCCAAAGTCTTGTATAAACTCGGTTTTTTAACAAGGAAAAGAGCCACGGCTCTGATACCACTTGTAGGTCCCTCGGAGGTTGAGGTTAAACCTATTCCTTGTTATATCTAACACACTAGCAAGTGCGGAATCCAAGCTAGCATGCAAACCGAGATAGAACACGACAATGATGAACACACAAGACTCAACGATTAACACCTCTTGTATTAATACGTATGAAAGGTCGGTTACAGCACAAGGTTTACAAAGTATTCTGCAAACTCTCTCTAACTCTCGTGTGTGTTCTCTCAACAGAATGCTCTCACTTCTGTCTCTCTTTTGTGTCACTCTGAAGTGAACACAATACATGGGTATATATACCCAAACACAGATCGTCTGGTCGAAGGATCAGATAGACTGATCGAAAGATCATCTATCGATCTGAAACAGCTCGAAGGATCCACATATACCTCGAAGGATGATATCCTTCGAGGTCCATCCATATCTATCGGAGGTTTATCTTTCGAGCTCATCGAAGGATCTAAACTATCCTTCGATGACACATCCTTCGACCCAAACATCTTTCAACCAATGTGCTAACTGTTTGGTCAAGTCAAACCAGGAGGATGGTTGACTTGGTCAAACTTACATCGAACGCACATAATAACAAACCTAAGACGTAACTCAGACTATCTCAAGACATCGTTTGGTATCATGACATAATACAGACAAAGTACAGACACAAGTGCACCAACACGGGTGACCTCTTTCTATATAAACTCAGGCTCCTGTTATTTTGTTTTACTTTCTTATTGCCTTGGATCGCCGGTTTTTGTGTTTTGTTTATCACAATTAATGTTACTTGTATGACGCGGCTTTTCTTAACCAAGTTAGTAGAGACTTAAGGGGAAAATGTTAAATGAAGTGGCCATAACTGCATTTTAAGAAATGGTCTGGGTACCATAACCTTATTTTATGAAAAAAAAAGTAAAGCGATTTTGTAGGTTCAATTTTTCTTAAAAAGAACCAGCCATTGGTAGATTAATTCTTTTCTGCTAGACATGGTGTTAAAATCAATTATGTTACATAAATTCTGTTTGCCGTTATTAGATAGTTTGTTGTCTAATTAATGTCCTGTTACTTAAATATTACACCCGTTCTAGTATTCATTATATTCATGATTTTATGTAGGTTCAGTGTTACTCATTCCCAAACAATGATTCGGAAATCCAGTAAGCAAGAGGGAACCCGGAACATTAGTTCCAAAAAGGGGAAAACGGTTTGTCGACTCCCCAAATCCCTGAAGTCTTTCAAAGGGCTTGGTGGTACTAACCTTAGATTCGGTGAGCTCCGGTTCAGGTTCGTCCTCTCGCCGTCACGGTGGCAGTTCCTCTTGCGGAGTGTCGGGTCTCGGGCTGCATCCACATGAAACTCCAGTTAGAGGGTCCGAGGGGGTTTACCCCGAGGGCACTCCGACGCTCAAGTTAGTATCTTGTTTGGAGAATATAATTATAAGTGCAAGTAAAGGGTGTCATTTAGAGAGAGAGAGCAGGAGATATGTGAGATGGAAGGAGGATATAACCTTCTTTTTGTGGGGAAAAATGTAGTCTGCCCCTTCTTGGAGAAGGGGGTTCTCTTTATATAGTGAGACATTTGGGCCATAGCCCTAATGGGCCGGTCCAAGAATGGGCTTATCAGGACATGCCCACTCAAACCAACTAAACATACCGAGAAAGACACAAGTGGGCTCGAGCCCAGTCACCAATCTAGGGCGATGAGCCCAGATGAGGAGCCCAAGTGGGGATCCTCGTTGTCAATTCATCCTTAGTCCAAGTCTATTCACTCATGAATGGGCGCAGGACTTGTTCCAGTCCCTGAAAATCTAGACGGGTCACTATCCGCCCTTCAACCATTCCCCCTATCCGCCCGGTGAATATAGTCTAAGACACGCCATGCCAAACCAATCTACTTTGTTGTCTTTGGGGTGACCTGGCGTTCAGCATTCAAAATAGAAAGGCGACACCACAAGTAGGGTAGCTCAGTACCGTACTTCAATCTATGCCTCCTTGAAGGCACTTTACCCAATGTATGAGTTCGAGAATACTTTTTTGAGAGCGTTTATGCTATTTAGACCATCTTTGCATGTACCTCTTAAATGCATTTCAATCAAGGCACTCGTTCAAGAGTAATTTCTCTAAGGGCATCGACTGGGATGCCTTATTTACCGTGTCATACTCTTTGTATGGTGTTCCTCTAATGAGGGTTTTTGTCCTGCTTGAACTGTTAAAACTTTCTCATGAATTTTCTTTGTACCCTGTTTAAGCCGTTAAGGCTTTCTATGGGTCGCTTTGTAACTTCTTAAGTTGTTAAAGCTTTGTATAGACCCGTTTTGTGACTCGTTTGAATTGTTAAAACTTTGTATAAGTTTGCTTCGTAACTTGCTTGAGTTGTTAAAGCTTTCTTACAAGTTTGCCTCGTAACGTGTTTGGGCTGTTAAAGCTTTCTATAGTTTACTTCGTAACTTGCTTGAATTGTTAAAGCTTTCTATAGTTTGCTTCGTAACTTGCTTGAATTGTTAAAACTTTCTCATGAATTTTCTTTGTACCCTGTTTAAGTCGTTAAGGCTTTCTATGGGTCGCTTTGTAACTTCTTAAGTTGTTAAAGCTTTGTATAGACCCGTTTTGTGACTTGTTTGAGTTGTTAAAACTTTGTATAAGTTTGCTTCGTAACTTGCTTGAGTTGTTAAAACTTTATATAGTGCGCTTTGTAACTCGTTTAAGTTGCTAAAGCTTTGTATAAGTTTGCTTGGTAACTCGTTTAAGCTGTCAAGGCTTTGTATAGGCCCGCTTCGTAACTCGTCTAAGCTGTTAAAGCTCCTGTTGAGCCTGTTGTCCAATGGCGTTTGGGCCACTTGGATTTTCATATGCTTGCTTCGGCGTTTTCACTACAAGAAAATTGGGGTGTTTACCCACACATAATTTACTTACACATGTAAATGCGTGGGTATTTACCTACACATGTTTGTATATGTGTGGGTAATAGTTGATGATATATTTTCATAATGATTAACACTTAATATGTGTTGCTAAATTATCTACACATATGTAAAAAACTAATATATATGTAGGTAAATGATTATGTTTACCAACACATAATAATCTAAAAAAATATGTAGATAAACTAAGTTAGTATATACTTATTATTTTTTTTTTTTTTTGAAAATGATATGGCAAATTAAATACCTACACATGATTAAAAATGTACAATATGTGTAGATATTACATACCTATAAAATAAGTAAATATATATTTTTTAGATGATGTGACAAAACAAATATCTACACATATTAAAAAATGTACAATATATGTAGATATTGAATACTTATAAAATAAATATTTAAATCTTTTTTTAAGATGACGTCGCAAAAAAATACCTACACATATTTAGAAATGTACAATATGCGTAGATATTAGACACATAAAAAATAAATTATGAGGGCTCCGCGCTCCATCTAAAGCTCAAGCTCGGTTCGTTGGTAGTTTTTCAAGCTCCGACTCGGCTTGTATTTTATTTATTAATTAGTTTATATTAATTATAATAAATTATTTTTTCAAACTTTTATAGAGTGAATTACAAGTTTTGTCCTGTATCTTTATACTAAATTTCAGGCGGTGTCCTTTGCCATTAAAATTGATGAGTTTTGTAGTTAATGTTTTAAAAACTTGCACGGTTTGTCCTTTGACCCTAACCCAAATAATTTTTAACTGTTAAATGAAAAGCAATTTGTTTTTTTTTTTACTTATTCTCCTATATTCTCCTATATTAATAGATGAACTTCAATGAACAGTAAATTGAAATTCTCCTATATTAATAGATTTTTTTAAGTTTTTTTATTTTCACATTATAATAATTGTTATCTTCTATACTTTTTAAGTTTGATAAGCTTGGTGTTAACCGGTACTTGTATCGAAAATACCAGTTCGTTCTCGATACATGAAGGTAAAAACCAGCACCAGCCTGGTACATAAAATGTCAAAAGTCGGTACCGGATTGAGTTTGATAATCTTTTAGTTCGATAAATTTGGTACTACTACCCAGTAACATTTGCTTATCCCTGATCACGGGTACCGTACGAACAACAACGGTATCGTACAAATTTTTTTAGTTTCAGGTGTAGGATGAGCTCGGTACGAACTGATACCGAATCGGTATTGGTACCGAAAATACCGGTTACGGTATCAGTATATGAAGGTAAAAACCGGTAGCGAACCGGTACCAGGAACGCCAAACGTCAGTACCGAACTGGTACTTAGGATCTTTCGTTTCAGGAAATTCGGTACCGGTACCCATTACTATTTGCTCATCTCTGACTACGGGTTTCTACCGAACAACATCATTACCATACAACTTTTTTAGTTGATTTTCTTTCGGTTATTTTTTAGTTTTTTTTCTACATTTTCTTTTTATTCTTCTCAGCGATTCCATGTGCAACGCGCTTGTAGTGATTTCAAACATATATAAACACAGACTAAATAACAAAACAAGTTCGCCGCAACGTGGCGACTGTTTTTATAACTAGTTAATTTAAAACCAGTTTAATAATAAAAAATGAATTATATACATATCTCTTAAACAACTTCTTTCCCTTCTTTTCCCCCAATTCCTCATCAAATTCCAACCCTAACTTTCCATTCTCACTAACATCATTCAGCTTCAGCTAATAGCTTTCCTTGTCACCTAGTGTTCCGTCTAGGCCGAACAACCAATCTTAATCCGATCTCCATCATTGAGAGCAGAAGGAGCGTAAGACTTAAGCCTATTTTCCATTCAAAACGGTGTCGTTTGACGAATCGAGATTGCAAAGTTTCCATTTGCTCAGATTATTGTCGAATTGGATGCACATGTCTTTGTATGAGATTCCAGAATCCTTGATTACGAATGTGTTGCTGCTGACTACACGACCGATTTTGATTAATGAGGTTGATTAGTATTCAAGGGTTTCACCTGCTCTAGGGCCTTTTTCTATTATCAGCTTCAAGGTTGTTGTTCTCGCCATTGAAACATTGTGTGTATGTATATTTCCCTCTCTGTGTAGGGGTGTGTGTGTGTTGTGGAATTTTTTTTAAGGTTTGAGTTTGAATTGAAGTTTAGAATTGTGGAGGTGTTGGTGGGGCATAAAAGATATGGAGCTTGGAAAAGCTTTTCTTTTATCTTTAATCTTATATATTTTACTTTTATTATGTACACATATATATTCATATATACTTTAGCTTGATAAATAATGATTTTTTTTCAAATTTTTGGCTATTCCCGCCCTTAATATTGTTCCCTCCAACTAGTTTAACTCCCTCCTTAGAAACTGTAGATTCACATATCTCGTTCCAATATAACCAAGCCCTGATCTTCGCAAGTGTTAAATCGACATTCGGTTTTCATCTTCAAACCCTAGCTTGCCAGGTAACTCGTCGATTTCACTAGCCATCGTTCTAATTTCACATCTTTTAATTTCTATGTACTTCGTTTTGTCTTCGTTGATTTCACTAGCGATCTTCGTTTTTTGTTTCGATTTGCTGATGGTTGTTTGTGATTTCAATTTGCTGATGGTTGAAGTAGCCATCTTCGGTTCATCCTCGTCGGACGTCGGTTTATCGGTTCATTCTCATCCCTACTCACTTTTCTCTTTCATTGGTTTATCCTCTTTGATTTGCTGGTGTGTTATTCATTTTTAGATTTAGTTTAGTTACTAATTTGTTGTTCACATGAATTTTTTGTATGAATTTAAAACAGATTTAGTGTTTTGATGTGCCATTTTACTGTATCTATTTGTGAACATTTCACTGTAGTGTTTTAATATGGTTTGATATAAATCAAACTTTTAAATATGTGTTAAACGGGCCTGGGTCATGCCCATGTCGTGTAACCTATTAGTTGCCCTCTATATCACATTCATCTGGTTCCCTTTAGCACCTCTCACTACGGATACCTTCCAGTGCACCATCGTTGCCCTCTATTGCACCGTCGTTTCCCTCTAGTTCAGCGCATCTCTCCTATCTGCTGTGTCCAGTTGTCCTCTAAGTTCATATGAGTATGTTGTGGCTAAATCTCTGTTTTTATTCGCTCGTTGTGATGTTTAGAATATGTACATACCAAGTGTTTGATGAAATCTTTGTGTTAGTTTTCCCTCTAATTTATTCACATTTGTCTAAGTACCTTTGTTGCAATTATTCTTGATTGTGTGTAGGTTGAGTTGGAAATGGTGAAGCCCGACGTCATGACACTCCTCCGTCGTGCGCCGCAGAGTTCGACACGCGAAGCACGGAGCGCCGTGAACCAAGTCCCGTTTACACATCACCATGACATCATCATTGTGATGTCATGATGATGTCACAAATTTGTCCTATGTTGAATTGGTGAAATTGGTGAAATATTAGTCAACAGAAACATGCTCTGGGCCAATCAACCAACATTTGGGCCGAAACTTATGAATTGGGCCTTTGACTTCAATTTGGGCTGCTACATCTTGTACAAAGCCCAGCATATGACGAAGATTGAAGCCCAACTGATGATGGACGAAATCAGGTGATGGACGAAATCACATGTGATTTCGTCGAGACCTGGGATTTCGTCAATGGGATTTCGTCAAGAACTTGTTTTCGTCAACATGTTAGTATAAATACCCAGACACAGACAGAAACAAGAAGAGAAGTCTGAATAGATTTCACTGAGCGAACACATTGTAACACACACACTGAGAGTTTACAGAGACCATTTGTAAACACCGCATTGTAACCGTTTTCTAGCATTAATACATTGAGTGTTAATCGTTGAATATTGTGTCTTACGTGTTCGTAACTTGGTTTAACTTACCCGTTTGGATTCCGCACTTTCGGGTTTGTCGGAAAACAGGGAATAGAGGTTACTCGATCCTCCGGGTGGACCTACAATTGGTATCAGAGCATTGGCTCGATTCCTTGTTAAAACCAAGTTGTTTTCTTGTGATTTTGAAAGATTTTTAAGTGTTTTTCTTAATTTTCGAGTTTAAAGATCATACTTTTCTGAAAAATCATTTTTAAAGTCTTGAAAATCTTGTGTTTTGCTTGTAGTTTTTACAAAACCTTGTTATATTTTATGTATCCATGCTAAAACTTGGTTTTGAATAAACTTTTATTGCAAAAATTGTTGTTCGGATCAACAGGATATTCATCGAGTTCATCATATATTCAAGTTGTTCTTGTTTTTCCTCTTGATAATATCTGTGTTTGATCGTTATTGTTGAGTTATCAAAGTGTTTGTGATTAAAATAGTATTCTTTGACAAATGTGTACAAGTGCAATGATGAAAGGTTGAAATTAACAAAAAGCTGTGTTTGAATAAATTTTGTCATTTAACTAATAAAAAAAATTATATTTATTTGTCTTATTCTGTGAAGCTTATTGGATAAGTGAGCTGGAAACAAGTTGACTTGTGAAAGAGAACACATCATATTTTTCGTGGGCTTCCATCAGGTGGGAGTAGGGTCGGGTATTCGCGGAGTTGATTTGAATCGCGCTTCTAAATATCACGGTTTCGTGGGTGGCAAGATATTAGTGAGCTTAATTTTTCGTTGCTTGTTTTCAATCCAATGTCGAATTCAAGCTTCTTTCCGTTTCCACAATCAGCTCCACCTCCGGCTTTCGACCCAAGATCCTATTTTGGAGGAGTAGCCACACCTCAACCCCAATTTGACATAAATGCCTATCTTCCGAAACCTCAAGTTGCACCACCCCAACCCCAATTTGATCCAACTGCCTATTTTTCTAAACCTCAAGTTGCCGCACCTCAACCCCAATTTGATCCAACTGCCTATTTTTCTAAACCACCTCAAGCCCAACCTCAAAAAGGCAACCAAAATCCTTTCGAAAATCAAACAAATACATCCACGGCCAACTCAAATCAAACTGATGAAAGGTGTGACTGGTCTGTACAATGTGGAGGTGGAGATCAAGGAGGAACTGTGTTTTATGCTGAAATTGTCAAGAATGTCAATGATGGTAAATCTTCAGGAAATGATAACAGTTCAAGATATAGTGGCAGTACTGATGAAGATGGCTCAGGTGTGAGTGATTACAGTTCAGAATCGGACGTAAAGGAGGGAATAGATTCTGAAGCTGATAGTTTGTCGAATGATGCTAAGGAGAAATCTGACTTGATCAAGAAAGCTGCTGCTTCAAAAGAAATGGAGAAGATTTTCACTGAAGATGGATCTTTCTCTTCTCAGACTGCCTTTATGGCTAATGTCACAGCTTCTACAAGTCAGGTAAAATCTGAAACTCCTAGCATATGTAGTGATTGTGCAAAAATGAAGCATGAATGTGCTGATCTGAAACTTGAATCTGAAAAGATTCACAGTCACAATCAGAGTTTGGTTATTGAACTGTCAAAGTGCAAAGAGGCAAACATGGCCTTAGCTCGCAATGAAAAGGAGTTTAAAACAGTTATTGAAACCCAAAAGAAAAGTGTTTCCGAATTAACAAAAACTGTTTTCAACAAACAAATTGGTATTAATAACTACATTAATATCATTGAGGAAACCAAGAAAGAGCTAGCCGTGGCCAAGTGTGAATATGAAGCGATCAAGCTCAAATTGGAGAGTTATTCTAACTCCCGATATATGCTTGATCACATCATTGACGTTCAGAAACTAAAGGGAAACGTTAAAGGCGTTGGTTATAGGAAGTGTCCACCCCCTTTAAGACACGACTATACCAAGTCGCCCGATGAAGAGGATATGCCTCGGTATGAACCCAGTGTGCCTCTTGACTATGAGGAAGTTACTACTGGCCTAGGGTTCAAACCGGACAATTCATCGGAGGGCTCATCTGATCGGAAAGAAAAGTCATCATGTGCTTCAAATCAAAGTTCTCCAACCATTGAGGACTATGATTCTTCAGATGATAAATCAGATGTGAATGACCAGGATGAATCACTTGATGAGACGAAAGGAGTAGAAATTCCAATTGAGAATCATATTCTTTGTGATCCTCCTACTCCTGTCGTGCAACCTGTTGCCAAGCAAGTGATAGATCCTGTCAAGGATGTCAAAGATGACAATGAATGCGTGTCTGCTGTTAAGAGCAATAACTTGTTGTATACTTTAGTCGGTGATAGTAAAATTTATTCAGACATAGATTTTCCAATCAAAAACGTCAATCAATCTTTGATTGACAAAGTGTTTGAAGATAATACAAGAAAATTTTTGGGAAAGACAATCCCTGGAAAACAGAAATCACCGACAAAGCAACAACCCTTTGCTCCTAAGGGTAAACAACCAAAAAGGCGAGCTCAAAAGCCTAATGTTTCTCAATCAAAATCTGAAACAAAAGGAGCTCGTAACCAGAAGAAAAACAGAGATGTCAAGTTTGTAGCGTCGAAGGGTACTGATAAAATTGAGACTTTTGAAAACAAATCAAACACCGATTTTATCCAACAAGTCAAGATTTTAAAACGTAACAGTCAAAACAATTACACTCAACATACAAATGGGTGTGATGAAAAAGCAAGTACCTCAGGTTCTACGGGTTCGACATCTGTTGGTCGAACAGATTCTCCTAAGTTTGTTGAAAGGAGAACTTCTTTCAAGTGTGGGAAGTTTGGGCACATCATTAAAGACTGCACAAACTCGCCCAAACCAAATTTTGTTGAAAGAGCCACCTCTGAACAAGGTCACTCACAACGTCGTCCTGTTTCTCCAAAACATGATAAACGCACTGTTAAAGAACAGGAAACAAAACAACGACGTAAAAATGTGAAGGTGATTGAAAAGGCGTTAAAACCGGAGGTTGTCCAAACAAAGTCTGTTAAGTTAGAAATTAAAAATGAAAAACAAAAACAGATTTGGAAACCAAAATCGGTAACTGTTTCAGGGAAAGCTCAATCCATTCCGAATCATCAGGAAATCAAAGTCACAATCCTCGATGATGAAGGACGACCCAAGTCTATCAAGGCTTGGGTCCCCCTCTCCAACTAATCTCTGAGTGAGTGTGCAGGATGTTCCAGGAGGAACTATCGATAATCATTGGATTGTTGATAGTGGAGTGTCCACGCACAAGATTGGCGACAAAAGAAATTGTTGCCTTTGATGGAGAGAAAAACAAAAGAAGACAGAATTGTCTGTCGAAATAATTTGACAACTTCGACAAAATGAAAATCATTTCAAAGTTTGATTGTTAAAGGCTTTGATCGGGTCACCAGGATAGATTCAATCAAAATGTACGCACCTGCAGCACGTCTGAAGTTCAAAATCAACAAGATGAACGTGCAGTGTACATTTCTTCGCGGTGTAATTGAAGAAAATGTGTTTGCTGAACAAACCAACCGGGTGTGCGGATGCCTTGGCATGGATTGAACAACCGCACACTACTTCTGAAAGAGAAAGACAAAGACCTTCGCTGGTGCAATGTGGAAGACCAGCCGGACCCAAAGGTTTCTGATCTTGTTGTTGTGAAGAGATTTCTCAGTAGCTACAAAAATCGACTTTGAAGTCCACACCGGGTGGATATCCAATTTGGGAGAGCACTCAGATTCCTTGCAATGCACGAAGCAGTTGCAGGATACGGTTTTAAATTTCTAATCTATCCTATACTTGTCGATATTTAAGCTGCTTTATAAATTGTTATCCTCTCGTAGCACTCTTTGGCTAGACACGTTGATCTCGAATATCACCTCACACGTGATTGTTTCACTATGAAACTCGTCAATGTTGTCTTGGTCCGCACCGCTTACCGATGTGCCAACTGATTTTCCCGAAATTCGATAAATCATTTCTGATTAAAATTAATTTTGGTAAACGGCATTGAGGTAAAACATGAGTTAACCAACATTGGGAAATCATTTTTGTAAATATCTTTGTGTCTTTTAAATTTATCTTAGTTTGTTGATTTTAGGGGGAGTAAATCCAAAATTTGAAAATTCAAAAACATCGAAAAATTTCAAAACCCAAAAACAATAGCAAAACAAAAATGAGTTTCCTGGCGAAAAAAAGAGAAAATGATAGTAAGTCAGTGGTCTGTCGAAACCTTTTCGAACTGAAATGCAAAATGAAAAACGATAAGCAGCTCTATATAAGATGTATCGGTAGGCTCACAATCATTTTAAAGTGTGCAGGGTGATATAAATCTTAAATCGACTGAAGACCAGTTGGGAACCGCACATTGGCATATGGTCTTGGTACCGAAATTTCGTTTGAGAGATTGCCGAGGTTCTGAGATATTCGGTCTTTATGCTGTCTTATCATCTGGGTATCATGGTCGTATTAAACCGTAAAAATAACGGAGACGAAGTCTAAGATCTTCCATGATACTATACATACGTGTACATACTGCATACGATCCCAAAATAAGTAAGTGATAATATATCACAGATTCTTTGCGGGAGTCAAGTTCGTCTCTCTGCTGTACGAAAGTACTGACCTGTTCACGGACTTGCTCCTGTGCCCTCATGCATCTGAAAATCAAGTTCCTCATAAATAAGTGATTCTATCACATAGAGCTTGTTTTCAATCAAAATAAGTGAGTTTCTCACATCTTTTATACGGTCAAACGGATGATAAACGGTATACTCACCGGTAAGATGAACTCTCGTGCATACCTTGATACGGGAATATGTCGTGTGTGGATGAACACCGGTCGGTAAGTATAAATCATACCTTAACGTATCCCCTAGCCATGATTACATATGATAAGTTTGAGCTTAAGTGGACAACAATACCGATAACTGTTATAGGATGCTTATCTTAATGTTAACTAATTGAACAACAAGAGCGTTTTGGCATGACCGTACACTGATATGATTCTCTTACCCTCGAAACTCGCAAAAAGAATGTCTGTAAATATTTGTTTACTGCTTTTAGTTTCTGTATCTTTGTATATATTTATTTATTGCTTTCTGTCTTTACTTTTGAAAAATGGAAAATTCCAAAAAGATTTTAGGTGTGTTTTAATCTAAACTTTATAAAAGTCAAAAAGATTTTGCTTCTAGTTTATTTTTGATTGACCGATGTTGGAACTCGAGTCTATCCTACCCAAAATCCGATTTTAAGCCGGAAAACAATTGCACCTTCATAAACTGTCGAAGTTAACAAGTTTTGAAAGTTAAAGGATTAAAATTGATCATTTTCTAAACTTTGAAACTATTGTCGGTCGGTGTTTGATTGAGATTTGATCTCCTATGTGTCATTTGTTTAAATGTTAACTATATTCCAAGCGGTTGTTCTCATTACGCGTTTAGCTTTCTTGCATGTGCAGATGCTAAAGGCGAGGAGAACATGTTCGATGACAAGCTTTGGAATGAAGACACGAAGTGGAGGCACTCAAAGGATAAAAATGGTCGAGTTGCCGCTGACCCTTCATCAACACCACAAGGATCTAAATCATTGAAGATCAAAAGATTCACGAGCATCATTCAAGGGGGAGTTTGTTGATACTCTCCCTGGCTGCGACGCGTGAAGACTTTGAAGATCCTCCGACATGGAAGACACAGAAGACGAACCATCACGAGTAGCGTCCAAGGGGGAGTTTGTTGGTACACTTTATGTGGACGCGACTCGATTCGGTTCGACTTGGTTCGGGTCAACTCGGTTAGGTCCGGCTCAAGCCCGACGTCATGACATTCCTCCGTCGTGCGCCCCAGTGTTCGACACGCGAAGCACGGAGCACCGTAAACCAAGTCCCGTTTACACATCACGATGACATCATCATTGTGATGTCATGATGATGTCACAAATTTTTCCTATGTTGAATTGGTGAAATTGGTGAAATATTAGTCAACAGAAACATGCTCTGGGCCAATCAACCAACATTTGGGCCGTAACTTATGAATTGGGCCTTTGACTTCAATTTGGGCTGCTACATCTTGTACAAAGCCCAGCGTATGACGAAGATTGGAGCCCAACTGATGATGGACGAAATCAGGTGATGGACGAAATCACATGTGATTTCGTCGAGACCTGGGATTTCGTCAATGGGTTTTCGTCAAGAACTTGTTTTCGTCAACATGTTAGTATAAATACCCAGACACAGACAGAAACAAGAAGAGAAGTCTGAATAGATTTCACTGAGCGAACACATTGTAACACACACACTGAGAGTTTACAGAGACCATTTGTAAACACCGCATTGTAACCGTTTTCTAGCATTAATACATTGAGTGTTAATCGTTGAATATTGTGTCTTACGTGTTCGTAACTTGGTTTAACTTACCCGTTTGGATTCCGCACTTTCGGGTTTGTCGGAAAACAGGGAATAGAGGTTACTCGATCCTCCGGGTGGACCTACAGGTTAGTATCAGATAATTCTACCATGGTGTATAACTTGTCAGTTTGGGGCTGAATTGACCAAGAAAATGTGTTTTTTATTCACAAATGCACTCTAGTTGTTTGATAAAATGCCTTAGGAAACTGTATGTTGTAGCCTTGTAGCATCATTAACAAAGTATTTGATGAGTTGCATATAATCTTATTTTTTATTACACGACAAGAAGTCCTTTGAAAGAATCTCCTTCACTAGAATGGTTTGTGAATGGTGATGATACTTTTAGAAATTCAAGATTTAAGCTCACGCCATACATGTGTAAGGTTAGTCCCTAATGTCATTTCTTTTTAGTTTTTTTTTGCGCACACTATTTGCTAGGTAATTGTAGTTAAGGTTCATCATGGATGACAACGTATCAAAGTCACTCTGGCACATGTCTACTCGAGCTCATAATGTAGCGCCCAAAACGGCAGCGCCATTTGCCAGCATTGGTAATTGATCAACTCGGGTTGTTTAATTTATATTTTAATATTTAAGTGTCACTTGATTTGGTTAACTTAAATTGGTTTACAATATAATAGGCCATTCTAGCTCGTTTTGAAGCGCTCGAGAATGACAATTTTGGAGCTGAAATCGTAGAAGCTAACGATGATGAGGATGCTTCCATTGATGAAGATGATGACAAGGTGGGTCGTTATGCTCTCATTTCATTTAATTTTCGATCACTTTAAAAGTTAGAAGGCTAGACTTAATGACAGGTAAAGTATTACTTGACTCATCCCATTTTCATACCTGATTCCAACTTTCGGTTCCGACACTTCAAAAGGGAAAAAGCTATTAAAGACTAACGAGTAAAAGGGGCTATTATTATTTTACTTGATGAATGAGAAAATATATTGTGTTTGCCTTCTAAGGCTTTCTGAATATATAACTAATTAAGTAATTAACCATATACTGCATCGTTTTAGATCATTTGTTGTTTTGGTTATAATTCCCCAGTTTGCATCAGTATAACGTGTCCATGTGATTGATGTGTTTACAGCCATCACGATTGATTGGAACTAAATCGTTTGGATGTGTTATTGTTGAAGAAAAGGACTTCATGCATGGCTTCAAGGTAAGGATCGCTTTCATTATCTGCTTGGATTTTAATTATTTTCCCTTTCAGAAATGGCATACCCCCTTTTATCATTGTTATCTATACTTTGTAAATAATGAGAGTTTGTAGGATACATACATATCTGATTATTCGATTAATGCATCTTTATACAACCCATTATCTCTGATGTCAAGAATAATTGTCTAGCTACACTTAAAAAAAAGAGACAAACTGAAAACGTGTCGATTCGCTTTACCTACGACCATATTTTTTAGGTTTGCTTATCGATTCGCTTTTAGTTATAACTATATTTTTTAGGTTCCTTTCCGTTTGCTACAGCGAATGATACCTCCCGAGTGTTCGTCGTTGCATCCACCCGACGAATTCCCGCAGCAAAGTGCGGGGTAATTTACTGGTTATATATATTTACAATCTCAACTTTTTTTATTTGTTTTTACTTTTTAGTTATGGGAAGAAGTATTAGAAGTTCATAAACATAATTCATATATATTATGTATTAAACTTAGGATATGTATTTTACTTAATATGTATGTGTATAACAATATATTCGAAGGGGTGTGACTGATGGTTGGTATCGGTTCGAATGGCGGTTATTCCCGCCAAATTTCAACCGCCATCACAACCGTCTCTCTTCTCAATGTATATATGTCTGTTGCCGGGAACATCACTCGGTACCAAGACAATTATTCGTTCAATTGTCCTTTTCATATTCTTAATCACACACCGCTATCAATACATCATCAATTAGTGTCGATATGGAACCAAGTCAAGATGATGTTTCCGCTGCAAATCCGTTTAAGGTCCAACAATATGGTATCAGAGCGCCATGTTATTCTGATCCCAGGGCATCTTCTACAACGTTACCGTGTCAACACTGTGCAGACGAGAGACGGGAACGGAAGTGGCTGATGAAGCGATGTTACTTTTGTAATGTTCCTGGCCACCAAATTTCTAACTGCAAAAAGAAAGAAGATGATGAAGAATCTCAATTGATACGTCTCGCTATAAATACCGGTATGAAACAACAGTATGACGATGAAGATAAAGATTATAGAAATGATCAGAAAAAGGAGTATCTCGTAGTCGGAACCGACGAAAGTTTTTGGTCGGAAATGTGGTATGTAAGCAAAACTCTGAAACATAATTTTTCTGGAAATCTTGATATGTTTAAGCGCATTAAATGTATGAATGATGTCGAAACAAAACTGGTGAAAATCAGTTTTATTTCATTAAAGGTATAGGAGTCGTAGATATTATTTCAGGGGCCGAAAAGATCAGGGTTCAAAGTGTTTTCTATACACAAGATATAGATAGAAACGTTCTAAGTTATGATCAGTTAATCACACAAGGTTTTACAGTAAAGTTCACCGGCGATAAGTGCAAACTCTTTCCAACCTTTAGTGTTGGTGCATTCAGATGTCGTCTTCGTCTTATATCGAGTCTGGGTTGCAATGTGTAATAGCTTGAACATGCGTGATAGCTTGAACATGTCTGATAGCTTGAACGTGTCTGATAGCTTGAACGTGTCTGATAGCTTGAACGTGTCTGATAGCTTGAACATGTGTGTGTCATTTCAAGCTAACAAGCATGTAGTATAAATAGATGTCATGAGTTTTCATTTGAAGGTGACAGACTAGAGGTATTCCTTGTGTTTGTAATCGTTGTTATTTCAATACATAAGACGTTTAAAGTGATATTCAAGCTGTTTCTACATTCGTTTCTTAGTTTCCACCTCTGAACCTGATAAAATCTCTTCTGAACGACTCGTTTGGGTTACAAACCGATCCTACATTTCGTGTACCCCTAAACAATAACACAAGTATGAAATCTGGTTTAACGAAAGAAGAAGAGATGGGTATTGCAGAAAAACAGAAGATGATGAACAAGGAAACAAAATTTATGATGTTCAAAACAAAATACTTGAATGATTATTTCGAAAAACTTGAAATATCATCCAACGAACCAGATTGGAACGTGATGATAATTCAAACAATGAAGTTCAAGGATTTTTTAGATTGTAAGGCACTACTTAACATGATGGACGATGATGATTATGTCCGAAAGTACAAGTTCATTCTGCAAACGAAGTTTGATAAAATGGTGGAGTGGTTTATAACGGAAAAATTGGGGGTGACAACAAGGCCGATTCCGGCTTATGCCTCAAACAACTGAAGAATATGTCTGTTAGATATGTATCTGATAATAGAAAGAGAAGGAGGACATCGACACGTAACGGAAAATAATCTTTGGGAAATGATAGCCAAAGAGATGGGATTTGAGTATAGTGATGGTGAATTAATGCGTCTGGTATACGCAATGTATTTAGATGTCCTCGTATATTATTACAAGTTTAAAACCATTCAGTCTCATGTACATGACAAGGAAGTGACAGAAGAGAAAACAGTGCTGGGAAGGAATGCAGATCCGAGGAGCAGCCGAAGTGAGGGAGACGCTGCTGAGCAAGATGCAGGTCAAGATGAAAGGGATGAAGCCAATCACGTGGATGCTAAAGATTCGTCGGAGCACTATGCATTGTTTACCAACAATGGATGGAATGAAAACAAGAAGATGCATGCAAGAAGAAGAAAATTCGATTTCAACAGAGCAAGAGCAGCAATGGATGATGCTAATGAGAGTGTTCTTAAATATTCCCGTAAACGCCATTATGTTTAGGGGAGAGTATTAGAAGTTCATAAACATAATTCATATATATTATGTATTAAACTTAGGATATGTATTTTACTTAATATGTCTGTGTATAACAATATATTCGAAGGGGTGTGACTGATGGTTGGTATCGGTTCGAATGGCGGTTATTCTCGCCAAATTTTAACCGCCATCACAACCGTCTCTCTTCTCAATGTATATATGTCTGTTGCCGGGAACATCACTCGGTACCAAGACTATTATTCGTTCAATTGTCCTTTTCATATTCTAAATCACACACCGCTATCAATACATCATCAATTAGTGTCGGTATGGAACCAAGTCAAGATGATGTTTCCGCTGCAAATCCGTTTAAGGTCCAACAAGAAGATGGGAAACTTCCGCAATAAAAAATGACGATTTAGTCTTCAATTTAATCCCGGAATTGATTCACAAGTCGTTTGATGGCCAATAATGAAATTGTGAAAAGCGTCTCAAGGTTAGCCCGAATTCTACCCTTTAATAGTTATCTTATCTCTAACGGTTAATTAAAAACTTGTATGTGTATGTAGTATATATGTGTGTGTATGCTAGTACATAACTAGATAATATAAATGTGTAATAGTATGGGCTTTTACTGGATAATATAAATGAAAACTCCTGGAATATTAAATGGTTCCAAATATTAAATTGAAGTTGCACTTAAAAATATTAATGGGCAACAATTGTCAAACAATTACATATTTTTAGTGGTGCGGTCCACATTTATAAAAGGTGCGGGCTCCCCAACCGCACCCTCAAACAAAGTGATTTAATGGTGCCTATTGTTTTGGTGCGGGCCTCACACCGCATCTCTAAAAGAATTTAACCGCACCTTCAATTGAATTGTATACTTGTGCGGGCTCATTTCAACTTTATCATGGCTCTTTAATTTTAAGAGGGCTCGGACTGGAGTAGCTCACGAGCGACTTGGCTCGTTTACACCTCTAATCCCAAACTCCTTTGGAGAAAGTTTGCCTTCCTGGTTATGGTGCTCCTACTGTTATTTTTTTTCTTCATTTCAGCATATACTTATTATATTTGAAATCTAGTTGTGTGGTTCTAATTTTTCTTAAAATATACTGTCTTTAGGTCTTGGTGTAGTATGAAACACCGCAAAAGTTAAAACAGGATCAAATGTGGCTACTTTTGGTCTTGGAACTGTGGTCTTGCAGTAAGTTTATATAAAGAGGATTTATTTGTTGTTATCATCAATGCTAATTTCTGTTGATGCATTTTATGTCTATCGCCTTCGTCAATCCGAGCCGTAGCGAGGAAACTGAAGAAACCGAGTCTTACTGTAATATTTAGATAGAATTAGTAAGGTGGCGTTTTGGTAATTAATGAGAAATCTCATTAATTCCAAGGCCTATAAATAGGAGCCTTAGATTTAATGTTTAGGACTTTTGGCTCCATTTGGTAATTTTGTGATTCAAGTCTAGAGAGAGAAAGTCTAGAGAGAGAAAGTCTAGAGAGAGAAAGCTCTCTACACGTGATTTTTGTATCTTACACGTCTATTCTTCAATAAAATCACGTTTCTAGTACGTTATTGTGTGTTCGATCACGTACATTCACGGATTCCGCACGTCGAACGTCCGTTACGCAATCGAACGGTGTCAAAACCGATCCTACAATTGGTATCAGAGCTAGGAGCTCGATTGCTTGATCAAACACATTGATTCGTACCAGATTTCAGCGGATTCAAACCCGAAATACACCGATTTTGTCAATTTTTCAAGTTTATCACGTTTTTCACGGTTTTTCGTCAAATTGAACGGGATTTTACGGTCCGAATCGGCTGAATTTTTTATATATTGTGCGAAATTGTCTATTTTAAAATCCTACCAAGTTTCATATCCAAATTCCTAGCCGTTTAGGAGTAATCGAAGTTTTTCGGTTCGTTTTTGCGTCAAATATCAGCTAGGTTCGCTCATACGTACACCCTTACGTGTGATTTCGCTCATACGTACACCCTTACGTGTGATTTCGCTTATACGTACACCCTTACGTGTGATTTCGCTCATACGTACACCCTTACACCTGATTTCGCTCTTAGAACCATCCTACACTACTGATTTCGCTTATTCGTTTATGTGATAGGTTCGCTCATAGAGACATCAATAGGGTTTCGCTTATTAGTCAGTTCTTTATTCCGCTCTTGTGAACAAACCATCATCAATTTGTTTGAACATTTAATGTTGCATGTGAACAAAAACCATGGTCGAATGATATTGTAACACATTGAAAGTTGTCAGTATAGTATAATTGTTGGTCCAATTAGAATAAATAACATTGTCGATATCTGTGAATCAAGAGTGTAGTCAAAGTATACATGTGATTTTGTCGGCTCATGAATGTTGTCAGTATAGTGTAATTGATAAAAATTGTCGGCCCATTAACTCAATTGTCAGACCCATTAAATCAATAAAAAAAAAAACCAACATGCATTTGTCCCCTTCGCCTTCGACACCTTTGGATCCCTGGCTTCAGAAGCTATCCGTTTGCTGACTAGGGTCCAACAAGTTGTCCACAGCAGTGGCTCATCAACAGGGGGGCAGGGGTTTGTTTTTAATAGGCTAGGGTTTGCTATCCAGAAAGGGGTAGCGGCGCAGCTTGTTGCTCGCTTACCTGCGATATTGTTGTAAAGTGCATTATGATTGTAAAGTAAGAAATGATAACCTAAATTAATCAATTTAGGTTTGACCGCTTTTGCGAAAAAAAAAAAATTAAATAAAAAAAACAACTTATCTGCCACATGTTTGTTTGATAAGTCTTGCATGAGTTTTGAAAATTGATGAACTATCAAATCAGTAAGTTTTAAGGTGGCCCAATGAGAATTGAAATTTAAAAGTTGTCAGAAAATCTAATCTTGTTTACACGTTTAATAATTGGCTCATTTGAACGGCCCTATAATATTTGTTGATGATTTTAATGTTGTGAGATAAGTGAGAGTTTCGGCCCAATCTTAAACGAAAAACGAAAATTGTCTTGGCCTTGATTTGATTGAATTTTAAAAAAAAATAAATAAAAGATCAAGAGTAACAAACGATCCAATCACATTCAGTTCGTGTTTCAGGAGATTTGTCAAAGTTTCAGATACACGCACGAGCAAATTGGATAGTCAGTTGATTTTGTAAATTTTTGTAGTGGTTGAAAAACTGTTTTGTGAATTCTTTAAATACCAAAACATGGGTTCTGAGATTTATACTGCACTGAACAAGTTTGATGTTTTTACAGGGATCAAAGGAGAATCTACGAAAGATTTGATTGAACGATATTGCTCTCTGGTTATTGAGATGGGGAGATTGGGGATAACAAAGACAAATGAGGAATGGAACAATAAATTGGCAGACGCATTGCCATATGATGAGTGGAATACTTATTTGATGGTGTTAAAGAAGAAGATAAATTTTGATTCTATGAACCTTAGTGGTTTCATCGAGAAGATTCAAGCTCAAGAACTTGAGTTTCAAAAGACTAGAAAATCGAAGTCTCATACAGGAGAGAAGTGCTTAAACTGTGAAAATTTGAAATCTGAAAATGCCAAACTCTTGAGGGATTTAGAGAGTTTGTCATTAGAAAACGAAAATCTTAAAAAATCAGAAAATGTTTTGAAAAATCAAAAACAAAATTTAGAAAATGAAAAAGTAAAAATGGGTAAAGAATTTCAAAGTCAAATAAAAATTCTTGAGGATGGGAGAGATGTGTTTAGCAAAAACAACATCGAAAAGCAAAAAATGATAAATTCTCATCTTCAGAAGATTATTGAACTTGAAAATGAAGGTGAGCAAGCTCGAAAGAAAATCAACGAGCTTGAAAATAAATTGAAAGGTTTTGTGATTTCTGCACAATATGTGTGTCCAGAACCGATCAATTCAATACCAATAAGTGACAATGTCACAAACTTTGACAAAGTCAAAGTTGAAGATTGTGATGAGAAAACTGATGATGAAATTGAGAAAAGAAAAATATTTTTGAAATTAAAAGAAAAATTTAAAGAAACCGTTTTACATTCGACTGAAATAGGTGAATGCTCAAAGCAAAAACCTATTAAGAAGAATGTAGAACAAAAACAAAATGTTAAAAATTTGAAATTTTTTCAAAACAACAATAAAAGCTCATCAGTTCGATCATCCAATCGCAATGAAAAATTACAAAAATTTGAAAATCAAAACTCACAAAAAGTTGGTAATAAGTGGTGCAGGTTGGACCACAGTGCTCAAAAGTCAAATCCAGTAATCAAGAAGAGGAAAGAGTATCACCAAGCCAAACAATGTTTTGATTTAAGCATTTGGACTGAACATGGTGATTGGTACGATAACAGAGTGTGTTACCGATGTGGTTATCAAGGACACATTGCTGTTAACTGCCAAGGTTGGAGTTATGAGACGAGGGGATGCTTTAACTGCAACATCAAAGGTCACATTGCCAGAGATTGCCCTAGGAGATCAAATGAAAGATTGAGGGTTAATTCTCAGAAGATGCCAAAGAAACCAGTCAATGTCAAGCCCAAAGAACAGAAGGTTCAAGAACCTAAAGTTCAAGAAACGAAAGTGAAGCTTTCACAAGGGCAGAAAGACAGACTGAGGAAAAAGAGGAAGAAGGCGAGAGACTATCTCTAGAAGATCTTGTCCTCGGGTACAACAAATAAGAGTACTGATGAATCGCTTCATTCGACAACAAAGTCAAGTAAACCGAATTCTTCGGTTGCAAATTTGAGGACAAAAGAGGAGATAAGGAAGAAGAAAATGGTCGGCGATGAATCTGGCTCATCTAAGTCAGACAAGCCACCTTCAGGCGATGAATCTGACAGGTTAAAGTCAGACAAGCCATGTGCAGGCAATGATTCTGGTATGGTAAAGCCAGAGGAGCCATTGGTTGAGGTAAAAATGGAGAATTCTGGTTTAACAATGGATGATGCATTTCCACCATTGTTGAACAAGAATTCGAAATCACCCAAGGACCGTCAGGCTTGGGTGAATCTATTCAAATGAAAAACCTGACTTGCCGGAGTTCCCAGGTTGGTAAGCGTGGAACATGAATCGGCACATTTCTTGAGAAATTTCACTCTGGTGATTTTTCGCCTTACATGTGGTAAATCAGGGACATTAAGTTGTACTTGATTTTCTACAAGTGATGTTTGAGTTTTAAAACTGAAATTGTAAAATCTGTCATGTGTATGAAGAAAACAATGTGATGAAGTGACCCCGAACCTACAAATGGTTTGGTAAACAAACTAAGTTTTCTGGAAAAATCATTTTGATTAAAACAAACTTAAGTGTTTTGAAATCATAATGGGAAAATAGTTTGTTGTCAGGGGGAGTTCTGTTTGTTAAGCTGAGTGAGTGGCGAATTGAGGCAATTTGATATCATGTTGTCACTTTATTTGTACAGTTTGTTTTCAAATTTTCTCAGAAAATCAAAATTGAAACATATTTTGATTTTAGGGGGAGAAAAAATTTTAAAAAAAATTGAATTGAAAATTTGAAAAAATCAAAAACATTGAAAAATTCAAAATGAGTTTTGTTGTAAAAAAGAGGAAATGATAGTACATCAGTGGACTATCACAGCATGCTAAAGAAATGAAAAGTAAAATGTGATAAACGATCTCACTAAAGATGTGACGATAGGCTCAGCTAGACTAGTAGATTTGCGATAACGATACAAACTTAAAAGAAAAAGCCTAGTTCTAGTGGGAAACATGGTTGAAAGCATAGTACTTAGTTTTTGTCCTTCGTGACTGTGTGCCTACTCAGTAATCGCTGAATGTCAAAAGCATAAAAACTGGTTAAGTTTGTGAGTTTTCACAACTTTGCTGAAAAGTCGCTGTGATTGTGTATTTCATTTTGCAAAGACTTAAACTTGTTTTATTTCTTTATTTTGTTTAAGCATTGGACATCCTCTGCGTATACGTGAGTATCGAACTGGATGTTATTGCCTAAACATTCTGCTTTATTTTCTTTGGTGTTTCGTTTAAGCTTTGGATCACCTCTGCGTATACGTGAGTATCGAACTGGTGGTTAAAGCCTAAACAACTTCAACTTGTTTTATTTTTCTTATTTTGTTTAAACATTGGACTTTCTCTGCATATCGAAAGATCGACCTGGTTGTTAATGTTTAAACATTCTGCGTTGTTTTTGCACATATCACAGTTGATGAAAGTTTAAAGGCATTACTTGAGTTAGTGTATTGCATGATGAGGGGATATGCTGAGATCGTGGGGTCCATATGAATTTAGTGCAAAATTAATATACCTTAACGTATCGGTAAGCATTTCGAAAGTTTTTAGATTGAGCTTAAGAGGACAAATATATCGGCAATCAACGTGAATCGTTTAGAACTTAAAATGTTTAAAGCTTAATGGTGCTTGTGATGTGTCTCAAAAACTGATATGATTCTCTTACACAAACTCACAAAAATATTATCTGTAAATATTTCTTTATTACTTTTCGTTAAAAATCAAAATCCAAAAAGATTTTAGTGTGTTTTAGCCTATTATTTTTGAAAAATTCAAAAAGATTTTCGACAACTAATGTTTGAAGAGCTGATATTCAAAATCTCAAAGGCTAAACAAGATGATCTATTGGTTTGGTTTGGTTAAGATGATGAGAAGTTGGAAGATAATCCTCAAATGCTTAGATGATTCATTAATTTGAATCACAATATTGTGTGTTATATGTTTGAAAATGTTGAATGAATTCTTTTAGAGTCAAAAATTTTTTTTCTTACGAGAAGGTTGAGACGTGTAGGTTTTGATTCTTTGGCTACGGAAAGCAAGGCGTCGATCCCAAAAGCACGGAAGCTTAACGAAAGGGGGAGCCAGAAAATACGGAAAGCCAGGTGTCGATCCCAAAAGCACGGAAGCTTGTCGAAAGGGGGAGCCTGAAGAGACTACCAAAAGGGGGAGCTAAAGCTGAAAACAGATCCACCAGGATTCTGTTCGAGCAAGAATCAAGAGAGAGAGAAAGACAAATCGCTACAAGTTTGACTAAGGATTGACTGCGGCAATATCCAAGGGGGAGATTGTTGATGCATTTTATGTCTATCGCCTTCGTCAATCCGAGCCGTAGCGAGGAAACTGAAGAAACCGAGTCTTACTGTAATATTTAGATAGAATTAGTAAGGTGGCGTTTTGGTAATTAATGAGAAATCTCATTAATTCCAAGGCCTATAAATAGGAGCCTTAGATTTAATGTGTAGGACTTTTGGCTCCATTTGGTAATTTTGTGATTCAAGTCTAGAGAGAGAAAGTCTAGAGAGAGAAAGCTCTCTACACGTGATTTTTGTATCTTACACGTCTATTCTTCAATAAAATCACGTTTCTAGTACGTTATTGTGTGTTCGGTCACGTACATTCACGGATTCCGCACGTCGAACGTCCGTTACGCAATCGAACGGTGTCAAAACCGATCCTACAATTTCAGCATCACTTATTTTAAAAATGTATAAACTTGTATACAATTTGATAGGGTAGTAGATGGTGCAAAAGCAGCAGGTGCTTCACAAATAATTGTGACAGATATTGACAACCTGAAGTTTGATCGAGGCATGCCTTATTTATATCCTTTATCTTTTTTTTATTAATGGGATGTGATAAAGAAATGACTCAGATTTTAGGAAACAGATTATTGTTTAGAGTTATTGTGTTGATTTAGTAGAAAACTGATCTAAGTTGATTTTGTATGCCATAATTTATTTGTTAATTTATGCTGATTTTGAAAGTATTTTGTTTTGACCCAAGAAACCAATAAATGAGATTATGAAAGAGATATGCTTTAAACTTGATTGCTTTGTATTTCATTTTTTCTTGTTTATATATCTTAGTGGCTGCAAATGATCTCTTTATTTTTTTGTTTTTTTTGCTGATTTTGATTGTACAGAATGAAAATGGGCTCCAAATGAGCGATAAGTCGATTATTGAAACTGTACTTGGAAGAACCTCTGTTCGTTTGCACGTATGGGGACGTGATCGGTTATTTCTAGTAGCACAATGGGTGCTACTAAAAAATCAAAGCTTCTTGCTTACGAAGAGCTGGTGGATGCTTACGATGAGTTGGTGGAAGAACTTGGAACCGTGAAAGGTAAATGTGCAATTATGGAACAAGGGTTGATTGAGAATAATATCATTCCTCGTCCATCAAGCACACTAAAACAATCTCAATGTGATACATTAGAGGGTGTTGAAAACATTGATGAGTGAAGGTGATTTAGTAGCTTCTATAACTCGTTAGTAACATATAAACACTTTTACTTTTGTTTGTTTTAGTATTTAAATTTCTATAACTAGTACTTTTATTTGGTGGGTTGTAAGATTGATGTTTATTAGTTTAATTAAGAATCTTAATTTGTTCACGTATGTTTTCATATTGCTTTGATATTTGTTTGTACATATTGAAAGTTTTTATCTACATATAGTGTTGTTAATGCCTATAATTTAAAATATATTTACCAACACATCAACGTTTTTTTCAACACAAATTAAGATCAATACCTACACATCTTCAATATTTACCTACATATAATACTACTTTTACCTACACATAAGATTACTTTTACTTACACATATATTCATGCCACGTCAACTACCACATCGGATGCCACGTCAACTGCCACGTCGGATGCCACGTCATCTGTCACGTCGGATTCCACGTCAGTTGCCACGTTAGATGTCTTCTAAACAAATTGTTGGACTATTAACCACACATATAAATGGCTTTTAGCCACACATATATGTGTAGGTACAGCTTGCTATATGCCTACATATAACTTATGTGTGGGTAATGACCTATATCCACAGTCATGAGCCTACACATCATTACACTTATGTTATGTGTAGGTAAAAACAACTACCAACACATTATATGTTTTTTTCCCACATATACTTTGTGTTGGTAAAGAACCAAATTTCTTGTAGTGTTTTTGGACGTAGTCGACTTAGTCCTAGCCTCACGGTCGGGCTTTGCCTTGTTTTGACTAAGGCGGCATGTCTGTATGCCTATGTACTTGTTCATTTTATTATAAGATCGTCCGGCACATCTGCCTAGGTGATCCTGTTTGACCCGTTAGTAAGGTCCTCAAACCGTTCAGGTTTTTGTTCTTCGAGAAGGGGTGGCATCTTCTCCTTTTGGAGAGGTTTTATGAGTCCTTTAAAAACACTTGTTATGTAGAAGGGACCTTCCTGTGTGAGTCCTTATTAAGGGCTCTTTCCTCCCCTGGAGAGATGTTGTAATTCTCTAAAAATGGGTGCCCATGGAATGTGCAACCCTGTGACCCCGAGATGGGGCTCCTCTTATTTGGAGAGATACTCTCTAAAACACAGACCTGTGGCAGAGATCTTTTCTTTTCAAGGAAAGGATTCTTCAGATTTGAAGTTCCTTGTCAAGGGGGCTCTCCCCCCCACCCCACCCCCTTTTTTTGAATAAGTTGTTCAGGTGCGGAATCTCAAGGAGGATTTTTCTCATATATCAAATCCCAAGGACAGTGGTACTTTCCCGTACTTAGAAGGAACTTTACCAATACTTGATCCCGTAGTCGGGTGCACTTCTGTTCGTTGAATAGACTTCTGCAATACTTAATCCCACGGGAGGGGATACCCTCCTTCTCTTGGGAGAAACTTGTTCATGTTCGTTGAAGAGACTTGCGAGACCCCTAATCACATAGGATGGGACATCTTCATTTTTTCGGAAGTGGCTCCTCCAAGACTTAATCCCCAGGGATATTAATCCCCATCGTGAAACTCCCACTTCAGGCACCTCCCACATTTAAGTTTCAAATAATGACACATTGGACCCCCAACTTATTTACTTCACATTCCTCTTGTATTTGCATTCAATTCGACTTTTGATTAATGACCGAACGGCCCTTGTACTTCATCGTTTCATATTACTTGCATATTCAAACCGTCAACTCGATCTGAAACACATCCAAACAATTTTGTTTACCCCGTTTATCATCTTCGTCTGTTCCGCTTTATCTCTAAACTCCTTAACTTTACTGAATTAAGCAATTAAACCTTCCTATTCTTGGAAGGAGTTTCTTCAAGGCTGAATCCCGAGGGAGGGATATGTTCCTTCCTATTCTTGGAAGGAGTTTCTTCAAGACTTAATCCCGATGAAGGGGTATGTTCCTGTTTATGAAAGGGACTTCTAAAATACTTGATCCCAGAGAATGGGATATTCTTCATATTCTTGGAAGGAACTTTTCCTGGACTTAATTCCATGGAAAATATACGTTCCTGTTCTTGAAAGCGACTGCTGAGGTACCTTATCCACAAGAGGATGGATTTTCTTGTTGACGGAAGTAACTATCGAAACGCTTTAACGTTTAGGAGAGAATATCTTTTCATTCCGACAGATATGGGTTTCTTGAGCACGACATACCGTAGGAGGATTTCACTTTTCCTTAAAGAGAAGATGCACTTGTTAAGGTTTCCCTTTCTTTCTCTTTCCTTGTAGAATCTTTGGGGATGGGAGCTGATGGAAGGAGCTCATTTCCATCTAAAGTACAGAATATAAGTGTTGGGAACTAATCTCGTGGATTGTCCTGCTCAGGTTCTTTCCTTCTTCAAGAGAGGGACTGATAATGCAGCTCAAGGATTCTTCCTCTTTCAAGGAAGGACCGTCCAGGGTTTCCTTAAGGACTAACAGCGTAGTCCAAGGAGTTTTCTGTCTTCAAGGAGAGAGCGTCTGGATTTTCCTTAAGGACTAATACAGTAGTCCGACGATTCTTTCGTCTTCAAGAGGGGTGCCAACTACGTAACCCAGACTCCTCATTTCTTCAAGTGAAGGATTGTCGTCCATGGATTCTTTTTCCTTCAGGGAAGGAGCCAAATACATAGCCCAGGCTTTTCCTTCCTTCTAGTGGAGGATTGTCGTCCACGGATTCCTTTTTCTTCAGGGAAGGAGCCAAATACACATCCCAGGTTTTTCCTTTCTTCAAGGGAAAAATTAGTAAGGCAGTCCATGCCCTCTTCCCCCTCCTTCCCCCTTTTTTTGTAGTGATCTTCGAACATGAGAGCTTATGGAGGGGGCTTAATCCTTTCTGAAGGAGGCAACACAAAAATAAATATCATTTCTAAAAGTCTTCAATGTATAACCCAATGGTGTTATAGTGTGCTAGCTTCCGAGTTCAGTATTGTCAAATGTATTTGGTAATACTTAACTTATAAAATAAATTGTGGGAACTTCCTTATTCATTCCTCGATCATCCAAATGTCCTTTAGCCCAACCGTCTAGACCATTGGTTGTAAATAAAGAATATAGTTACTTTTGATGAGTATCGAAAGTCTTCTAAATCATAACCACTTCTAATGATTGATGTCTTTATCCGAGACCTGATAGCACGCAAGGATATAGCTGATAGATGTATCCGGCAGATTAGCATATGATTATTTGTTGAATGAGAGTAGCCCGAGGTTAGCAAAAACTCTGTCCCACAATATCCCCGTAGACATATTAGTCCCCCAGTTCAATGTTGCACAAAGGTATTTCTTGCTTTCACTAGTGTTGTGTCACTTTCCTCCTACCCGAAGCTATATCCTTGTTTAAGGATGTTTAAGGTGATCACTATTCATCAATGCCTTTTCAAAGATCATGCCTTGTTTCTCTGGTGCACATCATCCAGTCCAATATTAGCCTTTGTCGAACTATCCCGTAGGTCGTGACTAATAGCTTTTTGTATTGCTTATTTTCATGATTTGATACTTACCACAAAAACACTTTCTAACGGTAAATTACACGAAGGATTAATTTCTTTATGCGTTAAACATGTTACGATATGTGTACAAGCAATTGTGCCTCATGTTTTATTTTGTGAAGACGTGTGACCATCACACGTTAATGGGGGTAGCCTATGTACCCTAACATCGTTGTAATGGGAACAATAAATTTGTGTCTAGAAGTGGTGCACGATGCAAGACTTCGAAGAAAGGCCTTGCGTAAGTGTTTTGTGTTTGGGTCTAGAAAAGGACCTGGCGGAAGGGCCTGAGGAAAGACCTGGTGGAAGGGCCTGAGGAAGGGCCAGTGGAAGGGACCCCGTGAAAGGACCTGGAGAAGGACCGTGTAGAAGGGCCTGAGGAAGGACCGTGTAGAAGGGCCTGAGGAAGGACCCTGTGAAAGGACCTGAGGAAGGAGCCTGGTGAAAAGACCTAAGGAAGGGGCCAGTGGAAGGGACCCCGTGAAAGGACCTGGAGAAGGACCGTGTACTAGGGCCTGATGAAGGACCCTGTGAAAGGACTTGAGAAAGGAGCCTGGTGAAAAGATCTGAGGAAGGGGCTAGTGGAAGGGACCCCCGTGAAAGGACCTGGAGAAGGACCGTGTAGAAGGGCCTCAGGAAGGACCCTGTGCAAGGACCCGAGGAAGGAACCTGGTGAAAAGATCTGAGGAAGGGGCCAGTGGAAGGGACCCCACGAAAGGACCTGGAGAAGGACCGTGTAGAAGGGCCTGAGGAAGGAACCTGTGCAAGGACCTGAGGAAGGAACCTGGTGAAAAGATCTGAGGAAGGGGCGAGTGGAAGGGACCCCGAGAAAGGACCTGGAGAAGGACCGTGTAGAAGGGCCTGAGGAAGGACCCTGTGCAAGGACCTGAGGAAGGAACCTGGTGAAAAGACCCGAGGAAGGGGTCAGTGGAAGAGACCCCGTGAAAGGTCCTGAGGAAGGACCTAGGGAAGGACCTTGTACTAGTAAAATATTATTATTTTTCCATGAGAAAGTTAAAGTAACTTTCTTTTCATAAGGAAACTTTACCACATTGGTAAGAGTGAGTCATCACATGTTTTCAAGAAAAAAAGGTCACATCATGTTAAAAGAGTGTCTTTTCCATAAAAAATGGGTTGTGCCATGTGCAATATGACTTATACCTTTTTTTTTAAGCAGGGTGGCATCACTTTGAAAAAAGTATGTACTATAGGCTACAAAGATTGTACTTATACATTGGAGAGTCACATCCCCTTTTTTAAAGTGTAATTTTTTTGCTAAAGTGTACTCTATACTATATCAATTTTTAAATTAAAAAATGACATCAAACCTCTGACAAGAGTTGGATTTTAACAAATCAATTACACGTATGACCATGAAACAAAGTTACTCCCAACTTTTGACAAGAAGGCAACTTTTTCTTTTTCCGGTGATTAGATAAAACAACTAATCACCAATAATAAAATATCAAACCATCCTCCAAGGTTGCCCTTATTTTTTTTTTACTAAGATATATGGCACACCCTGTCCTTATTCATGAAGGCTTCAAACTTATATTTTTGCACAGTGTATAAATATGGATATATGTACGTGCAATTTGCTTTTTCTAGCTTGGAGACTGTACTCAAATACCCAGGTTGTGCATCATATATTAATACATGATGCATAAACATTTGTAATCTAAATTTTCAAGTAAGTTAAATGTATGATGTCCCTTACTGCCTTGGTGAAGGTATTTCATAGTCATGCATCTCATACTTGTACTATTTGCAAGAGCATTTAGAATATTATATATATTCTTTTCTTTTAAATAGAAAACCAAAATACAGACCGTAAAAGTAAGAAAACTCATATACTTCAACAGATCTGTGGTGTTTTGGGTAAGGATGTGGAAAAGTTTGGAAACTAAAGTATAAAACATATATGGCCTTTCCACGATCTCAAGATCCGTAGGTTGCACTATGTCAAATATCTTTGACAATGGAGGAAGTTTAGAGATTTAGAACCTGTTAACCGAAGTCAAAATGCAGACTTGACCGTCGCGGAGAGGGCAAGTCCAGTCGTTTACATGAAGAGACTAAGGCATGCTTGCACTTGGTCCCACGGATGGCGCCAATGTCGACTCCCCAAATCGCTGAAGTCGTTCAAAGGGCTTGGTGGTACTAACCTTAGATTCGGTGAGCTCCGGTACAGGTTCGTCCTCTCGCCGTCACGGTGGCAGTTCCTCTTGCGGAGTGTCGGGTCTCGGGCTGCATCCACATGAAACTCTAGTTAGAGGGCCCGAGGGGGTTTACCCCGAGGGCACTCCGACGCTCAAGTCAGTATCTTGTATGGAGAAGATAATTATAAGTGCAAGTAAAGGGTGTCATTTAGAGAGAGAGAGCAGGAGATATATGAGATGGAAGGAGGAGATAACCTTCTTTTTGTGGGGAAAAATGTAGTATGCCCCTTCTTGGAGAAGGGGGTTTCTCATATGGTGAGACATTTGGGCCATAGCCCTAATGGGCCGGTCCAAGAATGGGCTTATCAGGACATGGCCCACTCAAACCAACTAAACATACCGAGAAAGACACAAGTGGGCTCGAGCCCAGTCACCAATCTAGGGCGATGAGCCCAGACGAGAAGCCCAAGTGGGGATCCTCGTCGTCACGGTTGATACTCGTTATTCCCATTTGGAGGAATACAATCAAGAGTCTCTTAGAGTTATCTGTCTTCTTAGGAATGTTTTCAAGGCGGAACTGGGTGAACATCGCCATCATCATGTTCGTACGCACATGCTTTTTGGACTAACAATCCGTGCTGTTTTATTTGATTCCGGTTTTGTGGACACCAATCCTGTTTCAAAGTCTTTGAACGTTGTATGTCCGTTTTGTTTTTCTCGGAGGATCCGATACGAAAACCTATTCCCTGTTTATCACAAACATGATCGCGGGTGAGGAATCCCCGTGACGGTGCAAACCGAACAAAGTAGATAAATAACAACAACAAGTAACCAAAGATTAACTTCGATTAAATGGATGAGAACATTCACAAACAGCTCTCGTGGAGTCTCACAATACTCTCATGGAGTCTCACAATGATCTCATGGAGTCTCACAATGATCTCATGACTAAACTGATAAACAACTTAGTTATTTATACTGTCCATCAACGAAAACCCATGCGACGAAAACCATGTGTGACGAAATCAGGGTGATTTCGCCACACACACATAATGACGAAATCCAAGGAGTGTTCGTCATATGAATATTGACGAAATCAACAGAAGTTCGTCAAGCATAGCATTGAGATTTTCATTGACATCATCATGACATCACTAAGGTGATGTCATGGTGATGTGTCGGCGGGAAAGGTCGCGGCTCTCCGTGCTTTGCGTGTCGATCTCTGGGGCGCACGACGGAGGAATGTCGCGACGTCGGACTTGAGCCGAACCTAACCGAGTCGAGTCGCGTCCACATAAAGTGTACCAACAAACGCGAATAGCAACTCTAATGTTGAAAGGAAATGGTATATCCCTACATTTTACTACACTCTTCCTAAAATTATTAGCAGTGGTAAAAATGAAACCGTCATGATCAGATTTCAAAGCGTAGGAAGCTATTGTAGAATTTACGGGTGTTTGGTTGGTGGAACAACGGTGCATTCTGTGCTCTTAGACAAAGATAGTTTATCAACGTTCTCGACCATGGTGTGGGTTAACTGCGAACGAGTGATTGTTGTTATGAATGCAACAAACACGGCCACCAAAATCCAACCTAAAAAAGAAGTTCTAAAGTATTGGAAACAAATCAAAGACGAGCTTGTGTTACCACTTTTGACAGATTTGTGTGAGATAGCGGGGCTTGAGACCCCGCCTTGTTTTATGGGGCTGCCAGATGAACTCAAATTCAAGATTTTAGAGTCGGTTTCTGCGTTTGATTTGGCAAGGGTGAGCTGTGTTAGCTCAAAACTGAGATGTTTGGCATCTAGCGACGAGCTATGGAAACGCAAGCTCCTCGAGCATTTTGCGGATGTTGTATTTGTCAATAACGGCGGGAGGACTTACAAAGAGAAATTTGGTAATGCTTGGAAAAATTTGGTAGACTGGAATGAGTGCCAATCCCTATGTATGGGGGCATCTTATTTTTGTTATTCAAATATAACGCTGACTCTTGGATGGCTTGGTCATTTCAACGACTAGCCGTTTTGGTTTTGCAGTCTCTTAGTTGGGTGGTTTTGACTTGCAGCGGTGTTGGTTTTGATGTGTCTGTTGATCTTTAAAACTCTTTGAGCCATTATGATATGTCATATGTTTTAATTAATTTGCAAAAACGTTTGAATTTGTATCCCGGGCATGTTATCTTATATACATTTTGTTAACTTTTATTAGTTTTTATTTGACGCGTAGTGGATAACTCGAGGCCAGAGTCATTTGTGAACCTGTGGGAATGCACGAAAGAAGAGTCAAGCATGCATCATACTTGGCTTTTAAAACAACCAATTTTGACCTAACTAAAGTTGGAGATTTAGTCCTTTTATATAATTCTAGGCTTCATCTCTTCCTAGGTAAGCTGAAGTCAAGGTGAACTAACCATTCAAGGTGACAAAATTTTATCCATATGGAGTAGTCGAGATAAAACCTCCTGACGGTGATGCATTCAAGGTTAATGGGCACCGCCTTAAAAGGTACACGGGATCTTGGAATGAGGAAGAAAGGGAGGATACCTTATACGAATAAAAATAATCGAAACACGAGTCTTATCCACCAGGCACACTCGGTGCCTTCTCTTAGACCATGTGTAGTGGGGCGTTTTTTTTTAAAAAAAATTCAAAAAAAACGCCCGAAAACGCCCACCCCCCATTACATGGGGCGTTTTTTTAGAAAAAAAATTCAAAAACTTGAATTTGGCGTGTTTTTGATAACGCTTAAAGGGGACTTTGGAACCGGCGTTTTTCTGACAATGAAGGGGACTTTTAAAAAAATTCACTTTAGTCAACCAATCACTTTTGCCCACCCACACTTTTCAACCTGACATCTTCACCTTTTTTTTTTTCATTAAAAATAATATGCGGGTTATTGGCATAATGCCCCACTACGCCACTTTTGCTATAATGCCCCATCGCTGACTAGGACGCTACGTGTCGGATAATGCCCCATGGTGGGGGCATTATAACACATTACCACTACACATGGTCTTAGTGACCATTATCCCGCCCATCCTGCCAAACACAGGTCGTGCCTCCTGAGAGCTGCAGCTATAAGACAAGATGCATGGGAAGCATCTTGTAAAAAAAAAAAAAAAGGGTAATGCACGGTACCCCTGACCGCGGAGGGGATATATCCACCTCACTAAAAGACATTCTCCACTTTTCATGAGAAATTTGAGTGATTTTCACGCATACCACATCATGTATGTCCTCTTCTTCTTCTTCCATCTTGTCCCTACCCTTCTAGCTTCTTCTGTTGGAAAAAAAACCGCGTTTTCTTCTTAGCATAAAACACCTATAACTCAAGTTTTTGACCACCTTTTGGAGTTTAATCCAGCCAAATGTTGAAATCATTGGTTAAACTCTTAGATTTAACATTAAAAAGTGGCTTAAATGCTAAAATACCAAACCAATTTGAGTTCTAGGTGAACAAGATGAAGTTTCAGAAGTTGTTGCAGGTCCAAGACACTGGTCGTGCCATCGGGGCGTGCCTCCACCGAAACACAGCAGTTCTAGAATGTGATTTTATGTGTGTTTTTCTTGTTTAGCAGCATGACTAGTGAAGGAAGTCCAGTTGAACAAATGAGTACCAATTCATTTGTCACAAACACAAAAACAATTTCAAGTCAACTTTATGGGCAAGAGCTTTATCAGTTATCATCATGGCTGTAACAATCATCACTTAACAAAAGGAAGTCAAAAGTTGCAACAAATAACATGACTATCTATAAATCAGAAACATTTAATTATGATCTATTTATTCTCAAAACACAGAACAAAGAACACAGAAGCATAGCACACTTATAGTATTACTGGTATGATAATGGATTAAGATTGGTTAAAAATTTATGTACACAATTAGAAACAGGTGACAACAATTACTCCTTGAGGTTAACAATAAAATTTAATCTGACCTGGATAGGATGACAAAGAACCTCCTCCGTCTTAACAAAAGTCTTCTTCATTGCATTCATATAATCCAGCATTAACCAGGAACTTGAAGAACCCATCAAACTTTCAGTCGGTCAAACAAAAATAAACCTTATATAATCATTCTTAAATATATTAACACAAAAATTACCAAAATTAATTATCACAGCGCATCTTACTCAACTTGTTGCTTCTTGCTAAGTTACAATAAGTGGTTTTATAACTCCGTGATTAAAAACCTAATCATAGTACTGTTTGCTAATTTTTTTTATCATTTGAAAAATTTTGATAGGAATAGTAGCAGTTTTCCGAGATATAAGTTAAACAGAGGTGAGATACCACAATAGCACACACATAGACATACTTTGAAGACTCAATAAATGAAGAATTTGTATAATAAAACAAACCATTTGGGGAGAGTTTTTTTTCCCAAAGTGGTGTTTAAGGAAAAACTATTTATCATTTTGATGTTCTTTAAAAACTATTTACCAAAATAGTGTTTTCATTGTTTTTATTAACTTTTTCATAGTTTCATTTATTTATTGGATTAAAGAAAAAAACTCATTCCCTCGTGGTTTCCGTTGGTTCATATTTTGTACTTTTTATTCAATTAAATCAATTATATATATATATATATATATATATTATTTATTTTCCATCAACGCATTGTACTACTGCTTTTTATTTTTATTTTTATTCTTAGCAATTCATTATATTTTATTTTCTTTTTCGATTATTATATTTCATTTATTTTTTTCGGATCAATGTACTGGATCAACGTATAGTGTGAGAGTATATACTTTGTGGCATTTTGTTCAAAGTCAAAAAAATATGAAAGCATTCTAGTTGTAAAAAATTAAAGGCCTTCTGTTAAAAAGATCAAACTATGTTGTAAAGTCACAAACAAACAAAATGTCCATGGATTTAAAAAAAAAATGCAATAGATGACAGTTTGGTTCATATAGAATATAACTTCAGGGTCAAATCACACAAAAAAAAATGTTTAAAGCCAAACTCCATATATACAGTCAATGGATGGCAATAGCATAGTTAAAAAAGAATCCAACATTGTGGTAAATTCGAAAATAAACTATTCAAAGTTGAAATATATGAACAAAAATCGATGGTAGATTCATATGTCGCAAACATACAAACTATTCTATTGGCTTTTATAAAAGAGTAAATTACAAAACTCGTCCTTTATGTATGTCACTTATTTCAAACTGTGTCATTTATCTTTAATATTTACAATAAACGTACTCGATTTTTGCAAACCCTTGCAAGTTATGTCATTTAGTCCTAACATAGTTAGTTTAATAGTTAAATTTGACTAAGTCAACCCCACATAAGGGTATTTTGGTCATTTTACCCTATTTAATCAAATTAATAAATTAAAAATCCAATCCACTCCTTAATTCTCTCTCCCCCTACCAGATCTCTCTCTTCTTACTCAGCATCTTCTTCATCTTCTCTCATTCTTCTTTAACACCTCAATCCTAAATGACCATAGTAACAGAAACGCTAGCATCAACTCCTGACCCGACCTAAACAACCTCATCAAGATCGAACAGAAACGCCGGCATCAACTCCTGACCCTAATTTATGATTTTCCCCAAATTGGATATCACAATTACACCTCTCTGCTCACCGATCAAGTCGAACCCCACGAGTAAAAACGACAACCCTTGAATACAACAAGAAGTAGAAATGGATACCTTGAGTCGATAAAAGACTTCTCGCAGAAGCTGTTAGTAATAGAACGCCAACATCAACTCCTTTGTATAGATCCTATTATGCTTCTTTTTCTCTTTTTCTTTCAACTCAGCTTTGAGCTTCTCGAGATCGGGTTCCGACCCGGCCTGTTGGATCTCTTTCGACTCGACTAACCTTCGGAGGACCTGCCAGACTTCTTGGTGACAACCCACTCCACTACTACAGAAATAGGCATTTGCTACGGCCAAATCCGTAGCAAACACCCATTTTGCTACCGAATTGCTACGGATTTGGTCCATAGCTACAAGTCCCGTCGCTAATTTATTTGCTACGAACTTTAGCAACGGAAATTATGTTTGCAACGACTTTAGCTACAAAAAAAGGCGTCGCTAGTTTAGCCATGGATTTGCTACGAAACAGATTGCTACGGAATTTCGCTATGAAATTTTAGCTACTAATATTTTTTGCTATGGATTTTTAGCTACGAGTGTCTTTAGGTACAAAATTTTGCTACTGATATTTAGCTACAAGGTAGTTTTTGCTACGAATGTTGGCTACGGAAAATTGCTACGTTTTCCAACCATTTTTGCTACAGAACTTACTATGGTTTGGCTACGGAAATTTGCTACCATTTGCCATTTTTTTTGCTACCAGTTCCGCTATAGAACTTAGATACAAATTCACAATGATATGACTACAGAATTTGTTCACTTTTGCTACCGATTTTATATTACTTTTTAATTTTCATTCCCATAATTATTATATTCGAATCTCAAGTAAATATAAAAATCATACCACAGAAAAAATATCCAAACCAAATAAAATAAGATATCAATTTCTCTAACTATTTTTTTTTGAACGGCAATTTATAACACAATAAAATACACATTATCCAAATACTACAATGAATTTCAACATATATTAAGTTGGTGAATATTTGTCTTCAATCTTCTCCAACATAGCATGTTTAGTTTTCCACTCCAACTCTGCCGTTTGATAATCCAAGGCACCTATAATTAATAAATTAACACACCATCATTAATAGCACATTAATACCAAATACATAAGCTTTTTTTTTTGGAATGTGACTTTCTTTGTACAGGACCGAATTGGTCACCGGGGTCATGTCGATGACATTCCCCCGTCAGCCCCGCTCTTACGGACGCGATGTTCGATCTGGCCCCGGCCGGCGCGCAAGCTGACCTCCGCCCGGAAAATCATACTGCCCGCACACGAGAGACTCGCTGGGGTAACGATCCATCATACATGAGCTTATCGTGTAAAATTATGATCCATCATACATGAGCTTATCGTGTAAAATTATGAATTGTATTAAACGTTTAATAGAATACCTCTTTGTAACTTCTCGTGATCATCATAGTCAATACACATTATTCTTAATGAGATCCAAATTCCATGTTTTGCCTTCAGATGCAAATATAAGCTTGCCAAACCTGGTTCACTTGCAAAAAATAAAAAGAAAAAGGAAGTTATTGTACGTCACTTGAATAATCATCTCTTAACTATTAAAAATTTGTTCCTTGAATGCAATGATGATGTTGTACTAACCACACATAGGTAAGGTCACAAAGAAAGCATATGGCTGCAAAAAAAAAAAAAATCAATTAAAAAAAAGAATTGTGTGAGAGAGAGTTGGGTTATAATCAACTGCTGATAGATTTTGGGTATTTTCGAAGAATCAATTGTATGTTATCAACTACATAATACTTTACAATTGAAGTTGAATTAACCCGACCAAGAATTAAACGGAACTAAGATCAGCAGAAACTATATTCAAAATCGGTACAATAAAAATATATACATGATGTACTTATTACGTAATCAATAAACAAAAAAAAAATATTTGATACCTCAATGGCAAATCAAGAAATCCATCAACGGAGCGTTAAAATCTATGAACAACCACTGCCATTGTCGGACAGTAGTCGTCGGATGGAAATGTTCGGCCGGTGGTGGTTCGCATCTTGCATATTGAGGGTTGAGGGGGTTTAAATGCGTGGATTTGACGGAACTGCTTCGGAAAAGTAGGAGCGGGAAATGGGGGCGGCAAATTAGATAAGGAATTTTGAGTTTTTTTAGTTTTTTTGGTAGAGAGGGCGGCAAAATAGATTAGAAATTTTGATTTTTTTTTCATTTTTTTGGTAATTATATTTAAGTAAGGGATATAAATAAATATAAGAACAATAACAAGCCATGGTCTAAAGAAACTCTTATGTTCCTTAACAAATAAATAGTTTTAACAAAAAATTTATTTAGTTACAACTAGTCGCTTTCCCCCATACTACGCGAAGAAACTCGGAGGGTATATGTTCGTTTGGTTCCGGTAATAGCATGCTGTAGCAGCTAAAACAGAAAATTAGGAATATAAAGGGATGATATGCCCAAAATGATACCGACACGTGCATTAAATCAATCGAATACCATTAAAACAAATATCGGTTGCGATAATACCGACACTGGTACCGATTTTGTTTGATCGAAATCGGTTTGGCTCATCACGGTACCGATATGGTGTCGACACTTGTATAGTTTACAATACCAAAAAATTTTCGTTTTTTAGAGTAAACTACAATTTGAGTCGCTATGGTTAACACCCAATGGCACTGTGAGTCTCGATTTGGCAAATTGAGCAATTAAGTCCTTGTGGTTGTCGATATCAATCAATAAGGTCCCTCTTGACATAAGTTGTTAGTTGACTGATGAAATGTCTAAAATACCCTTGTATTATTATTGTATATAAACGCTTATTTGATGATTGATTGCATATTGTATATGTATGATTTAAACAAGATTGATATAAAATATGATTTTCCATTATGATCACAGTCTCATCCTTAAATATAATCCAAGTGTTGCTTGGGTGGGTTACGACCTGTAAACCAGATCCGGGTTATGGCCCGTAAACTTGCCACGTGTTGCCTTCTCACTTTAGAGTTTCCAATCTTTAGCTCGGTGCACTAACTTAAGGCCCACAAATCGTAGTTCACACTCTTATTCACGACCCGTAAGGTAATGGATTAGGCTTCCCTTCTACCTGTCCTTAGTAATTTCCAATTCTGGCTTGGAAATCCTTCATTTCACATAGGAACCTTAATGGGCCTTATTAGTTTACTACAGGCAATGGTAGATCAGATATGTCTTAACGCACCATATTAAGCCTTAATGGGCCACCAAGGGCAATAATAGATAGTATATGTCTTTACAGACCATATTGGGTCTTAATGGATCACAACGTGCAATATTAGGTCACATATGTCTTAATGGATCATATTGAGCCTTAATGGATTACCACAACTAACAGTAGATATTATGTCTTAACGTACCATATTGGGCATTATTAGTTTACGACGGGAAATGGTAGATCATATATGTCTTAACGGACCATATTGGGCCTTATTAGTTTACTACGAGCAATGGTAGGTCATATATGTCTTAGCATACCATATTGGGCCTTAATGGATCACAATGGGTAATATTAGGTCACATATGTCTTAATGGACCATATTGGGCCTTAATGGATTACTACATGTATTAGTAGATATTATATGTCTTAATGTATCATATTGGGCCTTATTAGTTTACTATAGGAAATGGTAGATCATATATGTCTTAACGGGCCATATTAAGCGTTAATGGGCCACAACGGGCAATAATAGATAGTGTATGTCTTAACAGGCCATGTTGGGCCTTAATGGATCACAACGGCCAATATTTTGTCACATATGTCTTAATATACCATATTGGGTCTTAATTGATTACTACATGTAATAGTAGATATTATATGTCTTAACGTACCATATTGGGCCTTATTAGTTTACTACGGGCAATGGTAGATCATATATGTCTTCACAGACCATATTAAGCCTTAATGGGCCACAACGGGCAATAGTAGATAATATATGTCTTAACATACCATATTGGGCCTTAATGGATCACAACGGGCAATATTAGGTCACATATGTCTTAACGAACCATATTAAGCCTTAATGGGCCACAACGGGCAATAGTAGATATTATATGTCTTAACATACCATACTAGGCCTTAATGGATCACAACGGGAAATATTAGGTCACATATGTGTTAATGGACCATATTAGGCCTTAATGGATTACTACAGGTAATAGTAGATATTATATGTCTTAACATTCCATAATGGGTCTTATTAGTTTACTACGGGCAATAGGAGGTCATATATGTCTTAATGGACTATATAGGTCTTATTGGATCACAAAGGGAAATAGTAGGTTATATGTGTCTTAGTATGTCATATTAGGCCTTAATAGATGACAACATGCAATAGTAGGTCATATATGTCTTAATGGACAATATTGGGCCTTAATAGATCACAACGGGCAATAGTAGGTCATATGTAGTTTTAATGGACCATATTGGGCCTTAATGGATCATAATGAGCAATCGTAGAACATATATGTCTTAACGGACTATATTAAGCCTTAATGGGCTACAACGGGCAATAGTAGATAATATATGTCTTAATGGACCATATTGGGCCTTAATGGATGACAACGGGCAATAGTAAATCATATATGTCTTAATGGACCATATTGGGCCTTGATTGATTAATGCAGGTAATACTAGATATTGTATGTCTTAATGTACTATATTGGGCCTTATTAGTTTACTACGGGCAACAGTATAACATATATGTCTCAAGTGACCATATTAGGTCTTATTGGATCACAACGGGCAATAGTAGGGTATGTCTGCCTTCATGGACCATATTGGGCCTTAATGGATCACAAAAGACAATAGTAGGTCATATATGTCTTAATGGACATCATTGAGCCTTAACGGTCCACAACGGGTAATAATAGGTCATATTTGTCTTAATGGATCATACTGGGCCTTAATGGATCATAATGAGCAATAGTAGGTCATATATGTCCTAATGGACCATATGAGGCCTTAATGGGTCAAAACTGGAAATCGTAGGTCATATGGGGCCTTAATGGATCACAACATCACAACAGGCAATCTATTAAGACCTACTATTTGTCACTATTAATCTTTATAGTCATTAAACAAAACCTAAATCTTAGCCTGAGTCAAAATAAAATTATTTGTATACTTATTAAAATATTTTAATATTTATGTTCTCTAGTTTGCTATATATTTTATTAATTATCTTTCAATACTTATTTTCTTGATTTTTGCTATGGTTTTTGTTACGGGTTTTAACTTATTTTTTTAATATTTATTTTGTCAAATTTGATATGGAATTTGCTACCGGTGTTATTAATTTGTTTCTAAATATTTTTTTTCTCGATTTTGCAACGGATTTTGCTACGGATGATGCTACAAGTTTTTCATGTTGGTTTTAGATTTTTTTTTTCTAGATTTTGCTACAAATTTTGCTAGGCATTTTATTTAATTATTCTTTAATTATTTATATTTTCAACTTTGCTAGAATTTTGCTACGGATTTTATCCAACTTTTTTTAGTTAATTTTCAAATATTTATTTTATTGGTTTGCTACCAATTTTGCTAGATTATGTTAGTTAATATTTGTCTCCTCAGTTTTGTTACGGATGTTGCTACTAGTTTTTCAACGTTTGGTTTTAGATTTTTTTTTCTATATTTTGCTATGAATTTTGCTAGGCATTTTATTTAATTATTTTTTAAATATTTATATTCTCCACTTTGCTACAGATTTTGCTACGGATTTTATTTGAGTTTTTTAGTTAGTTTCTAAATATTTATTTTATTGGTTTTATTACTGATTTTGCTACGAATTTTGCTTCGTTATTTTTTTTATATTTATTTCCTCAGTTTTGCTACGGATTTGCTACAGATTTTGCTACGTATTTCATTTGCGACGGAGTATTCGTAGTAAAATGGTAGAAAAGGGTGTCTGTAGCTAATTTGTAGCAAAATTTGCGACCGATTTTAGTCCGTAACAAAACTTCATAGCAAATGCCTCTTTTTGTAGTAGTGCACTCGTACGCGCTGCCTAGCTGGAACAGACCTCATATCATGGCGTTGAATTTGGTTACCGACATTGTGTTTTCGAAGAGGAGATAGGGGACTAGAAACGGGAATGCTTCTGGGGACGAAGGATGCTGAGAATCGACATGGTGGCGGGGACGTAACAGACGACCCAAGCCGGGAGGGTAGCGTTGGCCGGTGGTGGTCGGTCTGGTGGTGGTGGTGGTCCGGCAGAGAGCTGGTGTGTACTGTGTTGTGAGATAGAGAGCTGGTGTGTGTTGTGAGAGAGAATGGTCTATATATATATATATATATATATATTTTTATTTATTTAAGTATTTTGGGTAAAATGACCAAAACACCCTCTTGTGGGGTCCATTTGGTCATATTTAACCATAAAAACTAATCGAGTTAGGGCTAAAGGACATAACGTGAATGGTTTTGCAAACATCGAGTACGTTTCTTGTAAATATTAAAGATAAAGGACACAGTTTGCAATAAGTAGTATACATAAAGAACGATTTTTGTAATTTACTCTTTATAAAATAGTGTTTCAATCAATCATGGAGATGAAAATATATATTTCGTGATCAAAGTAGATCTTTAAATTAGTGATATCGATTCAATAGGATTGCGATTCAGTTTAGCAATGGGGGAACTGATTAGACTAAAACATCGGCAAGAAGTATGCCCTTTTTAATTACTTATGATAATAGATAAAGGAGTTAATAAAAAAACTAATAAATAGTTTTTCCTCTAACACCACTTTAGGAAAAAACTCCATTTGGGGATACTTTGTGACAACTGTCAAATTTGCATGCTTCCGTACAATTATTAAATACTGATTTATGCTTAACGACTGTGCTGAATTACAATTAAATGCTTGTATTGCTTTCTGATTACTGCATCCTACTTACATGTGCATCATATACTACATAATGTCATATCATTATTACATGCAAACCTTATAGACAGACAGTTAACGGATAAGACAGGAATATGCTGACGGGGTTCGGTACATAGACAGACAGTGATTTGAGACCCAGTATAAGCTAGAAGCAAAGTATCACACTAGTGTAGTGTGTAGGGAAGTAAGGATCACAAAACTGCGTAACTAGGTGATAGTTTAAGTGCCGAAAGTGCCTAAAACTCACTAATAATGCAGAATTCAGCATTAATTACCAAAATTCAGCATTTTAACATGCTAGTAATGTGCAAAAATATGGCAAAATGGTCCTGTATGCTTTCCTAAGTGTCGGGAATTAAAAGTGTCACAAAAAGTTACATAAAGGACACTATACCGAATAACTTAGCACTTTAACGGAACGGTATCTAACCGAACAACCGGACATCACCCAGAACACTAAGATATTACCAAAAACATTGTTTCACTTTTTCTGAGCTAGTTATGGTTCCCGAGCACTATAACACATTACATAATTCATGTAACACACTAAACACTAGCTTTGCACTTAACACCCCACTAATCACCTACTTTACCAAACAATTTACAACTTACCCCCCCCCCTTGTTATGACCATCCCCTAAGGGACCCCACCTCAAAGATTTCTAAATCTTTCCTAAATCTTCTCATAATCTTCCATAACATATTCTTGGGATTTGATGAGATAATGTTTGTACTTTGCAAGACATATAACCCAATGGTTATTAGAGAATGAGAGTTATAAGAACCATTATCACCTTAACCATCTTCACACCACAACAACTCTCTCCCTCCCTCACATAAAGCTCGGCCGAAACCCCCCTTCCACAACCACCATATTTTGTTGCAAGATCATTCAATCCAAGCTTCATACAAGGTGCACAAGGGTGATTTAGGAGGTGTGGAACTCACGGAACTTGAAGAACCTCTACCACAAGCTTTTATCCACTTGATTTTCACTTGTGATCTTCCCTAGCTTCAAGCTAGTAGTAAGACTTCTTTGATCCTTGTTTGCTTCATATTCTTAGTGGTTAAAAGTAATAGTATGTTGAAATTTACAAGAACACAAATGAACATGCACATAAATCTTGAACATAAAGTGGAATGGATGAAACATAATGAAATGTTACTAGAATGATATTGTCTTGGTTATGTTGATGATTGGTTGTTGATTTCTTGGTAGTATGATGATAATCATCATATGAAACTCCTTAAATTATGATTAAAAACATGTGTTAACAAGTTAGGAGGTGATTAGGGGTTTACATAAAATGATCACCTTCATATTTAGACATGAACTTGAATATAAAATGATTTCTTGTAAAATGACAAATAAGCGAACTAGTAATCTTGTAAATCCAAGACTCGTGAATGATTTTCCAAGAAAACCAAGTCTAAAAAGATGATTTTTAGAAGATCATGATTTTTATTTAACTTACACTGTTTTAGTAACAAAATAAGTGCAGAAATACTTTGGAAACAAGAAGATGTGATAAATAAACATTTTTGTAAATTATGTTTACAAGTTGTAAACACCAAATCTTTTCAAGAATGGGATTTTAAAAGAAGTAAACACACTTTGGAGGGTAACTAAACCCACTAAATATTTTACCAAGCTACTACGCGTTTTTTATAAAACACCAAGTTCAAGTTGTATTATAAATGGAATAGTTTTGCACTTGGTAAGTGTAATATTGTTTAGAGTATGATTGTTGATGGTTTGAATGATTTTCGAAAAGAAAATTAGATGCTAAATAGCATGGACACCTCCATTTACAAAGGAAACTATGGCGAAATTTTCCAAAATTCCAAGATTTAGAAAATATTTTCTAACAAGTGTTTACAACTTTGTTTTTAACTTTGTTTTTAACTTTGTTTTGTTCAAAATAAACTTCGCCATAGGTTTTGTTACAAAAATACAAAGTAACGGAGGTTGGTTTTTGTAAATAAAAATGGGTAAATATATATTTAAAATATATATTTTATAATAAGACGCTTGTGTGAATATTTGTATGATTTGTGAAATAGTTATATTATTTTAGGGTAAAATAATAAAACTTACAAATTACCATGACATTTACAACTCCAAAATAATACCAAAAATCACATGGAATACATATCTAAGTTACACACTTGTTATTGTGAAACCGAACGCTAAAACGTAACTTATGTAATATTCCAGAAAATACTCGTACAACTATAATTTTTTTATAAATATTATTTTGGGAAACAAAAGAAGAGAAAATATATTATTTTTGGGAAAAATATATATATTTTGGGAATACATTATTTTTGACAAATAAATTATATATATTTTAAGTGAGACTTAAAAATATATTATTTCGGAACTACAAATATACATGTATGAAATACCCCATCATTGGGAATGAAATACGGAGTTAAAATACTTGTGAAGTATTAATACAAAAATATTGATTACACAGTTATTCCAAAACTAAATATAATTCAAAGTTAAAATAATTATTATTTTAACAAATAATTATAACTTCGAATAATATTCGGAGACATAAGAAACGCAACTAAAAAACATTAAATACTAAGCAAAGGCACGACCCGTTCGTCTAATAGACGTTAATACACTGTAGGTAGTCGTGATAGCTGCGGAGATTTGAGTTGATGATACTGAAGACGCATTGTAGTGAGTTCATATCCCCATTTTCTTTTAACCGCTTTCAGTTTTATACTTCGGGGGTGAAATACATGTTACAATTATTACAGACATTTTTATACATGGTATGGTTAGCTTAAGGAGGGTTTACTACTTAGATCATGTGAAAGGTGGGTATAACACTTAAGGCCATTAATCCTCGTCGTAGGACCGAGGGACATGAGTGATAGATCTTTTTGGGTGTAGCGAGCCCACACCCATGCGGACCAGGGTGGCCCATGTGGTGACTATGTCTTATTCCCGGAGACAAGTTTGCTAGGTTTGAGTACTTCCTGCACCGTTTCACACATACCATTGGCTTTGCAACCCATTGGTGATCTCTTTTTCCTTAATTGCTACATACCAGGGACTTTAATACATACAGACATACTTTAAAGGTTTATACACACAGACATACACATGAACTCGCTCAACTTTTGTTGATGTTTTTCAAACTATATGTATTTCAGGGAACTAGTGGATCTGGTGGGGTATGCATGTGTCAAGCTGCGTTTGAATAAAAGATGTTATCCAGGGTTGTTGAGTTTAGAGGGTGTATTCCTTTCCTGGATGGGATACATAATTCTAAACCCATGTTTTATTTAAGTACTTTTATTGAGTCTTTGTGAACTCCGTTAAACAAGTCATGAGTTTTAACTTAATTCGGTATTGATGTTTTCAAACAATGGTATTGTGGTATTTTCTAAACTCTTTTAATGGATAAACATCTCGTGTTTTTATCATATAGCATTGTTGCTATGGTATTAAGAAGTCACACCAAATAAACCACGCTTTCGCAAAAGTCAGGGTGTGACAGCTTGGTATCAGAGCCTCGATCATAGCGAACTAGGATTCCTTCTCGAGTCTAGACTATGATCATCAGGGCTCTCATGAAAACATTTTTACATTGCATACACAAAACGTCCAGATCCAGGGAATAAACATTTTTATAAACAAAAAGGCACAAATACACATTTTAAAAACGGTATGTTTATAATTCAGTCTTAGAGACTGAGGGAGTTCAGTCTTAGAGACTAGGGAAATTTGGTCTTAGAGACCAGGGAGTCAGTCTTAGAGACTGGGGAAATTTGGTCTTAGAGACCAGGGAGTTAGTCTTAGAGACTGGGGGAAATTTGATCTTAGAGACCAGGGAGTTAGTCTTAGAGACTAGGGGAAATTTGGTCTTAGAGACCAAGGAGTTAGTCTGAGAGACTGGGGATTCAGTCTGAGAGAATGGGGAGTTAGCTCGAGAGGCTGGGTAGTTCAGTCTGAGAGACTGGGGAGTTAGCCTGAGAGGCTGGGTAGTTCAATTTGAGAAACTGGGAGGTTTAGTCTGAGAGACTAAGTAGTTCAGTCTGAGAGGCTGGGTAGGATAGTCTTGGGAAGACTAGGATTGCATATATGCTTACATTGTTATTACCTACGTGCTTTTTTGATGTTCATTGATATTTGTGCATATGTGTTGTTGTGTTATTACATACATTATGTCATCTTCTTCGGAGAGTGGCACATCAGATACAATAGACCCGATAGCTATAGTCTCGGACGACGAGATTGCTTCAGACCCAGAGATATTATCTGATGACACTGATGACTTCCAGCCCTTTGCCTTACCGGATTTCGGAGATGATTTACCTTTAGCTGATGGTTTTCTTGACGGGGATCTACCCCTTGCTCAGATCCCTGCACCTATTCCTCTTGCTGCATTTCCTGTTGAGGATCTGCCACTTGATGATATGTCCGATGATGACGTCGATCTCTTCATTAAGGGTCCCCCTAAGGATGACCAGGATGGCGGGGCTCCGATTGATGATGATGTTGCTATTCCTTTGGATGAGGTTCCTGTTGTTGATGCCATTGTTGTTCCTGTCGAGGTTCCTGTTATGGAGGTTTTATCTGACCAGTCTGGTCACGATTCGTCTGGTACCGATTCATTTGAGTCCGTGTCGCCTTCTACTCTTCATGCACTGGGATTACAGGGATATCCCAAAGACACTGATTCCGACACTACTATGTCAGCAGCACCCGATTCGCCACATGATTTTGAGTCTGATCCTGAGTTTGATGATGAGATGGATCCTATCGTTTCGCCGCTGGGTTTTGGGTTCATCCCTGACTTCCCACACGATTCTGATCCCGATCACGAGGTAGAGTTTGTTCATGATGATCAGCCCTTGGAGGCACCTGTTGATCCTGTTATCGATCCTGAGCAGGAGGTCGATTTCATTCCTGCTGAGCAGCCCATTGATGCACCTATACTTCCTGATGATCAGCTCCTTGACATACCCGCTGATCATGAGCCTGCTCTAGCTGACCCAGAGCCTGAGTTTGCACCAGAGCATGTTTTTGCTCACGACCTTCCACCTATGCATGACCCTATCCCTGTTGATGCACCAGTTATTGCACCACCAGTTGTTGATGTTCCTGTTGTTGTTGCACCCTTGCCCGACCCGGCCCCTGTGTTTGTTGACCGTGCACCTTTTGCTACCTACGTTGATCCTAGATATGCTCACACCCGTAATGGGTGGATTGAGGATGAGGACGATTATCCTCCTTTTGTTCGACCAGTCACTCCCCCTTTTGCACCTGTCCATGTACCTGTTGATGTCCCACAGTTTTATCCGCACGTGTCAGACGTTCACCGCAAGGATTTACCCGTCACTTTTCTTCAGGACATTCCTCCTCCCCGTCCAGGGGAAGGACCTTCTACTCAGCAGCACGATCACATACCACCTATGACAGTAGCCTTTCCGTTTATGCCCCCATTTGCACCTGCTGCACACACAGCTTTTTCCTCTGCACCCACAGGCGAGCCATTTATGTGGTCATCGCCCAACGTCATGCCTTTGTCAGATCCATACCATCCCTTTCATGTTGGGTATACGACGGATGATATACTTTTATCCTTGCAGTTACAGCAGTATATGTTGAGTCGGAGAGTCGCTGAGCTTGAGAGGATCCCGCGTCCTCTATCTTTCGCTGATCCATCACAGTCTGCTTTTCCACCTGATCCACTATTTCCTTATCCGGATTTCCACATCCGATTTATGACATGGAGCAGCAGATCGCTTGTTTGTTGCGTATTATGCATGCACTCGAGGAGGATTTGGTGCATTTGCGCCGTTTGCTTTTCATTCCTCCACCTCCACCTCCTCCTCCTCCCCCATCAGCTTGAGGTTTTTGGTTTTCTGCAGATAGCATATTTTGATGAGATTTTAGCTATTGAGCCTGATTGCACAGCATTTTGAAGACCACGTTATGACTTTTGACATTTGACTTTTGGTTGTTATAGATTGTAGACGATTCAGACAAGGGATATGTAACCCTTAGTCTCTTTTGATGTTTGATACAATTATGAAACTTGTAAACTGTACTCGTGCTCTTAACATATGAAAGGTCAATCGCAACATTCTCATTATACACGTTGATGAATTACTTGTTTATGCTATGATTATGATGCAATGAAAGCCTAATTGTAATGTTCTCGGTAAACGTGCTACCAATATAACAGGAATGTGCTATGATTGGGTTATACGTGTTTGTTTGTTATACTCTCATTAGACATGATTCCATTTACTTGCTTATACTATGAGTATGTTGTTGCTTGATGTGTTGATATGATGATTTATTACGTGCAAATACGAATGATCTCTAAACAACTATTTACATTCCCTGAATAGACGAGACCTAACTAACCCGAACTTCTTCCTAGAAGATGTCTCATCGAGAGATCACTCGACTGACTGAGGCAGAATGGCAAGCGCACGCCTCACGAGTCATAGCTCGGCACAAGGTTCTTCGCTACAAGTGCAGCGAAGGTACCTCAAGGAATGACCCACCTAACGGTAATGTTTAAGTCAACGAAGACACATTGCAACACGTTTGGAAAATCCCCAATGTGCTTTGCTAATACTTACTGTGATAATGATTGCTTGGGTACAGGTTGTACCTACAAACAGTTCCTAGATTGCAAACCCCTGTACTACGGTGGCACTGGAGGTGCCATAGCTTTTGTAAAATGGGTTGAGAATGTGGATGTTGTTGTGCGAATGAGCGGTTGTACACTAGAGCAACAAGTCCCATACGTTTCCGGATTGCTTCAAGATAAGGCTCTGTTATGGTGGAACCTTAGGATTCGAGAAATGGGCGGGGCTGCAACATATGCGTTAACATGGATTGAGCTGAAGGAAATGATGCGTAGGGAGTATTGTTCTCAGATGGAGATCCAAAAGCTGGAATTCAAATTCTGGAAGTTAAAAGTGGAAGGTCCAAAAGTGGTGGAGCACGTGCAGAGGCTTCATGATTTGTCGCGAGTCGTTCCGTACCCGGTGGAACCCGAATTGAAGAGAATGGAGCAATCCATTTGGGAACTGGCGCCTCAAACCTTGAGCTTAATGACAGCATCAACGCCACCAACAACTATTGTTGCATATATGATGAGTCTGGCGCTCACTAAGGAAGCACTTTGATTGGAAAGACTTTCAACCCCCGACGAGAAGAAGGAAACTCCGGTAGAGACATCTGAAAAGAACAAAAGGAAGCTCATTGATTACCCAGAAGGTGATCGGGCGAATAACAGAAACAAAGCCAAAAAGGGAAAGAAGTACCTGGGTAAACTACCTAAGTGCGACGAATGTCAACGTCATCATACCGGGCAATGTGGTAATGAAAAATGTGATAACTGTGGCAGAGTGGGACACTGCAAGGAGATGTGTTGGCGCCGGAAGAAACGTGGAAATCAAGGTCAAGTTAGTAGTAGGAAATACGGAGAAAACAACGACAACAGTAGCTATCAGGGCGGAAATGGCGGAAATCAAGAACGTAGACAAGGGTGTTTTAACTGTGGTGACGTGGGGCACTTTTGGAAAGATTGCCCAAAGGAGATTAACCAAGACCGTGAAGGAGCATCCAACATCGGAGCTTTTGAAGCATGCCAGGATCCAGATGTGGTTACTGGTACGTTCTCTATCAACTAAAAATTTTGCATCCATGTTATTTGATACCAGTGCCGACTATAGCTTCGTATCTTATGAATTTAAGAATATACTTGGTTTAGTAGAGGGTTAAGTTAGATGACCCGCACTCGATAGAACTAGTTAATGAAAAGCCTCGACGTGGTAACTGGGATGGACCAGTTGTCGAGTAACCAAACGGAGATCGTTATCCGCATCCCGATGTCGAACGACGAAACAATCGTGATTCATGAAGAAGGATACACCTCTACAAGTTACTAGTGCATGGAGGCACGAGAATTTCGCGCACAGAATGTGTTGCCTTCTCGACTCATGTCGTAGACAAAGAAGCCGAAGGCTTGTCTGAACTACCACTCCAACGACAAGTCAAACTCGCATCAATTTGTTTCCCGACGTCGCGCTTACAGTCAATGCACCCCAGCAACTTACACTTTCGGCGATGCAAGGATTGGCAGAATAACTTCAGTAGCTGGTAGAGAAGGAAGTTAACAGACCAAGCTACCCGTTTTGAGTAACACCAGTGCTGCTCGTCAAGTAGAAGGACGATGATTTTCAAATAAGCATCCACTACCTGGAGCTGAACGAACTAGCCAACAAGGGTCGGTAACCCCTGATGAGAATTAACGAATTGTTTATTTAACTAACTGTTAGGATCTGAGTTTGGTATTGATTGTGTTTTACGTTTGAATTAAAAATGAAGATGGATGAGTTGTGCAGCGGAAATAAGATGGAAATAAACTTTGCACACAATCAAACGAGAGAATTGCTTTAATCAAACATTTTCCATATAGAACCGAAAGATTGAATTTATTTCAATAACGATTACATTGCAATGAATGAATACAACTCTCCCTTAGCCTGAGCTCACAGTGTTTGTTCGTGCAGGAAGAAGATGTTGCAAAGAGCTAAATAGAACAGTGCATGGTACTATTCTATTTATAGGCACGAGCAAACCACTGAAGCATCTAAGCTGACGTCACCATGAAAGTGACATCTAACCTCCTAACAAACTCTAACCTCTGATCTATACAACCTCTGCTATACTAACTACTGATATTACATTTCATTACATAAAGACATCTAAACTACTGCTGCATCCTTCCACTGATGTGAACCCAGCAGTACTTGTCATAATCAGCAGAGCTTGACTCAAGGCAGTAGATTGAGCAGCAGGGCTTTAGTCTTCCATCAGTCTTTTACTAGATCTGCAGTTTGTAGGTCATCAGTTTGTATGATCAGTAGATAGGAGGTCAGCAGATGTTGAAACCACTTTCAAGGGGAGAGACATGTAATCATAACATCTGCTTATTCTGGATCCACTGCTCTGATCCAGTTTTGGCTTTAATTATCTGTTCCTTTGGTAGGGTTCAATCCCAACAATCTCCCCCTGGAACAGATAATGCCAAAACTCTTCATTATTGTGGAAGTTTATTACCTCATCAACAGTTCCCTTATCTGACCTTTAAGTTGTAACTCAAAGTCTAGAGCAACTGTGTCATCTTCATCCCTACTAAGTGGAAGATCAAGGAGATCCTGCATATCTTCAAGACTTAGGCCAAGTGCTTGTTCCCTTGTTATTTTCTTCACTTCTCCACTAGCCCTGAACATTGTCCGTACATGGGTCTGTTTGTCAGTTTCCCACTTTAGTACTTTTGAGCCTGGTGGGTTTCTTGGGAGATTTTTATTTGTAGAGGTGTTTGGTGATGCTGGCCTATTGATGACTGTTTGAGCAGTGCTTGCAGGTTGATTCAGGCCAAGAGTTTCAACTATCATTTCTTTAATGCCTTCTTTAACAAACTCATCTCCTGCCATTAATTCATCCACTGTTTCAGTACCCAACTGTTTGTGTGGCCTTCTTCTATAGATGGCTGCACCAGCTGGAGTAGTGGATCTCCTGATTTGTAGCTTTGATGGTCTTTTTGAAACCTCTGCTTCAGGATAGTCAGGCTTTTGTGGAGCAGTAGGATCTGTCTTTCTTAACTTCTCCAAACTTTTGTAGGTGGCCCTGACTTTGTCTTCTTTCCATCTCAACACTTGATTTAAAGACCCATAATCTGCAGTAGCTAATTTCTCTTTCATTCTCCTCAGCTCTACATTTTTATCAGGTACATTCTTTTTGAACTTTGCCCATTCTGGAGGAGTGTGCTTGACCTTTTTCTTGATCATTTCTTGAATCCTGGCTGCTTCATTTTCAAGCTCAGAAATGGTCCATTCTTTGTACATGTGTTTTTCTCCTTTGTACTTTTTGGTTGCCATAATGCTTTCAATGTAGTCTTTTCTCAGAGTTTCATCTGCTCTCTCTGAGACTTGCTGACATACATTTTTTTGCAAATTGTTCCAAGGATCTGACTTGTGTGAGCAAGTACTGATAGTTCTGCTGGATTTCTCTATCTGATTTTCCTTGTGCATTTCTGTTTGAGATATCCTCTGCTTGTTTAGCTTTGACTTTCAAATATTCTTCAATATTGTTTGGCCTTGGATATCCTTCAACTGATGGCAAACTCCTTTTAGCAGGGCCATCCTCATAATAGAAAGACTTGATTTCTTCTCTGACTGCTATAAGTTCAAGAGGGAATTGAACACCTGCAGGAGCTAAGGGCTTTTGAATTTGAGCTGATGAGAGAGGAACAAGTTTGGGTATTGTAACAAGTGATAGAGATTTTGAAGATGTTGGTGGTGGTGATGGTGAATCATCATCTGGTATGAAAATCCTTCTCCTTTTTATTATAGGGGAGGCAGGTGATGTTTTGGATGGATCAGTGGTGGTGGTTTGAGTGGTAGTGATTTGTGATTGACTAACAGCTGTTGAAACAACTGGTGTTTCAACCACTGTTGTCATTACAACAGATGTTGTAACATCTGGTGTCTTCTGCTTTTTGGCAGGAGGCGATGGTGGTGATGTTGTTTTTGGTGGTGATGATGGTGGTGGTAAAGCAGTGGTTGTGGTGTGTGTTGAAGTGGTGTGTGTTGAAGTGATAACATATGTTGAAACCTCTGAAGTACCAGCAGTAGTTGATATAGCAGGAGTTACAACAACTGTTTGGGTGGAGGTTTGATGTTGGGGGCTTTTGGATGGTGGTTTTGGAGTATTCTTTGTGAGTCTGGATGGTGTGGACTTGGGTTCCCTCACTTTTCTAGTGGGATTTCTTTTTAGCTCAAGATTTTGAACATCCTTTAGCCCAGAACAACCCTTCGCATTCAGCTTCATGTAAGCTCTTTTCTCCTTATTCCACCTTGAAATATCCTTTGTCGCTCTGTCCCTTTTTACACTTGCTATAGCTTCATCAAGTGCATTTTGGGTAACATCAACATTTTTGCTACCATCTGGCAAAGGTATCTGCTTGGTCATATTCTCCATTTCTGGTTCTATGTAGAGACCATCATCTACTCCCTTCTTCTTCCATTCTTAAATTTTCTCCCCCTTTTTGGCATTATCTGAGGGTAATTGATCAATGAAAAGAACAGTTGGAGGAGCAGTGCCAGTGGTTTTTAATATGTAGGCATTGAGTGCCTTGATGTCAGCTTGTGTGTTCTTGAACCTAGACTCCATTGTGTTTCTCAGCTTTTGTACATGTATTGCATGTTGCTGATCAGCCATTTGTGTTTGTTGCTGGAGAAAAGGTTGAAATAGATTCCAGAGCTCATTTGTAGCAGGTGCTTGTGGTGGAGCAGGTGCTTGAGGTGGAACAGCAGTGGATTGCACCTTTTGTACTTTTAACAACTGTTGCAGCATTTCTTTGATTTCTGTAACCGAAGTATCCAGTTTTTCAACACGTGCCGTCAATTCAAGGTACTTTAAACCATCACCCAATTTAATGGGATCATCTGATTTCCCACTAGCAGTGGTTTTATCAGTGGTTGAGGTAGGGAGTGTACTCCAAACATTAACCACTGATGCCCCTTTTTCTTGGTACTGGGGTCTTCTTCCTTCAACACTTGACAGCCTTTTGATGTTGCCAGTGGTTAAAACAAATCCACTGGTGGATGTCAGAGGTGCTATGGAAGGAATTGCCTCCAAGGAAGTCTTATTGATGTAACCACTGTCCAAATGCAAACCAGTGGGTTCAGCACTTATAGTGGCTGCTTTACTTGGATTACCACCAAGAGTTACTTGTAACTCAAGGGGTGTAACCTCCTCAGGTTGTGTTGGTGGGTTAGCAAAGATTATTACATCTGACCCAGTCATTTGTTGAGGCATGTTCTCATTGATAGGTGATTGAGAAGGACTGATTTGTGCATGGTTCAAATCAATTGCATCCAACAAAAGTTTAGTTGGTGGGGGAATTATGGATGTGAGATTTGGTGTGAGAAGAGAATTTGCCCTGGGCATTGGGTTGTGGATGATGGAAGCAAGTGATTCCAGAGCATCATATTGTGGAGTCCCTATATGTACAACCTGTTCTTTTTGAGAAGAAGCAGGAGGAGTTTCGGTTATGGTTTGACATATTTGTACCAACTGCTGTGAGGAAGTAGCAGCAGTGGTTTCTTGTGACTTTTGTGTTGTCACTGGCAGTTGCTATGGTATCTCATCCTCCAGAGTTGCCTTTTTGATGGGTTTGGGGGGTTTTTGAGATTTTCTTTTTATTGGCTTTTTGGTGATTGTAGGTGTGGGTTTCAAAGCAGTTGTTTTGCTACTTTGATCACCTTGAGCAGTGGGCTCAGCAGCAGATCCCTGAGGAGCAGTGGTAGCTGCTAAATTCTGCTCAGGCACCTCTGCTTGTGTTTTGCAAGGTGTTGACATTCTTGTAAAAGTTTCAGCAGTTAAGCTGTTTATTTGAATAGATTCACCTTGTTTTATTGCAGCATCATCATTCTTACCAAGTTTCTTTTCAAAATAGTAACTTAAAAATCTTGGAAAAACTAAGAATGGATTTGTTTCAACATTTTTAACCAGATCATTAAAGATTACCTGAGAATAATTAAAATTTTCATTTTGAAGAATAGCATACCCCAGGTTTTGAATCTTTAATGGTATTTCATTAAAAGCAGTGGTTTTGTTTGAAACACACATTAGGAGGGTATGGAATAAAAATCTTGTTGCAGGGGGAAGAAACCTTTTTGTAAGGTATCCTTTTTCATCATTGTATCTGCATACCCTCTTTCAATAAAGTCAATTTTTAACTCGTTTTTAGGGATAGAAGTTATACGTTTCTGATCATCGAGTTGAAAGACCTCTGAGATGGATTGTGGTGGATTTTTGTAACGCCCCGCGTTTTCATACTTTCTATATTTAGTAACCATCGTTTGTAAAACTATTTTTGGAAACTTCGTAAGTCTTGTAATCGTCCTTTTATTTAAAAACGATGTAAAATCCGAGACTTGGATTATGATTTAAACTCGTATTTTGTTAATTACATGATACACATACTTTATATAGTCTCATACATTCAATTTCGTGGAACAATTGGTACTTAATCGTAATTTTTGGAAACAATGTGCTAAACTTGTAAATACATGAAACTTACGCCCTAAACATGTTTTGAACGTAAACGACGCTTGATTATGATACTTTACACTCAATTATACTTGGTTTATACTTCTCGTACTTGAACTTACCTTAAAACATGCTTTTATGGCAAGAATGGTCCTTAAAAGTCCCAAAAACATCAAAATAAACAAGTCTGGGGGCTAAAGTGTAATTTTTGAAACTTATAACCAATAACCCAACCCCGGGCGGCCCGCTTTGACTTGCATGAAACCTCATGCGGGCCGCATTAGCCTTGTATTCGTAGAAAACACAACCAGCTTCGATCAGACGCGATTTTTGCACGAAATCCAACTTCTAAACACTCCCCAATCACCATTTAGCCACCTCTAAACACCTCCAATCACCTCCAAACTCTTCCACTATAAATATAACCCTTCCCCAAGCCTTCCTACACTTTCAACACTCTCAAATCACTCCAAGTTCACTCTCAAATCAGTTGCAAACTCAAGATTCGGGCAGATTCATAACCTTGCACAAAAGTGAGCATAACTTGCTCATTTCTTAATGAAATCACTTGATTCTTCTTCCTAATTGCTTGGATAATCATAGGGTATGATTCCTTGACTTCTCCTTGGAGAAATCAGACCTGGAAATCCCCTGAAATGATCCAAAAACTTTCTGTTTTGATTTATGTTCTTACAAACTTGTTTAAACTTCATCCAACTTGTGTCTAACACATCTCACACCAATGTCCTAATGCTTACAACCTCTTTGATGGTTGGTTAAGCTTAAAAACATGGTTGAGACACTATAAATCAGAGGTTAAAACCTCAAATACTTTCTGTTTTGTTAGGGTGTTTTGACCCACAAGTCATGTTCGAGCTAGTTCTTGATGTAGAGTGATTATGGAACAACTTGGGTTGTTCCAAACATACAATCCTCACATGATTTGATGATTTCTCTTAGTTAGATTGTTTATATTATTGTATTGATCCTAGTTCGTGACCCTCCTTGGTTGTTTTTACATCAAGAGAAGTGGTGAACATTCAAGGGGTCCCTAAACGGAAGCTAGTTCTTCCTACCCCATACTTGACATCCATGACTACTCAAGGTGCCTAAATGGAGATTTAATCTCCTACCTCCTACTTGAATTAGTGGACTAAAGAATATGTATTACTTAACCTAAATATGTATATATACTCATTCGAACCTTTGATGTTGAACTTGTGTTTATATGTTAAAGTAGTAGAACACCATCTAAAACCAAAACCTTGTTGTGATTCTTGTGGGTGTTCAACTCATGAAAACATTATCATAACCCTTGTGGTTACCAAGTGTCATACAAGTGTTAAGTGTTGAAGATAATTATTTTCACATGTTAGACTCATATCTTATTTTTATGATGTTTTAAATACCGAATCTCGACCCTAAACCTACTTGAACCTTAACCCTTACGCATTCAATCTTTTAACCTCATCAACTCGTCAATAATTGGATAATTGGAAAGCATATGCAAACTTTGTGAGTATACTCGTATTTTTCCCCTTTTTACTTTTACACTTTTGGGGTGTAACATGTTTACTTATCAACAAACTTGCACATGAACATTTTGCTTAAACACATGAACATTCCTATTAACATACTTGTATACGTGATTGCTTGATACATAAATGTGGGTGAGACTTATGTGTAGAACTTATCATTAACTTCGTACGAGCCAAACCTTGACATATGTAGCGCTATAGGATTAACGACCCGCCCGAAACTTGGGGTAATGTCATGAGCATATTGCGTTTCTTGGTTTGATATGTTAGACACATGCCATATTTAGTGGATATCTTGGATCACATGCTTGCTATGAGGAATTGTTCAAAACTTATCTTTTGCTATGTATGTACCAAACTTGTATACTCGCCTTTGCTTTTGCATTGAACTTTATTTTAAACATGTTACAGGTTGAGGATGATGATGCTATGAAATGAAGTAGCGTTGATGCCTAGATACACATATAGACGTTTAGGTCAAATACATCGTATAAATGTCATATTTGTTGTCGTATTGTTTTTCTTGTATTTAACATGTTGTATTTCAACTTTCATGTATTGTAACATTTATTTATGAAAGAAATCAACTTATCTTTAATTCTATTGTCACAATTAGCGTTATGATGTCTCGAGCAATCTTCACACTTCATCTCATCCCGATGTTTCCGCCATTGGTTGGGGTGTGACAGATTGGTATCAGAGCCATAACTATAGGGAATTAGGAAAAGTAGGAATGCTTTAACCTAGTCTATAGTTCTAGAGCCTTATTTGTATGTTTTACTTGAAACTACTTGCATGCTATCTTATTTGCTTTTATTTATTCTCTTTTGATCTTGTAAGCATATGTGTCACTTATGTGTTAACACTTAACATGCTATACTTGTTTTTACTATGTGTTAATACTTGTTTCATCGTTTTATCCTTTATGTGTATTCTTGACATACTTTTTGTGCGTTAATATTTGTTTCATCATTCCACTTTTATTGTGCTATTCTTGGTATGATATACTTGTTTGTTTAATCTTTAATATACACTTTTCCTCATGCATTTTACTCGATTATTCTAAATCCGACAACACTCATATTACAAAAATGAGACGACCTCACCAAAATAGGCGTGAAACCCACAATTTGGTGAATGACTCTCGATCCTTCTACTTTTCTTTCTTACACGAAATTCACCACCAAGTTAGGAGTGAAATCCACACCTTGATGGAGAAATTCAAATTTCAAATTCTGGTGGACCCTCGCCAAAGTGTCAAAATTAACTTTTGACCCGACGAGTACCAACCACACTTAGGATACTAAATCGCCAAGTTAGGGGTGAAACCCGCACCTTGTCGACTAGTTCCACTCCTTGATTTTCATTAATCCCGCCAAGTCTCGAAATTTCAATTGAATTGGGGACATGTAGTAACTGGAAGGGTAAATACTGTCAACCGACTTGTCGGCGAGAGTATTTCACCTATTAGGCCAAAGCATGCTCCTCAAGTTCAAAAGACTTTTCGACTACTTTGGTTAGTCAAAGGTTCCGTTTTAGGACCATCCGAATTTTGATCAAACGTGTTTTACTATTTATTTTACGTAATGCAATCTTTCGAATTCGAATTTACTTTCGATATTTTCTCCTCACACACACAACATATTGAATCTTTTCCATACATTTATACGTATGCATGATTTTATATAATTTAAATTCATATTTCTTGTAACGAAAGGTGGAGACATATCATCGAGATAGGAGTGATTTCCTTACCTTGACGATTAACCCCACTTCCATTTCTTAAAACGACCTCACCAACGAGTTCGGGGTGATCCCCTTACCTAGGTGGTCGTTTCCTAAACGCCTCTTCAAAATATCTTATTATGCAAACTCGATCATGTTTTATACCTAAATTATTGACCATTATTCAAAATACATACGTGTACGACTTCAAAATATATTGCTTTACCAAGCGTACTTTCTATCCTACGACCTATTTTTACCTAACTCACATACACGGATTCTTAACTTATCTTAAACGTTTTACTACACAAATTTCCAAACCTTACGAAATGCTACCTATCACTTTAATTGGTCAAACAAATCTCTTGCCCATGAACTTCATATTCGACTTAATCACTAAAACGCACTCGTGATATATATCACCAAACTAAAGATTTTCATTCTCAATCGGAGGATCAAACCAACCTTTCTTTTACACCTATAAGATCTTATGGATATTATAAGATCGTTTTACCAAAGATTCTTTTCACATCAACAAATCATTTGTTAGAACTTTTAACAATCACAAAGTCCTTTTGCTAAAACTCTTTTCTAAAGGATCCTCGTTTTCACAAGGACCTCCTAAATTCACAACTTCTTGTCTAATGAAATGAAATTTCTTTTGATTGAAAACCTTCTTACACCAATTTACAAAACACGTGGGCAAGAAGACTTCTTGGAGACCGACCATCCTTGGATCTCGTAAACTCTTTTAAAACAAAAGTAGCATTTCCATTTATTACAAAATGCATTGGGCTTAACCAATGAGTACCTTATATCCTTTTACATAAGCAACTATATCCTACCTTTCAAACCAAGCTCAATCAAATTTTGATACGATAAACTCAACGTTTCATTTAACAACTATACCCACGTATCGTCCTACACGTTTTAGTCGTTTTAACGCAACAATTCACTTATAATCTTTCGTATTTACATACTTAACCTTTTGGACGATTTTATACACCTAAATCCGTGATGTTCCAACATACACTATATACGTAAATTTAAATATTCGTACCTACACTTACATTCATACGTTTTATGCCTATACTATTAATCGTATTCATACTTATACTCATACGTTTCATGTTTTACTTATACTCATACGTTTCATGTTTTACTTATACTCATACGTTTCATGATTTTACCTATACTCATATATTTCATGTTTTCACTTATACTCATACGTTGCGTGCTTATACATATACACATACTACTCGTACGTGCTATGTCGATACACATACTTGCGTGGGTCCTATACATACTTAAACATGGACTTGCTTACATGCTACATTCTTACACGTGCACATTCTTAATTTTCAAATTATGGATACCCTAATTCATACACAACTAGTACAAGCTATGCGGATCAGGCGACGATCAATATAATCACGGGTGCACACGGGATTATAGTGATAGGCGTATGAGAACCATAGAGTGTACTACTGTGTATGGTAAGACACAGAACGTAACATGACATCGGATACGAAACGGACGTAACATGGTCGAAACATGGTGGATAGGCCGCTGGTACTTCCTATATATAAGTGTTTTCACCGTATTACCAAATTTCGTAAAACGTGCCATGAGAAATTCAATGTTTTGCAGACCTTTTGGACCTAATAAAATTCACACAACTCACAAACGCATTGTATCCGATTATCCATGACGAGACTTCATCCTTAACACACTACGTTCATCTATCCACCACTTATGCTATTCTTATACCCGCACTCTTTAAGAGTCATTCGTTCATTCTACACTCGTATCATTCTCCTTATCCTTTTAGTTCATGCAAACCTCGTCCGCCATGAAGCTTGTCTAAACATTCGAGTCTTAACTTGCCACGTTACCTATAAAATAGCCTCCCTATTCTGGATTCTCGTGTGACTATACTTAGTATACCTTTAAAGCTTTATTTAAAGTGCCAGACCTTCTCGTTTCACTCAATAAACAATCTTCTACAAATGTGATTTCGTTACCACGTCCCATCAAAACACAAACCGTTTGTCAAACATCTTCTTTCTTAATACGTCACTTTTTTTATACGTCGCCAATTCAAGTTACTCAAACTTGCTTAGACTCACTGCACCTATATACGCACCTACATGTTTCAACTAAGTTAGATACCTCAAATCATTTTAAACAATGAACTCACTCACAAATTTACCTTGTCACTCTCCTAAGTTTTGTGCCTTTCAAAACGTTTCAAAATTTCAAGTCTCAAATTTTTACAAAAACTTTTCAAGTCTACCTCTTGAATAAATTTCGGGACGAAATTTCCTAAAGGAGGGGAGACTGTAACGCCCCGCGTTTTCATACTTTCTATATTTAGTAACCATCGTTTGTAAAACTATTTTTGGAAACTTCGTAAGTCTTGTAATCGTCCTTTTATTTAAAAACGATGTAAAATCCGAGACTTGGATTATGATTTAAACTCGTATTTTGTTAATTACATGATACACATACTTTATATAGTCTCATACATTCAATTTCGTGGAACAATTGGTACTTAATCGTAATTTTTGGAAACAATGTGCTAAACTTGTAAATACATGAAACTTACGCCCTAAACATGTTTTGAACGTAAACGACGCTTGATTATGATACTTTACACTCAATTATACTTGGTTTATACTTCTCGTACTTGAACTTACCTTAAAACATGCTTTTATGGCAAGAATGGTCCTTAAAAGTCCCAAAAACATCAAAATAAACAAGTCTGGGGGCTAAAGTGTAATTTTTGAAACTTATAACCAATGACCCAACCTCGGGCGGCCCGCTTTGACTTGCATGAAACCTCATGCGGGCCGCATTAGCCTTGTATTCGTAGAAAACACAACCAGCTTCGATCAGACGCGATTTTTGCACGAAATCCAACTTCTAAACACTCCCCAAGCACCATTTAGCCACCTCTAAACACCTACAATCACCTCCAAACTCTTCCACTATAAATATAACCCTTCCCCAAGCCTTCCTACACTTTCAACACTCTCAAATCACTCCAAGTTCACTCTCAAATCAGTTGCAAACTCAAGATTCGGGCAGATTCATAACCTTGCACAAAAGTGAGCATAACTTGCTCATTTCTTAATGAAATCACTTGATTCTTCTTCCTAATTGCTTGGATAATCATAGGGTATGATTCCTTGACTTCTCCTTGGAGAAATCAGACCTGGAAATCCCCTGAAATGATCCAAAAACTTTCTGTTTTGATTTATGTTCTTACAAACTTGTTTAAACTTCATCCAACTTGTGTCTAACACATCTCACACCAATGTCCTAATGCTTACAACCTCTTTGATGGTTGGTTAAGCTTAAAAACATGGTTGAGACACTATAAATCAGAGGTTAAAACCTCAAATACTTTCTGTTTTGTTAGGGTGTTTTGACCCACAAGTCATGTTCGAGCTAGTTCTTGATGTAGAGTGATTATGGAACAACTTGGGTTGTTCCAAACATACAATCCTCACATGATTTGATGATTTCTCTTAGTTAGATTGTTTATATTATTGTATTGATCCTAGTTCGTGACCCTCCTTGGTTGTTTTTACATCAAGAGAAGTGGTGAACATTCAAGGGGTCCCTAAACGGAAGCTAGTTCTTCCTACCCCATACTTGACATCCATGACTACTCGAGGTGCCTAAATGGAGATTTAATCTCCTACCTCCTACTTGAATTATTGGACTAAAGAATATGTATTACTTAACCTAAATATGTATATATACTCATTCGAACCTTTGATGTTGAACTTGTGTTTATATGTTAAAGTAGTAGAACACCATCTAAAACCAAAACCTTGTTGTGATTCTTGTGGGTGTTCAACTCATGAAAACATTATCATAACCCTTGTGGTTACCAAGTGTCATACAAGTGTTAAGTGTTGAAGATAATTATTTTCACATGTTAGACTCATATCTTATTTTTATGATGTTTTAAATACCGAATCTCGACCCTAAACCTACTTGAACCTTAACCCTTACGCATTCAATCTTTTAACCTCATCAACTCGTCAATAATTGGATAATTGGAAAGCATATGCAAACTTTGTGAGTATACTCGTATTTTTCCCCTTTTTACTTTTACACTTTTGGGGTGTAACATGTTTACTTATCAACAAACTTGCACATGAACATTTTGCTTAAACACATGAACATTCCTATTAACATACTTGTATACGTGATTGCTTGATACATAAATGTGGGTGAGACTTATGTGTAGAACTTATCATTAACTTCGTACGAGCCAAACCTTGACATATGTAGCGCTATAGGATTAACGACCCGCCCGAAACTTGGGGTAATGTCATGAGCATATTGCGTTTCTTGGTTTGATATGTTAGACACATGCCATATTTAGTGGATATCTTGGATCACATGCTTGCTATGAGGAATTGTTCAAAACTTATCTTTTGCTATGTACGTACCAAACTTGTATACTCGCCTTTGCTTTTGCATTGAACTTTATTTTAAACATGTTACAGGTTGAGGATGATGATGCTATGAAATGAAGTAGCGTTGATGCCTAGATACACATATAGACGTTTAGGTCAAATACATCGTATAAATGTCATATTTGTTGTCGTATTGTTTTTCTTGTATTTAACATGTTGTATTTCAACTTTCATGTATTGTAACATTTATTTATGAAAGAAATCAACTTATCTTTAATTCTATTGTCACAATTAGCGTTATGATGTCTCGAGCAATCTTCACACTTCGTCTCATCCCGATGTTTCCGCCATTGGTTGGGGTGTGACAATTTTGACTGCTTTACCTTGTAAAGTGGAGTTAATGGCTATGACATCGTCGCCTTGTTTGTCAAGGGTTACATTTTTCCAAAACTCCCTTTGGGTTTGTTGGTAAATGGGTGCATCTGCTGTAAGCAAAGTTTTGTACTTTGACGCAGAAATGAGATCAATGATGGAATCGAAAATTTCTGTGGTGTCGGGTTTTGTTAGTGAACCCAGAAGGTTGTGAGAAGGTTTGTGTGGAATTTCGGTGGGTTTGGCCTTTTGAGAGACCTCTGTTGAAGATGATTTGGATGTGGGTTTTGCAGATGACTTTGATTTTGTCATTTTGGAGATGATGATCGAAGAAGGTTGTGAAGAAATTTGAGAAAAACTGCTTTGAGAAGAGAATTTTTTTAAGAATTCAATTCGACACTATGTACTGCCCACATGCCAACCCCTGATGAAATGAAGGACAGTACTTTTATGAAAGTTACTGATGAAAGCAGTGGTTACAACGGTAACAAATGGAAGCAGTGGGTGATTTTCACTATCAGTAGATAGCACATCAGTGGATAAAACACTGATTTTGAGCATCAGTGCTTATCAAGGAAATGAGAGAACAGGGGATGGCTTTCAGCAGTGGACAGATTTTGAAGTAGAGCAGACTTTTGAACAAACAGTGGTTATGGCAGACTTTTAAGGATTTTAATGAAAACTTCATTTTTAGCTATTTTTAAGGATGGAGTTTTGATTTTCTGAAAACATTTTAATGCTTTTATTCATAGAAAAACAAGATTTTGCTTGTTATTCCATGTTTAGCATGCCAATTCTAGAGACCAAGCTTTCAAAGGTGGATGTATCTAATGCTTTTGTGAGTACATCTGCCAGCTGGTCTTTAGTTGGAACATGATGCAGAGAAATCAAACCTTTTTCATAGCAATCCCTCACAAAGTGATGTCTGATGTCAATGTGCTTGATGGGTGAATGGGAAACTGGATTTTTGATGATATTTTCTGCTGATTGGCTATCCAACATGAGTGGTGTTTTTAAGGCAGTGATACCAAAATCCAGCAACTGATTTTGAAGCCACAGGAGTTGGGCTGTACAGCTTGCAGCAGCAATGTATTCAGCTTCAGCAGTGGATGTTGAAACAGCTGCTTGCTTTTTGCTTTGCCATGAAACTAAGCAATCTCCTAGAAACTGGCACCCTCCTGATGTGGACTTCCTTGTAGTGTTACATCTAGCAAAGTCACTGTCTGAGAATCCTGAAAGCTTGATATTCCCATTAGCTGGATACCAGATACCAAGTGTGGGAGCACTTTTTATGTATCTGAATATCCTTTTTACAGCAATAAGGTTGGATTTTCTAGGGGCTGATTGACTTCTTGCATATACACATGTTGCAAACATGATGTCTGGCCTAGATGCAGTTAGGTACAACAAGGACCCAATCATGCTTCTATATAGAGTTTGGTCAATCAGCTCATCCCTTTCATCAGACATGACTAGCTTATTTGTTGCCATGGGTGTGTTGCATGGTTTTCAATCATTCATATCAAATTTGTTTAAAAGTTCTTTTGCATATTTGCTTTGATGAATGAAAGTACCATTTTGCATTTGCTGAACTTGGAGACCAAGAAAGCATTGCAGCTCACCCATTGCACTCATTTCAAACTCAGCTGTCATGAGTTCCCTAAACTCTTCATACATTTTATTACATGTGCTTTCAAAAATAATGTCATCCACATAAATTTAGACAATCATTAAAACCTTTCCTCTCCATTTTAGAAACAGTGTTTTATCAATGGTACCTCTTTTGAAACCATTTGAGAGTAAAAAGGTGGAAAGAGTTTCATACCAGGCTCTAGGTGCTTATTTCAGGCCATACAAGGCTTTGTTTAACCTGTAGACATGATCTGGATAAAATGGATCCTCAAAGCCTGGAGGTTGACAAACATATGCCTCTTCTTGAATTGTACCATAGAGGAAAGCACTTTTGATATCCATTTGAAACACCTTCATGTTGTGGTTGACAGCAAAGGCTAGGAACAGTCTTATAGCTTCCAATCTTGCTACAGGGGAAAAAGTTTCATCATAGTCAATCCCCTCTTCCTGTCTGTAACCTTGAACCACAAGCATGGCTTTATTCTTGACAACAATGCCCCTTTCATCAGTTTTGTTTTTGAAGACCCACTTTGTGCCGATGGGTCTAACATCTTCTGGCAGTGGTACAAGCTCCCATACTTGTTGTCTTTTAAACTGTTGGAGCTCCTCTTGCATGGCTTCTACCCAGCTGTTGTCTTTCAGTTCCTCTTGGTACTTGATTGGCTGATGGAGTGATAGAAAACCAGCAAAAAGACAAATGTTTTGGGTTTGGCTTCTTGTGAGCACCCCTTCATTTATGTTGCCAATGATTTGGTCAGGTGGATGAGATCTCAGGAAGATTAAGTCTCCTTGGTATGGTATGATGGCATTTGTTGGTGAAGGCTGCAAGTGTGTATCATCTGAGCTAACCACTGCTGGTGACTTTGATGACCCAGCAGTGGCTTCAAAAGGTGGTGGAATGGGAGGTAATGGTGTGGACACCTGCTGACTTTTATCCACTGTTTGAGGACTTTTGTCAGCAGTGTTTGATGATGTGGAAGCAGTGATTAAGGGGCTACTTTGGTCAACAACTGTTGAGGTAGCAGTGGTTGAGCTTTGACAGCTGTTTTGAACATCTGATGCTCTTCCCATTTTGACAGACTTTTGAGGGATGATGATTTCATACCCATAGTCTGGTGTTGAATCCTCTAAAGAACCTGCACTGTTAGTCTTGATAGCAGTATTTTCAAAAGTGAATTTATCAATATCAAAAAAATCAGCAGGATTTGCTGGGATTTTCATTGATGAAAGTTCATTGAACTTTACATTCAAAGTCTCCTCCACTACTTTGGTCCGTGTATTAAACACTTTGTAGGCCTTGGCAGTGGTTGAGTATCCCAGGTGATAACCACAATCTACTTTGGCTGCAAATTTTGAGATGGAATCTTTTAAATTTAAATAAAGCATGGGCAGCCAAAGACTTTAAAATATGAGATCAGTGGTTTGATTTTATACAGAATTTCATAAGCAGTCTTTTTGTGCCTGGGGTTTATTAAAACTCTGTTTTGGACATAGCAACCAGTGTTTACTGCCTCTGCCCAAAAAGTTAATGGCAAACCTGAATCAGCAAGCATGGTTATGGCAGCCTCAATCAAAGTTTTGTTCTTTCTTTCAACTACCCCTTTTTGCTCTGGTGTTCTAGGGATGCTGTACTACCGTACAATCCCTTTCTTCACACAGAAGGCATCCAACTCCCTATTTTTGAATTCTGTGCCATTGTCACTCCTGAAGACTTTTACTGGAAGGTCAAATTGCTTTTCAACCTGTGTGACAAAGTCTTGCAAAATGCCTGTAGTCTCATCTTTTGAGTGTAAAAAGACGGTCCATGTAAACCTAGAGAAGTCATCAATAATAACCAAACAATATCTCTTCTTCTTGAGACTCATGACTTGAACTGGTCCAAACAAATCCATGTGCAGCATTTGCAAACACTGGGTTGTTTTGGACTCTTCTATGGGCTTAAAAGAGCTTTTATGCTGTTTTCTTTTTAAACAGGAAATGCAATGCTCAGGACATGAAAACAATTTTTTGTGGTAAGCCTCTTACCAAGCCATTTTTTGAAATTTCAGTGATTGTCTTGAGATTTGTGTGCCCCAATCTTCTGTGCCAAAGTTCTGTCTCTTTGTTAGAGGCAGCTGAGAACAGACAGGCATCAGTTCTGGGACTCTCTTTTGACATATCAACAACATAAACATTGCCACTTCTTTGAGCAACAAGTTTTGTTTTTCCTGTTTTGATTATTGCTTCAATCTTTTCAACCATTTCTGGTCCCACAATCCTACAACACTCCTTTGTGAAGAATGACCCATACCCCTTATCACTCATTTGTGAAACACTCAGGAGGTTGAATTTCAGATTGTCTATCAGATTGACATTTTCAAATTTTACATTTCCAGACTGTATTGTACCAGACCCCAGAACTTTCCCTTTACTATTATTCCCAAAGGATATATCACCCCCTCCATGTATTTTGAAATCTTTGAGTAGGGCTTTACATCCTATCATGTGCCGGGAGCCTCCACTATCTACATACCAAAGACTATCTAAGCATGCAGAAGCTCCCTGCACATGAAGTAAAAGGATTAGTTCATTAGGGTTTCCAAAGCCAATAAGGCTTTGGATGGGGTCTCAACAATGTCTGGGATGGATGCAGATGTATGGACAGTGGTTAGGTCAGGGGTTTGGACAGTTTTAGGACTGCTTCTCTCTAACCACTGTTGTGGGTTTTGACCAATCACCTGTTGATACCCAAAAGGATGCCTGTTCACTTTTGGTTTAGAGGTCCTTTTGTAGGTCTCATAAACGTGTGGAATCCTTTGGTAAGATGATTGTCCCTTGCCTTTTCTGAATTGATTGGCCGGGGGTGCATCAGTCACTTGAACATCTCTTTGGATAGATGTTTGATTCAGCTGTTTTGTAACAGCTGTTTGGACTGGCACAAACAGTGGTTGATTCTTGGTGAACTTGACAGATGATGTTGATGGACTCAAGAATATTTTAGCAGTGTACTCATTCTTTTTAACATCAAAGTTTTTGAGATACACACATGCTTGAGTTTTGTGGTTTGTTTTACCACAGATGGTGCAGCTTTCAGCAGGAACAATGACACTTGTTTTGTTTAAATCATAAGCTTTTAAATGGAAACAATCTTTTGTTAGATGATTCCTTTTTTCATAAAATTCACAAAACAGGTTTTTGATCTTTTCTCTCTTCTTTCTCTTTTCAGACTCTTTTGCAACAGAGTTTTTAACCTCTGCTGGGATGTCCTTGAGAGGGATGACTTTTGCTTTTGGAGCTGTGACACCATCAGTGGTTGTAAAGTCCATGGGCTTGAAATTTTCAAGAATGTCACACTCATCAGACCATGTGGGTTTAAATTGGTATTTCTCAATTTCCTCAAAAGTTGAGGATCCCACAGATCTTTCCAAAGTGATTTTGTTACCAAGTTTGTCGGTTATTTTAACCTCTTGGCCATTCTTGTTGGTTGGAATGACTTCAGTTGTTACATCAGTGGTTTGAACAGATTTTTCAAAAGCAGTGTTTTCATCATCATATTTTCTATAACCAACACCAAATTTCACATTGCTTTTAATCTGTTTCTCAAGCATAACCTCATACCCTTTGCAAGATTCCACCCATCTTTCACAAGTGATCTGGGTGGACTCCAACTCCTTTTTGCAAACTTGGTATTTTTCTACCATAGTTTGGAGTTGAGTCTTGGTTATGCTTTGCTCTTCTTTGAGACTGCTGATCTCTTTATCTTTTTCAGCCAATTTGTTTCTAAGTTCTTTTAATGACTTTTCAAATTTGACTTCATCAGTTAAGATTTTATCCCTAAGGTTTTCATTTACCTCTTTGATGTTAGCAAATGCAATAATGTATTCGTCTGAACACAGTTTTTCAAGAACTTGAGGTGTTACCTTAGCAGCAGCCATCATGGCACAATTACATTGATGATCACCTTCTTCATCAACTCTCTCTTCTTTCTCACCTGCTTTCTTTTCCTCCTTGTCTTCTTCAGACCAAGGGTCAGTCAGTGGTTCAATCAGGGTTTCTGAATTTTCTCCCAACAGTAGTTCACCAGCAACTGCAGTAACCACTGCTTCAGCCACTTTATCCACTGTTTCAACACTTAGTTGTTCACCTTCAGTTTCTACCCCTTCTGGTATTGACTCTAATGCCATCAAGCAAAATTCATCATTAGAAGGATCATTAAAAGCATTGAGTGCAAAGTTTTCATCACCAAGCTCATCAGGCATGCTGCTCCAGTCAACAAAACCTTGGGTGAAAAAGCTTTGTTGATCTGGTTGTACTACTGTTGGAGCAGCTTGTTGAGGTGCAACAGGTTGCACTTGTGCCTGAGGGACAGGGGTTTGAACATACTGAATTTGTGGAACAGTGGTTTGAACATAATGCACAGGCACAGGGGTTGCAGCATAGTGAGCAGTGTTAACATGGGCAGCAGGGGTATATTGGGTATAGTGCACAGTGCTTTGCTGTTGTGGTCTAGGGTTTGAGCTGGGATGAGTGATTATTGGACCAGTGGTTTGACTCCTGCATTCCCTAGCAAAATGACCTAGCCTATTACACTTATAACACTTAATTTTTGACTTATCCAACCCCACTTTTAGATTCCCATGTAACCCTGGGAATTTTCTCCCTGTTCTTTTATAGAATTTGCTTGTTCTTACACTAAGCAAAGCCAATTGATGCAAAATGTCCATTTCTTCTAAATCAGTGGGATCAAAGTACTGCAAATCATTGAGTTCAAAGCACAAGTTATCTGACAGCTGGTTTTCACAATTTGCAGTAAAAGCATAATTGGCAGAGTGAGAATCAGGGTTGTTGAAATTTCCACCAGCAGTTATATCAATAAAATGATCATAACCCTGATCCTTACTATTGCTACCAGATTCTTCCTGACCAAACAGAGCTGTGCTGCCAAATGAATAATCATCAGCAACTTTGCCAGACTCTTGCAACTTCTTTTTCTGGTTTAACTCCCTTTCATAGGTCAGGAGTCTACCATGAAGTTGGGTCAGGGTCAGATCTTTGAACTCAGCAGAGTTTCTAGTCACAAATGGAATTGTGCCCCATTTATGAGGTAGTGATCTAAGAAACCTATTATTTTGTGTTGATTTTGGAATTTCAACTTTAACAAGTCTTAGCTCACTGATGAGACAACTGAACCGTTCAAACTGTTGGGTCAATGATTCACCCTTAATGTGACAAAATGTTTCATACTGCTGATTCAGAATTTCCCTATTGTTTTCAATGACTTCTTCTGTTCCGCCAAACTGTTCCTTCAATGCATCTCATAGCTCTTTGGCACTGTTACAATGTAACAGTCCAGCATAGATCTCATTGGGTAATGCAGATGCTATGATGCTAAATGCTTTGGCATCGAGTTCGAACTTTTGAAAATCAGTTTCAGTATAGTTTTCAGATGGTTTAGGTACGAATTTCTTTGCATCCTCAGCACTTGGCACCATAGGAACACGAGGACATAAAACGACAGACCTCCAACATCCAGTATTCTGTTGAGCAAGGATGTGACCCATCCTTCTCTGCCAGATGTTGTATTCATTACGTTTAAGCATGGGTGGTTTGAAAAGAGAGCCAATGTTATTCTTATCATCTTGTAATTGTGACGTCATCCTGGTTGTTTTACAGGCACTGATTAATCAACATTGATGGTGATTAAACCTTGCTCTGTTTTTCAATTAAAACGAACAAACTATCGATATCAACGATTATGAGCTGAACTATTTATGTCAAAATGATTGTTAAATCAAATTTGACTGTCCAAGCTCTGATACCAATTGTTAGGATCTGAGTTTGGTATTGATTGTGTTTTACGTTTGAATTAAAAATGAAGATGGATGAGTTGTGCAGCGAAAATAAGATGGAAACAAACTTTGCACACAATCAAACGAGAGAATTGCTTTAATCAAACATTTTCCACAAAGAACCGAAAGATTGAATTTATTTCAATAACGATTACAATGAAATGAATGAATACAAACTCCCCCTCAGCCTGAGCTCATAGTGTTTGTTCGTGCAGGAAGAAGATGTTGCAAAGAGATAAATAGAACAATGCATGGTACTGTTCTATTTATAGGCACGAGCAAACCACTGAAGCATCTAAGCTGACGTCACCATGAAAGTGACATCTAACCTCCTAACAAACTCTAACCTCTGATCTATACAACCTCTGCTATACTAACTACTGATATTACATTTCATTACACAAAGACATCTAAACCACTGCTGCATCCTTCCATTGATGTGAACCCAACAGTACTTATCATAATCTGCAAAGCTTGACTCAAGGCTGTAGATTGAGCAGCAGGGCTTTAGTCTTCCATCAGTCTTTTACTAGATCAGCAGTTTGTAGGTCAGCAGTTTGTATGATCAGTAGATAGGAGGTCAGCAGATGTTGAAACCACTTTCAAGGGGAGAGACATGTAATCATAACATCTGCTTATTCTGGATCCACTGCTCTGATCCAGTTTTGGCTTTAATTATATGTTCCTTTGGTAGGGTTCAATCCTAACACTAACTATGAGGACCCAACTACTATTTTAAGACTGATCGATGATTGAGCGTCAGTATACGGGAATTCAGGAAGAATGTATACCAGGGAATGGTGGGACAATAACTTGTTTTAAATCTACGAAAAAGAATTGTGATCCCTGCGCAACGCACAAGTCATGTGCTAAATCCTTTGGGAACCCAGGTCAAAACCCGGAAACGTCGTCACTTAGGAACCACACCTGTGAACTCTAGCAAACCCCATTGTCCTGACATTTATGCTATTTCAGTTAACCAAACAGAAAGTACTCCAACTTACTTTGTTGAAATCTTCACTTTTACTTCTAGCGAGTAGATGTTTGCACCTCTACTCCCCTTAATGGTAGTTGCATCGCGTTAATTTTCTTCGCTGAGAGCGAACACACATTTGCTTCGATACTTGATCATTTCTTCATAGTCATTGTTTCATTACTTGAAAACTTATATGTTACGCATGCACCATTTGCTACGCATGAGGTTTCGCTTCGAATAAACGCTTCACTGAAGCTCACATATTATTTTGCTAAAGCTAATTGTTGGTTTAACCTACGTTATTGAAATTGTTGGCCTCCTTGTTATCAAGTCAACACACTTTCTTTAGACCTCATTTCTTCCAAGTTACATTCATGGTTTATCTTCGTAACCATGCTGAGATACCCTCGTTGAGATATACCCTTATTGTCAGGTTACCTAGTTCAATTGCTTGAACTTAGCCATTTCGCATGTTCAATCTAAAACTCCATATGATGTATTGAGAGCATCATATTCATATTTTTCAAAAGGTCTTTTGTTTCGAGTCATAGTAGACTTGTTTGGTCTACGACTCCAATAAATCGTTTGTTGGACTCGACACCTTGTGGTGATACTTTCACAAAACTGAAGCTTGCGCTAATTTCGTTACGTACCTCATACACGGATTTAATTATTGACTTGTTCTAAATCCGTTTTGTTTATCGACTAAAGCGGTCTCAACACAATTGTGTGTTATGACGATGGTACATAGATTCACATTATATCATGGTGTACCTCCTAACCATTCTTTCATTATAAACCGAATGCTCTGCGGTACTTGTTACTTTCTCATCTTCGATCAGAAACAGTGATTCTTTGATGCTTCGTATCCAATTGAGAACTCTATGACATTGTGGGAATCAAATCTTCAGATTGTTTCAGTACACTTTCATTTGGTTTCAAACACGGTGAACTTGTTCAGTCACCACTATTATTGAATTATGTCAATACGACACCTTGTGGTGTCCTCACAAACTTGTAGCTTGTGCTAATCATGGTCAATCGTTTCACACAAAACTGCATATACTTTGTTTGACTTGTTATTTAAACACTCCTGATGCAACTACGAATCAAGGCAGTGATGCACCAGATTCGCTTGTATTTCATTCGGTGTATTTTCGCAACCCAAGAATGTCAGCACATATCCTTGCCGTTTAATTATTCGAAAGATGACAGAACACGTTCGTATTCAAGTTGTTAATTTTGAGTTCATATAGCGGGTGCTATGGTTGATGAAAACTCGTTTGTGTATTGTGGTCGATTGTTTGAATATCCATTGGTCAAAACTCTTTTGTTACACCTCTGCTAACTAAGTTACGCTAGATTATTCATCTATACGTCTCGTGTCGTTTGACATCAAATGCTACGACACATACCTTTAACCATTAGGTACTTAACATGGTAAGATACCCTTGATTTCGCTTGATTTGAATGAGTTTTGATTCGGTTTTGTGGATATCTACCTCAGTATTATTCATATACTTACACGCATAATGTAACCCTAAGGAGTTAAGGTAATATAAATTTTGAGGACGAAATTTTCTTAACAGGGGGAGAATGTGACTACTGTCAAATTTGCATGCTTCTGTACAATTATTGAATACTGATTTATGCTTAACGACTGTGCTAAATTACAATTAAATGCTTGTATTACTTTCTGATTACTTCATCCTACTTACATGTGCATCATATACTACATAATGTCATATCATTATTACATGCAAACCTTATTGATATACATGATTCACAAAGCACGGTGAGCACAGTTAACGGATAAGACATGAATATGCTGACGGGGTTCGGTACATAGACAGCCAGTGATTTGAGACCTAGTATAAGCCAGAAGCAAAGTATCACACTAGTGTAGTGTGTAGGGAAGTAAGGATCACAAAACTGCGTCACTAGGTGATAGTTTAAGTGCCGGAAAGTGCCTAAAACTCACTAATAATGCAGAATTCTGCATTAATTTCCAAAATTCAGCATTTTAACATGCTAGTAATGTGCAAAAATATGGCAAAATGGTCCTGTATGCTTTCCTAAGTGTCGGGAATTAAAAGTGTCACAAAAAGTTACATAAAGGACACTATACCGAATAACTTACCACTTTAATGGAACGGTATCTAACCGAACAACCGGACATTACCCGGAACACTAAAATATTACCAAAAACATTGTTTCACTTTTTCTGAGCTAGTTATGGTTCCCGAGCACTATAACACATTACATAATTCATGTAACACACTAAACACTAGCTTTGCACTTAACACCCCACTAATCACCTACTTTACCAAACAATTTACAACTTACCCCCCCCCCTTGTTATGACCGTCCCCTAAGGGACCCCACCTCAAAGATTTCTAAATCTTTCCTAAATCTTCTCATAATCTTCCATAATATATTCTTGGGATTTGATGAGATAATGTTTGTACTTTGCAAGACATATAACCCAATGGTTATTAGAGAATGAGAGTTATAAGAACCATTATAACCTTAACCATCTTCACACCACAACAACTCTCTCCCTCCCTCACATAAAGCTCGGCCGAAACGCCCCTTCCACCACCACCATATGTTGCAAGATCATTCAATCCAAGCTTCATACAAGGTGCACAAGGGTGATTTAGGAGGTGTGGAACTCACGGAACTTGAAGGACCTCTACCACTAGCTTTTATCCACTTGATTTTCACTTGTGATCTTCCCTAGCTTCAAGCTAGTAGTAAGACTTCTTTGATCCTTGTTTGCTTCATATTCTTAGTGGTTAAAAGTAATAGTATGTTGAAATTTACAAGAACACAAATGAACATGCACATAAATCTTGAACATAAAGTGTTACATAAAGTGGAATGGATGAAACATAATGAAATGTTACTAGAATGATATTGTCTTTGTTATGTTGATGATTGGTTGTTGATTTCTTGGTAGTATGATGATAATCATCATATGAAACTCGTTAAATTATGATTAAAAACATGAGTTAACAAGTTAGGAGGTGATTAGGGGTTTACATAAAATGATCACCTTCATATTTAGACATGAACTTGAACACAAAATGATTTCTTGTAAAATGACAAATAAGCGAACTAGTAATCTTGTAAATCCAAGACTCGTGAATGATTAGTCAAGAAAACCAAGTCTAAAAAGATGATTTTTAGAAGATCATGATTTTTATTTAACTTACACTATTTTTAGTAACAAAATAAGTGTAGAAATAATTTGGAAACAAGAAGATGTGATAAATAAACATTTTTGTAAATTATGTTTACAAGTTGTAAACACCAAATCTTTTCAAGAATGGGATTTTAAAAGAAGTAAACACACTTTGGAGGGTAACTAAACCCACTAAATATTTTACCAAGTTACTACGCGTTTTTTATAAAACACCAAGTTCAAGTTGTATTATAAATGGAATAGTTTTGCACTTGGTAAGTGTAATATTGTTTAGAGTATGATTGTTGAGGGTTTGAATGATTTTCAAAAAGAAAATGATATGCTAAATAGCATGGACACCTCCATTTACAAAGGAAACTATGGCGAAATTTTCCAAAAATTCCAACACTTAGAAAATATTTTCTAACAAGTGTTTACAACTATGTTTTTAACTTTGTTTTGTTCAAAATAAACTTCGCCATAGGTTTTGTTACAAAAATACAAAGTAACGGAGGTTGGTTTTTGTAAATAAAAATGGGTAAATATATATTTAGAATATATATTTTATAATAAGACGCTTGTGTGAATATTTGTATGATTTGTGAAGTAGTTATATTATTTTAGGGTAAAATAATATAACTTACAAATTACCATGGCATTTACAACTCCAAAATAATACCAAAAATCACATGGAATACATATCTAAGTTACACACTTGTTATTGTGAAACCGAACGCTAAAACATAACTTATGTAATATTCCGGAAAACACTCGTACAACTATAATTTTTTTTATAAATATTATTTTGGGAAACAAAAGAAGAGAAAATATATTATTTTTGGGAAAAATATATATATTTTGGGAATACATTATTTTTGACAAATAAATTATATATATTTTAAGTGAGACTTAAAAATATATTATTTCGGAACAATAAATATACATGTATGAAATACCCCCATCCTTGGGAAGGAAATACGGATTTAAAATACTTGTGAAGTATTAATACAAAAATATTGATTAAACAATTATTCCAAAACTAAATATAATTCAAAGTTAAAATAATTATTATTTTACAAATAATTATAACTTGGAATAATATTCGGAGACATAAGAAACGCAACTCAAAAACATTAAATACTAAGCAAAGGCACGACCCGTTCGTCTAATAGACGTTAGTACACTGTAGGTAGTCGTGATAGCTGCGGAGATTTGAGTTGACGATACTGAAGACGCATTACAGTGAGTTCATGTCCCCATTTTCTTTTAACCGCTTTCAGTTTTATACTTCGGGGGTGAAATACACGTTACAATTATTACAGACATTTTTATACATGGTATGGTTAGCTTAAGGAGGGTTTACTACTTAGATCATGTGAAAGGTGGGTATAACACTTAAGGCCATTAATCCTCGTCGTAGGACCGAGGGACATAAGTGATAGATCTATTTGGGTGTAGCGAGCCCACACCCATGCGAACTAGGGTGGCCCATGTGGTGACTATGTCTTATTCCCGGAGACAAGTTTGCTAGGTTTGAGTACTTCCTGCACCGTTTCACACATACCATTGGCTTTGCAACCCATTGGGGATCTCTTTTTCCTTAATTGCTACATACCAGGGACTTTAATACATACAGACATACTTTAAAGGTTTATACACGCAGACATACACATGAACTTGCTCAACTTTTGTTTGTGTTTTTCAAACTACATGTATTTCAGGGAACTAGTGGATCTGGCGGGGTATGCATGTGTCAAGCTGCATTTGAATAAAAGATGTTATCCATGGTTGTTGAGTTTAGAGGGTGTATTCCTTTCCTGGATGGGATACATAATTCTAAACTCAGGTTTTATTTAAGTACTTTTGTTGAGTCTTTAAGAACTCCGTTAAACAAGTCATGGGTTGTAACTTAATTCGGTATTGATGTTTTCAAACAATGGTATTATGGTATTTTGTTGGATCTGAGTTTCTTTTTGATTGTATTTTCGTTTGAAATTAAGATGAAAATGAAAGAGTTGTGCAGTGGAATTAAGATGAAAACAAACTTTGCATACAATCAAACGAGAGTAATACTTTAATCAAACATCTTTACACAATGAATCGAAAGATTGAATTTGTTTCAACAACGATTACAATGATTGATGAATGAATGCAAACTCCCCCTCAGCCAGAGCTCAGTAGTTTGTTCGTGCAAAGAAGACAATGTTGTAGAAGAGCTAATAGAACAGTACAAAGTACTGAACTATTTATAGGCACTTCCAAACCACTGAGCATCTTAGCTGACGTCACCATGAAAGTGACATCTAACCTCCTAACAAACTCTAACCTCTGATCTATAAACACTGATGTACTAAACTACTGCTATTACATTTCTTTACATAAAAGACACTTAAACAGCTGCTGCATCCTTCCACTGCTGTGAACCCAGCAGTACCTGTCCGGATCAGCAGTACTTGACTCAAGGCAGTAGATTGAGTCAGCAGAGCTTTGGTCTTCCATCAGTCTTTAACATTTATCAGTAGATCCAAGGCAGCAGTTGTAGGTCAGCACTTTGTAAGATCAGCAGATAGGAGGTCAGCAGATATAAAACCACTTTCAAGGGGAGAGATTTGCATGAACCAACTGTAATCATCTGCTTATTCTGGATCCACTGCTCTGATCCAGTTTTGGCTTTAATTATCTGTTCCTCTGATAGGGTTCAATCCCAACAATCTCCCCCTGGAACTGATAATGCCAAAACTCTTCATTATTTGTGGAATTCTTTATTACCTCATCAACAGCTCCCTTATCTGACCTTTAAATTGTAGTTCAAAGTCTAGGGCATCTGTATCTTCATCATCCCTGCTAAGTGGAAGATCAAGGAGATCCTGCAAATCTTCAAGACTCAGGCCAAGAGCTTGTTCCCTTGATATTTTCTCCACTTCTCCACCAGACCTGAGCAAAGTCAATACGCAGGTCTGTTTGTCAGTTTCCCACTTTTGTATTTTTGAGCCTGGTGGGTTTCTTGGGAGATGTTTATTTGCAGAAGTATTTGGAGAGGGTGGCCTATTCATGACTGGCTGAGCAGTACTTGCAGTTTGATCCAAACCAAGAGTTTCCATGATCATTTTCTTTATACCCTCTTTTCCAAGGTCTTCACCTTCCATTAACTCTTTGATGGTTTCAGCAATCAGCTGTTTGTGTGGCCTTCTTTTGTAGATGGCAGCACCAACTGGAGCCGTGGATCTCCTGATTTGCAGCTTTGATGGTCTTTTTGAAACCGCTGCTTCAGGATAGTCAGGCTTTTGAGGAACTGTGGGATCTTTCTTTCTTAATTGTTCCAACTTTTTGTAAGTAGCCCTGACCACATCTTCTTTCCATCTAGCAACTTGTCTTTTGTTTCCATAATCAGCTGCTACCAGTTCCTCTTTCATTCTCCTCAGCTCTTCCTGTTTGTCAGGTACATTCTTTCTAAACTTTGCCCAGTTAGGAGGAGTGTGAGTGACTTTCCTTTTTATCATGTCTTGAATTCTTGCTGCTTCATTTTCAAGTTCAGGAATAGTCCACTCTTTGTACATGTATCTCTCTCCTTTGTACTTCTTGTGAGCCATAATACTTTCAATGTAGTCTTTCTTCAGAGTTTCAGCTGCTCTTTCAGAAATTTGTTGACTAACATTTTTTGCAAATTGCTCTAGGGATCTGACTTGTGTGAGCAAATATTGACTTCTCTGTGCAATTTCTTTATCAGATTTCCCTTGTGTGTTTTTCTTTGAGATATCCTCTGCTTGCTTGGCCTTGATTTCCAAATATTCATCAACATTTTTAGGACAGGGATATCCTTTTATTGATGGCAAACTCCTTTTGGCAGGGTCATCCTCAAAGTAAAAAGATTTTATTTCTTCTCTAACAGCTGCTAATTCAAGAGGAAATTGAACACCTGCAGGAGGTAAGGGCTTGTACAGTTTAACTGAAGAGAAAGGAACAGGTTTTGGAATTGTGACAAGTGCTAAAGATTTTGAAGATGTTTGTGGTGGTGAATTTTCATCATCTTTGAGAATTAGTCTTCTCCTTTTTGTAGGAGGGACTGATGATGTTTTGGATGGAACAGTGGTGGTAGATGTAGTGGCAGTGGATTGTGATTGACTAACAGCTGTTGAAACAACTGGTGTTTCAACCACTGTTGTCATTACAACAAATGTTATAACATCTGCTGTCTTCTGCTGTATGTCAGCAGGTGTTGTTTTTGGTGGTGATGATGGTAAAGCAGTGGATGTTGTGTGTGTTGAAGTGGTGTGTGTTGATGGAACAACTGTTTGGCAAGTAGTAGTTTTTGTAACTCCTGTTGCATCAGCTATTTTGTATGGTGGTTTTTTAGCAGACTTTGAACGTCTGGTTGGAATGGATTTGGGTTGCCTCACTTTTCTAGTAGGCTTCTTCTTTTCCTCAACAGGATTTTCATGATCCTTTGACCCAGAAGTACCCTGATCTGGATGATCCATTCTGTCCACCCTGGCTTTCTTTTTGGCCTCTCTATCCCTTTTTACACTTGCAACTGCTTCTGCTAGTGCATTTGTTGTCACATCAATTTTCTTGCTGCCATCTGGCAAAGGGATCTTTTTGGTCATGTTTGAATTTTCTGGTTCAAGATAGAGACCATCCTCTATACCCTTCCTTTTCCACTCCTTAATTTTCTCCCCCTTTTTGGCATTATCTTCGGGGATTTGATAAATGTAGCGGACTTTTGGAGGAGCATTGCCAGTGGTGTGCAAGATCTGAGTTTTGAGAGCCTTTAAATCATCCTGAGTGTTCTTGAACCTTGACTCCATTGCATTTCTCAGCTGTTGTACATGTTTTTCTTGTTGCTGATCTGCTAATTGTGCTTGTTGTTGGAGAAAAGATTGAAACAGATTCCAGAGCTCATTTGTAGCAGGTACCCTTTGTGGAGCAGGTGCTTGAGGTGGAACAGCAGTTGATTGTACCTTCTGAGCTTGTAACACCTGTTGTAGCATATCTTTGAGTTCTGCAACAGAGTTATCAAGCTTTGCAATACGATCCGTCAAATTCTGGTACTTTAAACCATTACCCAAGTTAATGGGATCATCTGATTTCCCACTAGTAGTGGTTTTATCAGTGGTAGATGTAGGGAGTATACTCCAAACATTAACCACTGATGCCCCTTTTTCTTGGTACTGGGGTCTTCTTCCTTCAACACTTGACAACCTTTTGATGTTGCCAGTAGGATAAATAAATCCACTGGTGGTTGGCAGAGATGCTATAAAAGGAATTGCCTCCAAGGAAGTCTTATTAATGTAACCACTGTCCAACTGTAAACCTGTAGGTTCAACAGTTGTAGTGGCTGCTTCACTTGGATTACCACCAAGAGTTACTTGTAACTCATGGGGTGTAACCTCCTCAGGTTGTGTTGGTGGGTTAGCAAAGATTGATACATCAGACCCAGTCAGTTGTTGAGGTATATTCTCATTATTAGGTGATTGAGAAGGACTGGTTAATGCCTGGTTCAAATCAATTGCATCCAACAGTGGTTTTATTGGTGAGGGAATTGTGGATGTGATGGTTGGTGTAGAAATAGGATGTGTCCCGGGCATTGGACTGTGGATGATAGAAACGAGTGTTTCTAGAGCATCATGATGTGGAGGCCCTATTTGTACAACCTGTTCTTTTTGTGAAGAAACAGGAGGAGTTTCGGTTATGGTTTGAGATATTTGTACCAACTGCTGTGAGGAAGTAGCAGCAGTGGTTTCTTGTGACTTTTGTGTTGTCACTGGCAGGAGCTCTGGTATCTCATCCTCTAGAGATGCCTTTTTGATGGTTTTGGGGGGGTTTTTGTGTTTTTCGTTTTGTTGGCTTTTTGGTGATTTTAGGTGTGGGTTTCAAAACAGTTGTGCTGCTGCTTTGATCACCTTGAGCAGTGGGCTCAGCAGCAGATACCTGAGGAGCAGTTGTAACTGCTAAAATCTGCTCAGGCACCTCTGCTTGTGTTTTGCAAGGTGCTAACATTCTTGAAAAAGTTTCAGTTGTTAAACTGTTTATTTGAGTAAAATCACCTTGGTTTATTATAGCTAAATCATCCTTACTGAATTTCTTTGAAAAATAGTAACTTAAAAACCTTGGAAACAGTAAGAATGATTTTGTTTCAACATTATTAACCAAATCTTTAAAAATTTCCCGAGAATAGTTAAAATTTTCTCCTTGAAGAATTGCATATCCCAGATTTTGAATCTTTAAAGGGATTTCATTGAAAGAAGTGGTTTTGTTTGAAACACATAGTAGGAGGGTATGAAATAGAAATCTGGTTGCAGACGGAAAATAACCTTTTTCTAAGGTAATTTTCTTCATCATTGTGGCTTCATACCCTCTCTCAATGAAGTCAGTTTGTAACTCGTTTTTAGTGAAAGAAATTTTACCTTCCTGATCACCGAGTTGAAAGACCTCTGAAATGGATTGTGGCGTGATGTGGACAACTTTACCCTTTATCGAAGAGTTTATGGTGGTTGCAGTGTCTCCTTGTTTTTCAAGGGTTGCATTTTTCCAGAACTCCCTTTGGGTCGCTAAATAGATTGGTGCATCGGCAGTGAACAAAGTTTTGTACTTCGATTTTGCCATGAGATCAATGATGGAATCGAAAACGTTGGTGGTTCCTGGTTTTGTGAGAAGACCCAGGAGATTGTGAGATGGTTTATGTGGAATTTCAGTGGAGATTGCCTTTTGAGAGGCTGTTTTCGATGATGATTTCGATGAGGGTTTTGAGGATGACTTCGATTTTGTCATTTTGAAGATGAATGATCGAAGAAAGTTGTGAAAGATGAGAAGAAAAACTGCTTTGACAAGAGAATTTTTAAGAATTCAATTCGACAGTAAAACCTTGTTTTGATGGTGAGTGGGGGATTTTATAGGGAAGAAAGTGAATGCTGAGGTGGCAGCCATTACAAAAGGTCTGACCAATATGTACTGCCCACATGACAACCCCTGTTGAAAGTGAAGGACAGTACTTGTGTGATAGGGACAGATGAAGGCAGTGGTATGAAAGCAGTGGATGATTTTCACTATCAGTGGATAGCATATCAGTGGATAAGACACTGCTTTTGAACAACAAAGTTTATCAAGGTAATGAGAGAGCAGGGGTTGACTTTCAGCAGTGGACAGACTTTTGAAGTAGAGCAGACTTTTGAACAATCAGTGGTTAATGGCAGACTTTTAAGGATTTAATGAAAAATTTCATTTTTAGCTATTTTTTAGGATGGAGTTTTGATTTTCTGAAAACATTTTGTTGCTTTTATTCATAGAAAAACAAGATGTTGCTTGTTATTCCATGTTCAGCATCCCAATTCTAGAGACCAAGCTTTCAAAAGTGGCTGTATCAAGTGCTTTTGTGAGCACATCAGCCAACTGGTCTTTAGTTGGGACATGATGCAGAGAAATCAAACCTTTTTCATAGCAATCCCTCACAAAGTGATGTCTGATGTCGATGTGTTTTGTGGTTGAATGGGAAACTGGATTTTTGATGATATTTTCTGCTGCCTGACTGTCCAACATGAGTGGTGTCTTCAAGGTAGTGATACCAAAATCCAGTAACTGATTTTGAAGCCATAGGAGTTGGGCTGTACAGCTTGCAGCAGCAATGTATTCAGCTTCAGCAGTGGATGTTGAAACAGCTGCTTGCTTTTTGCTTTGCCATGAAACTAAGCAATCTCCTAGAAACTGGCACCCTCCTGATGTGGACTTCCTTGTGGTGTGACATCCAGCAAAGTCACTGTCTGAGAAACCTGAAAGCTTGCTGTTCCCATTAGCTGGATACCAGATACCAAGTGTGGGAGCACCTTTTATGTATCTGAAGATCCTTTTTACAGCAATGAGATTTGATTTTCTGGGAGCTGATTGACTTCTTGCACAGACACATGTTGCAAACATGATGTCTGGTCAAGATGCAGTTAGGTACAATAAAGACCCAATCATGCTTCTATAAAGTGTTTGGTCAATCAGCTCATCCTTTTCATCAGACATGACTAGCTTATTTGTGGCCATGGGTGTGCTGCATGGTTTACAATCATTCATATCAAATTTGGTTAAAAGTTCTTTAGCATATTTGCTTTGATGAATGAAAGTTCCATTTTGCAATTGCTGTACTTGGAGACCAAGAAAGCATTGCAGCTCACCCATAGCACTCATTTCAAACTCAGCTGTCATGAGTTCTCTAAACTCTTCACACATTGAGTTACATGTGCTTCCAAAAATAATGTCATCCACATAAATCTGGACAATCATTAAATCCTTCCCTCTCCATTTTAAAAACAGTGTTTTATCAATGGTACCTCTTTTGAAACCATTTGAGAGTAGGAAGTTGGAAAGAGTTTCATACCAGGCCCTTGGTGCTTGTTTCAAGCCATACAAGGCTTTGTTTAGCCTGTAGACATGATCTGGATAAAATGGATCCTCAAAACCTGGAGGTTGACAAACATACACCTCTTCTTGGATTGTACCATAGAGGAAAGCACTTTTGATATCCATTTGAAACACCTTCATATTGTGGTTGACAGCAAAGGCCAGGAACAGTCTAATGGCTTCCAATCTTGCAACAGGGGCAAATGTTTCATCATAATCAATCCCCTCTTCCTGTCTGTAACCTTGAACCACAAGCCTGGCTTTATTCTTGACAACAATACCCCTTTCATCAGTTTTGTTCTTGAAGACCCACTTTGTGCCAATGGGACTAACCTCTTCTGGCAGTGGTACAAGCTCCCATACTTGTTGTCTTTTAAACTGTTGGAGCTCCTCTTGCATGGCTTCTACCCAGCTGTCGTCTTTCAGTGCCTCTTGGTACTTGACTGGCTGATGGAGTGATAGAAAACCAGCAAAAAGACAAATGTTTTGGGTTTGGCTTCTTGTGAGCACCCCTTCATTTATGTTGCCAATGATTTGATCAGGTGGATGAGATCTCAAGAAGATTAAATCTCCTTGGTATGGTATGATGGCATTGGTTGGTGAAGGCTGCAAATGTGTATCATCTGAGCTAACCACTGCTGGGGACTTTGATGATCCAGCAGTGGCTTCAAAAGGTGGTGGTATAGGAGGTAATGAAGTGGACAACTGCTGACTTTTATCCACTATTTGAGGACTTTTGTCAGCAGTGTTTGAGGATGTGGAAGCAGTGGTTGATGGGCTACTTTGGTCAACAACTGTTGAGGTAGCAGTGGTTGAGCTTTGACAACTATTTTGAACAGCTGGTGCTTTTCCCTTTGTGGCAGACCTTTGAGGGATGATGATTTCATATCCATAGTCTGGTGTTGTATCCTCTGATGGACCTGCACTGTTAGTCTTGACAGCAGTATTTTCAAAAGTGAATTTTTCAAGATCAAACAGATCTGCAGGGTTTGCTGGGATTTTCATTGATGAGAGTTCATTGAACTTAACATTCAAAGTCTCCTCCACTGCTTTGGTCCGTGTATTGAACACTTTGTAGGCCTTGGCAGTGGTTGAGTATCCCAGATGATAACCACAATCAATTTTGGCTGCAAATTTTGAAATGGAATCTTTTAAGTTCAAAATAAAGCATGGGCAGCCAAACACTTTGAAATATGAGATCAGTGGTTTAATTTTATACAGAATTTCATAGGCAGTCTTTTTGTGCCTGGGGTTTATTAAAACTCTGTTCTGAACATAGCAAGCAGTGTTTACTGCCTTTGCCCAGAAAGTTAATGGCAAACCTGAATCTGCAAGCATGGTTCTGGCAGCCTCAATCAGAGTTCTGTTCTTTCTTTCCACTACCCCATTCTGCTCTGGTGTTCTTGGGATGCTGTACTGCCTTACAATCCCTTTCTTCACACAGAAGGTATCCAACTCCCTATTTTTGAATTCTGTGCCATTGTCACTCCTGAAGCTTTTCACTGGAAGGTCAAATTGCTTTTCAACCTGTGTTACAAAGTCTTGCAAAATGCCTGCAGTTTCATCTTTTGAGTGCAAAAAGAAAGTCCATGTGAACCTAGAAAAGTCATCAACAATAACCAAACAATATCTTTTCTTTTTGAGGCTCGTGACTTGAACTGGGCCAAACAAATCCATGTGTAGCATTTGCAAACACTGGGTTGTTTTGGACTCTTCAATGGACTTGTAAGAACTTTTATGCTGTTTTCCTTTTAAACAGGAAATGCAATGTTCAGGACATGAAAACAATTTTTGTGGTAGGCCTCTTACCAAACCATTTTTTGAAATTTCTGTGATTGTCTTAAGATTTGTGTGTCCCAGCCTTCTGTGCCAAAGTTCTGTCTCTTTGTTAGAGGCAGCTGAGAACAGACAGGCATCAGCTCTGGGACACTCTTTTGACATGTCAACAACATAAACATTGCCACTTCTTTGAGCAACAAGTTTAGTTTGACCAGTTTTGATTATTGATTCAATCTTTTTGACCATTTCTGGTCCAACAATCCTACAACAATCTTTTGTGAAGAATGACCCAAAACCCTTGTCACTCATTTGGGACACACTCAGAAGGTTGAATTTTAGATTGTCTATTAGATTGACATTTTCAAATTTTACTTTTCCAGACTCCGCTGTACCCGACCCCAGAACTTTTCCTTTACTATTATTCCCAAAGGATATATCACCCCCTCCATGGATTTTAAAATCTTTGAGGAGGGCTTTACATCCTGTCATGTGCCTCGAGCCTCCACTATCTACATACCAAAGACTATCGAAGCATGCAGAAGCTCCCTGCACATGAAGTAAAAGGATTAGTTCATTAAGGTCTCCAAAGCCAACAAGGCTTTGGATGGGGTCTCAACAGTGTCTGGGATGGATGTAGAATGATGGACAGTGGTTAGGTCAGGAGTTTGAACTGTTTTAGGACAGTGTTTCTCTAACCACTGTTGTGGGTCCTGACCAATCATCTGCTGGTAACCAAAAGGATGCTTGTTCACTTTGGGTTTAGAGGGCCTTTTGTAGGCCTCATAAACGTGAGGAATCCTTTGGTAAGACTGTTTTTCTCTGCCTTTTCTGAACTGATTGGCAGGGGGTGCATCAGTAACCTGAACATCTCTTTTGACAGATGTTTGGTTCAGCTATTTTGTAACAGCTGTTTGAACTGGCACAAACAGTGGTTGTTTCTTGGTGAATTTGACAGATGTTGATGATGATGATGGACTCAAGGATGTTTTAGCAATGTACTCATTGTTTTTCACATCAAAGTTTTTGAGATACACACATGCTTGAGTTTTGTGGTTTGTTTTACCACAGACAATGCAACCTTCAGCTGAAACAATGACACTTGTTCTGTTTAAATCATAAGCTTTTAAGTGGAAACAATCTTTTGTTAGATGGTTCCTTTTCTCACAGAATTCACAAAACAAGTTATCAATTTTTTCTTTCTTCTTTCTCTTTTCAGACTCCTTTGCAGCAGAGGTTTTAACCACTGCTGGGATGTCCTTGAGAGGTATGACTTTGGCTTTTGGAGCCTTGACACCATCAGTTGATGTAAAGTCCATTGGCTTGAAATTTTCAAGAATGTCACACTCATCAGACCATTTTGGTTTAAACTGGTATTCTTCAAGCTCCTCAAAAGTAGAGGATTCCATTGGTCTGTCAAGTGTGATTTTGTTACCAAGTTTGTCAGTGATTTTCACTTCTTGGCCATTCTTGTTTGTGGGGATGAACTCTGTGGTTACACCAATGGTTTGAACAGATTTTTCAAAAGCAGTGTCTTCATCATCATGTTTTCTATATCCAACCCCAAATTTCACATTGCTTTTTCTCTGTTTTTCAAGCATAACCTCATATCCTTTGCAGGATTCCACCCATCTTTCACAAGTAATCTGGGCGGACTCCAACTCCTTTTTGCAAACTTGGTATTTTTCTACCATAGTTTGAAGTTGGGTTTTGGTTATACTTTGCTCTTCTTTTAGACAGCTGTTCTCTTTTTCTTTTTCAGTCAATTTGTTTTTAAGTTCTTTTAAAGACCTTTCAAATTTGACCTCATCAGACAAGATTTTATCCCGAAGGTTTTCATTCACCTCTTTAATGTTAGCAAAAGCAATTATGCAATTGTCAGAACACAGTTTTTCAAGAACTTGAGGAGATACCTTGGCAGCTGCCATCATTGCACAATCACATTGATGATCTTCCTCATCATCAGCTTTCACCTTCTTTTCACCAGCCTTTTCTTCTTTCTCTTCTTGTTTGTCCTCTTCGGACCATGGATCTGTCAGTGGTTCAATCAGGGTACCTGAACTTTCTCCCAACAGTAGTTCACCAGCCACAGCAGTAACCACTGCTTCAGTCACCTCTTCCACTGTTTCAAAGCACTGCTGTCCCTCCTCAGTTTCAACCCCCTCCTGTATTGACTCTAATGCCATCAAACAAAACTCATCATGAGAAGAATCATTAGAAGCATAGAGTGCAAAATTTTCATCATTAAGGTCTTCAGGCATACTGCTCCAGTCAACAAACCCTTGAGTGAAAAAACTTTGTTGATCTGGTTGTGCTGCTGCTGGAGCAGTGGTTTGAGGTGCAACAGGTTGCACTTGTACCTGTGGAGCAGGGGTTTGAACATATTGGATTTGTGGAACAGTAGTTTGGACATAATGTACTGGCACAGGGGCAGCAGCATAGTGAGCAGTGTTCACTTGAGCTGCTGGGGCATATTGGGCATACTGCACAGTGTTTTGGTTTTGAGGTCTAGGATTTGAGCTAGGATGAGTAATTATGGGACCAGTAGTTTGACTCCTACATTCCCTAGCGAAATGTCCCAACCTATTACACTTGTAGCACTTGATTTTCGATTTATCCAACCCCACCCTTAGATTCCCATGCAATCCTGGGAATTTTCGCCCTGTTCTTTTATAGAACTTGCTAGTTCTAACACTTAGCAAAGCCAGTTGGTGCAGGATGTCCATTTCCTCTAAATCAGTGGGATCAAAATGTTGCAAATCATTTAGTTCAAAACTTAAATTGTCTGACATCTGGTTTTCGTTTGCAGTGAATGCATAACTAGCAGAGTGAGGATCAGGGTTGTTAAAATTTGCACCTGCAGTTATGTCAATGAAGTGATCAAAACCCTGATTCTTACCACTGCTCCCATATTCTTCTTGACCCAGAAGAGCAGTATTACCGAAAGTGTAATCATCGGTAACTTTTCCTGACTCTTGTAACCTCCTTTTCTGGTTCAACTCCCTTTCATAGGTCAGGAGTCTACCGTGGAGTTGGGTCAAGGTCAGATCCTTGAATTCAGGTGAGTTTCGGGTGACAAAAGCTATGGTGTCCCATTTTTCTGGCAGTGACCTGAGGAACCTGCTATTTTGAGTTGAGTTTGTAAAAGTGGTGTTAACAAGCCTCAGTTCACTGATGAGACAACTGAAACGCTCAAATTGTTGCGTTAGTGATTCACCTTTAACGTAGCAAAATGTTTCATACTGTTGGTTCAGGATTTCCCTATTGTTTTCTATGACTTCTTCAGTTCCCCCAAACTGTTCCTTAAGTGCGTCCCATAACTCTTTGGCACTGTTACAATGTAACAGTCCAGCATATATTTCATTGGGCAGCGCTGATGCTACGATGCTAAACGCTTTAGCATCTAGTTCGATCTTTTGAAAGTCGGTTTCGGTATAATTTTCAACTGGTTTTGGAACGAACTTTTTAGCATCTTCAGCACTTGGCACTGAAGGAACATGGGGACCATATATGACAGATTTCCAACAACCTGTGCTTTGTTGAGCGAGGATGTGACCCATCCTCCTCTGCCAGATGTTGTACTCATTTCTTTTTAGCATAGGTGGTTTAAAAAGCGAGCCGATGTTGTTTTTATCATCCTGAGATTGTGACGTCATTCTTGTTGTTTTACAGACACTGAGAAATCAACTTTAATGGTGATTAATCCTTGCTCTGTTTTTCAACGGACGAACAAACGATCAGTATCAACTGTTATGAGCTGAACTTTTTACGTCAAAATGATTGTTAAATCAAATTTGACTGTCCAAGCTCTGATACCAATTGTTGGATCTGAGTTTCTTTTTGATTGTATTTTCGTTTGAAATTAAGATGAAAATGAAAGAGTTGTGCAGCGGAATTAAGATGAAAACAAACTTTGCATACAATCAAACGAGAGTAATACTTTAATCAAACATCTTTACACAATGAATCGAAAGATTGAATTTGTTTCAACAACGATTACAATGATTGATGAATGAATGCAAACTCCCCCTCAGCCAGAGCTCAGTAGTTTGTTCGTGCAAAGAAGACAATGTTGTAGAAGAGCTAATAGAACAGTACAAAGTACTGAACTATTTATAGGCACTTGCAAACCACTGAGCATCTTAGCTGACGTCACCATGAAAGTGACATCTAACCTCCTAACAAACTCTAACCTCTGATCTATAAACACTGATGTACTAAACTACTGCTATTACATTTCTTTACATAAAAGACACTTAAACAGCTGCTGCATCCTTCCACTGCTGTGAACCCAGCAGTGCCTGTCCGGATCAGCAGTACTTGACTCAAGGCAGTAGATTGAGTCAGCAGAGCTTTGGTCTTCCATCAGTCTTTAACATTTGTCAGTAGATCCAAGGCAGCAGTTGTAGGTCAGCACTTTGTAAGATCAGCAGATAGGAGGTCAGCAGATATAAAACCACTTTCAAGGGGAGAGATTTGCATGAACCAACTGTAATCGTCTGCTTATTCTGGATCCACTGCTCTGATCCAGTTTTGGCTTTAATTATCTGTTCCTCTGATAGGGTTCAATCCCAACATATTTTCTAAACTCTTTTAATGGATAAACATCTCGTGTTTTTATCATATAGCATTGTTGCTATGGTATTAAGAAGTCACACCAAATAAACCACGCTTCCACAAAAGTCAGGGTGTGACAGCTTGGTATCAGAGCCTCGATCATAGCGAACTAGGATTCCTTCTCGAGTCTAGACTATGATCATCAGGGCTCTCACGAAAACAATTTTACATTGCATACACAAAACGTCCAGATCCAGGGAACAAACATTTTTATTAACAAAAAGGCACAAATACACATTTTAAAAAGGGTAGGTTTATAATTCAGTCTTAGAGACTGAGGGAGTTCAGTATTAGAGACTGGGGAAATTTGGTCATAGAGACCAGGGAGTCAGTCTTAGAGACTGTGGAAATTTGGTCTTAGAGACCAGGGAGTTAGTCTTAAAGACTAGGGGAAATTTGATCTTAAAGACCAGGGAGTTAGTCTTAGAGACTGGGGGAAATTTGGTCTTAGAGACCAGGGAGTTAGTCTGAGAGACTGGGGAGTTAGCTCGAGAGGCTGGGTAGTTTAGTCTGAGAGACTGGGTAGTCTGAGAGACTAGTTGAGGCAGTCTGGGAGACTGGGGAGTTAGCCTGAGAGGCTGGGTAGTTCAGTTTGAGAAACTGGGAGGTTTAGTCTGAGAGACTAAGTAGTTCAGTCTGAGACTTTGGGTAGGATAGTCTTGGGAAGACTAGGATTGCATACACGCTTACATTGTTATTACCTACGTGCTTATTTGATGTTCATTGATATATGTGCATATGTGTGGTTGTGTTATTACAGACATTATGTCATCTTCTTTGGAGAGTGGCGCATCAGGTACGATAGACCCGATAGCTATAGTCTCGGACGATGAGATTGCTTCAGACCCAGAGATATTATCTGATGACACTGATGACTTCCAGCCCTTCGCCTTACCGGATTTCAGAGATGATTTACCTTTAGCTGATGGTTTTCTTGACGGGGATCTACCCCTTGCTCAGATCCCTGCACCTATTCCTCTTGCTACATTTCCTGTTGAGGATCTGCCACTTGATCATATGTCCGATGATGATGTCGATCTCTTCATCGAGGGTCCCCCTGAGGATGACCAGGATGGCGGGGCTCCGATTGATGATGATGTTGCTATTCCTTTGGATGAGGTTCCTGTTGTTGATGCCATTGTTGTTCCTGTCGAGGTTCCTGTTATGGAGGTTTTATCTGACCAGTCTGGTCACGATTCGTCTGGTCCCGATTCGTTTGAGTCTGTGTCGTCTTCTACTCTCCATGCATTGGGATTACAGTGATATCCCACAGACACTGATTCCGACACTACTATGTCAGCAGCACCCGATTCGCCACATGATTTTGAGTCTGATCCTGAGTTTGATGATGAGATGGATCCTATCGTTCCGCCGCTGGGTTTTGGGTTCATCCCTGACTTCCCACACGATTTTGATCCTGATCACGAGGTAGAGTTTCTTCATGATGATCAGCCCTTGGAGGCACCTGTTGATCCTGTTATCGATCCTGAGCAGGAGGTCGATTTCATTCCTACTGACCAGCCCATTGATGCACCTTACTTCCTGATGATCAGCTCCTTGACATACCCGCTGATCATGAGCCTGCTCTCGCTGACCCAGAGCCTGAGTTTGCACCAGAGCATGTTCTTGCTCAAGACCTTCCACCTGTGAATGACCCTATCACTGTTGATGCACCAGTTATTGCAGCACCAGTTGTTGATGTTCCTATTGTTGTTGCACCACTGCCCAGCCGGCCCATGTGTTTGTTGACCTTGCACCTTTTGCTACCCACATTGATCCTAGATATGCTCACACCCGTAATGGGTGAATTGAGGATGAGGACGATTATCCTCCTTTTGTTCAACCAGTCACTCCCCTTTTGCACCTGTCTAGGTACCTGTTGATGTCCCACAGTTTATCCGCACGTGTCAGACGTTCACCGCTTGGATTTACCCGTCACTTTTCTTCAGGACATTCCTCCTCTCCGTCCAGGGGAAGGACCTTCTACTCAGTAGCACGATCACATACCACCTATGACAGCAGCCTTTCCGTTTATTCCCCCATTTGCACCTGCTGCACACACTGCTTTTTCCTCTGCACCCACAGGCGAGCCATTTATGTGGTCTTCCCCCAACGTCATGCCTTTTTCAGATCCATACCATCCCTTTCATGTTGGGTATACGACGGATGATATACTTTTATCCTTGCAGTTACAGAAGGATATGTTGAGTCGGAGAGTCGCTGAGCTCGAGAGGATCCCGCGTCCTCCATCTTTCACTGATCCATCACAGTCTGCTTTTCCACCTGCTCCACTATTTCCTTATCCGGATTTCCCCATCCGATTTTTGACGATGGAGCAGCAGATCGCTTGTTTGTTGCGTATTATGCATGCACTCGAGGAGGATTTGGTGCATTTGTGCCGTTTGCTTTTCATTCCTCCACCTCCTTCTCCTCCCCCATCAGCTTGAGGTTTTTGGTTTTCTGCAGATAGCATATTTTGATGAGAGTTCAGCTATTGAGCCTGATTGCACAACATTTTGAAGACCACGTTATGACTTTTGACATTTGACTTTTGGTTGTTATAGATTGTAGACGATTCAGACAAGGGCGATGTGACCCTTAGTCTCTTTTGATGTATGATACAATTATGAAACTTGTAAACTGTACTCGTGGTCTTGACATATGAAAGGTCAATCGCAACATTCTCATTATACACGTTGATGAATTACTTGTTTATGCTTTGATTATGATGCAATGAAAGCCTAATTGTAATGTTCTCGGTAAACGTGCTACCAATATAAAGGAATATGCTATGATTGGGTTATACGTGTTTGTTTGTTATACTCTCATTAGACATGATTCCATTTACTTGCTTATACTATGTGTATGTTGTTGCTTGATGTGTTGATATGATGATTTATTACGTGTAAATACGAATGATCTTCGAACAACTATTTACATTCCCTGAATAGACTAGACCTAACTAACCCGAACTTCTTCCTAGAAGATGTCTCATCAAGAGATCACTCGACTGACCGAGGCAGAATGGCAAGCGCACGCCTCACGAGTCATAGCTCGGCACGAGGTTCTTCGCTACAAGTGCAGTGAAGGTACCTCAAGGAATGACCCACCTAACGGTAATGTTTAATTCATCCAAGACACATTGCAACACATTTGCAAAATCCCCAATGTGCTTTGCTAATACTTACTGTGATAATGATTGCTTGGGTACAGGTTGTACCTACAAACAGTTCCTAGATTGCAAACCCCTGTACTACGGTGGCACTGGAGGTGCCATAGCTTTTGTAAAATGGTTGAGAATGTGGATGTTGTTGTGCGAATGAGCGGTTGTACACTAGAGCAACAAGTCCCATATGTTTCCGGATTGCTTCAAGATGAGGCTCTATTATGGTGGAACCTTAGGGTTCGAGAAATGGGCGGGGCTGCAACATATGCGTTAACATGGAGTGAGCTAAAGGAAATGATGCGTAGGGAGTATTGTTCTCAGATGGAGATCCAAAAGCTGGAATTCGAATTCTGGAAGTTAAAAGTGGAAGGTCCAAAAGTGGTGGAGCACGAGCAGAGGCTTCATGATTTGTCGCGAGTCGTTCCGTACCTGGTGGAACCCGAATTGAAGAGAATGGAGTAATCCATTTGGGAACTGGCGCCTCAAACCTTGAGCTTAATGACAGCATCAACGCCACCAACAACTATTGTTGCATATATGATGAGTCTGGCGCTCACTAAGGAAGCACTTAGATTGGAAAGACTTTCAAGCCCCGACGAGAAGAAGGAAACTCCGGTAGAGACATCTGAAAAGAACAAAAGGAAGCTCATTGATTACCAAGAAGGTGATCGGGAGAATAACAGAAACAAAGCCAAAAAGGGAAAGAAGTACCTGGGTAAACTATCTAAGTGTGACGAATGTCAACGTCATCATACCGGGCAATGTGGTAATGAAAAATATGATAACTGTGGCAGAGTGGGACACTGCAAGGAGATGTGTTGGCGCCGGAAGAAACGTTGAAATCAAGGTCAAGTTAGTAGTAGGAAATACGGAGAAAACAACGACAACAATAGCTATCAGGGCGGAAATGGCGGAAATCAAGAACGTAGACAAGGGTGTTTTAACTGTGGTGACGTGGGGCACTTTTGGAAAGATTTCCCAAAGGAGATTAACCAAGACCGTGAAGGAGCATCCAACATCGGAGCTTGTGAAGCATGCCAGGATCCAGATGTGGTTACTGGTACGTTCTCTATCAACCAAAAATTTTGCATCCATGTTATTTGATACCAGTGCCGACCATAACTTTGTATCTCATGAATTTAAGAATATACTTGGTTTAGTAGAGGGTTAAGTTAGATGACCCGCACTCGATAGAACTAGTTAATGAAAAGCCTCGACGTGGTAACTGGGATGGACCAGTTGTCGAGCAACCAAGCGGAGATCGTTATCCGCATCCCGATGTCGAACGACGAAACAATCGTGATTGATGAAGAAGGATACGCCTCTACAAATTATTAGTGCATGGAGGCACGAGAATTTCGCGCACAGAATGTGTTGCTGTCGCAACCTCCGATCCCTTATCTATCCCGGGAACGGGCGGACGCGAACTCAGATTTTTTGTGGTATCAGTTATTTAATCTTGCAGCGGAAATTACATCAGGACCGTAGTTAGGAAATGTTTATCAGAGTAAAACCACCATATTTTATATTAATAATCACATGGGCAAAACCCAAGTTTCTTATTACAATACATTTATAGGGATAAACCCTATTTTATTGAATTTAAAACATCGTCTTTTAGGTAACTTTTATAGCCACATTTTTACTAAGCCTTCAGTGCTTCCCAGCTGGCTTTTTACTAATTGGCTGTCACATTGGGTTACCTGAAACACGTTTTAAAAACATTTGTCAGTCGGAAATACTGGTGAGTGAATCCCAGTTTAATCAAGAAACATTTTATCAATTAAAACAGTATTGAGAACGATCACATTGTTTATTTCTACACAATTACTCATTCAGTATTTGCCACTCGACTGGATCTGTGGCTATGGTCAAATTACCCATTGGCTAACTCGTTGTCCAATGGTAATGTACTGTCGTACCGACTTACTACTACTACTCGCAGTAGTACAAATTTTGTATACAAAACCCCATAATACCGGCAGTAATTGAAGAACTATAAAGACTCAATCACCGCTTAATCACATTGTAAAACATTTAAGGTTTTGTAAAACATTCCAAAAAGGTTAACAAAAAGGGGATAAACTCACATTGCTATCTTAGACTTCGCGTAAGGGTTTCCTGGATATAATCTATAATTTATACAAATGTACATTGGTTAGTACCATAACCCTTTGAAAATATTAATGATACCCTCCCCGAGACGGCATTCCAACAACTACGTCGGGCAGAACCACGACAGTTGTTACGGAACCCTAAATCAATCGGGCAGCGTAACTATTACGAAACTGTGGTTATAATACTTACAACGGAGCAGAACCTTGCTAATTAGGGGGATATAATACCCGCGTATAATAACTCTACTACAGAAATTGTGATTGAGAATTGAGAAATGAACGAACTGAATTGAAACCCGAGGCCTCCTTTATATAGTTGCTGATCTCGACTCTCACGCGGCCCGCGTAAAGGATAAGCGGGGCTTATGCGGCCCGCGTCAACACCTGGTCAACATGTAGCTTAGCTGGGTCAGCATGTAGGTCCACCACGATGTCGACACATGTCGGCTTCTGGTGTCTCCGCGTTTGATGATCTCTCACGGCCCGCGTAAGAGTTAAGGTGAGCTTACGCGGCCCGCCTTAACTTATAATTTCACCGGAATCAAGTTTCAGCCTTGATACCGCCCGCGTGAGCTTGGGATGGGGTCCTACGCGGCCCGCCTAAGCTTAATTTTTATTGTTTTTAATTTATTTTATATGCTATAACATATTTCGGGTTCGGTTTAAACATACGGGATGTATTATAAGACATAAGGGAATATTTTAAGATATACTGGGGTGTCGGAAATATTATGAGGGTGTTGGTTTTACCGAGGGTTGTTACATTCTCCCCACCTTGTTTTAGAGCTCGTCCTCGAGATCTACTGGAATAAATGCGGATATTTCTTTTGCATTTCTGATTCAAGCTCCCATGTGTACTTAGGTCCTCTTTTGGAGTCCCACTTCACTTTGACCAAAACTAATCTCCTATGCTTAAGATTCTTGACTTTTTTGTCTTCAATTTGTAGAGGTCTTTCTACAAACTTGAGTTGTTCATTTACCTCTATATCCTTAAGAGGTACTATCAGTGATTCATCAGCTAAACACTTCTTGAGATTAGATACATAAAACACATCATGTATTCCTGCCATTTCCTCTGGCAGTTGTAGCTGATAGGCTACAGGTCCTATTCTTCTAATAATCTCAAAAGGTCCAATATACCTGGGACTTAACTTTCCCCGTTTGATAAATCTTACTATTCCTTTCCAAGGAGAGACCTTCAATAATACTTTTTCTCCTACTTGAAACTCCAAGGGTTTGCATCGATTATCGGCATAGCTCTTCTGTCGATCACGTGCTGCTTTTAGTCGTTCCTTGACTTGAATAATCTTATCAGTTGTTTCTTGCACTATCTCAGGTCCAGATAGTTGTTTTTCTCCAATTTCTGCCCAACAGACTGGGGTTTGACACTTTCGTCCATAAAGTGCTTCGAATGGTGCAACATTGATACTTGTGTGATAACTATTATTATAAGAAAATTCAATTAAAGGTAAGTGATCATCCCAATTACCTCCAAAATCAATCACACAAGCTCTAAGCCTGTCCTCGATTGTCTGAATTGTCCTTTCACTCTGTCCGTCCATTTGAGGGTGATAAGCTGTGCTTAATTTTAACTTGGTTCCCATTGCCTTTTGGAAACTTGACCAAAAATGAGAGGTAAATTGGCTATCTCTATCAGAAACAATTGATAAAGGAATGCCATGTAAAGAAACAATTTCATTTACATATAATTTAGCTAATTGTTCCATATTGAAAGTTTCTTTCATTGATAGGAAATGAGCTGACTTGGTTAGCCTATCTACAATCACCCAGATTGTATCATTTCCTTTCTTTGTTTTGGGTAATTTAGTAACAAAGTCCATTGTTATCAATTCCCATTTCCACACTGGCATTTCTAATTGTTGTAGAAATCCTGAGGGCTTCTGGTGTTCAGCTTTAACTTGTAAACAAGTTAGACATTTAGAAACATAGGCTGCTATGTCCTTTTTTATTCCTATCCACCAGAAATTTTTCCTTAAATCCTGGTACATTTTATCACTCCCTGGATGCATCGTATACTTAGAATTATGGGCTTCTTCTAATATACGATTACGCAGGTTTCCTAATTTAGTTGTCCACATTCTCTTTTTATGGAATCTCCAAATTCCATCTATTCCTTGTTCCAATTCTTTTAGCATACCTTTTAATTTTTCAGTATCTTCCTTGATTACTGATTCTTGTGCTTCTCTTATCTGATCATTTAAATCTACTTGCAGATTTAATTTAAGAGAACGTACCCTTTTTGGCTTTTCATGATACTTTTGACTTAAAGCATTTGCTACTACATTTGCTTTTCCTTCATGATACTGGATATCACAATCATAATCACTAAGCATCTCCATCCAGCGTCTTTGTCTCATATTCAATTCCTTTTGCTTGAAGATATACCTTAAACTCTTATGATCAGTGAATATGGTAAACTTACTACCATAAAGGTAATGTCTCAAAATCTTAGGAGCAAAAATTATAGCTCCTAATTCTAAATCATGAGTTGAATAATTCTCTTCATGATTCTTAAGTTGTCTCGATGCGTAAGATATAACCTTTTGACGTTGCATTAATACACATCCATAGCCTAATTTAGAAGCATCACAGTAGACTACAAAGTCTTCAGTTCCTTTTGGTAATGCTAGTATAGGTGTATGGGTTAATCTTTGCTTAATGATTCTAAAAGCTTCTTCTTGTTTTAATCCCCATTCAAACTTAACAGATTTACAGGTTAATTTAGTTAAGGGAATGGCTATTTTAGAAAATTCTTGAATAAATCTTCTATAGTAACCGGCCAATCCTAAGAAACTTCTAACCTCAGTATGTGATTTAGGGGTTTTCCATTTAGTAATTGCTTCGATCTTTGTTGGATCTAGATGAATTCCTTCATGATTAACTAAATCTCCAAGAAATTGTACCTGTTCTAACCAAAATTCGCACTTAGAAAATTTAGCATAAAGCTTTTCCTTTCTTAATAAACTTAAAAGTGCGTGCAAATGCTTTGCATGATCCTCTTTATTCTTAGAGTAAATGAGAATATCATCTATGAAAACGATTATGAATTTATCCAAATATGACTTACATATTCGGTTCATCATGTCCATAAATGCAGCTGGGGCATTGGTTAAACCAAATGGCATGACAGTAAACTCATAATGGCCATACCTTGTTCTGAAAGCGGTTTTAGGAATGTCCTCTTCCTGTACCTTTAATTGATGATATCCTGACCTTAAATCGATTTTAGAGAAAAATCGAGCTCCTTGCAGTTGATCAAACAGATCATCGATTCTCGGTAATGGGTACCGATTTTTAATCGTAGCCTTGTTTAATTCATGGTAGTCAATGCACATACGCATTGATCCGTCCTTCTTTTTAACAAACAGTATCGGCGCTCCCCATGGCGACGAACTTGGTTGTATAAATCCTTTTTCTAACAATTCATCTAATTGTTTCTTTAATTCCTGCATTTCAGCGGGTGCCAAACAATAAGGTGCTTTGGCAATTGGTGCCGTTCCTGGTAGCAGGTGAATTCTGAATTCAACTTCTCTGTCTGGAGGTAGTCCTGGTAATTCTTCTGGAAGGACATCTGAAAACTGAGACACTACTGGAATGTCTTTTAGTTCTTTTCCTTTAGTGTTAGTGATTATGGAAATCATTTACACTATATAACCTTTTCTTATATAGCTTGCAGTTTTCATCACAGAGATGAATTTTGTGGATCTAGAGGGCTTATCTCCTTTAATTGTGATCATTTTACCTTTTGGTGAATTTACTTGAATTGACTTTTGATCACATAAAATACTGGCTTTATTAGCTATTAACCAATCCATTCCTAAAACAACATCAAATCCTGCCAGATTCATGGGATAAAGGTTTGCAATAAATTTCTGATCTAAAATTTCTATTCTTACTCCCTGCAAGATTTCAGAAATCCTAACGGTTTCTCCATTGGCTGTCTATACTAAACATTCTTGTGGTAGTTTAGTTAATGATTGATTTAGAAATTTGAAAAATGATGTATTAATAAAACTTTTGTTCGCACCAGAGTCAAATAAAACTTTAGAAAAAATATCATTAACTAAAAACGTACCAGCTTTGACATCTGGAATCATCTTAGCTTCATCTGCAGTCAGAACAAATGCTCTAGCATTTTGAGTAATCTTGTTGTTTGTAGCTGGAGCTAATTTTGGGCAATTAAGCTTGATATGACCTTGTTCTCTGCAGTTGTAACATATCCTGTTATTAGCTTTCTTCCTGCAATTTTCTTCCTTGTGTCCCGATATTTTGCAAAAGTTATAGTATATAGAGCATCTTCCTGAATGCTTTCTTTTGCAATTCTTACAGTAAGGTGCAGAGGTAGAACCTATATTTCTCCCACGATTAGAATTTCCAGAAAGAAATTCTTGTGTGAGCTTCTGGGTTAGGTTCCTTCTTTGATCTTCTTCTCGGGTACAGACTAATTCATCTGTCAAGGTATTTGCTAGTTCTACAGCTTCTTCTATGGTTTGAGGTCTAGCTGCCTTGACTACATGTCTTATCTCTCCAATTAATCCCCAAATATAATGGGAGATTAACACTGGTTCTGGTGAAGCAAGAGTTGGCACTATTCTAGCATATTCGATGAATATTTTAGTATATCCCTTACTATCCACACCAGTCATCCTAAGGGTTAGGAATTTGTTTGCTATCTATTCCTTCTCATTGGGTGGGCAGAATTTCCTTTCTACCTTGTTCTTGAATTCTTCCCATTCCATATTGTAGGTTCTATCACTTCTTCTTGATTGGAGGATAGTGTTCCACTATTCTAACGCTGAATTCTTAAACAGATTAGAAGCAAATAATATCTTATCTTCTTTAGCACACTTGCTTATTCTTAAGACTGCCTCAGTCTTCTCTATCCAACGTAGAGTTGCAATGGCCCCTTCGTTGCCTGAGAATTCCATTGGTTTACAAGACCAAAATTCTTTGTAAGAACAACCATAAGGCATGGTTCTTCTCCTTTTGGGAATAGGCATTTAAAGTACAAGTCCATTGTTCACGCTGTTTTCAGGTTCGATGGGTCGCTTACTGCTATGCTTACTTTTATTATTCGCTTCTTGAATAGTTTGAATAATAAATGGCATTGCATCTATGATTCCTTGTGCCACTATATGTTGAACAACACTATTATCCATTTGATTTCCATTGTTATTGATGCTTGGATTCTCATTAACCACGTTAATGTTACTCTGGTTATCATTATTCAGATTTCCTTGATTTCCTTCATCGGCCATCTGAATTTTAAACATTTTTCCCATATTAATATCACAAGATAATATTTAATATAGTTAATCATATGATACTCAATCTAGCCAAAAACGTCGATCATTGCGACTTTTACTCTATTTCCACCTACTATTATGCATCTATTACATTCTAGTACTGAATTAAAAATTACAATACTGATAGAAATAGAATCACACTAATAGTAATATGCATCCGTACACACATATTTTATTTTATTTTATTTTATTATATTGCTATTATTATTACCATCTCCCCCATCACATCACGGATATGGATTTATCCAAAAATCCATATTGCGCTCATTGTATTTCCATACGAGCCGCTCTCCCACCTGTCGCATTCTCTCACTGCTTTCTAAAATTTCCTCACCGAAGGTCCTAAGTTCTTGCACGTTTTCTGCACTCATTGGGGGTGCAGGTTCTAGGACTGGGTTCGGAATCTGGGGTGCGGTTTCCTGATATGGGGGTGAAAGTTCCTGAAATTGGTAAGGATCCTCTAAGATCTCCCTAATGTAATTATCATGGTAATAGGGATCTAAAGGGTTCATACCTGGATAGGCTCCTATGGGTGCGTTTTCATGGATAGGGTAATGTTGCACAAAATCCCTATTATCATCTCACCAGGGGTCGTAATTTGGGTCTAGGGGGTTTGGTGCAGGTACCCTAGGAATTTCTTCTGGGTTAAAGTCATGCATCTCCACTTGATTATCAAGATTTTCTATCTCCATGGGTTGGTCTGGGTTTTGTGGTTGTGGGGCTACTAGTTGTTCCAGACTTGGGTCAACAGCAGTTGTAGCTAGGATATGGAAATTGGCTAGGCTTCTATTAAGCATATCCTGCGTATGGGCATCTGTCTCTCACTTAGCAGCTGCTAAAACTCTTTGCTGTTGCAACTTTCGCATTCTTTTCCTACGAGCAAAGGCTTCCTTACTGAACCATCCTCGTTTCTTATGAGGGAATGGCTCTTCTAACTGTGCTTTAAAAGCAAACATTCCTTCTTCCTGATCAGCAGTATACCCAGAAAGGGCAGGCTGTGATAAAGTACCTTTACTCCTAGGTGATTCAGACAACTGACGACTCATATCTGAGGGTCCTTGATCACTCATACTGTAAACTAACAGATTTTCAAATAACACATAACAAATAAATACAGTTATGCACATATTTCCATTATTTCCTAACACAAAATTTAAAACTTAAGTGTCAGCGGAACACTGCTTTGGCTCAGACCAGTGGCTAGGCTCTGATACCACCTTCGGTCGCAACCCCGGATCCCTTATCTGTCCCGGGAACGGGCGGACGCGAACTCAGATTTTTGGTGGTATCAGTTATTTAATCTTGCAGCGGAAATTACATCAGGACCGTAGTTAGGAAATATTTATCAGAATAAAACCACCATATTTTATATTAATAATCACATGGGCAAAACCCAAGTTTCTTATTACAATACATTTATAGGGATAAACCCTATTTTATTGAATTTAAAACATCGTCTTTTAGGTAACTTTTATAGCCACATTTTTACTAAGCCTTCAGTGCTTCCCAGCTGGCTTTTTACTAATTGGCTGTCACATTGGGTTACCTGAAAAGCGTTTTAAAAACATTTGTCAGTCGGAAATACTGGTGAGTGAATCCCAGTTTAATCAAGAAACATTTTATCAATTAAAACAGTATTGAGAGCGATCACATTGTTTATTTCTACACAATTACTCATTCAGTATTTTCCACTCGACCGGATCTGTGGCTATGGTCAAATTACCCATTGGCTAACTCGTTGTCCAATGATAATGTACTGTCGTACCGACTTACTACTACTACTCACAGTAGTATAAATTTTGTATACAAAACCCCATAATACCAGCAGTAATTGAAGAACTACAAAGACTCAATCACCGCTTAATCACATTGTAAAACATTTAAGGTTTTGTAAAACATTCCAAAAAGGTTAACAAAAAGAGGATAAACTCACATTGCTGTCTTAGACTTCGCGTAAGGGTTTCCTGGATATAATCTATAATTTATACAAATGTACATTGGTTAGTACCATAACCCTTTGAAAATATTAATGATACCCTCCCCGATACGGCATTCCAACAATTACGTCGGGCAGAACCACGACAGTTGTTACGGAACCCTAAATCAATTGGGCAGCGTAACTATTACGAAACTGGGGTTATAATACTTACAACGGAGCAGAACCTTGCTAATTAGGGGGATATAATACCCGCGTATAATAACTGTACTACATAAATTGTGATTGAGAATTGAGAAATGAACGAACTGAATTGAAACCCGAGGCCTCCTTTATATAGTTGCTGATCTCGACTCTCACGCGGCCCGCGTAAAGGATAAGCGTGGCTTACGCGGCCCGCGTCAACCCCTGGTCAACATGTGGCTTTGCAGGGTCAGCATGTAGGTCCGCCACGATGTCGACACGTGTCGGCTTCTGGTGTCTCCGCGTTTGATGATCTCACACAGCCCGCGTAAGAGTTATGGTGAGCTTACGCGGCCCGCCTTAACTTATAATTTCACCGGAATCAAGTTTCAGCCTTGATACCGCCCGCGTGAGCTTGGGATAGGGTCCTACGCGGCCCGCCTAAGCTTAATTTTTATTGTTTTTAATTTATTTTATATGCTATAACATATTTCGGGTTCGATTTAAACATACGGGATGTATTATAAGACATAAGGGAATATTTTAACATATACTGGGGTGTCGGAAATATTATGAGGGTGTTGGTTTTACCGAGGGTTGTTACAGTTGCCTTCTCGACTCACGTCCTAGACAAAGAAGCCAAAGGCTTGTCTGAACTACCACTCCAATGACAAGTCAAACTCGCATCAATTTGTTTCCCGACGTCGCGCTTACAGTCAATGCACCCCAGCAACTTACACTTTCGGCGATGCAAGGATTGGCAGAATCGCTTCAGTAGCTGGTAGAGAAGGAAGTTAACAGACCAAGCTACCCGTTTTGAGTAACACCAGTGCTGCTCGTCAAGTAGAAGGACGATGATTTTCAAATAACCATCCACTACCAGGAGTTGAACGAACTAGCCAACAAGGGTCGGTAACCCCTGATGAGAATTAACGAATTGTTTGTTTAACTAACTATGAGGACCCAACTACTATTTTAAGACTGGTCGATGATTGAGCATCAGTATACTGGAATTCAGGAAGAATGTATACCAGGGAATGGTGGGACAATAACTTGTTTTAAATCTACGAAAAAGAATTGTGATCCCTGCGCAACGCACAAGTCATGTGCTAAATCCTTTGGGAACCCAGGTCAAAACCCGGAAAGGTCATCACTTAGGAACCACACCTGTGAACTCTAGCAAACCCCATTGTCCTGACATTTATGCTATTTCAGTTAACCAAACAGATAGTACTCCAACTTATTTTGTTGAAATCTTCACTTTTACTTCTAGCGAGTAGATGTTTGCACCTCTACTCCCCTTAATGGTAGTTGCATCGCGTTAATTTTCTTCGCTGAGAGCGAACACACATTTGCTTCGATACTTGATCATTTCTTCATACTCATTGTTTCATTACTTGAAAACTTATATGTTACGCATGCACCATTTGCTACGCATGAGGTTTCGCTTCGAATAAACGCTTCACTGAAGCTCACATATTATTTTGCTAGAGCTAATTGTTGGTTTAACCTATGTTATTGAAATTGTTGGTCTCCTTGTTATCAAGTCAACGCACTTTCTTTAAACCTCATTTCTTCCAAGTTACATTCATGGTTTATCTTCGTAACCATGCTGAGATACCCTCGTTGAGATATACGCTTATTGTCAGGTTACCAAGTTCAATTGCTTGAACTTAGACATTTCGCTTGTTCAATCTAAAACGCCATATGATGTATTGAGAGGATCATATTCATATTTTGCAAAAGGTCTTTTGTTTCGAGTTGTAGTAGACTTGTTTGGTCTACGACTCCACTAAATCGTTTGTTGGACTCGACACCTTGTGGTGACACTTTCACAAAACTGAAGCTTGCACTAATTTCGTTACACACCTCATACACGGATTTAATTATTGACTTGTTCTAAATCCGTTTTGTTTATCGACTAAAGCGGTCTCAACACAATTGTGTGTTAAGACGATGGTACATAGATTCACATTATATCATGGTGTACCTCCTAACGATTCTTTCATTATAAACCGAATGCTCTGCGGTACTTGTTACTTTCTCACCTTCGATCAGAAACAGTGATTCTTTGATGCTTCGTATCCAATTGAGAACTCTATGACATTGTGGGAATCAAATCTTCAGATTGTTTCAGTACACTTTCATTTGGTTTCAAACACGGTGAACTTGTTCAGTCACCACTATTATTGAATTATGTCAATACGACACCTTGTGGTGTCCTCACAAACTTGTAGCTTGTGCTAATCATGGTCAATCGTTTCACACAAAACTGCATATACTTTGTTTGACTTGTTATTTAAACACTCCTGATGCAACTACGAATCAAGGCAGTGATGCACCAGATTCGCTTGTATTTCATTCGGTGTATTTTTGCAACCCAAGAATGTCAGCACAGATCCTTGCCGTTTAATTATTCGAAAGATGACAGAACACGTTCGTATTCAAGTTGTTAATTTTGAGTTCATATAGCGGGTGCTATGGTTGGTGAAAACTCGTTTGTGTATTGTGGTCGATTGTTTGAATATCCATTGGTCAAAACTCTTTTGTTACACCTCTGCAAACTAAGTTATGCTAGATTATTCATCTATACGTCTCGTGTCCTTTGACATCAAATGCTAGGACACATACCTTTAACCATTAGGTACTTAACATGGTAAGATACCCTTGATTTCGCTTGATTCGAATGAGTTTTGATTTGGTTTTGTGGATATCTACCTCAGTATTATTCATATACATACACGAATAATGTAACCCTAAGGAGTTAAGGTAATATAAATTTTGAAGGGGTATGGTCCCAAATATCGCGTCAGCACGACCGCGAATGTCCATTACCCTCATTAAAAACCCCCAACAAGCAATTAACTATCCAGTGTCCGCGTAAGATACACGCGAACACTGCGGTCCAATCTGTCCAATGATGAGAAGACTTACCTTAAGGACGGAAACTAATGTTACGCATAGCGATGCGGCCTCGCACCGCATCCTATGAACATTTTCGTCACGACAAGGGATCTGGACGAACAGTAACAGTCACTCAACAGGTGATGCGGCACAACACCGCATCCCTCACAAATCATGGATGGAACAACCAATGCGGGAACAACATCAATAACCGCAAGCAGCGATGCGGCCTGGCACCGCATCCTGCCTACAAAGCAAGTGGGTCTGACACCACAGTGCAAATGGCACTGGGAACAGTCGCCTACTAGCCCACGTAAGAACAACAGTCTGACACCACAGCCGGACGTGGCATTACCACAGCATCCGACAGGTCTGACACACCTGCAAATAGCTGTGCGAGGTCAGACTAGCTACTCAACTACCCTCCTTCACTCCTCGGCTATAAATACTCACCCCAAACCAGGTTTGAGGTATCACTTTCTAACTCTCTCACTACTACTACTATCATACTTTGCTTCTCAAGCAAATTACTGATTCTCACGCCGGAGAGTGGTAACAAGGAGCACCCCCCACCCCATCCTCCTTGTTACGAGTCACGGTTTGTTTCCTTGTGCAGGAAACCCACCACCAGACGATCCAGCCAACGATCCTCGGAAAGAAGGGATTAACCCTCTTGATGAGACCAGTGAGTTAACCCTGCCCGGTTAACCATTGTTTCATCAAATTTCGAGGACGAAATTTTCTTAACAGGGGGAGAATGTGACAACTGTCAAATTTGCATGCTTCCGTACAATTATTAAATAATGATTTATGCTTAACGACTGTGCTGAATTACAATTGAATGCTTGTATTGCTTTCTGATTACTGCATCCTACTTACATGTGCATCATATACTACATAATGTCATATCATTATTACATGCAAACCTTATTGATATACATGATTCACAAAGCACGGTGAGCACAGTTAACGGATAAGACAGGAATATGCTAACGGGGTTCGGTACATAGACAGACAGTGATTTGAGACCCAGTATAAGCCAGAAGCAAAGTATCACACTAGTGTAGTGTGTAGGGAAGTAAGGATCACAAAACTGCCTAACTAGGTGATAGTTTAAGTGCCGGAAATTGCCTAAAACTCACTAATAATGCAGAATTCTGCATTAATTACCAAAATTCAGCATTTTAACATGCTAGTAATGTGCAAAAATATGGCAAAATGGACCTGTATGCTTTCCTAAGTGTCGGGAATTAAAAGTGTCACAAAAAGTTACATAAAGGACACTATACGGAATAACTTAGCACTTTAACGGAACGGTATCTAACCGAGCAACCGGACATTACCCGGAACACTAAAATATTACCAAAAACACTGTTTCACTTTTTCTGAGCTAGTTATGGTTCCCGAGCACTATAACACATTACATAATTCATGTAACACACTAAACACTAGCTTTGCACTAAACACCCCACTAATCACCTACTTTACCAAACAATTTACAACTTACCCCCCCCCCCTTGTTATGACCGTCCCCTAAGGGACCCCACCTCAAAGATTTGAAAAATCTTTCCTAAATCTTCTCATAATCTTCCATAATATATTCTTGGGATTTGATGAGATAATGTTTGTACTTTGCAAAACATATAACCCAATGGTTATTAGAGAATGAGAGTTATAAGAACCATTATCACCTTAACCATCTTCACACCACAACAACTCTCTCCCTCCCTCATATAAAGCTCGGCCGAAACCCCCCTTCCACCACCACCATATTTTGTTGCAAGATCATTCAATCCAAGCTTCATACAAGGTGCACAAGGGTGATTTTGTAGGTGTGGAACTCGCGGAACTTGAAGGACCTCTACCACAAGCTTTTATCCACTTGATTTTCACTTGTGATCTTCCCTAGCTTCAAGCTAGTAGTAAGACTTCTTTGATCCTTGTTTGCTTCATATTCTTAGTTGTTAAAAGTAATAGTATGTTGAAATTTACAAGAACACAAATGAACATGCACATAAATCTTGAACATAAAGTGTTACATAAAGTGGAATGGATGAAACATAATGAAATGTTACTAGAATGATATTGTCTTGGTTATGTTGATGATTGGTTGTTGATTTCTTGGTAGTATGATGATAATCATCATATGAAACTCGTTAAATTATGATTAAAAACATAAGTTAACAAGTTAGGAGGTGATTAGGGGTTTACATAAAATGATCACCTTCATATTTAGACATGAACTTGAACATAAAATGATTTCTTGTAAAATGACAAATAAGCGAACTAGTAATCTTGTAAATCCAAGACTCGTGAATGATTTTCCAAGAAAACCAAGTCTAAAAAGATGATTTTTAGAAGATCATGATTTTTATTTAACTTACACTATTTTTAGTAACAAAAAAAGTGCAGAAATACTTTGGAAACAAGAAGATGTGATAAATAAACATTTTTGTAAATTATGTTTACAAGTTGTAAACACCAAATCTTTTCAAGAATGGGATTTTAAAAGAAGTAAACACACTTTGGAGGGTAACTAAACCCACTAAATATTTTACCAAGTTACTACGCGTTTTTTATAAAACACCAAGTTCAAGTTGTATTATAAATGGAATAGTTTTGCACTTGGTAAGTGTAATATTGTTTAGAGTATGATTGTTGATGGTTTGAATGATTTTCGAAAAGAAAATGATATGCTAAATAGCATGGACACCCCCATTTACAAAGGAAACTATGGCGAAATTTTCCAAAAATTCCAACACTTAGAAAATATTTTCTAACAAGTGTTTACAAGTATGTTTTTAAATTTGTTTTGTTCAAAATAAACTTCTCCATAGGTTTTGTTACAAAAATACAAAGTAACGAAGGTTGGTTTTTGTAAATAAAAATGGGTAAATATATATTTAGAATATATATTTTATAATAAGACGCTTGTGTGAATATTTGTATGATTTGTGAAATAGTTATATTATTTTAGGGTAAAATAATAAAACTTACAAATTACCATGACATTTACAACTCCAAAATAATACAAAAAATCAAAACGAATACATATCTAAGTTACACACTCGTTATTGTGAAACCGAACGCTAAAACGTAACTTATGTTATATTCCGGAAAATACTCGTACAACTATAATTTAAAAGAAGAGAAAATATATATATTTTGGGAATACATTATTTTTGACAAATAAATTATATATATTTTAAGTGAGACTTAAAAATATATTATTTCTGATGAAACAATGGTTAACCGGGTAGGTTAACTCACTGGTCTCGTCAAGAGGGTTAATCCCTTCTTTCCGATGATCGCTGGCTGGATCGTCTGGTGGTGGGTTTCCTGCACAAGGAAACAAACCGTGACTCGCAACAAGGAGGATGGGGTGGGGGGTGCTCCTTGTTACCACTCTCCGGCGTGAGAATCAGTAGTTTGCTTGGGAAGCAAAGTGTGATAGTAGTAGTATTGAGAGAGTTGAGAAGTGATACCTCAAACCTGGTTTGGGGTCAGTATTTATAGCCGAGGAGTGGAGGAGGGTAGTTGAGTAGCTAGCCTGACATCGCACAGCTATTTGCAGGTGTGTCAGACCTGTCGGATACTGTGGTGATGCCACGTCCTGCTGTGGTGTCAGACTGTTGTATACACGTGGGCCAGTAGGCGACTGTTCCCAGTGTCACTTGCACTGTGGTGTCAGACCCACTTGCCTTGTAAGCAGGATGCGGTGCCAAGCCGCATCGCTGCTTGCGGTCCTCGATGTTGTTCCCGCGTTGGTTGTTCCATCCATGATTCACGCGGGATGCGGTGTTATACCGCATCGCCTGCTGAGTGACTGTTCCTGTTGTCCAGATCCCTTGTCGTGGCGAAAATGTTCATAGGATGCGGTGCGGGGCCGCATCGCTATGTGTTACACTAGTTTCCGTCCTTAAGGTAATTCTTCTCATCAATGGACAGATTGGACCGCAGTGTTCGCATGTGCCCACGCGGACACTGGAGAGTTTATTGCTGTTGGAGGTTTTTGATGAGGGTAATGGTCATTCGCGGTCGTGCTGACGCGAGATTTGGGACCATACCCCTTCAAGTCCCCCCAGTCTAGTGTTCCTTCCGTATGCGAGTTGCATGTGGGATGGATACTGGACTATGTTGTCTAGAAGGTTAAGTATGGGCCATGCAGATGGCACCTTCTTTAAGTAAGTAGTAGGCCTTTCTAGTGGATTGTTCCTTCCTTTGAGAAGGGTGCCTGGTGAGCAAGTTCCGTCTGATGCGGAATTCTCAGCCAAGGACTTGACTCTTAGTCTACCTTTTTTTGATGTCATCAGCCACCTGTTGGTGTTTCGAACCAACCTTTGAGATGGTGACTGAAGGTGTTAGTAGGGTTCGAACCAACCTTTGAGATCGTGACTGAAGATGTGTCTTCCTCTTCGTCAGTCTAGTTGTAACCTCTGCGTCAGCTAGTGCAAAGTTGTACTTACTTTGCTCAAGCTCTATGTTTAGCAACTGGACATGTAATGATGAACCCTGTTTTGTGGGGTATTCATGTTCTCCAGTTTAGTTTTCTAGTAACCGCACGTCCTCTGCGGTTTATCTCTCAAGTAACCGCACATCCTCTAAGGCTTAGCTCTCTAGTAACCGCATGTTCTTTGCGGTTACCTCGTTGCCGTACCTTGTTGGCCATGTTCGTTTGAGGATCGTGGGGTAGTTGCGCCATTGTTAGCCGTGTTTGGTCGAACAATGTGAATCTGGACTATGGGCAGATAAACATGGTCATAGGAAGGGTTATGCCCACCATTGTTTATTCTATGCGGTCCATAGGTGGGTAACTAGTCATAAGCAGACTTGTTACCACTGTTCTGGAGCTACTTTCCTTCACGCGTTTGTGGAAGTAGCTTTTCTATAAGTGGTGTTGCCGGAGGAGATCACCATGGATACTTGGGAAGTTGGTTGAAACTCTTCCGGATTCGTTTTGTAACCACTTTCCTTAATGCTTAGTTGACAAGCAGTTTTCCTTGAAGTAGCTTTGCTCCTCCGCATGGTGCGTTAGTTGTGGCTCTTCCGTAGCTACCGTTCGCGTAGTTGCGGTTCGTAGTAACTACTCTCGAGTGGTTGCGGTTTGCAGCAAAGAACTCGCTTCTAGAAGTCTTGTAGCCTGGACGTGGCTCTTGAAGGTTCAGGAGACAGGGTTGCTGATGTGCGGTTGCTCAGCATACTTGTCCTTTTCCTTAAGGAGAAGCAGTTTGCGTTCCCTCTGTGGTTGTGAACCGGAAATGAGGGTTTTGAAGCTTGGAGGAGCTTATATGGAGTGCGGTTTATTGCATCATGAGAAGCGGTTTTCGCAGTCCAAAGGACCATGCTGGTTCTGAGTATCTGACACACCTGTGCGGGTCGGTGTCTGTTCTCTCCGCATATTCCACGTGTGCGCGTGGGTATGTGCGATTGTTTTTTATACCCCCTTATATAATTTAAAGATATATATTTTCCTTTTTTGAGGGGTATGTAAAAAAAGACATGCGGTATGGGTTATGGTGCGGTAAACCAGAGAAACCGCATGCCGCTTAAGTTTGGATAATGTTTGTCGCTTTTGTATTGTCTACGTGGCTGATGGCACGTGTGGGTTGTTGAAAGTTCGTAGAATTCTGACATGTGATGTTCTGAAAAGACGTTTGCATTGACCGAGGTCATAACTGCACTGTAGCAAGTGGTATAAAGGTCAATTCTGTCAGGCGCGTGGGCGGCCACGCGCGCGTGATAACCGTCAACTGAAAGGTCGCTGAACACGTGGCGAAACGTAAGTGGCCCTTTTTGAACTTTGTAAGTCGGTTACTCCATCGCATTAATTGCGATGAGTATATAAGGGGAAACCGTTTGGGTTCCCCTCACTTTGTTCAAAATTTGAAAAATTTCTCCGGTGAAAAAGGTGTGTGCTCTCTACGTCTTCTCCGGTGAACCTGTCTTCTTTCCGGCAACTTTCTGAGTTTTCTGAGTTTTTGTGTAACTCGATACTTCTCTTCTTCATATTCCTGATGGCTGAACCATCTAACCCACATAATGTGGAGGGTGAAAACCCTGAAGCCTCTTCTCCGGTGGCCGGGGAAGAAGAAGATGATGGTGGTAGTGTTCCTGGTGCTGGCTTGCCACCGTTGAAGTGGTTGAAAGCGTCGTTCGACCAACTGATGATCAGTACACAAATGCCCTCCGAGTTTGGGGCTGTTTACCCCCAAGACGGTGATACCGGTGCTTGTGCTCCAGCCGGTCACGTGACCATGTGGGCCGATTCTTTCGTTGATGGTAACCTTCGTTTACCATTGACCGTTTTTGTTGCTGAATGTTTGGAGTATTACGGGGTTCATATTTCCCAGATGAGCCCTTTTGGGTTTATTCGTATTAGGCACTTTGAATCGACTTTTCGTGCCCTTGGTTTGCCAGTCACCGTTGATAATTTCCGGGGGTTTTATCAGTTGACGGTGAACACAGGTTTCTTCTCTTTCCGAGAACGGTACGGAAGTGTCAAGTTGATGACCCCTCCCAAGGGTACAAAGTGGAAGAGCAAATTCTTCTATGTTAAAGCTGTCGCGGTTGTTGTCAACATGACTTTGCGGAATGTTAATGAGCCTATCCCTGCGGAGGACATTGCCATTCCTAATGCGGGGAATGCGGAGTGGTTCCCACGGTTGAAGACTATAGAGCATAGGCTGTTGAAGAACACCGAGTTGTGGATGCTGCGGATGTTATTGACTAGGGCCGATAAGCATGTAAAGCCCATTATGCGGGAGAAAACTGGTGGTAAGTGTTCTTACCCTTACGCGGTTTTATTATTCCCTTGTTTGCTTATTAATTTGAACTTGTACTATCAGAAGAAGTTGTTGAGCTATGGAAGATATTTGATCCGACCTTTACTAGCAAGGTTGATATTGTCCAGACTGCTGAAGGTGCAGGGTTTAATTTGACCATTCTTCATAACTTCCACGTTCCTACACGCGAGGCACTGAATGCACCCCCGCCGCAGGGCAATGGTATAATTCGTAGCCTTCATTTCTTGCCTTATAAGTTTCATGTTGCTGATATTCTTTATGAAGGTACTCTTGGGGCCCTTGGCAAGTTTGAGTCAAAAGGTGCCCCCAAAAAGCATGCGGAGAAGAAACAAGTTGATAAACCCGTGCGGGGTCGTGGCAAGAAGAAAACTGAAGCTCCTGCGGTTCCGCCTTTGGTTCCGCAAGCAGCAGGTATCTCTCGATCTCACTTCCGCAGATATACCGATTATGTGGTAGTGTCTGACACCCTTGAGGGCTTGGGTGTGCCAGGTGCTGGTGCGGCCACAGGTGGAACCACTACGGGTTCAAAGGCTGCTGATGAGAAGAAGAGGAAAGCGGGGAAAGCTGTTGACACTGGTGAGGGAAAGAAACCAAAGATTCAGGTCAGACGCAGGGCTTTTGTGGGACAAAAGAAGCCTGCGGTTGTTCCTGGTACGTGATGTATTACTTGGTCAAATAATTTGTATTTGAACTTGTAATTTAAAATGTTTTTGCTTTGATTGCAGAACCCCAAGATGAAGGGTTCTCCATCTTTGATGCTCCTCCTCCTCCTCCCCCACATGACACTGCTGCGGGTGTGGGGGTTCATAAGGTTGTTACGCCTGAGCCCTCTGTGCGGGAGGAGGATACTGGGAAGGGGTCTGCGGCCCAGATCCATGACACGGTGGATTCTCATGACAATGTCATTACCCCAGAGGATGCGGATGATCTGAACTTGAAATTTGCTTATACTGAAAAGCCTAAGTCTCCTGCTGCTGAGAAGGCTTCTGGTTCCGGTTCCGGAGGTGCGGGTTTTGTAGAGACTCCCATTCAGCCTGAAGAGTCTGAATTGGAGTATTATTACCACACCTATACGGAAGATCGGGCCATGGCTTACCACCGCCCTCCGTGGTCTGTGATGCAAGGGGATGACATTTCTGCTGATCCCTCCGCGTGTAGGGAGATTTTGGGTGGTCTGGGCACCCCATTTGAAGTCAACCGGGCCCGTGCCTTACCAACTGAAGCCCAGATTAACCAACTCTCCTCCCTGCTTGTTGGGAGTTCCGTAATGGCCAATGCCATTATGGAAAATTATAAGGTGTTGACGCGCAGGGAGGAGGAGAATGTGCGCTTGCATGCAGAGGCTGAGGAGTTGGTGAAGGCTGCACGTGAGGGTGCCGAGCAGCTTGAAAGGGATAGGGCTGCGTTTGAAAAGCGTAAGCAGACTGAAGAGTGGGCTGCAACTGCTGAGCTTAAACAGGTTCGTACCCTTGCCAAACTGCTTTCCACTGAGCGCCGGAGTTGGAAAGAATCTCTTTCTAATGAGCGCGAGACACTTTCTAATGAGCGCAAGGCATGGAAAGACTCTTGGGCCAAACAGAATGAAACTCTCTTTCGTGTTCGCCAGGAGCTTGTCAATGCTAAGGCAGCAAATGTTGCGCTGGCTAAAGAGAAAACAACAGTTGTTGCGGCTGCCCAAGAGGCCAAAGAGGCGGAAGCTCGCCTCGCCAAGGCTCTTGAAGAGGCCAAGGAGGCGGAGGTCCGCACTGCAAAGGCACTTGAAGGGGCGAATGCTGACCGCACCACTTTAACCAAAACTATCTTGGGCCTCCGGGTATAAGTTACTTGCTTTTGACTTTGTACATTTCACAAGTGTTTATTTTTGTATACTTGTTTTTGTTTTGTTACCAGGCTGAATTGCGGACCCGGGGGGGCACTATTGAGGAGGTTTCTGCCCGCCTTGAGGAGGTTGAAGCGCGGGCAAGAGAGGCTGAGGAGGCTAGAGATAGTCTTGATTCGTCACTTAAGTTGCTCAAGGCTGACCATGAATGGATGCGTATGCACGGGATCGGGCATGTAAGCGTTCGTTGCCTTTGTTATTGTTATACGTTTGCCTTTGATAACCTTTGTACTTTTGTATCGCAGATTGTTACTGCCATCCTTGACACACCTGAGACTGTATCAGGTGTTAACGAGATCAAGGAGCGTGCCCGGGATGCTGGTTTTAAAGCTGCCTATAACCGCTGTATTGGTCATTTGAATGTTGCAGCTCGGGGCGGACATACTGATGAGCGATCCGGGTTCCACGGCGTGGATACTGAAGCGGTTCTTGATGCTGCGGTTGAGGCGTATAACGAAACAACCCTTTCTGGTCTCGAAGATCTTGAAAAGTGTTTAGAAGCGGAGGACTATGTGGACCGCTTGCGAGTGTTATACGCTGATGAAGATGAGGAAAAACCTTCTGTGGCAAGCGAGGACGGTGAGGGTTCCAGCGGCACGAAGAAAGATTAAGCTGGCCTGTGTGCCTCTTTTTTTTTCTCATTTGTTTAAAACTTTATGTAAATTCTCTGTGCATCGCGCAGGTGTAGGAATTTTTTGAATATAAAGAATTGTTTCGTTCAATTTGTACAAGTGTTTTTACTACTTGCATGTTTGAATTTGTAAGAGTTTAATGTTACTGTGAGTTACACTAAACCTGTAATTGCCTTTTGCATATCTAGATGATATGCAAGTATGAAGACTTGTCTTTGGTCGGACAAACAGTGTTGCCATTGCTGGCCTATTATAATAGTTGCGTGTGTTTGCCACTCTGTGTGGGTATCACGAATGAAGATTTTGCTAATCTGTTTTTGTGTATACCTCAGAGTGGAACACGCATTTATAATAGAAATAAATAAACAATATTGCATTGAATCGTCTATTTATTTATTTGCAAATGGCCCGTCGCCAGATAGGTTACATGGTGAATGTAAAAACAAAACATGGCTTACATATAACAGCGTCGAAGCTGTTGTGCATTCCATGTGCATGCGATAGTTTCGCCTTCCAATGTTTGAAGTTTATACGCGCCTTTGCCCAAGACCTCTTGGATGAGGTAGGGTCCTTCCCACTTGGGGGCAAGTTTCCCTGGGCGTTCCGCGTTAGATGCCTCATTGTCGCGAAGGACGTAGTCTCCCGGGTTGAAAGTACAAATGCGAACGCGTGCATTGTAGTACTTTTCAAGTTTTGTTTTGTATTTGGACTCATTGATGGCAGCGTTTTCGCGTCTTTCTTCCAAGAGGTCTAAGTCAACCCTGCGTTCCTCATTGTTATCTATCTTGTTGATAGCCAACATTCTAGGTGAAGGGAGGCCTACTTCCGCGGGGATCATCGCTTCAGTGCCATAGACCAGGCTGAAGGGTGTCTCACCGTTGCTTGTTTTTGGGCTTGTCCTGTGAGCCCATAGAATACTTGGGAGTTCATCAACCCAGCCGCGTCTGGTTGTTCCCAACCGTGCTTTGATGCCTTCCACTAGGCTTTTATTGATACTCTCGACTTGGCCGTTCCCTTGCGGATGCGCCACTGAGGAGAATATGTGTTCAATGTTTAGCTCTTTTAGCCATTTTTGAAAGTCATCAGCGGCGAAGTTGGTACCGTTATCGGTGACGATGCACATTGGTAGACCGAAACGGCAGATGATGTGTTCCCACACGAATTTCCTTGTTATCATAGCGGTGGTTGATGCAAGTGGCTTTGCCTCTACCCATTTTGTAAAGTAATCAACAGCCACTATGATAAATTTCACTGCACCGGGTGCGTCTGGAAATGGTCCCACCACATCGATTGCCCATTTTTGGAATGGCCATGCGGTGGTGACAGGGATCAGGTTGTTCTTGGGACGCAAGGTCTTGGGAGCATGTCGCTGACAATTGATACACTTGCGTAAGACTTTGACTGCGTCCAGGTGCATACCTGGCCAATAGTACCCGGCGTTCATGATTTTAGCCACAACCATGCGTGGGCCTGCGTGTATGCCACATATTCCCTCGTGAATTTCTTTGATAAGGTATATGGCATCTTCGGGGTTTACGCATCGTAGGAGTGGCCCCAGGTATGATTTACGGTATAAGATACCGTCTCCCATTTGGTAATGACACGCTTTGTATTGTAGCTTGCGTGCTTCTGCCTTGCTTTCGGGAGTAACACCTGATTGTAAGTATGCAATATCGGTGTCATCCAGGATGTTGTACCGTACTGGATGACATTGACTTGGCGCAGGGGTACTGAAGGATTTTGCAGAATCTCGATGCGTACCTCTTTTGCCAGGTGTTGGAAGCTGGTGGATGCAAGTTTTGATAGTGCATCTGCCGGTTTGTTGTCACTCCTGTTGATATGGCGAATATTGAAGGAGGTGAACCGTGATTTCAGTTGCAAGGCTTGTTCGAGGTAGAGGATCATGATATCCCCTTTTGCGGCATAGTCACCGCGTATCTGCCCTGCAACCAGTAGTGAGTCGACATGTGCTTCCAAATGTTTGACGTCGAGTTTGACCACCAAACGCAGCCCTGCCAGTAGAGCCTCATATTCTGCTTCGTTATTCGTGCTTTTGAAATCGAGGCGGATTGCGTATGTTAGCTCTTGGCCGTCAGGGCTGACAAGTCGTAGACCTGCACCAGCACCATCTTCATTGGACGCACCATCTGTATATAGTGCCCAGGTTTCTGCGGAGGATGGTGGTGATGTAGGATTTTGTTCTTCTTCGCATTCTTGAATGAGGTTTGCTGGTACTTCAGGAACGAAATCAGCCAAAACCTGGCCCTTGATTGCGGGGCGCGGCTTATAGTTTAATGAAAGTGCGCCCAGCTCAATTGCCCATTTTGCTAACCTCCCAGAGATGTCTGGTTTGGACAGGATCGGGCCGATTTTGTAGTTGGTTAACACTGTGATGACGTGGTTTGCGAAGTAACGTCGTAAACGTCTCGATGCGTGCACTACTGCTAGTACCAATTTCTCCATGATGGAGTACCTTGTCTCTGGGTCGTTGAGCATTTTGCTGATGTAGTAGATGGGTGTTTGAACTCCTTCCCGCTCCACTATGAGTACCGCGCCTACCGCGTTGTCTGCGGCAGACAAATATAGAATAAGTGGCTCATCTTTTTGTGGTGCGGTTAAAGTTGGGAGCTGGATCAAACACTCTTTCATCTCCCGGAAAGCTTTTTCGGCCTCTGCGGTCCATTGGAATTGTTCCTTTTTTAGGCAGCTCCGCAGGGTCTTGATGAAAGGGTATGACTTAGCCGCGTGGTTGGCTAAGAATCTGTTTAGTGCGGCTAGCCTGCCGGCTAGTCGTTGCATTTCTTTCATCGTTGAGGGCGATGGCATGCGTTCGATCGCCTGAACTTTTTCCGGGTTTACCTTGAATCCATCCTTGGTTACGATGAATCTGAGGAATTTGCCTTCTTCCATCCCAAACGAGCATTTCCCTGGATTTAGCTTCATGTTGACGCTTCGCAGAGTCTGGAATGTTCTTTCGATATCGTTGAGCATGGTGTCTTCCTCCATGCTCATGACGACCAGGTCGTCCATATAGATTTCGACACTTTTGCTGATTTGACCGCGAAAAGTGTCGTTCATCAACTTTTGATAGGTTGCGCCAGCGTTGCGCAACCCGAACGGCATTTTGGTGTAACAGTAGTTCCCGGTAGGAGTGCGGAATGCCGTTTTGTCTTCATCTTCGATTGCCATCTGTACTTGGTGGTAGCCTTTGTAACAATCGAGGAAGCACTTCCATCGAAATGGTGCGAGGTTATCGACCTTCTCGTCGATCTCCGGAAGTGCGTAACAATCCTTGGGGCAGGCCTTATTGAGGTCTTTGTAATCTACACACATGCGCCAGCCCCCGCTTGGTTTTTCTACCATGACTGGGTTGGATAACCAAGTCTGGTATTTGACTTCCCGCAGGATCCCTGCGGAGAGCAGCTCCTGCACCTGCTCTTCCATCGCCGCGTTTTTTGCTGATCCAAGGTGGCGCTGGCCTTGGATCACTGGCTTGATACCTGGCATGGTATTTAAGAAGTGTTGCGCTATGTCGCGCGGTACCCCTGTCATGTCAGCGGGTGTCCACGCAAAAATGTCTTGGTTCCTGAAGAGTAGTTGCTTCAGGCGCGCTCTGATGGTAGGTGTCAAGGCATGCCCCAACGTGATCGTTTGGTCTGGATGCCTTGCATTAAGCACCCATTTTTTCTGGTTGCGTTTTGGGGGTGGGCCTTGCTACCTTGGCTGGACGTAGGTCGTCCGTAGACAAAACTTCCCTTCTGGCGTATATTATCGCGACCCCTGTCTCGGTTGGGAAACCGATAGCGGAGTGGGGGACGGATGTGATCATGTTAAAATCTCCCTGGGATTCTCTCCCGAGAAGTACGTCGTATTTGGAGGTGTGCGGTAAAACCATGAAATTTACCTCCTCCGTTCTTGTGTGCCTCCCGTTGGTGAGGCACACAGGAAAAGTAATCTGGCCCAGGGGGAATACGGTTTCCCCTGCAAACCCGGCCAACGGGTAATCTGCTGGTTGCAGTCGATCTTTATCTTCTTGATCGAACTGGTTGAAGCATTGCTCGTATATAATATCGGATGTACTGCCCGGGTCGATGAACAATCGTTCGGTACAGTAGTGAGCCAGGTGGCCTATGATAACCACGGCGCGTCTATCGCGCGGGCCGCCTCGGACTTTTGGAAAGACAACTTGCTCGTCTTTCCAGTCATTCTCCGGTCTTCTTCCCGCCTTGCGCGGCCTTCCTTTTCCTCCGTTGATCATGTGGGTAGAGGCTACGTACATGGTCCTCTTTCCTGTGGAGGTGCCCTCGTTGTGGGGAGTGATGCGCTTGGTAGCTTTTTGTGCGCCTGTCAACAGGTGTTGCAGTTTTCCCTCTTTTAGGGCTCGCTCAATCTCCAGTCGGAGACTGATGCAGCTGTTTGTTGTGTGGCCGTTGTCCTTGTGATACTCGCAGTATAGTGCGAGATCCTCGTTATTTTTGGACTTCATCGGTTGGGCCGGTCGCAGGAATTGTGCGTCCGTGAGAAGAACGTCGCTTGGCGACTGGTTAATCTCGGTCTAGCTGCGGTCCCGAGACTCCTTTTTTGACGCCCGATTTTCACGCTGGGCGTTGATTGTAGCCCTTGCATCGGGCTGGTTGCTTCGTGGGACATATGGTCTGGAATCGCTGCCACGATTCCATGTGTCCCGGTTGCGCTTATTGCTGCGCTTCGGCTCTTGGCGGGAAGACTGGCCTTCCGCCAGGGGTTGTGCCTTTGACATGTGCGGTCTTAGGGACCGCTGAGTCTGGGCGTATGTCTTGACCGCAGCCATGACATCTTCCCACTTCTTAGGCAACCCATCTTTGCCAGAGATATTCATAACCATCTGCTCGTCTTTAACGGCGACAATGAAATGGTTACGCGCCATTTGATCGGCAACATCGCCTATCTCTAGGCATTCTTTATTATAACGGACAACGAATGCCTCAAGCGATTCGTTATCCCTGCGCCAGATGTTCATGACGTCCATGGAATCACGTTCATGGCGTCGTTGTTGGCTGAAGTGTGTGAGGAACTTTTCTTGCAAGTCCTCGAATGAGGTTAGTGACCCTGGTGGTAGAGAATCGAACCAGGCCCTGGCCAGACCTGTTAGGGTCTGTGGGAAAAAATGGCACCAGGTGGGTTCATCCCACCTACCGTTGCACCCGGCACCGACGAAGATGTTGTTGTGATCATCTGGGTCGGTCGAACCGTTGTACTTCCTAATATTTAATGGGAATTTTGTGGTGGTGACATCGGCGTGGGCGATTTCTGGGACGAACTTGGAGTTTTCGGGCGCCGATTTCGGCCTGTAGGGTTGTCCGCGGTGCTGCTTTGCAGCGCGGAGGTATGTAGTGCGGGGATAAGTGGGAGGAACGTAGTTTCGTCCTCCCGGTCTGCTGCTGGTGGCATGGGATTCCGCGCGGTATGTACCATCGTCCGGGTCAGTATAGCCTTGCCCTTCACGGTGGGACTGGGGTCCCAATCGGCTGTGAATGCCTAGGCCGTGGTGGGCTGTAGACTGTCGCCTAGTTTCGCCGTGTGGGCCTAGGCGACTCTGTATATGGCTCCTGTGGCGGGACCCGTATGTGGAGTCGTCCTCATTAAGTGTGCGGACATCGCAGTAAGAGGAACCGCGATCTTCGTGCCTGCTTCTGGAGGCCGGATGTGATGGGGCACTGCCTTCGTACTGTAAAGTACGACCTGCAGGGGTGTGTGGTGCTGGGGTGGGTCCCACGGATACCTGCGCTTCTGTGCAAGCTCTGTTATATGTTGCAGCCAGCATAGCTGCTTGTTGGTCGTACCAGGCATGAAGGTTCATGCCTGCAGGTATCACAGGAGCGTATTGTGATAAATCGTGCCCAAACGGAAGGGATGCGCCCCCTTGCGTTGATGTGCCAATGTGTTCGGCATTTGGGGCTATGGGAATGGTTCCCGCAGGCCCTTGGTTTGCGGGGTTTAGGTTATCCCCGGTGGTGTTGTTTTGACGATCAGACATGATCTTTAAAGAGAAAGGGATGGTTGGAAAAAGTGTTAAGAGTAGCGGTGGGCGCCAATGATGAAACAATGGTTAACCGGGTAGGTTAACTCACTGGGCTCGTCAAGAGGGTTAATCCCTTCTTTCCGAGGATCGCTGGCTGGATCGTCTGGTGGTGGGTTTCCTGCACAAGGAAACAAACCGTGACTCGCAACAAGGAGGATGGGGTGGGGGGTGCTCCTTGTTACCACTCTCCGGCGTGAGAATCAGTAGTTTGCTTGGGAAGCAAAGTGTGATAGTACTAGTATTGAGAGAGTTGAGAAGTGATACCTCAAACCTGGTTTGGGGTCAGTATTTATAGCCGAGGAGTGGAGGAGGGTAGTTGAGTAGCTAGCCTGACATCGCACAGCTATTTGCAGGTGTGTCAGACCTGTCGGATACTGTGGTGATGCCACGTCCTGCTGTGGTGTCAGACTGTTGTATACACGTGGGCCAGTAGGCGACTGTTCCCAGTGTCACTTGCACTGTGGTGTCAGACCCACTTGCCTTGTACGCAGGATGCGGTGCCAAGCCCCATCGTTGCTTGCGGTCCTTGATGTTGTTCCCGTGTTGGTTGTTCCATCCATGATTCATGCGGGATGCGGTGTTATGCCGCATCGCCTGCTGAGTGACTGTTCTTGTTGTCCAGATCCCTTGTGGTGGCGAAAAAGTTCATAGGATGCGGTGCGGGGCCGCATCGCTATGTGTTACACTAGTTTCCGTCCTTAAGGTAATTCTTCTCATCAATGGACAGATTGGACCGCAGTGTTCGCATGTGCCTACGCGGACACTGGAGAGTTTATTGCTGTTGGAGGTTTTTGATGAGGGTAATGGTCATTTGCGGTCGTGCTGACGCGAGATTTGGGACCATACCCCTTCAATTTCGGAACTACAAATATACATGTATGAAATACCCCCATCATTGGGAAGGAAATTCGAAGTTAAAATACTTGTGAAGTATTAATACAAAAATATTGATTAAACAATTATTCCAAAACTAAATATAATTCAAAGTTAAAATAATTATTATTTTAACAAATAATTATAACTTGGAATAATATTCGGAGACATAAGAAACGCAACTCAAAAACATTAAATACTAAGCAAAGGCACGACCCGTTCGTCTAATAGACGTTAGTACACTGTAGGTAGTCGTGATAGCTGCGGAGATTTGAGTTGACGATACTGAAGACGCATTACAGTGAGTTCATGTCCCCTTTTCTTTTAACCGCTTTCAGTTTTATACTTCGGGGGTGAAATACATGTTACAATTATTACAGACATTTTTATACATGGTATGGTTAGCTTAAGGAGGGTTTACTACTTAGATCATGTGAAAGGTAGGTATAACACGTATGGCCATTAATCTTCGTCGTAGGACCGATGGACATGAGTGATAGATCTATTTGGGTGTAGCGAGCCCACACCCATACGGACCAGGGTGGCCCATGTGGTGACTATGTCTTATTCCTGGAGACAAGTTTGTTAGGTTTGAGTACTTCCTGCACCGTTTCACACGTACCATTGGCTTTGCAACCCATTGGTGATCTCTTTTTCCTTAATTGCTACATACCAGGGACTTTAATACATACAGACATACTTTAAAGGTTTATACACACGGATATACACATGAACTCGCTCAACTTTTGTTGATGTTTTTCAAACTACATGTATTTCAGGGAACTAGTGGATCTGGCGGGGTATGCATGTGTCAAGTTGCGTTTGAATAAAATATGTTATCCAGGGTTGTTGAGTTTAGAAGGTGTATTCCTTTCCTAGACGGGATACATAATTCTAAACTCAGGTTTTTTTTAAGTACTTTTGTTGAGTCTTTGTGAACTCCGTTAAACAAGTCATGGGTTGTAACTTAATTCGGTATTGATGTTTTCAAACAATGGTATTGTGGTATTTTCTAAACTCTTTTACTGGATAAACATCTCGTGTTTTTATCATATAGCAATGTTGCTATGGTATTAAGAAGTCACACCAAATAAACCACGCTTCCGCAAAAGTCAGGGTGTGACATACTTTTCATCATATTATGCCATATTTATTAATAATTAGTTTAATCTCTTCTAATTAATTATAGATAACCTTCGTACTAAATATTAGTTAGTTTAATCTTATATGATAATTATTATTTAGTTTAATCTCTTCTAATTATTTAATTATTTATAGATAACCCTCCTACTAAATATTATTTATTTTAATCTCTTCTACTTAACTATAGATAATTATTATTTATTTTAATTTAACGTATACTTTTCATTATAAATATTATTTAATTTAATGTATACTTTTCTATAAATTTAATGTATATTCATTGTTTATATTACTTAATGTGTTATATAACAACTACATATTTTAGTTTCCTTTTTCCCCAACTATTCAATCATATTTTTTTTTTGCTATCTTATATTAACTAATTAAAAAACATAATATTAAATCTTACACTACTTTAAATTTGGAATAAAATATTCTTTTTCAAATAAAATATTATCCTTAAATTTAAATTGTTAATTTAAGTGATTTTTAAATAGCCGAATTATTTATCAGCAAAACCAAACTAACTTTGTGATAATATATTATTTATTTTTATTTTCATTAATAAAAAAAATTATTATATTGATTTTATTACATAATTTTTAAACAAATTGTATATAACTTTTAATATTACTTTATATCTAAATTAGATTTATTACGGGTTTAACCAGTTTCAATTTTTATTTTATCACTCACATAGCTGCTTATTTGCTTCTTTAATAACATGTTTGACCACTGTATCTTATTTTCAATAATAATCTTTGTAATCACCATATCTATGGGGTATCGAGTATATCCATTGGTTTTTAAATATAATTTTCTTATTATTTGGTATATAATACAATATTATTTCAACGCGTGTAATACACGAGTGTTTTTAAAGATATAACTTTTTTTTATTATTTGGTAAACAATATTTAATTTATTTAACCCGTGTAATACACATGGTTTTAAAGATATAACTTTCTTTTATTTGGTAAATAAAATTACATTTATTTAACCCGTACAATACATAGGTTCTTATAGATATAACTTTTTATTATTTAATGTATGAAATTACATTTATTCAAACCATGCAATAAAGGAGGTTTTTAAAGATATATTGTTTTATTATTTAGTATATAAAATTCATTTATTCAACCCATGTATTACACGGGGTTATAACCTAATAGAATATTAAAATCATCGTACCTTGAAGATGAGAGTCAGCCAGCAAGAAGAAAACCTAATGATGAGAATTAGCCTATGAGAATATTAAAAAAATTAACTAACAAAATATAAAATGACCGAATTGCCCTTCTCGTTAACAAAAAAATGGATGAAATTAACCTAGTGGACTAAAATGGCACCGATGAAACCTTTTTGGACCCACATATGAAATATGAAACTTTTGGGCTAAACTTGTAAAATGGCCCAAACCACAGGGACTAAAATGACATTTAGCTTTTTTTTAAATAAACCAAAGTAAAAAACTTATTCAAACACCTTAAGGGTTGTATTTACATTGTTGATTAGAACCAATCTTAGCATATACTAATTCCAAAAGAGATAAAAAGTTGGTTTGTAGCAACCACCCAATTTTTAGTAACAAAAATAAATCCAAGATTCAAGTTTTGATATTAGATTACCAATTTTACAACTTGTATCAATTATCATAAAAGAAATAACACAAACTAAACCAATTGAAAAGATTTTTTACATTTGACTTTCTTTGAAGATGAAAAATCTATTGCATATTATTAAATCTATTACAATTTTAATAGCAACTAACTGCTCCGATAAAATGAACCTTTACGCTACAACATCCAAAATTGGAGAAGCAATAGGAAATTACAAATTCCATTGATTCCATTTCCAGCATCTTCAAATCGGGTTGCTCTATGATTAAATCTGTCGGGAATCATGATATCAAAACTTAAGCGGAAGCGATTTATATATTTTAACAAGAAACAATTATATATACATATAAGCATGGCCGATTTTTATATACAAAACTATATGTTTGATTTATTAATCCAATTAATAAATATTCCCAATCAGGATCAAGTTTATACGCATATAAACAAATAAATAGGAAAAACAACCATAGTGGGTTTTAGTAATCAACCTTTGACGACTACACCGGGATTGTAACACGCAAGTTACAATGAATCCTCACTAGTAGGAAGTTCACAACCGAGTACAAGATACCCGAAGGTAGTAGCGGCCAAGGGGGAGTCGACGGTGGTGCTTGGTCGACGAGCAGGTGGGTGTCGGCCCTATTGATGGGGTCGCCGAACTTGGGAGTGAGGCAAAGGGGTTTTGTTTTTATAAAAGGTATGATTAGGGTTTGCCCCTTAATCCTCCTTTTATAAAACCAATCTTACATTAAGCCCCCCTATGATTATAAAAATATAATCCTCTTAATAATAATATAATTAATATCAAGTCCCTCAGGTTTAAACTATTATTATTTCACAAATAATATTCTACCTACTCGTGAACATATACAATTCGTGTACCAACGTGAAACTCTTCGGATCGTACCGAGTTGGTTACGTTGACTTTAATTACAGTCGGACATATACATATCTCCAATAATATCCCACTTGGACGATTTTAATTAAATGAGTCAACATGTGCAGAGTTGGACGCCTAGCTCCCTAGCTGCATCGCACTGCTCCTAACACGGTATGACACTTTACAGTCGTCAACTAGTTCTTTGAGTTCAAGTAACACTTTACTTAACCAAATACTGTAGCCTTGATATTTCTATCAATAAGTCCCTTCTGTATAGAACATTCGTTGATCATAAGACATGGATCATTCATTTTTATATAGTGATAAACTATTCTATATTCTCTATTCTCTTCTTTAATTCAAAGTGGTATAACGAACTACTTTTAGTCCCAGTGACTCTCTCCTGGATTCTGTTGATATCTACTCGTCATGCTAAGAGCACACGAGACATCAGATCTAGTACATAATATGGCATACATGATAGAACCAATAGCAGAAGCATATGGAACTCTTTCCATTTTCTTCTTTTCTTCTTCAGTGTTTGGACACTGCTCACTATGAAGAATGGTTTCAAGTGCCATGGGCAAGAGCCCCCTTTTTGAGTCTTGCATTGAGAAGCATCGTACGACCTTATCAATATATGTACTTTGATTCAAACCTAATAACCTCTTTGATCTATCTCTATAAATCTTTATTCCTAGAATATAAGCGGTTTCACCAAGATCTTTCATTGCGAAACATTTACCCAACCAAGCCTTAACATCTTTTAGCAGGGATATTGTTTCCAATAATTAATATGTCATCTACATGAATGAGAAAAGTGATATATCTCCTACTAGATTTCTTGTAAACACACGGTTCATCTTCATTTTTAATAATACCAAAATGGAGATTCCAGCTGCGAGATGCTTGCTTAAATCCTGTAACACCCCGAAATCGGGATTTGGTAGTTAAACCACGTAAATAATATTGAACGGGCAAAATACCGCTAGTGGTAAAAATAAACCCGGTGAATATTAGGAAGCAAATAAATAAACCTAATATTAAATAAAAAGTTTTGATGAAATAATGTTCATAAGAGACCCGAGCTAACGGGACTTAAAAATAAAACGGGTGGTAATCCCCCGGAACCCACTAAGTTAACTAGGAGTAATTAACCTAGTTACTTAAAGGAAAATATTTCTAGAAATAAAGAGGTTAAAGCCTACTTGTAACAAACCAAATCATGAGGGGCAAAAGGTGGGTAATTAGGAAAGTGTTTTAATTAAAACATTTATAAAAAAAATTAAAAACACACACACAAGGGTGTGTGTTCAATCGACCAGAGCCAGGAGAAAGCTCCCATGGAGCTCAAACCCTAATTTCAACAAATCATCAAATCGAAGCTTGATTCAAGCCCTAAATCGATGCATGCACACATAAAAATGATCACCTAGTCATTGGGATCATAAGGTATGTCACAAAACCTAGATTGGTTAAAGTTGAAATTCGAGACAAATAGGTTACTTGCGTATAAATTGGTGGATTATGATCCAAAGATGAAATTAGATGTTTATGTATGCCTAATTTCGTTAGATAGGATGAAATTATGAAATACTTGATGTAGGTTACTTCTAAGAGATGAATAAGTAGATTATCAAGTGGGTTTTGATAATGAGATAATCATGTTTGAAACCATCAAGGATGGTAGTATTAGGAATGATAGTTGGACAAATCGTGAGTTTAAGTTTATGTTCATAGTTGCCATGAAATGGGGGGGGGGGGGGGGTAAAATGCACGGTACCCCTGACCGCGGGAGGGATCCCCCTCCCAAGTTTGCTACCCGACCAAGCGCCCTAGCGGTGAATTCCCCTGTCAGCTCAGGGTAAGAATTGAACTTGCGACCTCCCCTTTGTAGGTTTTAAGATGGGTGCCGGTGGCCACTGGGCTGACACCTAGTGGATGAAATGGGTTAAGTATGTTATGGTGAAATTGATGATTTTATTCATGTACATGGAAGTTTGAAATCATGATATCTACTAGTTGATATGTAGAACTTGATTTTATTAGGTGTTCGGACGAATGCTAGTGATATGATAAAACGGGTTTCACTTATAAATGAGAACCCTTAGTTCTTGCGAAAATACATGAATAAATTAGTCTTGATAATCGCTTGAACTAGTCGAAGTATAGGAAACGTAACGAACATGGGTAGAAAATATTTTAAAACGGTAGCATCATTATAATGTCTACCGGATAATTGATGAGATCGCCTAAATAAGTTATTGAATGAAAATATGCAATCCATATGATTAAGGGTAGTTGACCTTTAAAAGTCAAATTTATCAATGATGAAGTCGAATAGTAGTTTCGACATAGAATTCGTAAGATGGAATAGTCGTATGTGATAATGACTAATCTAGCCGTCTTATGAATTATGATAATAGTTGGCGCTCGACAAGCTAGGTGGAAGCTTGAGAAAGAAGCGGGTTAAACAGAGCGAGTACGCGAAAAAAGAGCGTGACCGGATGCAAGGTAAGTGAAACTTACACCTTCTTGTAGAATACGTATCTTTTCTAAAAGTTATAGATACAACAGAGATAATATTCGAAATATGGTTACCGACGGGAAATGATACGGGTCGGAACTAAAAACAGGTGTTAAAAACCATAGTAACGGTAAAACGGGTGGAACGGTAAATTAGTCACGAAAAGACTAAGATAAAATGAGTTTTCAAACGGCTACTTATTAAGTAAGCCTAAACTAATAAAAAGGGTAAAACAGATCAAATGGTAATATTGATACCATTTGACAATTAACGACTAATAAGTGTATGTCGAGTCTCATGCTCGCAGGATGAACGGCTCCTGAATTAGCGATGCTATGAAATAGCAAATAAGTGAAGACAAGGTATTAAAACGGGTCAATATGTTGATCCGAGCCAGGTATGCATAATTATGTTGTAGTTAAACATGCTAATTTGGTAAAATAATTGGTGAGAGTTTTTCGTCGTAAAATAAGAGACTAGAATTGACCAAAAGGCCCTTGATGGGTAAATCGGGCAAACAACCCTTAGAGGCCGTTTAGAAACTTGTATTATAATTATGTGAACCTTAGATACATGTAAGAGTTGTAGGCATAAACTTCGTAGGTTAAATGCCTAAGAACGGGTCATTCATGTAAAATGACTAAACGAAGGGTAAAATTTGGGATTATGGGGTCCTTAAGTAAATCCACCACAAAAATAGTTGTGGTGGAATATAAGTAGCGATTTAAATATGGGAACGCAAGGTGTGAAAAGAGAAGAGCGGATTTGATGCTTTAAGGCACAAAAATCCCCTAAACGGGTCAAAAAGAATTACGCGCGTAACTTGGGTGTTTGCCGCGTAATTCACAAAGGTTATGAATCCAAGATAGAGATTTGAGTTAAATACTTTGGAATATGATTTATGATTAACTAGAAACAAGTTTGGAGGTCTTAAATACAAACGGGTCAAAATGTTGATTTTGAATAATAAGCCGAATGCTTAAAAATTCAGAATTTTATTAATTTAAATGTCGGATTTTAACTCCATGCGATGGAGAATTAAATTACAGTCGCGTAGGAAAAAGAATCACGCGAATCAGATAAGTAGAACGAAAGTTATGCACATTTTTGTGCATAACAAGTTGAAGTAGTATAGCTGGGAATGTGCAGCACCAGCTAAGGAACATTCTGTCGAAATGGGGGCGTGGCGTAGCGCGACCCCCAAGGGGTGATACCGTCGCGTACGGCGACGGGGTAAAAACCTGCAATTTTTCCTTATTTTGTTTGTTTGACCCATTTACCTTGTTGTGCTTGTTATTTAACTATCAAAACTAACTTTTAAGTTGGTTTTGATCATATGTGAATGTCGTGAGTCCCAGATGAAGATCAAGCGTCGATCAAGAACCGAACACACGTTAAATAAAGCTTCCGCGTTAAATCTTGTTTTGTTTTGTTATAAGTGATTTATGTAAACGCTTACAACCATGTTTTTGGAATGTTTTTAAACATATGGAAATGTTGGTATGACAAGTTTTTGTAAAGTCGCATTTTGAGTATTAAAATGTGTATTCTAAAGTTGTAATCGTGTAAATTTCCGATGTTGGTCTTACAAGTGTACTAAAACCCTTTTATAATAGTAAGGGTGTTACAAGTTGGTATCAGAGCTCAAGGTTAAAGAATAAAGTGTGTTCGGTTCGAGGCTTGATCGCAAATCCAGTAAGTACAAGTATGTTAATGGTTTAGTATGATTAAAGTGTTGTGAACAACACATAGGGTTATTGTGTAATACACGTTACCCCAATGAAAATGATTGGTATAGTTAACAAAATCACGTGCGTTGACACGTACAGTAAAAAGCCTTGTATTACAATACGGGCGTTTATTAATGTCAAAATTACTAACTTTTGTAAATGTTTAGTGGAAGGACACTCGCATTTGAAGATGACGAGAGTTGAACGAATTGTGGATATGACTGTGGAACGGTCCGAGGTATGACAAGCAGAGCATACTCAATAAGGACCTAAATAGCTTGATGATCGTGAACAAAGTTAACGGCAAGAGAAGCCCGTTAGGGCAAGCATTACCAGGTCCACCCTTTTAAATTTAATTGCACAAGTAGTAATATGCAACAAACGTGTAGGGAATGACGGTTGCATATATCTGATAAAACCTGAATAGGATATCTATTCAGGATGATGTTTCCAAGAGAAGTTTAATAGAAACATGTGTTATTCACATGACGAATAACAAAGAAATAATAGGATTAGTTCATATGGAAACTTGGACGGGGGGTAATTATCCAAGTGGAAAACTCTCAATATAATACTACTGAGAAAAGTAGCGATCACATTAACGAATGTGATTAAATAACAGTTCGATGAAAAGAAAAAACATTTTATATGTTCAAATGTAAAACTAGTAAAACTAATGATTGTTGTTTTGCAATTAAATAAATTTTACTAAATAAAGTCAGAGATATGAAAGAAATAGAGGCATTACTACATAGGGTGTGATGTGAAAACTATAAAAAGGTCATGTGTATCATGTGTTGATCGCTTACTCTGGCCAAGTAAGTAGTGGCATATGATACCTTGAACTTCTTGTAGCGGACACATTTATGTCCGATGTAGTAAGGACGGGGTGAATGGGACTAACTTAAATGGTGCCCAAATGAATCAAATCAATAAAATTTTTGATAGTAAACGTAAACGCAAGTTGGACGATGGAAGCGTATTACGTTAGAACGACGAGCCCAAGAGAAGGGACAAAAGTAAATGAAATACCAACCAACTAATGAGAATGCTAAGGCATAGAGATAAAAGTTTGACTGTCACAAGTGATGAAATTCATACGGACAAGTCAAACGAATTAAATAAAGAATAAAGGTCTTGACTGAATAAAAGCAATGGATTTCGCTAATACGACCAAATAAATTAAAAGGACGTCTAAAAACCATATAAGAATGGTTACTTGATGATGACTTCGGTAAAGATACCTGATGGATGGGTAGGATTTTGAGTGAACGCGTAAACCAACAGACGGGAACGCGGATTGAAAGTCAAAAGACTCGGATGAGAGTTATGAACAAAAGATGACAAGATTTTTGCAAACATAACTTTTGATAATTGTGTTCAACTATTTCAAAGTTGGACGGTTCGAATAAAGAACGAAGTTTGACACTCATAAGTGATTAAATTTCACCCAAAATGAGTCAAACGAGTTAATTAAGGAATAACGCTTGATATAGTAAGGAAAACGCAAACCGGTGAAACCGGAAAGATAAAAACATTAAGATAAAAGAACCCGGGCGATGGGTTGTAAAGAAACATAGGTATAAACCGGGTGACGGTAAGCGTAGAACGAACTGACGTGTAAATGACGTAAAAAGTCATAAATTCGGAAGAATAGTCTATAAAGAAAATAAATGTAGCTTTAGACTACGGTCAAGATCCATAGAACTCAAGGAATGAAAATGAATGATTCTTAAAATTAAAAGGGGTGCGTTGACACCGAAAGTATACATAAGGACGACACGAGTAAAAGATAATCTGCGGGAGCATCATAACCTTCGAGATAATAAGTAGTGTTAAGGTCTACGGGACCAAAAAGACCCTTGGGTCACAAATAAAAATGAAACAAACCGTTGGGGGTGTCACCTTAAAAAGGTGAAAATCTAAAGAAAAAGCCTACGAGGCTAAGTAAAAGAACCTGTGGGTCACTTGGGTAAAGCGTGGAAAAAATGGTTACAATTCTCCACGTAAAATAATAACGGCCAGGAAAAAAACTTAGACGGAAATTCCTAGACATGAGGAAAAGACATAAGACAGAGAAAACGTAAACTAAAATTTAGTTTTTTAGTCAAAAGCAACGTTTTAAAAAACATAAGTAGTATGAGGGGAATTAGAAAATTTTAAACACACATAAGGCCGGGGATGGCAAAATAGTATACCCGGGTGACGGGGTATGAAGTGAAGGCGACTAATTAGTCTAGCCGGTAAAACCATTCGAAGTCAAAATAAGGTTAGGAAACTATGTAAAGTGCTCGTCGAAATAAGATTAGCGTGAAGTAAACATACTGAAAGAAATAGCAACTGGGTGATCAAATGACAACTCGGTCAAATAGACGACAAGAATAAGAAATATATGATAAAAGTTATGGCCCATGAAGCCATATACATGAAAGACGCTCACGTCAATACAAATGATCACTGCAGACCGAAAAGAAGGAAAACCTTGAAAACGAAACTAGTTTCGCTTGTTTTAAATCAACGAACTACATAAAGAAGGTTTCGGGGACGAAACCTCTTTAAGGGGGATAGACTTGTAACACCCTGAAATCGGGATTTGGTAGTTAAACCACGTAAATAATAATGAACGGGCAAAATACCGCCAGTGGTAAAAATAAACCCATTGAGTATTAGGAAGCAAATAAATAAACCTAATATTAAATAAAAAGAGAATAAAAAGTTTTGATGACATAATGTTCATAAGAGACCCGAGCTAACGAGACATAAAAATAAAACGGGTGGTAATCCCCCGGAACCCACTAAGTTAACTAGGAGTAATTAACCTAGTTAATTAAAGGAAAATATTTCTAGAAATAAAGAGGTTAAAGCCTACTTGTAGCAAACCAAATCATTAGGGGCTAAAGGTGGGTAATTAGGAAAGTGTTTTAATTAAAACATTTATAAAAAAAATTAAAAACACACACACAAGGGTGTGTGTTCGATCGACCAGAGCCAGGAGAAAGCTCCCATGGAGCTCAAACCCTAATTTCAACAAATCATCAAATCGAAGCTTGATTCAAGCCCTAAATCGATGCATGAACACATAAAAACGATCACCTAGTAATGGGGATCATAAGGTATGTCACAAAACCTAGATTGGTTAAAGTTGAAATTTGAGACAAATAGGTTACTTGCTAATAAATTGGTGGATTATGATCCAAAGATGAAATTAGATGTTTATGTATGCCTAATTTCGTTAGATAGGATGAAATTATGAAATACTTGATGTAGGTTACTTCTAAGAGATGAATAAGCAAATTATCAAGTGGGTTTTGATAATATGATAAAGCTAATGAGATAATCATGTTTGAAACCATCACGGATGGTAGTATTAGGAATGATACTTGAACAAATCGTGAGTTTAAGTTTATGTTCATAGTTGCCATGAAATGGGTTAAGTATGTTATGGTGAAATTGATGATTTTATTCATGTACATGGAAGTTTGAAATCATGATATCTACTAGTTGATATGTAAAACTTGATTTTATTAGGTGTTCGGACGAATGTTAGTCATACGATAAAACGGTTTCACTTATAAATGAGAACCCTTAGTTCTTGCGAAAATACATGAATAAATTAGTCTTGATAATCGCTTGAACTAGTCGAAGTATAGGAAACGTAACGAACTTGGGTAGAAAATATTTTAAAACGGTAGCATCATTATAATGTCTACCAGATAGTTGATGAGATCGCCTAAATTAGTTATTGAACGCAAATATGCAATCCATACGATTAAGGGTAATTGACTTTTAAAAGTCAAATTTATCAATGATGAAGTCGAATAGTAGTTTCGAAATAGAATTCGTTAGATGGAATAGTCGTATGTGATAATGATTAATCTAGCCGTCTTACGAATTATTATAATAGTTGGCGCTCGACAAGCTAGGTGGAAGCTTGGGAAAGAAGTGGGTCAAACGGAGCGAGTACGCGGAAAAAGAGCGTGACCGGATGCAAGGTAAGTGAAACTTACACCTTCTTATAAAATACGTATCTATTCTAAAAGTTATAAATACAATAGAGATAATATTCGAAATATGGTTACCGACGCGAAATGATACGAGTCAGAACTAAAAACAGGTGTTAAAAACCATAGTAATGGTAAAACGGGGTGGAACGGTAAATTAGTCACGAAAAGACTAAGCTAAAATGAGTTTTCATATCACGCCCCAACCGATGACGGAAACATCGGGGCATGGCACTGAGTGAAACAGATTGTCAAGAGAAATTCCATAAAGACTAAATTACCAAATAGTTAATATTATGTCCCATACCATAACCCATTAAGTAATCTATTTATTACAGACATAGATATTCTCAAAACAAACATGTTCCGACGACTCAGATTCAAATAAAATATAAATTGTCTTTGTTTGTAGACTCTTCCTAACTCGATTCCACATAGCAAGCATCCTAGCAGATAGCATCCAAAACACCTGTCACATACGTTACAATATAGGTCAATACACATAGTGTAAAGGTGAGCATACAAGTTTGATATTAGCATAATAGAGTTCGAAATCGTTTACGCATAACCAACATGTACAATGTATAATGTGAAGCATGTAAGTTATCAACAAAGATCCTATCAATACCAATGACTGCGTGTTAACTGCGAATAGCGAGTGCGCATCACATGTTCACCACTGCGAACAAGTGAAGTAATTGTCCTTAACAACCCCTGAGTGAAAAGGTGCTGAGTCCAAACTATAGTACTATCGTTGCTAAGGCAGGTAGACAGCAATCAATGTGTTAACATAACAAACAGGCATTCATCGAGTCACGTATAACATGCATTAGAGGTCAGCGTATAAATAGTGTTTGCATTATGTGTTCGTTGTGATTTAGAATAAGTAACGTATGTAACACCCAAAAGTGCATAAAGCAAAAAGAGATCGATATACTCACAGATTGTGTTTAACAAGTAAACACTCTCTTGGATTGAAGGGAGCGCTGAGAGAGATTAGCCTGAACAGTTAACGATAGCATAAACGATGAGCGGCGCGTAAAACGATGAAAGTGTACCAAGTATCGGATTGTAACCCGATCGGATGGCAATCTGATCGGATGGCCAATCGATCGGATGTCCAGTCCGTTTGGATGGTCATCCGATCGGATGGCCATTCGATTGGATTGACACCTCTTTTGGTAAGGAAGTGTTTGTGTATGATGGTTTGTCCTTTGAAGTTTTCGTTGTAGCATTTTAAAAATAGAGAAGTATCTCTGCCCTTCAGGTCGGTCTATCGAACGGCGGTTCGATCGGACGGCGATCTGATTGGCGAGGCTTCTCAGTTGAGAACAAGTTCACAGCACGATGGTCACTCGAACGAATGGCAATCCGATCGGTTGGCAATCCGTTAGTTACTGATGATCTTTGAAAATTGATTAAGTACTAAGGTCCCCAAACGTCACACGATCGGACGATCGCTCGATCGGATGGCAATCCGATTGGGTGGTAATCCGTTCAACGTTCAGTTCCTTGAAAATTTTGAATAAAAGTTTAAGTGTGGAACCAAGTGCAACCCGATCGGATGGCCGGTCGATTGGATGGCAATCCGATCGGATGGAAATGCAATCGGACGACAATCCGTCCCAACGTCCAGATCGTCTTGACACTTGATTTCGTTGAAGACTTTGTAGTTTTGAACGAGACAACACGATAACGTGTTTAAACAACGGAACCCCATCTTGACCCAAGTGACCCGATCGAACAGGAACCACCCAAGTCCGGCCAGTTCATGGTTCGAGACGGTTGTTCATGTTCAAATCCGAAATCAGTAGTCTCTTAGATAGAACCCAGATCTGGAACTGACACGTCACTAAGAATGAGTAGAATATCAGAACAAGCTCCGATTCTATCGGTTTTGAGTGCATTGAGTGTTAAATAGTTGAAAAAAAGTTGGAAAACCTTCCTTCAATCCTTTCAACCATGAATTTGTGTAGATCTATGCGAAAACATTGATTAATCTTGTGGAAATCCTTTAGATCTAAGTTGTTCTTGGTGAAATAAAGCCAAACATTGAAATTCATAAGAACTTCATGATGACATCATCCTAGAACACCTCAAATCCGGTGATTTCACGGTTAAAAGTTAAGATTCAAAGGTGAAAATGATGAAGAAGTGTGTGTAGATCATAGAAGTACAAGATTTAGGTTGAAAACTTACAAGAATCGAGAGAAATCGAGAGAAATGAGTGCTTGAGTGAGGCTGGTCAAACAAGGAGCTGGGTGGGTATTTATAGGGTTTCCCAATAAGGAAAGTTAGTGAAAGTGTCTGGTCGATCGGGTGGCAATCGGATCAGGTGGCAGCCCGATCGGGTGACAACTCAATCGGATGACAATCCGATCGGATGGTAATCCGATCGGATGGCCACTCGATCGGTTGGCCACTCGATCCTAGTGTTCGGCATGACAAGTTTTGTCGTTTCGATTCACGTGTTGGGCGTTGCGATGCGATTCGAGAGGGCGATGCGATAGTATTACCCATTAGTTACCCAAATAACATAACTACTCAATCTAACATACAATCACTATAATTAACTTGCGTTTCGCGATTCGATTGCGATGCGATAGATTTGCGACTGTGATTGCGATTAACACCTCAACATAAACATAACATGCACAAGTAACACATAAATAGTACACACACGTAAAAAAATATCCAAAACACATAATTCGAGTTGCGATTGAGATAGCGATAAGCGATAAATTGATTAGCGATTAATATGCGATTTAACCTCGATTAATAATAGATACTCCACATAATACGACTAAAGCAAATAATTAATAGATTCGATTACAAGTCAAAGAAGTCAAAACAGTAGTTGAGCAAGGAGTGACAGATCGCAATTAGCAATCTTTTCTTCCTTTGGCTTCAATCTTAACTTTGACTTTGACTTTCAAAACATGGGGTGTTACAGCCTCCCCTACTTAAGGGAATTTCGTCCCGAAATTAAGCTTTAGCCGTATCAAACAACTGCGGGTACTTCGCCTTCATGTCGCTTTCACCTAGGCGCCTCGTTTGCCTTCCCAACGAACCTTCACAATGGGAATGCGTGAGCGTCTGAGCACCTTGGTTTCTCGTCCCACGATCTCGACAGGATTTTCCACGAAGTGTAATGTTTCGTCCACTTGTAAATCCTCGAGAGGGACATGTAATTCCTGGTAGGACAAGCACTTTCCGAGGTTCGAAACGTGGAAATTCGGGTGGACGTTACTCAGTTCCTCTGGTAGTTCGAGTCTGTAGGTCACTTTTCCAATCCTTTCCAGAATCTTAAAGGGTCCAACATATCGAGGCGCGAGCTTTCCTTTCTTGCCGAATCTGATCACCCCCTTCCAAGGTGCAACCTTTAGGAGTATGTGATCGCCAACGTCAAATTCAAGGGGCTTGCGGCGTCTATCAGCGTAACTTTTCTGTCGGCCCCGAGCTTTCAGCAGATTGTCTCGAATTTGGAGGATTTTTCAGTCGTTTCTTGCAACAGCTCGAGACCGGTAATTTGCGCGTCTCCGATCTCGTGCCACACAATAGGCGATCGACATTTTCTTCCGTATAAAGCCTCAAATGGTGCTATTTGTATGCTAGAATGATAACTGTTATTGTATGAGAATTCGACCAAAGGTAAGTACGCGTCCCAATTACCACTGAAATCTATGACACACGAACGGAGCATGTGTTCAAGGGTACGAATCGTTCTTTCAGTCAGACTGTCGGTTTGGGGATGGAAAGCGGTACTTAGATTAAGAGTAGTACCGAGAGCAGATTGAAATGTTTCCCAAAAACGTGAGGTAAACCGACCATCGCGGTCAGAGATGATGTTGCGAGGCGTCCCATGCTGACTTATGATCTCGTTGGTGTAGATTCGGGCTAATCTTTCTACCTTATAGTCTTCTCGTATCGGTAGGAAGTGAGCTGACTTGGTCAAACGGTCAGCCACAACCCAAATGCTATCATGACCAGATTGAGTACGCGGAAGTTTCATTATGAAGTCCATAGCTATACTCTCCCATTTCCACATCGGGATCTCGGGTTGAACGAGTAAGCCAGAGGGTCTTTGATGCTCAGCCTTGACCTTGGAACAGGTCAGGCATTTCAAAACATAGATTGCGATATCCTATTTCATGCCCAGCCACCAATACTTGTAGCGCATGTCCTGGTACATCTTGTCAGCACCGGGATGAATAGAATATCGAGATTTGTGGGCTTCGTCCATCAGAAGTTGTCATAAGTTCGTACGTTTGGGAATCCAAATTTGGTCCAAATAATGAAAGATACCAATCGACTTGTTCTCGAGTTGGGTGCCATCGTTTAAAATTCTTTCCTTCTTCAAAGTTTGCTCAGTAAAACAAGCATGCTGCGCGTCACGGATAAGAGCTTCGAGATTAAACTGGGCTTGAGAATTACAAACGCTAAGTAAGTAGCTTCGTCGACTGAGAGTGTCAGCAACGATGTTTGCTTTGCCTGGGTGGTAACGAATCTCACAGTCGTAATCGTTGAGCAGTTCTACCCACCGGCGTTGACGCATATTCAGTTCTTTCTGGTCAAAGATATGTTGTAGGCTCCTATGATCGGTGAAGATCGTACACTTGGTACCATAAAGGTAGTGTCGCCAAATCTTTAATGCAAAAACAACTGCGCCAAGCTCGAGGTTGTGTGTGGTGTAGTTCTTTTCATGGATCTTGAGCTGTCGAGAAGCGTACGCGATAACCTTGTCTCACTGCATAAGAACACAACCAAGACCAAGGTTTGAGGCATCGCAGTAAACTACGAAGTTGTCGTTTCCGTTGGGGAGTGAGAGCACGAGAGCATTGCAAAGCATAGTCTTGAGGGTTTGAAAGGTTTCCTCCTGTTTGGTTCCCCAAACAAAAGGTTTATCCTTATTCGTAAGAGAGGTGGCACAGCGATCTTGGAGAAACCTTCGATAAAACGGCGATAATAGCCTGCCAGTCCGAGATAAGAACGGACTTCAGACGGATTCTTGGGTATAACCCAACTCTTAACGGCTTCGATCTTCGCAGGGTCAACGTGGATACCTTGACTATTGACAATGTGACCCAAGAATTGGACCTCCTCTAACCAAAATTCGCACTTGGAGAACTTGGCATAGAGACGGTTTCCCTGGAGTAACTCAAGAACCAAACGTAGATGCTACGAGTGTTAGGCTTTTGATTTGCAATAGATCAGGATATCGTCTATGAATACGATTACGAAGCGATCAAGAAAGGTATTGCACACTCGATTCATTAAATCCATGAAGACTGCAGGAGCGTTAGTCAAACCAAAAGGCATGACAACGAACTCATAATGACCATAGCGGGTTCGAAAAGCGGTTTTGGGTATATCCTCCTCTTGAATGCATAATTGATGGTAGCCTGAGCGTAGATCGATCTTAGAAAATGTAGCACCTTGTAGTTGATCAAATAAATCATCAATTCTAGGCAAGGGATAGCGATTCTTAATTGTCAACTTATTCAACTCCCTATAGTCGATACACATCCTAAACGAACCATCCTTCTTTTGATGAAAAGGATAGGCGCGCCCCATGGAGAGGTGCTAGGGAGAATAAAGCCTTTATCAAGTAATTCCTGGAGCTGACTTGAGAGTTCACGCATTTCAGAAGGAGCGAGACGGTACGGCGCTTTAGCAACAAGATTTGCTTCAGGAATGAGGTCGATACGAAGATCGATATCACGAGAGGTTGGTAAACCGGGTAGATCATCAGGGAAAACGTTAGGAAATTCACGAACAACGGGGACCTGATCCACCTCCTTAACTTCCTTTTTCTCCGCTACTACAATGTGTGCCAAGAAAGCTTGGTATTCCTTGCGGAGGTACCTGCTAGCCTGGATGCACGACATGAGTTGGAGTTTCTTCGACGCGACTTCACCGTAAACACACAATTGATCACCATTAGCAAGAGAGAATCGAATCATCTTATCGAAGCAAACAACTTCAGCATGGTTTTCATGAAGAAAGTCCATGCCTACTATGACGTCAAAACTACCAAGCTGCATCGTAATAAGATCGATGGGGAAGATGTGATTGTTGAGTTCGAGAGTACAATCACGAAGAACAGAATTAACAGCGACGGTTCTTCCGGTGGCAACTACAACATTGAACGTCGAGGGGAGATGAGCACGCTTACGATTGAGGAGCTTTTCGAATTCAGTTGATACAAAACAGTTATCTGCTCCAGTATCAAACAAACACGAAGCATAAATACCATTCACAAGGAACGTACCATTCACCACGTTGTTATCGGCTTGAGCTTGGCGGACATTGATGTTGAAAGTGCGTCCGCGAGGTGCTGGTGGTTGCTACTGTTGCTGAGGCTGCTGCTGTTGTGGCTCTTGCTTGACCACTCGGTTTGGGCACATGTTGGCAAAGTGGTTGGGATCACCACACGCATAGCAAGCTCTAGCATTGACCGCTGGTGCGTGAGCCGCTTGATGGCCTTGAGGAGCAGCAAGTAGAGCTTGTTGAGCAGGAGCTTGACCTTGGATTGGAGCAGGGTTTTGACGTGGACCTGTACGACAGTTGGCGGTGAAATAGTCGTATATGTTGCAATGTGCACAGTATCTGCAGGTGATTCCCACCGGGTGGTGATAAGTACAAGTAGGGCAAGCTGGATGAGGACCAGTATACGCACGCTTTTCCTGCGGTGCGTTGGTAACAGGGGCCGCTACTTGGCGGTGTTGATGTTGCTGGGGAGCTGGAACTGATTGGAGCGGGGTAGCATTGGTCACAACGCAGTTATTGTTGCTGGAACTGCTGTTGTTCTTTCTCTTGCGTCTTGAGAGCTTGGATGACTGAGGAGCGGCGACGGTTTCAGCGGTTGCAGCAGTGGTAGCTTGATGCAGATTCTTGGGAGCCTTATCCCAGACACCAGACTTGACTCGCTTGTCGTTGATCTCAGCAGCGAGCAAGTAGTTTTCTTCAATTGTCGTCGTCTTCGCAGCTTGAACGAATTCAGCCACGCAATCCGGAAAAGCACGGATATACTTCTTGATGGTGATTTCATGCGTCTTGACTTGATCCGGACAAATTATACTCAACTGCTTGAAGCGCGCAGTCAAACCAGCGTTGTCACCATCTTTCTGCTTAATGTGCCAGAATTCATCCTCCAACTTTTGGCGCTCATGGGGAGGGCAGAACGCTTGCATCATCACATCCTTCAACTCATCCCATGATAGCCCGTAAGCTGCATCATTTCCGCGTTTGTTTCTCTCGGCCGTCCACCAGTCTAAAGCGCGGGACTGGAAAACGCCGGTTGCGTTGAGAGTACGGAGATCATCAGGACAGCCACTCTGGCGCAGGGTGACTTCGATAGAATCAAACCATTGGAACATGGCCGTAGGACCATCTTCACCAGTAAACTATTTCGGTCCGCAAGCTTTGAACTGCTTGAAGCTGAAAGCAGCTTTGGGAGTATCGGTCCTTGACTCTTCAGAAGATTTGCTCGCATTCTCGTGAAGTTCACTAACAATCTGAGGAATAACCTTCGCCATCTGTTTAGTGATCATAGAGGTGAGGCGTTTATCTGCCTGTTTTTGGCGTGCGGCTTGGGTAGCGCGAGATCCAGATGGCGACATTGTCTGCAGCAGACATCGCCACAGGACTCAAACACAATTTGATTATTCCTAGTATAGTCTAGCGATTTACCATAAAGCTCAGGAACACGTATCCATATAAACACGAAATCACATAAGCACATAAACACATAAGCACATAATCACGTAAAGCACAAAAACACGTAAGGCAGTCAGAACACAGAAACCTTGCTATATGTTGCACGTATTCCCTATCCTTTACAGCACGTGTAGCTATTAAATACAACGATTACGAGTATTGAGCAGCGATTGCGAATAACGACCAGCGTTTTGTTTGCGTTTTGAGGTAAATGTGCAGTGCGAGTGGTACGTGTCGATCGAAAGTGAGAAGCGAAAAGCGTGTAAATCACCAAATTAGAAGCATATAAACACATAAAATCCAGATAAAATCGATAAATCACAGAGTTGGCGGTAGCAAATCCAGAATCGAAACACATAGAATTTGATGATAGATTGTCTTGGCTAGATAGACGTTGACTACCCAAAGTGATTCAACTATTCACAAGGACTTTAAGTGCACACTTTGGCCTTCTGGACTGTGCTCTCACTTCGATTTGAGCGATCGGCACGCATCCTTCCAGTTATAGTGTGACCCAAGTCGTTGGAGTCTGTTGAGACTTTGGTGAGAGTTTTGTAAAACCACATTAGGGAGTAGAACAAGTCATCAAGGTTCGGGTTTGACCCCTAACCCAGCGACTACGTTCCTGTTTGGGTGATGAAATCACGAGATAGATAAGGAGATATGTGTCGAAGTAATGTTTTTACTCCTATTTCAACGCAATCTCCCTTGTTTATAGTAAAAATAGCAATTCGAACGAGTAATCCGGTCAAGAGTTTGCGGTTTTCACACCTAATCTAGACTAGATCATTCGTTTGTGTGCGTAATCAGCCTTAGAAAAGGCTGATTTTGCGCGAGTCTGTAGTATGCGATGTTCGTGCAAGTGTGTAGTGTACATCGAGTTCGAGCAAGAAATAGCGAGTAAGCTCGTACAAAACCCCTACTAGGCATGCACAAGTCGGTCTCTTGGTACTCAGACTATAGACTAGGTCGTTCTAAGACATCGACCCGGACTAGGTCGAGTCTTGCCTAATTCCCTATAGTTATGGATCTGATACCAATCTGTCACACCCCAACCGATGACGGAAACATCGGGGCATGGCGTTGAGCGAAACAGATTGTCAAGAGAAATTCCATAACGACTAAATTACCAAATAGTTAATATTATGTCCCATACCATAACCCATGAAGTAATCTAATTATTACAGACATAGATATTCTCAAAACAAACATGTTCCGATGACTCAGATTCAAATAAAATATAAATTGTCTTTGTTTCTAGACTCTTCCTAACTCGATTCCACATAGTAAGCATCCTAGCAGATCGCATCCTAAACACCTGTCACATACGTTAAAATATAGGGCAATACACATAGTGTAAAGGTGAGCATACAAGTTTGATATTAGCATAATAGAGTTCGAAATCGTTTACGCATAACCAGCATGTACAACGTATAATGTGAAGCATGTAATTTATCAACAAAGATCCTATTAATACCAATGACTGCGAGTTGACTACGAATAGCGAGTGTGCATCACATGTTCACCACTGCGAACACATGAAGTAATTGTCCTTAACAACCCCTGAGTGAACAGGTGCTGAGTCCAAACTATAGTACTATCGTTGCTAAGGCAGGTAGACAGCAATCAATGTGTTAACATAACAAACAGGCATTCATCGAGTCACGTATAACATGCATTAGAGGTCGCGTATAAATAGTGTTTGTGTTGTGTGTTCGATGTGATTTAGAATAAGTAACGTATGTAACACCTAAAAGTGCATAAAGCAAAAAGGGATCAAGTGTACTCACAGATTGTGTTTAACAAGTAAACACTCACTTGGATTGAAGGGAGCGCTAAGAGATATTAGCTTGAACAGTTAACGATAGCATAAACGATGAGCGGCGTGTAAAACGATGAAAGTGTACCAAGTATCGGATGGTAACCCGATCGGATGGCAATCTGATCGGATGGCCAGTCAATCCATTTGGATGGTCATCCGATCGGATGGCCATTCGATTGGATTGACACCTTTTTTTGGTAAGGATGTGTTTGTGTAAGATGGTTTGTCCTTTTAAGTTTTCGTTGTAGCATTTTAAAAATAGAGAAGTATCTCTGCGCTTCAGGTCGGTCGGTCGAACGGCGGTTCAATCGGACGGCGATCCGATTGACGAGGCTTCTCAGTTGATAACAAGTTCACAGCAGGATGGTCACTCAATCGGATGGCAATCCGATCGGGTGGCAATCCGTTAGTTACTGATGATCTTTGAAAATTGATTAAGTACTAAGGTCCCCAAACGTCACACGATCAGACGGTCGGTCGATCGGATGGCAATCCGATCGGGCGGTAATCTGTTCAACGTTCAGTTCCTTGAAAAATTTGAATAAAAGTTTAAGTCTGGAACCAAGTGCAACCCGATAGGATGGCAATCCGATCGGACGGCAATCCGTCCCAACGTCCAGATCATCTTGACACTTGATTTCGTTGAAGAGTTTGTAGTTTTGAACGAGACAGCACGATAACGTGTTTAAACAACGGAACCCCATCTTGACCCAAGTGACCCGATTGAACAGGAACCACCCTAGTCCGGCCAGTTCACGGTTCGAGACGGTTGTTCCTGTTCAAATCCGAAATCAGTAGTATCTTAGATAGAACCCAGATCTAGAACTGACACATCACTAAGAATGAGTAGAAGATCAGAACAAGCTCCAATTCTATCGGTTTTGAGTGCATTGAGTGTAAAAGAGTTGGAAGAAAGTTGGAAAACCTTCCTTCAATCCTTTCAAGAACACCTCAAATCATGTGATTACACGGTTAAAAGTTAAGATTCAAAGGTGAAAATGATGAAGAAGTGTGTGTAGATCATAGAAGTACAAGATTTAGGTTGAAAACTTACAAGAATCGGGAGAAATCGAGAGAAATGAGTGCTTGAGTGAGGCTGGTCGAACAAGAAGCTGTCACATCACAAATGATGTGACAGGTGGGTATTTATAGGGTGTCCCAAAAAGGAAAGTTAGTGAAAGTGTCTGGTCGATCAGGTGGCAATCCGATCGCGTGGCAGCCTGATCGGGTGACAACTCAATCGGATGACAATCCGATCGGATGGCCACTCGATCGGTTGGCCACTCGATCCTAGTGTTCGGCACGACGAGTTTTGTCATTTCGATTCGCGTGTTGGGCGTTGCAATGCGATACGAGAGGGCGATGCGATAGTATTACCCATTAGTAACCCAAATAACATAACTACTTTATCTAACATACAATCACTATAATTAACTTGCGTTTCGCGATTCGATTGCAATGCGATAGATTTGTGACTGTGATTGCGATTGACACCTCAACATAGACATAACATGCACAAGTAACACATAAATAGCACACACACGTAAAACAATATCCAGAAAACATAATTCGAGTTGCGATTGAGATAGCGATAAGCGATAAATTGATTAGCGATTAATATGCGATTTAACCTCGATTATTAATAGATACTCCACATAATACGACTAAAGCAAAAAATTAATAGATTCGATTACAAGTCAAAAAAGTCAAAACAGTAGTTGAGCAAGGAGTGACAGATCGCAATTAGCAATCTTTTCATCCTTTGACTTCAATCTTGACTTTGACTTTCGAAACACGGGGTGTTACATTTCAAACAGCTACTTATTAAGTAAGCCTAAACAAATAAAAAGGGTAAAACAGATCAAATGGTAATATTGATACCATTTGACAATTAACGACTAATAAGTGTATGTCGAGTCTCATGCTCGCAGGATGAATGGCTCGTGAATTAGCGATGCTATGAAATAGCAAATAAGTGAAGACAAGGTATTAAAATGGGTCAATGTGTTGATCCGATCCAGGTACGCATAATTATGTTGTAGTTAAACTTGCTAATTTGGTCAAATAATTGGTGAGAGTCTTTCGTTGTAAAATAAGAGACTAGAATTGACCAAAAGGCCCTTGATGGGTAAATCGGGCAAACGAACCTTAGAGGCCGTTTAGAAACTTGTATTATAATTATGTGAACCTTAGATACATGTAAGAGTTGTAGGCATAAACTTCGTAGGTTAAATGCCTAAGAATTGGTCATTCGTGTAAAATGACTAAACAAAGGGTAAAATTTGGGATTATGGGGTCCTTAAGTAAATCCACCACAAAAATAGTTGTGGTGGAATATAAGTAGCTATTTAAATATGGGAACGCGAGGTGTGAAAAGAGAAGAGCGGATTTGATGCTTTAAGGCACAAAAATTCCCTAAACGGGTCAAAAAGAATTACGCGCGTAACTTGGGTGTTTGCCGCGTAATTCACAAAAGTTATGAATCCAAGATAGAGATTTGAGTTAAATACTTTGGTATATGATTTAGTATAACTGGGAATGTGCAGCACCAGCTAAGGAACATTATGTCGAAATGGGGGCGTGGCGTAGTGCAACGCCCAAGGGGTGATACCGTCGTGTACGGGGACGGGGTAAAAACCTGCAATTTTTGCTTATTTTGTTTGTTTGGCCCATTTACCTTGTTGTGCTTGTTATTTAACTATCAAAACTAACTTTTAAGTTGGTTTTGATCATAGGTGAATGTCGAGAGTCCCGGATGAAGATCAAGCGTCGATCAAGAACCGAACACACGTTAAATAAAGCTTCTGCGTTAAATCTTGTTTTGTCTTGTTATAAGTTATTTATGCAAACGCTTACAACCATGTTTTTGGAATGTTTTTAAACATATGGAAATGTTGGTATGAGAAGTTTTTGTAAAGTCGCATTTTGAGTATTAAAGTACGTATTCTAAAGTTGTAATCGTGTAAATTTCTGATGTGGGTCTTACAAGTGTACTAAAACCCTTTTATAAAAGTAAGGGTGTTACAATCCATAGATGGATTTATTTAGCTTGCACACCTTATTTGGATTCTTTGGTTCGACAAAACCCTCAGGTTGAACCATATAGACATCTTCAAGTAAGTGTCCATTAAGGAACACGGTCTTGACATCCATTTGCCATATCTCATAGTCATAATACACGGCAATGGCAAGTAGAATTCTAATAGACTTAAGCATGGCTACTGGTGAGAAAGTTTCCTCCTAATCAATTCCTTGAGTCTGAGTGAACCCTTTCGCTACGAGCCTTGCTTTGTAGCTTTGCACATTTCCATCTATGTCAGTCTTCATCTTGATGATCCATTTGTTTCCTACAGTCTGACATTTGGTAGGAAGATCAACCAAATCCCAGACTTGGTTATCATACATGGATTGCATTTCTGCATTCATGGCTTGTTATTTCTTGGATTCTGAATCCAAGATTGCAGCTTTGTAAGTAGCAGGTTCAGCTTCATCAATCATGAAGATATCGTCATACCTTTCAGGTGCTCGACGATCCCTAACACTTCTTCGAACACTTGGTGTTTCTATTGTTTCTTGATTCCTCTCAGGCTCAACATCAACAACTGGATCAGTTACTTCTGGTTTTGTCTGAACAATTGGTTCAGTCACTTGTGATTCTCGAATTAATCTAAAGTGCATAGATTTTTGTTATTTCGAAACACAAAGTAACATCTTTTTATTTTTATTATGAAACATCAATAGTTCCTTTTTTCAAGAATCTATTTCGAAGTGTTTAAATTATTCTATTTTGATATTAATCTTTCTTGTTTCGATATCCTCTTGATAACACAGTAGGTTCACATAAGGTTTTTAAGTTATCTGTTTTCAAGTAAAAAATGAGCGATCGATGCATTTTAGGAACACTTTATTTAATATTAGTTATGATAAAAAAAATGCATTGATAGTGGTATAAAATTTGCTACATTGTTTTGTTTTTATATTAGGTGAGTTATGAAGAAAACTTGCTAACACCATGCAATTAATTTGAACATAAGACGATGAAATGTTAATTATTAATTGGATGTATTTTAATGTCATTAAATTTCATTGATATTGGGGTGTCGTGAGATTCTTAGGAAGAAAAAATGTCATAAATGGAATTAAATGGATTTGCAAAATTAACTAATTTCTTGATATATAATTTGTAAAATTTACTAAAAGTGCCGCAACGCGTGGCCCAATACCACCAGACAAAACCCTTTCGAGTAAACTGCAATTTTACCCCCTAGGATTATATGCGATTGGCACTCTTACTCCCTACTAGGAAAAGTTTGCTGTCTGACCCCCCCAACGTTGTCTATTTCCCTCAACATTACCCCCTCCGTCCATTCAACGTTAGTATGACCATTTTGAATCGATGAAATGACCATTATACCCTCCATCCATCTTCGTCCTCAACACATATAACCCTAGCTCCCCTAAATCTTCAATCACTCCATCTTCTTCCTCAACAAATATAGCCCTACCTCCCCTAAATCATCAATCGCTCCATCTTCCTTGTGCCGTATCTTCGATCCAGCTCCAGCCCCAGCCAGATCTTACTCTAGCTCCTTGTGCCATCTCAGTCAAACAGAAAATGTCTAGCTCTTCTTCAACCCTGTTTCGATCGAAAGGTAAAATGGTGAATACCGAACCCTCAGACGTTATCTGTTTTTGTGGTGGCCAAACTGTTTACAAACATTCGGAATCGATGGCAAATCCTGGAAGACGGTATCTGCGATGTGTAAGTGATTTCTGAGTTATGTATATTGAATGTAGTTGTGGGATAATTACTGAGTTGTTATGTTGTTATTGATGTCCGATTTTAGATTGGAGGTTGCAGATTCCTTAGATGGGCTAATGTTGGTGAAGAACGAGGATGTCCAATTTGTCGCGAGGTAATGCCTGCTTTAATTTAAAGTATCAAAGATAAGGATGAGTTGGCTAAGTGCAAAGACAAATTGGCCCAGTACAAGAATGACGATGTGTTCAAATGGAAGCTGTACTTAGGGATTACTTGGGTCTTGATTGTGCTAGCTTATTTGCTTAAGTCGTTAAATGTAGACAAATTGTATTAGTATTTATATTTTCTACTAGTTGTAACTGACTTTCCAGTTATTGCAATGCTAAATTTCCCTTTTTCAAGTTCTTACTGTTTGTTTTAATGTTATATTGGTAGCCTGAATGTAATCCTTAAGCTATTGTTGAGAATGAGAATGATAAGGATGAAGATGTAGTTACAGCTAAAGCTATTGCTGAGAATGAGAATGATAAGGATGAAGATGTAGTTACAGCTGAAGAACCAGACAGTTATGTATAATTCGAGGATCAAGATTCGGAGGTACTCAGAACTTATTTGGAGGAACAAATAGAGAATGAAGTGACACTCGAAGATCCGACAAAAGACTATGACCCTAAAGTGCTGGAACATGCATGGGATTACAGTTATTGGGATGAAGATGACGATTGGTACCACAATCCATATGAAGGGGAGCATGGTTCTGATTCGGATTAATCATGTTTGGATGATTGTCAATGGAAATAGGCTAGAAACTAGCATCTAAATTTGTTGTATGTTGTATTTTGGACCACTAAATTATGGAAACTGTGCTAAAGTTTGCAATGTAATCGAATTGCTTTCTGTCAAAATTATGTTTGAACACAAATATGAAAGTACTGAAATGCAGCCATATAAAAAACAACCAAACATTTTCATCACAACATAATAAAGTAACAAACATAGTCATAACTGCAGAAATGAAAACAAACATTGTCTGTAACAAAGTCGACAAACATCCATACAACTAGAGATATTAGAAACCATAAAAAACTTCCTTCAATCATCAACATTGTCAATTAGGGCACCTTGAGTGGCAGTATGCGATTCTTGTGAAGCAGCAGATTATTCACCCCCTTGTCCTTTGTGTAGGAACGTTTGCAAGTTATTTCAGCTACAAACACACGAGAATCACTTTAACTATCTCTTGTATTGATTCGATGACGATTACAGACCTGGAGATACTTCGGCAGAGCTTCGCTACCGGAATGACGAAGTTACAAATGAAAACAACAAGTCCACTATTTATACTAACTCCACTTCGTTTGAACATGCATCTCCAGTTCATACGAACTGGCCACTTCGTTTGAACTGGCCACTTCGTTTGAACTGGCCACTTCGTTTGAACTGACCACTTCGTTTGAACTGGCTTGTTCACCTCTGTATCCTGTTAATCTTGAACTGTGTGACTTGTTTCATCTATTCTATTACATGACTCGATACAAGACAAAGTCGACAGACGTATGCACCAACAGACTCCCCCTCGGATGTTGATGAGTCTTCGGTATGCCTTCAGAACATCTTCAGTCTTGATCAGTCTTCAAGCTCTCTCCAAAGTATCTGACAATGTAAGCATCCTAAATCTCTATCTTCTTTTCTTCTCTTTCTTATCAGCAATAACAGCATCTGGCTTTAACCAATCAGAAACCTTGCTTTTTCATCTTCAGACTCCCCCTTTCAATCAACTAGGGATCGTAGTCTGGCTAACCTGCACATTCTCTACCTCAAAGTAAATTTCACAAATTTAAAATTTAACGAATTTAATCTCACTTGCAGGTATTAAACACTCAATAAATGATTTTTACAATGTTAATCTTTGATAAACCACTTGAAGAAATATCATTTTTCAACACCACACACACTCCCAAACCTGTTCGTCATGTTCAGCACTCGGAATTTTGAAAATCAGCTTTTCAACAGTAGTTGTCTAAAATCTTTTTGAATTTTCAAAAAATTTATGCTAAAACACACCGAAAGTCTTTTTGAATTTTGAAATAAAAAAAAATGCAGTAAAGAAATATTTACACACACTATTTTTGTGAGTTTGTGTAAGAGGATCATATCAGTTTTTGAGACAAATCACCAACACCATTAAGTTTTATACATTTTAAGTTTTAAACGATTCACTTTGATTGTCGATATACTGATCCATTTTAAATCCTCACACAAATTTCAATTTACTCAGGATACGATTTAGATGTCTTATGAACTTAGCTCATTCATGTGTCCCACCTCTTGAATATACTCCCGTATCCAGAATCCCAATATTCAGTCTTACAGGTGAGTATACTACAATGATATATGTACATAAATTAGGTAATGCGAGGGCCGAGGGATCTCAGGTCGATACTTCCGTATACGCAGAGAGATATCAGCTTCGACTTTACGGTATGTCCCCTTTAGAGGATCTTTTAGCTACAACAGCAGCGACTATCAATTTTATTGTTTCATCTGCATGCTGAGGGTTTATGCTATGTTTCAAGCATTTGCGAAAAGTATTATCCAAGGACTAGGTCAGAACTTCCATTCAGCAGAAGTCCCGGAATAATACCCCAGACATCATTGAGTATAAAAACCTAGTATATCAGAATACGAGACCTTTCAAACGAGATTTCAAGGGTTACCTATATATCCAAGTAGTGTTCCCCATGAATTTCACAAGTTTGAAATTTTAGGTTTATATCCCGAATAAATCTACTAAATGTGCGAAAACCTATCGACACATCATCAGTGAGACCGTTTATCACAATTTAACTTTCCAATTCTTTAGCATGTTGTGACAGTCCACTGGTGTACTATCATTTCCTCTTTTTGCACAACAAAACTCTTTTTCATTTTATCATGTTTTTGTCTTTTTCAAATTTTCAAATGTTTTTGGATTTTCTGAAAAATTTTACTCCCCCTAAAATGCAAACACATTTTAGGAAATTTGAAAATAAACTGTACAAACAACGTGACAACCAATATCGAATTGCTTCAATTCGCCATCCACTTGGCATAAACAATCAGAACTTCCCCTTACAACAAACTATTTTCTCATTTAGATTTCAAAACACTTAAGTTTGTTTTAATCAAAATGATTTTTCCGGAAAATAAGTTTGGTTTTACCACTTGTAGGGGCATGGTTCATCATATTGTCATTCAATCACTTGTAGTAGATCAAGTACAACTTAATGTCCCTGATTTACCACTTGCAAGTATGCAACCTCTGTACCTCTTGTAAAAATATTCACAATATACAAACCTATGTAGGAATAAACCTCTACACAAACCATTTTACCAATCAAAATGCCGATTCCTGCTTCACACTTACCAACCTGGAAGCTCCGGCAAGTCACACTCATCCTGTACAATTTAAACACATTTAAAAATCTTTTACAAAATCTATCTTAACAAGAATGATGCCGATTCCTGATCCACGATTACAAACTTGGGATCTCCGGCAAGTCAGGAATTTATGGTGAAAAAGCTGTCACCCAAGCCTGACCAGCCTTGGGTGATTTTGGCGGCAAACATCTGTCCCACCAACATTTTGATTTGTAAAACTCTTTTGCACTTTTAACCTTCCCATCAACCATCTTCCCGAAAATATGTTTGACTTTCCCATTGAAAGCCTTCTCAACATCAAATTCTCCCTTATCAGCGAAGAATTGATTTGAGATCTCTACCTTTCCCACTTTTTTCATCAAATTTTCCTTTGACAATGGAGGAAAATCCTCATCGTTCACCTCTGGAACGGAATTCACAACCTTTTTCTCAACCAAAGACTCCTCTGATTTTATGGAATCAGATTCATTGTCAGAATTACCCTCAGATTTAACCACCCATTTTTGTTTACTCAAATCACCTCTTCTTTTGTAAAACCGTTTTGAACTTTCTCCTTCCTCAGAAGTAGAATTTTCAAATTTTTTAACATTTTTCACAGGTTGTTCTTTCTTATCAATACAAGTCTTTCTCAGAACAAAGTTAGAAGAAACTTCCTGTTTTTGATAGTTGGTCTTGGAGCAATTCCAAGCTATATGTCCAACTTCTTGGCATTTGAAACAGGTTCTTCTGTCAACTCTTGAAGCAAACTTTCTCACATTCTTCTTCACTTCAGCAAGAAACTCTTGATTCGACTGCTTCCAGAACGGTTTCTTCTGTTCATCCTCTGAACTTCCTCCTGAAACAAATTTTGTTTTTGATTTATAATTTTTCTGATTTTTATAATTTTCTGAAGAATTAAAACCCAGACCTTGTTTTTTGAAATTACGATTGTGGTTTGGTTTCTTTCGATAACCTGAACCATAATCGTAACCCTTTTTCTTGTTCAATCTCTGTTGAACTCTTGAAGTGTATTTTTTAGGTTTTTCAGCAAGATTTAAATCTTTTATTTCAGAAATATTAATTTCTGTTAATTTCAAAACCTGTTTGATCATTTCAGTTTTGACACTTCTTATTGGAAATTCCTCATCAGAATATAATTTGTCTGAATCATACAAAGTATAAGCCACTTTGATTGACCCATCATTCAAATTAGATTTTGATAACAGGAATTCTCTATTGTAAACTCTGTTAACCGGTGAACTCGGACTCTTCTCAGACGAACTCGAACTATCTGACTTAGACTCCGACTTTGACTCTTCATCCGTATCTAACACCTGATCGACAACTTTCTTTACTAACTCAGACTCATGATCAGTGTCAGACGCTGTGAATGTAACATCAATACTGTCTGGTAATTCATCAATGATTTCAGACTTTAACTTGATGTTGACTGCCTTTTTTAGACGTTCCTCATTAGGATTCCTTGGAGAATAGGTTTCATGGATCGGGGGCGGACATCTGTTATACTTGACACTTGGTTTCTTACCAGTATCAGTATCTTCAGTCTTTTTATCCATGAAAGCTTCTAGACCTGCAACAGTAGGATAAACACGATCAATCAGATAATCACAAGTAGTGTAACTCAACAATAATCGTTTAATCCTTTCACTCTCAATCTTCTCAAGCTCTAACTCCTTCTTCAGCTGAGCACAATCTTCAATATAATCATTGATGACGCTCTGCTTTATCATTAATGTTGCACTCATTTTATCCATTGCTTTTTCGGTTTCTGAATTTGTCTTCTTCAAACCATCAACTGTTCTGTTCAGTACATTATAAGATTCCTTCACATACTTCACATCGGACAATAAATCTTCCTTAATTTTCTCTAATTCAGCAATCTTTTTGTCTTTCTCTTCACAAACTTTGCAAGATCCTGAACACTTCGAACACGGTTTAACAATCTCAACTATCTTTTCGACTTCAACAACTTTCTCTACTTCAACAATTTTCTCTATTACTTTCTCAGTTGCTGTTTCATCATTTGTTTCTCCAGCTTCTGTCTTTGCTTTTTCATTAGCTAGCATTCTTGCTGCTTCCAGCTCATGTTTTTCAATCTTCTTAATAAACTGTGCCAGATTCATATTTTCAGTTTTTCTCATATGTTTTACAATCAACAGATAATTTCCCCATTTTTGTTGTGGTAATGCATCAGCAAGTTTATCAATCCATTCATCATCATCTTTCTTAATGTTCAATCTTCCCATTTCCACGACTAAATGACAATATCTATCAATGGTCATCTTTGTTGTTTCATGGTCAAAAGCTACAAACATATCAAATGACTTCTTCAACAACGCCTCTTCCATGTTTCGGTATCCCAAAATTCACAAACTCAGACTTTCAAATGAACTGGAATCAAATCTCAAGCGAACTGGTAATTACAAACGAACTAACTTGATGCGAACTAGTTCACCTCGTGAAACACCTGGCAAGTACCTGGAGATACACAAACACAACACAATCAGTTTAAATGCTTATCAATTAACTGAATAAGACTGGTACTTGAACTGGTGAATTTTCTGTGCGGACTGAACGTTGACCAACTGTGCAGGCTTCTAGAACTCGGATCAAAATCAAACGACCTTTGAAACTTTTGAACTCCAAATTGTACGAACTGACAGACACCACAACTCAAAACACGCGACCTGAGTACACACCGTGCGTAGTGAACATATTTGTTATCAACACATACAAACCCACAACAATATTTTTTAAAGTTTCACACACTATTATGCACTATCACATGAAAAGCAATTCAATCGTACATTGTTATCAAGCTGTCATCATTCACAATCAAGATCAATCATATTTCAAGCAAGTTGATGATTTAATGAACCGATATGTGGTTAACTATGACTGGACCTCTAATTATCCAATATCATATGCCGAAAATTTTAAGATCACTAACTTCTCATTGGACCATTAAAGTTGACACTTATCTCAATCACATGGACTGGTAATATATGCTCTCATTGAACCGATGAACTGTTTCTTGTGCCAACAACATCACATGTGCAACTGACAAAACTTTTTTTCAATTGGACTTCAACGATTAAACTTGACTTGGTTGATTGAGTAACAATGTAATTATCAGATCACATGTAACAAGACACTACATCACGTGATTCCTACTGATTTTAATCACTTGATTTTGCCGTCAATATCGACTCAATCATCACAGGACCCATCAACTTTGAACAATCACATGCAGACTTATTACCCTTTTCAACCTTTGCCGACAACTGAACTTCACGTGAACTGATGATATGTTACCCACTACGTATGACCTGATGTTAATTTCAAACGAACTTAACAACCTCAGACGACCTGTGATTATATCAACGACCTGGTCAACTGTTTCAGACGACCTGAACGAAGAACAAATGAACAGAATCTGAAAAGCTTTCAAACGGACTGACGATTTCAGACGAACTGTGATTCAGACGACTTCGTATGACTTTCAGACGAACTGAATTTCATACGAACAAGAAGTTCAAGTTTACTCCGTATGAACTGAATTCTCAAACGAACTAAGTACTTCGTATCAATTTAACTCTAATTTCAAACGGACTGGCACACTTCGTGTGACCTTTCAAACGATCCGGTTACTTCGTTTCAAACGATCTGATGTTTTTATCCAATTTTATCAGGTTTTCGGATGAATTAAGATCTGATATGTTCAAGGATTGTTCTACAATGAATTCCGAGCACAATGATGTGTTATCCGTTCAATTTCGTCCACTGAATCGTTGTAGATCTGAGTTTGAAGATTCAGTTCATACAAGATGTATAAACCTTCAAACGAACTGGCCAAATTTTCGAAAAATAGAATGATTTTTAATCTCTTTTAAGGTCTAGCACTTTCACGGATTATCTAAAACACTGTTTCACACAAAATATTTCAAATTCAATCCATTATATCCAGAAAATCTTGTTTTACTTTGAAAAAACGTGACAGAAATGTGTAGAAGCAGAAATTTTATGAAATCAAAGCTGAAAATCCAAGAGCTCCTCCTCCTGAGCTCTGATACCAATTGTAGGAACGTTTTCACGACCAAACGAGTCGTTCGGAAGAGATCTCGTCCAATACGAGAGGCGGAAACAAACGTATCGGAGTTATTTCAGCTACAAACACACGAGAATCACTTTAACTATCTCTTGTATTGATTCGATGACGATTACAGACCTGGAGATACTTCGGCAGAGCTTCGCTACCGGAATGACCAAGTTACAAATGAAAACAACAAGTCCACTATTTATACTAACTCCACTTCGTTTGAACATGCATCTCCAGTTCATACGAACTGGCCACTTCGTTTGAACTGGCCACTTCGTTTGAACTGGCCACTTCGTTTGAACTGACCACTTCGTTTGAACTGGCTTGTTCACCTCTGTATCCTGTTAATCTTGAACTGTGTGACTTGTTTCATCTATTCTATTACATGACTCGATACAAGACAAAGTCGACAGACGTATGCACCAACACTTTGCAGCTCCTAATGTTGTGTCCCAGGTTTCCACATTTACCACACCTGTTGGTCGTGCCCTTTCTGGTCATTTTACCTCCTTTGTCGAACTCTTTCTCAAGCTCTTTCTCCCCATATGTCTTCCTTCGCTTCTTCTTTGGCCTTCTAACCTGTGTATGATGCTTTGGTGGGATAATTGTTGATGGACATTGAGAAGGAGTCCACATCTCTGGCCCATTGATTGGCTCTATGACATTCTCATAAACTTTCATCCATGTTGACAACCAATACACATCTGAAACCCACTCTTCTGCTATACCAGCGTCAATGCTATTCCTTGAAATATCCCATATGGCTGCAACAACATGTTTGCAATGCATCCCTGTTAAGTCCCACTTCCTGCATGCAAAAGTTTTATTTTTAACATTCACAACACACTGTGATCTCGGACCTGTTACTTGATACTTGTCTATATCAACCATTAAAACAAACATTTCAGAGGCCTGTTTCTTGATCCCATCGAAGACCTCAGTGGCATGAGGTGTCAGTGGCACAGTACACTTTGCTTGCAATTTCTTTACATTCACTATCCTCTTGGTCATGTACTCCCTAATGAATTCTAAGCATGTGATTATCGGCTTGTCCCTTGCCCCTATGATTTGACCGTTAAAAACTTCACATATGTTGTTCAGCAATATATCACATTTAGCTCTTCCAGAAAAATAAGCTCTTAACCAAGCTGTGTATGGGATCTCATTTAGCCAGTCATACATAGCCCGTTCTGTTGTCTTAATTTCTTCCATAGCCTTGTTAAAATAAGGAATGGAGGTCTTCCTACATGCTGACCAAAGAAAATTCTTGTAAACATCCCCCATGCCACTAGGATTTCATGTTTTCATGAATGTGCCTCAAATAAAACCTATGCTCAGCATTAGGAAAAACTGCTAGCATTGCTGGAATCAAACCCTGTCATACAAATTGGAAATATCCCTTTTATTTTTCAAGCAAACTTTACAAAAAAGTTAGGAATTACCATGTAATAATGGATTACCTTTTGTTTGTCGCTAATGAAAGTGAAACATGAATCAACTGTGCACTCTAGGTCATCTCTCAATAGTTGCAAAAAACATTTCCAACTTTGTATACAATGATACGTCCCTGGTTGTCAAACAGTTATGATGATTATGAACTGTCTTCACACACCATTTCTCCTTAGTCGTCTTCCTTGAGATATGAACTGCCCAAGGGCAGGTGGGCTTTGTATGCCTTTTAATGTGCCTGTATTTTTGCCCTACCTTATTCATTTTACTATTTTTCCCCTCATCTTCTTTTTTTGCAACACCAAGTAGTGGTGGATTACTACCAAAACACACTACTTTATACCTTAACAACTCGTTTTTTAGGATAAAAACATCCCTCCTAGTCTTAAGAGCATAGTTTTTTACCATCTCGTTCATCTTACTCTTTTCATCGATAAGATGGCCAACATAGAAGGGTACATCATCTGCACCCCTCCTTTGATAGCAGCCTTCCTTTTCCTCCTTATCTTCTTGGCAAACCTATCTCTAAGTGTTGTATTGTCATCAGACCCACTTTCAAAGTCCTCCAAGTTAACAGGAAGATGACCTTCTACATTTCTCTCATCATCATGATCCCCATCACTTGAACCATCCAGTTCTTCACTAGTAAATTCTACATTAGCCCTGAACCTCTGCTTATCGACTTATATTTCATAAACCATATTATCTTCCTCAACATACTCATAATCAGGATAACTTTCTTCAACCACTTCATTCTGATCTTCACTTTCTTCCTCATTTTCATTCTGACATTCATTTGCATTGTGTACTAAAATTGATGCTGGAACAATTTCTCTATATGGCCCTACTTGATCTTCATAAGACTCCATCAAGATTGTTAACCTTCGGTGTTCAACAAACATGTCTATCAGGTGGACTCCTTGACGCACATGATCAAACATAGCTTCTAAATCAACATCACATTTTAATGTCCTAAGATCAAAATCCAAAGACATGTAAGATTCCTTGTAATGAATGTAGAATAAGATACCATCATCTTAACCTATTTTCTTAATCATCTCCTCTAAAACATCCATAGTCAACACACGAATATGTAGTTGATCTTTCCATCTAAGTATTCCCTATTTGGGTTTTCTACAAAATTACCTCCATGGTTTACCCTTATTGTAAATTATTTCTGAGTGTCGCCTGTAAACAAACATCAACATCAGATTAACACAGCAAAAGGTTCAATTTTTACCTAACTAAGACCTGTAAGCTTGCATGTCATTTATGGTACATCTCGTCTGGTTCGAAATACTGATCTTCAGCTCTAATCTTCCATAATCGAAGATCCAAACTGCTAACAACTTGTATTTCGCTTGTAATTGTTCAAATGTGCAGGATCGCCATGTACAGAAATTGATGATTTGAAAACTAGGTTAACTTCAGGGTTTCAGATTGCGGAAATGTGAAACATAATGGGATGTGAGTAACCATTAGGGGTGAAATTACAAGTTTGCCCTTTGACCGTATGAAGGTAATGTTTCAAACTAACGAACACAAAGACCAGCGGGTAATGTTGAGGGAAATATACGATGGGGGGTCAAACAACAAAATTTTCCTGGTAGGGTGTCACACCCCGATATTTCCACATATTACTAGCGGGCCAGGCGGGGAGTAGCGTGACGTAGTTGATATCATCATTGTCAATACACACAATATAATAGCACAGGGGAAGGCTTGGTGAATAAACTATTACAAACCATAATGTCTGAGTGTCCAAATGAAAGAATATACAGACTTGGTTGTAATAAAGATCCACAGGCGGATCATAAATAAAAATACAAGAAAACTGAAATAACAGACATCCAAGTATCTAGGGATTTGCAAGATCCATTTATTCGACACCTAGTAGCTCCAGCCTATTTACGTGAGGTACCTGTCAATTAGTCTTTGGAAAACACGTCAGTTTACACTGGTAAACACAATTAACCGACTCATTTTTAAAGAGTTTATAAAAAATTGATTTAAGTGCACAAGGCACAAATCTTTTATACTTGGGACAATTTTTTAAGATAATCTTGTATTCTGTTTTACATGTTTGTCATACATATGGGGCCAGTTTGGAAGCCGGTCATGATTAACCGACTCACCACCATAAAACCCACAAAGGAGTTATCCCCAACATGTGGGTTATTTAGCATTTGCATCTGTCAGGTGTATGCCTACACCCCGTGCATAGGTCGTGGCCATCTTCAAATGAAATGAGCCGAGGATATCTAGGACACGGTCGTATTAACCCCCATTGTTTATGTTATCAAACAAAACAGATTAAAACGGGTTATGTAAATTTATTAATCACAATCCGATTAAATGATTTCATACCCGACCAAGCGGTATTATTATAATACCGTATCTCAAGCCCGTATAACAGAAAATCAGTTAAAAGTATTTACCTGAGCTAGATGGAAGAAGTAACTCAGCCGTATATTCCTAAAGCCTTATGAAAGTACCTTCTTCAAAAGCTACTCAATCTGTATAGAAGGTTTATTAACCTATTAGGATACTAACGGGTCTTTATTTAAGTCAAGGACTTAGACCGGTTAGCTTGAAAGATACTTAACGGTTCTAAATGCTAGATTAAGCGGAGACCGGAATAGAATGTGGTTTAGACCCGACAAGTTTGGATACTTGTATAATATGGGTAAACTACACACACTTTGGAATTTGAGGATTTAATGATAAGGTTAAACCCGTTTCGGCTATTTTACGTAAACTAGTCACATAAACCGATCCGAACGCATAAATGCATAACGGGTTACCAAATGAATTATATACAGGTCATAAATGTTATTATACTTAAAATATGTTAATACATCAGTAGGATGTTAACATATATGCCCAAAAAGTATTTAAAACCATTTTAAGTCCCGTAGGGGCATTTTGGTCATTTTAATGATTATAAAAGAGATTTTATAATAAACTGAAGTTCTGGTCTTTTATAATCAGTAAAAATGTTTATTCTATCACATTACATCAGTAAGATATTACATATATGTGAGGTTTACTATTTATGGCCAAACTATGTCCCGAAAAGGGCATTTTGGTCATTTCCCATATGCTTTTAAGGACATTTTTGGAAGTCTGAGTTCATGACTTATACCTACTGTAATTATATAAAAAATTGTTTAAAAATTCAGTAGGTAACAAGTCTTAGGTGTTAAATATGGTTTTAAACCATACTATGTACCTAATTAGTGTAAAATTCGCTAACCGACGATAATTAAGATGTTTATGTAAATCTGAGATTTTTATCAGTTTTAAATGCTCAAAATAATTTATTTAATGTATAAAATCAGTAGGAAAAGGTTTGGTATTCAAATCATTTGTAAATCTCATTTTATGCATGAAAAGGGTATTATCGTCATTTACCGAATTACACAAGAACTCTATGATATGATCAGATTATAATCTGGTCTAAAACTCCTAAAATCCTTAAAACTAATATCTTAACAGTAGCTAATGAGTTTTGGGTCAAAATCCAAGTTTAAACATGTTTTATACAAGATATCGTAATTTAATTAATAAAAAGCTTCAATTTACGATATCGAACATAACTTCAGTTTGAGACCAAGAACTGATGTCAAATTTTCGGTACAAGTTTATATATCAGTAACAAAGGTTTTTGTCCTCTCACATTTCTAAAAATCACGTTTATATGACAAAAGGGTAAAAATGGCATTTATAAGCATAACAACGATCATGAGCATATAATTCAAACTACTAAGGAACAAGCAATATAACTCCAGGGGGTTATACTACTATATAATGTGGTCCTAATGGAAACTTAAAACATGGAAGAATTAAGCTCAATCGGGTAAGAACTGAGAGTCAAAGCAAAACTCAAGCTTTTGCGACTTTCGGTTATGAACCGACCTTAGACTGAGAATTTTCGGGTTAGACATGTTTAAGCATGTTCTAATATTAATTACCAAGTTATTAGAATGCTAATATATAATTTATAACCTCTGTTTAATTAGTTTAAATCATTATTTTAAATTCTGTCCAGTTTGACTTTTTGACTTAATAGTTTGACCCGACAATTAACTAGTCAAATGAAATAATTGGGAGGTGCCCTTTTAAGGGTTAATCACCTACCTTAATATGGTTCCATAACCACTTTTATTTTGGTCAGTGGCTGGACCATTTGTGATTAAACCGAAAGTCAAAGTCTATGTACGATATCTTTGACTTTTCGGTTTTTAAGCTAATAAACTGAACTAAGAAATGGCTAAAGCACTTACATAAGGTCCTAGCTATCTTTTCTACACTTCTTGATCCTCTTCTAATACTGGCTATCTCCAGAAGTGAGTGTTGTAGTGTTTGCTAATGAATGAACAAATAAACACAACAACTAAGGTGCCTTATATACTTGAATGGCATGCAAGGAGATCAAAGCAGGTGGTTTTGGAAGCTTTAGGATCACCCCAGGTGTCTTAGTAGTATTACAAGACCGACAAACAGCCCATGGTATCACTTAGAATGAGTTAAAGTCGGTTTGGAGCTGAAACCTGCAGCTGGCAGGTTTTTTCTGCGCTAGGCACTTTTACGCGGGCCGCGTAAGACTCAGAAGGAGTCTACACGGGTCGCGACGACCTGTAGATCAAGTGAAAAATGTTTTAACTTTGACAGATTCAGCCCCTGGTCCTTGGTAACTTTCTATTACTTCATTTTTGGCATATAAGGCCCTTGTAGTTAGCTTGTAGAGGTTCAAAGGAGTTAACCAAACTCCGTTAGGCCCGGTTTCGTTAAAATATCACCATAAACACAAGTTTCTTACTATTGACACTTTTAACCCAAAGTCTTGAAAACTTGCTTAACGATCTCGAAACCACATGAAATTTATACCACTTATTCTTGAGAGTATATCTGAATATTTCGAAGCCTCGGGTTCGTTAAAAGGTCACTTAGTGGTAAGATTTAACATGTTGACACGTTTAACCCCTGTAGTTTAAAATCTTTTGACTCATTTAAGAATATATTCTTCATGTGTGGTCATTCAGAGGCACAAGTTTGGCATGTTGACACTTTTAGTCCCTGTGGTTTCATATTTTCATCGTTTGGCAACTTTAGTCATTCAAACTTAATCTTTCCCATATTTAGAGTTTAGGACACGTGTCTTTACATAATTGGACACGTTTTTACGTGGTGTTACATAGGGGGTAAGAGTGCCAATCGCATATAACCCCACGGAATAAAATTGCAGTTTACTCAACCTTTTCTCAATCATCGTGCTCAGCCATTTTAAAAAAAAAAAACCCTTTTTCTTCTCCGGCGAACAAACAAAATCCCCTCCCCTCACCGTTATCAATTTCTACAGTCACATACAACCTACATCCCCATTCCCTTCGTCACCTCCGTCCGATCACCCCCTCATTGACTGCCGTTAACAACCATCAACCACCTCTTTCCTCATCACTGCTGACTACCATATCCACCACCGTCGACGACCATCCAAGCAATCACCCTAGTCACCTCTGATTACCTAATCATTAATCACCATACCCATCGTCATCCACCATCTATCACCGTCGATTACCTACCTACCTCTCTGTTACACCGTCAGCCGACCTCCGACTGACCTCAATCGATCTCCGATTCCAATTAACAAACAAAGTTTTATAATTTATCTATTTCTCATCATCAAGTGACTCCAGGTATGAAGTTTATATGTTTTTATTGTTTTATAGAGATGATTATTAGAAAAATTTTAAGACGGTTGGTTGGTATTGAATCTGATTTTTGAAAGAAGATACATGTTTGAGTACAGAGATGTTAGGAATTTTAAGTTAGGTTGGGTTAGTCAAATTATGAGAATTTTTGGAGGGGAAATGTGACGTTGTTTAAAAAGGGTAGTGAATGTTATGGTGAGAGGTGGTTTTGAGCTGATGAATGCGTCAAAAGCGGAAAAGTAAGGATTCGAGAAGGTTGTTCTATGGAATAAGTTTGAATTACATATGTTCAGAATATGTTGAGATGGCCATGAAAGCCATGAAGAATTGATTTTTGGTTTAAATAACACATGTGGTATGGGTGGTGTTCGGGTTAATCCAGTGTAGGATGTAGAAAGTGAATTTGAGCTTTGTTGGTAGTGGTTGAGATATAACTGGTTAGCTACGTTATGTTGAACATAGGGTGCAAGTTAGTGGGTGGTTGAGGAAGCAAGTTAAGATAGGAAGTGGGTCGCGGATTAGTGAATATTTGTGATAATGTTTAAGATTGTAGGAAGGAGCATATGAGCGACTAAATGGTATGTGTGTGCTCGTTGAAAAGATAAAGGGTATCAAAAGATTTGATAGAGTTCATATTATAGTCGGTGATTGTTTAAGATGTGCGCATAGTTGGTGTCGAGATGAGTAACTATGAGTGGAAAGTAGGCCGGTCGGTTTAGTCGAGACTCGAATACAGTGTAGTGTTTATATTGTGTATATATATTAAAAAAATCAAAAAAATTCTGAAAAATTATAAAAAGTTCTCTGCCTTGTTACGAATGCTGATTTTAGAGTTAAAAGTTGAAATGGAGTACGAAAATGAGTTTTCATTTGTCGGTCGGTCCGTTCGCACTCAATCTGTAAGACTCTAATACGTATTTGACAAAACGTCGTAGCAGAAGTTGGTGCCATAAATTTCTCTCATTATAATATACTTTGACTTACTTGAAATTTCATTTTAAAATAACTCTTTCACATAAATACGTCAATCGACTCATTTACTAAGTAAAAACATAACTTATTTTTACTATATTACATACACCAACTTTCCCGTACAATCTATCTTGTGACTCGGTCTTTGATCTCTACTCCTCGATGATCCTTCGTGTCTCGTACAACCTTCACTCACCACATACAACCCTAACATTAATACACATTATAAATATAGCCAGATTCATACTTGTATACTTCTCGTTCCGTTATCCCTCTACATTTAAGCTTTCCATCTAAACTTCAAATCCTGGTGAGACTTCAATAGTGTACCTGCATTACACTTCATTCTCGAGGTGCACTATTAATAACGTCAATACTCAATCATATCGAAAACTTGCGCACATACATGCATACCTACTAGCATACATACTTACATAGGTACCTACATACATCCATGACTTCTTACCTACTTGTATACCCGCTTACATTCACACATACCTATTTACATACATATAAACATGCCTACATACGTGCATAAATGCATACATAATTTTATACATACATACATAAATACATACTCTCTTACATACCATCACAGATACCTACATTTCCAAAAACGTGAAATGAATTGGGCATACTTAGATTATAAGTGTTTAAAACGAGGTCGCAAATCAAAACAGTTAAACAGCAACATTTTTGCCAGTTATGTTGGCGCTCGCGGGCCATGATCGCCTTAAAGGAATCCTTCGCGGGCCGCGACAGACGTCGCGCTATGCGATGCCATAACCTTTTCATCATCGCGCGACGTGAAGGCCTTAATTCGACAGAACATTTGCTGCAGTTGCTGCATATTCCTCGCCAAACTTAATTCTACGAAAACGAGCATAACTCTCTCGTTTGTGATCCGTTTTACTCGATTATTTTTCCTACGTGACCGTAATTTAATTCTCCATCACATGGAGTTAACATCCGACATCCGGATTAACAATTTTTAGACTTTTAAGCTTTCGACTTATTACCTTTTTACAAAGTTTTGACTCGTTCATGTATTTATCAAAGCAACCTGATTAATTGACCTCAATTTCTTATGAACCATATAATTTCAACGTTTTCTACCATATACGGTTCAGATCACGGGTTTCTTGCATCTCCTTAACCCATTTTCATTCGTGTGCTTATTTTGACCCGTTAAGGGTATTTACGCGTTTTAAGGCATTTGACTTACAAGGATCATACTTTCCGGTTTCATACTTACCCAAAGTATTCATTTAATAAACTGGTTTATTTCTAAACAACTTTTAAAGGTCGTTTGCCCGAGATACCCATCAAGGGCGTTTTGGTCAACTATAGTCCCCTTCTTTGCAACGAAGGACTTCCATCCATTTTTAACCAAACCCTACGACTTAACCATAACTCTAATCACACTTACCTGGCTCGGGTCAAAGCTTTGACCCGTTTTAGTACTTCATCCACTAAATTTCTAGTTAATAGCAATGCTAATCCTTTCTCTATTCATCATGTGAATTCGTAATACTTAACAAAACAACCATTAGTCGATATCGCCAAATGGTGTATCTTCACCATTTGGCCGGTTTGGTCTAAAGGATCATTTCATCCTTATGGGGTTGTAATAATTCATTATTTCCTCCTTGTAACTTATTTCTTCGTTAACTCAAAATCAAAATTACCGTAATTCCCGTTTTTACCCCTTTCAATCCCCGTACTTAGTTTCTTAACATAGTCACATGTTCCGACCCGTATCAAAACTTGTCAAAACATCATTCTTCATATAATAACTTATCATGCTCTTAATCTATATAATGAATAGATATTCTACAAAAAGGGTGTAAGCTTTACTTACCTTGTATCCAAATATGCTTCCCATTCGTATATGTTCTGTTTGACCCGCTTCTTTCCCAAGCTTCAGCATAGCTTGTCAAGCGTCAAACTATTATATATCATTTGCAAGATAGTTAGCTTATTTATCATTCATCGCGACCCCTTCTATCTTACGGATCTTATGTCGAGTTTATCATTCGATCTTATAACATGCTAATCTATCAAATCTTAGCCGAAATTCTTAAAACATTCACACATATATAAGACTTCATACATCATTAACATGAGCATATCATCATTTTCATCATATTATACAAAACCCACTTCATAACTTCTTTTTTAATCACTTACAAGTGATCTAATCTCAATTACTTCATAATTTTATCATATACTTAGTGTGCATACTACCTCCCAAGCATAGTGTACAACTAATTCATGCATATTCTTCTAATCTCAAGCATTATTCCTCCAATCCTCCTACTAATCAACATGCATCATTCACACATAAACATCAAACATATTAGCATCACATTTTTTACAATTCCTCTAATAAGAATACATCATACATATCAAAATTCATCTACATCATACAAGAATTGGACATGGGTGATTATTCAAGTCATCATTCTTATCATAACAAGTGGGTTTCACCCCAAAACATCAAATTCACCCAAACCATGCATAATCCATGTTCTAGATGATGATTCTAACACGTGCTTATACCCAATTTCATACCAATTCACGGATTAGAACATAACCCACTTCGTGCAAGATCAGCAATCTAGGTTTTAAGACATACCTTATGATCCCCTTGTGAAGGTGATCATTAATCCATGCTCGATTATGAATTTAAGCTTCATTTAGCCTTTCAATTTGATGAAAAGGATAAATTTAGGGTTCTTGGCTCCATGGGAGCCTCCTGCTCATTCTCGAACACACAATTTGTGTGTTTGTGTGTGAGAGTTTTGTTATTTAGTAACTCATCTTTCATCTTGTTCCATTTAGCCCCTCGTGTTTGTCACTTCACATAATTTGCACTACTTTCATCATTTAATACTTTTAACCACACACTTAACTAGGTTAAATAGCCTAATTATTTGTTTCATGCTAAGTCATATAGGAACATACGACAAATATATAAACATTCAGGTTTTGGGGTGTTACAAGTCTACCCCCCTTAAATGGGTTTTCATCCCCGAAACCTTTCTCAATTTCATTAAACACTAATTACCTTTCCCTTCTGGCCCATCAACACGACTATGTGCCCATCTAATGACGATCTTCTATCTTCAAGGACCCGTCCCGGAGTTCTTATTAGTGTCGCTTTCTCTAGCTGACGCTAGTTTCTAACGCACTTCATAGCTAGCGGTTTATTCATCATTCCAATACTCGTATATTATGCACAATATACCATTTTGTTTGCTTGAAACAATTCCAACATCCCATTAACAACATTCGTTTTTGTTTATTTCAACATTCATATTATTTTCATGGACCATACAATCTAAATTCGTAATTTATACATACACATCTATGTTTAATTTCGACAGGTACATCATAATACTAAGTAACTATCCATTCTCGATTCATAAGTATTCATATAATTGACTTCTCCCTAACAAGTCTATACCTTCCATACCATGCTTCCATATAACATTCTCATTTCCTTGACCCGTTAGTAACAGGTCAATATACATACTTGTTTAAACTTGTATTAATACTTACATTTATATGATCTGTTTATAACAGATCTAATACCTTCATCTCATCCTTTAAGATTACATTCTATACCTATATTACATAACATTCAATTATAGTTTTGTTATCGCAACAATTTACTATTTCATAGTCACGCATACGTGCTTAACTCCAAAGTTAACATCATTCTACATTTTCTATAGTTATTTGTACCCTACATACCTTTACGTTACCTTCAACTCACCCCATTCATTCTAAATTACTATTCCTCTCATTTCATGCATTACTTAATTTGCATAAACAAGTGTGTCATGCAGGTTCTTCATACGAGAGTTTAAGCAATACCCGAAATTTTCGCTCAAAACTTTTAAGATCTAGTTCTTAATAACATAGTTCTCTTCTTATGTCAACTATTAAAAGTCAAACATTCCATACCCTACCATACCTATTCCATTATTCATCTCGTAGGTCGCTTTCAATTTACTAATCCATATCTATCCGGTATGAGTTAAAACATTATACTTACTTTGAGTTCATTTCGTGCTTCTGCGATCCGTAAACCAGATCGATCTGCTCCTTCGCATGTACTAACCGTACCAGGCCAGCTTTCATTCACCCTTGTACTAAGCTTTTACTCATGCACATTCGTTCACCAATTCTATTGGTTTCATCACATTGAGAGTTCTACCATTGACATCTACAAAATCAGCGGTTAGCACTTTTCATTCAAACATTCATTATACTACGTGATTACTCACCTATAATTCTTTTACAATTTCCTACGTACATACTATAACACTTTCCATATTTCATTCCGTACATGCAATTCTTTTATTCTGGTTACTTATTTTGTCCACCTTTGCAGTTTGACTTTTCAAGGTCAAACCGACATTTCTTACTTATCGTAGATGTATTGAGGTTCACATTCATACTATTTCCTTTCATGCATACTTGCAAAGACATTCATTACATCATTTTGGTATTCTTAACAAAACTCACCCTTCTCATTCATACTTAAATTATTGTCCGGGTCGTAGCCAGTCGTTCATTATGACTCCTAAGAGTAGATTACTAACACATCTAGCACATAACTTGTTCAAAACTTCTTTGTTTCGTCTAAAATTTAGGTTTGCGTGCCAATTACGATCATTCTTTTGTTCATTTGCTTTACATTTACATATATGACTCGTTTGACGCAACCATGGTCAAACTATCGACGCATCCTGATGTGGGTTAATTTCATCCTTTTTACGTTTTAAATCCATCTCGCGGATTCAAACGTAACATCCATACCCTTCATTCCTTCTATGTTTGAATCCGTCTAGCGGGTTTAAACATATCATTCATACCTTTTCTTCCTTCTATGATTTGAATCCGTCTAGCGGTTTCAAACATATCATTCACATCTTCCATTCCTTACATGTGTTGAATCCGTCTCGCGGATTCAAACATGTCATTCATACTTCATTCCTTTCATGCTTCGAACCCGTCTCGCGGATTCTAACACATCATTCATACTTTCATTACTTTCAAGTTTCGAATCCGTCCCGCGGATTCTAACATATCATTCATACTTTCATTCCTGAAAGTCTTACATTTCTCTTCACCCTCACATCCACCTACTACCTAATTCTAACGGACATACCTATAACAATTATCACGGTCTCACGAACGTCATACGTTTCTTGTGTATTGACCAGGTACACAATCCACATACTAGTTTCGTGTCTTCGTGTAATCGCCACCTTATGTCCGAAGAATTAAGTTTCGGCACGTGTAACATTTTCAAAACTTCTTTACCATGTCATTATTATATTTCATTTAAAATTTTCGTTCACTTGCTTAATTATACCATTTCATACGCCCACACGTTAATTTTACGTACCTGGGGTCAATTTGTCTTATTACTTGCCTTGATCCCGGTCCTAGACCGCATTCACGGATCATCCTTTCCAAGCAATTATGCTTACCTTACACATAACATACTGTTAGTTTTATTCAAATACATACTTAAGCACATACTTACCCTTACTTCTACCTTTAGATCTTGACCGAGTTTCGGATCGTACGGGTTCCTTGTCAGAAGAGCACACAGGTTTGAGTTCAAGTATTTATCTCCTCATACTTGATTTCACTCAAACCATGGCTCTGATACCAACTTGTAAGACCCTAATACGTATTTGACAAAAAGTCGCAGTAGAAGTTCGTGCCATAAATTTCTCTCATTATAAAATAATTTGACTTACTTGAAATTTCATTTTAAAATAACTCTTTCACATAAATTTGTCAATCGACTCATTTACTAAGTAAAAACATAACGTATTTTTACTATATTACATACACCAACTTTCCCGTACAATCTATCTTGTGACTCGGTCTTTAATCTCTACTCCTCGATGATCCTTCGTGTCTTTCGTACAACCTGCACTAGTGTACTTGATTTCACTCAAACCATGGCTCTGATACCAACTTGTAAGACCCTAATACGTATTTGACAAAAAGTCGCAGTAGAAGTTCGTGCCATAAATTTCTCTCATTATAAAATAATTTGACTTACTTGAAATTTCATTTTAAAATAACTCTTTCACATAAATTCGTCAATCGACTCATTTACTAAGTAAAAACATAACGTATTTTTACTATATTACATACACCAACTTTCCCGTACAATCTATCTTGTGACTCGGTCTTTAATCTCTACTCCTCGATGATCCTTCGTGTTCCGTTATCCCTCTACATTTATGCTTTCCATCTAAACATCAAATCCTGGTGAGACTTCAATAGTGTACCTGCATTACACTTCATTCTCGAGGTGCACTATTAATAACGTCAATACTCAATCGTATCGAAAAATTGTGCACATACATGCATACCTACTAGCATACATACTTACCTACGTACCTACATACATCCATGACTTCTTACCTACTTGTATACCTGCTTATATTCACACATACCTATTTACATACATATAAACATGCCTACATACGTGCATAAATGCATACATAACTTTATACATACATACATAAATACATACTCTCTTACATACCATCACACATACCTACATTTCCTAAAACGTGAAATGAATTGGGCATACTTAGATTATAAGTGTTTAAAACGAGGTCGCAAATCAAAACAGTTAAACAGCAACATTTTTACCAGTTATGTTGGCGATCGCGGGCCACGACCGCCTTAAAGGAATCCTTCGTGGGCCTCGACAGACATCGCGCTACGCGACGCCATAACCTTTTCATCATCACGCGCCGCGAAGGCCTTAATTCGACAGAACATTTGCTGCAGTTGCTGCATATTCCTCGCCAAACATAATTCTACGAAAACGAGCATAACTCTCTCGTTTGTGATCCATTTTACTCGATTATTTTTCCTACGTGACCGTAATTTAGTTCTCCATCACATGGAGTTAACATCAAACATCCGGATTAACAAGTTTTTGACTTTTAAGCTTTCGGCTTATTATCCTTTTACAAAGTTTTGACCCGTTCATGTATTTATCAAAGCAACCTGATTAATTGACCTCAATTTCTTATTAACCATATAATTTCAACGTTTTCTATCATATACGGTTCAGATCACGGGTTTCTTGCATCTCCTTAACCCATTTTCGTTCGTGTGCTTATTTTGACCCGTTAAGGGTATTTACGCGTTTTAAGGCATTTGACTTACAAGGATCATACTTTCCGTTTTCATACTTACCCAAAGTATTCATTTAATCAAACGGTTTGTTTCTAAACAACTTTTAAAGGTCGTTTGCCTGAGATACCCATCAAGGGCGTTTTGGTCAACTATAGTCTCGTTCTTTGCAACGAAGGACTTCCATCCATTTTTAACCAAACCCTACGATTTAACCATAACTCTAATCACACTTACCTGGCTCGGGTCAAAGCCATGACCCGTTTTAGTACTTCATCCACTAAATTTCTAGTTAATAGAAGTGCTAATCCTTTCGCTATTCATCCTGTGAATTCATAATACTTAAACAAACAACCATTAGTGGATATCGCCAAATGGTGATATCTTCACCATTTGGCAGGTTTGGTCAAAGGATCATTTCATCCTTATGGGGTTGTAATAATTCATTATTTTCTACTTGTAACTTGTGTAACATTCCCAAAATTTTTATTTATATAAATTGTATAAAAAAAATTATTTTGTTATTAAAAGGATGCATCATGGGTAAGTTGACCAATAAAAATATAATGTGTTTTGGCAAACGTAGAAACCGTTTCATAATTAAATTATAAAAATACATTATATTTGAACCTACTTTGTTTTTAATAAAACTTGGTTCAAAATGTAGATAAAATTTCTCTCGTTCTAATGGCATATTTATTATTTTATAAAACGTCATATTTTAGAAGTTATAAGCGCCAAAAGAGTGAAGCAGTTAAATTAATTATAATAATAATATAAAGTTAACTAATGAAAAGTTATGTATGATTTGAATAAAACAATTAAAATAATTATATCTAATAAATTAATTATTATTTACGTATAGTGTACATTATATAATAAGATATTAACAACATTAATATATAAATCAATTTAATGTATACATGGCTATCATAAAAGAAGAATCTTGACTAAAACTTAAATTAATTCATGTGTACGTGTCCTTAGTTTGGCTTGCACTCCAAACTACAATTCAGCTATAAAAAGAGTCACTAGTAAGCTTCAAAGTTGTTCAGTATCTTTCCTTCACATCTCTCGCTGTATATCCATCCATATTCTTTTAGTATATCACGAATTATGTCCTACAAAACCCTACCCCGTTTTAAGTATGGTAGCTCCTGACTACTGATACCCTGTCCAATTGACGTAGGACCCCGTAACGTATGTCAAGGCTCTGCCTAAATTCGTTGGGGTTCTGTCTAATGACGTACGGATAAAGTAGAATTGGGTTACTATACTTAATGTGAGTGCACTATATATTTTATCAAATAGTCCAGGAGCTATACCCAAAATATTGCCAACACTCCCAAAATATTTCTGACACCCCTAATATATTTAGAATACCCCTATATGTTTTTAAATGCACCCCGTATGTCACACCCTCAAATTACCACTTAGGGAGTGTCCCTGTTAGGCGTGTGACCACTAGTAATAAGCCACCAATTACATTGAATCCATAAGTTTAAAATAAAGTTTCACCTTTTAATAGTAATAAAATCCAAACATAAGTAATTCGAAAACCATCAAGTTCAGCGGAAGCGTTAACGTAACATAATATAAATACTTTCCAAACAACCATAGTAAATAAATGTTCGATAAATAAACCCATCAATGCAACCATGACCACTCACGCCCTCCAGCCAGCAAGTTCCTGTTCCCAAGTACCTAACGACCTGCGAGCATGCAACAAGTGTATCAGACAAAGCTGGTGAGTCCACAGTTTAAGAAAACGTTTGTTACCAGTTGAATGTAAAACAGTTCAATAACCAATGCAAGTAATATTGTTAATATCTCATTTCCGAACAAGACGGCTCCTGATGTACATGACTGCCCTATCCCACGTACCCCTATCTAGTACTGGGCCCGACTGGGTCATTAGTTCACCTCCGTCCTATCCAGGAGCGGTGTGAGGGTGCCAAACCTAAGTAGCGCTACCAACTAATACCCGAATAAGGGACTTACAAAAATGATAGGTGAGAATATTAACCAATATACCCGTTTTTACCCAAACCACTGACTGTCCCCAACCACTGGGACGCATGCTCGAATGTAGTGAACTCACCTTCGGTTTGCTCGGTTAGATTAAATATCTTGTTTAACAGTTGATCAGTCAAGCCCTACCGTAGTTACCAAAGATAGTCAGTTTCATGAATTCATAGTTCACGCATCTAATCACACGTTTTGTTCAAACAGTGAGCAATGAAACATATAACATCACGTACGTCTTTCAAGCATTCGGGGCGTGGTATATGTACAATGCAAGCTTACATAGCATACCAATCGTATTCGGATCACATAAGTTTTGTATCACAACCATCACTGTCTAGCAACACAATCCACTATTAACATGCGGCCAATTAAAAATATCCCAAACCACCGTCCCAGTAATTAGTTAATATAAAATTAACACACTTTAGTTTTCATGTTTTGATTATGCGGCCCAGTTACTCGATCCGTTCTCATAAGCAGTCCACTTATTATGTCAGGCCCACTATAAAGACATATGATCACTAATACACATTCAGTTAGCACAAACATGTAGTCCACTGCCATCTTTACACGAAAATTGTAAGTTGTTGATCCTAAGTGATGTGCATTATTAGATTTGCATAATTATCTCATGACCATTCGGTCATACCTATGTGTGTGTGACCCATGCATCCAATTAATGTTGACAGTGACAAGCATTACAAAACAATCAAAATGTCCCTATCTCTTATAACTACACTATCATCATGGTAGCCAAGAATAGTCAAGACCCATCACATGCAACATCACATCACACATTAATTGAGGACTTGTCATTATCTTAGCATAGGAATCATTCATCATTTTCTTAAAACCACATAGATCATCATCATCAAAAATCGGCGTCGCATGTGTTGGTTTGGGATTTGTGACTTCAATCTTTATTACACAGTTTCATATTGGGTGAATCATCATCACAATGAACCCCTAACATGTGCATATTAACTAATCATGCATGCTTTGACAAATACATCCTACAATCAGTCCTATATTATCTAATAACCATGCTATACCTATTATGATTATCTCACACATACAACCCTTCATGCACATAACACCACCAACAATCAAAAGAGTTAATATAAACATGTACCTATTACTTCAAAAGGGTTGATCGATAGATTGCTATTGCTATAAACCTACCATAACATAGTCTAGGTTGTAACCTATCTTGATTCATATAATGCACCTAATCCAAGCAGACAGTCATCAAATTCTTGTCCTACTTTCATGTTAACTGCTATGTATATATTATTGTTTTACTCTATGCGCACATAAACAACTCAACATGTAATATCACATAATCGTTTCATTCAACTTCGTACCGAGTCACATACACAAGGATATATATACACACGCATGATCGATTAACAATAAACGGTGCAATGAGATCGTGATTACCTGAATACAAGAGGAGGGAAGGAATTCGATTTGAGGGCTGATGTCATGTTGCTCGAGAGGGGTGGGGAGGAGATTAGGGTTTGCAAACTTGCATACGGTTAGGGGATTATGGAATGTTACGTATACATAAGGGATAAGTGGGCTCAAGGGGGAGGTGTGGGCTCGGATTGCATCTAAAGTGATATGGGCCGAATAGTTAATCACTTCATTCAGTGGGTTGGGCTACAAGTGTTATGAGTGGTTTCCATAACCTAAACAATGTAATTAGAGGGTTCATGAACCAATACTGTAACTATTAGCCAATATACAGATAACGGATTTATGATTAAACCATCGTATGATTATCCAACACACTAAATAACACACATCTAGTGAGTTCATGCATAAGGGGTTTCATGGATAATCATTCGCACGCACACAAACATATAATGGATCGAACGTAAGAACACGCGTTAAAGGTTGTGGGATTTAAGAAATGCTAACCTTGGAAATACGGGTTGTCACATCATCCCCAACTTGAAAGAAATTTCGTCCCGAAATTTGACAAGTAAGCACAAAAGAGTGAGGTGAGAAGTCAAGATTGTTGCGTATTGTTCTCAGGTGTCACACCGTATGTGAAAACCGAGCCCGAAATACAATATGGCATTAAAAATAAATGAAAAACAAGAAATAGTAAGATGAGGCGGGCCGCGTAGAACCCCACCCCAACCTAACGCGGGCGGTATGAAGGTGTAGATCTGATTTCGTTTAATTCCTTAAGTTAAGGCGGACCGCGTAAGCTACCCTTAACACTTACGCGGGCCGCGAGAGACTAAAAAGGTGGCGCATCCCTGGGCTGCCACCTGGCCCAACACCCGTCAAGCCTACACATCGACTCAGCATAGCTATACGTTGACTGGAGGTCAACGCGGGCCGCGTAAGCCCTGCTTTCATGTTACGCGGGCCGCGAGAGAGTCCAGTATCAGCACTATATAAAGGAGCCATTGGGTTCAACTAGAATTCGCTCACAATTCGTTTGTCAATCACAATTTCTGAATAGAAGGCATAATACTCGGGTATTATACCCCTTAATTAGCGAAGCTCTGCCTCGTTGTAAGTATCATAACCCCTGGATACGTATTAGATACGCTGCCCGATTGATCTAGGATTCCGTAACGACTGTTGTGGTTCTGCCCGACGCAGTCGTTGGAATGCCGTCTCGGGAAGGGTATTACTAATGTTAAAATGGGTTATTATACTAACGCGTGTACATAAATTATTTAACTAGATTATGACAAGGAAGTCACAAAGGAAAGCCCTATAATTGCAATGTGAGTAATCTCCTTTTTATTAACAGTTTTTACAAAACCTTAAATGTTTTACAATGTGATTAAGCAGTGATTGAGTCTTTGTAGTTCCTCAATTACTTCCGGTATGTTGGGGTTTTGTATACAAAATTTGTACTACCTGCGAGTAGTAAGTCGAGTATGACAATACGTTACCATTGGACAATAAGTTAGCCAATGGGAAATATGACCCACAAGTCAGGTTTGATAGTACCAAATGGAGTAATTATGTAGACATAAACATTGTAATCGTCCTCGATACTGCTTTAATCGATAAAATGTTTCTTGATTAAACTGGGATTCACTCACCAGTATTTCCTGCTGATAAAATGTTTTAAACACGTGTTTCAGGTAACTTAGTATGAAGCCAATAAAAGACAGCTGGAGAGCACTGAAGACTTGGAAAAGTGGCAATAAAGTTACCTAAAATAAAATAGATGTATTTAATAAATAAAATAGGATTTATTCCTATGGAAACATGTGTACTACGAATTTGGGGTTTTCCCATATATAATTGTATTTATAAAATATGGTGGTTTACTCTGATCAAATATTTCCTAACTACGGTCCTGATGAAATTTTTCCGCTGCCAAATTAATAAACAGTGATACCACCGAAATTGGCTCGCGGCTGCCCGTTCCCGGGAACTAGGGATCGGGGGTTGTGACAGAAGGTGGTATCAGAGCCTAGCCACTGGTTCAAGCCAAAGAAGTGTTCTGCTAACACTTAAGTTTAAAATTATGTGTTAGGAAATAACTTATGTGATTATATGTTTTATATTATTTGACTATTTGTTAGTCTACAGTATGGGTAAGCAAAGAATTTCGGACATCTATCGTCAACTAGATAGTTCACTAAAAGATAAGGGAACCTCATTTCAACCAAATCACTCAGGATACTCAGCAGATATTAACGAAGGAATATTTATTCGTAAGGCACAGTCTGAGAAACCATTTACCATTAAGAAAAGAAATTGGATTATTAGCAAAAGTCGAAAGAAAATAAAGAAGTCACAACAAAAGGGAGCGATAATCAATCAGGAAATAAATGCACAAACTCAGGAAACAGGCAATAACCTACTAGGGAAAGATGAATTAGATGGACAATGGATAAATCTCCATATGTTAGCCACTACAGCATTAAATGCTAACTTATATTAAATAGTTGAACGGCTAAACCAGTACCAGTACCCATGCCACCTATGAGCTAGAAACTTTAAAGGAACTTCGCCCCTTTTAATAACAACTTAGTAGAGACAGGAGATAGAATAAATTTTACATAAAGGCATGTTGAGTATAATACTCCTATAACATAGATAGACTAAAATAAGTTACGGATGCATAATCCCTAGTTTATTTTGAATTCCAGTTGTAGTTTGTAATAAATACATATATATATATATATATGAGTCGCAATGTTTGTCGTTTTTAATCAATCTATTTTATGATTGTACCCAAATATTTGTACTAGAAATTTGTCTGTGATAATTAATATCACCTACTCAAATAATATTATAATATACATCCAACTAAGTTAGTTGTTAACAAAGCAATCATGTTCATGACTTTCTTTTGGAACCAATCATTTACTTTGGTTTAAAATACATATTGAAATATATGGTATAGAGCTTCGTGATTTTAATAACATTATTTCAAAATAATTTATATTCCAATAAATAAAACCAAAGCTATTAAATTAGCCAAAAGGATTTTAAGAAATAATAAAAATTTTAAAAGATTACTTTAGTGGATCTAGCCAAAACAAGTTTTGAAACCCAGGTGTATCAATTTTTTTCATTTCTGGTTTATAACTAGTTGACCATAAGACTTCATACTTTCATAGTTTTATGAAATAATTGATGTTGGGATTACTTGTAAAAGTTTCTATTAAAATACTTAGTAATAAAATAGATGGTTAAATGAATAGGATGGGTATTCATGATTTAATAAAATCATTTAAAGTTTTTAAGAGATTTGGGTTAGTTGGACTATGTAAAAAGGCCTAACTAAATGTTGAAAACATTTCTACAAATCTTTAAGGTATGTCCAAGATAGGTCTAATGCCCGAAAATAATTAATATAAGATTATAAAATTAACCAGCCATATTAGTTATAGGATTGTGTATCCTAAATTATAAAGAAAAATATTCGAGTCAGCTGACTGATGTATAATAGTTAAATAATACAATATTAGTAAACGAGTGGAGTTGATAAATTGGATGTTAAACTTACCCTAAGTAGTTGCGAAGTTTTTGATTTTGGTTTATATATTAGCACATGGTTTGTTGGTTTGCCTAAAACCATAAATTAATTATTTTATTAAGATGTTCTTTCTCAAAATAATTTATTAGTTTAAACTTAAATATATTTTGTAGTATATCTTTGGAGTATCTTTAACGAGATACTTCAGGGAAATATTTCAAACAGGTGTTAAAGTTTGAAGATATATATATATATATATATAGAAATCCACTAGTACATATGGGTATCTGTCCTACACGGTTTTCGGTTGGAAAATAATATGATATCTAAAGTCTAATATAAAATTTTTAAATATTCGACTTGTACAGTAAGTCAAATACATTTTTTTAACTTATATATTACACTTATAATCTTATAACTCATAATATTTGAGTTCATCTGTATCTTTTATATTATTAATGATAAAACATTTTACAATGATATATGAATAGTATATTTTACTATAAGATAGTACAGTAAGTAAAAGATATATTTTTATCTAAAATTTTTAATAAATTATCATGGTGTAATAAATTCTAATAAGTGTAGTATAGTATATAGAATAGTATATGCACTTATGTTATAAGTCCGTCGCGGGTATATTAAAATGTAACAAGGCTATTAGATGTTTTTACTAGAATATGTATACAAATCCTATCTTCTCATAAGTATAAGTATATTATACTATACGAAAATAATATACTGTATATTTTGATCCTTGCACATATTATAATGCCTCTCAATCTTAATTGTATATTATAATTGATTCTTATAAAGGAAAATGTAGGAATGTGATAATTGGAATAGATATATAGATGGTTACTTGAGGAGAAATTATTAAGGTAACATAAATAGTGAGTCCAGTATTGTTTAACTCATTAGTTCAAAATGAAACTGTTCTTATGAGTCCAGAAAATTTATATTTTGAGTAATTTATTTCCCGAAACTTTTAATTCCAAAATATTATATTTGACAGAAGTTTATTTCAATATACTTCTTTTATAAAAGGATAAAATAAAGTCATGAAAATAAGCTTGATGATGGGTACCATCGGATGTATAGTATTATTTTTATAAAATAATTTAGTATTATATATATGTGTGTAAATATTACGTAAGTTTAATATTAACTAGAAATTTGAAAATTCTATACACATATATGCATATATCCAATAGAATTACTTGATGGTATACCAAATATAATATCTTCTGTGAGATAAACATAAGAGAAAATGTCATTGGTAATTCATATGAAAAATATGAAGTTATTATAAGAATAAACCATGAAACCTACTATGTTTTCAAAAGCCATTTGTCTCAATGAAATATTCCTTGTAACGGAATCTAAGATTTTATATGCATAAATAAGAGTTAGCTATAAGCATACTCTTCACATTTAACCAAACCATAGTGTCAATGGAGACAATGATATATTTGAAACTCCATTCTCCAACCAAAAGAAAACCACAACCATAATAATATCTATGCATAAATGAAAGAGTTGGAATATTGATATTCACTGGTAACAACCAGGACAGTATTTAGACTTGAACCTAAGAAGAATGTCTTAGTATAAAGCTTTGAGATAAGCCAATTACTTGCATAGATAAAGTGTGATGATTATTGGTATCCTATGAGGATAATGACTAGAACAGTGCCTGTATGATAAATAAGCGATAACAACTGGCCACTGTTATTTCTTGTTTATTAATACTACTCGGTTCTAGAATATGATCCATCATGAGAATACTG